>OX336390.1:300192899-301536008 GCA_946902985.2 Meconema thalassinum | reverse complement strand
AGTTGCACTCTATATAAAGGGAGGTATCGCGCAGTTCGATACTCCTGTGGGGGTCCGGGCAGGGACACCAAGAGCCCGCCGATGAGCCTAGCTTGGTGTCCTAGGCGAAACCCCACACAAGACACGGCACAAACCTAGAAGAATTGCTGAGTTTTAATTCACCGGCCGTGAAAGCCAATACACCATCTTTTTTGGAAGCCTTCATAGGGAGGTTATGGCTGCTTGAGCTTTTGGTTCTCGCAGTCAAGGAGTGCAGTTGCACTCTATATAAAGGGAGGTATCGCGCAGTTCGATACTCCTGTGGGGGTCCGGGCAGGGACACCAAGAGCCCGCCGATGAGCCTAGCTTGGTGTCCTAGGCGAAACCCCACACAAGACACGGCACAAACCTAGAAGAATTGCTGAGTTTTAATTCACCGGCCGTGAAAGCCAATACACCATCTTTTTTGGAAGCCTTCATAGGGAGGTTATGGCTGCTTGAGCTTTTGGTTCTCGCAGTCAAGGAGTGCAGTTGCACTCTATATAAAGGGAGGTATCGCGCAGTTCGATACTCCTGTGGGGGTCCGGGCAGGGACACCAAGAGCCCGCCGATGAGCCTAGCTTGGTGTCCTAGGCGAAACCCCACACAAGACACGGCACAAACCTAGAAGAATTGCTGAGTTTTAATTCACCGGCCGTGAAAGCCAATACACCATCTTTTTTGGAAGCCTTCATAGGGAGGTTATGGCTGCTTGAGCTTTTGGTTCTCGCAGTCAAGGAGTGCAGTTGCACTCTATATAAAGGGAGGTATCGCGCAGTTCGATACTCCTGTGGGGGTCCGGACAGGGACACCAAGAGCCCGCCGATGAGCCTAGCTTGGTGTCCTAGGCGAAACCCCACACAAGACACGGCACAAACCTAGAAGAATTGCTGAGTTTTAATTCACCGGCCGTGAAAGCCAATACACCATCTTTTTTGGAAGCCTTCATAGGGAGGTTATGGCTGCTTGAGCTTTTGGTTCTCGCAGTCAAGGAGTGCAGTTGCACTCTATATAAAGGGAGGTATCGCGCAGTTCGATACTCCTGTGGGGGTCCGGGCAGGGACACCAAGAGCCCGCCGATGAGCCTAGCTTGGTGTCCTAGGCGAAACCCCACACAAGACACGGCACAAACCTAGAAGAATTGCTGAGTTTTAATTCACCGGCCGTGAAAGCCAATACACCATCTTTTTTGGAAGCCTTCATAGGGAGGTTATGGCTGCTTGAGCTTTTGGTTCTCGCAGTCAAGGAGTGCAGTTGCACTCTATATAAAGGGAGGTATCGCGCAGTTCGATACTCCTGTGGGGGTCCGGGCAGGGACACCAAGAGCCCGCCGATGAGCCTAGCTTGGTGTCCTAGGCGAAACCCCACACAAGACACGGCACAAACCTAGAAGAATTGCTGAGTTTTAATTCACCGGCCGTGAAAGCCAATACACCATCTTTTTTGGAAGCCTTCATAGGGAGGTTATGGCTGCTTGAGCTTTTGGTTCTCGCAGTCAAGGAGTGCAGTTGCACTCTATATAAAGGGAGGTATCGCGCAGTTCGATACTCCTGTGGGGGTCCGGGCAGGGACACCAAGAGCCCGCCGATGAGCCTAGCTTGGTGTCCTAGGCGAAACCCCACACAAGACACGGCACAAACCTAGAAGAATTGCTGAGTTTTAATTCACCGGCCGTGAAAGCCAATACACCATCTTTTTTGGAAGCCTTCATAGGGAGGTTATGGCTGCTTGAGCTTTTGGTTCTCGCAGTCAAGGAGTGCAGTTGCACTCTATATAAAGGGAGGTATCGCGCATTTCGATACTCCTGTGGGGGTCCGGGCAGGGACACCAAGAGCCCGCCGATGAGCCTAGCTTGGTGTCCTAGGCGAAACCCCACACAAGACACGGCACAAACCTAGAAGAATTGCTGAGTTTTAATTCACCGGCCGTGAAAGCCAATACACCATCTTTTTTGGAAGCCTTCATAGGGAGGTTATGGCTGCTTGAGCTTTTGGTTCTCGCAGTCAAGGAGTGCAGTTGCACTCTATATAAAGGGAGGTATCGCGCAGTTCGATACTCCTGTGGGGGGCCGGGCAGGGACACCAAGAGCCCGCCGATGAGCCTAGCTTGGTGTCCTAGGCGAAACCCCACACAAGACACGGCACAAACCTAGAAGAATTGCTGAGTTTTAATTCACCGGCCGTGAAAGCCAATACACCATCTTTTTTGGAAGCCTTCATAGGGAGGTTATGGCTGCTTGAGCTTTTGGTTCTCGCAGTCAAGGAGTGCAGTTGCACTCTATATAAAGGGAGGTATCGCGCAGTTCGATACTCCTGTGGGGGTCCGGGCAGGGACACCAAGAGCCCGCCGATGAGCCTAGCTTGGTGTCCTAGGCGAAACCCCACACAAGACACGGCACAAACCTAGAAGAATTGCTGAGTTTTAATTCACCGGCCGTGAAAGCCAATACACCATCTTTTTTGGAAGCCTTCATAGGGAGGTTATGGCTGCTTGAGCTTTTGGTTCTCGCAGTCAAGGAGTGCAGTTGCACTCTATATAAAGGGAGGTATCGCGCAGTTCGATACTCCTGTGGGGGTCCGGGCAGGGACACCAAGAGCCCGCCGATGAGCCTAGCTTGGTGTCCTAGGCGAAACCCCACACAAGACACGGCACAAACCTAGAAGAATTGCTGAGTTTTAATTCACCGGCCGTGAAAGCCAATGCACCATCTTTTTTGGAAGCCTTCATAGGGAGGTTATGGCTGCTTGAGCTTTTGGTTCTCGCAGTCAAGGAGTGCAGTTGCACTCTATATAAAGGGAGGTATCGCGCAGTTCGATACTCCTGTGGGGGTCCGGGCAGGGACACCAAGAGCCCGCCGATGAGCCTAGCTTGGTGTCCTAGGCGAAACCCCACACAAGACACGGCACAAACCTAGAAGAATTGCTGAGTTTTAATTCACCGGCCGTGAAAGCCAATACACCATCTTTTTTGGAAGCCTTCATAGGGAGGTTATGGCTGCTTGAGCTTTTGGTTCTCGCAGTCAAGGAGTGCAGTTGCACTCTATATAAAGGGAGGTATCGCGCAGTTCGATACTCCTGTGGGGGTCCGGGCAGGGACACCAAGAGCCCGCCGATGAGCCTAGCTTGGTGTCCTAGGCGAAACCCCACACAAGACACGGCACAAACCTAGAAGAATTGCTGAGTTTTAATTCACCGGCCGTGAAAGCCAATACACCATCTTTTTTGGAAGCCTTCATAGGGAGGTTATGGCTGCTTGAGCTTTTGGTTCTCGCAGTCAAGGAGTGCAGTTGCACTCTATATAAAGGGAGGTATCGCGCAGTTCGATACTCCTGTGGGGGTCCGGGCAGGGACACCAAGAGCCCGCCGATGAGCCTAGCTTGCTGTCCTAGGCGAAACCCCACACAAGACACGGCACAAACCTAGAAGAATTGCTGAGTTTTAATTCACCGGCCGTGAAAGCCAATACACCATCTTTTTTGGAAGCCTTCATAGGGAGGTTATGGCTGCTTGAGCTTTTGGTTCTCGCAGTCAAGGAGTGCAGTTGCACTCTATATAAAGGGAGGTATCGCGCAGTTCGATACTCCTGTGGGGGTCCGGGCAGGGACACCAAGAGCCCGCCGATGAGCCTAGCTTGGTGTCCTAGGCGAAACCCCACACAAGACACGGCACAAACCTAGAAGAATTGCTGAGTTTTAATTCACCGGCCGTGAAAGCCAATACACCATCTTTTTTGGAAGCCTTCATAGGGAGGTTATGGCTGCTTGAGCTTTTGGTTCTCGCAGTCAAGGAGTGCAGTTGCACTCTATATTAAGGGAGGTATCGCGCAGTTCGATACTCCTGTGGGGGTCCGGGCAGGGACACCAAGAGCCCGCCGATGAGCCTAGCTTGGTGTCCTAGGCGAAACCCCACACAAGACACGGCACAAACCTAGAAGAATTGCTGAGTTTTAATTCACCGGCCGTGAAAGCCAATACACCATCTTTTTTGGAAGCCTTCATAGGGAGGTTATGGCTGCTTGAGCTTTTGGTTCTCGCAGTCAAGGAGTGCAGTTGCACTCTATATAAAGGGAGGTATCGCGCAGTTCGATACTCCTGTGGGGGTCCGGGCAGGGACACCAAGAGCCCGCCGATGAGCCTAGCTTGGTGTCCTAGGCGAAACCCCACACAAGACACGGCACAAACCTAGAAGAATTGCTGAGTTTTAATTCACCGGCCGTGAAAGCCAATACACCATCTTTTTTGGAAGCCTTCATAGGGAGGTTATGGCTGCTTGAGCTTTTGGTTCTCGCAGTCAAGGAGTGCAGTTGCACTCTATATAAAGGGAGGTATCGCGCAGTTCGATACTCCTGTGGGGGTCCGGGCAGGGACACCAAGAGCCCGCCGATGAGCCTAGCTTGGTGTCCTAGGCGAAACCCCACACAAGACACGGCACAAACCTAGAAGAATTGCTGAGTTTTAATTCACCGGCCGTGAAAGCCAATACACCATCTTTTTTGGAAGCCTTCATAGGGAGGTTATGGCTGCTTGAGCTTTTGGTTCTCGCAGTCAAGGAGTGCAGTTGCACTCTATATAAAGGGAGGTATCGCGCAGTTCGATACTCCTGTGGGGGTCCGGGCAGGGACACCAAGAGCCCGCCGATGAGCCTAGCTTGGTGTCCTAGGCGAAACCCCACACAAGACACGGCACAAACCTAGAAGAATTGCTGAGTTTTAATTCACCGGCCGTGAAAGCCAATACACCATCTTTTTTTTGGAAGCCTTCATAGGGAGGTTATGGCTGCTTGAGCTTTTGGTTCTCGCAGTCAAGGAGTGCAGTTGCACTCTATATAAAGGGAGGTATCGCGCAGTTCGATACTCCTGTGGGGGTCCGGGCAGGGACACCAAGAGCCCGCCGATGAGCCTAGCTTGGTGTCCTAGGCGAAACCCCACACAAGACACGGCACAAACCTAGAAGAATTGCTGAGTTTTAATTCACCGGCCGTGAAAGCCAATACACCATCTTTTTTGGAAGCCTTCATAGGGAGGTTATGGCTGCTTGAGCTTTTGGTTCTCGCAGTCAAGGAGTGCAGTTGCACTCTATATAAAGGGAGGTATCGCGCAGTTCGATACTCCTGTGGGGGTCCGGGCAGGGACACCAAGAGCCCGCCGATGAGCCTAGCTTGGTGTCCTAGGCGAAACCCCACACAAGACACGGCACAAACCTAGAAGAATTGCTGAGTTTTAATTCACCGGCCGTGAAAGCCAATACACCATCTTTTTTGGAAGCCTTCATAGGGAGGTTATGGCTGCTTGAGCTTTTGGTTCTCGCAGTCAAGGAGTGCAGTTGCACTCTATATAAAGCGAGGTATCGCGCAGTTCGATACTCCTGTGGGGGTCCGGGCAGGGACACCAAGAGCCCGCCGATGAGCCTAGCTTGGTGTCCTAGGCAAAACCCCACACAAGACACGGCACAAACCTAGAAGAATTGCTGAGTTTTAATTCACCGGCCGTGAAAGCCAATACACCATCTTTTTTGGAAGCCTTCATAGGGAGGTTATGGCTGCTTGAGCTTTTGGTTCTCGCAGTCAAGGAGTGCAGTTGCACTCTATATAAAGGGAGGTATCGCGCAGTTCGATACTCCTGTGGGGGTCCGGGCAGGGACACCAAGAGCCCGCCGATGAGCCTAGCTTGGTGTCCTAGGCGAAACCCCACACAAGACACGGCACAAACCTAGAAGAATTGCTGAGTTTTAATTCACCGGCCGTGAAAGCCAATACACCATCTTTTTTGGAAGCCTTCATAGGGAGGTTATGGCTGCTTGAGCTTTTGGTTCTCGCAGTCAAGGAGTGCAGTTGCACTCTATATAAAGGGAGGTATCGCGCAGTTCGATACTCCTGTGGGGGTCCGGGCAGGGACACCAAGAGCCCGCCGATGAGCCTAGCTTGGTGTCCTAGGCGAAACCCCACACAAGACACGGCACAAACCTAGAAGAATTGCTGAGTTTTAATTCACCGGCCGTGAAAGCCAATACACCATCTTTTTTGGAAGCCTTCATAGGGAGGTTATGGCTGCTTGAGCTTTTGGTTCTCGCAGTCAAGGAGTGCAGTTGCACTCTATATAAAGGGAGGTATCGCGCAGTTCGATACTCCTGTGGGGGTCCGGGCAGGGACACCAAGAGCCCGCCGATGAGCCTAGCTTGGTGTCCTAGGCGAAACCCCACACAAGACACGGCACAAACCTAGAAGAATTGCTGAGTTTTAATTCACCGGCCGTGAAAGCCAATACACCATCTTTTTTGGAAGCCTTCATAGGGAGGTTATGGCTGCTTGAGCTTTTGGTTCTCGCAGTCAAGGAGTGCAGTTGCACTCTATATAAAGGGAGGTATCGCGCAGTTCGATACTCCTGTGGGGGTCCGGGCAGGGACACCAAGAGCCCGCCGATGAGCCTAGCTTGGTGTCCTAGGCGAAACCCCACACAAGACACGGCACAAACCTAGAAGAATTGCTGAGTTTTAATTCACCGGCCGTGAAAGCCAATACACCATCTTTTTTGGAAGCCTTCATAGGGAGGTTATGGCTGCTTGAGCTTTTGGTTCTCGCAGTCAAGGAGTGCAGTTGCACTCTATATAAAGGGAGGTATCGCGCAGTTCGATACTCCTGTGGGGGTCCGGGCAGGGACACCAAGAGCCCGCCGATGAGCCTAGCTTGGTGTCCTAGGCGAAACCCCACACAAGACACGGCACAAACCTAGAAGAATTGCTGAGTTTTAATTCACCGGCCGTGAAAGCCAATACACCATCTTTTTTGGAAGCCTTCATAGGGAGGTTATGGCTGCTTGAGCTTTTGGTTCTCGCAGTCAAGGAGTGCAGTTGCACTCTATATAAAGGGAGGTATCGCGCAGTTCGATACTCCTGTGGGGGTCCGGGCAGGGACACCAAGAGCCCGCCGATGAGCCTAGCTTGGTGTCCTAGGCGAAACCCCACACAAGACACGGCACAAACCTAGAAGAATTGCTGAGTTTTAATTCACCGGCCGTGAAAGCCAATACACCATCTTTTTTGGAAGCCTTCATAGGGAGGTTATGGCTGCTTGAGCTTTTGGTTCTCGCAGTCAAGGAGTGCAGTTGCACTCTATATAAAGGGAGGTATCGCGCAGTTCGATACTCCTGTGGGGGTCCGGGCAGGGACACCAAGAGCCCGCCGATGAGCCTAGCTTGGTGTCCTAGGCGAAACCCCACACAAGACACGGCACAAACCTAGAAGAATTGCTGAGTTTTAATTCACCGGCCGTGAAAGCCAATACACCATCTTTTTTGGAAGCCTTCATAGGGAGGTTATGGCTGCTTGAGCTTTTGGTTCTCGCAGTCAAGGAGTGCAGTTGCACTCTATATAAAGGGAGGTATCGCGCAGTTCGATACTCCTGTGGGGGTCCGGGCAGGGACACCAAGAGCCCGCCGATGAGCCTAGCTTGGTGTCCTAGGCGAAACCCCACACAAGACACGGCACAAACCTAGAAGAATTGCTGAGTTTTAATTCACCGGCCGTGAAAGCCAATACACCATCTTTTTTGGAAGCCTTCATAGGGAGGTTATGGCTGCTTGAGCTTTTGGTTCTCGCAGTCAAGGAGTGCAGTTGCACTCTATATAAAGGGAGGTATCGCGCAGTTCGATACTCCTGTGGGGGTCCGGGCAGGGACACCAAGAGCCCGCCGATGAGCCTAGCTTGGTGTCCTAGGCGAAACCCCACACAAGACACGGCACAAACCTAGAAGAATTGCTGAGTTTTAATTCACCGGCCGTGAAAGCCAATACACCATCTTTTTTGGAAGCCTTCATAGGGAGGTTATGGCTGCTTGAGCTTTTGGTTCTCGCAGTCAAGGAGTGCAGTTGCACTCTATATTAAGGGAGGTATCGCGCAGTTCGATACTCCTGTGGGGGTCCGGGCAGGGACACCAAGAGCCCGCCGATGAGCCTAGCTTGGTGTCCTAGGCGAAACCCCACACAAGACACGGCACAAACCTAGAAGAATTGCTGAGTTTTAATTCACCGGCCGTGAAAGCCAATACACCATATTTTTTGGAAGCCTTCATAGGGAGGTTATGGCTGCTTGAGCTTTTGGTTCTCGCAGTCAAGGAGTGCAGTTGCACTCTATATAAAGGGAGGTATCGCGCAGTTCGATACTCCTGTGGGGGTCCGGGCAGGGACACCAAGAGCCCGCCGATGAGCCTAGCTTGGTGTCCTAGGCGAAACCCCACACAAGACACGGCACAAACCTAGAAGAATTGCTGAGTTTTAATTCACCGGCCGTGAAAGCCAATACACCATCTTTTTTGGAAGCCTTCATAGGGAGGTTATGGCTGCTTGAGCTTTTGGTTCTCGCAGTCAAGGAGTGCAGTTGCACTCTATATAAAGGGAGGTATCGCGCAGTTCGATACTCCTGTGGGGGTCCGGGCAGGGACACCAAGAGCCCGCCGATGAGCCTAGCTTGGTGTCCTAGGCGAAACCCCACACAAGACACGGCACAAACCTAGAAGAATTGCTGAGTTTTAATTCACCGGCCGTGAAAGCCAATACACCATCTTTTTTGGAAGCCTTCATAGGGAGGTTATGGCTGCTTGAGCTTTTGGTTCTCGCAGTCAAGGAGTGCAGTTGCACTCTATATAAAGGGAGGTATCGCGCAGTTCGATACTCCTGTGGGGGTCCGGGCAGGGACACCAAGAGCCCGCCGATGAGCCTAGCTTGGTGTCCTAGGCGAAACCCCACACAAGACACGGCACAAACCTAGAAGAATTGCTGAGTTTTAATTCACCGGCCGTGAAAGCCAATACACCATCTTTTTTTTGGAAGCCTTCATAGGGAGGTTATGGCTGCTTGAGCTTTTGGTTCTCGCAGTCAAGGAGTGCAGTTGCACTCTATATAAAGGGAGGTATCGCGCAGTTCGATACTCCTGTGGGGGTCCGGGCAGGGACACCAAGAGCCCGCCGATGAGCCTAGCTTGGTGTCCTAGGCGAAACCCCACACAAGACACGGCACAAACCTAGAAGAATTGCTGAGTTTTAATTCACCGGCCGTGAAAGCCAATACACCATCTTTTTTGGAAGCCTTCATAGGGAGGTTATGGCTGCTTGAGCTTTTGGTTCTCGCAGTCAAGGAGTGCAGTTGCACTCTATATAAAGGGAGGTATCGCGCAGTTCGATACTCCTGTGGGGGTCCGGGCAGGGACACCAAGAGCCCGCCGATGAGCCTAGCTTGGTGTCCTAGGCGAAACCCCACACAAGACACGGCACAAACCTAGAAGAATTGCTGAGTTTTAATTCACCGGCCGTGAAAGCCAATACACCATCTTTTTTGGAAGCCTTCATAGGGAGGTTATGGCTGCTTGAGCTTTTGGTTCTCGCAGTCAAGGAGTGCAGTTGCACTCTATATAAAGCGAGGTATCGCGCAGTTCGATACTCCTGTGGGGGTCCGGGCAGGGACACCAAGAGCCCGCCGATGAGCCTAGCTTGGTGTCCTAGGCGAAACCCCACACAAGACACGGCACAAACCTAGAAGAATTGCTGAGTTTTAATTCACCGGCCGTGAAAGCCAATACACCATCTTTTTTGGAAGCCTTCATAGGGAGGTTATGGCTGCTTGAGCTTTTGGTTCTCGCAGTCAAGGAGTGCAGTTGCACTCTATATAAAGGGAGGTATCGCGCAGTTCGATACTCCTGTGGGGGTCCGGGCAGGGACACCAAGAGCCCGCCGATGAGCCTAGCTTGGTGTCCTAAGCGAAACCCCACACAAGACACGGCACAAACCTAGAAGAATTGCTGAGTTTTAATTCACCGGCCGTGAAAGCCAATACACCATCTTTTTTGGAAGCCTTCATAGGGAGGTTATGGCTGCTTGAGCTTTTGGTTCTCGCAGTCAAGGAGTGCAGTTGCACTCTATATAAAGGGAGGTATCGCGCAGTTCGATACTCCTGTGGGGGTCCGGGCAGGGACACCAAGAGCCCGCCGATGAGCCTAGCTTGGTGTCCTAGGCGAAACCCCACACAAGACACGGCACAAACCTAGAAGAATTGCTGAGTTTTAATTCACCGGCCGTGAAAGCCAATACACCATCTTTTTTGGAAGCCTTCATAGGGAGGTTATGGCTGCTTGAGCTTTTGGTTCTCGCAGTCAAGGAGTGCAGTTGCACTCTATATAAAGGGAGGTATCGCGCAGTTCGATACTCCTGTGGGGGTCCGGGCAGGGACACCAAGAGCCCGCCGATGAGCCTAGCTTGGTGTCCTAGGCGAAACCCCACACAAGACACGGCACAAACCTAGAAGAATTGCTGAGTTTTAATTCACCGGCCGTGAAAGCCAATACACCATCTTTTTTGGAAGCCTTCATAGGGAGGTTATGGCTGCTTGAGCTTTTGGTTCTCGCAGTCAAGGAGTGCAGTTGCACTCTATATAAAGGGAGGTATCGCGCAGTTCGATACTCCTGTGGGGGTCCGGGCAGGGACACCAAGAGCCCGCCGATGAGCCTAGCTTGGTGTCCTAGGCGAAACCCCACACAAGACACGGCACAAACCTAGAAGAATTGCTGAGTTTTAATTCACGGGCCGTGAAAGCCAATACACCATCTTTTTTGGAAGCCTTCATAGGGAGGTTATGGCTGCTTGAGCTTTTGGTTCTCGCAGTCAAGGAGTGCAGTTGCACTCTATATAAAGGGAGGTATCGCGCAGTTCGATACTCCTGTGGGGGTCCGGGCAGGGACACCAAGAGCCCGCCGATGAGCCTAGCTTGGTGTCCTAGGCGAAACCCCACACAAGACACGGCACAAACCTAGAAGAATTGCTGAGTTTTAATTCACCGGCCGTGAAAGCCAATACACCATCTTTTTTGGAAGCCTTCATAGGGAGGTTATGGCTGCTTGAGCTTTTGGTTCTCGCAGTCAAGGAGTGCAGTTGCACTCTATATAAAGGGAGGTATCGCGCAGTTCGATACTCCTGTGGGGGTCCGGGCAGGGACACCAAGAGCCCGCCGATGAGCCTAGCTTGGTGTCCTAGGCGAAACCCCACACAAGACACGGCACAAACCTAGAAGAATTGCTGAGTTTTAATTCACCGGCCGTGAAAGCCAATACACCATCTTTTTTGGAAGCCTTCATAGGGAGGTTATGGCTGCTTGAGCTTTTGGTTCTCGCAGTCAAGGAGTGCAGTTGCACTCTATATAAAGGGAGGTATCGCGCAGTTCGATACTCCTGTGGGGGTCCGGGCAGGGACACCAAGAGCCCGCCGATGAGCCTAGCTTGGTGTCCTAGGCGAAACCCCACACAAGACACGGCACAAACCTAGAAGAATTGATGAGTTTTAATTCACCGGCCGTGAAAGCCAATACACCATCTTTTTTGGAAGCCTTCATAGGGAGGTTATGGCTGCTTGAGCTTTTGGTTCTCGCAGTCAAGGAGTGCAGTTGCACTCTATATAAAGGGAGGTATCGCGCAGTTCGATACTCCTGTGGGGGTCCGGGCAGGGACACCAAGAGCCCGCCGATGAGCCTAGCTTGGTGTCCTAGGCGAAACCCCACACAAGACACGGCACAAACCTAGAAGAATTGCTGAGTTTTAATTCACCGGCCGTGAAAGCCAATACACCATCTTTTTTGGAAGCCTTCATAGGGAGGTTATGGCTGCTTGAGCTTTTGGTTCTCGCAGTCAAGGAGTGCAGTTGCACTCTATATAAAGGGAGGTATCGCGCAGTTCGATACTCCTGTGGGGGTCCGGGCAGGGACACCAAGAGCCCGCCGATGAGCCTAGCTTGGTGTCCTAGGCGAAACCCCACACAAGACACGGCACAAACCTAGAAGAATTGCTGAGTTTTAATTCACCGGCCGTGAAAGCCAATACACCATCTTTTTTGGAAGCCTTCATAGGGAGGTTATGGCTGCTTGAGCTTTTGGTTCTCGCAGTCAAGGAGTGCAGTTGCACTCTATATAAAGGGAGGTATCGCGCAGTTCGATACTCCTGTGGGGGTCCGGGCAGGGACACCAAGAGCCCGCCGATGAGCCTAGCTTGGTGTCCTAGGCGAAACCCCACACAAGACACGGCACAAACCTAGAAGAATTGCTGAGTTTTAATTCACCGGCCGTGAAAGCCAATACACCATCTTTTTGGAAGCCTTCATAGGGAGGGTTATGGCTGCTTGAGCTTTTGGTTCTCGCAGTCAAGGAGTGCAGTTGCACTCTATATAAGGGAGGTATCGCGCAGTTCGATACTCCTGTGGGGGTCCGGGCAGGGACACCAAGAGCCCGCCGATGAGCCTAGCTTGGTGTCCTAGGCGAAACCCCACACAAGACACGGCACAAACCTAGAAGAATTGCTGAGTTTTAATTCACCGGCCGTGAAAGCCAATACACCATCTTTTTTTGGAAGCCTTCATAGGGAGGTTATGGCTGCTTGAGCTTTTGGTTCTCGCAGTCAAGGAGTGCAGTTGCACTCTATATAAAGGGAGGTATCGCGCAGTTCGATACTCCTGTGGGGGTCCGGGCAGGGACACCAAGAGCCCGCCGATGAGCCTAGCTTGGTGTCCTAGGCGAAACCCCACACAAGACACGGCACAAACCTAGAAGAATTGCTGAGTTTAATTCACCGGCCGTGAAAGCCAATACACCATCTTTTTTGGAAGCCTTCATAGGGAGGTTATGGCTGCTTGAGCTTTTGGTTCTCGCAGTCAAGGAGTGCAGTTGCACTCTATATAAAGGGAGGTATCGCGCAGTTCGATACTCCTGTGGGGGTCCGGGCAGGGACACCAAGAGCCCGCCGATGAGCCTAGCTTGGTGTCCTAGGCGAAACCCCACACAAGGACACGGCACAAACCTAGAAGAATTGCTGAGTTTTAATTCACCGGCCGTGAAAGCCAATACACCATCTTTTTTGGAAGCCTTCATAGGGAGGTTATGGCTGCTTGAGCTTTTGGTTCTCGCAGTCAAGGAGTGCAGTTGCACTCTATATAAAGGGAGGTATCGCGCAGTTCGATACTCCTGTGGGGGTCCGGGCAGGGACACCAAGAGCCCGCCGATGAGCCTAGCTTGGTGTCCTAGGCGAAACCCCACACAAGACACGGCACAAACCTAGAAGAATTGCTTAGTTTTAATTCACCGGCCGTGAAAGCCAATACACCATCTTTTTTGGAAGCCTTCATAGGGAGGTTATGGCTGCTTAGCTTTTGGTTCTCGCAGTCAAGGATTGCAGTTGCACTCTATATAAAGGGAGGTATCGCGCAGTTCGATACTCCTGTGGGGGTCCGGGCAGGGACACCAAGAGCCCGCCGATGAGCCTAGCTTGGTGTCCTAGGCGAAATCCCACACAAGACACGGCACAAACCTAGAAGAATTGCTGAGTTTTAATTCACCGGCCGTGAAAGCCAATACACCATCTTTTTGGAAGCTTTCATAGGGAGGTTATGGCTGCTTGAGCTTTTGGTTCTCGCAGTCAAGGAGTGCAGTTGCACTCTATATAAAGGGAGGTATCGCGCAGTTCGATACTCCTGTGGGGGTCCGGGCAGGGACACCAAGAGCCCGCCGATGAGCCTAGCTTGGTGTCCTAGGCGAAACCCCACACAAGACACGGCCACAAACCTAGAAAAATTGCTGAGTTTTAATTCACCGGCCGTGAAAGCCAATACACCATCTTTTTTGGAAGCCTTCATAGGGAGGTTATGGCTGCTTGAGCTTTTGGTTCTCGCAGTCAAGGAGTGGAGTTGCACTCTATATAAAGGGAGGTATCGCGCAGTTCGATACTCCTGTGGGGGTCCGGGGCAGGGACACCAAGAGCCCGCCGATGAGCCTAGCTTGGTGTCCTAGGCGAAACCCCACACAAGACACGGCACAAACCTAGAAGAATTGCTGAGTTTTAATTCACCGGCCGTGAAAGCCAATACACCATCTTTTTTGGAAGCCTTCATAGGGAGGTTATGGCTGCTTGAGCTTTTGGTTCTCGCAGTCAAGGAGTGCAGTTGCACTCTATATAAAGGGAGGTATCGCGCAGTTCGATACTCCTGTGGGGTCCGGGCAGGGACACCAAGAGCCCGCCGATGAGCCTAGCTTGGTGTCCTAGGCGAAACCCCACACAAGACACGGCACAAACCTAGAAGAATTGCTGAGTTTTAATTCACCGGCCGTGAAAGCCAATACACCATCTTTTTTGGAAGCCTTCATAGGGAGGTTATGGGCTGCTTGAGCTTTGGTTCTCGCAGTCAAGGAGTGCAGTTGCACTCTATATAAAGCGAGGTATCGCGCAGTTCGATACTCCTGTGGGGGTCCGGGGCAGGGACACCAAGAGCCCGCCGATGAGCCTAGCTTGGTGTCCTAGGCGAAACCCCACACAAGACACGGCACAAACCTAGAAGAATTGCTGAGTTTTAATTCACCGGCCGTGAAAGCCAATACACCATCTTTTTTGGAAGCCTTCATAGGGAGGTTATGGCTGCTTGAGCTTTTGGTTCTCGCAGTCAAGGAGTGCAGTTGCACTCTATATAAAGGGAGGTATCGCGCAGTTCGATACTCCTGTGGGGGTCCGGGCAGGGACACCAAGAGCCCGCCGATGAGCCTAGCTTGGTGTCCTAAGCGAAACCCCACACAAAGACACGGCACAAACCTAGAAGAATTGCTGAGTTTTAATTCACCGGCCGTGAAAGCCAATACACCATCTTTTTTGGAAGCCTTCATAGGGAGGTTATGGCTGCTTGAGCTTTTGGTTCTCGCAGTCAAGGAGTGCAGTTGCACTCTATATAAAGGGAGGTATCGCGCAGTTCGATACTCCTGTGGGGGTCCGGGCAGGGACACCAAGAGCCCGCCGATGAGCCTAGCTTGGTGTCCCTAGGCGAAACCCCACACAAGACACGGCACAAACCTAGAAGAATTGCTGAGTTTTAATTCACCGGCCGTTGAAAGCCAATACACCATCTTTTTGGAAGCCTTCATAGGGAGGTTATGGCTGCTTGAGCTTTTGGTTCTCGCAGTCAAGGAGTGCAGTTGCACTCTATATAAAGGGAGGTATCGCGCAGTTCGATACTCCTGTGGGGGTCCGGGCAGGGACACCAAGAGCCCGCCGATGAGCCTAGCTTGGTGTCCTAGGCGAAACCCCACACAAGACACGGCACAAACCTAGAAGAATTGCTGAGTTTTAATTCACCGGCCGTGAAAGCCAATACACCATCTTTTTTGGAAGCCTTCATAGGGAGGTTATGGCTGCTTGAGCTTTTGGTTCTCGCAGTCAAGGAGTGCAGTTGCACTCTATATAAAGGGAGGTATCGCGCAGTTCGATACTCCTGTGGGGGTCCGGGCAGGGACACCAAGAGCCCGCCGATGAGCCTAGCTTGGTGTCCTAGGCGAAACCCCACACAAGACACGGCACAAACCTAGAAGAAATTGCTGAGTTTTTAATTCACGGGCCGTGAAAGCCAATACCACCATCTTTTTTGGAAGCCTTCATAGGGAGGTTATGGCTGCTTGAGCTTTTGGTTCTCGCAGTCAAGGAGTGCAGTTGCACTCTATATAAAGGGAGGTATCGCGCAGTTCGATCTCCTGTGGGGGTCCGGGCAGGGACACCAAGAGCCCGCCGATGAGCCTAGCTTGGTGTCCTAGGCGAAACCCCACACAAGACACGGCACAAACCTAGAAGAATTGCTGAGTTTTTAATTCACCGGCCGTGAAAGCCAATACACCATCTTTTTTGGAAGCCTTCATAGGGAGGTTATGGCTGCTTGAGCTTTTGGTTCTCGCAGTCAAGGAGTGCAGTTGCACTCTATATAAAGGGAGGTATCGCGCAGTTCGATACTCCTGTGGGGGTCCGGGCAGGGACACCAAGAGCCCGCCGATGAGCCTAGCTTGGTGTCCTAGGCGAAACCCCACACAAGACACGGCACAAACCTAGAAGAATTGCTGAGTTTTAATTCACCGGCCGTGAAAGCCAATACACCATCTTTTTTGGAAGCCTTCATAGGGAGGTTATGGCTGCTTGAGCTTTTGGTTCTCGCAGTCAAGGAGTGCAGTTGCACTCTATATAAAGGGAGGTATCGCGCAGTTCGATACTCCTGTGGGGGTCCGGGCAGGGACACCAAGAGCCCGCCGATGAGCCTAGCTTGGTGTCCTAGGCGAAACCCCACACAAGACACGGCACAAACCTAGAAGAATTGCTGAGTTTTAATTCACCGGCCGTGAAAGCCAATACACCATCTTTTTTGGAAGCCTTCATAGGGAGGTTATGGCTGCTTGAGCTTTTGGTTCTCGCAGTCAAGGAGTGCAGTTGCACTCTATATAAAGGGAGGTATCGCGCAGTTCGATACTCCTGTGGGGGTCCGGGCAGGGACACCAAGAGCCCGCCGATGAGCCTAGCTTGGGTGTCCTAGGCGAAACCCCACACAAGACACGGCACAAACCCTAGAAGAATTGCTGAGTTTTAATTCACCGGCCGTGAAAGCCAATACACCATCTTTTTTGGAAGCCTTCATAGGGAGGTTATGGCTGCTTGAGCTTTTGGTTCTCGCAGTCAAGGAGTGCAGTTGCACTCTATATAAAGGGAGGTATCGCGCAGTTCGATACTCCTGTGGGGGTCCGGGCAGGGACACCAAGAGCCCGCCGATGAGCCTAGCTTGGTGTCCTAGGCGAAACCCCACACCAAGACACGGCACAAACCTAGAAGAATTGCTGAGTTTTAATTCACCGGCCGTGAAAGCCAATACACCATCTTTTTTGGAAGCCTTCATAGGGAGGTTATGGCTGCTTGAGCTTTTGGTTCTCGCAGTCAAGGAGTGCAGTTGCACTCTATATAAAGGGAGGTATCGCGCAGTTCGATACTCCTGTGGGGGTCCGGGCAGGGACACCAAGAGCCCGCCGATGAGCCTAGCTTGGTGTCCTAGGCGAAACCCCACACAAGACACGGCACAAACCTAGAAGAATTGCTGAGTTTTAATTCACCGGCCGTGAAAGCCAATACACCATCTTTTTTGGAAGCCTTCATAGGGAGGTTATGGCTGCTTGAGCTTTTGGTTCTCGCAGTCAAGGAGTGCAGTTGCACTCTATATAAAGGGAGGTATCGCGCAGTTCGATACTCCTGTGGGGGTCCGGGCAGGGACACCAAGAGCCCGCCGATGAGCCTAGCTTGGTGTCCTAGGCGAAACCCCACACAAGACACGGCACAAACCTAGAAGAATTGCTGAGTTTTAATTCACCGGCCGTGAAAGCCAATACACCATCTTTTTTGGAAGCCTTCATAGGGAGGTTATGGCTGCTTGAGCTTTTGGTTCTCGCAGTCAAGGAGTGCAGTTGCACTCTATATAAAGGGAGGTATCGCGCAGTTCGATACTCCTGTGGGGGTCCGGGCAGGGACACCAAGAGCCCGCCGATGAGCCTAGCTTGGTGTCCTAGGCGAAACCCCACACAAGACACGGCACAAACCTAGAAGAATTGCTGAGTTTTAATTCACCGGCCGTGAAAGCCAATACACCATCTTTTTTGGAAGCCTTCATAGGGAGGTTATGGCTGCTTGAGCTTTTGGTTCTCGCAGTCAAGGAGTGCAGTTGCACTCTATATAAAGGGAGGTATCGCGCAGTTCGATACTCCTGTGGGGGTCCGGGCAGGGACACCAAGAGCCCGCCGATGAGCCTAGCTTGGTGTCCTAGGCGAAACCCCACACAAGACACGGCACAAACCTAGAAGAATTGCTGAGTTTTAATTTCACCGGCCGTGAAAGCCAATACACCATCTTTTTTGGAAGCCTTCATAGGGAGGTTATGGCTGCTTGAGCTTTTGGTTCTCGCAGTCAAGGAGTGCAGTTGCACTCTATATAAAGGGAGGTATCGCGCAGTTCGATACTCCTGTGGGGGTCCGGGCAGGGACACCAAGAGCCCGCCGATGAGCCTAGCTTGGTTGTCCTAGGCGAAACCCCACACAAGACACGGCACAAAACCTAGAAGAATTGCTTAGTTTTAATTCACCGGCCGTGAAAGCCAATACACCATCTTTTTTTGGAAGCCTTCATAGGGAGGTTATGGCTGCTTGAGCTTTTGGTTCTCGCAGTCAAGGAGTGCAGTTGCACTCTATATAAAGGGAGGTATCGCGCAGTTCGATACTCCTGTGGGGGTCCGGGCAGGGACACCAAGAGCCCGCCGATGAGCCTAGCTTGGTGTCCTAGGCGAAACCCCACACAAGACACGGCACAAACCTAGAAGAATTGCTGAGTTTTAATTCACCGGCCGTGAAAGCCAATACACCATCTTTTTGGAAGCTTTCATAGGGAGGTTATGGCTGCTTGAGCTTTTGGTTCTCGCAGTCAAGGAGTGCAGTTGCACTCTATATAAAGGGAGGTATCGCGCAGTTCGATACTCCTGTGGGGGTCCGGGCAGGGACACCAAGAAGCCCGCCGATGAGCCTAGCTTGGTGTCCTAGGCGAAACCCCACACAAGACACGGCACAAACCTAGAAAAATTGCTGAGTTTTAATTCACCGGCCGTGAAAGCCAATACACCATCTTTTTTGGAAGCCTTCATAGGGAGGTTATGGCCTGCTTGAGCTTTTGGTTCTCGCAGTCAAGGAGTGGAGTTGCACTCTATATAAAGGGAGGTATCGCGCAGTTCGATACTCCTGTGGGGGTCCGGGCAGGGACACCAAGAGCCCGCCGATGAGCCTAGCTTGGTGTCCTAGGCGAAACCCCACACAAGACACGGCACAAACCTAGAAGAATTGCTGAGTTTTAATTCACCGCCGTGAAAGCCAATACACCATCTTTTTGGAAGCCTTCATAGGGGAGGTTATGGCTGCTTGAGCTTTTGGTTCTCGCAGTCAAGGAGTGCAGTTGCACTCTATATAAAGGGAGGTATCGCGCAGTTCGATACTCCTGTGGGGGTCCGGGCAGGGACACCAAGAGCCCGCCGATTGAGCCTAGCTTGGAGTCCTAGGCGAAACCCACACAAGACACGGCACAAACCTAGAAGAATTGCTGAGTTTTAATTCACCGGCCGTGAAAGCCAATACACCATCTTTTTTGGAAGCCTTCTAGGGAGGTTATGGCTGCTTGAGCTTTTGGTTCTCGCAGTCAAGGAGTGCAGTTGCACTCTATATAAAGGGAGGTATCGCGCAGTTCGATACTCCTGTGGGGGTCCGGGCAGGGACACCAAGAGCCCGCCGATGAGCCTAGCTTGGTGTCCTAGGCGAAACCCCACACAAGACACGGCACAAACCTAGAAGAATTGCTGAGTTTTAATTCACCGGCCGTGAAAGCCAATACACCATCTTTTTTGGAAGCCTTCATAGGGAGGTTATGGCTGCTTGAGCTTTTGGTTCTCGCAGTCAAGGAGTGCAGTTGCACTCTATTTAAAGGGAGGTATCGCGCAGTTCGATACTCCTGTGGGGTCCGGGCAGGGACACCAAGAGCCCGCCGATGAGCCTAGCTTGGTGTCCTAGGCGAAACCCCACACAAGACACGGCACAAACCTAGAAGAATTGCTGAGTTTTAATTCACCGGCCGTGAAAGCCAATACACCATCTTTTTTGGAAGCCTTCATAGGGAGGTTATGGCTGCTTGAGCTTTTGGTTCTCGCAGTCAAGGAGTGCAGTTGCACTCTATATAAAGGGAGGTATCGCGCAGTTCGATACTCCTGTGGGGGTCCGGGCAGGGACACAGAGACCGCCGATGAGCCTAGCTTGGTGTCCTAGGCGAAACCCCACACAAGACACGGCACAAACCTAGAAGAATTGCTGAGTTTTAATTCACCGGCCGTGAAAGCCAATACACCATCTTTTTTGGAAGCCTTCTTAGGGAGGTTATGGCTGCATGAGCTTTTGGTTCTCGCAGTCAAGGAGTGCAGTTGCACTCTATATAAAGGGAGGTATCGCGCAGTTCGATACTCCTGTGGGGGTCTGGGCAGGGACACCAAGAGCCCGCCGATGAGCCTAGCTTGGTGTCCTAGGCGAAACCCCACACAAGACACGGCACAAACCTAGAAGAATTGCTGAGTTTTAATTCACCGGCCCGTGAAAGCCAATACACCATCTTTTTTGGAAGCCTTCATAGGGAGGTTATGGCTGCTTGAGCTTTTGGTTCTCGCAGTCAAGGAGTGCAGTTGCACTCTATATAAAGGGAGGTATCGCGCAGTTCGATACTCCTGTGGGGGTCCGGGCAGGGACACCAAGAGCCCGCCGATGAGCCTAGCTTGGTGTCCTAGGCGAAACCCCACACAAGACACGGCACAAACCTAGAAGAATTGCTGAGTTTTAATTCACCGGCCGTGAAAGCCAATACACCATCTTTTTTGGAAGCCTTCATAGGGAGGTTATGGCTGCTTGAGCTTTTGGTTCTCGCAGTCAAGGAGTGCAGTTGCACTCTATATAAAGGGAGGTATCGCGCAGTTCGATACTCCTGTGGGGGTCCGGGCAGGGACACCAAGAGCTCGCCGATGAGCCTAGCTTGGTGTCCTAGGCGAAACCCCACACAAGACACGGCAAAAACCTAGAAGAATTGCTGAGTTTTAATTCACCGGCCGTGAAAGCAATACACCATCTTTTTTGGAAGCCTTCATAGGGAGGTTATGGCTGCTTGAGCTTTTGGTTCTCGCAGTCAAGGAGTGCAGTTGCACTCTATATAAAGGGAGGTATCGCGCAGTTCGATACTCCTGTGGGGGTCCGGGCAGGGACACCAAGAGCCCGCCGATGAGCCTAGCTTGGTGTCCTAGGCGAAACCCCACACAAGACACGGCACAAACCTAGAAGAATTGCTGAGTTTTAATTCACCGGCCGTGAAAGCCAATACACCATCTTTTTTGGAAGCCTTCATAGGGAGGTTATGGCTGCTTGAGCTTTTGGTTCTCGCAGTCAAGGAGTGCAGTTGCACTCTATATAAAGGGAGGTATCGCGCAGTTCGATACTCCTGTGGGGGTCGGGCAGGGACACCAAGAGCCCGCCGATGAGCCTAGCTTGGTGTCCTAGGCGAAACCCCACACAAGGCACGGCACAAACCTAGAAGAATTGCTGAGTTTTAATTCACCGGCCGTGAAAGCCAATACACCATCTTTTTTGGAAGCCTTCATAGGGAGGTTATGGCTGCTTGAGCTTTTGGTTCTCGCAGTCAAGGAGTGCAGTTGCACTCTATATAAAAGGAGGTATCGCGCAGTTCGATACTCCTGTGGGGGGTCCGGGCAGGGACACCAAGAGCCCGCCGATGAGCCTAGCTTGGTGTCCTAGGCGAAACCCCACACAAGACACGGCACAAACCTAGAAGAATTGCTGAGTTTTAATTCACCGGCCGTGAAAGCCAATACACCATCTATTTGGAAGCCTTCATAGGGAGGTTATGGCTGCTTGAGCTTTTGGTTCTCGCAGTCAAGGAGTGCAGTTGCACTCTATATAAAGGGAGGTATCGCGCAGTTCGATACTCCTGTGGGGGTCCGGGCAGGGACACCAAGAGCCCGCCGATGAGCCTAGCTTGGTGTCCTAGGCGAAACCCCACACAAGACACGGCACAAACCTAGAAGAATTGCTGAGTTTTAATTCACCGGCCGTGAAAGCCAATACACCATCTTTTTTGGAAGCCTTCATAGGGAGGTTATGGCTGCTTGAGCTTTTGGTTCTCACAGTCAAGGAGTGCAGTTGCACTCTATATAAAGGGAGGTATGGCGCAGTTCGATACTCCTGTGGGGGTCCGGGCAGGGACACCAAGAGCCCGCCGATGAGCCTAGCTTGGTGTCCTAGGCGAAACCCCACACAAGACACGGCACAAACCTAGAAGAATTGCTTAGTTTTAATTCACCGGCCGTGAAAGCCAATACACCATCTTTTTTGGAAGCCTTCATAGGGAGGTTATGGCTGCTTGAGCTTTTGGTTCTCGCAGTCAAGGAGTGCAGTTGCACTCTATATAAAGGGAGGTATCGCGCAGTTCGATACTCCTGTGGGGGTCCGGGCAGGGACACCAAGAGCCCGCCGATGAGCCTAGCTTGGTGTCCTAGGCGAAACCCCACACAAGACACGGCACAAACCTAGAAGAATTGCTGAGTTTTAATTCACCGGCCGTGAAAGCCAATACACCATCTTTTTTGGAAGCCTTCATAGGGAGGTTATGGCTGCTTGAGCTTTTGGTTCTCGCAGTCAAGGAGTGCAGTTGCACTCTATATAAAGGGAGGTATCGCGCAGTTCGATACTCCTGTGGGGGTCCGGGCAGGGGACACCAAGAGCCCGCCGATGAGCCTAGCTTGGTGTCCTAGGGCGAAACCCCACACAAGACACGCACAAACCTAGAAGAATTGCTGAGTTTTAATTCACCGGCCGTGAAAGCCAATACACCATCTTTTTTGGAAGCCTTCATAGGGAGGTTATGGCTGCTTGAGCTTTTGGTTCTCGCAGTCAAGGAGTGCAGTTGCACTCTATATAAAAGGGAGGTATCGCGCAGTTCGATACTCCTGTGGGGGTCCGGGCAGGGACACCAAGAGCCCGCCGATGAGCCTAGCTTGGTGTCCTAGGCGAAACCCCCCACACAAGACACGGCACAAACCTAGAAGAATTGCTGAGTTTTAATTCACCGGCCGTGAAAGCCAATACACCATCTTTTTTGGAAGCCTTCATAGGGAGGTTATGGCTGCTTGAGCTTTTGGTTCTCGCAGTCAAGGAGTGCAGTTGCACTCTATATAAAGGGAGGTATCGCGCAGTTCGATACTCCCTGTGGGGGTCCGGGCAGGGACACCAAGAGCCCGCCGATGAGCCTAGCTTGGTGTCCTAGGCGAAACCCCACACAAGACACGGCACAAACCTAGAAGAATTGCTGAGTTTTAATTCACCGGCCGTGAAAGCCAATACACCATCTTTTTTGGAAGCCTTCATAGGGAGGTTATGGCTGCTTGAGCTTTTGGTTCTCGCAGTCAAGGAGTGCAGTTGCACTCTATATAAAGGGAGGTATCGCGCAGTTCGATACTCCTGTGGGGGTCCGGGCAGGGACACCAAGAGCCCGCCGATGAGCCTAGCTTGGTGTCCTAGGCGAAACCCCACACAAGACACGGCACAAACCTAGAAGAATTGCTGAGTTTTAATTCACCGGCCGTGAAAGCCAATACACCATCTTTTTTTGGAAGCCTTCATAGGGAGGTTATGGCTGCTTGAGCTTTTGGTTCTCGCAGTCAAGGAGTGCAGTTGCACTCTATATAAAGGGAGGTATCGCGCAGTTCGATACTCCTGTGGGGGTCCGGGCAGGGACACCAAGAGCCCGCGATGAGCCTAGCTTGGTGTGTCCTAGGCGAAACCCCACACAAGACACGCACAAACCTAGAAGAATTGCTTAGTTTTAATTCACCGGCCGTGAAAGCCAATACACCATCTTTTTGGAAGCCTTCATAGGGAGGTTATGGCTGCTTGAGCTTTTGGTTCTCGCAGTCAAGGAGTGCAGTTGCACTCTATATAAAGGGAGGTATCGCGCAGTTCGATACTCCTGTGGGGGTCCGGGCAGGGACACCAAGAGCCCGCCGATGAGCCTAGCTTGGTGTCCTAGGCGAAACCCCACACAAGACACGGCACAAACCTAGAAGAATTGCTGAGTTTTAATTCACCGGCCGTGAAAGCCAATACACCATCTTTTTTGGAAGCCTTCATAGGGAGGTTATGGCTGCTTGAGCTTTTGGTTCTCGCAGTCAAGGAGTGCAGTTGCACTCTATATAAAGGGAGGTATCGCGCAGTTCGATACTCCTGTGGGGGTCCGGGCAGGGACACCAAGAGCCCGCCGATGAGCCTAGCTTGGTGTCCTAGGCGAAACCCCACACAAGACACGGCACAAACCTAGAAGAATTGCTGAGTTTTAATTCACCGGCCGTGAAAGCCAATACACCATCTTTTTTGGAAGCCTTCATAGGGAGGTTATGGCTGCTTGAGCTTTTGGTTCTCGCAGTCAAGGAGTGCAGTTGCACTCTATATAAAGGGAGGTATCGCGCAGTTCGATACTCCTGTGGGGGTCCGGGCAGGGACACCAAGAGCCCGCCGATGAGCCTAGCTTGGTGTCCTAGGCGAAACCCCACACAAGACACGGCACAAACCTAGAAGAATTGCTTAGTTTTAATTCACCGGCCGTGAAAGCCAATACACCATCTTTTTTGGAAGCCTTCATAGGGAGGTTATGGCTGCTTGAGCTTTTGGTTCTCGCAGTCAAGGAGTGCAGTTGCACTCTATATAAAGGGGAGGTATCGCGCAGTTCGATACTCCTGTGGGGGTCCTGGCAGGGACACCAAGAGCCCGCCGATGAGCCCTAGCTTGGTGTCCTAGGCGAAACCCCACACAAGACACGGCACAAACCTAGAAGAATTGCTGAGTTTTAATTCACCGGCCGTGAAAGCCAATACACCATCTTTTTTGGAAGCCTTCATAGGGAGGTTATGGCTGCTTGAGCTTTTGGTTCTCGCAGTCAAGGAGTGCAGTTGCACTCTATATAAAGGGAGGTATCGCGCAGTTCGATACTCCTGTGGGGGTCCGGGCAGGGACACCAAGAGCCCGCCGATGAGCCTAGCTTGGTGTCCTAGGCGAAACCCCACACAAGACACGGCACAAACCTAGAAGAATTGCTTAGTTTTAATTCACCGGCCGTGAAAGCCAATACACCATCTTTTTGGAAGCCTTCATAGGGAGGTTATGGCTGCTTGAGCTTTTGGTTCTCGCAGTCAAGGAGTGCAGTTGCACTCTATATAAAGGGAGGTATCGCGCAGTTCGATACTCCTGTGGGGGTCCGGGCAGGGACACCAAGAGCCCGCCGATGAGCCTAGCTTGGTGTCCTAGGCGAAACCCCACACAAGACACGGCACAAACCTAGAAGAATTGCTGAGTTTTAATTCACCGGCCGTGAAAGCCAATACACCATCTTTTTTGGAAGCCTTCATAGGGAGGTTATGGCTGCTTGAGCTTTTGGTTCTCGCAGTCAAGGAGTGCAGTTGCACTCTTATATAAAGGGAGGTATCGCGCAGTTCGATACTCCTGTGGGGGTCCGGGCAGGGACACCAAGAGCCCGCCGATGAGCCTAGCTTGGTGTCCTAGGCGAAACCCCACACAAGACACGGCACAAACCTAGAAGAATTGCTGAGTTTTAATTCACCGCCGTGAAAGCCAATACACCATCTTTTTTGGAAGCCTTCATAGGGAGGTTATGGCTGCTTGAGCTTTTGGTTCTCGCAGCTCAAGGAGTGCAGTTGCACTCTATATAAAGGGAGGTATCGCGCAGTTCGATACTCCTGTGGGGGTCCGGGGCAGGGACACCAAGAGCCCGCCCCGATGAGCCTAGCTTGGGTGTCCTAGGCGAAACCCCACACAAGACACGGCACAAACCTAGAAGAATTGCTTAGTTTTAATTCACCGGCCGTGAAAGCCAATACACCATCTTTTTTGGAAGCCTTCATAGGGAGGTTATGGCTGCTTGAGCTTTTGGTTCTCGCAGTCAAGGAGTGCAGTTGCACTCTATATAAAGGGAGGTCGATACTCCTGTGGGGGTCCGGGCAGGGACACCAAGAGCCCGCCGATGAGCCTAGCTTGGTGTCCTAGGCGAAACCCCACACAAGACACGGCACAAACCTAGAAGAATTGCTGAGTTTTAATTCACCGGCCGTGAAAGCCAATACACCATCTTTTTTGGAAGCCTTCATAGGGAGGTTATGGCTGCTTGAGCTTTTGGTTCTCGCAGTCAAGGAGTGCAGTTGCACTCTATATAAAGGGAGGTATCGCGCAGTTCGATACTCCTGTGGGGGTCCGGGCAGGGACACCAAGAGCCCGCCGATGAGCCTAGCTTGGTGTCCTAGGCGAAACCCCACACAAGACACGGCACAAACCTAGAAGAATTGCTTAGTTTTAATTCACCGGCCGTGAAAGCCAATACACCATCTTTTTTGGAAGCCTTCATAGGGAGGTTATGGCTGCTTGAGCTTTTGGTTCTCGCAGTCAAGGAGTGCAGTTGCACTCTATATAAAGGGAGGTATCGCGCAGTTCGATACTCCTGTGGGGGTCCGGGCAGGGACACCAAGAGCCCGCCGATGAGCCTAGCTTGGTGTCCTAGGCGAAACCCCACACAAGACACGGCACAAACCTAGAAGAATTGCTGAGTTTTAATTCACCGGCCGTGAAAGCCAATACACCATCTTTTTGGAAGCTTTCATAGGGAGGTTATGGCTGCTTGAGCTTTTGGTTCTCGCAGTCAAGGAGTGCAGTTGCACTCTATATAAAGGGAGGTATCGCGCAGTTCGATACTCCTGTGGGGGTCCGGGCAGGGACACCAAGAGCCCGCCGATGAGCCTAGCTTGGTGTCCTAGGCGAAACCCCACACAAGACACGGCACAAACCTAGAAGAATTGCTGAGTTTTAATTCACCGGCCGTGAAAGCCAATACACCATCTTTTTTGGAAGCCTTCATAGGGAGGTTATGGCTGCTTGAGCTTTTGGTTCTCGCAGTCAAGGAGTGGAGTTGCACCCTATATAAAGGGAGGTATCGCGCAGTTCGATACTCCTGTGGGGGTCCGGGCAGGGACACCAAGAGCCCGCCGATGAGCCTAGCTTGGTGTCCTAGGCGAAACCCCACACAAGACACGGCACAAACCTAGAAGAATTGCTGAGTTTTAATTCACCGGCCGTGAAAGCCAATACACCATCTTTTTTGGAAGCCTTCATAGGGAGGTTATGGCTGCTTGAGCTTTTGGTTCTCGCAGTCAAGGAGTGCAGTTGCACTCTATATAAAGGGAGGTATCGCGCAGTTCGATACTCCTGTGGGGGTCCGGGCAGGGACACCAAGAGCCCGCCGATGAGCCTAGCTTGGTGTCCTAGGCGAAACCCCACACAAGACACGGCACAAACCTAGAAGAATTGCTGAGTTTTAATTCACCGGCCGTGAAAGCCAATACACCATCTTTTTTGGAAGCCTTCATAGGGAGGTTATGGCTGCTTGAGCTTTTGGTTCTCGCAGTCAAGGAGTGCAGTTGCACTCTATATAAAGGGAGGTATCGCGCAGTTCGATACTCCTGTGGGGGTCCGGGCAGGGACACCAAGAGCCCGCCGATGAGCCTAGCTTGGTGTCCTAGGCGAAACCCCACACAAGACACGGCACAAACCTAGAAGAATTGCTGAGTTTTAATTCACCGGCCGTGAAAGCCAATACACCATCTTTTTTGGAAGCCTTCATAGGGAGGTTATGGCTGCTTGAGCTTTTGGTTCTCGCAGTCAAGGAGTGCAGTTGCACTCTATATAAAGGGAGGTATCGCGCAGTTCGATACTCCTGTGGGGGTCCGGGCAGGGACACCAAGAGCCCGCCGATGAGCCTAGCTTGGTGTCCTAGGCGAAACCCCACACAAGACACGGCACAAACCTAGAAGAATTGCTGAGTTTTAATTCACCGGCCGTGAAAGCCAATACACCATCTTTTTTGGAAGCCTTCATAGGGAGGTTATGGCTGCTTGAGCTTTTGGTTCTCGCAGTCAAGGAGTGCAGTTGCACTCTATATAAAGGGAGGTATCGCGCAGTTCGATACTCCTGTGGGGGTCCGGGCAGGGACACCAAGAGCCCGCCGATGAGCCTAGCTTGGTGTCCTAGGCGAAACCCCACACAAGACACGGCACAAACCTAGAAGAATTGCTGAGTTTTAATTCACCGGCCGTGAAAGCCAATACACCATCTTTTTTGGAAGCCTTCATAGGGAGGTTATGGCTGCATGAGCTTTTGGTTCTCGCAGTCAAGGAGTGCAGTTGCACTCTATATAAAGGGAGGTATCGCGCAGTTCGATACTCCTGTGGGGGTCTGGGCAGGGACACCAAGAGCCCGCCGATGAGCCTAGCTTGGTGTCCTAGGCGAAACCCCACACAAGACACGGCACAAACCTAGAAGAATTGCTGAGTTTTAATTCACCGGCCGTGAAAGCCAATACACCATCTTTTTTGGAAGCCTTCATAGGGAGGTTATGGCTGCTTGAGCTTTTGGTTCTCGCAGTCAAGGAGTGCAGTTGCACTCTATATAAAGGGAGGTATCGCGCAGTTCGATACTCCTGTGGGGGTCCGGGCAGGGACACCAAGAGCCCGCCGATGAGCCTAGCTTGGTGTCCTAGGCGAAACCCCACACAAGACACGGCACAAACCTAGAAGAATTGCTGAGTTTTAATTCACCGGCCGTGAAAGCCAATACACCATCTTTTTTGGAAGCCTTCATAGGGAGGTTATGGCTGCTTGAGCTTTTGGTTCTCGCAGTCAAGGAGTGCAGTTGCACTCTATATAAAGGGAGGTATCGCGCAGTTCGATACTCCTGTGGGGGTCCGGGCAGGGACACCAAGAGCTCGCCGATGAGCCTAGCTTGGTGTCCTAGGCGAAACCCCACACAAGACACGGCACAAACCTAGAAGAATTGCTGAGTTTTAATTCACCGGCCGTGAAAGCCAATACACCATCTTTTTTGGAAGCCTTCATAGGGAGGTTATGGCTGCTTGAGCTTTTGGTTCTCGCAGTCAAGGAGTGCAGTTGCACTCTATATAAAGGGAGGTATCGCGCAGTTCGATACTCCTGTGGGGGTCCGGGCAGGGACACCAAGAGCCCGCCGATGAGCCTAGCTTGGTGTCCTAGGCGAAACCCCACACAAGACACGGCACAAACCTAGAAGAATTGCTGAGTTTTAATTCACCGGCCGTGAAAGCCAATACACCATCTTTTTTGGAAGCCTTCATAGGGAGGTTATGGCTGCTTGAGCTTTTGGTTCTCGCAGTCAAGGAGTGCAGTTGCACTCTATATAAAGGGAGGTATCGCGCAGTTCGATACTCCTGTGGGGGTCCGGGCAGGGACACCAAGAGCCCGCCGATGAGCCTAGCTTGGTGTCCTAGGCGAAACCCCACACAAGGCACGGCACAAACCTAGAAGAATTGCTGAGTTTTAATTCACCGGCCGTGAAAGCCAATACACCATCTTTTTTGGAAGCCTTCATAGGGAGGTTATGGCTGCTTGAGCTTTTGGTTCTCGCAGTCAAGGAGTTCAGTTGCACTCTATATAAAGGGAGGTATCGCGCAGTTCGATACTCCTGTGGGGGTCCGGGCAGGGACACCAAGAGCCCGCCGATGAGCCTAGCTTGGTGTCCTAGGCGAAACCCCACACAAGACACGGCACAAACCTAGAAGAATTGCTGAGTTTTAATTCACCGGCCGTGAAAGCCAATACACCATCTATTTGGAAGCCTTCATAGGGAGGTTATGGCTGCTTGAGCTTTTGGTTCTCGCAGTCAAGGAGTGCAGTTGCACTCTATATAAAGGGAGGTATCGCGCAGTTCGATACTCCTGTGGGGGTCCGGGCAGGGACACCAAGAGCCCGCCGATGAGCCTAGCTTGGTGTCCTAGGCGAAACCCCACACAAGACACGGCACAAACCTAGAAGAATTGCTGAGTTTTAATTCACCGGCCGTGAAAGCCAATACACCATCTTTTTTGGAAGCCTTCATAGGGAGGTTATGGCTGCTTGAGCTTTTGGTTCTCACAGTCAAGGAGTGCAGTTGCACTCTATATAAAGGGAGGTATGGCGCAGTTCGATACTCCTGTGGGGGTCCGGGCAGGGACACCAAGAGCCCGCCGATGAGCCTAGCTTGGTGTCCTAGGCGAAACCCCACACAAGACACGGCACAAACCTAGAAGAATTGCTTAGTTTTAATTCACCGGCCGTGAAAGCCAATACACCATCTTTTTTGGAAGCCTTCATAGGGAGGTTATGGCTGCTTGAGCTTTTGGTTCTCGCAGTCAAGGAGTGCAGTTGCACTCTATATAAAGGGAGGTATCGCGCAGTTCGATACTCCTGTGGGGGTCCGGGCAGGGACACCAAGAGCCCGCCGATGAGCCTAGCTTGGTGTCCTAGGCGAAACCCCACACAAGACACGGCACAAACCTAGAAGAATTGCTGAGTTTTAATTCACCGGCCGTGAAAGCCAATACACCATCTTTTTTGGAAGCCTTCATAGGGAGGTTATGGCTGCTTGAGCTTTTGGTTCTCGCAGTCAAGGAGTGCAGTTGCACTCTATATAAAGGGAGGTATCGCGCAGTTCGATACTCCTGTGGGGGTCCGGGCAGGGACACCAAGAGCCCGCCGATGAGCCTAGCTTGGTGTCCTAGGCGAAACCCCACACAAGACACGGCACAAACCTAGAAGAATTGCTGAGTTTTAATTCACCAGCCGTGAAAGCCAATACACCATCTTTTTTGGAAGCCTTCATAGGGAGGTTATGGCTGCTTGAGCTTTTGGTTCTCGCAGTCAAGGAGTGCAGTTGCACTCTATATAAAGGGAGGTATCGCGCAGTTCGATACTCCTGTGGGGGTCCGGGCAGGGACACCAAGAGCCCGCCGATGAGCCTAGCTTGGTGTCCTAGGCGAAACCCCACACAAGACACGGCACAAACCTAGAAGAATTGCTGAGTTTTAATTCACCGGCCGTGAAAGCCAATACACCATCTTTTTTGGAAGCCTTCATAGGGAGGTTATGGCTGCTTGAGCTTTTGGTTCTCGCAGTCAAGGAGTGCAGTTGCACTCTATATAAAGGGAGGTATCGCGCAGTTCGATACTCCTGTGGGGGTCCGGGCAGGGACACCAAGAGCCCGCCGATGAGCCTAGCTTGGTGTCCTAGGCGAAACCCCACACAAGACACGGCACAAACCTAGAAGAATTGCTGAGTTTTAATTCACCGGCCGTGAAAGCCAATACACCATCTTTTTTGGAAGCCTTCATAGGGAGGTTATGGCTGCTTGAGCTTTTGGTTCTCGCAGTCAAGGAGTGCAGTTGCACTCTATATAAAGGGAGGTATCGCGCAGTTCGATACTCCTGTGGGGGTCCGGGCAGGGACACCAAGAGCCCGCCGATGAGCCTAGCTTGGTGTCCTAGGCGAAACCCCACACAAGACACGGCACAAACCTAGAAGAATTGCTGAGTTTTAATTCACCGGCCGTGAAAGCCAATACACCATCTTTTTTGGAAGCCTTCATAGGGAGGTTATGGCTGCTTGAGCTTTTGTTTCTCGCAGTCAAGGAGGGCAGTTGCACTCTATATAAAGGGAGGTATCGCGCAGTTCGATACTCCTGTGGGGGTCCGGGCAGGGACACCAAGAGCCCGCCGATGAGCCTAGCTTGGTGTCCTAGGCGAAACCCCACACAAGACACGGCACAAACCTAGAAGAATTGCTGAATTTTAATTCACCGGCCGTGAAAGCCAATACACCATCTTTTTTGGAAGCCTTCATAGGGAGGTTATGGCTGCTTGAGCTTTTGGTTCTCGCAGTCAAGGAGTGCAGTTGCACTCTATATAAAGGGAGGTATCGCGCAGTTCGATACTCCTGTGGGGGTCCGGGCAGGGACACCAAGAGCCCGCCGATGAGCCTAGCTTGGTGTCCTAGGCGAAACCCCACACAAGACACGGCACAAACCTAGAAGAATTGCTGAGTTTTAATTCACCGGCCGTGAAAGCCAATACACCATCTTTTTTGGAAGCCTTCATAGGGAGGTTATGGCTGCTTGAGCTTTTGGTTCTCGCAGTCAAGGAGTGCAGTTGCACTCTATATAAAGGGAGGTATCGCGCAGTTCGATACTCCTGTGGGGGTCCGGGCAGGGACACCAAGAGCCCGCCGATGAGCCTAGCTTGGTGTCCTAGGCGAAACCCCACACAAGACACGGCACAAACCTAGAAGAATTGCTGAGTTTTAATTCACCGGCCGTGAAAGCCAATACACCATCTTTTTTGGAAGCCTTCATAGGGAGGTTATGGCTGCTTGAGCTTTTGGTTCTCGCAGTCAAGGAGTGCAGTTGCACTCTATATAAAGGGAGGTATCGCGCAGTTCGATACTCCTGTGGGGGTCCGGGCAGGGACACCAAGAGCCCGCCGATGAGCCTAGCTTGGTGTCCTAGGCGAAACCCCACACAAGACACGGCACAAACCTAGAAGAATTGCTGAGTTTTAATTCACCGGCCGTGAAAGCCAATACACCATCTTTTTTGGAAGCCTTCATAGGGAGGTTATGGCTGCTTGAGCTTTTGGTTCTCGCAGTCAAGGAGTGCAGTTGCACTCTATATAAAGGGAGGTATCGCGCAGTTCGATACTCCTGTGGGGGTCCGGGCAGGGACACCAAGAGCCCGCCGATGAGCCTAGCTTGGTGTCCTAGGCGAAACCCCACACAAGACACGGCACAAACCTAGAAGAATTGCTGAGTTTTAATTCACCGGCCGTGAAAGCCAATACACCATCTTTTTTGGAAGCCTTCATAGGGAGGTTATGGCTGCTTGAGCTTTTGGTTCTCGCAGTCAAGGAGTGCAGTTGCACTCTATATAAAGGGAGGTATCGCGCAGTTCGATACTCCTGTGGGGGTCCGGGCAGGGACACCAAGAGCCCGCCGATGAGCCTAGCTTGGTGTCCTAGGCGAAACCCCACACAAGACACGGCACAAACCTAGAAGAATTGCTGAGTTTTAATTCACCGGCCGTGAAAGCCAATACACCATCTTTTTTGGAAGCCTTCATAGGGAGGTTATGGCTGCTTGAGCTTTTGGTTCTCGCAGTCAAGGAGTGCAGTTGCACTCTATATAAAGGGAGGTATCGCGCAGTTCGATACTCCTGTGGGGGTCCGGGCAGGGACACCAAGAGCCCGCCTTGACCCTAGCTTGGTGTCCTAGGCGAAACCACACACAAGACACGGCACAAACCTAGAAGAATTGCTGAGTTTTAATTCACCGGCCGTGAAAGCCAATACACCATCTTTTTTGGAAGCCTTCATAGGGAGGTTATGGCTGCTTGAGCTTTTGGTTCTCGCAGTCAAGGAGTGCAGTTGCACTCTATATAAAGGGAGGTATCGCGCAGTTCGATACTCCTGTGGGGGTCCGGGCAGGGACACCAAGAGCCCGCCGATGAGCCTAGCTTGGTGTCCTAGGCGAAACCCCACACAAGACACGGCACAAACCTAGAAGAATTGCTGAGTTTTAATTCACCGGCCGTGAAAGCCAATACACCATCTTTTTTGGAAGCCTTCATAGGGAGGTTATGGCTGCTTGAGCTTTTGGTTCTCGCAGTCAAGGAGTGCAGTTGCACTCTATATAAAGGGAGGTATCGCGCAGTTCGATACTCCTGTGGGGGTCCGGGCAGGGACACCAAGAGCCCGCCGATGAGCCTAGCTTGGTGTCCTAGGCGAAACCCCACACAAGACACGGCACAAACCTAGAAGAATTGCTGAGTATTAATTCACCGGCCGTGAAAGCCAATACACCATCTTTTTTGGAAGCCTTCATAGGGAGGTTATGGCTGCTTGAGCTTTTGGTTCTCACAGTCAAGGAGTGCAGTTGCACTCTATATAAAGGGAGGTATGGCGCAGTTCGATACTCCTGTGGGGGTCCGGGCAGGGACACCAAGAGCCCGCCGATGAGCCTAGCTTGGTGTCCTAGGCGAAACCCCACACAAGACACGGCACAAACCTAGAAGAATTGCTTAGTTTTAATTCACCGGCCGTGAAAGCCAATACACCATCTTTTTTGGAAGCCTTCATAGGGAGGTTATGGCTGCTTGAGCTTTTGGTTCTCGCAGTCAAGGAGTGCAGTTGCACTCTATATAAAGGGAGGTATCGCGCAGTTCGATACTCCTGTGGGGGTCCGGGCAGGGACACCAAGAGCCCGCCGATGAGCCTAGCTTGGTGTCCTAGGCGAAACCCCACACAAGACACGGCACAAACCTAGAAGAATTGCTGAGTTTTAATTCACCGGCCGTGAAAGCCAATACACCATCTTTTTTGGAAGCCTTCATAGGGAGGTTATGGCTGCTTGAGCTTTTGGTTCTCGCAGTCAAGGAGTGCAGTTGCACTCTATATAAAGGGAGGTATCGCGCAGTTCGATACTCCTGTGGGGGTCCGGGCAGGGACACCAAGAGCCCGCCGATGAGCCTAGCTTGGTGTCCTAGGCGAAACCCCACACAAGACACGGCACAAACCTAGAAGAATTGCTGAGTTTTAATTCACCGGCCGTGAAAGCCAATACACCATCTTTTTTGGAAGCCTTCATAGGGAGGTTATGGCTGCTTGAGCTTTTGGTTCTCGCAGTCAAGGAGTGCAGTTGCACTCTATATAAAGGGAGGTATCGCGCAGTTCGATACTCCTGTGGGGGTCCGGGCAGGGACACCAAGAGCCCGCCGATGAGCCTAGCTTTGTGTCCTAGGCGAAACCCCACACAAGACACGGCACAAACCTAGAAGAATTGCTGAGTTTTAATTCACCGGCCGTGAAAGCCAATACACCATCTTTTTTGGAAGCCTTCATAGGGAGGTTATGGCTGCTTGAGCTTTTGGTTCTCGCAGTCAAGGAGTGCAGTTGCACTTTATATAAAGGGAGGTATCGCGCAGTTCGATACTCCTGTGGGGGTCCGGGCAGGGACACCAAGAGCCCGCCGATGAGCCTAGCTTGGTGTCCTAGGCGAAACCCCACACAAGACACGGCACAAACCTAGAAGAATTGCTGAGTTTTAATTCACCGGCCGTGAAAGCCAATACACCATCTTTTTTGGAAGCCTTCATAGGGAGGTTATGGCTGCTTGAGCTTTTGGTTCTCGCAGTCAAGGAGTGCAGTTGCACTCTATATAAAGGGAGGTATCGCGCAGTTCGATACTCCTGTGGGGGTCCGGGCAGGGACACCAAGAGCCCGCCGATGAGCCTAGCTTGGTGTCCTAGGCGAAACCCCACACAAGACACGGCACAAACCTAGAAGAATTGCTGAGTTTTAATTCACCGGCCGTGAAAGCCAATACACCATCTTTTTTGGAAGCCTTCATAGGGAGGTTATGGCTGCTTGAGCTTTTGGTTCTCGCAGTCAAGGAGTGCAGTTGCACTCTATATAAAGGGAGGTATCGCGCAGTTCGATACTCCTGTGGGGGTCCGGGCAGGGACACCAAGAGCCCGCCGATGAGCCTAGCTTGGTGTCCTAGGCGAAACCCCACACAAGACACGGCACAAACCTAGAAGAATTGCTGAGTTTTAATTCACCGGCCGTGAAAGCCAATACACCATCTTTTTTGGAAGCCTTCATAGGGAGGTTATGGCTGCTTGAGCTTTTGGTTCTCGCAGTCAAGGAGTGCAGTTGCACTCTATATAAAGGGAGGTATCGCGCAGTTCGATACTCCTGTGGGGGTCCGGGCAGGGACACCAAGAGCCCGCCGATGAGCCTAGCTTGGTGTCCTAGGCGAAACCCCACACAAGACACGGCACAAACCTAGAAGAATTGCTGAGTTTTAATTCACCGGCCGTGAAAGCCAATACACCATCTTTTTTGGAAGCCTTCATAGGGAGGTTATGGCTGCTTGAGCTTTTGGTTCTCGCAGTCAAGGAGTGCAGTTGCACTCTATATAAAGGGAGGTATCGCGCAGTTCGATACTCCTGTGGGGGTCCGGGCAGGGACACCAAGAGCCCGCCGATGAGCCTAGCTTGGTGTCCTAGGCGAAACCCCACACAAGACACGGCACAAACCTAGAAGAATTGCTGAGTTTTAATTCACCGGCCGTGAAAGCCAATACACCATCTTTTTTGGAAGCCTTCATAGGGAGGTTATGGCTGCTTGAGCTTTTGGTTCTCGCAGTCAAGGAGTGCAGTTGCACTCTATATAAAGGGAGGTATCGCGCAGTTCGATACTCCTGTGGGGGTCCGGGCAGGGACACCAAGAGCCCGCCGATGAGCCTAGCTTGGTGTCCTAGGCGAAACCCCACACAAGACACGGCACAAACCTAGAAGAATTGCTGAGTTTTAATTCACCGGCCGTGAAAGCCAATACACCATCTTTTTTGGAAGCCTTCATAGGGAGGTTATGGCTGCTTGAGCTTTTGGTTCTCGCAGTCAAGGTGTGCAGTTGCACTCTATATAAAGGGAGGTATCGCGCAGTTCGATACTCCTGTGGGGGTCCGGGCAGGGACACCAAGAGCCCGCCGATGAGCCTAGCTTGGTGTCCTAGGCGAAACCCCACACAAGACACGGCACAAACCTAGAAGAATTGCTGAGTTTTAATTCACCGGCCGTGAAAGCCAATACACCATCTTTTTTGGAAGCCTTCATAGGGAGGTTATGGCTGCTTGAGCTTTTGGTTCTCGCAGTCAAGGAGTGCAGTTGCCCTCTATATAAAGGGAGGTATCGCGCAGTTCGATACTCCTGTGGGGGTCCGGGCAGGGACACCAAGAGCCCGCCGATGAGCCTAGCTTGGTGTCCTAGGCGAAACCCCACACAAGACACGGCACAAACCTAGAAGAATTGCTGAGTTTTAATTCACCGGCCGTGAAAGCCAATACACCATCTTTTTTGGAAGCCTTCATAGGGAGGTTATGGCTGCTTGAGCTTTTGGTTCTCGCAGTCAAGGAGTGCAGTTGCACTCTATATAAAGGGAGGTATCGCGCAGTTCGATACTCCTGTGGGGGTCCGGGCAGGGACACCAAGAGCCCGCCGATGAGCCTAGCTTGGTGTCCTAGGCGAAACCCCACACAAGACACGGCACAAACCTAGAAGAATTGCTGAGTTTTAATTCACCGGCCGTGAAAGCCAATACACCATCTTTTTTGGAAGCCTTCATAGGGAGGTTATGGCTGCTTGAGCTTTTGGTTCTCGCAGTCAAGGAGTGCAGTTGCACTCTATATAAAGGGAGGTATCGCGCAGTTCGATACTCCTGTGGGGGTCCGGGCAGGGACACCAAGAGCCCGCCGATGAGCCTAGCTTGGTGTCCTAGGCGAAACCCCACACAAGACACGGCACAAACCTAGAAGAATTGCTGAGTTTTAATTCACCGGCCGTGAAAGCCAATACACCATCTTTTTTGGAAGCCTTCATAGGGAGGTTATGGCTGCTTGAGCTTTTGGTTCTCGCAGTCAAGGAGTGCAGTTGCACTCTATATAAAGGGAGGTATCGCACAGTTCGATACTCCTGTGGGGGTCCGGGCAGGGACACCAAGAGCCCGCCGATGAGCCTAGCTTGGTGTCCTAGGCGAAACCCCACACAAGACACGGCACAAACCTAGAAGAATTGCTGAGTTTTAATTCACCGGCCGTGAAAGCCAATACACCATCTTTTTTGGAAGCCTTCATAGGGAGGTTATGGCTGCTTGAGCTTTTGGTTCTCGCAGTCAAGGAGTGCAGTTGCACTCTATATAAAGGGAGGTATCGCGCAGTTCGATACTCCTGTGGGGGTCCGGGCAGGGACACCAAGAGCCCGCCGATGAGCCTAGCTTGGTGTCCTAGGCGAAACCCCACACAAGACACGGCACAAACCTAGAAGAATTGCTGAGTTTTAATTCACCGGCCGTGAAAGCCAATACACCATCTTTTTTGGAAGCCTTCATAGGGAGGTTATGGCTGCTTGAGCTTTTGGTTCTCGCAGTCAAGGAGTGCAGTTGCACTCTATATAAAGGGAGGTATCGCGCAGTTCGATACTCCTGTGGGGGTCCGGGCAGGGACACCAAGAGCCCGCCGATGGGCCTAGCTTGGTGTCCTAGGCGAAACCCCACACAAGACACGGCACAAACCTAGAAGAATTGCTGAGTTTTAATTCACCGGCCGTGAAAGCCAATACACCATCTTTTTTGGAAGCCTTCATAGGGAGGTTATGGCTGCTTGAGCTTTTGGTTCTCGCAGTCAAGGAGTGCAGTTGCACTCTATATAAAGGGAGGTATCGCGCAGTTCGATACTCCTGTGGGGGTCCGGGCAGGGACACCAAGAGCCCGCCGATGAGCCTAGCTTGGTGTCCTAGGCGAAACCCCACACAAGACACGGCACAAACCTAGAAGAATTGCTGAGTTTTAATTCACCGGCCGTGAAAGCCAATACACCATCTTTTTTGGAAGCCTTCATAGGGAGGTTATGGCTGCTTGAGCTTTTGGTTCTCGCAGTCAAGGAGTGCAGTTGCACTCTATATAAAGGGAGGTATCGCGCAGTTCGATACTCCTGTGGGGGTCCGGGCAGGGACACCAAGAGCCCGCCGATGAGCCTAGCTTGGTGTCCTAGGCGAAACCCCACACAAGACACGGCACAAACCTAGAAGAATTGCTGAGTTTTAATTCACCGGCCGTGAAAGCCAATACACCATCTTTTTTGGAAGCCTTCATAGGGAGGTTATGGCTGCTTGAGCTTTTGGTTCTCGCAGTCAAGGAGTGCAGTTGCACTCTATATAAAGGGAGGTATCGCGCAGTTCGATACTCCTGTGGGGGTCCGGGCAGGGACACCAAGAGCCCGCCGATGAGCCTAGCTTGGTGTCCTAGGCGAAACCCCACACAAGACACGGCACAAACCTAGAAGAATTGCTGAGTTTTAATTCACCGGCCGTGAAAGCCAATACACCATCTTTTTTGGAAGCCTTCATAGGGAGGTTATGGCTGCTTGAGCTTTTGGTTCTCGCAGTCAAGGAGTGCAGTTGCACTCTATATAAAGGGAGGTATCGCGCAGTTCGATACTCCTGTGGGGGTCCGGGCAGGGACACCAAGAGCCCGCCGATGAGCCTAGCTTGGTGTCCTAGGCGAAACCCCACACAAGACACGGCACAAACCTAGAAGAATTGCTGAGTTTTAATTCACCGGCCGTGAAAGCCAATACACCATCTTTTTTGGAAGCCTTCATAGGGAGGTTATGGCTGCTTGAGCTTTTGGTTCTCGCAGTCAAGGAGTGCAGTTGCACTCTATATAAAGGGAGGTATCGCGCAGTTCGATACTCCTGTGGGGGTCCGGGCAGGGACACCAAGAGCCCGCCGATGAGCCTAGCTTGGTGTCCTAGGCGAAACCCCACACAAGACACGGCACAAACCTAGAAGAATTGCTGAGTTTTAATTCACCGGCCGTGAAAGCCAATACACCATCTTTTTTGGAAGCCTTCATAGGGAGGTTATGGCTGCTTGAGCTTTTGGTTCTCGCAGTCAAGGAGTGCAGTTGCACTCTATATAAAGGGAGGTATCGCGCAGTTCGATACTCCTGTGGGGGTCCGGGCAGGGACACCAAGAGCCCGCCGATGAGCCTAGCTTGGTGTCCTAGGCGAAACCCCACACAAGACACGGCACAAACCTAGAAGAATTGCTGAGTTTTAATTCACCGGCCGTGAAAGCCAATACACCATCTTTTTTGGAAGCCTTCATAGGGAGGTTATGGCTGCTTGAGCTTTTGGTTCTCGCAGTCAAGGAGTGCAGTTGCACTCTATATAAAGGGAGGTATCGCGCAGTTCGATACTCCTGTGGGGGTCCGGGCAGGGACACCAAGAGCCCGCCGATGAGCCTAGCTTGGTGTCCTAGGCGAAACCCCACACAAGACACGGCACAAACCTAGAAGAATTGCTGAGTTTTAATTCACCGGCCGTGAAAGCCAATACACCATCTTTTTTGGAAGCCTTCATAGGGAGGTTATGGCTGCTTGAGCTTTTGGTTCTCGCAGTCAAGGAGTGCAGTTGCACTCTATATAAAGGGAGGTATCGCGCAGTTCGATACTCCTGTGGGGGTCCGGGCAGGGACACCAAGAGCCCGCCGATGAGCCTAGCTTGGTGTCCTAGGCGAAACCCCACACAAGACACGGCACAAACCTAGAAGAATTGCTGAGTTTTAATTCACCGGCCGTGAAAGCCAATACACCATCTTTTTTGGAAGCCTTCATAGGGAGGTTATGGCTGCTTGAGCTTTTGGTTCTCGCAGTCAAGGAGTGCAGTTGCACTCTATATAAAGGGAGGTATCGCGCAGTTCGATACTCCTGTGGGGGTCCGGGCAGGGACACCAAGAGCCCGCCGATGAGCCTAGCTTGGTGTCCTAGGCGAAACCCCACACAAGACACGGCACAAACCTAGAAGAATTGCTGAGTTTTAATTCACCGGCCGTGAAAGCCAATACACCATCTTTTTTGGAAGCCTTCATAGGGAGGTTATGGCTGCTTGAGCTTTTGGTTCTCGCAGTCAAGGAGTGCAGTTGCACTCTATATAAAGGGAGGTATCGCGCAGTTCGATACTCCTGTGGGGGTCCGGGCAGGGACACCAAGAGCCCGCCGATGAGCCTAGCTTGGTGTCCTAGGCGAATCCCCACACAAGACACGGCACAAACCTAGAAGAATTGCTGAGTCCTATAGGTGAACTTATAAGAGATTTCAGTTTGATTGCTGTAAAAGATTCGTAGATACTAAGAACCGTCTAAATATTTCGCCACTTTGGATTGTCATACGTATAGGCCATAGAGTTATGTACCATTAAAAGAAAGTTATTGCGTAGCTTCATTATTCAAACGTTCACTTCGATCGCTTGATTACGACACAGGAAATAAATTTTAAAATTTCGCACAGCCACCATCTTGAGGTTATGTAAACAATTGAACTAAATTAGATGCCAGTGCATTACAATCTGTATAATCATTTACTGTACCACATTTCACTGCGCTCAGATGGTTAAATCGCGAGAACAGTCTATTAAAATGTTTCAACTTCGCTTGGCCACCAAGTTCGTTTTGTACTTTACAGGTTTTTGAAAGGTACATTGATAAACTTGTAGTAGTACCCTTTATCACCGTGCAAGATTTCAGGGTGATATCGGTAATAGTTTCGGAGATATAGAATGCCAGTGAAATATTTCCCACAGCCGCCATGTTGGATTGGTGAGACGTAATAAAATTTGAAGAGCACGGTCGGTGTCGGCCGAAATGATGCTACGACCTTTCAGAGTTTTATTGAAATCGCTCCAGCCATTTAGAAGTTATTAGGAACACACACACCACACACACTCACACATACGCACACATATGCCCACACACGGACAAGAGGTGACCTCATAAGCCTATCTCTACTTAGTATAAAACAAAGTCCCCGATTCTTGGATGTTACGGGTAAAATCGAGAACCACTGGATGGATTTTGATGTGGTTTTTACCATTCTGTAAAGGATATTAATGGCATTTAAATAGCAGTAGGAAAACCAGCTGAAAGCCGTAGTAAACTGAGCTCTAAAGTGGTATTGAAGATCATGCCAGTTTACTGGAGACTTGAATCAAGCTGTTGCAGCGTTGCACCGAAGGAAAAACACAGATCCCTAATGAGTGCTTTCATGGCATCCTCTGGAACAAATGCACTAAAGAAATCTTCGTTGCAAAGAGGCAAATTGAATTTACTAGCCTAAGAGCTGTCAGTGGGTTCCAGACTCAATAAATACTTCATTGTGTGCGAGGGGAATCAATGTATGCTAAAACACTCTTTGGTAGCAGAAAATAGGACTTCTGGCGTGTGAGTGAAACAAGCAGCACAGTCCATCAAAAACAAGCTAAAAAGTCCACAAACAGCGGAAATTATCAGGAGAAATGAGAAAATATATAGAGCAGGACATGATGTGATGATGATGATAATTGTTGATTTAAGGGGCCTAACATCTAGGTTATCGACCCCTAGAGCAGGACAATCCTGATGAAAGGACATTGTTATGTACCTTTTAAATGTTATTTCCTCAGTTTGACATTTTAGTACCGACCTTCTAGCTGTGTATAAATAGCTCTTGCTGTATCTTACAGTATGTCACGATGAAAATTCGCTATAGGTTTTTTATATCCAGTAGGTCTGATAGTTTTTTCAGAACGATTCAATTAGGGCGGAGCTCTTTCTTTTCTTCAAAATCAGAATTGTAAGATTAGAAGAATTTTGACAGTTATAACTTTTAACTAGGCCTACTATAAATTACAAAATGCATAGCATTCTTCCTTTTTGCAAGCATCAAGTGCATTGTTACCAAATATTGGTTTATTTCTCTTGAAACTGTGTCACGTGGGGTATTATTGATTGTAAGTAATACATATATAAAAAGAAAAATACATTTAATTTACTATACAGCTCACTAAGAAATGTATACATTAGTGATATTAATTTCAATATAATAACTTAGAAACTGTAGAAATTTCAGCCATACCTCCCCTTAAAACAACACCTACCATCGTTTTATTAAATACAACCTGCACCCGGCATACGTTGCAATGCCAATCAAAGGAAGTGTAATTTTTATCTTGAAGTACTTTTGGTTACACAATATATTTTTTTCAATTTCCGTTAACTGCCTCTTAACTATCGTAAAATGTAGTTAATAATTTAGAAACATTCGTGGGAGCGTCCACAACAACTCACCAAAGTTTAATCGCAATAGGATGAATGGCACATGAACGCATACGGGAATTCGTTTAAACGATTCGTGAGCTGTCACCAAATTGTTGAATCCACTCGTGCAATACCTACTGTGAAATGGATTTACTAAATTAGAAACCTTCACATAAGTGTTCACAACAACTCATCAAAGTTTCATCGGAATCGATGAATGATATATGAACGCATACGGGACTTTGTTGAACCGCTTCACGCGTCGTCACTCATATGTTGCATCTACTCGTGCGCTACCAATTGTAAAATGGGTTTACTAAGCCTGAAACCTTCCCAGGAGTGTACTCAACGATTCACCAAAGTTTCATCGCAGTCAGATGAATGGTAGGTTATATGAATGCATAGGAGAAATACACACACATACAGACAAATTATCATGTAACATTCATTTTTATATGTAGAGAAAACAGACACCCATGCAAGGCCGCATTATGCTCTAGCCTGTGCCAACCGACAGTGGCTCGTCCGAATGGGACTGGGGGACAGTTAATTACACCGTTTTTACACAGACAAGATATATCGGCCGCGTAGAGTCCACGCATAGCACTACGAAACCCAGACGAATGTATTTGATATCAAAGTTACACATTGTAACATACATGAGCTTAACCCACAGCCCCTGGTGCCATGTTAGTTGGATACACACAGAATATTAATACAGATAGACCATGTATAATTAGAATGTAACCAGGTAACAGGGGGCGTATGGCTTCAACACACTTTGCTTTGTCCCTTTGCCTGAACAAGCCGCGACGCTAGACGACGCGGTGCCACGTCGTGGCTTCTGGTGCACGTGCTCACCAGAGCGGTGCATAAACTGTGGTCACAGCGCCCACTCCACGCTTTACCGCAGGGCAGCCGATAATAGCACTGTATCTGTCTCTCATTATAATAGCTCGGGTCAAGATAGTTTCCATTCATTCCTGGGCCGATAACCTAGATATTGGGCTACATAAAACAACAGACATAAACATAAATCATATTATCACCATTCATTCCTCTTGCTTTTGAATCATTAATATGGCTTTATTTGCCTTTCTGTACGTTACCTACTGTTATGAAGAGATCCATATTGCATTTGACTTGTGCAACGTCATCAATAGAATGCTGACCACCGCTTGGTGTAGTGGCTAGCATCATTGGCCAAGAATGCTGGCCGCTAGACCATCGAACCAGAACCTCCGGGGGTGGGGGAAGGCCAAGAATTCTAGCCGCTACACCAGGAAGTGGACACCATTTAAGAACTTCTCGTTAATTGTAATTATTTTATGGGCTTTGCGACATCGTTATCATGTAGCCCTGTGTACTTGGGTATATGTACAATTTGTCTGATAACCTGTGTCACTGTAATGTCTGTACACTACTAGTGTGTGTGTTTGAAATTGAGTTAGGATCAGTGTAAGATGTGGCCGTGGCCTCTAGGTAGTTACCATCCCGGTATTTGCCTGGAGTAGAAGTAGGAAAACACGGAAAACCACTTCCAGGATGGCTGAGGTAGTAATTGAACCCGCCTCTTCTCATTTTTGCCTTACGAGGCTGAGTGTATCCCGTTCCAGCTCTCAGACCAGTTTTAATTTATTGGCAGAGCCGGGATTCAAACTCAGGCCTCCGCCGCGGTGTCATAAATTATGGATGCCGTGCATATGGCTTTCCTTAAAAAAATCACTTGAGGATCCTCACAGAAAGATGCAATCTCTGCGGGAATGGCCAAAATTAACCGATAATAAGAGTTAAATATCTTTGTAAGATAATTGTCAAGTGTAGTGGTTGTGATGGCCGTTGTCTTGAGGGGTGAAACGTGATTGTCATTATCTTCAATATCCAAGTGTGGTTATATAAACAACGGTATACATGATACGCATGTTGTTTCTAAACGAAATCATCTCTTATTCATGGCCTATTGAACCTATCCTTGGTAACTTTGAAAAACCGTAACAGACCATGAACTTATCATTTTGATTCGTACTTTTTGGTACTGTAATCATATACTGTAGATATCGACCTATCATGTGACGCTGGGCTAATTATTTTCCAGTGCTAAAGGTGTGTTGATAGTAGATATCATGAGCACAAGTGGCTGCTTTGTATTAATGCGGGACGATATCTTGCACAATAATAATAAAGTAATTTGATCTCTTAACATTTTTAGCCTAATTTCAATTTTGAAAAAATAGGCTTATGAGATCAACTTTTGTCCGTGTGTGTGTGTGTGAGGTGTGTGTGTGTGTGTCCCCACCCTAATAACCTATAAACGGCTGGAGCAATTTCAATGAAACTCGGTAGGTTCATAGTACTATTCCGGGCGACCACGACCGTGCCCTTCAAATTTTTCTACGTCTCACCAATCCAACATGGCGGCTATGCGAAATATTTCAACAGCATTCAATATTTCCGAACCTATTCCCGATATCACCCGGGAATTTGTTAAGGTGATAAAGGGAACTACTAGAAGTTCACCTATGTCACGTTTGAAAAAATGGTAACTACAAAACCAACATGGCGGCCACGCGAATTTGCGACATTTAAATAGACGTTTCTTGCGATTTAACCAACCAAACGCAATAAAACTTGGTACAGTATATGTATATATACATTTTATTTCACCGACATCTAACTTCGTTCAATTGTTTACGTAACCACAAGATGGCGGCTGTGCGAAATATTTCACCGGCATTCTATATCTCTGAAACTATTACCGGTATCACCATGAAATTTTGTATGGAGATAAAGGGCACTACTGGAAGTTCATCTATTTGACTTTCAAAAACCGGTTAACTACAAAACGAACATGGTGGCCAAGCGAAGTTGAAAGTTTTAAATAGACTTTTCTCGCGATTTAATGATCGAAACCCAATGAAACTTGGTACAGCAAATGTTCATACACATTGTAATGCACTTGTATATAATTTAGTTCAATTGTTAACATAACCTCAAGATGGCGGCTGTGCGAATTTTGAAATTAAGTTTTTATTTTTTGTGTCGTAATCATGCGATCGAATAATGAACCTACGCAATAATTTTCTTTTATTGGTACATGACTCTATGGCCTATACATTTAACAATCCAACATGGCGACCATCCGAAATATTTAGATGGCTCTGAATATCTACGAATGTATTATAGGAATCAAACTGAATGTTTTTATTGTTCATAGGGGCTATGCACTTATGTTCACCTATAGGACTTTAAATAACCTGGTGATCACAAATACAACATGGCGGCGACGCGAAGTATAAATATTCACATGTACGTTTCTCGCAATTTAACCATCCGAGTGCAGTGAAACTTGGTACAGTAAATTCTTATACGAATGTTAATCCACTGGCATCAAATTTATTCCAATTGTTTCCATAACCACAAGATGGCAGCTGTGCGAAATTTTAAAACCTCCTTGTTACTTCTTGTGTCGTAATCATGCGATTGAAGTTTGATGCTACACGTACACAATAATCTTCATGTAACAGTACATAACTCTAGGACCTACATATACAAAATCCAACATGGCGACCATCCGAAATATTTAGTCGGTTCTCAATATCTACGAATCTATTACAGCAATCAAAATGAAATTTTGTATGTTGATAGTGGTAATTAACATGAGTAGGATATATGAAAATAGGCTGTGTAGTTCTTCACGGAACTACTTGTTACTTTTGTCTTTATTGTTTAGAATGAGTGGTATGAGTAGATACTGAACTATGAATTCGAAATTGTGCCCTATATTTAGAACAATGCAGGTCATAAATTAAAATCTTATGAGTCCGTGACACGAAAATCTTACACTAGTTCAAGAGAGAGTTTTGATATCGAGAGTACCTGTAAAAATATGCGAAATATATATCATTGGAGGTGAATCTCGTACCATGCACATCGTATTACATCGCACCGAATAGAGCTTAATCTCTAGGGTTAAGATACAGTGAGTATGGTGGTTAGGCAGCAAGGTGTTCTTCACGAAACTATTTATACTTCTCTGAAACACACGTCTTAAAAAGCAATATCGTACTAGCCGTCAAAATGAACACACTTTCGTGATATCGTAATCTACTCAGAAAAATAGCAAGACTGAAGGACGTAGATATACTTTTGATTCATTGCACGATAATATATTTCTTGTTTAAATGAGCCTGAATTACCTTTGTGCAGCCGTTTCCTGTCAGTAGTCATACTGTCCACCTTCAACAAGACTGCCATTTATCTACATCGCAGCCCGGGACGACTGTTGTTTATCAACTGCGACAGCGAGAGACGAGCTAAGTGGCAGGAAGTGGGTGGGAGACTTGTTTGGAGACCAACCATGAGTGACACCTCACCTACCAGGTACATAAAACACTTAACCGAACGAAGATCACTGTAGGAAAATTTCAGCAAGTCCCTAACTACTCTTACTTTGTGAAATTAAGTTTCCAGTGTTTCTTTCTGGCATCCTTCTGGGGGCACTGCCTCCACAGCGAAGGTTGACAACCGCCCTTTTCCCAGCCACCTAGATATTTCAGTCAATTAATCTTAATGAATAATTCATTGTAATAAACAAGATTTATAGTAACCCACCTAAAATACTTGCGTTTAAAATGATTCCCACAAAATCAATTTATTTGCCGTAACTGCATATTTTATTTTAAAAAATCCACATTAGTTATCCCCATCAATGTCAATGCGTATTTTCTATTATCCTTCCATTTTCCTTATTTCTGAAGTAAACCGTTCATTAAAGATTTTCTAGCAATGTTGCCGCACTTTTTGACTGAATATTGTCAGTGAATTTCTTACCCCAAATGTCCTCTTTCATCACACCGATTGGAGTTTAAACTCTAGGGGGAAAGATCCAGCAAGTATGGTGGCGGAGGCAGCAAGGTGTATTCCAGAGAACTCAGGATGACAACTGTCTACCGCCTGACATGTGGCTACTGTTCTGCTACTCGGTCCTCCTTTCCCAAATAAGGCTTATAACTTCGTGCAACTCCCTCCCTCCAAAGAAACCACACAGTGCACTGTTGTCCATGATGGTCTCCTTCCATGTTTTCTGAGCGCTGACCACGAATACACCCGCACACTACCACTTCACTGTGCTCAGCAACAATGTAAACTGATGGACACAAGTGAATGTTTGATATTTTGATATGCTACTTTACTGCCTATATACACCTGTATCTAAGTACAGTCAAACCTAGTCATAGTAAACCTCTGTATAAGAAGAAACTCTGTATTGGAAAGAAATTTATTGGTCCCGTCATTTTTACGGTGTAAAACTCTATAAGCCACCAAGAAACTTTTGTATCTGTGTATAAGAAAGTTGTAATGACTCGTTTACCTCTGTATAGGAAAGAAAGTAGGTTCATTACCTCTACATAAGAAAGTGGTTCGTCTATTTCCTGTTGTTTTCCCTGTTTACTCTCTGCATCAGACTGCGCACTGCACTGTATTATCCATACCTATTGTACTGTACTGCATTGTTTCTATTGCCAGAGTCCAGTCTGATTTTAGGAGTAAACGCCATACGGTATGTCCAGTAGTTAAAAGTTGTTTCTGGAATATAAGGTTCCCTATCACCCCGAAAAAAAATATCACAGAAGTTCTGGGTTCCCGGTACTTATGGAGACTTTGGAGGTTCAACACGCACTAAATGAAAAGTTTTTTATAAACATGGGAAATAAGAGGGAAGCTGCAATAAAATAACCAAACGAGTGTAAATTATGAAAATTGATTAAAAATATTTATGATTAGAAATTTCAAAATTTATATTCTTGTATCTGATCAATGAAGTCTGTATTTTCTTGGAAATGTGTACAACCGTTTTACAGGATCTATCATACATTTAACATTCTTACTCTTTTGGACCTCCCTCGTTAAGTTCATACGTAAAATTACCTTGGGTTTGATTTTCCAGAAAATAAATCTTTTGTTTCGTTAACTTTCGCGGTCGGAGGTAACAATAAACAGAATCTAATTTAACCCTCATTTTATTCGAACAATCTATAAAATATAATAATAATAATGTTATTGGTTTTACGTCCCTTTTAACTACCCTGGCTTTGAGAGACGCCGGGGTGCCGGAATTTTGCCCCGAAGGGGATCTTTAACGTGCCAGTAAATGTACTGACACGGCTCCCTCGCATTTGCGCACCCCCAAATGCCAGCTGACAGCGCCAGGTTTCGAACCTGCAACCTTGGGCTCAGCAAGCGAGAAATATAATTATATTTCTACATTGCAATATTCAGTGGTACTTACTGAAGGCGACAGTGATACAAGAGTCATATTTTATTTTAAATTTAAAGAAATAGATGAAGGTGGCTCATTGGTAGCATTGCGTGGCGCATCGCGGTGGGACTACATCTTGTACACTATGGACTATGTTGAAGATGAAGAGGCATCTTCAACTTTTATTTGCGAATAGACCACTGAGGATCATGCTACAATTTCATTTCTTCTTTGTCTTAAGCATTCCTTTATATGGACGCTGAGCTACTACTTCTGTACATTCGTCCAGGTTCTTCAGTGTTCGCAGCTCTTTTGTCTTGGCGCCCTTCCAAATTTTGAATAATTTTCCGAATTGTATCTCTATCTAACATCTGAACTTCTTGAATGTTCGGCCTTACTAGATTTTTCGAACTTCCTTAATCAATACCGTAATTGTCTTCTTGTTCCATAGGTAGCCTAGTCCATAGGTAGTCGAATATATCTTCGGTAATTCTGGTTTTATCAATTCTGCACAAGTGTCCGAGAAATGACAACCTCCTCCTTTTCATGGTTTTTGAGATTTTCACCACATTTTTGTAGACATTTTTGTTGTTCTGAAGTTATTATTGGCATATTAGATTTCACGGCCATTAATTGTACTCTATAAATCCAGGCAACCTCGTAGTTAGGCGAAACCCCACAACAGACACGGCATAAACCTAAAAGGCTTGTTGGAGTATTATTATTATTATTAGGTTATTATTGTATCATTTTGATTTCTAACAATTCCATTGAAATTTATAAATTATTTATTTAATTATTGTTTCCACTCTTCCACTCTCGTCTCAATTTACTGATCAATATAAAGACAATACTTCAGCAATGTTAAACAATTGATCTCCATGCATCACATATCTATACTAATATAGAGTTTGTTTGTTTGTTTGTGTGTTTAAACGCGCTAATCTCTGGAACTACCAGTCGGATTCGAAAAATTCTTTATGTATATTTATTTATTATTCGAGTCAGAAACACTTCAACATACACAAGAGGGATGATACACAATATTACAAAGGAATAATACAATATGATATGTATATATGATAGCCGGATTCAAGAGAAATAGTTTAGGCTATGTAGCATTAGGCTACAACTCTCCGGTAGCCTCAAAGATTGATTTTTGTTCAGTAAGTCGGAAGAACAAGCGTTCCCGAACAGCTTCAATAATACCTACAGTAAGTATATTGTTTCCTGGCAATGCGGGCTGCATCACGTCACCCCTAGCAGTGTTCTGGTGCAGAATTACGAGCTGCTTATAAATTGCAGTCACGGGGAGTAATTAGTGCAAAAAGATTTCTTAGGACCCTTAAAACAGTTATCATCATGACAATAGTAATTTATGGCTCTGCATAAGGGCGATGGTGTTGGTGCAGTATACTGAGGTTATCAGCTGCAATAAGCGTTGGTGCTTTCCGATCCTTATCCTTGAGCGCTCCAGTTCTGTAGTAGTATTCATTATCATCCATAAAACAAATAAATCCACCGGGCGAAGCCGGGCACTACTACTAGTGATTCTTATATGTCATTGCTTGACTGCAGTAGTCTGAACAAACAGCAAAGTTACAGTAGGCGCCATTTCAACTGCTACTGGCGACGCGCCAAGGAACACACCACCACTTTAAATCCTTACCAGCTCTTGACAAATTATTATGAAAACAATCCAGAGCAGAATCAGTTTTACCCATTTTATAGCACTGCAGAAACAGTCTCTGCGACACGACGTTGGACTATATTCTGTGGAGGGGGAAGTGTATTGGTTGGGAGGATTCACTTCCATTCACAGTGCAGGGTGCGCTACCATACGGCTACCATCCGTTAACATGACTGAGAAAGTGTGCAATATTTATACGTCCTTATTGTGATCGGAAAGCATTTTAAAAGTTAGTAAATATGTGGCATATTACATGAAATTAGCTTTGCCTTGCGGGGCCACCAAATGTAATACGAGAGACGATATCGTACGATTCGGAGGGCCGTAGATTTTTTCTACTCTCCAAATATCCTACTTTATGTCCGTGAAACGACCCCGCGATTTTCTGACCATGAGGTGGATATTTTACCGTTGATTCACTGAGACCATTGATTTACCAAGGAGTCCAGCATATGTGACAAATTCCTTTATACATTTTCTGTTATTTGTCTACACGTAAAGAAGCATAATCACTATTACTGTACGTACCGTATGAAAATTCAGACGTTGGGTGTGAAGGAACACATTCCTTCCCCGCCAGGATTTCTCGTGTTTCACGTTCCATCCCCATTTAAAGGTCGTCACAGAGTCCATGGTGGACTTATTGCTGATACAGCTAGCAAGTCAGGCAGTAACGCAAGCACGTGACACGATTTGCAAGCACGTCTCAGAGACGTGTTGAATAATATCTGACATACTTTCTTCTTAGATTCACTACAGATGTCGTTCTGACACTTTAATTTATGTCTTTCAGAAGTAAAAGTTATTACTTTTCTTCAACATTCAAATTAAAGAACTGAGATTCGTCTTCTAAAAATAATAGCTCGGAGTTTTCATCGTACGAATGTGGGATAGTTATAAAATGGAATGAGGACAAGGTAATATAAAATTTATCACCTTAATTCAGCATTATGAGTTGCCTCAATATGACAGCGCAGGAATCTTAGGTCTGAGAAGTTGAAGCAGTGTTTCTTTCCACACACTCAATTCCTACAGGAAGGGTTGTTGTTTCATTTCAGAGGCTTAGTATGGAGAGCTGCATCAAACCAGTCGAAAGACTGAAGACTCAAACACACAGCCATCGTGGTTATTTAGCCCCGTGTACCTGTGTGTGTAATTGTGTCTGATAGCCTGTGTTATTGTGATGGCTGTATTAGTGTGTGCATTTGTAATTCTGGTGAAGATGGGATTGAGAAGGAATCTGCCATTGCCTTAAGTTAGGAACTATCCCAGCATTTTCCTGGATAAAAATTTAAAAAGCTATGGAAGTTGATGATGATTTGAGTTGTTTGAGACATCGTGTCAATGTATTCGCATGTATGTGGGGTGTGTGTAGAATTTATCTGATAACCTGTGACACTATAATGTCTGTCTAGTGTATGTATTTGTAACTGAGGTAGGATTTGGATAGGAAGCTGCCGTGGCCTTAAGTTAGGAACCATCCAGCATTTGCCTAGAATGGAAGTGGGTAACCACGGAAAACTACTTCTATGTTGGCTGAAGAGAGAATCGAACCCTTTTCTTCTGAGTTTTATCATTTTAAATGATCTAGTCGACTTCGTCGTTACGTTACGGCGACGTCACGAAATGTACCGAGAATGCACTGAGGTGTGTGACGTCATAGTGCCGTTTGATGCATGTGTACTGAGTTCCCTGGTGAGCTCTGGAGTTACGAGACGGCAACGAGACGGCGTGCGTGACGTCATCCAGCCAGCTCCCTCCTTTCACCGCGCGCTCCAGCTCCCTCATGACTTGTAACTTTCTAGCGTTCTGATTGTTTCTTGATCATCTAACATGTCAAGAGTCTTTGGCTTCGAGCGAAGCGAGAAGCCTCCAGCCTTTTTATCATTTTTCAGCATTTGTAGCATTTAAAATGTTATAAAGTCCAGTCTTTCAGACTGACTGTCTCTTTTGTCTTCTCCTTTCCAACCCTCAGCCCAGAATTTAACTTCTTGGAAAAATTGTGAATCGAACCCAGGACCCTAGAGACTGGAGTCTCGGTACGAAACCCAAGACCACAGAAGACGATGTAAAATAAATCATTAATAACAAGACACATTAATATAGCCACCATAAAGCCCCCCCATAATCAGGGTACTTATTGAGACTCCGGTCCCAAAGATCTTGGGTTAGATTCCCAGCTCTGCCAAGAAATTTCATTTTGATATGAGGTCTGGAACGTTGTGCACTGATCTTCATGAGGCAGAACTGACGAGATTTCGGTTCGACTCTCACTTGAGCTAACCTAGAAGTGGTGTTCCGTGGTTTGTCACTTCTACTCCAGACAAATCCAGAGATGATTCCTCACTTATGGCCACGGCCACATCCTGCCATTACTAGCCTCAATCACAAATACATATAATAATACAGACACCACAAGGCATTGTTCCATTTTGCTTTACATTTTCCTCTCACCAAGTGGATCGGGTTAGATTCCCAGTCAATGCATGTGAGATTTTCGAAGTGAAATACTATGTCCTGTACTTCAGATTCCACGTAAAAAGGAGGTCCCGTGGCTCATAATCGCACAATTAATGGTCGCGTAACACTACAAGCTTCCTTCCTTTTCAATTTTCGTAACTTAATAGATCCTATTGATAAGAAGTCGAGAGCCTCGACGACTTCAGGGTAACTATTGTCCATCACAACCGTCCAATGTTATGAGACTAATGATCAAGCGTGCAGAGATGTATCGTTAAGTCTACTTGCACATTTAATGTGCTCTGCTGAGAAATTTAATTCTGATCTGAAGGCAGGAATGGAGTACATTCATTCTCATGAGGCGGGATCGATTCCTACCTCAGTCACCATCCAGGAAGTGGTTTTTCGTGGTTTCTCACTTCTACTCTAAGCAAATATTGGGATGGTACCGAACCAGGTTGGTAACAGAGTTCACACTCAGCACACTTAGATTGACAATTAGAAAATCGTAACTATAAAAATTAATCGTAAAACATTTGTGAAGAAGTTCCTTTAATGATTACTAACGCCATTACCGCCTTGTGGTAAAGTGACTAGGATTTTTTTTCTTGGCTGTCGCACATGAGATCCGGGTTCGATTCCCGGCTATGACAAGCGATGTCATTTTGGTTCGAGGGATGGAACAAGATATACGAAAACTCATGAGGCAGAACTGGTAAGTTATTCTAAAAGTTGTTTTTCCTTGGTTCCCCACTCAACTCCAGGCATTCACGCAATGGTTCCTCACTTAATATCTCAGCCACCTCCTTCCAATCCTAGCCTCAGATAAAGAAAATACATACACACCATTTTTTTTTTTTTTTTTTTTTTTTGTCGTTTGACCTCCTGAGAAGCCGAGTGCAGGTCATTCTAGTCGACGCCCGTAGGCGACCTGCGCGTCGGGATGAGAGATCGAATCGATGAAGATGAATGAAACTAGGCAAGGATGTGGAAGTATGCGGCCGTGGCCTATCAGAAGGTACCGTCCCAGCATTTGCCTGGTGTTGAAAATGGGGAAACCACGGAAAACCATTTCAAGGACGGCCGATGGTGGGGTTCGAATCCACGCGTCTACCGAGTCAGCAGAGAGCTTGTCCCCATAACCTCACGCTGTGCTTTAGCGAGCGTAGCCACTGCTGTCGGTCATACACACCATGATTACACAGGTTACCGGACTAATTCCTGTTGTTATTGTTTCATTTCCGGTGCTTGCACATCGTGGTCATTTAGCCCCCTGTACTTTGTGTGTATGTATATGTAAATAATTTGTTTGATAAACTATGTAATTGCAGTGTCTATGGTAGTGTGTGTATTAGTAATTCCGGTGAGTATTGGGTAGGAAGCGGCCATGGCCTTAAGTTAGGAACCATCCCGGCATTTGTCCGGAGTAGGAGTGAGAATCCATAGAAAATCACTCTCAGGATGGCTGAGGTGGGAATCGAACCCACCTGTTCTATGTTTTACCTCATGAGGCTGTGTGTACCCCGTTCTAGTCTTTAGGTCGGTGATATGAGCATTTTTGTTGTGGTAATATTCAAGCTGTTATGATCCGCCATTTTGGTTTAAATCTTTTATCAAAGATAGCATGAAGCTCATACATCTTATAAAAGAGACTTTATAAAACCACCTTTTATGAAAGATCTTCCCATTACATTGTCCTACCTTTTATAAAGGATCTTTTAACAAAGATCTTTGACAAATTTATTTGATGGTGTAGTACCGGCCATAGACCATAATTAAGTTTCTTGGCATAGCCGCGAATTGAACCCGGATTTCCAGGGGGGAAAGCCAAAAATTCTTGCTGCTACACCACGAGATGGTCAGACACATTCTGTTCACTTTCATGTACTCGGGACTGATGACCACAATGTCCAAGCCTCACAATGAAATAACCGCAGTAACAAATCAGTAGTTCGCCACATGTCAGCACAGATGTGTTATCATTGCTACAAACAATGCGTGTAAAGAAGTCTTAAGCACGTCGGCTAATGAACAAGAAAGTAGAACGGTCCTGTGCTTTGGAAATAATTAGATTTACAGGCCTCGTTAAGAAAATAATCAATCACTGGGTAAGTTGTGCTACTACACTACTATAGTACCACTTTCTCTCGATGACCTAATCGTGAGAGAAGTCGAGTAGAACCCGTATAAATGGTGTTCCAAAATATGGTACATCCTTATGAGGACGTGTTCTTGGCACATCCTTGCTATCACCCCATGCACTTGGGTGTGTGAGATGAATTTATCTACAATCCCATGTTTCGTTGACAACGCTGGAAGAGTATATTTGTAATTGGAAGGAAGGCAGATTGTATAGTTTTATGTGGCCGTTAATCTCGCGATCATGAGCCACGGGACCTCCTTTTTACGTGGAATACGAACCGCAGGACACGGTATTTTACTTTGAAAATCTCACAAGAATCTACCGGGAATCGAACCGGGTCCGCCGTGGTGACAGGCCAATAGCTTGACCACTGCAGCACCACGCTTTTTAATTAGGGCTACGATTCAGGAACTCTTCCGGCATTTGCCTGGAGTAGAAGTGGGAAACCACGGATAGCCACTTCTAGGTTGTCTGAGGTGGGAACAGAACCCACCTCTTATCAGTTCTGTTTCACGAGGCTAGGTGTACCCTATTCCAGCCCCCAGACTAGAGTTTTAGGTAGATTTCATTAGAAAGCTAACTATTGCAATGGGTACCATGTTTCGACTTCCGGAAAATTTCGACATATCTTCGCGTTTCACATCCCCCAGACCCCAAAACCACCGTCAGTTCAAAAGTTTATATATAATTTATGTATATATGTATGTGGCTTTTCACCGATGTCTCAGTCTCACTCATGGCTGTGATTATATGGAAGCTACCGAGGTATGGGTGGTGCTTAGTAATGACATTCAGGGCACAGTCAGTGCCTGTGGATGCTGTGAAAGGTTCTACTCATAGGGTTAGGACTACTGTTCTGACTCAGTGAGGAAAGCAATGGCAAACTACCTCACTCCTCTTCTTGCCTAGAACGCCTCAAAATAGCGCTGCCTTGGGTTTTTGTGGGTATCTACTCACATAACGTAACGGCGGTGCTTTTGAGGATCCGACCAGCCATCGGGCTGACTACCTAACAGACATATATATATATCAGTTTTTGTGGGCACGGTAACTGCCGTAATTTTGCACCAATCACTTTGAATTTTTTACATAATATGTATCTCTATAAAATCTCGGTCGAGTTCGTTAATGGGCAAAATCGGTCGAAGGAGGCGAAAATGGGGGGCTTTTTTTTTTCGAAAAAGTGAAATTTCGCTATAACTCTCTTAATACGTGAAATATCGAATCCATTCAAAGTTCATAATATGTGTCGGATAAGTGCCAACAATTTATGTCAAATAAGTTTTTGATAGCACCAACCATTGACCAAAGGGGTGGAAAAAAGTGGGTTTTTCGGGAAACATTAATCATATCTCTCTTAATAGGCACAATATCAAAACCATACAAAATGGAAAATATTCCCCTAATAATTACCTAAAACTTTTGTCTGAAAGAATTTTTGATATGACCCACCATTACGCTAAGGGATGAGAAAAATAATTTCGGAATTTAAAAAAAATGCCAAGAGCCATCTGAGGTTACCATAACAACGCTTTTAAATTGATGAGGGATGATCTATCCGAGGTTGCCAAGACAACGCCATTGAGGAGATCACATTCATTTTTAGCCTACTTTTCACACTTTTCAACAAGTAGTTCCGTGAAGAACTATACAGCCTATTTTCATATATCCTACTTATGTTAATTGCCACTATCACCATACACAATTTCAGTTTGATTGCTGTAATAGATTCGTAGATATTGAGAACCGACTAAATATTTCGGATGGTCGCCATGTTGGATTTTATATATTGAGCCCTTCAGAAAAGCAGTGTTTAATGTAAGAAATCTTAATCAAGGGGTCGCGCTCAGTTCCTATGTGATGTTTACGTTCGCCAAACAACATGCTCTACTGAGGTAAGGTCATAGGATATAAACTATAAATCAAGAAAGAAAGGCGACAAGATGTAAAATAATAACATGATTTAATGACTAATAGTGCATAAAAAGAAATAAACAACAATAAAAAAATATAAAACAAATCCTCCCTGAATTTCCCATGATCGGAATATCTAAAAATTTGAGGAGTCAGACGGATCTCCCCTTTTATTTAAAATGTGGATCCTGGTTCCACTACCTTGCAATTTGGGTTTTATGTGCGCGTAATGACTAACTACGAGGAATGAGTACTTTGGATGACTGTTCGTTTACAACGGGTTAACAGCCACGATGCTTACGAACAATCATCTCGTAAATCAACGTTTATGGATATGGAACATGACATTAATAAAAACCCTTAAAAAGTAATGCTGACACACGCACTAAATCTACTATTTACAGGAATCTCTCTCGGGACCCTCATTAGCGCGAAGACGCACTTGACTATGAGCTGCCAACACTGGCCAAATTGCTCAACACAATCAAGGAAATACAGCATAGCACGTGACTCACGGGTCACTGAATGAAATATAAACATGGAATAAACCAACAACAACAAAAGCCTGACTGGCTGACATTACTTTATATGTACAAAACTGCATGTTAAGCTAACGCTTCGGAGATTATCGTGATTCGTAGGCAACTCCCATTTATTTAAACACATTTTTATCATTGATTAGTTCTTATTCTGTATTTAAAGTTATTACTGAGCCACACAGGCACTCTCCACTAATGACCTGGCTGGCAACCTTCAGTCCGTCTTGTGAAACATCTCCACTCTTCCTCAATCACCTGTCATTGTCCCATTCCAGTGTGTATAAATACCTGACCAGCTGTGCCGTTATCTCAAGGAATCAACAGCAACAAACTCAACCACTTCAACATATGGTCAGACATTAATCAAAATATCCAGAATTGCCCTCGTGAGGTCACAATATGGATTTGTCATCAAACTGCCAGAAATCAGTCTACGCTGAAATTCCCGCTTGTAATGACACAAATACACACACTCACACACACACATTTGGGAATGACAATACGTTTTTTCACACAGATCGGCTGAATGGATGCTCGCCGACAATTTAAAAAAATTAAAACCTACGATAGAGCTGACTGCTCTTCGTCACAAATCACATTGCTCCAAAGGCAATAGTCTCACTGAATCTGATCAATAATAAAACAAAAGAAATTAATTACCCTCCAATCTACTGTATAATTATTTTACTTCAGTCCTACTTCTGAAACACAACATATCTCCGAGAGACGTTTTTAACCGCATCGCGTAACATATGCAAACACGGTCGTCCACATAGCTACGTTAGTTAAAACAACAAACAAGAAAAGAACCTTCTACTAATAATATATGCGAGCTGTTTCCATGCAAAAGGTGTGTCAGACCAAAACTAAATGACTACGTTAATCACACAAGCAAATTATTTACAAAACAAAATATGTCCCATACGCCATAAGTTAATTTATCAGATAATAATAAATATTATTCAGTACTCATCCTCAGCCAGTCATCCGTCAAAGAACATCCGCAGCCATCTCCCAACTGGATTCTTCTTATCTCATCTCAACCATCTTGACGGAGTCTTTGATATTTCCAGGCTTCCTCCATGGTCAATGATGTCATCTCTCGTGCTGATTCAAAAATTAAATTATTATACACTAGATGTCTGACTACTAAATTCGCCGTTCGGGTACTACTTTCCCCAAAGCAGTCTGTTGGCGAATTATCGAAGATACTGTCCCTACAAATATAGTACTGTGACTATCTACCACTGAATGTAACACTTTTAATAATAATTTCTGTGTCCTTCATGACACGCAAAGTATAAAAACCTGTGTCCACGACACACAAAATCAAAGTCTACGTCCGTAGACGCACAAAGTAATAATCTGTGCCCTCGACACACACAATAATAATAAGCTATGTCTTGGCTCTTCACGCCACTTATAAATGAACCAGCCCTAGGTGTAGATAGAGGGGGAAATTAGATAAAAATTTCACAAAATAATAGTGATACAGGAATGAAATAAATATCACTGAACTCGAAAAATAGCGCAGGTCAAGAATATGCCCATTAATCCTAGAATCGATCGTAGAGATGTTGTCTAGGCGATCTCCCGCGTGAATGCTAGCCGAGCGTGCCCACGCTAGACCTGCCGCGCTAAATAGGCATTCTTCTCTCATTGGTTCCCACATTTTCTGTAACTCGGCGGTTTTTATCAGACCTTGGCTTAGTAGGAGTGTCTAGCATGCTCATCAGCCACTCACGTTACTGCATCATCTTTCTTCTAGGCGCGAATATCACAATGAACATACCAGCTGCATGTCTCACTGCGCGTCGCTTCTATTTTGAGGCGGCCACCACCTGTCCTTCTGAATCATAGCTATGGTCATTCTTTTCACAATCCTAAGTATTTAGCCTTTTGTCAAACAGCTTCAGGTATGTCCCCACTGTCTTCAGCAACTGCTTGAAATTTCCTCATCTCCGTCTGGCTATTTTCATGATGCTTGTAGAAGTATTTATTAATTGAAGAAATAAAACCTCGAATCATTTAACCATCAGAGGTTAAAAGGGTTCAATATGTAGGTCTTAGAGTTATGTACTGTTACATGCAGATTATTGTGAACGTGTAGTATTCAAACTTCAATCGCATAGTTAGGACACAATAAAAAACAAGGAGAGTTTAAAATTTTTCACAGCTGCCATCTTGAGGTTATGGAAACAATTGAAATACATTTGATGCCAGTGGATTAACATTCGTATAAGGATTTACTGTACCAAGTTTCACTGCACGCGGATGGTTAAATTGCGAGAAACGTCCATGTGAATATTTATAATTCGCGTCACCGCCATGTTGGATTTGTGATCACCAGGTTATTTAAAGTCCTATAGGTGAACTTAAGTTCATAGTCCCTATGAACATTAAAAAATGTAGTTTGATTGCTAAAATAGAACTTAGAAAGAATAATGGATTTTCCGCCTTCAATACTGTTTAATGCTATTACTTACAGGGACTAGTTTCGGGGGTATATACTCCCCCTTCCTCAGCCTGTCCAACAAAAACTACACAATGGAAAAACTTTCCATGTACAAGTTCATACAAAATATATGAAGAAACTAGTCCCTGTAAGTAATAGCATTAAACAGTATTGAAGGCGGAAAATCCATTATTCTTTCAAAGTTATAGTTACGTCAATACGGACCTGAATAATCGACATTATGCTAAAATAGATTCGTAGATATTCAGTATCGTCTAAATATTTCGGATGGTCGCCATGTTGGATTGTTAAATGTATAGGCCATAGAGTCATGCACCATTAAAGGAAAATTATTCCGTAGGTTCATTATTGAAACTTTCACTTCGATCGCATGACTACATCTTATATATAAAAGTGAAAGTCTGTATGTGGGTATGTATGTATGTATGTGGGTCTGTTCCGTATACAAATCTACACCATTCCGCCAATCTCAACCAAATTTTGCATACATATAGTTTAGGATCCAGAAGGAACCGCTGGCTACATGAATTTTCGATAGTCTTTCTCATTCTTCTGATTTCGGCCCTTTTGCACTCAAGCACAGGCTAATCAAATCATAAAATATACTCATGAAGGAATGGCAAGGCAGATAGTTTCCATGGCAACATAGCTAAAGTCGAGACACGGCCGACTGGATGCCAGTTCTGCTCTGCACTACCGGTATAGAAAAAGAGGATCTTTACTTGAAATCCCGTTAGTTACTCAACTACTCACACAGCACTGTCAACCGAGTTTAGCATAACAAAGACTTGACACTATCATCTACTATATATATTTGTGAAATACCACTCACTCATTCATTCATCCATCACGAAATCTCAGAAACCAGCGACGGATTGGAATGAAATTTGGTATGCAGCTTCCCAAAGGGCCGTAAATGTCCCCTAAGATAGGATTTTTGGATATTCAGGTTCTAAAGGGGTGTTAAGGGGGTTGACCTGCATTTCATTGAATTTCAATATCTCCCGATTGGTTTCATTGGGGGATGTGATGCTCGGCACGTAAACTCATCCTTAAAAATAAGAAGACACGAGTCTGAGGGTTTTTGGATGTGGTGTATATCATGACGTGAAAGGGGTGAAAAGTGGGGATTGAAAGTTTCCTAACGGAGCGTGTATCTCATAAACGACATAGGTGAGGAGTTTGAAACTCAGCGGAAAACAATCAGCATACAAAATACGTAAATATGTGTTTGACCGTTTATTCATAAATCCAATTTAAGGGGCCCTTGGAGAGAGGTGAAATTCTGGGGGGGGGGGGGGGACAGGAAGAAAGTGTCCTAACTGATTGACTGACTCACTCACTCATCAAACTCAGGGGGGAAAACTGCTTTAAAGTAAGTAAATAGCTGTTCGACATTTTTTTTATTAAATCAAATTTAAGGGGTTCATGGGGAGGGGTGAAATTCTGAAAAAAGAAAATTGAAAGATAATGTCCTGACTCACTCACTCACTCACACACTCATCATCGCCCAGCCAAAATTATTGAAGTTAGAAACATGACAGTTTGGGGATATGTTCATTGTATGTCAAAACCGTCTACTAAGGGAGGATTTCCGGATATTCAGGTTCTGGAGGGGTCTTAAGGGGGTTAAACCTGCATTCCATTGAATAACAATATCTTCCGATTGGTTTCATTGGGGGATATGATACATGACATATAAACTCATCTTTAAAAAGGAAGAAGACACGTCTCTGAGGGGTTTTCGATGTGGTGTATATTATGAGGTGAAAGGGGTGAAAGGTAAGAATTGAAAGATTCCTAACGGAGCATGTATCTCTTAAACGACATAGGCGAGGAGTTTGAAACTCAGCGGAAAAAATCAGCATAAAAAATAAGTAAATATGTGTTTGACCGTTTTTTCATAAATCAAATTTAAGCGGCCCATGGGGGGGGGGGGGAAATTCTGGGGGGGTGGGGGGAAACAGGAAATAAAGTGTCCTAACTGATTGACTGACTGACTCACTCCTCAAACTCAGGGGGGGGGGACTGCTTTAAAGTAAGTTAATAGCTGTTCGACAGTCTTTTTGATCAATCATATTGAAGGGGTTCATCGGGAGGGATGAAATTCTGAAGGAAAAAAATGAAAGAAAATGTCCTGACTCATTCACTCATGATCGCCCAGTCAAAAATATTGAAGTTGGAACCATGGCATTCTGGGGATATGTTCGTTGTATCTCAAAACCGTACACTAAGGGAGGATTTTTTGATATTCAGGCTCTAAAGGGGTCTTAAGGGGTTTAAACCTGCATTTCATTGAATAACAATATCTCACGAGTGGTTTCATTTGTGGATGTGATACTCGGCATATAAACTAATCATTAAAAATAAGCAGACATGTGTCTAAGGGATTTTCGATGTGGTGTATTATTATGAGGTGAAAGGGGTGAAAATTGGGGGTTGAAGGATTCCTAACGGAGCGTGTAGGCCTATCTCCTAAACGACATAGGCGAGAAATTTGAAACTAGCGAAAAAAAATCAGCTAAAAAATTAAGTAAATCGGTGTTCGACCGTTTTTTCATAAATTAATTTAAGGGGCCAATGGGGTGGGGTGAAATTCTGGGGGGGGGGGGAAAGGAGAGTAGTGTCCTAACTGACTGACTAACTCACTCACTCATCAAACTCAGGGGAAAAAGACAGCTCAAAAATAAGTTAATAGGTGTTCAAGCGTTTTTTCATCAATCCAATTTAAGGGGCCCATAGGGAGGGGTGAAATTCTGGTAAAAATAATTCAAAGAAAATGTTCTGTCTGACACACTCACTCATCACGCCCAGCGAAAACTATTCATGTTGGAAAAATGAAATTTTTGGAATATGTTCGCTGTATGTCAAAACGTCAACTAAGGAATGATTTTTCTTTATTCGGGTTTTAAAGAGATGTTAATGGGGTAAACGTGCATTTCATTGAATAACGATATCTCATGAGTTGTTTCTTTGGGGATGTGATATTCGGTATATAAACTAATCATTAAAAATAATCAGACATATATCTAAAGGTTTATCGATGTCGTGTATATTATGAGGTGAAAAGGGTGAAAATTGGGGATTGAGGGATTCTTAACGGAACGTGTGTCTCTTAAACGACATAGGCGAGAAGTTTGAAATTCGGCGGGATAAAACAGCTTAAAATACAAGTAAATATGTGTTCGACCGTTTTCTTTTTCATAAATCCAATTTAAGGGGCCCTTGGAGAGGGGTGAAATTCTGGGGGGATAAAACAGGAAAGAAAGTGTCCTAACTGATTGACTCACTTACTCACTCATCAAACTCAGGGGGAAATCAGCTTTAAATAAGTAAATAGGTGTTCGACCGTTTGTTTCATAAATCCAATTTAAGGGGTTCATAGGGAGGGGTGAAATTATCAAATATAAATGAAAGAAAATGTCCTGACTGACTCACTCACTCATCATCGCCCAGCCAAAATTATTGAAGTTGGAAACATGAAATTTTGGGGATATGTTCGTTTTATGTCGAAAACGTCCACTAAGGAGGGATTTTTGGATATTCAGGTTCTAAATAGGTGTTAAGGGGGTAAACGTGCATTTCATTTAATAACAATATCTCACGAGTGGTTTCACTTGGGGATTGATACTTGGCATATATACTAATCATTAAAAATAAGCTGACACATGTCTAATGGTTTTTCGATATAGTGTATATTATGAGGTGAAAGGGATGAAAAGTGGGGGTTGAAATATTCTTAACGGAGCGTGTATCTCTTAAACGACATAGGCGAGGAGTTTGAAATTCGGAGGAAATCAATCAGATTAAAAATAAATAATTAAATAAATAAAATAAATAGGTGTTCGACCGTTTTTTCATAAATCGAATTTAAGGGGCCTATGGGGAGGGGTGAAATTCTGGAAGAAAAACGTCCACTAAGGAAGGATTTTTGGATGTTCACTCTCATCGACCAACCAAAACTATTAATGTTAGAAGAATGATATTTTGAGGATATGTTTGTTGTGTGTCGAAAACATCTACTAAGGAGGGATTTTTGGATATTCAGGTTCTAAAGGGGTGTTAACGGGTTGAACCTGCATTTCATTGAATAACAATATGACACAACTATGACGCGAGCGAAGCGATACTAAAAATGAGATGGTGTGTGTCTGTGTATTACTCCATCACGCAAGTACCACTGGTCCGATTTACACGAATTTTACATGGAAGTAGCAGATTTACCTGGTTAACATACAGGTTACTTTTGATTTCAATACTTCGCACTAATTAAAGATGGCGACCATTTTAGTGACGTCATTCTACCCTTTGGTTTTAAACTTTCATATTTCCATTTCAAATAAAAAGAGAACGCTAAGAAATAGCAAACTTTTGATGGCATGTACGAGGTTAAAAATTGCATTTTCTATCCGAAATGTATCTCCAACCGTTAGCGAGTAAAACCTAAATGTGTGCTATAAAACACGGTCAAGGCAGAGCGGTGTAGTTGGACAAAATGTTCCATCCTTAATCTCCCTCTGCGCAGCACCTCGCCTATCCCCTGTTTTAACTGTCACCTTCACATTTTAATTTATTTACGACCCGTAGCGAAGCACGGGTACTTCAGCTAGTCACAATAAATAAAATTTTAATTTTAAAATTCGCACTGCCACCATCTTGAGGTTATGTAAACAATTGAACTAAATTAGATACCAGTGGATTACAATGTGTATAAATATTTCCTGTGCCAGGTTTCAGTGCGTTTGGAACATTAAATCGCGAGAAAGGTCTATTTAAAATTTTCAAATTCGCTTGGCCGCCATGTTCGTGTTGTAGTTAACCGGTTTTTGAAAGTCTTACAGATGGAATTCCAGTAGTGCCCTTTATCTCCGTACAAAATTTCAGGGGTTTACCGCTAATAGTTTCACAGATATAGAATGCCGGTGAAATATTTCGCACATCCGCCATCTTGTGATTATGTAAACAATTGAACGAAGTTAGATGTCGGTGCATTACAATGTATATAAACATATACTGTACCAAGTTTCATTGCGTTTGGTTGGTCAAATCGCGAGAAACGTCTATTTAAAAGTCACTAATTCGCTTGGCCGCCATGTTGGTTTTGTTGTTACCAGGTTTTCAAAAGTCACATAAGTGAACTTATAGTAGTTCCCTCTATCACCATAGAAAATGTCAGGGTAATATCGGAGATATTGAATGCTGGTGAAATATTTCGCACAGCCGCCATGTTGGATTGGTGAGTCTTAACAAAATTTGAAGGGCACGGTCGAGGTCGCCGGGAATAGTGCTATGAACTTTCCGAGTTTCATTGAAATCGCTCCAGCCGTTTAGATTTTATTGGGGGGGGGGGGACACACACACGAATCACACACACACGAATCACACACACACACACGCACACACACACGGACAAAAGGTGATCTCATAAGCCTATTTTTTCAAAATTGAAAATAGGCTAAAAATGAGGAAAAAGTAGACTTATGAGATATATCCGGGAAAATGTGTCTGTCCTTCGGTCTGTCTGTCTGTCTGTCTGTATGTATGTCCTTCTGTCTGTCTGTCTGTATGTATGTCCTTCTGTCTGTCTGGCTGGCTGTGTGTGTGTGTGTGTGTGTGTGTCCCTATCAACTCCTAAACGGCTGCAGCAATCGAAACCAAATTTAATATGAGTAAAGATGTATACCGGAATATCTCAGGCCAATATTTGAAAAAGATGTCAGTGCTACCAACTGCGAAAATAACGCACTAGAAATTTGAGCTCCATGTTCGATATCATGGAAGGTATACATGGGAGCTATTCTAAAATTGGCACACATGTAGATAATACTATTTCAGTTTAATTTCCAGGTGGCCATACATGACAGTGTTGCCAAAATAATTTAAACCTTCTGATAAGTGCAATTTTAAATGCATATAACTTCTACACTATCAATTTGGATTTCAACCAAATTTTGTATGTAATATGTGTCCATAAACAGATATGACTGAGTGTATTCTTAAGAGCCACCAGGGCTGCCAACTGTTAATAATTGCTCTCTACTTTGTATCAAAATACCAATATATCAGAAAGTATGCAAGCTGACAGCTTTAAACAATGCACACGTATATTACCTGACATTTTACATTAATTTGGAGTAACTTATATACGTCAGTTCTACCAACATGATTCTAAGCCTGCTGATAGGACCAATTTTTAAATATATGTAACTTCTATACCAACAAATGGATTTCATCCAAAATTGGCACAAAAAGATATAATATTTCAGATTATTTCTGACCAGCACTCGCATGACATTGTTGCCAACATGCCTTTACGTGTACTAATAGATCCAATGTCTAACTCCATGTACCGTCCTTTGGACTTCAACCACATTTTGTATTCTGTACCTTAGGAGATGGAAGTAAGAATATATTCAGTCGCCAGAGCTGCCAACTGTATTGCTCTATTAGGCTACATTATGCCTAGTATACCTTATTTCGAACTAATTAAGACATTTCGATATTACCCACTTAATTTCGTCATTATTCTAGATAGGTTCATATACTGTAGATTAATCTTTGGCATGAATCTTAATTTTAAGAAAAGTAGGCTCTTTAGTTCGTCATGGAACTTCTTGTTCCATCTGACTATGAGGGAAGCGGCTAACTGGTAGCATGCTGAATTTCTATGCCCAAGGTCGCTGGTTCAAAGCCGGCCAAAGTCGCCGGATTTTCTAAGAGCGCTAAAAATCCGTCAGTATGCTTTCCTTCAGAGGGGAAGTTACAACGTTCGTTGCAAGTTGCTGGTTGCGGTGGCATCTAGCAGCCAAGTTCACAGCTAGGTGTCGTTGACGTTAGTATTGGTACAAAGTTAGGTACTACTACTTAAAATTGACCGTTTGCAGACCTTACCTGATTTACAGACTAATACAGTCATCACAAATAACACCGTTTATCAGACAGATTCTACACACACCCAATGTACACGGGGTTGCATGACCACCTTGTCGCAGCCCCTTAACTGAGGAACCAACCAACATCTCTGCGGAAGATAAAATTTTGCGTGAAGAAGTAATAGACTGTTAGATAGTTACACATTAGTTCCAAACCTTGCATAAGGACAGTGTGATCACAAGTATAAAAATGAACCCCAATTGACAAGAAGGCTACCATCCCCATAAGACTGTAAAATGTTAAAAATATGCATAGAAAGACGAAAAAATGTTAACTAACCTCCAATTGTAAAATACTTTCTCGCCATAAATGAGGTCTGATCCTCCTACGAAAACCTGCATATTTTGCCTATTATAGCCTATCCCCTAGTTTACCCGGTGAAATCTACCTCCGCCTTCCGGCGTGCCGAGAGGATTTTTTTTTTTTTTTGCAGAGTCAGTTCGGACATCCGCGGTGACAGCCCAGGAGGTGGACCAATATGGCAGGAAGGACAACCAACTCTCCTCTAACAAGGGAAGTGTCTGGTAAGACAGGTCGAAATCTTGAACTTTTTAGACGCAATTGTTGTACTATAAGAGGACAACGTCCTGTTATCAGCCTCCAGATTGAAAGCATTTGGCGAATCTCTGATATAAATCAATGGGAAGTAGCGAGTAGCCTACTGTACATGTTGGAAGGGATAACCCTGATGGCCCAGGCACTCAAGGTCGGTAGGAAGCAGCCTGCATATACGCCCCAGCACGTGACAACTCCGAATGCCACAGGGATGTCCAGCTCCACCAGCCGTCATGCTTTCGTACCAGGAAGTTAGGCACGATTTCGGAGCCTTGCAGTTCAATCTGGAGACTGATTTTCCGCACGTTGTCTTCTTATAGTGCAACGATTGCGTCCACAAAGTTTCAAGATAGGTTTCGACCTGTCTTACCTGATACTAACCTTGTAATTTTCAAATCTTAACCCCATTACAAATTGCAATTACTATTCAAGTTTCAATGTGAAGTTTTTGTATTCCGTAATGAAATGCTTGCAGAGATAGCAATTTCAGACTTAGATGGATATGTTCTTACATAAAATGCCACCAAATTTGCACTAGATTATTTAACCTATGTTTACCTGTTACTATTTCCTCTTCTACAGGGCAAGGGTAAGGTGACATGAGTTTCCATGTGGCTAGTGGTTTTTACGGCTGGAACGTCCAGGTGGTAAAATCGTCAGAGGGTCAATGGAGATGAATGAAACTGGGCAATGGACTGGAAGTAACAGGCCGCGGCTCATTAGAAGGTACTGATTCGGTCTTTGCCTCGAGCTGAAAATGGAAAACTAGGGAAAACCTTTTCAACTAAGGCCTACAGTGGGGTTTGAACCCACTTGTCTCTTGAGTGCAAAAGTAATCTGGCATCATGGCCTTGCGCGTAGATACACCATTCGGTTCAAATCCACTTAATGGTAAAAAGGCCCTCGAAATAGTTGTGTACTTCGCTTTGAACGATATGTCTTACGGTTCTGCGCCATTAAAAACTAGTTTATTATCTGTTTTATTGCCTTGCCTCCAAACATTTTTCAAGGATAATACAGTATATCCGGAACTGCTTTCAGTAAACGACCTGTCATCCTAAACTTTCCATGATTACCAGCAAATCTGTATCTTCTATCTAGATAATCTTCAATGTTTGCCTGTTTGTTTGTTATTAATACAAATATACACCGTTTGACCGATCTGAACCAAATTTTACATACGTATCCTTTGTAAACCTGCAGGTAATAACACTGTCTACTTGAAATTTCCGAAAGACCACTCCATTCCTTGCATTTAGCACCTTTGGCACAAATCTACACCGTTTCACTGGGCTTGAATCTACACCACTTCACCGATCTGAATCAAATTTTACATAGCCTACTTAACCTTTGGAACCCTACGAGTAACACTGTCTACTTGAAATTTCGGACGGACCACTCCATTCCTTGCATTTAGGCCCTTTGGCACATATCTGAACCGTTTCACCGATCTGAACCAAATTTTACATAGGCCTACTTGCCGTTTGAAACCCGATGAGTAACACTGTCTACATGAAATTTCGGACAGATCACTCCATTCCCTGCATTTAGGCTCTTTGGCACAAATCTAAACCTTTTCACCGATCTGAACCAAATTTTACCAACTTAGCCTTTGGAACCCGTCGAGTAAAACTGTCCCCTGGAAAAGTAGGTCATACCTCCCCATTCTACAGGTTAGGCCCTTTGGCACAAATCTACATCGTTTCACCGATATGACCTAATTTTACGTATTTACCCTTTGGAACCCGACGAGTAACACTGTCCACTTAATATTTCGGATAGCCCTCTCCATTCCCTACAATTAGGCCCTTTGGCACCAATCTACAACGTTTATCCAAACATAATCAAATTTCACGTAGGCTATTTGCCTTTTGGAATACTGTGGATTATCCTGTCTACTAGAAATTTTGGACAGCCCTCGTTTTACCTAGATTTAGCCTGTTTGGATGAAGTATCAAATTTGTTTAAGGGCCAATCTAGGATCATTTTAAGCCTCGCAATACATCAAACAAAACTCGCGACTAACATTTGGCACAGTTTGGTGAAATGGTGTTGATTTGTATAAATACGGCTCAAATTAAAACTCGCAATGCAAGAAACAAAATACTGGATGTAAAATTTGACCAGTTTGCTGAAACGTTTTAGATGTGTATAAATAACAATCAAATAATTTTAAATAATGTACCTTCTTGGTGAAAACTACACAGAAACAAAAATGTTCCTGTCCTAAATTTTAAACATTGAACAAGAATTCAAAATCTTCCCAAATTGATTGATGCATGTCCTTTCATTACCACGGACTTTTATATGGTTATTGTTAACATAAACAAGGAAGGACACTTTATATACACACATCAAAAAAAGTTTTGCATCACCTCGGTTCCAAGAGTTCCGGAACCGTTAAATACAAAGGGAATAGAGATCAACACAAACAACATTTCAGCTCGTTTTATTGCTCATGAGACCCACACATTGCATGTTGTACCATCATACAGCAAGACTTTCAGCATTTGTGGTCCAGATTGCAGTACACACCACTACCTCTAATACCCAGTAGCACGTCCTCTTGCATTGATGCATGCCTGTATTCGCCGTGGCATACTATCCACAAGTTCATCAAGACACTGTTGGTCCAAATTGTCCCACTCCTCAACGACAATTCGGCGTAAATCTCTCAGAGTGGTTGGTGGGTCAAGACGTCCATAAACAGCCCTTTTCAACATATCCCAGGCATGTTCGATAGGGTTCATGTCTGGCGAACATGCTGGCCACTGTAGTCGAGCGATGTCGTTATCTTGAAGGAACGCATTCACAAGATGTGCACGATGAGGTCGAGAATTGTCGTCCATGAAGACAAATGCCTCTCCAATATTCTGCCGATATGGTTGCACTATGGGTCGGAGGATGTCATTCAGGTATCGTAAAGCCGTTTCGGAGCCTTCCATGACCACCAGTGGCGTACGTCGGCCCCACATAATGCCACCCCAAAACATCAGGGAACCACCACCTTGCTGCACTCGCTGGACAGTGTGTCTAAGACGTTCAGCCTGACCAGGGTGCCTCCAAACACGTCTCCGACGATTGTCTGGTTGAAGGCATATGCGACACTCATCGGTGAAGAGAACGTGATGCCAATTCCGTGGGGTCCATTCAGCATGTTGTTGGGCCCATCTGTACCGCGCTGCATGGTGTCGGGGTTGCAAAGCTGGACCTCGCCATGGACGTCGGGAGTGAAGTTGCGCATCATGCAGCCTATTGCGCACAGTTTGAGTTGAAACACGACGTCCTGTGGCTGAACGAAACGCATTATTCAACATGGTGGCATTGCTGTCAGGGTTCCTCCGAGCGGCAATCCGTAAGTAGCGGTCATCCACTACAGTAGTAGCCCTTGGGCGGCCTGAGCGAGGCCTGTCATCGACAGTTCCTGTATCTCTGTACCTCCTCCATGTCCGAACAACATCGCTTTGGTTCACTCTGAGACGCCTGGAAACTTCCCTTGTTGAGAGCCCTTCTTGACACAAAGTAACAATGCGGACGCGATCGAACTGCGGTATTGACCTTCTAGGCATGGTAGAACTACAGACAACATGAGCAGCGTACCTTCGTCCTGGTGGAATGACTGGAACTGATCGGCTGTCGTACCCCCTCCGTCTAATAGGCCCTGCTCATGCATGGTTGTTTACATCTTTGAGCAGTTTTAGTGACATCTATGAACAGTCAAAGGGACTGTATCTTGGATACAATATACACAGTCAACGTCTATATGCCGGAGATCTGGGAACCGAGGTGATGCAAAACTTTTTTTGATGTGTGTATTTAGCTAAAAATAACTTTTATAGATTTCTATACATCATTCCGAAAACTCAACTTAAGCAATGACCTCTCATAGGAACTTCTGTTCTTATCTCATGTCTACTAATCAATTAATCTATTCTTCGGTTAGTCGATTAATCTATTATTCGATCAATGAATTAATCGTTGAACAAATAGTTGATTAATCGATGAATTGTTTTCAAAGAATTTCAAATTATTCTATTAATAGATTTTAATCGATTAATTGAAAGTCGATTAATCGAACATCGCTTATTACCAGCTCTACTGTTAAGTTACCAGTACATACGATGAACACCGTGGCACATAACTAATGGAAAATTTGTGCATTTTGTCCCTCAAAGAAAGAAAAAGGTGTTGCATGACTCGGTTATTTTGTCGTCACAGTTCGCGGGCCTTATGTGTCTAGTATCAGGCAATGTTTTGCCACGAATGTCATGACATATGAAAAAGCTAAAATTGAATGAAAGATTCTGAAAGAGATGCAATATTTGTACATATATGTTTAACCTAGATTACATAATAAAGAATTGTTGAGCTAACAATGATCGTAGACTCCAGAACGAATGTTCAGTAACAACGTCAGTCACACATATACCTCATCCACGGAATCTGTGAAGTAGGTTTGCGCATGACGTCACACAGAGAAAGTGAAAAGTGAATGCTAGTAATTACGAGTTAAGAATACGTTCTGTTACCCCTTTTGATGCCAAAAAATGTTTTGATGTTAAAAATGTCAAGCCAAATTTAGTGAAATTCGAAGTATTGTTTTAAAGATAGAATGTTTATATTTTTTCCATAGCTGGTATTTTTTAAAGTTTTAGAAGCAAAATCATTAATAATTTGTTTCATTGAAAATACTTTAATTTTTATTAGGAAATTTCAATATAATTTTGACAGTAGATCAGGTATATACAGATTACATTGTAACAATTGCCAAGCAGACTATATAGGTCAAACAGGACGTAATTTCAGCATTCGTTATGCTGAGCATTTAAACGCGATTAAACATAGGAAGTTTTCGGCAATGGGAACACATATGTTAGAAACTGGCCATAAATTCACTAACATTGAAAAAGATCTGGAAATTTTGCACTACGAGAATAAAGGATCTGTCATGAACATCCTGGAACAAATTGAGATAAACACGGCTCAAAGAGTCAATCCGTCCCATAATTTAAACGAGATTAATTTCGAAGCAAACGTCTAGTACGACACTTTGATTGAGACCATTACAAACAAAAGAAATTAAGCCAAATCGGCTGAGCATCGATCCTGAGACTCATAATTATATTGTTTGAGTTTAACAATAGCTGTTAACAATATCTAAACTTATTTCTGAGTCTGTTCTTCATGAAGTCGCTTTAGCACGAGGTTGCGCCGGTTCATGTAGCTACGACTTCGCATGACTCGAGTCAGTAGGTTAGTGTGAGTTAGAAGCTTATAAAAGTTTTCATGTTTTCCACTTAAACATTTAGGACAGTCATTTCAAATTTCTTTGTAGTTTCTCAGATTCTCTCAGATTTGTTTCGCTGTTTATTCGGGTTAACATCATATTAGGAGATAACACACAACATTTTCAAAATTAATATAATCAGGCATAGAACTACAAGCATTTTTACACTCATATGGGCTTTGATGTAATTTTACAACATAATATTATTTATTCTTTGGATGTCGCAAACTATCGTACTGATTCATCTATGGAATATTTAGAACGTGATTTTGTTTCTTCTTTGGATGTCACAAACTATTGCACTGTTACATCTATGGAATATTTAGAACATGATTTTATTTCTCTTTGGATGTCACAAACTATTGCATTCTTTTATATATGGAATATTTTCATTGTATGTATTTGATAAGTGCGTAATATTTTTTTATGTCTTAATGCATATTTGAGCTGAGGAAGCACTAACGTTTGTGCGAAACATGTACCCAATTGTATAAATAGACTATTAATATTGTATTGAAAAGACGGAGAATTGATAGTTTTATTAGCCTTATCATTGTAAATAATATATTTCGATATTTGGATGCCAATACTTTTGAATTTCGTATAAATGTCAAACGTTTAGAGTAATTCAATAAATAGGCTAGGTTTCGTGAAAGATTAGTTTCAACAACAAAAAAACATGGCTTCAAACGAAAACACGAGCGGTAAGTCAGCAAGTTCAACGAATACTTATTATGAATCCAGTTATTGACGGAACTTAAACACCAAAGATAAATTGATTCCCGCGTGGCTGGATATAAAAATAAAAATAATAATAAGACGGGGTTGATGAATCGTTCCGAGGCATTTTGTGCTCAAGCTTCCTCTGTCGATATATCGAGCAACTGGCACTATAAGGGTTAATGTCGTCGTAATAGGATCGGAAACGTGTGTAAATAGATATCCTGGAGGCTTAAGCCCTAAATGAAACAATCTAGATGAGTCTTTTGAAATTATATTAATGGATCTAGTCCCTTATATAATGGCCCATAAAATAATTCAGGGCAGACATCTCATTTAGTAGTCCTGACAAACCGGTCTGGTCTATATCACTTTCAATCTGATAGTAGACCATATTTCACAATGCTACCACAGCTGGGTATCCATTGCTTCAGCTCTGAGTGGCAATAATTGGCAACTCCCGGTTCATTTAGTGGACATATTTTGTAACTCATATCCAACATTCATCTGTATTAGTAGCAGGCTACTGTCATTGCAAAGTTCTCGCTCTCATTTTGTATTATCGTATTGTTGATGGTGTTTATCAGACAAGCTACTTGAATTAGTCAAACTCTGTAGAACACCAACACCAAATATTTCCCGTTAAAACAGGCCAGTCACCTCAGTGGCTGACAACCTTGAGGTACGAGTTTGATTCCCGACTCTGATAAGTAATTTAAAACTGGTCTGAGATTTGATGGAGGTACCCTGAGCCTCGTGAGGGAAAACTGAGAAGAGCCGTGGTTGATTCCCACCTTAGCCATCGAGAGGTGGTTTCTCACTTCTACGCCTGGGAAATTTACTTAACGTAAATGTAAACTTTTGAAGCCATTCTTTCAGTGTTGCACAAACAAACTGCTGTGACTCTTCAGTCGGTCAACACGAATTTTCCAATGACTGGGCTGAGTACAGCGTATATAATCAAGGAATATTAGCAAAAGTAAATAACACTCCTGGAATAGAAAATTTTGCAACGAGCCTATAATGGCAATAATTAAAACACGAGTATGTTTATAAAACGAGCGTAGCGAGTTTTATTATTTTCCATACGAGTGTCTTAATTACTATTATAGGCGAGTTGCATACGACTGTTTGTGATCGACGATAATTATAACTATTTTATGTTCGAATATGTTGTTGTTTGAGTCTTCAGTCTTTTGACTGGTTTGATGCAACTCTCCATGCCTCCCTGTCCTGAGCTAATCGTTTCATCTCTACATAGCTCCGACACCCTACATCCGAGGCAATCTGTTCGAATATAAATATTCATAAATATTTGTCGAGATTTCACCAGTTTTATGTACTGAACAGAGCGCATGGGACGCAGAGAATACCTTGTATTTGACCATGGCCTCCTGGATTACTTCACTATGACACGCAGTGAAATTTAAAATAGGGGCCCATGGAAGTGAGCGCAGGTGCGATGCTCTCCTCACCTAATTGGTCACACAACTGTTTATTGAGCTCTGATTGGTGGGAGAAACTGTATCATAATGAAAACTTGTACTATAATGAGCCTCATTATAGTACAGTTTTCTGACATATGAAATGAAAATCCACAGCCTGCTTCCAGTCTCCGACCGGGTCAGGAATGGAATGAATGAAGCCCCCATCTAGCGGCGAGGATATGAACTGTGCCGGCTGCCGAGGCCTGACGCACTCCTCTGGGGCAATGATTAAATGAATGACAGATGAAATGAAATGATAGTGGAGAGTGTTGCTGGAATGAAATTGTGACAGGGAAAACCGGAGTACCCGGAGAAAAACCTGTCTGCCTCCGTTTTGTCCAGCACAGATCTCACATGGAGTGACCGGGATTTGAACCACGGACCCAGCGGTGAGAGGCCGGCGTGCTGCCGCCTAAGCCACGGAGGCTTCAGTTTTCTGACATATAATATTTACATTTCGCCAGGGCCGAACATAAAGAAATTTCATGTATGAGTTATGATTAGAATAGCGGTCATTCTTTTTTTTTTTGAGGAGTGTTGTTTACTTATCTCCACGTAGTATAAAACAAAGTCTCCGATGCTTGGATGTAACGGGTAATCTCGAGAACCACTGGATGGATTTTGATGTGGTTTTCACCATTCTATAAAGGGTTGCTCGAGGAAAGTTTCTGTAGAAAACCATTCATTTATGATCAAAGGAAGCCGAGCAGTAAATATTTCAGTGAATCGAGTCGAAGAAAAACCTGCCGTCCGTGCGTCCTTTAAGCTTACGCTGGGTAAACCGTTGTAAATATCGATATACAATGAGTGTAAGAAATGTTCAGCATGAAACGTTCTAAAAAAAGATCCGCGACAGCTATAGACAACTATAGAGCTTTATTTCACCTTATGAAGAATCATCTCAAGATATTTTAATAAAAAAAAACTATTTATTACTAGCACCAGTTATTTAATATGTAGAGCCTACGTATTTTTCAGAAAAAATATTTTCGAGTGTCATCAATTTAAAGCCCACATTGTTACAAATCTCTCTTTGAATACATTTTATGAGAAGATATATGAAAGAAAAGGAAAACCAAAGTTTAATATTGATTCAATATTGATTCAATAACTTTGCTCATAATTCAAATAGTTTTGATTTATATTAGAAAACAATTACTGAAGAGGACCAGAATGTGGCCGAAACTAATATAATATATTCTAATTTCATTAAGAACGTTTGATGCTTTTCAGTCGGTCAACACGTTTGCACCCAAATGAGATGGGTTATTCCCTAATCCTAAAAGAAAATTACATGAGAATAATAAATACACTTGGATGACCAGTTTCGATCGTCAAGCGATCATCATCAGATCCATTACACTTAGGCTACAACATTTTTATGTCTGAAAGTATGGGTGAAAATATTTACAATAAGCACACTTCTTTAGTTGCGGTATTAGTTAAGATAATTCAACTCGTCAATATTTGTTAGTTATAGTCTATCTGATGTTTTGTTAAAATACTGACAGTGGTGATTGACCTCCAAACGTGCTTGTTTAGAGTGAATATGTGATTGTAGTTGAATGGTCAATTTAGGTTGTATTGTATAGGTTACGTATCTGATTGTGTCTTGAGTGTCCTGGTGAGAGCAGTTGTCTTCGTCACTATCTACACTCAACTGGGGAAGATCCTGTGTGTGAGGGTCTCATATATACCCGGGTATTTCCTCTCTCACATACCTAATTTTCTGCGTTAGTCGTACAAATGTGACTGTGTGTGGACAAGTCTAGTCTCTCTTATGTGGTTTATTGACCATGGTGTTTTGAATTTAATAAATACTTAAGGTATTTTATTTCCAATCAAGAACTTGTAATTTCACTAAACTTGGCTTGGCATTTCTAACATAACCACACATAATATTTCGACATTAAAAGGGTTAACACAACTTTCTGGCATCTCATTGAGCACCAAGTGGACAGGAACACCTGTGCGGCTAGTGATAAAGCACGAGGGATATTGCTAGTCTCGTAGCAAGCCTCTCTATCTGATGGCGACACAGAACAACATCTGGTGCCTCAGCAAACAACTCGGCAGTGCTCCAGCTCACGCACTATGGGAACCACGAGCTAATAAATCTAACTCTCTCATTCACACACTCTTGAACTCAATTTCCTACCTCACACACCCTGGTCCACGTCGCATTTGGTAAGCTGGCAACGTCCGTCAATACAGCAGAATGGACCGCACAAGGTAGGAAAAAAAAAAGACGTATTTCTGCTAAAATATTAAAGTTAGAAATTTCAACATTCCAACCATGCTTCAGATGCCTAAAACATTGTAGCTACACGAGAAAACGGCGTTCATTCTCCACGACCATTATATTTTTTAACACACTGCTAACAACAGATGGCATGAGATTGACGTTCCACTCTGCAATGGAACAAACAAGGAAAGAAAATAGAAGATGATGGGCCACGTGTTTCGACTTTCTTTCAAATAGACCTGAAATTTAGCTCAAAAGTATTGCTCGTAATATAGTATTTCACCCGTATGGGGTATAGCAGTTACCTCAGTTGGTGGCCCATCCCCAGCGGAGGAGAGATTGAGAGAATAAATAGTTGAGAGTCTTTTGCGTAAGCGAGAGCATACATTATCGTGCCTCCAACACATCAGCCAGCCCCACTGTAGCTACTCAGCCCTGTGAGGCTCAAAAGAGATGAGATGATTTCAACCTCAGCTGTCATGAGGTTTTCCGTGGTTTCTCACGTCTACTCCAGGTAAATGCCGGTGTGGTTCCCCGGCCATGGCCAACCCCTTCCAAATCCTAACCTCAATTACAAATACAAACATTACTACAGATTCCACACTCATAAAACAACAGAGAGATCTGATCTTAATGCTTCCGTAATGGAACAGTTTACGGCTATGTTTAGAACACAGAACATATGATGCACTGCAGTTACGATGAACTTTTTACTTAAAAGTACTACGTGGTGCACTTACTACCACGTTAGACACCAACAGTAACAATATTCTGATTACCCAAGGTTTTTTTTTGTGTGTTAAAACTCAGAAATTTGTTCTAGGTTTATGCCGTGTCTTGTGTTGGGTTTCGCCCAGGAACACCAAGCTGGCTCATCAGCGGGCTCTTGGTGTCCGTGCCTGGACCGCCACAGGAGTAACGAACTGCGTGCTACCTCCCTTTTTATGAAGCGCACCTGTTCCTCTTTAGCGCGGGAGCTAAATCTGAAGTAGCCTCAACCCCCCTGTGAAGGCTTCCAAAAAGATAGTATAATGTATTAACTCACTGGCCGTGAAAGCCAATATACCATCAACTTTTGTTTGTTATTTTCTCATGGTAAAATAAGATTCCCTTGCGTACTGTCGGTTAGTTTCATAGACTGCCTTCTTAGAGGGAATATGGTGACCGACTACTCCTCTTTTGAAGAGAATATGGTGAACGACTACTGTTCTTTTATCAGGAAATACCCGGTGGCTTGTGTTACATTTCTTTGCGACCTGTGCAAGCACAATTAACGTCAACTTATTTATTTATTTATTTATTTATTTATTTATTTTATGTCTTCGGTAGTGGCGAAGTTAGGGCTCATGGCCCTCTCTTACACTTAACCACGAAATATGGTACCAGTACATAGCTTATGACAATTTCGAAAATACAAAAAAAAATATTATGATGATAAATAAGGAGTAAATTAATTATGCTAATACTAATATTATTAAAAAGAGCACATGAATAATGATAGTAATAATTATAACAATACAAATAATAATAATAATAATCACAATGTCACAGTCCTTTCTATAATATGCTAGATATAATCCTAGCTCAATCATACGTCCTATCATCCATCACCATTCACACGGGGCAATCAGCAGTATTCAACAGGTAATCTCGGCATGCGGCCTTAAATTTATTTATTGTTGTGGAATTTCTGATATCGGGAGGAGTTGAATTCCATAGTCGAGACCCAGCTACAGCAAAAGAGCGGTTAAACATGGATGAGTGGTTGATGGGGATGGCGAGGGAAGAGCCAGATCGAGTTCTTCGATTATGATATGAGGACAAGTAACTAAATTTAGGTTGTATCAGTCGAATTTTATGTAGTTTTGTTCTACGTACTGTGTATACAGAATTAACTTATTACAAAACGTACTGTACTGTATTTTTAATACGTCACCATGTATGAAAATTATCACGACATGATTGAACCTTAACTTACTGATGCCACAGTATGCGCAATGCCTGCTAACATTTTGCCTTTAAGTTGGCCAGTCTAGGAAAATAACCTACTGTGGTACGGATTTATTTACTACCTTCTTCCACTCAGAGGCAAACATTTTCCTCCTATTAACCCAAACTTTGATACCCCATGCCGGCAAAAATTAAATCTAATAGGAACAATATTGTACTTGGTCTAGAGCCCATATGGAAGAGAGCCTGCACACGTGTCCCCTTATTTCCAACCTACTGTATTTTCTTCTATTGTGGTTGATTGCAAAGTGAAACATCGGCATCGTGCCGTTTCCTTGTAAGTTCTTATATCAAGTGAAGTAACAAAACTAACCGATTTCGATTTACTTGCCCAGTGCGCGATTAATTTATTAACGTTCACAGCAATTTTCGTCCATTCATATAAACAACTGAAGTGAAAATGATAATCCACAGCCTGCTTCCAGTTGACCGACCAGGTCAGGGAAGCCCCCATCTAGCGGCGAGGATATGAACTGTGCCGGCTGCCGAAGCCTGTCGCACTCCTATGAGGCAATGACGAAATGAATGACAGATGAAATGAAATGATAGTGGAGAGTGTTGCTGCAATGAAGTTTTTGACAGAGAAAACAGGAGTACCCAGAGAAAAACCTGTCTGCCTCCGTTTTGTCCAGCACAGGTCTCACATGGAGTGACCGAGATTTGAACCACGGATCTGGCGGTGAGAGGCCGGCATGCTGCCGCCTAAGCCACGGAGGCAATGGTACATAATTTACTAACAATCTACATTAAAACACAATAACGAAATTCAAACGGTGAGACTTTACAACTTTACAGACCTACCCACTCACGGTGCCTTTCCACTGATACATGCCTATTCTTTTAGATATTTCGTGTCAGTAAAACGCTTCTCTCAGCGTAAAAAATGACTTCAAGACTAGGTGCGCTACGACGTATGTCGGACATCATTCTCTGTAGTGAAAATATCTTAGATAATTATCTTGATCCAATCCATAAGAACAGCCAAGAATCCTAGCAACTAAGTCCGGAGGCGGACAAAACACTCAACTTAAAAAAAAAAAATACGTATAGAAAATTTTCACCAGTAATGACAGGGAACTTTGTGGGTTGTGGGAGATCGTAAGTGGTCAATACTCTGGAAATCAAATTATGCAGATGATCACGCAAGTACTGTTATGACGTGAATATTGATCATCTGATTATATACCCTCAAAATACTCTTAAACGTTCCCATAATAAATTATCACTACCATAGGCTACTTCTTTTTAAACGTGGGTGTCAATGAAACTTTATACAATGCATCTCTTCCGCACCGATTGAGAAGCCATGAAGATCGACCAGTGAAGCAAGCGAAGATAAAACTTCCAATACGGTTCTGTGAGTCGTACTCATGTAATGGTTCTATTGAAATGCAATGGCTTGGAAAGGATTAACATTAGCACTGTAGTTCCTTCGCTAGCATATTTAAACGCTTCCCAGCAATGAGCGCACTACGAGAGAATCCACTTCTGTCTTCTTCCAACAATTAGCAAACATTTCTGAAACTTAACTGGAACTGTCTAAATAGTAGTGTTCCACATTTATTTTTAAAGTGTAACTTAACAATGTCTTAGTATCTTCTGACTGCCTACGTGGCTCAGGGGTAACGTTCTCGCCTGCTGTTTCCAAGGTCGCAGGATTGAATCCTGGCCTAGTCGGCTGGCATTTGAGTGTGCGCAAACGTTCGGGAGCCATGTCAGTATATTTACTAGCACGTTCAAGATCCCCTTTGGGGCAACATTCCGGCTCTCCGGCGTCTCAAAGCCGCAGGAGTTAAAAGGGACGTAAAACCAATATTAATATTATAGTATTTTCTCTGGCGTAATGAATTCCTGAGGATTGTCGCAGAAAACATGAAAGTACGGTATTTTCTTCATTTGATGGGTATTTTGTTGCTGTTGGTACAGAGGGTACATTTGAGAGGTAGACCATATTATGAAGTTTTTGTATGTTTGTTCATTGTTCCAACAGGCGGAGGGAGAAAATTAGCTTATGCTTTAAGATTGTAACTACTCGATACAGCAATATAAAATAAGATCACCCCTCTGTTGGGTGCCATTTGTAATTTCTCACCTGAACAACACTTTCTGTTTGCCAACCATTGGGTGACCATTTGTACTACTTCAATCTCATATATTCGGGTGGTGGGGTGTTAAACACACTTGAGAAGTCCAAATCAGGAATAATCAGAGGCATCTAACAATACGCAAGTGAATTTACTAATGCTTTTGGCATGTGACATAACATTGGTGTTGCATTGGAAGATGAAGAGTTTCAACTTACGGTGATGAAGACTGCACCTCCCTTGAGTCATGAAGTACCAATCCTATGCGACTGAACCCGCAATGTAACCCGTACACAAGATGCATATGAAAACGATAATGATTTTAACAATATGCATACATACTGACATGTTCAAGATCCCTTTCTATGACAACATTTTGGCACCCGGCCAGCTACAAAACTAAAACACTTAGAGATACATAATAGTGCATTATGCAACGAACCTATAATGGCAATAATTTACACACGAGTATGTTTATGACTTCCATACGAGTGTCTTAATTATCATTATAGTCGAGTTGCATACGACTGCTCATGTTCGACGAAAATTATAACTTTATTTTATTTAATTTTATGTTCGAACAGAAATATTCATAACTATCTGTCGGGATTCAGTCACTTGGATTTAGTGATCGGAGTGCAAGCGCCGAGTTTGTTCTCTGTGCTTTACAAGTTCTCTGAACCATGCATGCACTCTGTCTGCTTGGCAATGCCATATATTTACAGCCTGACGATCTGCACCAGCATTCACTCAAACTGTCATCGAAGTTGTATGAAAGAATGCGCTGTGTAGAAATTGGAGTTGGGGATATTAAGGTACAGTGCTATTTCTTTTCTCATAATCACCAGTTTATTTACGCAAACATATGGGACGGTGCACTTTCCATGTCGGTAATTAATATAGAAGGATGCTGTATTGCAATCTTCTGGACGTAGATTCATAAATTGCTTGCATAAGTCATAGTATTTACTTATTGCATTAAAGGTTCGTGCTGATTTTGTCTTTGTGTTTACCATTATAACTATAATGGTTGATCGGATATATTATACATTGTCAACTTTCAAATCATGTAATTCATGTCCGACATGTTGGATTCTGTGTTCAAGTGCGAAGCTATCAAGTACCTAATTGGTCACACATCATACATCTTGAGCTCTGATTGGTTGGAGAAACTGTATCATAATGAAAACTAGTACTTTCATGATCATCCTTACGATACAGTTTTCTGACATATAATATTTACATTTCGACATCGTCAAACAAAAAAAACAATAACCTCACATTCATACAATCTTAGTTTCAATTTTGCTCGATTTCATTAGAGCAACCATAATGCCTATCATACGAACAGGAAGAGCCTGGTATGCACCACCAAGCGGTGTCATAGGATGGTGCTAGGGAAAGCACACATCATTGATAAGCACAAAATCTACAGTTAATCCAAGTCATATTATCCAAGACGGATGGAACGATCTAAACCCAGCACACTTCCTACTGGACAGTGTCATCTTTCTGTCTGGGCTTGAAACTGCGAGGTTTGTCCAAGGAGTTTGCTAGAGCCACTACTTGGATTGAAAACGTCCACAAGGTTCGTCATCCAAGAGAAAAAGTGCCCAGAGCAATGCTTGGAGATCTAGTCCTTCTTCAGGAAGAAAACAAATCTGGACACATGTAGACAGAGTTTGCTTACAGGAACTCAGTGGTGGAAGAGTTGGAGTCGTCACGACGGTGTAAATTCGTGCCCCCACCGAAGCCACGATAATCCGTCCGTTCCAGCTGTTCAGCCCCCTCTAGGTTGACCAGGTTGCGGAGAATGTGGATAACTGAGATATCATATGCCTTAAAGATTATCTGTGGAAATACTATGTATTGTTGTACATGATACATGTTTTGACTTCAATGAAAATTGGTGGTGTACACAATATATTACAGGAGACGTCCGACTTGAAAACTCAATCTTCATTTTCAAGTCGTATTTAATATCAATGCTTGCACAGCTAACAAAGCAGGCATCTGTCGATACTGGTACTGTCCACATTTCATGCAATGAGACTGGTGGAACTTACCTTGGCCAAAGAAGCGCGAGCCGATCCCTTGAGCATGTGTAAAGAAGATCCTGGACGATCCGATGACCACTGACAAGGTCAAGAGTAGTGTTAACCTGCAAAGAGGAAATAGTGTATACATCATACAAGATAACAGTAAAGGTGATAGTTTGTATCATTATTTCGAAACACTCCACTTCAGGCCACTGCCTAAGTTGTAATGTTTTATTCCGGTATACAGTCCAATGCAATAATAGGCTACTTGGGTTTCTCATACCCTTGTGATCGAGGCAATCCCCCATCACTGAATTGACGTGACGAGTCGCTTTACAGAATTAGTGGCATAATTAGTTATTGGTATTTGGCAGACTATAAGATCAGCTTTACTGAGCTCGATGTGTCTGCGTTCTCATTGTAGTAACTCAACTAACCTAATTTATAGTTTGCATCAGAATAGGTAGATGCATTTTAGTGAGTGCAGAAAAACTAAGGAACGGGGTAGGCGAAACATGAATTATCACTTTCAGCATCAGAGTTCGATCCTCAGATCTCTGTACGGTTAGACTCTCCCCTTTCACCTCGTGGGATGAGGTTTAGCCTTCATGACTTCAGGAATAGACTTCTATGATATCGTTTTAGATGTGTTGTTGAATACATTTGAATGCTTTTCAGTCAGTCAACACGATTGTACCCAAATTGTATAAGTTGTTGTTCCCTAAACCTGAAAGAAATTACATGAAATTAATTATTACACTTGGATGACCAGTGTCGATCGTCAAGCTATCATCATCAGATCCTTTACACTTAGGCTATTAATCTATGACTTGGAATATGTGAGCTAATATATATACACCATTATACACTTTATAGAAAGCCTCCGTGGCTTAGGCGGCAGCGCGCTGGCCTCTCACCGCTGGGTCCGTGGTTCAAATCCCGGTCACTCCATGTGAGATCTGTGCTGGACAAAACGGAGGCAGACAGGTTTTTCTCCGGGTACTCCGGTTTTCCCTGTCACAATTTCATTCCAGCAACACTCTCCACTATCATTTCATTTCATCTGTCATTCATTTAATCATTGCCCCAGAGGAGTGCGTCAGGCCTCGGCAGCCGGCACAGTTCATATCCTCGCCGCTAGATACGGGCTTCATTCATTCCATTCCTGACCCGGTCGGAGACTGGAAGCAGGCAGTGGATTTTAATTTTTTCATACACTTTATAGTTTGTGTTCAAATCAGACAGTGAAGTGTGACAGAAACTGGACGAGGAGGAACACTACATCGCCCAAACGATCAGATAAGTTCCTTAAACCCACGTCTAAATCAGAACACCAACCTGACCATTTACTAACCATTACAGTTTATCACACTAGGGGGCATGGTGGTGCAGCAGTCATCTGTTGGCCTCTCACCACGATGGACTGGGTTCGATTCCCGGTCAATGCATATGAGATTTTCGAAGTGAAATGCGATGTCCTATGGTCCGGATTCCAGGTAAAAAGGAGGTCCCGTGGCTCATGACGACGAGACTAACGGTTACCTAAAACTACAAACTTCCTTTCCTTCCTTATCATACAAAACAAGTAAACTTTAAGGTCATTAGCCACTAACATTATCATAACAAAAGTCACATACTAACAAACCTGACAAGTTACGCAAGTTTACAATAGACATATGTAACTAAGAAGTGTTTATATCTTAACCCACATACTCGTATTCGTAAACATAGATCAATAGTCTGAGTGTAAAGGATCTGATGGTTGATTGACGATCGAAACTGGTCATCCAAGTGTAATAATTAAGACCCGGAAGTTCATGCAAAATCATATTTTTGCATATTTATGCATATTTTGGTTATTTTAGCACAATGCATCATTTTTTTTCCTTTGCCTGTATGCTTGAGGAGGGCATATATTCTAATTTGCTGTTGAAGCGTTTTCTGTTACCTAATGTTCCCAAAGTCGTATATTTCGATTCCGAATCCGATAGACTATCACAGCATAATATTGAAATTATTTTAGTACCGAGTACGTTTTAGTATAAGTTTGCAAGTTGAAATGAAAATCCACAGCCTGCTTCCAGTCTCCGACCGGGTCAGTAATGGAATGAATGAAGCCCCTATCTAGCGGCGAGGATATGAACTGTGCCGGCTGCCGAGGCCTGACCCACTCCTCTGGGGCAATGATTGAATGAATGACAGACGAAATCAAATGATAGTGGAGAGTGCTGCTGGAATGAAATTTTGACAGGGAAAACCGGAGTACCCGGAGAAAAACCTGTCTGCCTCCGTTTTGTCCAGCACAGATCTCACATGGAGTGACCGGGATTGGAACCACGGACCCAGCGGTGAGAGGCCGGCGTGATGCCGCCTGAGCCTCGGAGGCTTCTATAAGTTGGCAAGTTAATTATTTTTATTTTATTTTTATTCAGCATTCACTATGGAAATATTGTAAAATTATTTTCATTTTTAAAATTCAAGGGCTATTATAATTGTATAAGTTATCAGTTTTACTTAAAAATGAACATAATAAAAAATAATTATTGATGGTCAACGCCGCTTGAAGTTCCATAATATAACATTTCCTACTATTTAGAACTGTTTCTTAGTGAGATATTTTAAAGAAAGGTGTAGTTATCTGTCCAACTGTTCATATTTTCTTTATATTCAAAAGAGAAACGCTAAAGAATTCGGAGTGCAATTTTTTTAAACGTGATGAATATTTGACCAATAATTAGTGCATTTTGCATGCATATTTATTCATTTAATAGTGCATGAATTTTCGGGCCTTAATAATAATTAATACCATGTAATTTCTTTCAGGCTTAGGGAACAGTACCCATTACAATGTGAGTACAATCATGCTGACCAACTGAAAAGCATTTACATTTCATTTACTAAGGTAACACTGAACAAGAAGTTCCGTGACGAACTAAAGAGCCTACTTTTCTTAAAATTTAAGAGTCATGTCAATGATTAATCTATATGGATCTATCTAGAATAATGACGAAATTAAGTTGGTAATATCGAAATTTCGAATTAAGGTAGTTCGAAATACTGTATAACTGGCATAATGTAGCATAATAGAGCACTACAGTTGGCAGCCCTGGTGACTGAATATATTCTTAGTTCCAGCTCTTAGGTACAGAATACACCAATGGATTGCATGGACGTTACATGCAGTTAAACATTGGATCAATCAGCGCGCGTAAAATCATGTTGGCAACAATGTCATGCGTGTATTGGTCAGAAATAATCTGAAATAATCTGATCTATTGTTGTGCCAATTTTGAATAAAATCCATTAGTTAGTATATAAGTTACGTGCATTTTAAAATTGGACCTATCAGCAGGCTTAGAATCATGTTTGCAGCACTGACGTATATTAGTTACTCCACTTAATCTAGAATGCCAGGTACTATACGCGAGCAAAGTTTAGAGCTATTGGCTTGCATACTTTCTGATATATTGATATTAGGGTTGAAACGTTTTCTATTGCCCTCACTGTTGCGTGACAAATGTAATGGTTTCTTACTAGCTCTGCCTAGCACTTTGAAATATTTACTCTGACTAAGATATGTTGTTTTAATGGGCGCCAAGACCTCAACGCTATGTTGAAATCCAAATTTATATTTAACAACACCTAGCTCTGGTAGAACACCTTCAAGAATCTTTTCACTCAGATCGTGGTATGATTTGATCATTAACCCAACAAACAATTGTATCAGGAGAAGGAATTGGTCTATATCTAATGCTACCTACTGAAAGCAAAGATTGCATGGTTAAAAGAAATGAATTTATTATATAAAACGAGTATTGCAATATTATTATTAATAATAATAATAATAATAATAAGTTTGAATTTAATTTGGAGCATTGCGATTTGAATATTACCGCTAGAAAATTACGTGAAAACGGAGTCGGATAAATTACTGATTTTACTCTTATTCCCAAGCTATGAAGTTACTGAAATACTGAATATTAAACAAAGAGACGAGAGATTGCGTATTTCTGAGTCATTCGCGCTTACCACTGGAAATTGCCGTAGCATTTCCCTCGTACTGGATGTTGTAGAGAGCTTCCCACAGCCTCCTGGTCGTCGTCTTCTTCTTCGTTAGTTGATGAGATACTTGTAGATATGATAACTTATGGTCCGAACATCAGAACCAACCACACGTACAACCACACTGGTTAAGTTTTACAAAGATAGTCGCCCTGCCACCACGGCGCGCAAACCATATATGCACTCGTCGCATCCCCACTCCGGACCCCGTCTTCAAGTCGCCCGGTCTCCACTGATTGGCTGGGCCACCACGCGCTACTTCTCCGCCTCCGGGTCATTACACTCGGCGCGGCGATGATGTCGATTACCGGTCCAGGCCATTTCGCCTTTCCTTGAAGCAGCAACCCAGCTTGCGTCATGCTACTCGACAAGATTAAGCCTGTAGCCGAATACCCCGTGAATCATCTCTCTCATGATACCCTAACTGACAAAACTCCGTAAAATTCCGTAATCATATAATTTTCTATGATAATGTTGTTCGTAATAATTTGCTTGATAGTGTTTTCTATAACATAGAAAACCTATCTGATTACTTATAATTTTATAAAAAATGCTCCAAAGAAATACCTTAATAATAATAATAATAATAATAATAATAATAATAAGTTAATAATAATAATAAATTAACATGAAAACTTCTCTTGGCTGAACAATTTGCCACGTAAATAAATATAGAATGGCTTCCTACTGACTTATGCCAGTGGCATAAAATCCCCTCGAAAAACACGTTACAGGCTGATAAATTTAGAGACAGCATTTATTAGCATTTGACATCCCTGGTTGCTCTTAAAAATACGCACAGTCCTATCTGTTATGGTAGACATGGCACATACGAAATTTGGGTGAACTCCAAATGATAGTATAGAAGTTACATGTATTTAAAGTTGGACCGATCAGTAGACTTAGAATCATGTTGGTAGCACTGACGTATATTAGTTACTCCAAAGTAATACAGAATGTCAGGTACTATACGTGTTCATAGTTTAAAGCTGTCGGCTTGCATACTTTCTGATATATTGGTATTAGGATAAAGAAATTGAGAGCATTTATTAACAGTTGGCAGCCCTCGTGGCTCTTAACGATAGGCTCAGTTATATCTGTTTATGTACACATAGCACATACAAAATTTGGTTGAATTCCAATTGATAGGTCCAATTTTTAAAGTCATATAACTTCTACACTATCAGCAGGATTATAATCATTTTGGCAACACTGCCATGTATGGCCTCCTAGAAATTGAACTGAAATATTATTATCTATACGTGTATCAATTTTGAAATATCTCCCATTCATACCTTCCAAGATATCCAACATGGAGCTCAAATTTCAATAGCGATTTTTCAGCAGTTGGTAGCACTGGTATCCGTTTCAAATACGGTATTGAGATATTCAGGTATAGATCTTTACACCTACCAAATTTTGTTTTGATTGCTGCAGACGTTTAGGAGTTGATAGGGGGGGGGCGGCACAGACAGACAGACAGACGGACAGACAGACAGATAGACATTTGCTCGGATCGATCTCATAAGTCTACGGTACTTTCTCCTAATTTTTTGCAAAATGTGAAAAGTAGGCTAAAAATGGCTTCCAGCACGATAAAGTTGTTGATGTTATGTGCATGGATGTAATAATAATGTTATTGGTTTTACGTCCCTTTTAACAACTGCGGCTTTCAGAGACGCCGGGGTGCCGGAACGTTTGCCCCCAAAGGAGATAGTTAACGTGCCAATAAATCTACTGACACGGCTCCCTCACATTTGCCCACACTCAAATACCAACTGGCTGCGCCGGGATTCGATCTTGGGAACAGCAGGCGAGAACGTTACTGCTGAGCCACGCAGCCAGCCATGAATGGATGCGCAGACCCTGGTTGGTTGGTTCCTCAGTTTAGGGGCTGCGACAACGCGGTCATGTAGCCCCGTGTACTTTGGGTGTGTGTAGAATCTGTCTGATAACTGGTGTTAATTGTGATGGCTGTATTAGTGTGTGTATCTGTTTTAGGTAGATTTCATTAGAAAGCTAACTATTGCAATGGGTCCCATGTTTCGACTTCCGGTAAATTTCGACATATCTTCGCGTTTCACATCCCCCAGACACCAAAACCACCGTCAGTTCAAAAGTTTATATATAACTTATGTATGTATGTATATATATATATATATATATATATATATATATATATATGTATATCAGTTGCTTGTGGACACGATAACTGCCGTAATTTTGCACCAATCACTTTGAATTTGTTACCGAATATGTATACCTATAAAATCTCGGCCGAGTTCGTTACTGGGCTAAATCGGTCGAAGGGGGTGAAAATGGGGGTCTTTTTTCGAAAAAGTGAAATATTGCTATAACTCTCTTAATATGTGAAATATCGAATCCGTTCAACGTTCATATTATGTGTCGGATAAAGCCCAAAAATTTATGTTTGAAGATTTTTTTATAGCACCAACCATTGACCAAAGGGGTGGGAAAAAGTGGGTTTTTCGGGAAACATTAATCATATCTCTCTTAATAGGCACAATATCAAAACCGTACAAAATGGACAATATTCCCCTAATAATTACCTAAAACGTTTGTCTGAAAGAATTTTTGATATAACCCACCATTATGCCAAGGGATGAGAAAAATAATTTCGGAATTATAAGAAAATGCCAAGACCTAACAGTGGTTGCCATGGCAACACTACTAAATTGATGAGGGATGAGCCATCAGACGTTGCCAAGATAACGCACTTGCACGAGATCATATTCAGATTTCCATCTAAGTGTGAAGTGGCTTCGGTGACGTAACTGGTAGCATGCTGAATGTCTATGCCCAAGGTCGCGAGTTCAAAGCCGGCCGAAGTCGTCGGATTTTCTAAGAGCGCTAAAAATCCCTCAGTATGCTTTCCTTTGGAGGGGAAGTTCCAACGTTCGTTGCGAGTTGCTGGTTGCGGTGGCATCTAGTAGTCAAGTTCACAGCTAGGTGTCGTTGACGGTAGTACCTGGTAGCAACATTAGGGACTACTGCTTGAAATTGACCGTCTGCAGTCCTTACCTGAATTACAGACTAATACAGCCATCCCAAAGTACACGGGGTTACATGACCGCGTTGTCGCAGCCCCTAAACTGAGGAACCAACCAAAATCTCTGCGGGAGATATAATTTTGCGTGAAGAAGTAACAGACCGTTACATAGTTACACATCAGTGTCAAAACCTTGCATAAGGATAGTGTGACCACAAGTATAACAAGAAGTTCCGTGAAGAACTATACAGGCTACTTTTCATGCCAATGATTATTCTACAGTATATGAACCTATCTAGAATAATGAAGAAATTAAGTTGGTAATATCGAAATATCTAATTAGTTCAAAATATACCTGGTATAATGTAGCCTAATAGAGCACTACAGTTGGCAGCCCTGGTGACTGAATATATTCTTAGTTCCATCTCTTAAGGTACAGAATACAAAATTTGGTTGAAGTCCAATGGACGTTACATGCAGTTAGACACTGGATCTATCAGCACGCGTAAAAGCATGTTGCCAACAATACCATGCTTGTGCTGGTCAGAAATAATCTGAAATATTATGATATTTTCTTGTGCCAATTTTGGATGAAATCCATTTGTTTTTATAGAAGTTACATGTATTTTAAAATTGGATATATCAGCAGGCATAGAATCATGTTGGCAGTACTGCCTTGTATTAATTACTCCAAATTAATCTAGAATGTCAGGTCCTATACATGTGCAAAGTATAGAGCTGTTGGCCTGCATACTTTCTGATATATTGATATTAGGGTAAAAAAATATAGACAGCATTTATTAACCGTTGGCAGCCCTGATTGCTATTAACAATACTTATAGTCATATCTGTTATGGTACACATAGCACATACGAAATTTGGTCGAAATCCAACTGATAGTATAGAAGTTACATGTATTTAAAAATTGGTACTATCAGCAGGCTTATAATCATGTTGGTAGAACTGACATATATAAGTTACTCCAAATTAATCTAAAATGTCAGAATATACGTGTGCATAGTTTAAAGCTGTTGGCTTGAATACTTTCTGATATATAGGTATTTAGAAAAAAAATAGAGAGAGCAATTATTAACAGTTGGCAGCCCTGGTGGCTCTTAAGAATACGCTCAGTCATATCTGTTTATGTACAGATATTACATACAAAATTTGGTTGAAATCCCATTGATAGTGTAGAAGTTATATGCATTAAAACATTGGACCTATCAGAAGGCTTAAAATTATTTTGGAAACACTGTCATGGTTGGCCTCCTGGAAATTAAACTGAAATAGTATTATCAACATGTGTGCCAATTTTGGAATAGCTCCCATGCATACCTTGCAAGGTATCCAACATGGAGCTCAAATTTCTAGTGCGTTTTTTCAGCAGTTGGTAGCACTGACAACATTTTCAATTATGGACGTGAGATATTCCGGTGCACATCTTTACTCATACTAAATTTGGTTTTGATTGCTGCAGCCGTTTAGGAATTGATAGGGGGGGGGGGACACACACACACAGCCAGACAGACAGACAGGACAGACAGACAGACAGACAGACAGACAGACACACATTTTCCCGGATCGATCTCATAAGTCTACTTTTTCCTCATTTTTGCAAAATGTGAAAAGTAGGCTAAAATTGGGCCCCAAATGACAAGAAGGTTACCGTTCCCCTAAGACAATAAAATGTTTAAAATAAGCATAAAATGACGAAAAACAAAGTAATTAAGCACCAATTATAAAATACCTTCTCGCAATTATTGTGGTCTGATCCTTCTACGAAAATCTGCATATTCTGCCTATTTTCGCCTATCCCCAAGTTTGTCCGGTGAAATCTACGTCCGCCTACCGGCGTGCCGAGAGGACTTTTTTAAATTCAAGTAAGGACTGCAACTTTGAATTTTTCAATAGTTCCTACTTTTGCCGCCAAACGCCACTGTCGACGACTACTAGGCCTAGTTCAGAACTTAGCTACTAGACGCCACCGCAGTCGGCTCCTGGCAACGAACGTAGAAACCTAAGAGGGTTGGTTACATTCTTAACCTATACAATTTAGCTTCACACTGGTGTAATTAGTGGAAGGTTCTTTAACATGCCATAAATCCATGACATGGGACCGCCGGTTTTACTTCCCCTATGAAGGATGGCATACTGAGGAATTTTTAACACTCTTAAAAAATCCAACGGCTTCGGCCGGGTTTGAACCCACTATCTTGGGCATAGGAGCTCAGCATGCTACCGACTACGCCACCGAAGCAGACCCTAAGTACGAAGTATAGTCGAAATATAACCACTTAATTTTTACGGTGAAAGAACATACGAGTACAATCAGGTAAGTTAATGATAAAGAAGACACTGGAATATCCTTAATTTGATCTGAAGCAGAAAATAACCCCAAAAACTGCAGTAGAGATAAATGCACAGAAGCGGACCCCTTCACTTTAATTCGTAAAGAGAAGAAGACGATGTACTAAACTGAACTTGATCTTCTCGTGCTCACTTTGCTTGCGCAGGGAATGATACTGCTGACAATATAATAGGCTTGAATTGAAGCAGTGATCTATGCTTTAGTATGCATATCACGTGCTGCAGTTTTGTGAAAGTAACTTCGTCTCCAACTACAAACAACAAGCTTTATGAGAGATTTGAACCAATGGGTCTAACAAGTTAGATCTGAACGCTGATCCCCCCAGTTTACCGGAGCCATAATATGCATTTGAATGCTAATGAGGGTGTGGTAGCAGGACGGACTGTTAATGCTGAACCAGCCGCCAGGGTGAAACTTACACTGAACATAGCAGGCCTATATTAACTGCCAGCAACGCAACTAGTCCACATATATTATTCGACATTGTAGAGCTATTTCATTTTGATACGGTTCCGTAGAACACATTCTTGAAATATCATACCAATGTGTGAAATGCCAGGTGATATATCACGTGACCTGATAACCGAGAAGAAATAGATAATTTTTGCACTGTCATTAGATGAAGTGAACTAAGAACTTTCTAGTGTTCAATTCAATGAAAGTTACAAACATTATTCTAATTGAAAATATTTGAGTTTGTTGTTGTTAATTAATTTTCGGGGCTGGGGACATCTTGGTCATCAACTCTGTGTAGTTTGGCGTGCCAGACTTGTCTGATAATCTTTATTGATGTGATATGTAACTGTAAAAGGGACAGGGATGGGGGTAGGCGCTCCAGGACTTGAAGTAGGCTAAGGTACTATCCCGGGTAAAAACTACACCCATGATGGCGCTCGTCGGTGCCGAGATTTGAGCCTGTGATCACCGTACTTACTGTAGCTACCCTCATGGCCGCCGTGCGCGATTTAACGATCACGACTTCACCACGGGGCTGTATAAATTGGAATATTGCATTTGAGAAAGGAGAAGAATTTTGTAACACGGATATTTTATAAACAAAAGAGGGGGAACTAGTCCAACAATAGTACATTATGCAACGAGCCTATAATGGCAATAAATAAGACACGAGTATACGGCTGTTTATGTTCGACGATAATTGTAACTATTTTATGTTCGAACATAAATATTCATAAATATCTGTAGAGATTTCACCAGTTTTATGTACTGAACAGAGCGCATGGGACGCAGAGAATACCTTGTATTTGACCATGGCCTCCTGGAATAACTGATGATGATGATGATAATTGTTGTTTTAAGGGGCCTAACATCGAGGTTATCGGCCCCTAATGAAATGAAATGGCGTGAAATGAAAGGATGTAGATAAAAACAACTCACTGCCATGGACGAAACGAAAATGGTGTTTATAAAACAGACAGTGAGCCCCAAAAAGTATGCCTTATTTGAATAAAAGGCGGATGGTAAAAAAAGGATAAAACAAATAAGGCATAGTGAACAATAAAATAGATGAACACAATAAAAAATATAAAAAAGGCTTAACTTGAATTAAAAGTCGTAACTACACATTAAAACTTAAAAAAGTAACCACTCTCCCTCATGAACCGGATGACGAGGTCAGCTGACGGCTCGTCATCACGGAGAATAAGGGAGAGGGTATCAGGCAGTTTAAGAGTCCTTCGCAGATCGGCCAGATCTACACACTCCAGCCTGGAATAACTAACTGTGACACTCGCCACGCAGTGAAATTTAAAATAGGGGGCATGGAAGTGAGCCCAGGTGCGATGCTATCCTCACCTAATTGGTCACACAACTGTTTCTTGAGTTCTGATTGGTGGGAGAAACTGTATCATAATGAAAATTTGTACTATAATGAGCCTCATTATAGTACAGTTTTCTGACATATAATATTTATATTTCGCCAGGGTGAAACATAAAACCAAATAAATATCAGCAGTTATACACACCCCAGGGGAATGTCATCCAATCTCTTTTCAAGCTACAGTAGAGCGACGATATTCCAGATATATTGTGACCGGATCCTGCCCGGATTATCAAACAAACTTGCTATAACCTTTAATAATTCACTGTAGTGGTTAAATAATTGGAGCAGATAAATAAAACTATTATTTAATATGAACTTATACTGTATTTTAATGAAAGACAGTGACAATCACTACAGGCCGACGGACAAGTCAACTCGACGGGTGCGGCTACACCATACTAAGTAAGCATTACATATAGTTTTCTAGTGCATGCTTATTTTGTTATTTTTATTTATTTATTAATACATTGTGATATTCTAAATTGTATACACGTGCATATATATCATGACTCACGTAATTTACAAAGCCTTTAAGACATACCAAACCTAACGCTTAACGAGATTCAAATTGCGAATCGTATTAAAAGAGAACACCAAAATCAAGCTACTACAATAGTAGTGTAATTATATTAGTGTAAATGTTAACTTCAACACAGTGATCAGGATCTGATGATGGCCACTTGAGGGACAAAACGCGTAAACCTAAATATATTGTCCCATTTTATAGTGATAATTAACTAATAGGGCTAAATGTAATTGTTGCAGGAGTGTATTATACAGTATATGTATAACTTACAAGTTATATCCGCCCATTCGTTGGGCGTATTCATGCTGACCGACAGAAGAGCTACAAATGAAAAATATGTATGTATTCAAATCGACTACTGGCTTCTCAGGCGGAATGATTTCAAGTTGGTAACAAATGTCAAAGTCATCCCGTCAGATGACATCGCTCCCCAACACCGCCTCCTTGTACTAGGTCTCAAGTTTGACACCGTACCCACGAAAAGACCTCGAACAACGGGACCTGAATGCATTAAGTGGTGGAAGCTACCGGACCATAGGAACGAATTGGTGAATGCCCTTGGATCACCCACGTTCGACCCAAGCCAACCATTACAGGTCAACTGGACTAGGATAGTCGACTGCCTTCACTCGGTTGCAGCAGAGACGTTGGGAAAATCGAAACATGGCAGGCGTTTTCTTGACAAACAAGTATGGTGGTGGAATGAGGATGTGCAGACCATGATCAAAAAGAAACGGCTTGCATTCAAGACTTGGCAGACCTCGCGTCTTACCAGCGATCATCTGGAATATAAGACCCTTAAGTCTGTAGCAAAGCGAGCTGTTGCAGCAGCTAAGGCCCAACATTATGCAGATGTGTACAACCAGCTGGGCTCACCTGAAGGAGCCAACAAGATATTCCGGCTTGCAAACGCACGTCATCGGTCCTCGCAAGACATTGGTCAAGTTATGCACATCAAAGATGAAGACCACCAAATTCTCAGAGACCCATCTGCTATTCTGAGTCGTTGGAAAAGACACTTCTCAGTAATAAGTAACGAAGAGTTCCCCCATCCACCTATCCACAGTGCGGTAAATGTCCTTGGACCAGTACCGCAAATAACTATGGCAGAGGTTGTACAGGCAGTCAAAAAGATGAAGAACGGGAAAGCTACAGATCTTGATGACATTCCAGCCGAACTGTGGAAATTACTTGGTCAGAATGGTATTGAACTACTGACATCTCTGTTCAACCAGTTTTTGGAAGAAGGTGTAGTGTCTCAAATTTGGACCACGAGTATCACGGTTCCTATTTGGAAAGGCAAGGGCGATGTCAGTGAATGTGGCACTTATAGACCTATTCGCCTCCTCTGCCACACGATGAAGATCTTTGAGCGAATCCTTGACAGTCGACTGCATGACATTGTCCAGATCACTAGCAACCAGTGTGGATTCCTGAAAGGATGTGGAACAACTGATGCTATTCACGCAGCACGGCTCCTCATTGTGGGATACCGTAAGAAGAACAGATCTATTCATATCGCCTTTTTAGATCTCGAGAAGGCATTTGATCGGGTTCCACATGAACTGATTTGGCATGCACTCCGTTCACATTGTGTTCCTGAAGAATACGTCCGCTGGACACAACTTCTGTATCGTAAGTGCAGTAGTGTTGTGCGATGTCCCGCGGGAATCACATCTCCTTTCCCCATTCAAGTCGGTGTCCATCAAGGATCAGCCCCGTCACCACTTCTGTTTATTCTATGCATGGATACAATTACATCAGATATCCAATCGCAACATCCATGGACTGTTCTGTTTGCTGATGATGTCTTATTGGCTGCAGAAGAACGCAACGTTCTTGAAGAGAAACTGCAGGAGTGGAATGCGAGGCTGGCTGAGAATGGACTGAAGCTGAATGTCCAGAAAACCATGTATATGGAGTGTGGGTCACCGACGCCTGGCACCATCCTTGTAGGTAGTCAAGATCTTCAAAGAGTCGACCAATTCAGGTATCTTGGCTCCTTGACTCGTTCAGATGGTGACACCCTCCCTGATGCCCGAGCTCGTGTGAGTGCCAGTTGGTTCAAATGGAGGTAGGTAACTGGAGTCCTCTTTGACCGCAAGATACCCACCTATCTTAAGGCCAAGATTTACAAGACCGTCGTGCGCCCAGTCGCCCTCTACGGTTCTGAATGCTGGCCGGCCTCTGTCAAACACGAGCAAGTCCTGCATGTTATGGAGATGCGCATGCTTCGTTCGGTGCTTGGTCTGACGCGACTTGACCATATCAAGAATTGCGATGTCCGAGGGAGGATGGGAGTTTCGCCCATACAGGATAAAATGCGGGTGGCTCGTCTACGCTGGTACAGCCACATCATACGCAATCACGAACAATCAATGGCTAAAACTGCCTTGTGCCTCAACCCGGATGGCAAACGCCCTCGTGGGTGACCTAAGAAGAGGTGGCTTGATCGCCTTAGAGAATACATGCGACAAGTTAATCTGTGTCGGCATGATGCCCTTGACCGACAGAAATGGAGATTGGAATGTAAAGTAGTGGACCCTGCTCCAAAGCGGGACAAACGCTAGGAAGATGATGATGTATTCACCGGAATTGAATCCGGCTTATCGACGGTTCGTATTTTTGACGCCCGGATTTTCGACGCTGTACTCTATTACGACAAAACTCTGTATGGCTGACTGCCTGTTTCGTTCCACTTAACAGAAACAAGTCATAACCACTAGCATTACCAATTTCATTCGGGAGTTCCATATTAAAATATCCGAGGTTTGAATCCTCTAGTGAACAGTGCCATCCTGAGCGTGTTTATCCCTCAGGATTCTTTCCAAACTTCATCCAGGTATATGCCAAGGTGGTTCCGTATTTCAAGGCTCCCAAAATAACTTCAGTCGCCACCACTACTAACACCACTACCACTAATATATTCATAAAAGTAAACCTGTAAGACAAACTTAACTCACACCACCTATCCACCCGACAATCATGATGGTGTTCTTAGCTCTTAGATTAAACAACAACTCGGTAATTCATGTAGCCTACAATAACAGAAAATTTAACACTTTGATTTCAAACCAATATGAGTGGTTATGTTAATAATCCCAAGCCAAGTTTAGTGTAATTAGGCCTATGAGGTTTTGATAAAATATCTCCTCCGTATATCTTTATCCTACTTTCAATTTTTGCAAAAAATTAAACTAGACGTATGAGATCTACACGGGCCAACATTTGTCAGTCTGTCTGTGTGTCTGTGTGTGTGTGTATCTGTCCCTCCCCTATCAATTAAAACACGACAAAACTAAATTGAACGAAATTTGGTGCAGAGGTAGCACTAGCAAAGGACACATCAGTGTCATGTGTTATATCGCCATCATCTTGACGGAAACGTAATGGCGGCCACCTAAATGTTCAAAGCTTAAATCAAATTACGACTGACCTAATCATCTAATAATCTCTTACCAAATTTGACAAAAATGTATATTAATGTGAGAAGTGTCTTTGGCCCAAACAACAAAGTCATCAGCCAAATAGTTTGAAGATGGCTGACGTATGAATCGTGCAAGTATTATAGCCTAACCGTTACTAACGATTCAACAAGGCCCGGCCTCACCAAATCCGTTTATCGTACAGAGGGTGGTTTAAACTGTCCTCAAGGAGGTGACCGGTAGGATATTAACATCTTATAACAGAATTATTATACTGTACAGTCCCCCAGGGGTATGCACCCCCTGGAGGCCATCCCCCCATCATCTATTTAAATCACCCCTAACTGGCAAATCTTGTAAGCCCAGACCAACATCTATTAACACCGCAAGGACAGCTAACCATTCTGGAAAGCTGGCCCAATCCTTGCATCACTACCACAAACAGCGACACACAATTAACTGGGGCATCTATGCCATCGGAATGTCGACGAAGCAACGCCGGAGAATATAAGAGGGAGCCTTAAAGAGGTCAAGCTCTCTCAATTACCAGTCTTACAGTGCGTCGGCCGGAGGCTATCGCTGGTATCATCAGGTGAGTCAGCAGTGTTCAGAATCCTGTACTTTGTAACCTTTACCCACAAATTGTATACACAAGTTTGTACACTGTAACATTTACTACATCCCTTAAAAAAGGACTCATAATTCCTTATTACTGACCAATAAATACTTGGTCAGTACAACACACCTGTATTACTGTTTTACACGCTTCTTTACGTCCTAACTGCCTTCCTGAATCCTCCGTCACGATTAGACGTGACGTACAGTAGCCAGACACTTGCTAGCGCAAGTATCATTGTATTCCCGTATAGGCCTGACTGATAGGAGCAGCACGCGCCATAAAGCTGACGCGTGCACATCGGTTATATAACTAGCCAGCCAGCCGAAAGACCAGCGCGTTGACCTGTACGCTAAGTTCCATCCCCTAAAATACATCTACATCTTTTATAGGAGCGCTCCCTAGTTCCTAACACTAAACAACACTCTACACTGGTCAGCTTGCCCGACTACGGGAAGCTACCCCCTTTTAGGCACTTCCTTATAAATTAACAAAATAACTCTTCCGTTTTAGATCCAACTACCCCCCAATAAGGGATCTAAAACAGATGGTGGAGGCGCCTCTACTACGCACAGTAAAATAGGACTCAAACAACGAGCCCTCGTAGTAGAAACGACCCCTTCCGTACCGCACATAGCCAAGCGAGACTGAAAAAATTTTTTTTTTTACCTCTTATTACGTCACACATTTTTTTAATATTTAGGAGTTTGTATTATTACACCAACCCCCATTCGCCCCATAGTGCAAAGTCGGTGGAAATTAGATGTCCACATTTAGAACTACACTAAGAGACTTTGCGCACCATTTGTCGGCTAGTACGACTCCACTCCTGCCGAAACTAAAAATCAAGAACGGTGACTTGATAACTGACCAGACCGCGGTACAACTTCTCAGGGACCTTGAATTCAAAACATCACAGATCCGTGCTCAACACCCTACCGCCGCAGCACAAGTTATACATTTTACACGATCCCAGGCCAGTGAACACAGACAAGAGTCACCAGTATCCAGCGCTAGTGAAGTAGATTGCCTGCCAACACTCCATCCCCTATTGTTGCAGCAACTGCAAATCACAGAGCAGAAAACTAATAATCTGCTCGAGCGCATTACGGAGCTACTAGAGACAGATACTATCAAGTCAAATAATCATACGATAGAAGCAGTTCTTGACATCCACACTATTCTGGAAACTGTGAAACAGGACTTAGACAGGACTGTACACATAGTTAAATCCACACAGTACGACAACACACCATCACTCAGTACAGACATATCAGGTGACGAGCCACCTGGTAACATAACACAGGTGTCGTACACGGGAAGCGAGGCTAATTCCCCTCTAAATAGCCCAAACACCTCGGCACACGGTAGTGGTGCGAACAGCATAGACAGACCAGAATCACTACACAGCCAACGAGACACTGCCGAAAACGAAATGAACAGACACACGGAGTACCCCATGATCCACCCCACAAAGTTCACGGGGGAAGGCCAGGATCCCGAGGAATACCTCAAGGCCTTCAATAGAACGGCCCGGATCAATGGTTGGAGTGAGGAAATTAAGAAACGGCTCCTTCCGGCATACCTCACAAAGGCGGCCATGACATGGTATGAGCTCCATGAGGACACACTAGAAGATGCCACATGGGAGGAAACTGCTTTACTGTTGAAGAGCGAATTCCAGCTCATACCAGACGATGACGATCTCTACGACCAAATCAGACAGAGGTCACAGGGACCCAAAGAAAGCGCCCAGGCATACATCAATGTAAAGTTGATAATGTGCGACAAGTACAATGCAGCCATGACAAACAAACAGAAAGTCAAGCTGTTAATGCAGGGCCTCAGACCAGCCATAGTGGAAAAGCTGTGTATAATGAACAACCCCACGGTTCAACATATGTTAAACAACATAAAGACCATAGAGGAGGGGAGAAAGATCACGGAAAAGGCTACGGAAAAAGCCGTGGATCTGCACTTACAAACACAAAAAGACGACACTAACAATAAAATGGACGAATTGGTGGACAGACTGGAGAAACTGACCATAGCTGCCATCCAAGCAGGCGGGAGACCGCTAAGGGATGAGCACGCAGACGCACAAGGGCGTTATTATCCTGAGGGGGACAGGGGGTACACAGAGAGGAAACGCTACGGGAAGGAGGAAAATTACTACCCTCCACAGCGGCCAACAGCACCTCTCCCACAGGATAGGCCACACTACCCTCCTCGGTATTCACCGGTATTGTACACGGACACAGAGCCGACACACCCCTCACGGCGATCACCATCCCCGTACACACAGGAGTACTACCCTGAGGAGTACGAACACACCATCCCCCGTCGAAATAGCCCGCCACCAAGTAGACGGTCTTACGCTGCCCCACAATACAGGGCAGACAGGGAGTACCGGGAAAACTCGCCCCCACGCAGACAAGGCTGTGCAGCCCCGCAGTACAGGGGAAATGGGGAATATCGGGAGAACCCGCCCCCGCGCAGGCAAAGCTATGCACCCCCACAGTACAGGGGAAATGGGGACAGGCGAGGAAACCCAACCCCGACCAGACAGGGGTATGCGGCTGCCCAGTACAGGGAACAGGAGAATCGACGGGAAAACCCGCCCCCGCAGCTGCAGATATACACCCCACCCTGGCGGAAACAGGAAAACAGACCCCCGGGCAATAACAGACAGGGAAGAAAACCCACAAGGGGACGGGACAATGTAGATAAATACACAAAGGGCCCGGAACACTACCCCCTCCCCGACGAATACCCGAGGGAGTTCAGGGATGAGACACCCCGCAGAACAGACAGGGGGGCAATACCCCCCACGCCTAGCCACACACCGCAGGCGGGGAGCTGGCGCAGTCACCCCGAGGGGGGGGGGGCGCACATACAGTACAGGCAGGCGTACACCTACGTTCCAAAAAAACGCCTAGACGGGGAGGTTCGGCTAGCGGGTGAAGCAGCTGAGGTTCCTCCCCCAACACAACAACAGAAAGGCCCTTCCCCCAAGCAAACTCGCAAGAGTAAGCTAAGGCTGACGATCCGCCCCCGGGCCGTTTCCAGACACACCCCGTACAAGGAGACGGCAACTGCCTGTTTAGGACTATTAGCTTCCTGATTCGGCATAGCGAGGACCATCATAAGGAATACAGGCAGGAAACGGTCAAACACATCCTGGCCAACTGGAAAGAGTACCGAGACTTTGTGTCGGACGAGCGGGAAAACCCATTCCAGACCGGGGAGGATTACAGAAAATACATGGATAGGGACGGCACCTATGCTAGTGCCGTAGAGGTGACCGCTCTCGGCAAGGTGCTTCGAACCAATATCCACGTATACACTGACGTGCACTCGCCCCCGCTATTTTCCACTGCGGGATTCGATAGGGACCTGCATGTGCTTTTTACAGGAAACCCTAAGGCGGGACATTATACGCCCCTCATAATCACGCACAAACAGCCTGAGAACACACCCACACCCTCCAAACAGAAAACCCTACCCCCTTCACCACAACACAGGGTGGAAAGTGACCACACACAGGCGCAGGACGCGAGCTTGCTCGGCATGGGGAAGCCAGCAACAGGAGTCGAACTCGCGACCGCCTGGAACAAAAGACGGGGTAGCAAGGGCAAGCTCAGGGTCACGTTCGCAGACACACCTTCCCGAGAGGAAGAATAAAACAACAACACAACTACACAAAAGCTGGGAACGATTAATACATTAAATGTTCGCCAGCAGACTTCTATTCTAACAGCGAGGCCGATTAAGAGAGCTGGCAACGTACTTGGGGAGCGCACTTTGCTGACTGAGGCAAAGCACTCGGGACAGGAAGCAGGCTTAGAGGCTAAGCGTGCCCGATACGATAAGCGGCCCGCTCCATGCCTTCCCAGTACACATGTCACTCCGGTAACAACAACAACAACAACAACTACATACATCCTACATAACTCATCGGTGCAGGGCAGTGGATTTCAGGTATCGGCCCTCACGATACACGCCACCATAAATGGCCACAGAGTGCAGGCCCTAATTGATACCGGGGCAGCCGTAAGTTGTGTTAATAGGAGACACGTTACCGAAGCCCAAATACACGATGTCACGGGTGAAATCCGGCTGGTAGCGGCCAATGCTCAGACGCTAGAAAACGCGGGGGTGGCAAACATACATCTTAGGATAGACCATTTTGCCACAACACACCCCATGTTCGTTATAGAACATCTTTCTGCGTCAGCCATAATTGGCATGGATTTCCTCGCTAAATATGAGGCTAGCATAAATTTCGCTAGCGGTCAGATGCTTTTAAAGCACGACCAGAGGCTCACCACACATCCCATGATATACACCAGGAACACTGATGGGATTCAAGCGGAGCGAGAAAATCACGAGCACCAGGCCTCTGTACTGCATACTATCAGCCAACACACAGACACACACACAGATAAGGCGGCCAGCCAGAACCACAGGCAGGACCTGACTCCGGAGCAAAATGAAAGGCTCACGGAGCTCCTGGAGACCAACAAGGATATTTTTGCCCATTCAATGAAGGATCTCGCTGTGACAGACCTCATTGAACACCATGTCACACTCACTAGTGACCGACCAGTACACCAGCCTCCCTTCAGAGTGAGCCAGAAGGAGAGACACGCCATCGACGCTCAGATCTCAGAGATGCTCGAGGCAGGGGTCATTGTTCCCGTTATTTCAAACTACAGCTCGCCAGTTCTGCTGACCAAAAAAACGGGACGGATCTCACAGATTTTGTACTGACTACAGGAGGCTCAATAAGTTAGTCGAAAATGATAGTTATCCACTACCAAGGGCGGACACCTATTTGGACGCCCTTGGCGGAGCTAGTTGGTTCAGTTCGATGGATTGCTATAGTGGATTCTATTCAATTCCCGTCTATGAACCAGATAGGCACAAGCTGGCGTTCGTTACAGAGAACGGGCTATATACCTACACAAGGTTACCCATGGGCCTCCGTAACGCCAGCCAAACCTTCCAAAAGCTGGTGGATAAGACATTTTCAGGGCTTAAGTGGCGTTCCGTATTAGTGTACGTGGACGACATAACAGTTTTCTCCAATACCTTCGACGAACATATCGTACATTTGGAGGAGGCTTTCGCAAGGATCAGAGAGGCCAAGTTAAGGCTTAAACCTGCGAAATGTCAATTTGCCAGACAGCAGATTAACATATTGGGCCATATTGACAATAGAGAGGGCATTATTCCCGACCCAGCTAAGACTGACGCAATAACGGGCATCCCAATGCCCACCAATTTGAAACAATTGCGCAGTTTTATTGGTTTGGCATCGTATTACCGGAAGTATATCTACAGGTTTGCACACATCGCCCATCCCCTAACCGAGCTCACACGCGAAAAAACGCCCTTCAGCATTCAACAGGAACACATAGATGTCTTCAACACACTGAAGCAACTATTGACCTCACCACCATTACTGCAACACTTCCAAAGTGATAGGCCCACGTTTTTACACCTGGATGCCAGCCTGTATGGGCTGGGGGCGGCCCTACTGCAGGAAGACGCAGAAGGGCGCATACGGCCCGTCGCTTACGCTAGCAGGAAGCTAACGGCCGTTGGGACTAGATACTCTGCCACAGAGCGGAAAATGCTGGCATTTTCGTGGGGAGTGAACTATTTTAGGGTATACCTCTATGGTATCAAGTTCACGGTAGTGACTGACCACGCGAGCTTGCTTTTTTGGGACAAATTTAAAAATCCAAATTCGCGGCTCAACAGGTTTATATTCCGCCTGTATGAATATGACTTCGTGGTCAAACACAAGAAAGGCGCTACACACCTAGACGCAGATGGGTTGTCTAGGCTGCCAGTAGCCGATCCCCCGGATGACAGTAAGGACCACGACTGGGACGACATGCCCACTTTTGCCCTGACGGTGATTAACATCAAACAGGAGCAAGAAAGTGATCCGTACATGAAACAGATTCTATTGGCACTAGAAAACTTGGATAAAGTGGACTCCAAGACGGCACGGCTATCTAGGCGATTTTTCCTAGACAAAGACGGGGTACTGAAATTTAAGCCCACGGCCATGCACGATAACGCACCTATAGCGGTTCCGGAATCATTGAGAGAAAATATCATGATCGGACACCACAATAGCCCACTGGCAGGGGCACACTTAGGTACGCATAAAACATACCTTAGAATCCGTGACAAGTACTATTGGGTAAACATGAAGGCCGACATAGATACCTTTGTAAAGACATGTCACACTTGCCAACGATTCAAAACAAGACCTGACAAGCCTCATGGACTACTCAACCCAATTCCCGTGGGAGAGTTATTTCACAGAATCGGGATAGATGTGAAAGGCCCCATTACGACAAGTCAGAAAGGCAATAAATATATCCTGGTGGCCACCGAGTATCTCACACGATACATGATTACAAAGGCTGTTCCCAAAGCAGACACAAACAGCATAGCCGAATTCTTATTTGATATAGTTACACGATACGGCCTATTCCAAACCTTATTATCTGACAGAGGTACTATTTTCACCTCGAGAGTGCTCCAACAGTTTCTGGAGATACTCAGGATTAAGGCATACACTACCACGAGTTTTTCCCCGCAAACCAACGGACTCACGGAGAGTATGAATAAAATACTTGGAATAGCGTTGGCTAAATTTACAGGAGACGCAGGAACAGACTGGGATGAATACCTGCAGTCCATTACTTTTAGTTATAATACCTCTATATCCTCGGCTACGAAACACTCTCCACACTTCCTACTGCACGGGTACACACCCAGAAGTCCCATAGATAATATATATATCCCACAGGACACCTACACGGACAATGCTGCCCGGCTAGAGCACTTACAGATAGCGCGAATGAACGCTAGAAAGAACATAGCCGCGGCGCAGAAGAAACAGAAAGAGCGGTACGATCGGCATAGGAAGACCGTGGAATACACACCCGGGCAATTGGTTATGGTTTCCAATTCTGCCCGTAAGAAAAACGTGTCCGAGTTCTTCCTGCCGCGCTGGTCAGGTCCCTTCAAAGTCTGCAGGAAGGTATCTGACCTAAATTATATAGTCAGCGTGCGCCATGGGAGAAAACTCATTAAAGACACTATTCACGCCCACCGTATGAAGGCATATCATACACGCAAAGCTCCCACACCTACACGTACAGGCGGGAACACTACCAAAAGAAAAGGAAATGATCCCACTGGCAGACGTGGAAAGAAGGCCAAGAAATAGCCTTCGGACCTCACTGACCGCACCGGGATACGATCCTAATACTTGACAGAACTGTCCCGGAGACACAACCTAGAATACACCAGAAACAATTACTCTGGGTAAAGACGGTCTCAAAACCCGCAACGTTCTGAATACCAGAAATGTCAGGTCGGGTAGCTATCCAGTTGTAGGATAGAAAAGTAGGAAGCTAAAACAGATTGGGACAGTTCCACTAACAGACGTTCATAAATGAAAAACAACAAAATCGCCTCCGGCACATAGTCATCAAACACGCGACTAGCGGCCCGGAGACACTCGTGTATAACGACATTTTGTACAATGGATAGGGACATATTCGACTCACGTTACAGTCAACACAAGACTTGGGGACACAAGTGTAGTTAGTGAGAGGTTCTTTTGTATGGCGGAAAACCCCACTCGCAGTTACAGAGTTGGCACTCGGGCTGAGAGGCACAAACATACAGAAACGGAGCATTGTCGGGCAACTAGCAAGATAGCGTGCACGTGAGTGCAACTCGAGACTGTCGCGTCAGCGATGGCACACTCGCCGTGGGCGACCTTTGCTGGCACAGACAGACTGGGAGCACTACAGACGAACCTGGGAAATAAGCGTTCATTTAAGCCGAGTTCAGAACCACTCAACTCCCCAAATTACACTACGAGGAGAATTCAAAAACACACAAACTCTTCACAGGAATGCGTATTCCCATCTGCGCATTTCAAATACACGGTACATGTGCCATAATATATACGGCACAGATAGCGTCGTAACAAGTCTTTACAGTAAGCTGGGTCCGAACCCATGATCACACACACCACACTCGTACCAAAAACTAACTAACCAACGGTATTTTTGGTACGAGAGACACAAGCAAAAACCACACTGAGGACACCTCAATCCCTCAAACACAACGCAGACATAGAACACAGAGAATTACATAGATCACGGGTCCAAATCCCAGCGAAAACTGGACACCAGGGAAAACAACTATCCAGGCTTTCAATCACACTGAAATTGGCCCATACAACTACAGAACTAGATAATACCACATTTCCTTCGGCCAAAAGCCAGGCATAAAATTTCAATTACACCTGACATGGAAAATATATTTCCCAGACACAGGTATAAAAATTTCGTAAGACAAAGGTTCTATGGAATAATGGCCACACAACAGTACTAGCTAAATAGGACAAATTGCCCGGAATCTAGAACAATGACAACACTAGCATACGTGCAAGAAAGCACGTGCCGACAGCTGACATACATAACGTCCGAGCCTGCCATTACACATACAAACCGCTGACTTGCAGATTTCGTCACATTGCAATACTGCTGGTGACAGACCCTATTGTTGTATCGGCATTGACCATGAAATTACAAGCACAAAGCAATCACAATGCCATACATTTTTTTAACACGCAAAAACAATTGTGACATTTAGCAATGGACAGACGTGACAGACCGGAACTTATCTTGGGCCCATAGGAGCACGTTCTCAAAGACGTTGACAGGCCACGGGCACCTCCCGCCCATACACGCGATACATATTACGACTTAGCCTATAACAGACCAACCGTCTGTATGGTGTAACGGGACATAGTCACACACACACGCGCTCACTAATCAGGAGCGAACACAGACAGGGGCTCTGAGGAAACAAGACCTCCCCCCTAATAACTTCCTTTCGCGATTATATTTCTAAAATAAATCATTCCAGGCGATTAGGACATGGCCAGTCGCAATACGACCACTGGCCACATTCACACTACAAATGGCAGACCAGATTAAGTCGTGACGTCACAGCGTCACGACGCTTTACTATCCCAAGAAGCGGATAGCGAGCAGACATGGACAAAGGGAGGATGACAGGAGCACAGGCTACCATCGTACCACCTTACTCCCCTCCAATAACCTTCCCACGTCCAACATGACCAACGCAGACACGTGAGCACGATGAAAACAGCTACACTACATTACAAAGTATACATAGGGGTTGACAGACTTCATGCGTTTAAAGAGAGGGCTTACTACGCCTTGGATCTCGATGCTACCACCTGAGTATTAGGGGTGGGTCGGCAAACATCAATTAAGCATAATGCGCATCTCCAAATGAGAGATGAGGCCACAATCATATATTAACCATTTTTTGTTAATTAAATACTCCCGCATGACTGGGATATATTATTATTACGCCTCACCATACACCTATCCTTACATGAGTGCGGATGCCTCATATCCAGATACCTGCATGAGTATCCCATCCATTTACCAAGGGTTATTACTATCAAACCTGCATGGAACTTTTATATTCTTGCAATCCCGGGAATTACCTGCCCCAGTCCACTCATTGTAAGAGCAATCCTAGCAGCATTACCGGCTCAAGGCCACCATTTATTGGAGCCCAAAGATGCGCAACCTCTTCCTACCATGCTTTCAGCCCAATCTACGAATAACTACCCCCAGATCCTAATAACAGGGTACCTGACGCCATAGACCCTACTAACACCTCCATTAAGGTTAACAGAGCATTATCGCTGGACAGCCGACGTAGCAATAGTGGACCTAAAGTAGTCTATGCACTTAGAAGCTCTACAACCCCACAACACTTGAAATATTTTACATTTTACACTAAATTAAATTATTAACACAGGTTACGCCCATATATTTTTTTTTTACATGAAAAGGAATCTGAAACACTCTGATTGGTGATAACGGCATAAGCCGAAGGCAAAAGGCACCATACAGAAGCAGAGCGGGTAAGGCGATGTTGAGCCTTACCCTAATTAACATACTGACCCGACCGAACAGACGAACCACGTAAGGTCGAGGCACTCGTGATCTGGCACGGGCAAACGCCAAGATCTAGGGGTGAATCTAGCTTATCCCCCTTGCCGGAGACAGTTACACCCACTATGTGCCACGGTCGTCGAAGCCAACACCTGCAGGGGAGACTTTCTGAGGATGGTGGGAGAAATAGCTCACTCCGCGCCGGACTCAGGAGATGACCCTAGAGACGACCAAGCTAGGACTAGACTCTTAGGTAAATGTAAGTAAGTACGGCTTCTACAGCGGGAAGCAAGACTCCCACGAGCGGGAGTGAAATATTATTGCGGCCAACAGTGGCGAAGAGAATATTATTGCGGCCAACAGTGGCGAAGAGAATACTACTGCGGCCGATAAAGGCGAAGAGATTATTATACTGCGAAAAGCATACTACGATTGCCAATGAAGGCGAAGATAACATTATGCCATTGGACGATGTCCAATGCCCACATAAATGGCGACGCATCGGGCAGCCTAGGGCATTAAATAGACATGCAACGAGCTGTCTAGAGGGGTTACAGTGGGCAGACCCAACTACGACTACATACGCAAAGGCAAAGGTAAAGAGCTGATAAATACAGCGGGCGAAACGGTTTGCTTTGTGGCCCCGTAAGCCGCATGTGACTAGGTTAATACTAGTTCATAATAATTTAGCATAGATGTCGACAATTAGGATTAAGACGGAGGGGACTACGAGGCATTGTTGGGTTCCGGTCCCAACAATGTACTACAAGGGAACCACCGCGAGAGAAATCGAACGGACAGCCTCCATCTAAATTTTAGTATTTAAGTACAGTGCCATTTTTAAGGTCACTTAGATGTAAGCAAATTCAACAAGCGCTGTTGCTACAATTGGGCACAGCACATTTCGGCTTTAGAATAAGGTATACTCGGCTTGTACATACAGCATAGTTTTACAATTAAGGCAATTTTTAAAATTAAGGAAATTTCTTTTTAGATTAAGGTAGAATATCTCGGCACCTGATGGCCGACAAATCCGTCATCAGGATAAGTCCGATAACACATTACAATACCTTATAATACACTGTAATACATTAGAATACATTATAATACATTAGAATATATGATAATACATTAGCTTAAGTATAATTGAGGTGGAATATATCGGCACCCGGTACCCAAAATTCCGCTACCGGGGTAAGACCGACAACACATTAAGAAACGACATTACGGCACCGTATAGGGTAAGCCCGGCCACACATCGATTAACACTAACCATGCTATTTTTTTTTCACAGGTCAAAAGAGCTTCAGACTGTGGACACACTACCACAGGAAGCGGCATAGAAAATAGGCAATATTTCAATGTTTTATTAACCTCTCCATTTTTTTCAGAGATCGTCACCAGGAATATGGCACTGGTGACTATGATTTTGCTCCCATATAGCAGCAGCATGCTATTAATGCCGTCCCATTATTGTATTACACCTGTGCGCACTAATTTATATTTAATATTCATCTTCACTTACAGGATCACCACATTTTTACAGCTACACTTTAAAAATCTGCACAGCACGGTTGATACCTGTGGGGTATCAGGCTCGCTGGCAGATCAATATAAACAAGAAAATACATAAGGCGTCAAAAATGCGGCGCAAAATTACGGCAATGAGGGCGCAACCGATTTGTGGCGGCGACTCTCATTGTCAAGTGTGAAAGCATTCACCCACAGAGGTTGCTTCACAGAATAGAAATACATTACAAGCGGTACGACCACTAAACCGTACCAGGAAGTGGCCGTACAGGATTAGCCGTGAGACAGCAAGCGTACGTACAAACGAGTAGCGTGCACGCGAGGTACCAAAAACTAGAATCATAAGAGATTAGCGCGCTTAAGATAGATGTAAGATCATTGTAATTGATAATTTTAAAGGGTAACTTAATACAAATTCATGCGCCCACGGGCAATTATTCCACTAGAAATCAATATATATCTAATACTTCGCACCCCCACATTGTCGGCGGCGGTGATCAATAATATTCCTAAATGTTAACATATGAACATCGCAACATAGCACATTAAGCGGTATACTTTTTTGTTTGTTTGTTAAAATCACATATAAACAATGTCTATGATTTGTTTTCTTTCATTTTTCTTTCTTCTAACTTCCCCATTTGTCAGGGTGTTCCGTTTTATCCCAAATCAATAAATGCATTTTGAATATTTCCCTTAAATTATACCCTGGAACACCCATTTTTGTCTATTTCTTCTCTCTTTCTCATTGCAGGGAGCACTTTTTCCCTAAGATAGGGCGGACGACGCAATCATCCGTTCAGCCCTGGGTTTTTTCCTCCCTGCACAACAATGTACCGAATAACTATCAGCACCATGTATTTTTTTTCCTTCAAACTTTCAATATGTCAATATCGATTTTTTTTCATGCAATATTTTTAATAATGCCTATGCCAATGGCAATGTTATATATATATATATGTATATCCCATAACCCACCCCTCTGAACACGAGCTGATCTCACGCCTACACATCAACACGACATCACCACACGACGACGACGACGACGAGGAAGACACCAACAGAAGATACGAGGGGGCTTCAAGAACAACCACATCAACTATATCTACTACATCAACATCCCAACCCCAAGTTCCGTTCCCGTTCGCGGGGACGCGAACTAAATAGGGGAAGAGGCTTGTACAGTCCCCCAGGGGTATGCACCCCCTGGAGGTCATCCCCCCATCATCTATTTAAATCACCCCTAACTGGCAAATCTTGTAAGCCCAGACCAACATCTATTAACACCGCAAGGACAGCTAACCAATCTGGAAAGCTGGCCCAGTCCTTGCATCACTACCACAAACAGCGACACACAATTAACTGGGGCATCTATGCCATCGGAATGTCGACGAAGCAACGCCGGAGAATATAAGAGGGAGCCTTAAAGAGGTCAAGCTCTCTCAATTACCAGTCTTACAGTGCGTCGGCCGGAGGCTATCGCTGGTATCATCAGGTGAGTCAGCAGTGTTCAGAATCCTGTACTTTGTAACCTTTACCCACAAATTGTATACACAAGTTTGTACACTGTAACATTTACTACATCCCTTAAAAAGGGACTCATAATTCCTTATTACTGACCAATAAATACTTGGTCAGTACAACACACCTGTATTACTGTTTTACACGCTTCTTTACGTCCTAACTCCCTTCCTGAATCCTCCGTTACGATTAGACGTGACGTACAGTAGCCAGACACTTGCTAGCGCAAGTATCATTGTATTCCCGTATAGGCCTGACTGATAGGAGCAGCACGCGCCATAAAGCTGACGCGTGCACATCGGTTATATAACTAGCCAGCCAGCCGGAAGACCAGCGCGTTGACCTGTACGCTAAGTTCCATCCCCTAAAATACATCTACATCTTTTATAGGAGCGCTCCCTAGTTCCTAACACTAAACAACACTCTACACTGGTCAGCTTGCCCGACTACGGGAAGCTACCCCCTTTTAGGCACTTCCTTATAAATTAACACAATAACTCTTCCGTTTTAGATCCAACTACCCCCCAATAAGGGATCTAAAACAATACCATAGCAGTTACTAACAGTTCAGGCCGACTGTGCCGTATCGTGCTGGACCGTGCCGTGCCGTCCCGTTGGGTCGAAATGGGGGCTATTGTTTGCTCACTAGTCCATATCTTAGGTGAGGATTCAATCAATATACACACATCAAAAAAAGTTTTGCATCACCTCGGTTCCAAGAGTTCCGGAACCGTTAAATACAAAGGGAATAGAAATCAACACAAACAACATTTCAGCTCGTTTTATTGCTCATGAGACCCACACATTGCATGTTGTACCATCATACAGCTAGACTTCCAGCATTTGTGGTCCAGATTGCAGTACACACCACTACCTCTAATACCCAGTAGCACGTCCTCTTGCATTGATGCATGCCTGTATTCGCCGTGGCATACTATCCACAAGTTCATCAAGACACTGTTGGTCCAAATTGTCCCACTCCTCAACGACAATTCGGCGTAAATCTCTCAGAGTGGTTGGTGGGTCAAGACGTCCATAAACAGCCCTTTTCAACATATCCCAGGCATGTTCGATAGGGTTCATGTCTGGCGAACATGCTGGCCACTGTAGTCGAGCGATGTCGTTATCTTGAAGGAACGCATTCACAAGATGTGCACGATGAGGTCGAGAATTGTCGTCCATGAAGACAAATGCCTCTCCAATATTCTGCCGATATGGTTGCACTATGGGTCGGAGGATGTCATTCAGGTATCGTAAAGCCGTTTCGGAGCCTTCCATGACCACCAGTGGCGTACGTCGGCCCCACATAATGCCACCCCAAAACATCAGGGAACCACCACCTTGCTGCACTCGCTGGACAGTGTGTCTAAGACGTTCAGCCTGACTAGGGTGCCTCCAAACACGTCTCCGACGATTGTCTGGTTGAAGGCATATGCGACACTCATCGGTGAAGAGAACGTGATGCCAATTCCGTGGGGTCCATTCAGCATGTTGTTGGGCCCATCTGTACCGCGCTGCATGGTGTCGGGGTTGCAAAGCTGGACCTCGCCATGGACGTCGGGAGTGAAGTTGCGCATCATGCAGCCTATTGCGCACAGTTTGAGTTGAAACACGACGTCCTGTGGCTGAACGAAACGCATTATTCAACATGGTGGCATTGCTGTCAGGGTTCCTCCGAGCGGCAATCCGTAAGTAGCGGTCATCCACTACAGTAGTAGCCCTTGGGCGGCCTGAGCGAGGCCTGTCATCGACAGTTCCTGTATCTCTGTACCTCCTCCATGTCCGAACAACATCGCTTTGGTTCACTCTGAGACGCCTGGAAACTTCCCTTGTTGAGAGCCCTTCTTGACACAAAGTAACAATGCGGACGCGATCGAACTGCGGTATTGACCTTCTAGGCATGGTAGAACTACAGACAACATGAGCAGCGTACCTTCGTCCTGGTGGAATGACTGGAACTGATCGGCTGTCGTACCCCCTCCGTCTAATAGGCCCTGCTCATGCATGGTTGTTTACATCTTTGAGCAGTTTTAGTGACATCTATGAACAGTCAAAGGGACTGTATCTTGGATACAATATACACAGTCAACGTCTATATGCCGGAGATCTGGGAACCGAGGTGATGCAAAACTTTTTTTGATGTGTGTATAATACTAGTGGACCCGTGCGAGAAATCTCGCATGTTCATAAACCACACTTTCCCCAATAGGTTTTGCAAATCGAAAACTTCTTACAAAAATTGATATTTAAGAAATTAGAATGCAATTTGTCACTGATAATGACATTTGTATGCCGAGTGAGCTGTAACACTCACTGGTTATTCGATATTTATGAAATTATACGATTTGAGTACTCATTCCTTTGATTTACTGTTTCTGAAATCCATGTAAAATGATAAAGGAAAGACCTCATAATTTTAAAATCACATGAAACGGGCGTCACAGCGACCAAAATGTGAAGTGGACAGAAATTATGGAGCGTATTTTCATACATCAACAGTATCTGCAAATCGCACACTTCGTACATTTTTTAAAGTCATTTTTTATGGAAATCATTGATATTTATGGAATTAGAGTACAATTCGTCACTGATAATGTCCATTCACTTTCATTTGAATGCTCATTTTCACGATCGGTCGCTTGTGAGTACCGCAGGAGGGATCTATACTACTGAAATAATATATACGATAGCACGTTGTTATTCAACAAGCTACCGACAGTAGTGGCTACGCGCGCTAAAGCGCAGCGTTAGGTCATGGGGCCAAGCTCTCTGCTGACTCGGTAGACGCGTGGGTTCGAGCCCCACCGTCGGCCGTCCTTGAAATGGTTTTCCGTGGTTTCCCATTTTCAACACCAGGGAAATGCTGGGACGGTACCTACTGACAGGCCACGGCCGCTTCCTTCCACATCCTTGCCCAGTTTCATTCGCCTTCATCAATTCCATCTCTCATCCCGACGCGCAGGTCGCCCATGGGCGTCACTTAGAAAGACCTGCACTCGGCCTCTCAGGAGGCCACTCGAAAAAAAAAATCAACAAGCTACTACAACCAACAATCAAATATACTCGTTGAAAAGAACAATGAGTTAAGACTGTACCCATGTATTTAGGTTAAAGTAGGTTGTATGTTCTATACTGAACATTTCGTTTTATGATAGAATGATATTGTTTCCGTAGTAGGGTCCCAATAATTTTTCAGTTTAAATTCAAAATTTTGATATACTTTTGACTGCCTACACAATTTATATAGTATATTTTTTAAAACACTATTATTTTCTCTTCGTTTAAAGAGCTATCCAAATGTATCACCACGTATCTTAATTACTGTAGCTCTGAGCAAGAAGGTGAACAAACAAGACTTCAAAAGATAACACGTGGGAATTTCAATACATCGATATAACCAGAGAGATAATGATTTAGCAGAAGCTCCCTGGGACGATATATCGGTGCTCTGGCACTATAAGGGCTAAAGCGCAAATACTGACAACTGGCTTAGAACTCTGGAGAGATCTATCCCCTAGTCCCTAGTGATCGGGCAAGTGAATTTTTAAGTTCATCCGCAACGGTCACGAAAGAAATACAGTTTCAACTCCTAACATGTAATCATACCCAGCAATATTTTTGACAAATCATGCATTAATACAGCTGGCTCCGCGCCAGCCTCTCTCACCCAAAGGTCCCGGGATCCATTCCCGGCTCCGTCAAGGTTTTTAGAAACCAACGTGAGGGCTGGAATGGGGAGCACTTATTCTACCCTTGTGCGGACAATTGAGTAGCTTTCTGAGAGTGAGGCAGCGCCACGGTCACGGAAACCAAGAAAAAATTCCCAGGGGACACAACGTGCTGACCACGCGTCACCTCGAAATCTGTTGTCCGAAAGGCTGGGCAGTGGTCGTTTAGTAGGCCAAGGACCTTCATGCACTGCGGAGCCATGGGGTTTGGTTTTATGCGTTCTTACAGATATTCGGTGTATTTTCTCCCTGAAGTTCCAGGCACACAATAAAATACAGAAGGTTCCGTTCGGTTGTATTTGATATGTATGTGTGAACATTCAGAGTTGTGTTTGTGTACCCCAACTTCTAGTATATATTTGTGAAGGATATAAAACTCGTCGTTGTATGCCTATATGTACTTATCCTTGAAACTATTCAATCCAAAATGACCTGAGAGAACGCTGAGCGCAGGATACCCTAAATCTGATCCAAGACTTGCTGGTACATCTCTCACATTTGTGAAAAGATAAAACAAAGGTTCTTGAAGAGAACGGTTTGACATGCCAGTAGTTGTTACATGAAATCTCCCTCTATCTGTGGAGGAAGGGTGAGAAGGACAAGGCTCACTGTAGTGAACACAAGTGAATACATAGGCTACATGTATACATACAGTATCCAATAGATTTCTAATATGACTAATATCACCTTTGGGATAGACGGTATCGGTACGGTAAAACACTGTGAAAATGAGCTTACGTTAAGGGAGGAGTGTCTGCTCTTAGTCACAGAGTGCCCATTGCCGGAGCTCTTCCTCGTCTACTAAATCCATAATAAAGGTGGCTTTGAAGCATTTAACTGGGCAAAACTTGAGCATCTGCGTTTAGGCTTGCAGATGTGATGAACTACAATATGAACAAAATCTGGGATCGTGAAACTTACTTATTTTTTAATTTTCTTCATTACGCTAATGAGATGGGACTACAGATATTTAAAACTCCAAAGCAAAGTTCCTGCTAATTACTGTAACTAAACTAATCTTCTACCCAGATGTAACAAGAGAACCATCACCCATGACCTCAGTTATCGGCTGGTGTGCCGATAATTGGCCATGAATGTTTTTTAGAACACTGCGTTCATTATCTACCCAGAGGGTCCCATTAATTCTATCGTCTGCGTTAAAATTCTCACAGTTTAAAGATGAGAGTACGAACAGTTCGATGATAGGAACGACCACTTCGAGCAGACGTGAGCACTTAAAGAGATGTGCTCTCACACCGTGCGTGTAACATCTGCTGATGGGGAAGAATGAGACTTAGGTGTCCGCAGATGGATAACTGAATAATTTATTACTATTATTATTATTATTATTATTATTATTATTATTAGAGGTGGTGATAGTGCTGTTGGTAGTCTTTCTAAGGGGCACACCATCTAGGCAGACGACCTATGTCACTCAGCTTATGATTTACATCTACTACGAATGGAACATAGCTTACCACTAGAAGTTAGGTGCGTTGCCGTAAAATGCCTTTCTAAAATCCGATTCAGGGCAGAGAGATGCCACGAACATTGGCATCCTTGGCTAAATCTATTGGGCTCGGAATAGTTTTAAACTGAAGGTTTTTATCTGTAGATGTAGGGTAATGTCTTGTAAATTGTTCCACTTCAAGAATTTTTCAGATTTTCATGGAGCCTGAATCAACTTTACAAAATTTCTATGATTTCATGGAGTTGTGAGGCTGAGACGGAAAACGTGTGTAGACGCAAAGTGGTACAATTCATGAGCATGAACCTTCTAATGTACCACCAACATTACAGTAAGAATCGTACTTTTGGGTCTGATTAAGAAATGGAACTTTATTTGCGATAGGCCTATAGCACGTGTTTTGAACATTTAGACGGTATTGTTGAATAATCAAGGTGTTCTGTGACGAAATATAGAGCCTACTTTTCTTAAAATTTAAGATTCATGCCAATGGTTTCGTCTAGAATAATGAAGTTGATAATATTTACATTTCTAATTAGTTCGATGTATACCTAGTGTAGCCTAATAGAGCACTACAGTTGGCAGCCCTTGTGACTCTTAATACGCTATGTTCTTATGTCCATCTCTTAAGGTACAAGATGCACATAAAACAATTGGTTCAAGTTCAATGGATAATATGAACGTTATATGAAGTTAGACATCGGATATATCAGCGTACGTATATTCATGTTGGCAACAATGTCACGTATGTTTTACTTAGAATTAATCTGAAATATTATGATCTATCAGTGTGCCAATTTTGGATGAAATCCATTTTTATAGTACACAAGTTACATGTATTTAAAAATTAGACCCATCAGCAGGCTTAAATCATGTTGGCAGCACTGACAAATATTCGTTACTCCAAATTAATTAGAATGATAGGTATATACGTATGCAATGTTTAGAGCTGTTGGCTTACATATTTTCTTATTTATAGGTATTAGGGTAAAAATAGAGAAAGTATGTATTTACTGTTGGCAGCCCTGCTGGCTTTTAATAATACGCGTAGTTATATCAGTTATGGTACACAATACATATACGATATTTGGTTGAAATCGATTTGTTAGTATAGAAGTTTCACGCATTTAAAAATTGGACCTATCAGCAGGCTTAGAATCATGTTGACAGCACTGACGTAAAATAGTTACTCCAAATTAATGTAGAAGATCATGCACTATAAGTTACGTGTGCAAAGTTTCGAACTGTTGGCTTGCTTACTTCCTGATATATTGGTATTAGGATAAAAATAAAGAGAACATTTATTAACAGTTGGCAGCCCTGGTTACTCTGAAAAAATACGCATAATCATATCTGTTATGGAACACATAGTAGGCTACTTACGAAATTTGGTTGAAATCGAATTAATAGTATGGAAGTGAAATGTATATAACTATATGACCTGTTAGCAGCCGTATACTCATGTTGGCAACACAGTCATGTATGGCCTGCTGGAAATTAAACTGAAATATGATTATCTACGTGTGCATGGAGCATATCCAGCATGGAGCTCAAATTTAAATTGGGGTTATTCAGCAGTCGGTACCACTGACGTCATTATCAAAATTGGCCGTGAGATTTTCAGGTAAGCTATAGGTCTTTACTCATACCAAATTTTGTACGATAGCTGCATCTGTTTAGGAGTCGATAAGGAAGGGGGAGGGGGGGGGGAGGGTACACACACTGATAAGACAGATAAACAGACAGACACACATTTTCCCGGATCGATCTCATAAGTCTACTATTTCCCCAATCTTAGCCTACTTTCGATTTTTGCAAAAAATGAAAGTAGAGATCTACAAAGGGCGAAAAATTGTTTGTCTGTCAGTGTGTGAAGGGGGGGGGGGGGGGCTTGGCATGTATGCCCCCCCCCCCTATCAATTCAAACACGACGAAACCGAATTGAACGAAATTTGGTACAGAGGTAGCACTAACAAAGGGCATCTCAGTCTCATGTTTTATATTGCCACCATCTTTACCACAACGTAATGGCGGCCACTCAAATGGTCAAAACTTAAAATTAAATTACGACCAAACTTATCATAGGATCTTTACCAAATTTTGTAAAACCATACCTTCATATGGGACGCGTCTTGTGGCCAAACTATAAGGTCATCAACCGTACCATTTCATGATGGCGACCGTGTGAATTATGCAAACTTTATAATCCATAACATGGGACCAACACGCTCCGATTATCGAACCGAGAGTCGTTTGAACTGTTCTAAAGGACGTGCCCCGTTCGAAATTAAAAGTTTATAGTGTAATTTTATAGTGCAGAAGTGACATTAAAATCTGAGCCGTCTCCTTCACTAGACAAGATGGCAGCTGATCTCTCGTTCTGACCTATATTTCACTAATTTGAGTATATTGCATGCAATATAGCCTACTGATAAAATAATATGAACTTTGTAGGAAATGAACTTTGTTTGAAATATACTCCAGTGAAGAAATCGTTTAGTCAAAGTCATTATTTGCTAAGGCGTTGTATCTAAATAACGTTGATAAAGTTCAAGTTGCCAGGTGATATTTTGCTCCGCGGTTATATCTTTGTAGTTTCACCCGGCCGGCTAGGGTTCTCTAGTCCTAGCAAAGTTGTATTTTTTTTGCTTGTTTTTTTTCTAAATATTTATTGTGTTTTGAGTACTGAGACGTTATACAATTAAGCGTTATATTGTACATTTTGCAATGGAAATATATATATATATATTTAATTAAAACAAAGTTGCTACCGCATCTGCACGAGTGACATCTACTAGCAACTAGTTAAACTATGCGTGAGCTAACCACAGCCTCCTAGATGCGAGCTGCACTCTATACTGGCCAGTTAGCGAACCCATGCCTACGGTGTATTGAATGTCTCTTGGTGCCGATAGAGCGAACTCCCAGGGATAGGCGCGATTAAAAATTAGGTGTGCAGTAGGTATATTAAATGTGTTTCTCTCAATGTTACGTTTAGACCAACGAAATTTCAATTATTGTAAGTATTTGGTGTTAAAATACTGAATTCCTACGTTGTTTGGAGTGTTTGCTGATGAAATTGCAAAATGCTGGTGTAAATTATAAACTATGGTTTGACAGCCGCTGCTCAAATCCAGTGTGCCAATTTGCACTTCGTTTAGGAAGAAAATAGGAGGTGATAAGGACAAAAAGTTCTAACTATACTCATACAATTAGGAGAAAGTAGGCTATATGTTCTTTCCTGAACATCTTGTTGCAAAATGTGAAAAGTAGGCTAAAAATAACAAGCTCTCAAAACTGGGGAAAAACATATCAATTTCAAATATATATCGATCCATATTTATGACAGGAAAATACCTCCTTCTTTGCTCGTTCTATCGCACACTCTGTATAATCCAGACACTAATACAATTTTAACATTTGATAACATCGTCTTTCTTATTTTCGTCATAGATTCTGCAACATCAACTAGTTGAGTTTTCAGTTTCTGTCTATGGTAGTGATTTCTTTGCACTATTCTGGGATGGTGTGCATTTTCCCCGAGATTCTTTTTGCTATGACTACTCGTAAGGAGTACAGTTGAAGAAGCAGCTCAGCTTCTATATCTTTGCTTGTAGAATTGGATGTGGCGATCTTTGCACTGGGACCACGTTTGGTTGTTTACGATATTCCTGCTGCAATATTTTGGTTTAGCTGCACTGTACCTGCGATTTGTTTGTCTGCCGTCTGGCTTCAATTGAGAAGCTGTGGGCACTAAGTTTGAAACCTGAAAAACAATATGATCTTAACGCCCATTTGAGGTGTGTGAATAACCACGTCATTCTTCACAGTTGCAGCTTGACCATATGCTTCTCCAAAGCGTTGCGATTCATGTCAGTAATGTAACTGTGTCTGTTTGTGTGAAGTCATTTGTCAGATGTCTGCTCCAGGGGTTTGAAGAATCACACACACTAACGGCTGGAGCTTGTGAGTGGTACAAAATGTATAGTAGCGTCGCCAGAGAACTCTAAGTAGGGTAGCATGTGGGTTAGTACATACCTTGTGGGGTGGACAAACAAAAAATATATGTACGAATATTACAGTCATCACTGTTACCTTATGTAATATAGCCCGGTCACGTTAGACATGCAAGGTTACAAAAATTTGCATAGAGCTGAAAATTTGTATAAATGGTCGAAACACAATTACAAATGAAATTTGAAAAGTCCCTATCGATCCGACAACAGCAAAAAAATCAAGGTCAAATTCGCAAATATGGGTTTTTTGCGTTTTTCAGCCACGCGGTAAGTTTTATCATAAAAATAGGTCAGACTAAAATTGTGGATCATGCCATTATCTATAAAGATTGTCTCATTACTTTTTCCCCTATGAGTCACCGTTTTTGAGATATAACGATTCAAAAAGTTGAAAGAGTTATATTTTTCATAATATGCACACGTTTCCACGCCACCTGTGAGGTAGTGTACTTGGCGTTTTTTTTAAACGTGTTTTCCCCGGTAGGCCTATTCCACTATCTATTGTGATCCTGTTTAATTCAATAATCTATATATATAAAAGAAAGTCGTGTTAGTTACACTATTTATAACTCAAGAACGGCTGAACCGATTTGGCTGAAAATTGGTGTGGAGGTAGCTTAGAACCAGGAGACGGACATATGATACTTTTTTTTTATCCCGTGACGTGACATAAAACGTCAAAGAGAATGCACGTCACTATAAAACGTAACGCAAATGACAGCTAAAATAAACTCATGAATGAATGGCAAGGCAAGTCGTTTCCAGGCAACAGTAGCTCTTGACGAGACACGGCCGACTGGATGCGAGTAGCGCTCTCCACTACCGGTATAGAAAATGAATCTCTTAACATGAAATCCCGTTAGTTACCCAACGTAATTTGTATTCTCTTTGAATCATCATTAACAATGCCGCGACAAAGACGGTCGAATCTTTCCCGACAAAGCCATAATGCAAGAAGGATACGAAACATTGCGAATGAAAGGACTGAAGAAGAACAAGAAATTGCCCGTGAAGAGCGCTGCGTTCGTATGGCTCGACTTCGTGCTTCTCAATCTCAAGAGCAAAGTGAGGTAGCCCGTGAAACGGCTCGGTTGGCATGCGAAATCGTCGAGCGAGTAGCTTCAACAAAATGGCGTGCGTTTGTTTCAAGAAAGTCCCACATGCGTCCATATACCATTCATTCCATTGGGTTAGATGTTCCGTACACTTCAGGTAAGGTTTCTGGCTTAGTAAATCCACTTAACAATAGGTAGTGCACGAGTAGATTCAACAAATGAGCGACGACGGGCGAAGCGTTTCAACAAAGTCCTGTATGCGTTCACATACCATTCGTCCGATAGCGATGAAACTTGGGTGAGTTGTTGAGTACACTCCAGGGAAAGTTTCAGGCTTAGTAAATCCGTTTTACAGTAAGTAGCGCACAAGTAGATTCCACTAATGAGCGACGGCACGCGAATCGTTAAACAAAGTCCCGTATGCGTTCATATACCATCCATGCGATTGCAATGAAATTTGGTGAAATGTTGTTTCCACTCCCGCGAAGATTTCCGATTTAGTAAATCCATTTTACAATTGGTAGCGCACGAGTAGATTCAACTAATGAGCGACAGCGCGTGAATCGTTTCAACCAAGTCCCGTATGCGTTCATATAGCATTCATCCGATTGTGATAAAACTTTGGTGAGTTGACTACAGTCCTGCGAAGGTGTATGAATTAGTAAATCCGTTTTTCAATGGGTGGCACACAAGTAGATTCAACAAATAAGTGACGGCGCGCGAATCGTTGAAACTAAATCCCGTATGCGTTCATATGCCATTCATCCGATTGCGTTGACACTTGGATGAGTTGTTGTGTACACTCCAGGGAAGGTTTTCGAATGAGTAAATCAATTTTACAATAGGTAGCGTACCAGTATATTCTACAAATGGGTGACAGCGCTCGAATCGTTTCAACAAAGTCCTGTATGCGTTCATATACCATTCATTTCATTGTGATGAAACTTTGTTGAGTTGTTGAGCACGCTCCCATGGTTTTTTTTAGAGATAGAAAATCAATTTTACAATCGTTGGTTAAAGGAAAAAAAAATATTGGGATAAAAAAGCACTTCAACAAACTAAGTTACAACGCCAACACTTTCTTCGATTGGCATTGCAACGCTTGCCGGGTACAGCTAGTATTTAATAATAAAAACTGTTACTATTGGAAATTAGGAAAGCGGTGTGAATTTTAAGAAATTGGGGGAAATTACTGGGAATCATCTAATATTTCTGCATCCTCATTGTCTTGTTCTTCCTCTTCTTCTTGTTTCTCCTCTTCTTCTTGTTCTGCTGGGTGCAGGTAAATTGTCCTAACAGCGATGAATCAGATGTCTCCTCGCTGATATCGTATGAACACTCTTCTGATGGCAATCAACATTGGAGCATGACTGGCCTTGACAACTGGTACATGCTAATGAACAAAATAATCCAACTTTTTTGCAGCCGCATTTAGCATTACATCCCTTTCAACAATTGCAAAAAACTTTGTTGAGGAGTTTTTCGGTGCAGGTGGGAGTAAAGTCTGGATTGGCTCCAATGTATTGTCGATTAACTTCCAATATTAACTTCGGGGTCTAATTGATTACCAAGCCACACTTGAACTTGATAATATACCCGAAATAGATGTTGATGAGCAGAAGCAGAGGTTGGAGGAAGACAAGGTAATTGCAATTGTTTTTTTTTTCAACTGATGTTGAGCTTTCCCAGGGTTTAAACAAGTAGTTCTGTGAAGAACTATACAGCCTATTTTCATATATCCTACTCATGTTAATTGCCTCTATCAGCATAAAAAATCAGTTTGATTGTGAGATAGATTCGTAGATATTGACAACCGTCTAAATATTTTAGATGGTCACCAGGTTGGATTCTTATTTATGTACTATTAAATGTAGATTATTGTCTACGGGTAGTATTCAAACTTCAATTGCATGATTAGGACACAAGAAGTAAAAACGTGATTTTTAAATTTCGCACAGCTGCCATCTTGTGGTTATGAAAACAATTGAAATAAATTAGATGCCAGTGGATTAACATTTGTATAAGCATTTAACTTGGAAATTTTCACTGAACTCGGATGGTTAAATCGCGGGAAACATCCATTTAAATATTTATACTTCGCGTCGCCGCCATGTTGGATTTGTGCTCACCAGGTTACTGAAAGTCCTATAGGTGAACTTATGTTCATAGCCTCTATGAACATAAAAAATATCAGTTTGATTGCTGTAAAAGATTCGTAGATATTGAGAACCGTCAACATATTTCAGATGCTCGCCATTTTGGATAGTTATATGTATAGGCCGTAGAGTTATGTACCGTTAAAGAAAAATTATAGCGTAGCTTCACTATTTAAACTTTCACTTCGATCGCATGATTACGACACAAAAAATAATAACTTAATTTTAAAATTTCGCACAGCTGCCATCTTGAGGTTATGTAAACAATTGAACTAAATTCGATGCCAGTGCATTAGAATGTGTATAATCATTTCCTGTACCACATTTCACTGCGCTCAGAGGGTTAAATCACGAGAAAAGTCTATTAAAATGTTTCAAGTGCGCTTGGCCGTCATGCTCGTTTTGTACTTTACAGGTTTTTGAATGTTACATAGATAAACTTGTAGCAGAGCCCTTTATCATTGTACAAAATTTCAGGGTGATATCTGTAATAGTTTCGGAGATATAGAATGCCAGTGAAATATTTCGCACAGCCGCCATTTTGAGGTAATGCAAACAATTGAACTAAATTAGACGCCAGTGCATTATAATGTGTATAGATATTTCCTGTACCAAGTTTCATTACGTTTGGATTGTTAAATCGCGAGAAAAGTCTATTTAAATGTCTCAACTTCGCTTGGCAGCCATGTTGGTTTTGTTGTTAGCAGGTTTTTGAAGGTTTCTTAGGTGAACGTCTAGTAGTGCCCTTTATCACCGTACAAAATTTCAGGGTGATATCTGTAATAGTTTCGGAGATACTGAAAGCTGGTGAAATAATTCGCACAGCCGCCATGTTTGATTGGTGAGACACAATAAAATTTGAAGGAAACGGTCGAGGTCGGCCAGAATGGGGCTATGATCTTACCGAGTTTCATTGAAATCACTCCAGCCTTTCAAAAGTTATTAGGGGGACACACACACACACCTCACACACACACACACACACACACACGCACACACACACGGACAAAAGGTGATCTCATAAGCCTATTTTTTCAAAATTGAAAATAGGCTAAAAATAAATAATTTCTTCGGTTGGAGTTCGAGCAGTAAGTAATATCAGTAAGTAAACGTCTTCACCAACAACAATAGTTGTATTCGTCAAGTTGAACTGTTCTATTGCTATTTCAATTATCAGGACATCAGCAAATGTTAAAAGGGATGTAATGCTAAATGCGGCTACAAAAAAGTTGGATTATTTTGTTCATTAGCATGTACCAGTTGTCAAGGCCAGTCATGCTCCAATGTTGATTGCCATCAGAAGAGTGTTCATACGATATCAGCGATGAGACATCTGATTCATCGCTGTTAGGACAATTTACCTGCACCCAGCAGGAAGAAGAAGAAGAAGAACAACAAGAACAAGAAGAGGAGGGTCAAGAAGAGGAAGAGGAACAAGAAATAAAAGAAGAACAAGAACATGAGGAAGCAGAAATATTACATGATTCCGAATAATTTCCCCCTATTTCTTAAAATTCACACCGCTTTCATCTTTTCCAATAATACAATTTTTAGCCTATTTTCAATTTTGAAAAAATAGGCTTATGAGATCACCTTTTGTCCGTGAGTGTGTGCGTGTGTGTGTGTGTGTGTGTGTGTGTGTGTGTGTGAGGTGTGTGTGTGTGTCCCCTAATAACATCTAAACGACTGAAGCGAGTTCAATGAAACTCGGTAAGTTCATAGCATTATTCCGGGTGACCTCGACCGTGCCCTTAAAATTTTGTTACGTCTCACCAATCCAACATGGCGGCTGTGCGAAATATTTCACCAGCATTCAATATTTCCGAAACTATTCGAGATATCACCCTGAAATTTTCTACGGTAATAAAGGGAACTACTAGAAGTTCGCCTATGTGACTTTTGAAAAACTGGTAACTTTAAAACCAACATGGCGGCCACGCGAATTTGCGACTTTTAAATAGACGTTTCTCGCGATTTAACCAACAAAACGCAACAAAACTTGGTACAGTATATGTTTATACACATTGTAATGCACCGACATCAAACTTCGTTCAATTGTTTACATAACCACAAGATGGCGGATGTGCAAAATATTTCACCGGCATTCTATATCTCTGAAACTATTAGCGGTATCACCATGAAATTTTGTACGGAGATAAAGGGCATTACTGGAAGTTCATCTATAAGACTTTCAAAAACCGGTTACCTACAAAACGAACATGGCGGCCATGCGAATTTGAAATTTTTAAATAGACCTTTCTCGCGATTCAATGTTCCAAACGCAATGTAATCTGGTACAGAAAATGTGTACACACATTGCAATGCGCTGGTATCTAATTTAGTTCAATTGTTTACATAACCTCAGGATGGCGGCTGTGCAAATTTTAAAATTAAGTTTTTATAATTTCTTGTGCCGTAGTCATGGGATCGAAGTGAAAGTTTGAATAATGAACCTAACCAATAATTTTCTTTTAATGGTACATGACTCTATGGCCTATACATTTAACAATGCAACATGGCGACCATCCGAAATATTTAGACGGCTCTGAATATCTACGAATCTATTATAGCAATCAAACTGAATTATTTTATGTTCATAGGGGTTATGAACTTAAGTTCACCTATAGGATTTTAAATAACCTGGTGATCACAAATCCAACATGGTGGCACCGCGAAATATAAATATTCACGTGGACGTTTCTCGCAATTTAACCATCCGAGTGCAGTGAAACTTTGTACAGTAAATCCGTATACGAATGTTAATCCACTGGCATCTAATTTATACATTTGTTTCCATAACCACAAGATGGCAGCTGAGCGAAATTTTAAAATCTCCTTGTTACTTCTTGTGTCCTAATCATGCGATTGAAGTTTGAATACAACACGTACACAATAATCTTCATGTAACAGTACATAACTCAAGGACCAATAAATATAAAATCCACCATGGCGTCCATCCGAAATATTTAGTCGGTTCTCAATATCTACGAATCAATTACAGCAATCAAACTGAAATTTTGTATGTTGATAGTGGCAATTAACATAAGTAGGATATATGAAAATAGGCTGTATAGTTCTTCACGGAACTACTTGTTTATTACTAGCAGACCCGTGCGAGAAATCCCGCATGTTCATAATCCACACTTTCCCCAATAGGTTTATAATGAGAGACTTAAGGAGAAAGGTTGTTATGATTTTATTTCAAGCAAATGATTATAGAACACTATTTACATTTCAGTTAGAATTCCAAGTTCTACGTTCCCTAACTTAAGAAGGCAATCACTGAAAATTGGATCATCAAAACACTCACCGGTTATTCGATATTTATGAAATTATACGATTTAAGTTTCATTTCTTTGATTTACTGTTTCTAAAATCCATGAACAATGATAACAATGACAACCGGAAAAGCGAGGCAAACATGGCGGACGTATGTATTGTGTGCTCTGAGAAATTTAAAGCGAATCAAAGGAAATTAAAGTGTAAGAAGTGTTGTAAATGGTGCCATATGAGTGAAGAAAGTTTAAAAAAGCAGAAACATGAGATCGAGCATCTGGAGACTCTCCCACGGAAGGATCGGACATGGGTATGTGCATCGTGTGTATTGGCGTCAGTTGATCACAACCAGCACACGTCTGTGGAATCATCAATTGACAGTTCTATTACGTCCAAATTTGATATAATTCTTCGTAAACTTAAAGATTTAGAAACGGCATACACCGAATTGAAAATCTCTGTCAAATTCGTCAGTGATAAATTTGACGAGTTTTCTATGGAAATGGGCAGGATGCAAACAGAAATTAAAGCCGTTACTGCAGAGGTTCAGAGTGTTAAGGGATCTAGTGTAAAGCTCCGGGAAGATGTATGAAGCCTCAAAACTGATGTTGAGGAATTGAAACAGTACTCGAGAGCGAACAATCTGAAGATTACAGGTGTTCTTTCACGCCAGATGAAAACCTTGTGAATATTATGGTGAAGATAGGCAATATTCTGGATGTGCCTATTCAGGAACAGAACATTGACACCATTCATAGGGTGTCATCCTACAATAAAAACTCTCCAAAGCCCATCGCTGTGCGTTTTGTTCAGAGAACCAGGAAGGATGCTCTTCTAGTAGCTGCTAGACGCCTCAAGAAATTGAGCACTTATCTGCTAGGATTTCGTGGCCCTAAGGTTAATATCTACCTGAATGAACATTTGACCCCGTACAACGAAACCCTGTTTAAGAAAGCTCATGAAGCAAGAAATATGGGACTAGAAAGGGTATTTGTCCGGCAAGGCAGAATTCTGGCAAAAATTTCTGCCAATTCCTCAGAGGTGTTTACTATTAAGACAGAGCAGGACATTGACAAACTACTTGCGATTGTTGGATCACGATCATAGAATTATAATGTACAATATATATAGCAGACTTATCAGTAAATTATGAGTGAATTACAATGGAGATCATATTTCGAGTGTAGTAAATTCATTTCCTCACTAAGTTCTATCCCATCTTTGAGGATAATGTACCTTAATGCTAGAAGCTTACGAAATGGGAAATTGGAGATGATTGCTGATCGACTGGATACTATTCAGAATGCAGATTTTGTTGTCATTTCTGAGACGTGGCTGTCTGCAGATAATGGTGAATGTATCTTCTATAATATTTCAGGTTATGAGGCTTTTCATTCATTTAGAAATTCTACCTCAAAAGATGGAGGTGGTGGAATTGCCATCTACGCAAAAAGTAACTGTTGGCAATACAAACTGATATATAATATACAGAAAGATCATAATATCCTAGCATTAGAGATTTCTAGGTCAGGGCTGAGCTACATTATTGTGGCTGTTTATAATCCTCTTGTGTCTAACTGGTATCACACAAGTGCAGACTTAGAAATGATTCTTGATAGCATAAAACACAGGAATGTAATTGTTGCTGGTGACTTTAATATAAATAATCTCCATCATGATGACTTGGCTAATAATTATAAATGTTTCTGCATAGCTATGGTCTTATCTCCTGCAACACTGTATATCCCACCAGAATAAGTCATAATAGCTCACTGATTGATCATTTCCATTGCTGCATAAAATTAATTAATTGGAGAGTAGATAATATTATTGATGATATCAGTGATCATAATACATTGCTTTTCTCTTTAGACTCCTCAAAAACAGCAACCAGTAATCCAAATGTACCAAAAACTTACAAATACTCACATATTGATTATACACTTGCCCTAAACTATTATGAAAGCAATACTTTTGATTTAGTAGAGGATGATGTTAATGCATCATACACAGCCTTAACTACATTTATCCAAGATGGTCTAGTCTGTGCAAGTACAGTTAGAACTGCTCAGCGTAGGAATAATACCTATCCCCTGAATCTCTGGTGCACACCAGAACTCGTTGCATTTTGTAAGCAAAAATCACATAGTTACAACAAATTAAAAAAGTTCCCCGATAATACAATAATAAAAGAAGAGTACAGGGTTTACTGTAATAGAATAACAGCATTGAGAAGATAATTAAAAAAGACATATTATGATAATAAATTTCAAAGAAACATACACAATTAAAAACGTACTTGGCAAATTATCAATGAAGTTTCAAAATAAACCCTCAAATACAACATCTGATATTAAAAGAATAAATGTAAACAATAGGTGCATAGAAGACAAAATTGAGATCTGCAATGTTCTGAATGAATACTTTGTGTCAGTTCCTGCCACATTATCTTCTAACATTATTCCATTACCGGAGCGAACAGCAACAATCATTGAAGGTTCTAATTCATTCTTCATAGAACCTTGCTCCCCACAAGAAGTATCTGATATTAACAATCTTAAGATAACCAACACCTCCTATGATGGCATAACTAGTAAACTACTTAAGACTCGCAACCGTGCCCTCTCAGGACCCATCTCAAAATGTGTCAACTGCTCACTAGTCAATGGTATCTTCCCAGATCCCCTTAAAATTGCTCGTGTTGTACCCATATATAAACAGAATGACAGGTCAGATCCTGGTAATTACAGGCCCATTTCAGTACCTCTGAATTATCAAAAATCTTAGAAATAATTATGAAAACAAGGCTTTTGAGGTATCTAGAGAAATGCCATTATTTTTCTGAATTTCAGTATGGATTTCGCGAGAAGGCTGGGGTTAATTCTGCTATTGTTGATATCATAATCGAATTACAAAACAATATAGATAAAGGGAATAATTCTGCTGGATTCTTTATTGACTTAAAAAAGGCCTTTGACACTGTTAGTCATCCACTGCTTGTATATAAACTGGAGAAGGCGGGTGTGAGAGGTGTGGCATTGATGTGATATAAACATTAATTGGAAAACAGGCAACAATTTGTAAAAATAGGAACTAATAGAAGTAACTTACAAAGGGTATCGTACGGTGTGCCCCAGGGATCTATTGTAGGGCCGATTCTATTCCTCATATATATATAAATGACATAACCTTATGCCCTTTTAAGGGTAGATTATCTCTCTTAGCTGACGATACTTCGTTGTTTTACTTCTCTAAATCTGACAAGGAGATTATATCTGATATCCAGCATGACTGTTATGTCTTGAAGGAATGGCTAAGAATGAATCTATTAACACCTAATTACTCAAAAACTACCGGGTGAGTTAGCCGAGGTCGTTGCGGCATGACTGTTGGCAGTCGCTCACATCCGGGAGGCGAGGAGGTTCGATTCCCCCCGCTGGCAACCTTGAAGATGGTCTTCTGTGGTTTCCCATCTTCCTTCCAGGCAAATGCCGGGGTTGGTCCCTAACTATAGGCCACAGCCGCTACCTTCCAACTCCTCGACCCTCCCATCCAACATTCCTCCCCAACGGTACTTGTAGCTCACCCATTGGGTGTCCGTCTCGAAGCAGCTACAAAAAAAAACTGGCGAGCCGAACATGTCCTCGGACACTCCCGGCACTAAAAGCCATACGCTAAATAAAACTCAAAAACTGTCTGCATGATGTTCCATAAATGTGAATATGATTTAAATGGAACAAGAAATATCTCTTTTGGTACTACCAGACTTAAGTGGGTGAAGGAGGTTAAACACCTTGGCTTGACAATAGACAATACTCTTTCTTGGGCATCACATAAAACGAATCTAGAAAATAAAATCTCAGCTTTAGTTGGAATCTTTGATAAAACAAGTGTTATGTAACAACTCAGACACTACGTGTAATATACTTCGCAATGATTCAGTCTCGGCTCTCTTACCTATGTTTCATCTGGGGAAGAGCCTCACAAACCAATTTGAATAATCTTGAGGTTCTACAAAACAGGGCTCTAAGATCAATGTATGGATTCCATCGTTTATACTCTCGCTGTAGAATGTACACTGAAACTAATATATTGCCGTTGAAACTGCTTGTATCTTTCAACTCTACTTTAATTATTTATAAAATATTGCATAGTCTCATGACCACAAACACTACATTCTCTTTCGTTAATGAAATTCACATGCACTGCACAAGACAAAATAAAAGTTACATGTAGTCAGCAACAGAACGACTAAATTTGGAGTCAATGCACTGCAGCACTCGCTCATCTCATTGTACAACCTGGTACCACCTGATCTAGCAAGAATCTCTCAAATTGGACCATTTCGTGTAAAGTTGAAAAAGTACTATTTGCTGACTCTGAATGTATAATAATGTATGTATAATAATTTACTCTAAATGTATAATAACTTACTCTTGTGATACCACATTCTTCCAAATAATCTTTATCTTTTATGTTTATCAACACTAATTGACTAATAACTTCAAAGCATGCTCATTAGCTTATAGTCTCATTTCTCCAATTATATTATACCGCTTTTTCCTTGGTCATGTATTGTGTCAAAAGCGTCGCTTTGAATACACTTCAATTGCTTATTTGTATACTGTACTCTAAATGTATTATAATTTAGCATATGTGTAGTTAGTCCGTCATCTATGTTATGAACTGTGTACTGTTCCACACGACAGAGCTCTGCTCTCGGGAATCTTTTTCTAGACAAATAAATAAATAAATAAATAAATAAATAAATAAATAAATAAATAAATAAATAAATAAATAAATAAAGGAAAAACCTCAGATGTTAAAAAAAGACAAGAAACAGGCGTTACAGCGGTTAAAATGTGAAGTGGACAGCAATTATGGAGCATATTTTCCTACAGCAACAGTATATGCAAATCGCATGCGTCTTACATTTTGTTGAAAGTCACTTTTTAAGGAAAGTATAGATATTTATGAAATTAGAGTACAATTCGTCACTGCTAATGTCTATTCTCTTTCATTAGAATGCTCATTTTTCACGATCGGTCTCTTGTAAGCGCCGGAGGAGGGATCTATACTACTGAAATAATATATATGGTTAAATATTATTGAATTAAATAGGATCACAATAGATAGTGGAATAGGCCTACTGGGGAAACCACGATTTAAAACAAGATGTTCAGTAAAGAACACATAGCCTACTTTCTCCTAAATGCATGGGTATTGTTATAACTCCTTGTCCTTTTCAAGGAGTATAACTGAATGTTGGTTGTAGTAGCTTGTTGAAATACAACGTGCTATAGGGATATTAAACATGAATATGAGGTGCCCTTTGCTAGTGTTACCTCTGTAAAAAAAATCATTCAATTCGGTTTCATCGTGTTTGAATTGATCTGGGGAATGGATTTGCACACATACATGGCCGCTATTTGCAAGTTATTGGGCTGATGACCTTGTAGTCAGTCATAAGATGCTTTCCACAAAAAGGCATGTTGTTGCAAAATCCGGTAGAGATCAAATCATTAGGATGGTCGAAATTTGATTTAAGCTTTTAACATTTGGGTGGCCGTCATTCTGTTTCCGTCAAGATGGCGGCGATATAAAACATGACACTGAGGTGCCTTTTGCTAGTGCTACCTCTGTACCAAATTTCGTTCAATTCGGTTTCACCATGTTTCAATTGATAGGGGGAATCGATTTGCACACATACTTGGCCACCATCTGCAAACTATTGGGCTGATGATCTAGCAGTTTGGTCAGAATATGCTTCCCACATAAAGATTTGTTGTTGCAAAATTTGGTAGAGACTAGATTATTAGGTTGGTCGTAATTACATTTTAGCCTTTAACATTTGGGTGGCCGCGATTACGTTTCCGTCAAGATGGCGGTGATATAAAACATGACACTGAGGTGGCCTTTTCTAGTGCTACCTATGTACCAAATATCGATCCATTCGGTTTCACAGTGTTCGAATTAATAGGGGGAATCGATTTTCACACAAAGATGGCCGCCATCCGCAAAATATTAGGCTAATGACCTATTAGTTTGGTCAAAGGATGCTCCCTCCATGATGGTACGTTGATGCAAAATTTGGTAGAGATCGGATGATTAGGTTAATCGTAATTTGATTTAAGCTTTGAATATTTGTGTGGCCGCCATTACGTTTCCGTCAAGATGGCGGCGATATAAAACATTACACTGAGGTGCCCTTTGCTAGTGCTACCTCTGTACCAAATTTCATTCCATTCGGTTTCACCGTGTTCGAATTGATAGGGGTAATCGATTTTGACACAAAGATGGGCGCCATCCACAAACTATTAGGCTAATGACCTATTAGATTTGTCAAAGGATGCTTCCTCCATAAAGGTATGTTGTTGCAAAATTTGGTAGAGATCGGATGATTAGGTTAGTCGTAATTTGATTTAAGCTTTGAACATTTGGGTGGCCGCCATTACGTTTCCGTCAAGATGGCGGCAATATAAAACATGACACTGGGGTGCCCTTTGTTAGTGCTACCTCTGTACCAAATTTCATTCCATTCGGTTTCACAGTGTTCGAATTAATAGGGGTAATCGATTTTGACACAAAGATGGTCGCCATCCGCAAACTATTAGGCTAATGACCTATTAAATTTGTCAAAGGATGCTCCCTCCATAAAGGTATATTGTTGCAAAATTTGGTAGAGATCGGATGATTAGGTTAGTCGTAATTTGATTTAAGCTTTGAACATTTGTGTGGCCGCCATTACGTTTCCGTCAAGATGGCGGCGATATAAAACATGACACTGGGGTTCCCTTTGCTAGTACTACCTCTGTACCAAATTTCATTCCATTCGGTTTCACCGTGTTCGAATTAATAGGTGCAATCGATTTTCACACAAAGATGGCCGCCATCCGCAAACTACTAGGCTGATGACCTATTAGTTAGGTCAAAGGATGCTTCCCCCATAAAGGTATGTTGTTGCAAAATTTGGTAGAGATCGGATGATTAGGTTAGTCGTAATTGGATTTAAGCTTTGAACATTTGTGTGGCCGCCATTACGCTTCCGTCAAGGTGGCGGCGATATAAAACATGACACTGAGGTGTCCGTTGCTAGTGCTACCTTCGTACCAAATTTTGTTCAATTTGCGCTCACCGTGTTTGAATTGATAGGGGGGGGAAGACATTCAGAGTACACACACACAGACTCACACACACACATACACACACACAGACAGACACACTTTTTTTCGCCCTGTAGTGATCTCATAAGTCTACTTTCATTTTTTTTTCAAAAATCGAAAGTAGGCTAAAAAACGCCACGTACACTACCTCACAGGTGGCGTGAAAACGTGTGCATATTATGAAGAATACAACTTTTTCAACTTTTTGAATCGTTATATCTGAAAAACGGTGACTCTTAGGATAGAAAGTGAGAAGACACACATTATATATAATGGCATGATCTATAATTTTAGTCTGATCTATGTTTATGATAAAACTTACCGTTTGGCTGAAAAACGCAAAAATCTATATTTGCGAACTTAGACCTTGAATATTTTTTGCCGTTGTCGGATCGATGGGGACTTTTCACATTTCATTTATAATGGTGTTTAGACCATTAGTACAAATTTTCAGCTCTATGCGAATTTTTGTAACCTTGCCCCTATTTTTTGGGCTAATATGGGTTTTGGAACGCCGTGATTCAGTATATTTCATCATATTTCTGAAGGCATCTAATGCACTCATCACACTTTCTTGTGCCCACAAACTATATTTTTCCACATTTAAATTATGGTTGGTTGGTTCCTCAGTGTAGAGGCTGCGACGAAGCGGTCATGTAGACTTTTGTACTTTGGGTGTGTGTAGAATCTGTCTGATAACCAGTGTTAATTCTGATGGCTGTATTAGTGTGTGTTATCTATTTTTAATTCAAGTAAGGACTGCAGACATTCAAGTTTCAAGTAGTTCCTACTTTTGCTATCAAACGCCACCGTCAACGACAACTTGTTCTGAACTTGGTTACTAGATGCCACCATAGTCGGCCCCTGGCAACGAACGTTGGAACCTAAGAGCGTTTGTCAAATCCAACCTATAATTTAGCTTCTCGCAGGTGTAATTAGTGGAGGGTCCATTTACATGCCATATATCTCTGACGGGACCGCCGGCTTTACTCACCCTCTGAAGGAAGGCATACTGAGGTATTTTTAACGCTCTTAAAAAATCCGATGACTTTGGTCGGGTTTGAACCCATGACCTTGGGCATAGAGGCTCAGAATGCTACCAACTACGCCCCGAGGCCGCCTCATTTAAATTATAATTATAATTAGTCGAATGTTATGCTTTTTAGTCAGTATATTTGTGTTCGTTACATGAGATTTATGAAATTTTATTCGGGTTAGGGCATAACTCCCAATACAGTTGGATACATTTGCATTGGCGTAGTCCATAGCATGCTGAACTGCTGTGCCCATGATAGCGGGTTCAAACCCGGCCGAAGTCGTCGGATATTTTAAGAGCGTTAAAATCCTTCAGTAAGCCTTCCTTCGGAGGGGAAGTAAAGCCGGCGGTCCCATGTCATAGATTTATGGCATGTAAATGATCCCAACACAGACTAAACTGGTGTGAAGCTAAATTTGTTAGGTTAGATTTCGTCAGAACGCTCTATCAAAGTTCCAACGTTCACCACTATGTATCATTGATATCTGGTAGGAAAAGTTGGAACTATTTGAAATTGAACGGAACGTGTAGCTCACCCTAAGGGTGCCCGTTGGAAGAAGCTACGGACTTAGGCGAGCCGAATATGTCCTCGGACACTCCCGGCACTAAAAGCCATACGATAAATAAATAAATAAATAAATAATTAAATATATAAATAAATAACATTCAATTACTAAGGAACACTGAAAACGGCCTCCAACACGTTAACAACAACAATAATGCATTCATTCATTTTGTATAGGCCATCTATGGACCGCGTAATTCCAACTGTCTCCTACTGGCTTTGATGTTTGCCCAGTACGCCCGCATTCGTTCTCGGTGGACTTCCTTCCGTTCCTGGGTCCAAATCTTTCCCGTTTTCAGCTTCGGTTTTTCTTGGAAACCTTTGCAAGCTTTGAATGTCTGCTGGTATAATCCCCACTTCTTTCAGATCTTTATCCAGTTCAATGAACCAGGCCCATTTTGTTTTCCTCTCCTGAAAGTAAGTTATGTTGCGGTTGGACAGTCTCGCTGGGCTCATTCGTTTCACATGTCCAAAAAAATGCTATCCTTCTTTTCCGGATGACGTCACTTATCTTCTCCACATGAGTATATAGTTCATGGTTATGCCGTCTTCTGTATTCCCCATTGTCTTTGATGGGACCCAATATCTTTCTCAAAATTTTCCTGTCTTTGGCCTCCAGTTTTTCGACCAAGCCTTTTTTTTGCTCATCGTGTGGCATTCAGAAGCATACAAGACCTCCGGACGGATGACACTGCAGTAATGTTTTAGTTTTGCGTTGAAGGATATTGACCTTTTCTTATATATGTCCTTAGTTAAATGGTAGGCCATTTCCATTTTGCTCTTGAGTGATGTGAATGCTTCTTTCTCTGATACATCAGGTGTTATAACTTCTCCCATGTACTTAAACTTTGAAACTCGCTTAATTTTTCCTTGTTCCACAGCAAGGTGTTTGGGCGCCAGTACGCTATTAGTTATGAACACAGTCTTCTCAAAGGAGATCTGGAGTCCTGCCTTCGCTGCTTGTGCACTAAGCTGATTAATCTGTTCCGTGGCTGTCTCTAATGAATCAGAAATGATTGCAAGATCATCGGCAAAGGCTAGACAGTCAATTGTGATGTTCCGGCTTCTGTATCCCAGTCTGACTCCGCTTGCAACTCCTTGTTTATTGAGTTCTTTATGCCACTCACGGATAACATTCTCGAGGACACAGTTGAAGAGTATTGGTGAGAGACCATCAATAATATTAATAATAATTATTGTTACGTGCAAAGCCCGTCCCAACATTTTTATTATGCATCTATTTCGATGTCCTGGTACCTTTGCCCTTTAAAATGCCCACTAAGATGACTTGGTTTGGTTAATGAACTCGAGATGGCAGCATCTATCGGCTCCTCGAGCTGGGGTTGTGCCTTCTGCCGCTAGAGTGAGACATTGGTATCTTCTGGTCTCGTCTCATCGAGACATATTTGAAAATGTTTATTATTCTACGTCATTAAACAAAAGACTACTTATGCATCATGCCGCCAAAACATTTTAATGGTGTCGTGTGAATATTATTTTGTTATTCACATTGTCGTAGTGTGTGGCAAATTTGGATGGGTCCAATTTAAATAAACCTGGTGCATGTTGGGTGGCCTTCTTCGCTATTGACCTCCATCTTGTGAATTATGACTTGTGACTGATTGCTGGGTGAAGAAAGACGCAAATTGTGGATCTCGTCAAGGGGCGAGGGCTTATGCCCTCGTCCCCGCTAACTTGGGAATATATCCCAGTATTTGATGATACCTGAAGAATTGTGTGCAACTATCATCTGTGATAATCGTGAAAGTATTTTCTTGGGCCTTAATATGGAAATGCGATGTTTGGTGTGCATCCCTTCGACGGCGGTTGGCAGCCATCTCCTATTTTATTTTATTTTTGGTGATATAAATCCTTTAAGGATATCTAAGTAGTGTTGTAAAAATTAGTGTCTCCCCAAAAGGCTTTATTAAGGTATGTTTTGGCATTTTATTTATTTTAAATTTTTGGAGCTCCATATTATTCATTGTGTACTGAGTGTTTTGTTTTTTGTTCTGAAGGTTGACTTTGGCCTAGATATGTCACCTCTGAATATGTAAAATTTTGTGAAACAATATTAGTCCGGGGAACACTACTGTTTTTCTTCTAATTGTATTATTTGGCGTCTGGCTAAGGCATTTTCTTCTTATTATATTCTTGTACTGACCAGACGAATCTATTAACACTAGGCCTAATTTTGATCATAAGTCGGTCGGTTTTTATTTTGATCCGTTGCCCTTTAAAAACTATTTGATCTCGTAATGTCTTGAGTTTGTTTTTATCTTCCTGTTTTCTCACTGGAGAAGTTTTTTTTAATGTAAAATTAGGCGTTTGACATAAATACGTACTGATATACCTTCAACTGTTCTTGGTCGCCATGGTAACTTTTTGACAGAAGTGCATTGTGGGTTTTTGTTTCTGGCGTGTGTTTGAAGTGCACGTTCATGGGTCATGGTGATGTTGTTTAACTTATTTTGGTTTTAAATTATCCTTTGGTTTTCCTTTTTTGGAGTTTTCTTTTTTGTACTCCTGCGTTATTCTTTCGGTACCTTGTTTATGGTAAATTTTGCACTATTTACCTTTTTTTGATTCTCCAAGGCCCTCATGGTTCAGTTGGGAGTATGTCAGGTACATATTAAGTGTTTAAATTTTTTGTGGCTTTTCATTCGCTGACCTCAGGTAATAGTTAATTGATATCGACCTTTAACCTTTTTTAAAATCTACAGTGAGAATTCTAGCTGAGGTTTTATTTTATTTTTTGTAATTTTATGCTGGCTGATGCATTATCTGTTCTCTGGAGGAGTTGATCTTTTAAAGTTAACATTAAATTTTCTTTTAAGGCAAGCTACTGTTGTTGCATCATTCCGTCGGTGGCAGTTCTGTTAGTTATCGGGGGTTTTTCTGTAGACGAACCTGTGGGTCTTCTCCTTCTCCACCTTCTTCCACCTATAGGTGTTCTTCTGTTGGGGCATGTCAACTGGCGGTGAGTTACTGTTAGCGTTGCGGACCTCTGAAGGAAGGTAAGTAATCCACCCTGGCTAGCCCCTGTGTCAATTATAATAATAATTATTTTTATTATTTATATACAAATTCATTATTATCAATTCTGCTAATTAAATACAGTATGTATAAGTTTCCCTTTACAATTATTTTTAGAAAGTTCTTGTACAATGTTCCGGCACAAATTAGAAAAATAATGCAGTAGTACAATAGTTCAACAACACAATCACTTCCGTTCCAGCACAGATTGAGACTTAGTGCCCACAGATTCTCACCTGAAGCCATATGGCAGAGATAAAACACTAACCGAGAAACAAATATGAAACATGAAGTCCATATACCACAGTACAACTATTTCAAATAATGAAAAATGAAAATCCACAGCCTGCTTCCAGTCTCCGACCGGGTCAGGAATGGAATGAATGAAGCCCCCATCTAGCGGCGAGGATATGAACTGTGCCGGTTGCCGAGGCCTGACGCACTCCTCTGGGGCAATGATTAAATGAATGACAGATGAAATGAAATAATAGGGGAGAGTGTTGCTGGAATGAAATTTTGACAGGGAAAACCGGAGTTCCCGGAGAAAAACCTGTCTGCCTCCGTTCTGTCCAGCACAGATCTCACATGGAGTGACCGGGATTTGAACCACGGACCCAGCGGTGAGAGGCCGGCGTGCTGCCGCCTAAGCCACGGAGGCTCCTATTTCAAATAATACTGCCCTTAAATATTATTGATATTAGAGGTGAGGCTGGAATCAGATTTACCTTCGAGTGTGGACAGGCTAAGGCAGTCATTGTTATGGTTTCCCCTTTACAATTCCAAGGAAAACTATACCATGAATGGCCGAAGAACGGGTTCGAAGCCACTCGTGTTCAAAGTCTGGAGATAGCCTGTCCCCGTGACCTCGTGCCTAATCGTGTGTGGCTGCTCGGGTCAGTTAATAATAATAACCTACAGCTGAATAGAAACTATACCTACTGTACGGATACATCTTTTTGTATGACTAACGAGTAATGAATTACTGACAAAATCAATCTGTAAGCATCCCAGAAATTATAATTCATTACAGGTATGATTTCAAACTGATGGTGAAGAGATATTGAGATTTAAGTTTTTAAAATGGAAGATGAACTCAGGAAACAAAAGGAGGACTCTGCCTAAAACAACGATCGATCGAGATTTTGGCAGCATGTCAAAGCCGGTGAACTAACTCGACCTAGACACTGAGAATGAGGTTGGCTGTTGACATGGAGCCCTATTCAAAAGAAATAACAATAGTAATAATTAACGTCCTGGGTACATAGGGCGGATTGAAAAATTCAAGAAGTTCATGTATCTTGGTGAGGCCATAGAAGAGAATTGATTACTAGGAGTCGCAGTGAGAGATCGGATCACAAAAATAAAGAGAGTACATGCCTTGACAAAAAATATCTAAAATAAGAAATGCTTATCATGGAATGCCAACATAAAAATCTACAACAACGTGGTTAAAACATAATGTCTGTATGTCAGAGAATGCCTGTCAATAAACTACAAGCTGTGGAAGCTAGAGGTCCTGGAAAGAAGAATCCGCAGAATAATTATGGGAGCAGTCCTCACTGAAAGCGGATGGAAACTTCGAAGCAACAAAGAAGTTAACCAGAAGGTGGAATTAATCTAGGAGACCATGAATAAGTGAAGAATGGTGATCCTGGGACATCTGCACAGAATGAACGACAAAAGACTAACCAAATAGGTATTTGGCTACTTCTGAAATAAAAACAACCGCTACAGGATGTATTAAGTGAACAAATAAGAAAATGGAAAGGTTCACCATCTCCGAAAAATTGTTAAACAGAAATACATTTAGGAACAAAGTGAAAAATTTGAAAGTGGTCCAGCCGCAGAAAGAACTAAGAAGACCGGAAGAGCCTGGACACAAGAACAACGGAAGCAGGCCAGCGAACGCATCAAGGAGTACTGGGCACAGAGGAAAATCCGCAAGAGGAAAAATAAATTAGCCTAAGATATAACGTGACCCTAAGTGGTCAATTTGCTTTTAAAATGAAATAAAAACAACAATAATGTCTACCAGTTAGAGGCATAATAGACGTGTCAACATTCCGTACCTACACTAGTGTCCCAAAGTTAAGCATAATCACTTGACGAGGCCATACCGCCTGATACAAATGTCAGACGGATGGCTGAACAAACGGAAGCTGAATCACACACCAAAAAAACAGTGTAAGAAAGGTTCTGATAACTAAGGTACATCTTTGACAACAACTAACAAAACTTGGCAATGTATTCCACTACAAAATATACTGTTAATAGGGTGTATGGTTACCCCTAACGGCCACTCATGCTTCGCAGCGACGTGGCATGCTCTCTATCAGATGGTCCAAGAGCTCTTGTGGCAGTCTGTCCCATTCCTCCGAAAGGGCAATTCAAAGGTCTTGGAGGGTCATTGGTGGAGGCAGACGGGACGCAATTCGCCTCCCCAATGCATCCCAGGCATGTTCTATAGGATTCAGATCCACATACCTCGCTGGCCAGTCCATGCGATGAATGTCTTCCCCAGTCAGAAATTCATCCACCAGAGCAGCGCGGTGCGGTCGGACATTATCGTCCATTAAGAGGAAGTCTGGACCAACCGCACCTCTGAAGAGTAGAACATGTGGTCTCAGTACCTCATCCCTGTATCTCTGAGCGTTCACAGTGTTCTCGGGCCACCCATGAAGATGTGCAGGTCCCTACGGCCATTCCACATGATGCCGCCCCACACCATGACGCCCCTACCAGCATACTGGTCCCGTTCGTATATCGGCTACTGGTCGTCTCCAAATTCATGAGCGATGGGAATCGTTTTGCAAACTGAAGCGGGATTCATCTGTGAAGAGCACATGCCTCCATTCATTCATCGTCCAGTTTCGACGTTGACGGCTCCACAGTAATCGGGCCCGTATCTGTGCTGGAGTGAGAGGGACGATCACCGCTGGACGTCTGGCATACAGCCCTGCTGTTTTCTGAGTCTCCGGTACATAGTTTGCCGGGAAACGGCAACCCCTGACACGGCTGCAAGCTCCGCCGACAATTGTCTTGCAGGCACTACGATTTCGTTGGGCGGTTAAGGCCAGATATCGGTCCTGCTGTGGGGTGGTTACTCTTGGTCGACCTGGTACTGGCCTACACAACTAACATCTCCTGTGTCTCGAAATCGTCTCCAAAGCCTAGAAATGACACTTTGTGGCACATTCAAGGATACGGTGACTTCGGTCTGTGCCTGGCCTGCTTCCAGGCGGCCAGTATTCTACCCTGCTAAACGGGTTCCAAATGGCGTCGTTGTGCCATTATTTTCTTACGTTCACCACGAGGCTACACTCCGCACACTAAAACAGGGCAAACACGACTGAGGGAATATGGGGCGCAGGCACTGGCTGTGATTACCTTGCAGTTACGCCACTAGTCAAAGCAGGAAATACTCCTTTCCTATCCAGAGCGAACACGTAAGGTTGGTAGGTGCATATGTCGTATGATTTGCGGTTATTTCCTGTTGCTCTGCTTATTCGCAACTTATGCTTAACTTTTAATGCTGTGTTGATCCATGGTACATAAGTTTCGATACTTACGCGGTAGCTCTAACTAATGTAAAGGATGAGTGTTGAAGTATCCAGTTCTGTGCAATGTCACATGGATCAATAGGCTATGTTCCATAATGCTATATAATTTAATGTATAGTTCTGTCACTTTCCTCATTAACGACCGGCTAGCTTTTGTAACCTAGCTGAGGGGGGGGGGGGGGCATGTTTATATTCCATGTCTGCGGGGAGCCAGGACTTTCGTAGCTCGGGGCACACAGTTGTCAACTCTCCACCATAGCTACTGAGAGCAAGCAGCAGGACTGAACAGCACTGCGTGCAACTGTGCAACACTGGTGACCTGAAACGCGAGCTGGCAGCCATGACCAGACTCTAGACTCCACGTGGAGTGATAGAGCAAGCATGTAATTGGTCAAGAACCAGCAGCTATTAGTCAGCAGCGAACAATGGTTAATGTCGACGCGTGCTACTGCTTAACGTTTGAGTCGGCTGTCGTTAACCAGGAAAGTGACAGAACTATGTACACTGACGGAAAATAATATTCCAACACCATGAAATAAGGAATGTAGAGTACCATAATTTCAGCAATATAATTGGCGAAGTAGCATATTTAATTGATTGAAGGAACAAGAGAAAACGCGAGAAAAGCCATCACAAATGTGCCATGCTGGTCAATTAATCACGTGCATGGTTGTATCGTACAGGTGCCGGATGTCAGCTTGTGGAATGGAGTTCCATGCCTGTTGCACTTGGTCGGTCAATATAGGGACGGGTTATGCCGGTTGTGGACGACGCTGGAGTTGTCGTCCAATGATGACCCATACGTGTTCGATTAGGGACATATCGGGAGATCGAGTAAGTCAATGCAGCATGTCGACACTCTGCAGAGCACGTTGGGTTTCAATAGCGGCATGGGGACGTGCGTAATCTATTTGAAAACACCCCCGGGTATGCTGTTCATGAATGGTAGCACAACAGGTCGAATCACCAGACGAACGTACACATCTGCAGTCAGGGTGCGTGAGATAACCACGAGAGTGCTCCTGCTGACATAGGAAATTGCTCTCCAGACCAGAACGCTCGGTGTAGGTTCAGTGAGTCGACGCCGCAGACAGGTGGAATGCAGGCGCTTACCTGGCCGCCTTCTAACCAACACACGGTCATCACTGCCATCAAGGCAGAATCGGCTTTCATCGGAAAACACAACGGACCTCCACTCCATCCTCCAATGAGCTCTCGCTTGACACCACTGACGTTGCAGACGGCGGTGGTTTGGGGTCAGTGAAATGCACGCCGCAGGACGTCTGGCTTGGAGCTGTCCTCCAAGTAACCGATTTCGAACAGTCCGTTGCATCACTGTTGGTGCCAACTCTCACTCGAATTGATGCTGCAGACGCCGTCCGATGCGCCAAAGCCATACGCCGAATACGGCGGTCCTCCTTCTCGGTGGTGCCACGGGGACGTCTGGAGCCTGGTCTTCTTGCGACCGTACCTTCTCGTGACCACTACTGCCAGCACGCATGCACAGTGGAGACATTCCTGCCAAATCGTTCTGCAATTGCGCGGAAGGAAAATCCACCTTCACGTAGCCCTATTACACAGCCTCGTTGAAACGCAGTTAGCCGTTGATACTGACCTCTTCGTCGACGTATAGGCATTTTTGACCCACTCACAGCCACTCCATCCAGTCTCACAGGTAACTAACGACTTCGCACAGTACAGCCCGTATATAGATTAAACCTGCTGTGTAACGTCTTGGGGCCACAGCTAGTGCTACGCTAATGTGTTTTGCGGGAAATTTAAATCAACCTCAGCTTTATGATGTATAAACACGCCTACCAACGATCGTTAATCTGGCACAACCCCTTCTTAGTGTTGGGATATTTCTTCCGCCATTGTATATAACTTAATAGCTCACCTTGTGGTGAGGGTTGGAACGGGGTACACTCATCTCGTGAGAAAGAACTGAGAAGAGGTAGGTTCAATTCCCACCTCAGCCAACCTGAAATTGGTTTTCCGTGGTTTCCGTTTCCCACTTCTACTCTAGGCTAATGCCAGGATGGTTCCTAACATAAAGTCACGGCCCTCTCGGCCGTCTTCTGCCCAATCTCCAGCAGAAATACAATTACACACACACTAATACAACCATCACAACAACATAGGTTATCAGGAAAAATTACACAACATTTAGCCAACTCAAACCAGAGCCTCCGTGGCTTAGGCGGCAGCACGCCGGCCTCTCACCGCTGGTCCCTTGGTTTAAATCCCGGTCACTCCATGTTGGATATGTGCTGGACAAAACGAAGGCAGATAGGTTTTTCTCCGGGTACTCTGGTTTTCCCTGTCAAAATTTCATTCCAGCAACTCTCTCCAATATCATTTCATTTCATCTGTCATTCATTTAAATATTGCCTCAGAGGAGTGCGACAGGCTTTGGCAGCCGGCTCAGTTCATATCCTCGTCGCTAGATGGGAGCTTCATTCATTCCGTCCCTGACCCAGTCGGTTGACTGGAAGCAGGCTGAGGATTTTCATTTTCATACTCAAACCAAGTATACAAGGCTAAATGCCCATGGTGTCCAAGCCCAGCAAATGATAAAAAGAACATACTGCTTGGTAATATTTAGCCACCCATTTTGTTCAGTTATCTATGAGAATTCAGAGCTCTTCTTGGTTTAAAATGAATATTTTGTTTACCGAAGGTTGCCAGAATTGAAATAAGATAATCTTTGTAAATAATGCGATTTACTGTCACACTAAAAACGGTAAAACCAGTCAAAATTGAGACTGTAATTTATGAGTAATTTAAGAGTAATTAGAAGACTGCATTGCGTCTTATTAGATTTAAATAAAATGTGATGATGCTGATGTAGCCTATAGTGATTATTACAAGAAAGGAGAGAATTTTAAATGGTATGGTTAAAACACATACCAAATTCTCATAAAGATTCTAAGCAGATCTTATAAGTCCGGCACATGTTATCAGCAACGTGATCCTTTTTCAAGAAACACCTTGATGAGCACGGGGTGAATAGCTCTCGATTCTTAATTAGAATTAGCGAAGTAACTAACACAAATGAGTATTCACGTCCTGCCATTGGATATTTTAATCAGAAAGCAAGTCTTTTCCTAAAACAATGGGAGTCTGATACGTTTATGTTCTTTGTTCAGACAGTTTCCTTGCAAAAGACGCAAGGGCTTTGACATTTAGAACACTTCAACTAATTACTGTAACATCAGTCTATTCTTACGAACCAGAGTAAAGTTAAGTATTTCAAAGAGCTGAAAGTGTAATTTTCTACTTTCTAGAGTTTTGACACAATCTGCTAGTACAAACAAGAAATGTATAAGGTTATTCGTACATTCTAAGTTCCGTGGCGCTGTCGCTTTCCCACACATTATCCGAGTAAACTGGAGGGTCGGGGTTCGAAAAGCTGAGAGGTCTTAAATTTCTAGATGTTCTAATAGAGGCTTATCAGAGGTATGACAGATTATATTTCTAGCATTGTATCGTTTTTCTTCAATATTCGTGTTTTAAAAGTTTAAGATTGACTTCCCTTCTCATTAAGGATTGTGTTAAGGAACGGCTAAATTGTATAAAAGCCTTATGAAAAACTTGATTTTTGATTTTTACGGTATCAAATAATCCAGACTTTTCTAAAAAGCATCCTATTTCTGGCACAATTATATTTCAATGTCTACGTTTCATTTAAAAATACCTCAAGTCTTGGAGCTAACTGTACGACACTTAACATAGCTTCGAAATAAAAAAAAAGGTTAACATTTTACTGCCGAAGAAAGGAAAGGAAGGAAGGAAGCTTGTAGTTTAACAGAATAAGAGAAAAGTGGAGAACACAAGAGCAGAGGATAGAAATAAGAAGGCTTAAGATATGGAGCAGGAGGATTTTCGTGTGAAGAGGCTACAGTATGTGTAACCCAACTTTAAATTTATTGACGATTTCTCGCTGTTTATTTTCCTTGCATTTTGCTTTTATAAAATGAAAGTGAAACTTGGACTGTTGCCCAGCAGAAAAGATGAGAATAGAAGCATTTGAAATGTGGTGTTACAAGAGAATTACGAAGATCAGATGGGTAGATTGAGTAACAAACGAAGAGGTATTAAGACGAGTGGCTGAGGAGAGATGTTTCAGGCAACTGTTGGTAGAACACATACTAAGACACCCAGGGATAGTAAACTTAGTTATGGAAGGAAGGGTTAAGAATAAGAAGTGCATGGGTAGACCAACGTAAGAATACGTTAAACAGATTGCCTTGGATGTTGGATGTGGTAGCTATGTAGAGATGACACGATTAGCTCAGGACAGAGGGACAAGGAGCGCTGCATCAAACCAGTCAAAAGACTAACAACAACAATTACAACAACAACGAAATGCTGCTTTTGAATCAGTAATTATAATAGACTTATAAAATAAGAAATAAAAACAGCAAATAAAAATATTCTTTAATTTTATTAATTGTCGAATGTTGGAATTTTATTTTAGTTATACGAGAAACAAATAATGTGGTATTTCAATTTAGGAAGTTTATCTCCTAGATATGAGTAGTGTGTCCAAATTAAATACAAGGAAAATTTCAGAAATTGTGTACGGAAAGAAGAGGCTAGCAACCAAAAATTAAAATATGCAACGCAAGAGACTTTAATTTATCAAGCTAACAGAAAGGTACTAATTTAGGTGTAACGTGGAAACTATTACAGCTATAGTAATGCAAAGTTTTAAAGCTATTCTTTAAGTGTTGCCTGTACAAACTGTCAGTTGTAACTCTTCAGTCGGTCAACAAGAGTTTGCCCAATGACTGGGCAGCGTTCAATGTATCTCTACATAGTATAAAATAAAGTCCCTGATTCTTGGATGTAACGAGTAATCTCGAGAGCCACTGGATGGATTTTGATGCGGTTTTCACATTTCTGTAAAGGATTTGTAGAGAAAGGATCCTGTAGAAAAACGTTCATTTATGACCAAAGGAAGCCGAGCAATAACAATTTCAGTAAATTGAGTCGAAGAAAAACCTGCTATCTGTGCATCATTTAATCTTACGCTGGGTAAACCGTCAAATATATCTATAGAATATACTATGAGTGTAAGGATGGTTCAGCATGAAAAGTTCAACAAAAAAGTCCAGGACAGCATATCTCTATCTGTAATACATCACCCACTATAAGTGCTTTTATGTTTTAATTTCTTACAACACTCTCCATTCAGTGGAAATTTAAATTACTAGCTTGGGAGCGAGCAGGCCTATCACCCCAGCATCGGCCAGCATCATACTGTCGAGTCATGTCGAGTTAAGACTTCAGAAAAGAGTATATGTGTTTGGAGTTTCGCTGTTCACCTCGGCTTTTCTCAATTGCGTCTGCCGTCCGTGCGCCTTTTAAGCTTACGCTGGGTAAACCGTTAAGTTTCCGTTTTCTCCCATTTTCAATTACGCCCCTTTACTTTTCTATCTCTTGTGCCAATTACAGTATTTGATTTGTTCTCTCTTCTTCTCGGTTATTACTGGCCGGAATAACTGAGCAGATCAGTGGACATTTCTGTAATTACCGATCAGGTTCGTTAATTTACCTGTTTACTATACCGAATCGTGATTAGTGGTCTCTCTCTTTACTGTATCTATGCTACTCCGTTTCCAGAGACAACTCTTTGTTTGTCTCTGAGCTGTTCGTTTTTTTTTCTAATGTAGGATGTACGTATTTTTTCTAGAGCTACCGCTTCCATTTTCGGGACGCCTTGCTCCCTTTTCCCTCTTTATTAATATTTATCATTTCTCTTTGAGAAATGCTCGTACCTGGCGTGTTTTAATTAAATCCTTGTTCATTTTATCATTATTACTGTATGTGAGATTAGCTTCACATCCACGTCATCAGGTAAGGTCTCGAAATATTTATTTGATTTGTATGTGTGTATCCTTCCTGTGGAATACTGTGGTGCTTTGCCATGTATGTTCACCAGGTGTATGTTTGTTTCATTTGAGTGCAGTCATTTTTCACCTTTACATCCCCTCCTCCCTTTTTACATACCGTATGTATTATTTGAGAGTGTTGCAGCTTTATGGCTTTCTGTGCGGTTTTCTTCTTCCCGGAGTCAATTGGTACCGTGTTCGAGCAACGCGTTTGTTCGCAAACCTGTTCGCTCAGGGACGTTTATGACCCGTGACTTCACCGATCTCTATCAATCTGGCAATGGACTTGTGGGCATAGGGTTCTGGTGCAACATCCCTATTGCACCCAGGTCCACTTGTGATATCTGTATCTGATAGTCACATCTTCGATCTGCTTGGATTTATTTGCCCCAAGTAGGCCAATGTCATACTCTGCATCACATACATTCATTTACCTTCGTGCCTTGTACCTATGATTACGTTTTATTCAAGTAAGTGATTGTGTCTATCTAATTGTCCCTTTTGTGTAACGTATCTCCCTTCGCTGCATTCGCCTTTATTTCTATTTCCTTACCGTAACTTACCTTGATGGATTTTACTTATACTGTGCGTTACCCTTCAGGTATTCATTTTAACTGTCGCTTGTTCTGTCGTCACATATTTAGTTTAGTCACGTTTACTCTATTAATTTTTGTTCCTCCTAAACCCCCACTTTCCCTGTATCCTCCAGGCTATTCGAAATACCAAACACTTTTTTGTCGGTAGGCCTATGTCCCATTTCCTGACATAGGGACAGGAAATTTTGCACCGTGTGTAAATGCTAATTCACTAACGTACTTCTCTCTCTCTTATGTTTATGGTATTAACTTCACGCACATTGATGCATTTTACTTTCAGTAACTACGTGTCTTATTATTTTCACATAACCTAACAATTTAGAATGTATCGCTTCCTCGTCAATATTTTATTATCTTTCTTGATCCACATTCACAAGAGGTGTCTGCGTCAGCTGGAGGGATCCCCCATTTTTGCAGGTTGGTCTTGTATCGATGGACACCCGCTCTTAAGCGGTTAAGGGACCTCCACACAGGATAAAGTAGGTCGGCGCCAGGAGCCAGTTCTTCATTTGGTAACATGTCTGTGGGCCGTGAGCTCCTCCATCTGTTGAGACGAGTTGTCTCTGGTGTTCTCTCCAGCGGCAGAGTCCTAGGAAGGAAACTCTTGCGTGATCTGAAGCGAGACCTTGCTGCCTGGTGACCATATAGTGGATGTCGATGGTCATTCTCCTGCTTTGTTCTCTCGGCGTCCGCAGCAGTGGCCCTCCGGATGTTGGGTGGGGCTATTCCAACAAAAGGTATGATTTGTGCACTGGTGTTGGTTTCAGGCATCCCGAGATTATCCTTGCAGTGTCGTTGACAGCAGTATCAACCTGCTTTGCATGTGCTGAAGCGTTCCACACAGGAGCGGCATACTCAGCGGCTGACACGCACAGTGCAAGTCCGGAAGTCCTCAGGATGTGCGGGCTGGCTCTCAGGTGCTGCCGATCAGCTTCTTGAGTATGCCATTGCGAGCACTGACCGTCTGTTTCGAGTTCAGACATTGCTGTCTGTACGTTAGAGCACGTTCTAGGGTGACACCTAGGTAAACTGGTGTTGGGCAATGTTTCAGTCGCTCCCCTCGCCATGTGATGTCCAGCTGTCGCCGTGCTTCCCTGTTTCGTAGATGGAACGCACACACTTGTGTATTATTAGGGTTCGGCTTCAGATAGTTGGCATCATAGTACTTGGAGAGTTCGTCCATCGCAAAGTCAGCTTTCCTTCCACTTCTTCTCTCTTCAAGGATGAACCCTGAGCAGCTACTGCTGTGTCATCGGCATAGATGAAGAGCCTAGCATTTGCTGGAATTGACTGATCATTTGTGTAAATGTTGTACAGCGCTGGAGCCAGCACGCTACCCTGAGGGAGACCGATCATCTGGGTTCGCCATCTACTCCTTTTACTCTGTATCGAGACTTGGAATCTTCAGTTCTGAAGGAAGATGCTGATTAGGGATGTTAGTTGATGGTCCTTGGTAAGGTCATACACTTTCTTTGACAGCGTACTACGATTTACAGTGTCGTATGCAGCTGTTAAGTCAACGAAGGCGACTCCCGTTATCTCACCACGCTCAAAACCATCCTCGACGTGTTAGGTGAGTTTCAAGACCTGGCTACAACACGATTTGCAAGCAGGAAAGCCATCTTGTTGTGAAATGAACTTCTCTTCGAGGATGCTACTGATTCGGTTAAGTACCAGGCGTTCCAGTATCTTGAAGGAAATAGGACGAAACTTTTTCGGGTTGTTGGTTCTTTCCCAGGCTTGAGGAGTGCAATGACTCGAGATTTCCTCCACAGTTTAGGGATATGTAGCTTGGCAACACATATGTTCATTAGGCTTAGTAACCACTCCAATATTTTACGGCCAAAGTTCTTTATTTGTTCTTATCGTCGGTCATCGACACCAGCAGCTTTGTACATCTTCAAACAGGAGATGGCAGCTTCAAGTTCAACCATCGAGAATGGATATCGAAGGAAGTGATTCTCTGCTTCCAAATCACGCTGAAGAGTTCCTGTGGTCGCCCTCCCTTTTGTTTTACTATTCAACAGGAGCTGGGTCGCCACCTGATCAGGTGTCACTCCAGGGAAGTTCTTCTGTGGTTTTACAGGTCGCCGCTATGGTTTTTAAGCAGTTTACAGGCCTGTCTACTATTCAGCTTCATGTCGAGGTTCTCTATTAGGTTGCTCCACTTGGCTATGCGAGTTGCTGTGATGGATTCCAACAGTGTTTCTCCAGCTTGGATAGTTTCTTCAGCAAATGGATCTTCTTCATAGAGGGCCTGATACTTTTCTAACAGCTGTTTGTCATCACCGGACAAGCCTGGAACGTATTGAGTTCTACATCCTCTCGGAATAGTTTTCCTTGAAACTTTCTGGATGCAATTCAACAAATGCGTTGTACACTTCAGGTTGTGGAGGATTGTTTATTGTCTCCGAGTCAAGTTCTTCACTGAATTTCGTCCAGTCAGCCTTCTTGAAGTTAAACCTCCTCTTGAATGGTACCTCTTCAGGCATCACCACGGAATTCACGGTGCAGATGACAGGCCTATGTTGAGTGTGAGGGATAGGGTCACCCATAGTCTTCACACATTGCCCAGATACCTTTGAGGACATGAAGATATTGTCTGGAATGTACCCTCTTTGACACCTGCCACTGTTGAAGGAAGATGGGAGCTTTGGGTCGTGGATCAGATGCAAGTCATGAGCCTCAGTCCATATTTCTAGCCTTGTTCCATTTGCATCAGAATCTGGGTATCCCCAAGCCGTGCTTCTACAGTTGAAATCGCCAATGACAAAGTTTACGTCCTGGTGGTTGAAGTTGGCTGGTGTTCCAAAGCTGAAAGTGGTCTCGGGTGGTTTGTAGACTGATGTGATACAGAAGAATGGAGTACGCACTGTGAGGAGCTCGATGTCATTGTCTTCAGTCAATGAGGCTGATATGATGTTCATGTTAGGTCTGGCAAAGATGGCACTGCCATATTTGTCTTGAGGCCTTTCCAGGATTGATTCCATACCAGCAATTATTGGATGGTAGCTAGTAATCCCTTGTGTGTTTCCTGGACTAGCTGGATGTCACATGCATGTTTTGGCACAGATTAGCTGATATGACTTCTTTCTCTCGAGAAAGTCCCTTGATGTTTATAGAGATAAACCCAAGTGGTCTTGAAAAATACCTTTCGGAATTGTGCAATCCATTTGGATTGAGACCGGATGTGAAAAGATCTGCCGTCAGCGCATTTCGTTGCATCGTCTGACGTTTCCCAGGGTACACCCGACTGCTATTTATTTCTTTACATCTAAAATTGCAATCTTCTTGGAGGTTCTTTTCATGTACCCCAGCTGCTAGTATAATACGGTATATAATAACAAAATATCATACACATATTATATAGGCCTATATTGTTCCCCGCCCAGTCATTGAGCAAATTCACATTGACTGACTGAAGAGTTACAACTGGCAACTATTGGAGTGGAATTAATATGTGGCATAAAATTTAAGAAATACTTTCTCTCTTGGTTGTTGTTTTTGTTGTTGTTGTTTGTTGATGATGCTTATTTTAGGGGCTTTGCAACATCGTAGTCATGTAGCCCCGTGTAATTTGACGTGTGTGGAATTTGTGTGATAACCTGTGTGGTATTGATGACTGTAGCCTACTAGAGTTGCCAGTTGTAACTCTTCAGTCAGTCAACATGAATTTGTTTAATGACTGGGCGGGGTGCAATGTAATTATGTGTATGATATTGTGACCGGTCCAGTCAGGGTCAATTACCGGCCCCGGATGACAGACGATCGAGAGGAGACCGGAGAGTCAGTATGACGTCATGGCATGACGCGGCGAGGCAACCGCGAGAGTAGGGGAATGCTCCAGAAGGTTCCAACCCCTCCCACTTTCTTTTTCTCGAAGAAGGACGCAGTTCCAAAATGTTCAGTATGTGAGTCAGCAGTATGTGAGTCAATAGTGCGTGGACGAGTATGTTATACGGCGGAGCACGGAAGAGTAGCCCATGTCACGTAGACAATGATTTTACATCGGGAACTTGAATGGTTTTCGTGAGTGACCAGCAGGCCATGAAGCCTGAAACTAGCGTGCATGTATTGCCTGTGAGTTTTTTTTTACAGTGAAGTATGTCAGTTTGTTTGTCGAACAGTATGAATTTCAAGACGATATCGGACTCGCTAGTATGTGAGGAAATAGTCAGAACTGATAAAGGAAGTCCGTTCATGCCGACAATTTATGTACATTAAAGATGAATGCCAGGAGGTGTTTAAAATTACGAGCATCAGGGAAAGAACTATATAACGATAGTCGAGGCGAAGCATTATCGCGAGGCCCTATATTGTAACAGACATTCATTCGGAAATAGCATAGCAGTGTGGCATTTTAAGAAACGCAGTGAGAATGCAATAGGGAAGGCTACATCTACTTTAAGCTTGTGTTGGAAGACTGTAGGCCGCAAGCAACTTGATATGTCGGTCAAGGTCAGCTCGGAATAGCTCCTCGTGGAAGGAAGTGTGTCACTGGGTTAAAGGAAAGTGAAGACATATAACTCAAGTGAACCAGGAACTAGACGCTATAGTGCGCGAGCGTGAAAGTGCTCTGATATGGTGAAATGTAATATTGCCACACGGCAGCATGAACTTAATAACCATGGACTCAAATATTCTGGGAATCAGCATGCATATTAACACGCAAATTATGCTGCACTGAACTCCTAAAGGGGCCATAATGGGGTGAACAGTCGCAACGAGATCGACGAGTGGACCATGGTTGGGACGTCGGGAGTCGCCGCTGCTGAAGGTGACCGGGGACAACCTGTGGGCGGACATGGGCGTCGCCAGGAGATCGAGAGGTGCCGGGGGCGGATACCTCTACCAGTACGCTGGGAGACCACATCGCGGAGACACTGGAGGAACGACGCCGCCCTGATGCCGCAGACGACGACGACGCCGACGCCGACGCCATGGATTTCCGAGGACGCCGGATATAAAGTAAGACGTTTCATTTCCATCCTTGTTCATCAGAAAGAAGAGAACTTCTACCTCGGATAGCCATGCCATGAGATAGCCTGAGATCGTGTAACTTAACGCCCTTTATAATTATTTATTCCAGATTGAAAGAGCATCATTTTTTTATATAGGGTCGTGCAGATGTTTTCTTGTCTTTTTTTCGGGTCATTTGACCTACATAAATTTACAGCATCAATGGTAGGAGTATGATATGTATTTATTCTCTGAGACATAATAATAATAATAATAATAATAATAATAATAATTTGAAATTGGGTAACTATAATATGAGATGCCCATTTTGCTGGGAGATTCTAGCATGTCGATTTCAGAGGTCATTATTCCAATTTTATTCTGAAAGGTTTGTCACGGATTGCATAGATTTTTATAGCAAATGAATATGGTTGAAGATTGTCGGATAAGGTTCCTTGGATAGGATGCCATATTATCATACGACCTCGTGGTCCCGATAAAGTTGATACGCTCTGTTAGTGTGGGTTCTTGAGACATGCTAATAATGCATGATTTATTTTGTAATGATGTTGTGTAAAGTTTATGTGATAATTATGTGGTAGATAGATATGGTATTATTCCGTCATATATGACGGGGTTATTCACGGGGCGACGTATGTCCGTGGAATTGAATTTGTGAAGACAGGGTCCTCTTGACGAACGTGCTACGTTCATTGATGAGTTGTATTGAATAGCGCAGGTGGGTAATTGGTGGTGCGCTCGACAGTCAGGTTGCTTGGATCCTCACACAGAGTGTTCGGCGGAAGGGTTGCGATTAAATGTTTGTTGTGAGTATGAAATACGCTAGGGCGCCTTATTGCGAGGTTCTTAACCTTTCATAAACATTAGACAATGCTATAATTTAATTACAATGACAAATATGACAGTGTGGATCAAGGTTGTTGGAAAGGCGAAGATAAATCAGTAATAATAATAAGAATTAGTAGTGTAAATATGTAAGCACAATCTGGGTGTGTTAATAATTTATGATAGGTTATAATTAATTGTTGAAATGTCATATTATGTGAAGCTGAGTCGATGTTTGAGTGCTATTTGATGTAATATGAGGCTCTTTAATTATTAATTTGCAGTTCGATTGAGGAGATCCGTCCATTGCTGTATAAGGGTAGACAGTTGTAATTTACATAGATATTCGATATTTTCTTTGATTTTTTTTTTTTGCCGCAGGTGAAAATTGTGATAAGTGGCTAGTGATGTTACATGCGTGTGCACCGATAAATTAAGATTAATTTAGCTTTTGAAAGGCGATCTCCTTATCGGAACTTTAAGAAAGGACACCCACGAGTTTGAATAAGTGTAATTTTCTTTTGTTTGTTTAGGGACTATGAACTTTATTTTTTTTCTATCGGACTTTGTCCCACCCTAACTTTATACTCGTGCGTGATAGGCAGGTTGCATATTTATTTATCCTTTGGCCAATAAAGGAGCAGATGTGATTTTACGAGGGTTTTTCCTTTCCTTTCTGTTTGTCAATTCAAGTTAGGGTTTTGCTTGTGAATCCTGGTTCAGTCTATTTGCCATCCCAACCCGTAAACGACCCGAGACCCTTTGTCTCTAGCTCGCTGGAGCTTTTCTTTTAGTCTTGTCTGAATGAACCAAGATTCATGCCCTAATTTTTTGTACCCACTCCCTTGGCTGTTTCTTCTGATGGGGCCGGGATGCTAGCCGGGTTATCGCCTGTCCCATTGGAGAAACGGGCACAGGGGGGGGAGTGGCGCCGCCAACGTGTTGGGCTCGACGACGATGTTGTGTTTCGTTTCCGTCATGGGCATGTTTTTTTTACTCAATCATTTGTTGTGGTGATGGGAGTATACTGTGTGGTCAGATTCGTGCCTTTGATGGGAGCGCGATGCTTGCCATGTGTAATTCTTGTGTAAAATTAACCTCGTATCACACTGAGCCTTTAGTGAACCATTTGACAGGGTTGGTACACGATCTCAGGTTATGGCTATACTCGACGACCTACATTCCCGTGTAGGCCCCTATATTTAAGTTGTATTATAAGATGTTACAAGTAGTAACCGCAGAAAATATTGCTGATATATTAAAACAAATCCAAGATGGATTAAATGGTCTAACCACTGAAATGAATAATGTTAAGGATAGTGTTGGGTCAATTAAAACTAACATGAAGAGCGATATGGATCGCTTATGGACGGCACAAGAGGGTGTCGGTATTCAGATAGCAGAGGTACAGAGGACACAAGAGGGTGTCGGTATTCAGGTAGCAGGAATAAAAAAAAGATGTTAGTGATAACGTTGATGGTCTCAGAACCGACTTATTAGAAGTCATGGGATCTAATCTTAAGAGTTTAGAATCTCATTTGCAGAAAAACATTGATGCTGTAGAACGTAATCTTAGACTATCAGGAAAGGCTATAGATAATAAGATTAATCTACTCGATAAGAAGGTAGAAACTACTTTCCAAGTGCTCACCGCGGAGCTCAAAGATTCTATGGCACGGCAAATCAGGGATACTCAGAGTTCGCTTCGGGGGAATATTGAAGGACTTGAGGAGAAGTTGAACAGTAATATTAAAGGCATGAGACAAGATTTGACGGCAAAAATTGAGCAAATTGGTCAGTCTAACGAGGAAACCCTGGATAAGCTGAAACAGGACGTGTCAGGTTGGAAAGAAGAGGTTGCGAAGGACGTGAAAACATGCAGATACAGGTTGAATCATTCCAGGACACGTATGACAGGAAAATCACTCATTCACAAACGACATTACTCGAACATGTGAGAGAATCTATCCACACTTCCATTGTTGAGTTGGAGGAGAAGATCATTATTCAACAGGGAAGGCAACTCACTCGATTAGGCAACTTAGAGGCGGAAATGACGCAGATAAAAGACAAACCGGAGTCAGAAAGGGTTAGATGGTCCGAAATTGAAAACACGCCACCTCTTAACGGGACGGAAAGTGAAAACGCCCCATCTTCTAGAAAGGCGGGTGAGGTAGTCGCAACGCCGAGAATACGGAGTACAAATCCCGCGGGACACCTGACTATCATTAGAAGTATAGACCACCAGCCGAGGAAATTCTCGGGGAACAATGGGACTAATAACGTCACACCTATCGAATTTATGAGGGAGGTCCGTGAATACATGGCGGAGAATAAGATACCACGTGATAGGGAACTAAGAGTTATTAAGAGGTCCCTGGAATCGACGGCATTAACTTGGTTTCGCGCATGTCGATACACGTTCACGAGCACGGATGAGTTCGAACGATTATTAATCAAACTTTTTGGAGCCCTGAAGAACAATTGAACATACGGGCGGAACTATACGCTAAACGGTATGCGACGTCCAATCCGACTAGGTATGCGGGGTACTTCGCATCGCAACTCGCCAGGCTGCAGTATTTGACTCCACCAGTGCCGGAGGACGAATTGGTCCAAGCCATTATACGACAGTTACCTGTAGAGGTCCAGAAGAGTGTAATAGCGTCAGGAGCCGAGACTTTAGAGGGATGTGAAGAGATTCTTCGAAAACTTGACCACACTAGCGCACAGTTACAGTCGAGGTCCGGACGACAGGAAAATAGAGATGTAAACAAGGTCGTGATTGACAAAATTGCGCAGACGGAAGAGCGAACGCCGCGGGAGACGGACAGGCCAAGAGACACAGGGTACTATCGGAGCCGAGATAGGAGCTACGGTGGAACAGACGAGCGACCCAGATGGAGGAATAAACCGTACGAAGAGCGTAGGAGATCCCGATTCAGCAATACGAAGGGACGATATGGTGAATATCAGCGAAGGCAGTCAAATCAATATTATCAGAGACAGAATGCCTATAGGGATTCTCGTTCGCAGGGGTCGCAGCCGAGCTATACGGAAAGACATCGAGAGAGCCAGGAATATTTACAACAATTACGGAGTAATCCATCCGCACCACCGGGGGAAGCTGACCGACCACCTGACACAAGTCGGTCAGATCAACAAAAAAAACTTCAAATTAAGAAATTCCTCAAACCTTGGTCCTCCCGAACTGATTGAAATTCAAGAGGTATTTCAGGCTACCGACGAAGACTTGATTCATGAGGAAGACGTTATCCGCCGCGGGAAAGTGTATCCTTTGCCAATCATAACAGTAGAGGTGCTCGGTAAACAAATAAAAACCCTGGTTGACACCGGAGCGATGATTAGTGTGGTGTCTCAGTCATGTTTGGACGAGATAAAGTAGGCAGGACCCGTACATACTCTACCAGTAGCGAATGTAAAGGTTAGAGGTGTAATTCCCGATCGCTCAGTGAGATGCAAGCTGCAGGCCCTGTTGATGATCAAGATTGCGGGGAGGTTTTATGAGCACGTGTTCGTGGCCATCTCCAACATCAATTTTCAAATAATTCTGGGTGTTGACTTCATTTCGGAGTACGGCTGGATTAAAAATATGCAAGAGGGTGTTATGTATGTCGGAAACGAATCGCCGAGCAGAGGATCGAAAGATTATATCAATGCCAACTCGAGCACGCCCTTCTTGGAGAACACACTTGAGAAGATCGTGGAACGTGAAGAAGAGACGATCACTCTCATGCCCGTTGGTGTAAAGGAAATTTTGGATCCAACCGTCCAGAAACAGTTTGATTTCGGGATGTATTTAGCGACAAACCTGGAGTTATCAAGAACTTTCAGTACGACATCAAGTTGAGTGATGACTCACCATACAGGAACCACATATATCCAGTCCCAGAGAAATGGAAGGAGGAGGTAAAGGCCATGATAAACGCCATGGAGAAGGATGGCATAATAAAGAATGCTCCGACTTCTTTCCTAAACCCTTTAGCGGTTGTAAGGAAGCCAAATGGTCGCCTAAGGATTTGTCTGGATGCACGTGGAATAAATGCACGCATTTTGCCAGAGTACGACCGCCCACCACAAATTAGAGAGCTGCTGAGGCGCTTTAAAGGAAATAAATATTTCTCAACCGTAGATCTCACAAATTCCTATTATCATGTCGAATTAACCGAGAACAGCAAGCAATACACTGGCTTCCTGCATGAGCAGAAGACCCACGTTTTTAACCGCCTTCCCTTCGGTTTGAAAAACAGTGGCCCTGTGCTGATTCGAGCGCTGGACAGCAACTTGAGTGAAGAGGTCAAGAAACACGTACTATGTTATGTGGACGATTTGATCTTGGCATCCACGTCAGTAGAGGAGCACCTGAGACACTTGAGATTGTTGTTTGAGAACTTGCTTACGGCCGGATTCAAGGCAAACCTGGAGAAATGCAATTTCTTTCACCGAGAAATTCGGTTTTTGGGACATCTCATTGACGAATATGGATATCGGCCGAACCCGGAGAAAATTGAGGCGATAGCTGAGTTTCCCAGACCAGAAAGGGTGAAACAAGTGAGGCAGTTCCTGGGAATGACTTTATTATTTTCTAGTCATTGCCCCCGTTACACGGATGTAGTTGCCCCTCTGCAGAGCATGCTCAGGAAAAACAATCGGTGGAAGTGGGATCAGGCGTGTGAAGAGGCCTTCACGCAAACTAAACACATGATCCTTAACAACGTTAAACTGGAGTACCCAGACTTCTCCAAAACATTTTATATTGACACCGATGCTTCAAAGGTAGGAGTGAGCGCTGTGTTGTACCAGTTGGATGACGAGAAGAAACAACATTATCTGGCATTTACCAGTTGGAAATTGCGACAGCCTGAGCTTAATTACTTTGCCACGGAATTGGAGGCGCTGGCTATAATTTATGCTCTAAGGATGTGGAAGAAGATTCTTCTAGGGCATAAGGTCGTGATTGTGACGGACCATCGCGCGGTACAGTTTATGTTAAAGTCTGACATTTCAAGCGAAAGAGTCACGCGCTGGACCCTGTTCCTACAGCAATTCGATGCAGAAGTTATTCATAGGCCCGGAAGGCAAAACTTTCTAGCGGATATTTTGAGCAGAAACCCACGTGAGGAGGCTGTTTTGCACCAGGTAGAGCTAATACCGGACGATCAGGAAACGGTGGAACGTTTGAAACGCCTGAGCCAGGCGCAACGGCGATATACTCCGTTAAGACGGATATACCGGTATTTGAAGAATCGCATGGGTGCAGATGATCCCGATTATGCTGGAACGGCGAAGATTGCTCGCTTTTATCACATTGCTGGTGACGTGATTCACAAGTTTGTCGATAAAGACCACACAAGGCTACGTATTGTAATACCGCCGAAATTGATTTCAGCAGTGGTTTGGTTGGCTCACCGATCTATTGGGCATGGAGGATGTGATAAAACCTTACATGCCATAAGAGAAACATTTACCTGGGAGTATATGGGAAAAACCATACGAGCGGTAATCAGGACATGCGACATCTGTCAGAGGTGCAAATTCCCATCGGACGTATCTAAGGAGAAGCCGAGGGCTATTATACCGACCCGTCCGAATGAATTAATGGCTACGGACCTGTATGGCCCCCTTCCGAGGTCCACCAGGGGTAACCAATACATCTTGGTGACGATGGATGTGTTTACCAAATTAGTCATCCAGAAGGCAACATCCCGGTACGTAATTCGCAGGATTGAAACCGGCGTGATTCCAACTGCAGGGAAGCCAGAGTTCCTTCTGAGCGATCACGGAACGCAGTTCACGAGCGCCGAATTTCAGGAAGCTATGGCACGACTCGGCATAAGGCATATCTTGAGCTCCATAAGATACCCAGAAGGAAATCCTGTTGAAAGGGTAAATGCAGAGATTGGAAAATACTGCCGGATTTACTGTCATGAACAGCATCATCGATGGATGGAAGTGGTACCCATAATTGAACGTTGCTTGAATTCTACAACATATGAGAGTACCAGACAAATTCCTTGTCTTCTGCACCATGGACGAAAACCAAGTAGAGCTTGGCATGCTGTTATACAGGCACCCACAGAGATTGAGCCGTCGGTGCAAAGGAGAAACGAACTGGCTCGGGAGAGGAAGCAGCTACAGGCGCAGAAACGGGAGAGAAGGAAGGCTGGCCACCGTTTTCGCGAACCACTTCGAGTCAATGACCTGGTGCTGATTCGGAAACCTACGTCATCAAACTTACCACTCAGAGTGTATGGGAAATTTGCGCGCCCATTTTCGGGACCCCATAGGATTGCCAGAGTGATGGACAACAATTGCTATAGGGTGGTTGACAACGTCACGAATGCACTTGTTGGGAATTTCAATGCCGCGAATCTGCGGAAGTATCACAGGCAAGCCCGTTAGTCAGCATTGAGGAGATGACAGAAAGGATCGTTCATATGCATCATTTGAGGAAAAATATAAGCTATGTTCCCACCGCTTATATTTTGAAGGCCGCGGGAGAGATGTGACCGGTCCAGTCAGGGTCAATTACCGGCCCCGGATGACAGAAGATCGAGAGGAGACCGGAGAGTCAGTATGACGTCATGGCATGACGCGGCGAGGCAACCGCGAGAGTAGGGGAATGCTCCAGAAGGTTCCAACCCCTCCCACTTTCTTTTTCTCGAAGAAGGACGCAGTTCCAAAATGTTCAGTATGTGAGTCAGCAGTATGTGAGTCAATAGTTCGTGGACGAGTATGTTATACGGCGGAGCACGGAAGAGTAGCCCATGTCACGTAGACAGTGATTTTACATCGGGAACTTGAATGGTTTTCGTGAGTGACCAGCAGGCCATGAAGCCTGAAACTAGCGTGCATGTATTGCCAGTGAGTTTTTTTTACAGTGAAGTATGTCAGTTTGTTTGTCGAACAGTATGAATTTCAAGACGATATCGGACTCGCTAGTATGTGAGGAAATAGTCAGAACTGATAAAGGAAGTCCGTTCATGCCGACAATTTATGTTCATTTAAGATGAATGCCAGGAGGTGTTTAAAATTACGAGCATCAGGGAAAGAACTATATAACGATAGTCGAGGCGAAGCATTATCGCGAGGCCCTATATTGTAACAGACATCCATTCGGAAATAGCATAGCAGTGTGGCATTTTAAGAAACGCAGTGAGAATGCAATAGGGAAGGCTACATCTACTTTAAGCTTGTGTTGGAAGACTGTAAGCCGCAAGCAACTTGATATGTCGGTCAAGGTCAGCTCGAAATAGCTCCTCGTGGAAGGAAGTGAGTCACTGGGTTAAAGGAAAGTGAAGACATATAACTCAAGTGAACCAGGAACTAGACGCTATAGTGCGCGAGCGTTAAAGTGCTCTGATATGGTGAAATGTAATATTGCCACACGGCAGCATGAACTTAATAACCATGGACTCAAATATTCTGGGAATCAGCATGCATATTAACACGCAAATTATGCTGCACTGAACTTCTAAAGGGGCCATAATGGGGTGAACGGTCGCAACGAGATGGACGAGTGGACCATGGTTGGGACGTCGGGACAACCTGTGGGTGGACATGGGCGTCGCCAGGAGATCGAGAGGTGCCGGGGGCGGATACCTCTACCAGTACGCTGGGAGACCACATCGCGGAGACACTGGAGGAACGACGCCGCCCTGATGCCGCAGACGACGACGACGCCGACGCCATGGATTTCCGAGGACGCCGGATATAAAGTAAGACGTTTCATTTCCATCCTTGTTCATCAGAAAGAAGAGAACTTCTACCTCGGATAGCCATGCCATGAGATAGCCTGAGATCGTGTAACTTAACGCCCTTTATAATTATTTATTCCAGATTGGAAAAGCATCATTTTTTTAATATAGGGTCGTGCAGATGTTTTCTTGTCTTTCTTTTCGGGTCATTTGACCTACATAAATTTACAGCATCAATGGTAGGAGTAAGATATGTATTTATTCTCTGAGACATAATAATAATAATGATAATAATAATAATTTGAAATTGGGTAACGATAATATGAGATGCCCATTTTGCTGGGAGATTCTAGCATGTCGATTTCAGAGGTCATTATTCGAATTTTATTCTGAAAGGTTTGTCACGGATTGCATAGATTTTTATAGCAAATGAATATGGTTGAAGATTGTCGGATAAGGTTCCTTGGATAGGATGCCATATTATCATACGACCTCGTGGTCCCGATAAAGTTGATACCCTCTGTTAGTGTGGGTTCTTGAGACATGCTAATAATGCATGATTTATTTTGTAATGATGTTGTGTAAAGTTTATGTGATAATTATGTGGTAGTTAGATATGGTATTATTCCATCATATATGACGAGGTTATTCACGGGGCGACGTATGTCCGTGGAATTGAATTTGTGAGGACAGGGTCCTCTTGACGAACGTGCTACGTTCATTGATGAGTTGTATTGAATAGCGCAGGTGGGTAATTGATGGTGCGCTCGACAGTCAGGTTGCTTGGATCCTCACACAGAGTGTTCGGCGGAAGGGTTGCGATTAAATGTTTGTTGTGAGTATGAAATACGCTAGGGCGCCTTATTGCGAGGTTCTTAACCTTTCATAAACATTAGACAATGCTATAATTTAATTACAATGACAAATATGACAGTGTGGATCAAGGTTGTTGGAAAGGCGAAGATAAATCAGTAATAATAATAAGAATTAGTAGTGTAAATATGTAAGCACAATCTGGGTGTGTTAATAATTTATGATAGGTTATAATTAATTGTTGAAATGTCATATTATGTGAAGCTGAGTCGATGTTTGAGTGCTATTTGGTGTAATATGAGGCTCTTTAATTATTAATTTGCAGTTCGATTGAGGAGATCCGTCCATTGCTGTATAAGGGTAGACAGTTGTAATTTACATAGATATTCGATATTTTTTTTTTTTTTTGCCGCAGGTGAACTTTGCGATAAGTGGCTAGTGATGTTAGATGCGTGTGCACCGATAAATTAAGATTCATTTAGCTTTTGAAAGGCGATCTCCTTGTCGGAACTTTAAGAAAGGACACCCACGAGTTTGAATAAGTGTAATTTTCTTTTGTTTGTTTAGGGACTATGAACTTTATTTTTTTTTCTATCGGACTTTGTCCCACCCTAACTTTATACTCGTGCGTGATAGGCAGGTTGCATATTTATTTATCCTTTGGCCAATAAAGGAGCAGATGTGATTTTACGAGGGTTTTTCCTTTCCTTTCTGTTTGTCAATTCAAGTTAGGGTTTTGCTTGTGAATCCTGGTTCAGTCTATTTGCCATCCCAACCCGTAAACGACCCGAGACCCTTTGTCTCTAGCTCGCTGGAGCTTTTCTTTTAGTCTTGTCTGTATGAACCAAGATTCATGCCCTAATTTTTTGTACCCACTCCCTTGGCTGTTTCTTCTGATGGGGCCGGGATGCTAGCCTGGTTATCGCCTGTCCCATTGGAGAAACGGGCACAATATTTTGTAAATTGAAGATAGGATTGAGATGGAGGTGGCTGTTACGAATCATTCCAGCTTTTGCATGGAGTAGAAGTGGAAACCGCGGATAACCACTTCCAAGATGGCTGAGGTGGGAATCGAACCCTCTTCTCAGTTTTACCACACGAGGCTGAGTGTACCCCTTTCCAGCCCTCACACCAGAATTACAATTTCTTTCCAGAGCCGTGAATCGAAACCGAATCTCTGGGGTAACAGCAAAGAATGCTGGCAGCTACACCACGAGGTGGTCTCTGGTAACCTTCTAACATTATATTTGCTTCATATTGAGTGTTAGTGTTTTAATCGTTCAACCTATGCTTCCCTTTTCAATATCGATTATGTTAATACCGTACATCAATGAATGTAGATGCTATTACATTGATTCCTTCGACTTTTAGCCTACATTTCACATTTTGTAAAAACAAAAAGGAAGAAGTAGACATGAGATCGATCCGGGCAAATGTGTGTCTGTTTGCGCCCCCCTATCAACTCCTAAACGGCAACAGCTATCAAAACCAAATTTGGTAGAGTCAAGACCTATACCTGAACATGTCACTGCCATATTTGAAAATGACGTCAGTGCTAACAACTGCTGACAAATCACAACTGAAGATCAAGCTCTATGTTGGATACCTCTGAAAGTATGCATGAGAGCTATTCTAAAATTGTCACACACGTAGATAATAATATTTCAGGTTAATGTACAGGAGCCCATATGACAGTTTTGTTAACATGATTCAAAGCCTGCTAATAGTTTAGGTCCAATTTGCAAATTCATGTAACTTCTTCACAATTTCAACCAAATTTCTTATGTGCTTAGCATACCATAATGGATATGACTGCGTATTCTTTCCAGCCACCAGGGCTGCCAACTGTTGATGAATGCGCTGTATATGCTTTTCATCCTAATCTCAATATATTCGAAAATATGCAGACCAGCAGTTCCATACACTACACACGTATAATAACTGAAATTCTATACTCAGTTTGAATAACCGATATACGTCACTGCTGCCAACACGATTCTAGGCGTGCTGATAAGTTCAATGTTTAACTGCATCTTACTTCCATGAAATTTAATAGATTACTAAGAAATTGTATATATAATGTGTATGTCATATGTGCGTATTTTCAGAGGCAGCAAACCTACCAATTAGCTAATACCAATCTCTGAGCATTTCTGTCGTGGACTCTCAGTATATCAAAATCCATTGAAGGAGTCTATTTCAAACAGAATGTAGTGCTCTATTATGCTACACTCTTCCAGGTATATTTCGAACAAGTACGAAATGTTAGTATTACCAACCTAGTTTCGTCAATATTCTAGATAGGTCTATATAGATAAATCATCGGTATGACTTAAATTTAGGGAAAGTAGGCTCTTAAGTTCGTCAGGGAACCACTTGGTATATTTCATCTTGTTGAATATCTGGTGTCATTGTGTTTAATGCAATGGATTACTATGATAGCCTCTTGTGTACAAGAACCAAACTAACTACGGTATCGTATGGAAGGATTAACCGGATAATTTGCATGCGGGAAGAACCCTTACAAGCGTACAGAAGTAAGCAAGATTACTACACACTTCCCCTTCTACCTTCGTAGCAAATCTGTCTACGCCCAACTCAAATGGAGGAGCTAGCCAGCCAAGAACTAATAGCTCAGGCGAGACCACAGGACAAGCAGTGCGGAAACTCACTGCCTCGTACGCAATTTCCACAGTGTAGCCATTTGTGTCGTAAGGCAATGTCCGCATACTCTATAAGCAATAGTTACCTCTTCCTAGTCTGTCATATTATAGACTAAGAGTTGAAAGTGAACCTCCCAGGACATGTACAGTTGCTCAAACAAAAGAAATAGCACAACAACAAAAATTCACACAATCTTAGAAACTGGTTGGTTGATTCCTCAGATTAGGGGCTGCAACAACGCGGTCATGTAGTCCCGTGTACTTTGGGTATGCGTAGAATGTGTCTGATAACCAGTGTTAATTGTGATGACTGTATTAGTGTGTGTTTTCTGTTTTTAATTCAAGTAAGGACTGCAGACCAAACGCCACCGTCAACGACTAATAGTTCTGAACTTGGTTACCAGGTGCCACCGCAGTCAGCTCCTAGCGACGAACGTAGGAACCTAAGAGCGTTAGACAAATCTAACCTATAATTTAGCTTCACACAAGTGTAATTAGTGGAAGGTTATTTTACATACCAACAAGATGTTCAGTAAAAAACATATAGCCTACTTTCTCCTAAATGCATGGGTATTGTTATAACTCTTTGTCCTTTTCAAGGAGTATGATTGAATGTTGGTTGTAGTAGCTTGTTGAAATACAACGTGCTATAGGGATATTAAACATGAATATGAGGTGCCCTTTGCTAGTGCTACCTCTGTACCAAATTTCGTTCAATTCGGTTTCACCGTGTTTGAATTAATAGGGGAAATCGATTTTGACACAAAGATGGCCGCCATCCGCAAACTATTAGGCGAATGACCTATTAGATTGGTCAAAGGATGCACCCTCCATAGAGGTATGTAATTGCAAAATTTGGTAGAGATCGGATGATTAGGTTAATCGTAATTTGATTTAAGCTTTGAACATTCGTGTGGCCGCCATTACGTTTCAGTCAAGATGGCGGTGATATAAAACATGACACTGAGGTGCCCTTTGCTAGTGCTACCTTTGTACCAAATTTCGTTCCTTTCGGTTCCACCGTGTTCGAATTAATAGCGGGAATCAATTTTGACATAAAGATGGCCGCCACCCGCAAACTATTAGGCTAATAACCTATTAGATTGGTCAAAGGATGCTCCCTCCATAAAGGAATGTTGTTGCAAAGTTTGGTAGAGATCGGATGGTTATGTTAGTCGTAATTTAACTTAAGCTTTGAACATTTGTGTGGCCGCCATTACGTTTCTGGCAAGATGGCGACGATATAAAACATGACACTGAGGTGCCCTTTGCTAGTGCTACCTCTGTACCAAATTTCGTTCATTCGGTTCCACCATGTTCGAATTAATAGGGGGAATCAATTTTGACATAAAGATGGCCGCCGTCCGCAAACTATTAGGCTAATAACCTATTAGATTGGTCAAAGGATGCTCCCTCCATAAAGGAATGTTGTTGCAAAGTTTGGTAGAGATCGGATGGTTATGTTAGTCGTAATTTAACTTAAGCTTTGGACATTTGTGTGGCCGCCATTACGTTTCTGTCACTATGGCGGCGATATAAAACATGACACTGAGATGCCCTTTGCTAGTGCTACCTCTGTTCCAAATTTCGTTCCATTCGGTTTCACCGTGTTTGAATTAATAGGGGGAATTGATTTTCACACAAAGATGGCCGCCATCCGCAAACTATTACGTTGATGGCCTATTGGTTTGGTCAAAGGATGCTCCCCCCATAAAGGTATGTTGTTGAAAAATTTGGTAGAGATCGGATGATTAGGTTAGTCGTAATTTGATTTAAGCTTTGAACATTTGTGTGGCCGCCATTACGTTTCCGTCAAGATGACGGTGATATAAAACATGACACTGAGGTGTCCTTTGCTAGTGCCACCTTTGTACCAAATTTCGTTCAATTCGCATTCACCGTGTTCGAATTTATAGGGGGGGACAGACATTCAGAGTACACACACTCACACACACACAGACCCACACACATACACACACACACACACACACTCACACTCACACACACACATACATACATACACACACACACACAGACACACTTTTTCGCCCTGTGTTGATCTCATAAGTCTGCTTTCATTTTTTGCAAAAATCGAAAGTAGGCTAAAAATGTATGACATGGGACCACCGTCTTTACTTCCCCTCCGAAGGAAGGCATGCTGAGGGACTTTTAACGCTCTTAAAAATCCGATCACTCCGGCCGGGTTTGAACCCGCGATCTTGGGCCTAAAAACTCAGCATGCTACCAACTACGCCAGCGAAGCGGCCCAATATTAGGAACTGTTAGGGCCAAGTCCCAAGAGTGGGTTTATGTGAGATCTGTTGTTGTTGATTCGTTTTAGGGGCTTAGGACAATTTGGCCATCAGCTCCGTGTACTTGGGCGTGTTTTTAATTTGTTCGATAACCTGTTTATCTATGCTAAATGTAGTAGTGTGTGCAACTTCAATTATTTGGGTCGGGAATGGGGTAGGGGCCCCGGGACTTAAACTAAGCCATTGTCCCGGCATTTTCCTGGAGGGAGTGTGGAAAAAACGGTAAAAACCGCATACAGGATAGCCGCTGTCAGCGTCGGATCCTCACCTCCAATCTCTGGACTCGCCGCTCCTCCTCATGGTCATGGTGAGTGATTTAACACGCACTGCTACGGTGCGGGGTTTATATGAGATCATAAATTATACTGAGGGACTTTAAGTTCCTCTACTCATTCCTTAGTGTTTGACTCTAGACTCTAGACCTATCAATGAGTGAATGAATGAATCAATAATTGAATGAATGAACTAATGAATGGCATGCAGTAAAACTTTGCTCTTACGAAGAGCGCGCTCAATCATTGTTTGACTCTGCCAAGAAAGTTAATTTTGCTCTGAGGGCTGCAACGGGGTGCACTTAATCTCGTGAGACAAAACCAAGAAGAGGTGGGTCCGATTCCAACCTCAGCCATCCTGGAAGTGGTTTTCCGTTTCCGTTTCCCACTTCTACTCCAGAGAAATGCCGGGATTGTGTCTCAATTGAGGCCATGGTCGCCTCCTTCCATATCCTCAATTACAACTACACACGCTAATACAGCCCTCTCTGTAATACAAGTTATCAAACAAATTCCGCACACACCCAAGTAAACGGGGCTGTATGACCACGTTATTGCAAATGAAGCAATGAATCAACAACAATCTCTTTGTTAGAGTGACTGTACCTCCCTCGCGAAAATAGAAAACGCCTTTGCCCAGACTGAAAAGTTTCTGGTAAGTGGCGTACATATCTTTTTTCTACTAGAGTAATATTTAGTTTAAGTGTTGTAAAATTATTATAATTATTTTATTGTCCTTCTTAATATTAGTATTATTATTATTATTTTAGAATAAATAAATATATAAAAAATTACGACCCTAATAATACCTTGAGAACCACCTTTGAGAGCAACGGTTATAGCAAGGCTTTGATTTCTACGGTTCTGAAACCAACAAATAATAATAGGACGTCAGTTGAGAAAAAAGATGTAAGAGGAACTGCTTACCTACTGTACATACATAACACGACGGATCGTATTGCTAAAAGCCTACGTCGGTATAACATACGGACTGTATTTGGAACTTCTGTTAAGATTAGGCAACTCCTGCGACCAACTAAGGACAGTTTGCCTAAATTGCAACAACCGGGTATCTACAGAGTTCCCTGTACTTGTGGCAAGGTTTACATCGGGCAGGCGTGGAGAACAATATGCACTCGCATTAAGGAACATAATAGATGTATCAGGCTCCTTCAACCTGATAAATCAGCTGTTGCTGATCATGCCATGATGTCATGTTCCAAGGACTGGATGTTCTTGCCCGTATAAAGCAATATCGTCCCAGAATCATCAGGGAGGCGGTTGAAATACGTAAACACCCATATAATTTCAACCGCGACACCGCCTACAATCTCAATGAATCCTGGCTACCTATTATCAGAACCCTGAGAAAGTAATTCACTGCTGCTTTTCGTTGTCCCTACATGGGGCTATAATGGCGTCCATCTTTGGGCACCTTTTATATGTTCTTTGTTGCTTTCTCTTAGCAATCTTTTGTCGTATTTCAGATTATTCCTGACGGAGAAAGACATGGTTTCTTTCGAAACGCGTCGAATTTTAATATAATAATACACTGCATAAGCCCAAAATTCAACATTATGAATAAATCGTAATTGTTTTCGGCAAATATGTGTAACCGTACATTCCGGGGTCATGGTTGATTACACACAATGAGGGATACTTAAAAAAAAACATCTTTCTCCATTTATTGTTAATTTGTCTACATTCCATTTTCTTTCCATTATCCGCACAATAATCATTTTCACTTATAAGCATCTTTCTACTTCTTCATCCAACCAGCTCCTTGGCAATAGGCCTATCATTTGGAACTTTTCTCTTACCAGAATCAGACCTAACACCAGTGGCGACCGGTAATAATGTTGCAGTGTTGTACAACGACCAGATTTCTTTAAGAAAAATAATTAAAACCGTAATAATATATTTTGCAATAAAAGCTGTAGGTTTCCTTTTACATGTATAGGAGTTTATATTTTTGTTCTTTAATAATTCATGAAATCTTACAGTAAGTAACTGTCTGAGAAAGCGAAGCGCGCCAACTGTCTAGGTGGGCTCGTCCGTTTGGTCGTTGCCAGGCCCAAGCACCGACCAGATCTCAATAGTGAAGGGTATGGCAGAGATGCCAGACTGAGTGAGTCCTATCCCAACAGTTAACTCGGCTGGTCGTTGCCCACTGATTGCAACAAGGGAGCCAAGGCGCGGACGGAGACATCCGTGATGCTCCGCCAACTGCCGATACTATGTCTTGCAATGTACTTTGCGCGTACTTTTGACACTCGCAGTACTTTCTCGCCCTCGTATATAACATAGGTACGTTTTGTTCTCGTGAAGTTTTTCATGTAGACTATGGTAACTTATAATCCATTTAATCCGATGACAATGAGATCTATGAACTGCGGCATTCGTAATGAATGAGATAACCTACATCTGTTTTATCGCGGAATTGAATACAGTCCCCCCCCCCCCTTAATGAAAATAGTGCAACACCCAGAACAATTATCCGCCAGCCGCCACTGCCTAACACACTAAACCTAACCAATCTTCTTACTCTAATTCCAACTTCTCAAGCACACACACAATAATCTCCATGGATACTCTCAAAGATATTCACTACTAATCAGACCTATCAGTATGGACTCCTAACAAGAAGTCAAAGATATATATAAAATCAAAACAGCATCAAAAATAAAAAGAACATATAAAAGAAACTTCATTGGCAAGGCCACCTGCCATGCCACACAGAGATGCAAACAGCACTCTCAGAAAGCGCTATTTTCTTAACCTAAAAGAGCTGAGCTTTATAATCAGAATGGTTATATATGATATAATGAATATTTTCACACCAAAGAACGACAACTTGAAGATGATTTATTGTAGGAATATCTGTAATGGGGCCTCCAAACCTTGAAGTAAACCGTATACGATATACGTTCCACATAGCCAAATGGCCTGTAGTACGTCGTTGTACCAATCTCCGCCACCACGCGCGCTCATTGTTTCCGTCCCATCCATTTCCGTTTCATTGTTTCCGTCCTCTCGCCACTTCCTAAGAACACTAAACACCATAGACAAACATATCACAGTCTACAGGATTTCAGGAAACGGGCCTCAAAACCTTGACAGTACCTCGAGTGCTTACATTAAATAAGAATACAGCAAAAGTATGAAAATTTAATAAATCATAATTGTTTTCAGCAAATATGATAGGCTAAGGAATATTTTCACACCAAAGAACGACAACTTAAAGATGCGTTATTGTAGGAATATCCGTAATGGGGACTTCAAACCTTGAGGTAAACCGTATGCGATAGACATTCAACATAGCCACATGGACGATAGTACGTCGTGGTACCAATCTCCGCCACCGCGCGCACTCATTGTTTCCGTCCCATGAATTTCCGTTTCATTTTCAAAATCACCCCCACAAGAAATATACAGATACCGAGTGGAAAGATGTTACACATCAATAAAAAATATAAAAAATTACCCTCGAGGGTGGTCTCATATCCAGCTCATAAGCATCACTAAAACTGTGATATCGGTAATTTAGAGATGTAGCAACCCCGATAAGTCACATATCAACACCATGTATAGACAGGAAAGTCGCTGATGTATCATTATTCCAGCAGAGAAGTAATGGACAATGCCGTTTGTCGGCAGCGAGCAGAGATGACACTTAATATGCACGACACGCCTGCCTTATTACGAGGTACACGACTCTCGTCCAGCAGCTCTGTCGCCATTAATAACTTACCGTATGGTCCACATAACGCATGTTGACGTCATTTTATCTGACTAATCAATTAGACAGGCTTGCTCAAGATCGATTAAGAGGACGCGTGTGTCGTATATGTAATTTAGCTTGGAAAACAACTATTAGAATCATTATCTACCGATTATAGATTCACATTACAGAGTAATCACGTCTGTTTAGAATGTCATAATTCAAATTGGCAGAGAGCGTGAAGGTAAATTTCATAACAGAACAGCAGTGTGTGAGTATTTCAGCCATTAACGTTTGGCAAGTGTACGAAATTGTCGATGTTGCCCTGACGAGTATAGCCCAGCTCTCGGTTGAATATCCAAAGAAGGCTAAATGCTTTAATTTAGTTCATAATGTCACGTTAGGTCATCATATCCGCAATTAAGTGGATTGGTGTGCTTTCACTAAGAGTTGTTTTAAATGTCAGTAGATGTTAATACTGAGTGTTTAATGGCTTGTTTGAGATAAAATGAGTAGGAATACAAACAGCAGAAAGTAGTTCGTTGAAACTCTTGCGTGTGCCGTCAGTCTATCTTTACTCAGGGCACGCCATGTGGAGGTGAGCTAGAAGCACCTAGCCTAATCTGTCCTCTTATAGCATACCTGGTGTATTGTAGGTCAGTTAAAACCCCTTCGCACGGGAAAGGAAATGGAAAGATAATTCTTGAACATTAAAAGTTGGGTGTCTGGTAAAACTCGGCAATTTTTCTAGGCTTGTGCCGTGTCTTGTGTGGGGTTTCAGGTGTCAGGTTTTTACTACTACCACCACTACTACTACCGCCCTTTGAAATTATCTATATTTTGGGATACTGAGGAACCAGTATTTTGCCCTAGAAACACATGTGCAATGTGTAGTGATATTATGTAAGGCTTCCATCGCGGAACATTGGATATAGAAAGTTTAGACCAAGTGGAAAGTCAGACATAAAAGAAATAAGTTTGATTCAAAAAGTGAACGGATCATCAGGCTCTGATCTGACTCCATAGTCGCCATTCCGACTCCAATAGCTCAGAGCGTTCGACAGAGTTGATTACAACTACAAATACAAAGGAGCTTCAGCAAATGGGGCATCTAAAATTCGAATGAAGAACTTTTGTATAGGCAGATGTAAGGAAATACAGTAGTAGAGCACTGATACGTATTACCATTCAGTCTGGTCACCATTCTTGTCCAAGCTGATGTACCAATGGTACCTGTAGACATCAATGGCGGCATGCAAGAAAATAGTGTCCATTTCTTGAAGGCATATTGAAGAAGCATCTGGGTGATAAGCGTGTCTCAGTAACAGACAGTACTCACTGTCTCATTCCTCCTGGAGAAATCAACCAAAAGTACGCCCTAGTTATTCCAAAACACCGTCGCCACAACTTTCCTAGCGGATGGAGCTGTTCGGGCTTTCCTGTGAGATGGACATCAGGGTTATTTCAATGACGTGAGACTGGCTGCTTTGTTCAGTGGTAACGGTCTCGCCTGCTGTTCCCAAGGTTGCAGGATTGAATCCTGGCGAAGTCAGCTGGCATTTGAGGGTACGCAAATGCGTGGGAGCTGTGTCAGTAGATTTACTGGCGCGATAAATATCTCCTTCAGGGCAATATTCTGGCACCCCGGCGCCTCAGAATGGTATAGTAGTTAAATGGGACGTAAAACCAATAACATTAATTAATTATTAATCAATGACATGAAAGCTCCGATGTCGAATGATACACCCACGTTTCATCTCTTATTCATCATCATTATTAGGCGTTTTACTCATTGCTGTGCGTCGTGACCTCATTTCTTCATCTCATTAGTAACTACATCCTTGACGAGAAGTTTCCATTCTAAAAACGATCTTCAGCCCTTCGTAAGTTATCGTGAAGAGCTAAGCCGGTGATCTTCTTTGCTTGGTCTAACAATCTACTTGTTGGTCTATCTCTTGGTCTGGTACCTTAAATTGTGCCTTGTGGAATGGTATTTTCTAAATGTCTCCATCTCTACTCAAAGTGTGTCCCAGGAATTGGAGGTAACTTTCACTAACACGGGAAGATAAAAGTTTTGTGTTGCTCAGTTCTTCTATAATGGAGGCATTAGTTCTTCTTTCTGTCCATGGTATACCTAGCATCCTCCGCCAACACCACATCTCAAAGGCATCTACTCGTCTCTTTTCATTAGCCTTCACAGTCCAGATCTCACAACCGTATAAGAAAACAGAAAACACCATTGATTTCACCATTCGCATTTTCACTGTTTCGGATAATGCTCGGTTCTGCCAGATCTCTGTAAGTTTAACCATTGCAGAACGACCTCGGACAATGCGTCGTTTTATTTCTTTATCTCAATTCCCGTAATACTGATTATGGAGCACAGGTAGACCTATAAACAATAATGCACCAACTCCAGATCTTGTAGGCATCCTTATTACGATACGCTAAAACCGGATCACACTACGCCATTCCATGTTTGCCATATTTTCGAGCTAGTAGCCATCTTTCAACTGATATTGAGATGGTCTCCCTCTACACATAAGTCAACAAAAGTCAACCCCTGGCACTATACAGCCCATGACGGGCTAAGGCCGACCAAGCGACCGCTGCCCAGCCATTTGGCCTGCAGATATTGGGGTGACGCATGATCAGCGCGTCGGGTCCCCTCGGCCGTTAATATCGGTATTCGTGATCGGGGCGCTGTCTCACTGTCAGACAGCTACTCAATTGTCCTCACGAGGCTGAGTGCACCCCGTTCCAACCCTCACGTCAGTTTTAAAATCCCTGACGGAGCCGGGGATCGAACCCGGGGCCTCCGGGTGAGAGGCAGGTGCGCTAGCCCAACACCACGGGGCCGGCTCTACCTCTACATATGCACCATCTAACAGCTGTATGAAGAAATTCTTGTCTCCCGTTTTGGCTCTGGTAGAATAATCAAGAAAGGGGAAGCACATCACCCATAAGAGCACTTGTCACCTTCTTTTTGAAGTTACTTGGTATTTCTACTCCTGCAAGGAATGTCACGATCCAGTTCCAACTTCTTCCGCTTTGTGTATTTGTACCTTTTATTATTCCCGTTTCAACGGGGGAAGAGATGACATGTAATGAACTCAAATGTGACGAGTGGTTTTTACGACCGAATTCTCTTCCCGACGTTCACCTCATGAGAAGAATATATTATTGAGAGACGAATGCAGATGAATGAAACTGGGTAAGAAGTTGGAAGGAACCGTCCCGGGATTTGCCAGAAGTTAAAAATGGAAAACCACGGAAACCCATTTCAAGGACTGCCGATGGTGGGTTTCGAACCCACTCGTATTTAGAGACTGCAAATAGTTGAGCCTAATGATCTTTAAAAATCCTTCAGTATGCCTTCCTTCGGAGGGGAAGTAAAGCCGGCGGTCCCATGTCATAGATTTATGGCATGTAAAAGATCCTTCCACAGACTAAACTTGTATGAAGCTAAATAGTTAGGTTAGATTTCGTCGGAACGCTCTATCAAAGTTCCAACGATCACCACTAGATATCATCGATATCTGGTAGCGAAAGTTGGAACTACTTAAAATTGAACGGAATTTGTAGCTCGCCCTAAGTGTGTCCGCTGGAAGTAGCTACAGACTCAGGCGAGCCGAACATGTCCTCGGACACTAAAAGCCATACGATAAATATTAACTGCACCTTAGCGAGCCTAAATACCACTGTTATTCTACTCCTCCCTTATTTCTTTTTTAAAATTGAAAGTGAACAACTGCCACTGCTACTGCTAACAGAGTACAGGTCTCATTAATTATGCACAAAACAAAGAAAGGAATAAACACATCTCTAAATTAAGTTTCATGGCAAGTTATTTTTCATTCGTTGGATTACATTACTTTCCACTTTACATCTGCAAGGCATCTAATCCATGTTCTCTTTCCATGAGAATCTTTATTAAATTCACTTTTTTTTTGCTTGTCCCTGCCCAATTTGCGTTTATATTCGCATTAATTTATATTACTGTTTTAATTCATACATCCCTCTCCTGGCTAAGTGACAACTTTACTCCCCGCCTTATGAATATCACACTTCACTCCATCAAGTTTCGTTGTCAGCAGTAGAGAAGTCACACCACGAATAAAAAGAAACCACTGGCCATGAATATAAAATGAAAGAAGTACCGTAGTATTATAGCAGAAAATGAAAATGAAAATCCACAGTCTGCTTCCAGTCTCCGACCGGGTCAGGAATGGAATGAATGAAGCCCCCATCTAGCGGCGAGGATATGAACTGTGCCGGCTGCCGAGGCCTGACGCACTCCTCTGGGGCATTAATTAAATGAATGACAGATGAAATGAAATGATAGTGGATAGTGTTGCTGGAATGAAATTTTGACAGGGAAAACCGGAGTACCCGGAGAAAAACCAGTCTGCCTCCGTTTTGTCCAGCACAGATATCACATGGAGTGACCGGGATTTGAACCACGGACCCAGTGGTGAGAGGCCGGCGTGCTGCCGCCTAAGCCACGGAGGCTTCCTATAGCAGAAAATACTAATTGAAAAAGAAATATTCAGCACATTTAAATGTATTTATCCAGTGATATTCAATTATTTGCAACCCACCAGTGTAGCCGAGCAGTCAATAACACACTACACCCCTGGAGTTCGGTGGTTCTTGGGGGACCTGGGGTTCGAAGAGTTTAATGAACGTCATTGATGGCACGACGGATACTTTTGGCATTTGAACGTGGACGCATTATCACTTTAGGCTAAGAGGGATTGCCAAAAAGGTATGTTGGTAAACGAATGGGCCGTAATCAGAGCCACAACGCCTCCTTTCGAAAGGGAAGGTGCGGTAGCACAGTCACTGGCAGTGAGCGCTGACATTTGTGACTTCTATTAAGAGCATAGGCCACCAGTTTAGAATCCCTGAATCCCTCTTTAAAATGGACTAGCAAAATATTAGAGCCCCCCAAAACCTTCCGACTTCGCATTGTTAGTCATTATAAAACGTTTGTATGTGGTAATACATTCAATGACTAGACTCTCCGCGCCAAGGTTTCAGCATTGTGCAACGCTCAGGCACAGAACGAGTAAATATTGTGTAAATGGACGTATTGATTAATAGGTTGATTATTCTTAATGGCGCCACACGACGTATGTGGTCTCAGGTCCCGTGAGAGAGGCGGAAAGCAAATATATTGTCCTTGGTTCAGTTACGGTCTTGCGACACCAAGGATTTAAATGTAGAAACATCCGTAAGTTAGAGATATTTCTGTCTATAATCAATAATAATGGAACCCTGTTTTTCCCAACAAGTTGTTTAGGCTGAATTACTGGTCAATCAATATGACGTTTATTTCAAGACGTACATATTTTGAAGGAAGCGATACTTTTATTCTTAAGTTGTGTGAGAAATAGTAGACCATATGTCTAACCTTTTCACACACGTTTGATTTGAAAGTTCGCTCTTGCTTTAATTTGCTGTAATTTACTTTGTGACTTACTACAATGAATTTTACTAGTCATTATTTATTTTTGATGTCCATAACAATATTACTGTCGTCAGAAGTAGAGGTGAAGCGGAGGCGTTGCCCGTTCTTTCTTCTGAAACTCACCACTTTCTTCATTAGTTGCTGGACTACTTCAAGTTTTTCTTTTAAGGTTAAAAGTTTGTTATTAAATAGTGCAAGATAACAGTTTGTCCCTCTGCTGCCTGAAGATGCTTTTAGTTTTTATGAAGACGTCGTGTCGGTACCTAATACGATGTATTCTTTGCGAGGATATCTACCTTGACCAAACAGTTTAATTTTAACTAGCAAGTGCATCCTTTCTTCGAGCGGCCATTGGTGCTTAACATCCAAAACATACCACATAATCACGTATTCCTAATGTAGTTTTATTATTAACCCTTTATTAATTAAAAGCTTAACCTAAGTATCGGTACCAAAACATTTTTAGCCTACTTTCGATTTTTGCAAAAAATGAAAGTAGTCTTATGAGATCTACACAGGGCGAAAAAAGTGTGTCTGTCTGTGTGTGTGTGTGTATGTGTGTGTGTGAGTCTGTGTGTGTGTGTGTGTGTGTGTGTATGTGTGTGTGTGTGAGTCTGTGTGGGTGTGTGTGTGTGTCTGTGTGTGTGTGAGTGTGTGTACTCTGAATGTGTGCCCCCCCCTATCAATTCGAACACGGTGAAACCGAATTGAACGAAATTTGGTACAGAGGTAGAACAAGCAAAGGGCACCTCAGTGTCATGTTTTATATCGCCGCCATCTTTACTAAAACTGAATGGCGGCCACTCAAACGTTCAAAACGTAAAATCAAATAACGACTAACCAAATCATCCGATCTCTACCAAATTTGGTAACAACATACCTTCGTATAGGATGCGTCTTGTGACCAAACTACAAGGTCGTCCGCCATACCATTTCAGGATGGCGGCCGTGCGAATTATGCAAACTTTATAATCCATATCATGGGACCCACCAGTTCCGATTATCGAGCCGAGAATCGTTTTAACTGTTCTAAAGGAAGAGGCACGTTCGAAATTAAAAGTTTATTTTGTAATACTATAGTGCAGACGTGATTTTAAAAAGCTGAGCCGATTCAGTAATAAGACAAGATGGCAGCGGATATCTTGTGCCTGACTTATATTTCACTAATTTGAGTATTGCATGCAATATAGCGTACTGATACAAAATAAATAAACTTTGTATGAAATGCTTTATATATAAATAATATACTCCAGTGATGAAATCGTTTAGTATAAATCATTATTTGCTAACAAAGCCTCCGTGGCTTAGGCGGCAGCATGCCGGCCTCTCACCGCTGGGTCCGTGGTTCAAATCCCGGTCACTCCATGTGAGATCTGTGCTAGACAAAACGGAGGCAGACAGGTTTTTCTCCGGGTACTCCGGTTTTCCCTGTCAAAATTTCATTCCAGCAACACTCTCCACTATCATTTCATTTCATCTGTCATTCATTTAATCATTGCCCCAGAGGAGTGCGTCAGGCCTCGGCAGCCGGCACAGTTCACATCCTCGCCGGTAGATGGGGGCTTCATTCATTCCATTCCTGACCCGGTCGGAGACTGGAAGCAGGCTGTGGATTTTCATTTTCATTATTTGCTAACAAGTTCTATGTAAGTCATTTTATATAGAACGATATTCGTTGACACAATTAGCTCAGTGGTAGAGCGTTAGCCTATCGGTCAAATGCCTATGGTTCAAACCCGGTCAGAGCTAGGTTTTTTGCTTGAAAAGTTATAGGTTTATTGTTTTGTAATGACTCAGACGTTTTAAAATTAAGCGTTATATTGTGCATATTATGGTGTAAAATATATATTTAATTAAAACATAATTCGCCAGCAGATTTACTCGAGACATCTAGCTGCCAAAAAGGTAACTGCACGGTGACCTACTTATTATCTTCCAGATTTTATTGAAAAGTTTCTTCGCTAGAATGCACTCGCTCTGTTAGGATTATATTGTTCGATATTTCACCACTAGATGTCACGACTAGTCTACGTGGGGCTCCATTGATTACTATACCATTGGCATTCTATGCGCATCGAATTTGTAGAATGACAAGATGATACTACGATACATTTTTACTTTTTATTTTAAAGGGTTTGTAACAGCCTATTTTGCGTTACTTGAAAATGTTATTTGAAGTAAAGAACAAAACGATTTCACATAGTAACTGAATTCAAGCCGTTGGTGTTAGTTCAGGTTATTAATTACTACTTTTATTTCAGGCAAATAGCAATCGAAAATATCCACATAGTTTGTATACACACGTCTCTGTAGGGTCATGGAAAGATTTGTTAATTCAATTAGGGTTGTGAAAGCCATGCACAACCAGACGTGTAAAGACATGCCTCAACTCAAAGTTGGATGTTGCCCACGGCAGGTCGTATATGTAATAATAATAATAAAATAATAATAATAATAATAATAATGTTATTGGTTTTACATCCCTTTTAACTACTGCTGCTTTTAGAGACACCGGGGTGCCGGAATTTTGGCCCGATGGGGATCTTTAACGTGCCAGTAAATGTACTGACACGGCTCCCTCGCATTTGTGCACCCTCAAATGCCAGCTGACTGCGCCAGGATACGAACCTGCAACCTAGGGCCCAGCAAGCGAGAACGTTACCGCTGAGCCACGCAGCCAGTCCGGTCGATTATGTCTCCAGATCCATATCATTCTTGATATACTTCTTATCTTTCTTTCTTTCTTCAATGATGGTAGCAGTTTTTATCTAGGTTGTGGCGTTTGGTAGAGGTAAATCGTTTCTAAGGTCTTCAACAAAGAATAGTTCTATTATACTCTTTGATAATAACAACGAGTTATAACTATACTCATACATTTAGGAGAAAGTAGGCTATATGTTCTTTATTGAACATCTTGTTTTCCCATGGTAATAGCCATGGTGTTATATTCCGTATTGACCAATGAATATTGTTAAATAAACCTTAGAACTTAATATAAGAAAATTTCATGTCAGCTTTGTCAATAAAAATATGAAATGTACACTTAAATGTTACATGTTTCGGGGATCTATTTCCCCTATATCAGACAAAATTAAGAATAAAAGCACCACTCAGCTGTATTTCTTCCGATACCTAAACATTATTTTATGAAGTAAATTAAGTTTTTAATTTGCTTGACCCCAGTTTTATTTTACATTTCTAAATATTAAACGAGAGTTTGATAGTTTGAACATTCACATCGTATTTTAGGTGATAAACGGGCGGACACAGAGGTAGATAGAAAGATAAATGTACTCCCTTGAGCTAGCATTGCTATGGTTACAATTACAGCCAGCCTTTCCTTGATCCGGATCTCACATCTTGGGTGGTATGATACAAAACATCTTCAAAACGGTCAATTCTAGGGCCTCAAAACATTATTTTTGGGGTACCTTTGTGACTACCCGAGTTTTATTTTACACTATGGTGCTCAAAGGAGCTTTTGTCTCGTCCTTTTACAACTTTGAGATTTTGCCTATTTTACCATATATTTTGAGCCGTTTCACCCATAGCCACTATTCTCTTGAGTGAATCGTTGTAGAAATAATTGTGATGGATACGCATACTAAATTTCATATTGATCCACCCAGCCGTCCTCGATTTATAAGCGTGCAAACAGATTGATAAAAAAAAATTAGTTTTGCATGTGTCCCTGATAAAATTGTCTAAAACTCTTAAATAAGCAAACTCTCGGAAAAATTAAGAAAAACAAGTAGTTCTGTGAGGAACTATACAGTATAGCCTATTTTCGTATGTTCTATCGGTCTTCTCTGTTCAAAGTTCTCCCGCCTATGAAAAGGATCGCCATGTTGGATGTACTGTATGTAGGCCATAGAGTTATGTACCATTAGAATTAGATGAACATTATTGCATAGGTTAATTATTCAAACGTTCACTTCGATCACATGATTAGGACGCAAGAAATAAAAACTCAATTTTAAAATGTCACACAGTCGCCAATCTTGGGGTTAAGAAAACAATTGAATTTAATTAGATGCCAGTAGATTAAATTTTATATGAACATTAGTAGTGGTTTTGTGAGAGTTCAGATACCTCCTCCTCACCCTCCTCACAAGATGGCGGCAGCCCGATAACTCCCGAACGCATGGTCGGATTTTGACGAATGAGGTGTCATTGAACTCGGGCTGACACCCCCTTTCCAATGGACAACATATTTCAACCCCAAAAATAAAATCTACCCTACTAGGGGGTGAAATTGTAATTTTTAGAGAATCTCTCTTTCCAATTGCAACATGTGAGAGTTTGAATGCCGATATGGATTTAAACGTTGTTCTACATAAAGTGCATGTATTCGGTGGATAGCCACTATGAATTAAAATGCTTGTTTTTTTGTTTTTTATGCATGCCCACTCATGGCTTTTGTAAGAGGGTGGGGGAGCGGATCCCTGTGGATGGGTTATTGTTGACGAGTCATTGTTGACGAGTCATTGTTGACGGGTCCTTGTTGACGGGTCCTTGTTGACGGGTCCTTATGACTGTTCCCTTTGGACCGGTCCCTTTGGACTGGTCCCTAATGATATGATGAAATTAAACGTTGTTCCACATGAAACGCATGTGAAGAGCCGATTGCTACTATGAATTAACATGTTTGTTTTCTGTTTTTACGCATGCGCACTTGGGGTTTTCGTAAGAGGGCGGACTTTTTAAATAATGATTTATAGATGTGTTATTTAAAAAATAACCAAAAGATCCAAAACTAATAGGTTGGCTTTTTAATATCTCATGAACCAATAAAGCTAGGGACTTGTATGAGGGGTCGTTGGACTTGGTATGACGCCCCGTTTTTCAATGTATTTTTGTTTTTTGTCAAAAGGGCCTAAGTACACTTTTGTTAATATCTCGCTAACTAATAATCACAGAGGGTCAAGTGAGGTGTCATAGGACTTAAAATGGCCAACCCCTCCCCATGACCAATGAATTTACCCCAAAATAAAACAGCAAGGCCATTAACCTAAGATTTTATCAACTAATAATCAGAGTGGGACAAGTAAGGTGTCACAAGACTCAGGATGGCCAACACTTTTCCATGACCAATGAATTTACCCAAAATACCCAAAACAGCAAGCTCATTGACCTAAGATTTTATAAACTTATCAGTAGAGAGGGTCAAGTGAGGTGTCATAGGACTACGAATGGTTAACCCTTTCCCATGACCAATGAATTTACCCCAAAAATCCAAAACAGCAAGGTCATTGACCTGAGATTTTATAAACTAATAATCGGATATCAACATGTAAGGTGTCATAGGACTTAGAATAGTCAACCCTTTCCCATGGCTAATGAATTTACCCAAAAATACCCAATACATCATCGACCTGAGATTGTATAAACTAATAATCGGATATGGACATGTGAAATGTTTACAGTGAGTGATGAAACATAGCTAGGTAGTGAAAGAATTATTGTAGGCTACATGTATGGTGACTGACAAATCTTTCACCATTGGAACTTGTTTTCAGATCAAACTGCAGTACAGAGAGAGTATAGGTTGTAGGTATGGGATAATAAATGACAAAAGGTGTATACAAAATCTGATTTATCGATTCAAGAAATAAGAGTAGACAATCTTTAATTAATTGGATAAAGAGGATAGCTAAAATCCAAAATAGTGACTATATCGAACTAAACTGATCCAAGCTGAATCAAACCCAACTAAACCGAACTAAACCGAAGCAAACTTAATCAAAATAAAGTCAATGGTTTAAGTGTAAAACTTGTGGGTGAATGTGGTCATTGGTAATGTCAGAAAGGAAAGGGATAACGCTCTGGCTATAGAGGGTAGGTAAAGCTAGTGCATGATGCTAATGCACACACACAAGTACATGAAACACACACAACTAACCTATACTGTTTTTATGGGTTGACTGTTAAAACTTGCTCAGTGGTTTCTGGGACAAGATGGTCGCTACACACAACAAGCGTTAAATACTTGAGGCTAAAAATCTACACACACACACACACACAAACACACACTTGTTCTAAACTAAAATGTCTTGCTGACAGTGCTCACACTGTAGGCAGATGACAGAAATGCTTGGCTAACAGAAATACAATCATTTCCGGTTGTCTAATGTTGCCAGCTAACCATTTTGTGCTGCAGTGACGAGCACATGTGCCACTTACACTAGAGATTTTAACTCGATTTCAAGCTCTAAGTCCTAGAACGAATCAAACTAAGAAAAAAGGGCATAGTGGCGCAGTGGTTAAGCTGTTAGCCTTTCACTAAAGTGGACTAGGGTTTGATTTCAGGTTAATACGCATTTCATAAACATATAAAAAAGCAGAGATAATGTTTTAAACCGATTACACTCGTCTCTTTTCAAATTATTACTTGGATTACAAATACAAAGGTGGACTGGGTGTGATATACAGTTAATGCTGCCTATCGCACACTAGCTGTAAGGAAGCCATATGTAGAGCTATATGTAGAGAACTACCTAGCGATTTCATGAACTGGTATAGCTATGTCGTATAAACGGTGCAGGATACAATCCAGCAACTATAATTCGTATCTTGTGGAACAGAGAAAATGCACTTTTGCCTTGATGGATAACAAATGTGTGCAGACGAATGACCTACGCATTAGCCTAGCAAGGGGTTATAACCACGAGGAGGAGGTGTGATTTCGATATTTTACTGTTTAGAGACATGGCTTTTGTAACCAGTAGATTTAATTGATTTAGTATTTTGTAAATATTTATTTTTGTAATTGTAAATAGTTAATTTTTTGTAAATAGTGGAAACCATTTATTTTTGTAATGGTAAATGTTAAATGTATAATTAAAGTTCTTTGGGATGAGTGTGCATGTCAATGATGTTTTTAGGGATAAATAGAGTGGTTGTGTGTTTGTTCTCAAAGACAGGCAAGGTTGTGTGGATGTATGACTACACAGAAAGAGAGAGAGAGGGAGAGAGAGAGAGTAGAAACAGCCTTACCGCATTAGTAATAGTAGACCTCTATGTTTTGCATACACATAGACAGACTGTACGATCGCAATGGCCAAGCACTCACTTTAACACCATTTACAAAATCTTAAAATGAAAAAATCATGTTTCGCTAATATGAACTTTTGACATAAACTAAATAAAAATAAAATGTGTAAACAACAAATTGGAAAATCCATGTTTCCTTATCATGAAATTCAAAAACTTTAAACTGCCATTTAAAAGAAATGCAAATGGAAAATTGACAAATTGTAATGTGTGAAATGTGAAAATGAACAAATGGCCATCATTATTTAAAAAAAATAAAAAATGATGCTGTATGGTTGAGGTGTGAATCAAACCCTACTTATTTTGGACCACCCGAGACTGAGTATACTTGTTTTAGTCCTCATACCACTTTTAAAATGTTGTGTTAAAGCTAGGAATTGAACCCAAGAGCTTGTAGGGGGAGACAAAGGTTAGAATATGTTAAACAGACAGCCTTGAATGTAGGATGTGGTAGCTATATAGATATGAAACGATTAGCTCGGGACAAATAGGCACTGAGATCTGCATCAAACCAGTCATAGGACTAAAGACTCAAACAACAACATGTACGTTCACCAAAATAATGTTGTGTAACGGTAAATGTTAGTCAACGAACAGTAATGCATTACTAAAACCCATGACACGATACCTAAGAGCTTTTCTAAAATGATTTTAAAATGTCTTTAACCCTATATTGAACACCCAGTTCACAAGACTCATAACTGCAATGTTATGGTAAAACAAAACAAAATCTATATTTCAAAACAAGCAAGTGGTTTAGTCAATGTATACTGGAAAAAGTTTTGTAAACACTCAAGTCATCAAGACCAATTAAATTAGTAACTGTCAGGTTGGCCGAGTGGTTAAGGTGTTTGACTTAAGATCAAATTTCTGTATAAGGAAGCAAGGGTTCGAATCCCTTACCTGACATAACTATTGCTTTAACATGACTTGGCCACACTGTATTATTATGATACTCGGTACACAAACCATAGATACAGTGTATTGTTTAAGGCCACTCTCTTTCTGAACATAGTCAGAGACTGTTGATGGTTAACAATTGTATTAATAGTGGGACATGGGGATAGCAATTAAGAAAAAATAGCCAATACACATACAATATTTTTATTCATTTAGTTTTTTTTACAATAGTTACACACTGAATACAACTTTTTATCTCTTTACCATTGTTTGATATAGATTTTAAACACAACGTTTGTTGTAGATCCTTTTACAACTTTATCCAGGTACTCTTGTTCTTAAAAACTGGGGAAGCCGCAATGGTTTTATAGACATTAAACCCTCATCCTCTTCTTTTTCATCATCATCACCATCATCATCATCATTATAAATATTATCTTCATAATTATTATAGTCATTGTCACCTTCATTATCATCATCATCATCATCATCATTCTCAACATCACTAGAACTACCCAATTCTTTTTTTTTCCTTTTCAAAAGGGACCTCTTGAAGAGTCTGTGTTGCTTTTGATAGTGTTACGGTTTTATTGAACGTTGACAACTGTCCTAACATGACTTTTTGAGGAGATAAATGTTTTTTCACAAGGAAGTCACTATGTTGAGTAACACTATGTTTTTGTTGGGCTTGCTTTTTCTTGTTCTTTTGATCATGTTTTGTTAACACTAACGGTGTTTCATTTGGTATACCACATTGATGAGTACCCACACTTAAGACCTCACTATGTTTACTTTTTAGATGACCTAGACATTTTGTTGTTCTTTGTTTTGAGCACTGCCAAAATATGATGCCATTCGCATTTTCTCGCTTATAGTTATAAGAGTACCCATGATACAGGGCACGTGGTTTACCTTTATTGGTTATAGTATATTCCATAGTAGCCACTGACTTGTATAGTCGATCCGCCTACTACAAAGGTCTGAACACTTGTGGTGAAAGAATGATGTTGTGTTGACGTTTTATGCAGGATGATGTTGGTGGCATATGCGGGTGGCTTATGTGGGTGGCTTATGTTGATGACATGTGTTGTTGGCTGATTTTGGTGGCTTATGTTGATGGTTTATGGTGGTGGCTTATGTTGATGGCTTATGTTGGTGGCTTATGTTGGTGGCTTATGTTAGTGGCTTATGTTGATGACATATGTTGGTGACTTATGTTGATAGCTTATGTTGGTGGCTAATGTTGATGACATATGTTGTTGGCTTATGGTGGTGGCTTATGTTGATGATTTATGTTGCTGGCCTATGTTGATGGTTTATGTTAATGGTTTAGGTTAATGTCTTAGGTTGATAGCTTAAGTTGATGGCTTATGTTGGTGGCTTATGGTGGTGGCTTATGCTGGTGACTTATGCTGGTGTCTTATGGTGGTGGTTTATGGTGGTGGCTTATGTTGATGACATATGTTGGTGACTTATGTTGGTGGCTTATGTTGGTGGCTTATGGTGGTGGCTTATTATGGTGGCTTATGGTGGTGGCATATGATGGTGGTTTATGGTGGCTTATGGTGGTGGCTTGTGTTGGCTTATGATGGTGGCTTGTGGTGATGGCTTATGGTGGCTTATGGTGGTGACTTATAGTGGTGGCCTATGTTGGTGGCTTATTTTTGGTGGTTTACGTTAATACCTTATTTGTAATGGCTTATTTGACAAGTTATTGTTGTCAATGTATTTAGAGGATTCTTCTCTTGGTCTTGGAAAGTATCTCAACACTTTTTTTATGGTAGCATAATGCTTACCGCCATGTTTGATGCAACAACAACACACTAAAATTCCAAGAATCCAAAGTACTCTAAGGTTAATGATTGTCTCTCAACTCCATTCAACGTCTAGTCAAAAACATTATATATTTTTCACATTTTTCAAAAAAGGTAAATTGGGGAAAGTAGGCTATATGTTTAAACTAAAAATCATATCAAATCATATGCAAACTCCAACACCTACATCTATCCCACTCTCAGTCAAAAATTTATATTCTTCAAATTTTTCCAAAACAGTATTTGGAAAGTAGGCCATATTTTGAAAACTAATCATCCTATAAAGTCATATATAGACTCAAACCAATGGCTTTTATATCCTTAATCGTAAGAACAAAATATGGAATTTTTGACATTTTTTCCAAAAATTTTCATTTTAAAACGGGGCTGTATTTTGGAAACTAGGAATTTTACAAGAAAGTTTGTTTAACGTAAATGACAGGTATTTACCCCCACTATCCACAAACCAAGTCCCAGGTCTCTGGGACAGTTCTAGCACTTCCTCCTCCTCACCCTCCTCACAAGATGGCGGCCGTAGCTTAACTTAACCTAGCCTAACCTAAAAAGATGGCGGCCGTAGCTTAACTTAACCTAGCCTAACCTAACAAAATGGCGGCCGTAGCCTAACCTAACCTGACCTACGAGGTGTGATCAAAAAGTTTCAAAAATGTGGCTGTGACTTAACCAAACCTAGCCTAGCCTAACCTAACCTACAAGGTGTGATCAAAAAGTTTCAAAATGGCGGCCGTAGCTTTACTTAACCTAACCTAAACTAACTTAACCTAAACCTACGAGGTGCGATCAAAAAATTTTCAAAATAGCGGTCATAGCTTAACTGAACCTAGCCTAACCTAACCTAACCTAACCTAAACCTACGAGGTGTGATCATAACGTCCCAAGATGGCGGTCGTAGCTTAACTCAACCTAACCTACCCCTACGAGGTGTGATCAAAAAGTTCCAAAATGGCTGCCATAGCTTAACTTTACCTTTGACTGATCCCTGTTGATTGACCCCTTTTGATTGATCTCTGTTGATGTATCCCTTTAAACTGGTCCCTGTTGACTAGCCCCCTTTGGACGGGTCCTTTTTGAAGGGGGTCATTTTTTTACGGGTCCCGGAGGACGGGTCCTTGTTGACGGGTCCCTGTGGGCGGGTCCTTTGGACTGATCCCTATGGACTGGCCCATGCATTTTATCCAAATTATGTCAAAGGGACCCGCCCACAGGGACCCGTCAACAAGGACCCGTCCTCCGGGACCCGTAAAAAAATGACCCCCTTCAAAAAGGACCCGGCCAAAGGGGGCTAGTCAACAGGGACCAGTCCAAAGGGATACATCAACAGAGATCAATCAAAAGGGGTCAATGAACAGGGATGAGTCAAAGGTAAAGTTAGGCTATGGCAGCCATTTTGGAACTTTTTGATCACACCTCGTAGGGTTAGGTTAGGTTGAGTTAGCTACGACCGCCATCTTGGGACTTTATGATCACACCTCGTAGGTTTAGGTTAGGTTAGGTTAGGTTAGGCTAGGTTCAGTTAAGCTATGACCGCTATTTTGAAAATGTTTTGATCGCACCTCGTAGGTTTAGGTTAAGTTAGTTTAGGTTAGGTTAAGTAAAGCTACGGCCGCCATTTTGAAACTTTTTGATCACACCTTGTAGGTTAGGTTAGGCTAGGCTAGGTTTGGTTAAGTCACAGCCACATTTTTGAAACTTTTTGATCACACCTCGTAGGTCAGGTTAGGTTAGGTTAGGCTACGGCCGCCATTTTGTTAGGCTAGGCTAGGTTAAGTTAAGCTACGGTCGCCATCTTGTTAGGTTAGGCTAGGTTAAGTTAAGCTACGGCCGCCATCTTGTGAGGAGGGTGAGGAGGAGGAAGTGCTAGAACTGTCCCAGAGATCTGGGACTTGGTTTGTGGGTAGTGGGGGGTAAATACCTGTCATTTACGTTAAACAAACTTTCTTGTTAAATTCCTAGTTTCCAAAATATAGCCCCGTTTTAAAATAAACATTTGTGGAAAAAATGTCAAAAATTCCTTATTTTGTTCTTACGATTAAGGATATAAAAGCCATTGGTTTGAGTCTATATATGACTTTATAGGATGACTAGTTTTCAAAATATGGCCTACTTTCCAAATACTGTTTTGGAAAAATTTGAAGAATATTATATTTTTTGACCGAGAGTGGGATAGACGTAGGTGTTGGAGTTTGCATATGATTTGATATGATTTTTAGTTTAAACATATAGCCTACTTTCCCCAATTTACCTTTTTTGAAAAATGTGAAAAACATATAATGTTTTTGACTAGACGTTGAATGGAGTTGAGAGACAATCATTAACCTTAGATTAATTTGGATTCTTGGAATTTTAGTGTGTTGTTGTTGCTTCAAACATGGCGGTAAGCATTATGCTACCATAAAAAAGGTGTTGAGATACTTTCCAAGACCAAGAGAAGAATCCTCTAAATACATTGACAACAATAACTTGTCAAATAAGCCATTACAAATAAGGTATTATCGTAAATCACCAAAAATAAGCCACCAACATAGGCCACCACTATAAGTCACCACCATAAGCCACCATAAGCCATCACCACAAGCCACCATCATAAGCCAACACAAGCCACCACCATAAGCCACCATAAACCACCATCATATGCCACCACCATAAGCCACCACCATAAGCCACCATAATAAGCCACCACCATAAGCCACCAACATAAGCCACCAACATAAGTCACCAACATATGTCATCAACATAAGCCACCACCATAAACCACCACCATAAGACACCAGCATAAGTCACCAGCATAAGCCACCACCATAAGCCACCAACATAAGCCATCAACTTAAGCTATCAACCTAAGACATTAACCTAAACCATTAACATAAACCATCAACATAGGCCAGCAACATAAATCATCAACATAAGCCACCACCATAAGCCAACAACATATGTCATCAACATTAGCCACCAACATAAGCTATCAACATAAGTCACCAACATATGTCATCAACATAAGCCACTAACATAAGCCACCAACATAAGCCACCAACATAAGCCATCAACATAAGCCACCTAAACCATCAACATAAGCCACCAAAATCAGCCAACAACACATGTCATCAACATAAGCCACCCACATAAGCCACCCGCATATGCCACCAACATCATCCTGCATAAAACGTCAACACAACATCATTCTTTCACCACAAGTGTTCAGACCTTTGTAGTAGGCGGATCGACTATACAAGTCAGTGGCTACTATGGAATATACTATAACCAATAAAGGTAAACCACGTGCCCTGTATCATGGGTACTCTTATAACTATAAGCGAGAAAATGCGAATGGCATCATATTTTGGCAGTGCTCAAAACAAAGAACAACAAAATGTCTAGGTCATCTAAAAAGTAAACATAGTGAGGTCTTAAGTGTGGGTACTCATCAATGTGGTATACCAAATGAAACACCGTTAGTGTTAACAAAACATGATCAAAAGAACAAGAAAAAGCAAGCCCAACAAAAACATAGTGTTACTCAACATAGTGACTTCCTTGTGAAAAAACATTTATCTCCTCAAAAAGTATGTTAGGACAGTTGTCAACGTTCAATAAAACCGTAACACTATCAAAAGCAACACAGACTCTTCAAGAGGTCCCTTTTGAAAAGGAAAAAAAAGAATTGGATAGTTCTAGTGATGTTGAGAATGATGATGATGATGATGATGATGATGATAATGAAGGTGACAATGACTATAATAATTATGAAGATAATATTTATAATGATGATGATGATGGTGATGATGATGAAAAAGAAGAGGATGAGGGTTTAATGTCTATAAAACCATTGCGGCTTCCCCAGTTTTTAAGAACAAGAGTACCTGGATAAAGTTGTAAAAGGATCTACAACAAGCGTTGTGTTTAAAATCTATATCAAACAATGGTAAAGAGATAAAAAGTTGTATTCAGTGTGTAACTATTGTAAAAAAAAACTAAATGAATAAAAATATTGTATGTGTACTGGCTGTTTTTTCTTAATTGCTATCCCCATGTCCCACTATTAATACAATTGTTAACCATCAACAGTCTCTGACTATGTTCAGAAAGAGAGTGGCCTTAAACAATACACTATATATATGGTTTGTGTACCGAGTATCATAATAATACAGTGTGGCCAAGTCATGTTAAAGCAATAGTTATGTCAGGTAAGGGATTCGAACCCTTGCTTCCTTATACAGAAATTTGATCTTAAGTCAAACACCTTAACCACTCGGCCAACCTGACAGTTACTAATTTAATTGGTCTTGAGGACTTGAGTGTTTACAAAACTTTTTCCAGTATACTTTGACTAAACCACTTGCTTGTTTTGAAATATAGATTTTGTTTTGTTTTACCATAACATTGCAGTTATGAGTCTTGTGAACTGGGTGTTCAATATAGGGTTAAATGCATTTTAAAATCATTTTAGAAAAGCCCTTAGGTATCGTGTCATGGGTTTTAGTAATGCATTACTGTTCGTTGACTAACATTTACCGTTACACAACATTATTTTGGGGAACGTACATGTTGTTGTTTGAGTCTTTAGTCCTTTGACTGGTTTGATGCAGATCTCAGTGCCTATCTGTCCCGAGCTAATCGTTTCATCTCTATATAGCTACCACATCCTACATTCAAGGCTGTCTGTTTAACATATTCTAACCTTTGTCTCCCCCTACAAGCTCTTGGGTTCAATTCCTAGCTTTAACACAAAATTTTAAAAGTGGTATGAGGACTAAAACAAGTATACTCAGTCTCGGGTGGTCCAAAATAAGTAGGGTTTGATTCACACCTCAACCATACAGCACCATTTTTTTATATTTTTTTTTAAATAATGATAGCCATTTGTTCATTTTCACATTTCACACATTACAATTTGTCAATTTTCCATTTGCATTTCTTTTAAATGTCAGTTTATAGTTTTTGAATTTCATGATATGGAAACATGGATTTTCCAATTTGTTGTTTACACATTTTATTTTTATTTTGTTTATGTCAAAAGTTCATATTTGCGAAACATGATTTTTTCATTTTAAGATTTTGTAAATGGTGTTAAAGTGAGTGCTTGGCCATTGCGATCGTACAGTCTGTCTATGTGTATGCAAAACATAGAGGTCTACTATTACTACTGCGGTAAGGCTGTTTCTACACTCTCTCTCTATCTCTCTCTCTCTCTCTCTCTTTCTGTGTAGTCATACATCCACACAACCTTGCCTGTCTTTGAGAACAAACACACAACCACTCTATTTATCCCTAAAAACATCATTGACATGCACACTCATCCCAAAGAACTTTAATTATACATTTAACATTTACCATTACAAAAATAAATGGTTTCCACTATTTACAAAAAATTAACTATTTACAATTACAAAAATAAATATTTACAAAATACTAAATCAATTAAATCTACTGGTTACAAAAGCCATGTCTCTAAACAGTAAAATATCGAAATCACACCTCCTCCTCGTGGTTATAACCCCTTGCTAGGCTAATTCGTAGGTCATTCGTCTGCACACATTTGTTATCCATCAAGGCAAAAGTGCATTTTCTCTGTTCCACAAGATACGAATTATAGTTGCTGGATTGTATCCTGCACCGTTTATGCGACATAGCTATACCAGTTCATGAAATCGCTAGGTAGTTCTCTACATATAGCTCTACATATGGCTTCCTTACAGCTAGTGTGCGATAGGCAGCATTAACTGTATATCACACCCAGTCCACCTTTGTATTTTTAATCCAAGTAATAATTTGAAAAGAGACGAGTGTAATCGGTTTAAAACATTATCTCTGCTTTTTTATATGTTTATGACATGCGTATTAACCTGAAATCAAACCCTAGTCCACTTTAGTGAAAGGCTAACAGCTTAACCACTGCGCCACTATGCCCTTTTTTCTTAGTTTGATTCGTTCTAGGACTTAGAGCTTGAAATCGAGTTAAAATCTCTAGTGTAAGTGGCACATGTGCTCGCCACTGCAGCACAAAATGGTTAGCTGGTAACATTAGACAACCGGAAATGATTGTATTTCTGTTAGCCCAGCATTTCTCTCATCTGCCTACAGTGTGAGCACTGTCAGCTAGACAGTTTAGTTTAGAACAAGTGTGTGTTTGTGTGTGTGTGTGTGTGTGTGTAGATTATTAGCCTCAAGTATTCAACGCTTGTTGTGTGTAGCGACCATTTTGTCCCAGAAACCACTGAGCAAGTTTTAACAGCCAACCCATAAAAACAGTATAGGTTAATTGTGTGTGTTTCATGTACTTGTGTGTGTGCATTAGCATCATGCACTAGCTTTACCTACCCTCTATAGGCAGAGCGTTATCCCTTTCCTTTCTGACATTACCAATGACCACATTCACCCACAAGTTTTACACTTAAACCATTGACTTGTTTTTGATTAAGTTTGCTTCGGTTTAGTTCGGTTTAGTTGGGTTTGATTCAGCTTGGACCAGTTTAGTTCGATATAGTCACTATTTTGGATTTTAGCTATCCTCTTTAACCAACCAATTAAAGATTGTCTACTCTTATTTCTTGAATCGATAAATCAGATTTTGTATACACCTTTTGTCATTTATTATCCCATACCTACAACCTATACTCTCTCTGTACTGCAGTTTGATCTGAAAACAAGTTCCAATGGTGAAAGATTTGTCAGTCACCATACATGTAGCCTACAATAATTCTTTCACTACTGAACCCATGTGCCATAGGGTCCATGGAAGGTCGAACCCATGTCCTTAAGGAAGAAATGAAAGAAACGTATAGTTTCCTAAAGGAACGGAGAGAGATTTTAAGCCAGGATTATAGCTTAACATTGTGCATGCGACTAGGGACAGATGTTCCTTAGATGAGATCACCCCACTCGACATTCAAGAGAGGGCTGGTCACGAGTATTAATAACTGAATGGAAATTTCCACCGTGATAGACAAGGAAGCCTGAATCGGAATTCGAGCTGACGTTGCTGGAAATTGACAACGCCGCTTATGCGCCAGAAGAGGAATAATTAAAATTAACACGTTTACGAGCATAATAATGAGTAAACAAGCACAGTACAGTGAATCATTTTGAATGAGAGATTTTTCAGTAAAGAGAAACCATTTAATAATTGCGCAGAAAAAAACTGCCGACGTAAGACGACGTCATTGGGGAAGTACCTAAGCATCTGTGGAGGGGAGAGAGCAAAAGAAATGCAACACCCACACAATTGAGGACGAGAAATTAATTAATATCTCCGAATTGCACGATCGATTCTTAGGTGCAATGAGATTATGTGACATTGAGAAGAAGAGCTTTCGGAAGGTATAATTTTTATATTTGTGGCACCATTATTTTAGAAGTTGACCACAGAAAAGGCTTGAGTCTTATTTTTTTGTAGTAAAACAGTATAAAGCTTCGGGCGTTTCCGAGCCAATCATGCAGTTTCAGACAGCCCGAGGGGGCGTCACTGTGTCACATCGCATGCAGTTCCGACAGCCCGTGAGGGGCGTAAGGCTACATCACAGCACATGCAGTTATTGTCAGCCTGCGGGCATGACACTGTGTCACGATCATCATTGAATGCAGTTTCAAACGGCCTGAGGGCACGTCACTGTGCTACATCACAACGAATGCAGTCTTGAACAGCCCGAGGGGTGTTGCCACGCATCACGCAGTACGAATCCGTCCAGGAGGACGTGAAGTTATATCAGCACATGCAGTCATACGAGCACTCCGTGAGGGGAAGTGCTGCACCACGACGTAGAAGTAGTCATTCCGACAGTCCGTGAGGGAACGTAACTCTGCGTTACATTGAAAACAGCTACCAGTACTCCTTGAGGGGAGAAACGTTGTGTTACACCGCAGAAGTAAGATCCGATAGCCACAGGCGTCGCAGTATTAACGACTTGCTTGCCTACATAAGGAGTGGTCAAGACGAAATTTTAAAGTATCGCCGTAGTGAAATATTAGGAAAATCCTAATTATAGGATTTAGGCCCGACTGTATACAAGTTAAAGTGAAAATTCGTAAGATATAGTCAGAGCAGGCTGCGAACGTCGGACTTAAAGGCGATAGGTCGTTAAATGTACGAATGAATAGATCATAACGTACGGAAGTATCGTACCAGACAGATAAACTGTTATTTAAATTAAAGAAACCTAAAAGGGAAGAACAGAATAAGGTTCGAAACGTAGGAGTGTTAAAATAGTTCAAATAAAGAAGATAGGAGACTATAAACATTATCTCCAGAAAGCAGGCGAACTATTCTAAAAATACTAGAATTGAGAAGTGCTAGCTGCTCTAAACTAAATCTATAGGTCTTAGAGGAGACCTCGATCCGTATAGACTTTCGTTAGGATCGATAGACAGATCTACAAAGAAGCCGTTCAAGCTAGATAAATAGCCGGTCATCCAGGATAGGAGTAGCAGAATTGGACTCCAGGGAACAGTAGATGTTTCGGGACTTTCGCATTCTGCAGGATAGGAAGCCGACATCGAATAAATTTCACCCTTGGAAACGGGAATTTAAGAAGATCACGTGTGATAGGCTCAGAAATACGGCCTAGTGATCGAGAATTGTGAAGTGTAAAATAATCAAGATCGTATGTTAAATTAATATTTTTAGTGTTTATTATGTGTTCAAAGGGGACACATCAGTATATAAAAATGTCGTCAATATTAAGTGTTTTAAATATATGTCAAAAAGTGTTTTTACGTAAGATGAATTCCTTTAATATGGAGTAAAAAGTTCAAAGTGGGCCCAAAAATGAAGCACCGCACCAGATTAAAGATCATGGGATGATCTGGAAAATATGTGAGTACTAAATTCATTTTATTTTGGTGTCAGAAATTAGATTGTGTACAAACCCACCGGAGTTTTTGAGTAAAAGGGATGTGTTTTAATAAATAAATACTGAATAATCAAGAACACGGTCTGAACAATAATATAAATAAAATTGAGAAATTATAAATAATTATGTAAAGAATAAATCCCGTAGAGGAAATATGTGAATAAAGGGTTAATGTATTTAACAAATGTCATAAGGAGCAAGCGAAATCTCATTAATTATCATGAAAGATATTGAAATAAAGTAAAGTTGAGATATGAAAGAAATAGCTTTTGAGCTTGTATAAAGAATAAAGATAATAATAATAATTAAATATGGAAATGTTAAATAAAAATCAAATAAATTGATATGAACATAAGAGCGTTAAGCCTTAATGTATGTGTAAGATATGATGTTCAATGGAATATATTAAACAGGGAGCGATTTATCGACAACGGAAGGATTAATATGTGAATTAAAATAATATGAATTGTTACTTAAGAGATTTTATCAGTTCTTGGGAAGACATTTTCGGCTTAAAATAATGCATAGCGCATAATGAGCGCAAATATAATATTAAAGTGTCACGCTAGGAACGCGTAGTGGTTAAAATACTTGGTACATTACTTATGGAGGGTAGTTGGTTGCAGTGAATTGATAATTGTATAAGTCCTCTATTTGTGACATAGTATCACGAGGCATTGTGTATGTATTTAAAAAGGGAGCTAATATATGGTATTATTGAGCGTATGTCATATGGGCCACGGCCGACTCTAAATCGCATTTTGTATAAGTCCTCTGTAAGGGATTGGTTCCCGAGGCACGTGAACAGATTCGAATGCAGAATCTTCTTATGATAAAAGCCCCTTAAATTCTCCGTCGTCGTATGTGTATTAATCTTCCCAATCAATGAGGACCCTCTCATAATTAATAAAGGCCAAGGATACGAAAATGGTCTGTGAACCAAAGAATAGTTGTTTGAATGAATACGGTACAGTAAAGCCCGGTCTCCCCAGAATTGGATATAATGGGAAGGTTTGTTTTGAAAGCCTTGGAAATAAGCTACTAACGTTGGGTCAGACAGGGAGTCGCCGTCACCCTACGTGGTCATAAATCGCACCCCAAGTAGTAGAGTCTAGCTCTCTTAAAGCGAGAGGGAACAGAGACCGTCTCGTAAGCTGTTGTAAAGAGAATGAATACACCAGGAGTGTTTAAAGTTGTTAACGACCCGGGCGTTGAACCGAGGTCTTTATAGATGGATATTTCGTTTGCCGGTTCAGATCGTAGTTTCTTATATGATAATGGTCTATTAAGACATAAGAGATAAATAACAATCCCTATTGTAATAATGTATGGACGTGGGATTCCACGAGTTGATTGAAGGCAACTGAGTTCGGGAGTAACTATAGTTTTTTGACTGTGTCAAGTACCTTCACGCTCTGGAGTACACAATTGATTTTCTGATTACCTTAATATATTTTGTGAAATAAAGAGAGATGATAACAACTGAATGTGTGGACATGCCCAAAATATTGAGTTAGATAATTAACATGGATTTTAAATATAATTATATATTTGTTTTTGAGAAATAAAAAAAAATATAAAAGATAGTGTTTGAGGTGTACAAGAATGACACCTTAATAATGTAAATGCATGGAGCCAAAGAGCTCGGAGTTATGTAAACTTAATGTTAGTGCTTTATGGAAGTGAGACTAAGTAAGAATTGTTGGTTTATGTGGAAACCACAGGTTTTGAATACAATATTTGTTTATATTTGTGATTCCTTGTTCATTGGGAACAAGCAGTTGATTATTGGGTCAGTAATTAAATTGTTAAAGTGTTTGTAGCGCCATTAATTTTATTTAATTAAATGTGTTTAAATAGGAGTTGATTTTTGTTGTTATTTTGCAAGTGTATCCTCTAATTGATCCAAAATATGTGAGTCACAGAGTGGGGGAACTTACCGCTGCCCCGAAAATCCCGAATTGAGCTACGCTGGTATACTGTGATTGGCATGTTTCTTGCTAAATGGGCACACTACCTAGCTATGTTTCATCACTCACTGTAAACATTTCACATGTCCATATCCGATTATTAGTTTATAAAATCTCAGGTCGATGACCTTGATGTATTGGGTATTTTTGGATAAATTCATTAGCCATGGGAAAGGGTTGACCATTCTAAGTCCTATGACACCTTACATGTTGATATCCGATTATTAGTTTATAAAATCTCAGGTCAATGACCTTGCTGTTTTGGATTTTTGGGGTAAATTCATTGGTCATGGGAAAGGGTTAACCGTTCGTAGTCCTATGACACCTCACTTGACCCTCTCTACTGATAAGTTTATAAAATCTTAGGTCAATGACCTTGCTGTTTTGGGTATTTTGGGTAAATTCGTTGGTCATGGAAAAGTGTTGGCCATCCTGAGTCTTGTGACACCTTACTTGTCCCTCTCTGATTATTAGTTGATAAAATCTTAGGTTAATGACCTTGCTGTTTTATTTTGTGGTAAATTCATTGGTCATGGGGAGGGGTTGGCCATTTTAAGTCCTATGACACCTCACATGACCCTCTGTGATTATGAGTTAGCGAGATATTAACAAAAGTGTACTTAGGCCCTTTTGACAAAAAACAAAAATACATTGAAAAACGGGGCGTCATACCAAGTCCAACGACCCCTCATACAAGTCCCTAGCTTTATTGGTTCATGAGATATTAAAAAGCCAATGACCTATTAGTTTTGGATCTTTTGGTTATTTTTATATAACTCATCTATAAATCATTATTTAAAAAGTCCGCCCTCTTACGAAAACCCCAAGTGCGCATGCGTAAAAACAGAAAACAAACATGTTAATTCATAGTGGCAATCGGCTCTTCACATGCGTTTCATGTGGAACAACGTTTAATTTCATCATATCATTAGGGACCAGTCCAAAGGGACCGGTCCAAAGGGAACAGTCAAAAGGACCCGTCCACAGGGATCCGTCCACAGGGACCCGTCAACAAGGACCCGTCAACAAGGACTCGTCAACAAGGACCCGTCAACAATGACTCGTCAACAATAACCCATCCACAGGGATCCGCTCCCCCACCCTCTTACAAAAGCCATGAGTGGGCATGCATAAAAAACAAAAAAAACAAGCATGTTAATTCATAGTGGCTATCCACCGAACACATGCACTTTATGTAGAACAACGTTGAAATCCATATCGGCATTCAAACTCTCACATGGTGCAATTGGAAAGAGAGATTCTCTAAAAAATTACAATGTCACCCCCTAGTAGGGTAGATTTTATTTTTGGGGTTGAAATATGCTGTCCATTGGAAAGGGGGTGTCAGCCCGAGTTCAATGACACCTCATTCGTCAAAATCCGACCATGCGTTCGGGAGTTATCGGGCTGCCGCCATCTTGTGAGGAGGGTGAGGAGGAGGAGGTATCTGAACTCTCACAAAACCACTACTAACATTAACCGTACCAAGTTTCACTGCGCTCGAATAATTAAATCACGAGTAAATTCCATTTAAATGTTTTAAATTCTCTTGACCGCCATGTTGTGTTCACCAGGTTATTGAAAGTCCAATAGGTGAACTTTTATAAATAGCCTCTATCAACATCCAAAATTTCAGTTTGATTGCTGTAATAGATCCGAAGATATTGAGAACCGTCTAAATATTTTGGATGGTCGCCATGTTGGATTGTTATATGTGTAGATCATAGAGTTATGTACTATTAGATGAAGATTAATGCGCAGGTTCATTATTCTAACTTTCACTTCTAGCGCATGATTAGGACCAAAAAGAAAACAAATTTAAAATTTCGCACAGCCACCATTTTGAGGCTACGAAAATAATTTAATGAAATTAGATGCCAGTGCATTAAAATATGTATAGGCTATACTAAGTCTCAATGCGCTCGGATGGTTAAATTGCATGAAAAATCCATTAAAATGTTTCAACTTCGCTTGCACACCATATTCGATTTACACTTAAGAGGTTTTTGAATTATACATGGGTAAACTTGTAGTAGTACCCTTTATCATCGTACGAAATATCAGGGTGATATCTGTTACTGTTGCGGCATAATAGAAATCCAGTGAAATATTTCGCGTGGCCGCTTTGTTGGATTGGTGAAACGTATCAAACTTCGAAAGGCACGGTCGAAGTGGGACATATTAGTACCGATCACTTACCGAGTTTCATTGAAATCGCTCCGGCCGTTTAGATTTTATTATGACACACACACACACTCACACACAAAAGGTGAGCTTATAAACCTATTTTCTTCATAAATGAAAATAGGCTAAAAAGACATTTCATTTCTATTTATATAGAGAGACGGAGATTAAATACGAACATGAATCATTTGAGTATCATAAATTGTAAATCTCATTAGTAGCTGATTAGCTGTCATGAGTGATGAGTATTTCTGTCCCTGAAGGAAATATTGTCAAATGGATATTTATTATGTTTGAATTCAACTAAATACCAATCAGTCAACAAAGCAGACAAGAATAGCTGATGTTTGCGTGATACTGAAACTTCATCTCGTGTTGCTGTATTCCTAACCGGAGTATCAATATACAGTAGAAATAGTTGTTGAGACATCGTGGTCACGTAGCTGCGTGTTCTTGGGTGTGTGAGGAATCTGTTAGACATTCTGTGTTATTATGATGGTTGTACTAATGTGTGAGTAGGATTTGAGCGATTTGCCTAAAGAAGAAACGGGTAACTACGGAATGAGTTGAGAATATTACTGAAAGAAATCTCGCTTTGTCAGCATTAGAATTTCGGACCATTGATCGATGAAGCTACAGTTCTCATCGTTGAGCGTGTAACATCGCAGTCAGCTGAGCAGGTGAGTATGGAAATTAAAGGAACAGGGTCAAAAGAGCAGTGAAGTAGTTAAGTGGTTCTCGTTGAGGTGACCGTGATAAGGATAACTAAGGAATGAACACCTGGTGAGTCGAACAGGTTGTAAGATTCGGCAGTCATTCACAGCTGAACATATAGACCTACTCCCGAGTGAGAGTAGGTCATATCAAACTAGTACCCTAAAGATGTGGCAGTAAACAATTTTAGCCTATCTTCGTTTATGAAAAAACGTTTTGTCCGTGTGTCTGTGTGTGCGTGTGTGATTCTTGTGTGTGTGTGTGTGTGTGTGTGTCTAATAACTTTAAACGGCTGGAGCTATTTCAATGAAACTCGGTAAGATCATAGCACCATTTTGGCCAACCCCAACCGTGCCCTTCAAATTTAATTGTGTCTCACCAATCCAACATGGCAGTTGTGCGAAATACTTCACCAGCATTCAGTATCTCCGAAACTATTACAGATATCTCCCTGAAATCTTGTACGGTAATAAAGGGCACTACTAAAAGTTCACCTATGATACTTTCAAAAACCTGGTAACTACAAAACCAACATGGCTGCCAAGCGAAGTTGAGAATTTTAAATAGACTTTTCTCGCGATTTAACCATCCAAACATAATGAAACTTGGTACAGCAAATGTTTATACACATTGTAATGCACTGGGATCTAATTTAGTTTAATTGTTTACATAACCGCAAAATGGCGGCAGTGCGAAATATTTCACTGGCATTCTATATCTCCGAAACTATTTCAGATACCACCGTGAAATTTTGTACAGTGATAAAGGGCACTGCTACAAGTTTATCTATGTAACTTTCAAACACCTGTAGAGTACAAAATGAACATGGCGGCCAAGCGAATTTGAAACATTTTAATGGACTTTTCTCGTGATTTAACCATCTGAGCGCAGTGAAATGTGGTACAGCAAATGATTATACATATTGTAATGCACTGGCATTTAATTTAGTTCAATTGTTTACATAACCTCAAGATGAAGGCTGTGCGAAATTTTAAAATTAAGTTATTGATGTGTAACATCTTCCCACTCGGTTGCTGGATATTTTTGTGGGAGTGATTTTGAAAAAAGGGACGGAAGTGGATCGGACTGAAGTGTGTAAGGCGCACTGCGATTCGATCCAGCTGGCAGTGGAACCATGTGGAATGTATATAGCATACGGATTATTTCAAGGTTTGGAGGCGCCATTACAGATATTTCTACAATGAATCATCATTAAGTTGTCGTTCGTTGGTGTAAAAATATTCATTAAATCATATTTGCTGAAAATAATTATGATTTATTAAGAGTCTGTTTTTCAATCTCTCGATTAAAGTGATGGGCATCCTCTCGCCGAGTAACTTTCCTCTACACTTTCACACGGAACGGTAAACGCTCATGGGAACTCTGGTGTCAACTCATTGAAACAAAAACCACATGTTTCCCTATCAGTATTTAAATGATGGTATGATTTTATATGACACATTGTAACTAGTCGGCAAAGCCGGTATTATGTTTCTGCACAATGACTATTCTGATATTAACCCACATTGCGGTAATGCAGTGAGCAATGTAATATATATCGATGATTTTATACGGGAACTGGGCTAGCCTTTCATGAACCACTATAGGAATTCTCTTTACTGTCAAGTAGGCGTATTCATAACTAATTTAAACTCAATTCCACGCAGGAACATTATCGAAAAAAGCAAAATATTAATGGAGCATAAAAAAAATACTTCCATTTAATTACCGGCACGTGAAAATGAGTACCTGTCTTGTACTCCAAATGTCTGTGGTGTTAGTGGCTGCGTGGATAACATCTTGGTCTGCAAATCATGAGGTCTCAGGTTCGAACCCCAGTCCCGGCAATTATTTTTGCCACCAGATTATCGATTTGAACGATATGTATCATAACATTATGCGTCATTTTAACAGAATCTACATGAAATTACGATTTATCTAATTTTAATTACAATAGTTTGCACCAAGCAGGAGTTGATAAATTTCATTGGAATTGAACATTATTTCTAGTAGTCTATAGATAGACTAGAGGCTATGGTTTCATTCTTCCTCTAAATTTACAATATAATATGTGATGTTTGTTCAAACAAGTGTGACAGTAGCATATCTCCATTTCAATCTATACATTCATCATAGTACCAGTGTGAAAACGGAGCGTAAATTAACACTTTAAGAATGTCCAAGCTGTGTAGTATACGAGTAGGATAACATGTCAGATGACTTCACATACATTTCATTCCAATTTCATAGTCGCATATGATGTGTAACTTCTGACATGTTACCCACATGTCAGAAGTTACACATCATATGCGACTACTGTAAGGCTCGTACCTCTTTTATTTCTTGTGTCGTAAGCATGCGATCGAAGTGAAAGTTTGAATAATGAAGCTACGCAATAATTTTCCTTTAATGGTACATAACCCTATGGCCTATACATATAACAATCCAAAATGGCGAGCATCCGAAATATTTTGACGGTTCTCAATATCTACGAATCTTTTACAGCAATCAAACTGATATATTTTTATGTTCATAGAGGCTATGAACATAGGTTCACCTATAGGACTTTCAGTAACCTGGTAACCAAAAATCCAACATGGTGGTGACGCGAAGTATAAATATTTAAATGGACGTTTCTCGCAATTTAACCATTCGAATGCAGTGAAACTTTGCACGTTAAATGCTTATACAAATGTTAATCCACTGGCATATGATTTATTTCAATTGTTTTCATAACCAAAAGATGGCAGCTGTGCGAAATTTTAAAAACTCGTTTATACTTCTTGTGTCCTAATCATGCGATTGAAATTTGAATACCACACGTACACAATAATCTTCACGTGATAGTACAAAAATAACAAGAAGTTCCGTGACGAACTAACGAGCCTACTTTTCATGCCGATGATTATTCTACAGTACATGAAACTATCAAGAATAATGACGAAATTAAGTTGGTAATATCGATATGTCTAATTAGTTCGATATATTCCTGGTATAATGTAGCCTAATAGAGCACTACAGTTGGCAGCCCTGGTGACTGAATATATTCCTAGTTCCATCTTTTAAGGTAGAGAATAAAAAAATTGGTTGAAGTCCAATGGACGTTACATGCAGTCAGGCATTGGATTTATCAGCACGCGTAAAATCATGTTGGCAACAATATCATGCGTGTGCTGGTCAGAAATAGCCTAATCTGAAATATTATGATATCTTGTTGTGTCAATTTTGGATGAAATCCATTTGTTAGTATAGAAGTTACATGTATTTTAAAATTGGGCCTATCAGCAGGCATAGAATCATGTTGGCAGCACTGACTTATATTAATTATTCCAAGTTAATCTAGAATGTCAGGTGCTATACGTGTGCAAAGTATAGGGCTGTTGGCTTGCATACTTCCTGATATATTGATATTAGGTTAAAAAAATATAGACAGCATTTATTAACAGTTGGCAGCCCTGATTGCTCTTAAGAATACTTATAGTCATATCTGTTATGTTACACAGAGCACATACGAAAATTGGTTGAAATCCAACTGATATTATAGAAGTTACATGTATTTAAAAATTGGCCCTATCAGCAGGCTTAGAATTATGTTGGTAGAACTGAATAGTTACTCCAAAATTAATATCAAATGTCAGGTACTATACGTGTGCATAGTTTAAAGCTGTTGGCTTGCATACTTTCTGATATATTAGTAGGCCTATTTGGATAAAATAGAGAGGGTAATTATTAACAGTTGGCAGCCCTGGTGACTCTTAAGAATACGCTCAGTCATATCTGTTTATGTACACATATTACATACAAAATTTGGTTGAAATCCAATTGATAGTGTAGAAGTTATAGGCATTTAAAATTGAACCTACCAGAAGGCTTAAAATTATTTTGGCAACACTGTCATGTATGGCCTCCTGGAATTTAAATTGAAATAGTGTTATCTACATGTGTACCAATTTTGGAATAGCTCACATGCATACCTTCCAAGATATCCAACATGGAGCTCAAATTTCTAGTGCGTTTTTTCAGCAGTTGGTAGCACTGAAATCATTTTCAAATATGGACATGAGATATTCCGGTTTACATCTTTACTCATACTAATTTGGTTTCGATTTCTGCAGCCGTTTAGGAGTTGATAGGGGGGGGGGCACACACACACAGCCAGACAGACAGAAGGACAGACAGACAGACACACATTTTCCCGGATCGATCTCATAAGTCTACTTTTTCCTCATTTTTGCAAAATGTGAAAAGTAGGCTAAAATTCCAACCTGGCGACCATCTGAATATTTATACGGTTCTCAATATCTACGCATCTATCACAACTTTCAAACTGAAAGTTTGTATGTTGATAGAGGCGATTAAAATGAGTAGGATATATGAAAATAGGCTGTATAGTTCTTCACGGATCTACTTGTTTAACCATACATCTGGTCATTACCACCCGATACACCGACAGCGGTTGCTACGCTTGCTATAGCGCAGCGTTAGATCATGTGGTCAAGCTCTCTGGTGGCTCGGTAGACACGTGGGTTCGATCCCCACCGTCGGCTGTCGTTGAAATGGGTTTCCGTGGTTTCCCCCATTTACAACACCAGGCAAATACTTGGACGGTAACTTCTGACAGGCTACGGCCACTTCCTTCCACATCCTTGCCCAGTTTCATTCATCTTCATCAATTCCATCTCTTATCCTAGCGCGCAAGTCGCCCAAAGGCGTCGACTAGAATGACCTGCACTAAACAATTCTGAATTATGGCTTTCTACAAACCACATTTTATTTATTTACTTATATATTTATTTATTTATTTATTTACTACCTGTTTATTTAATTATTTAATTATTTATTTTATTTATGCAATTACTTATTTATTTACTTATTTATTTATTTATCTATTGATCTAGTTATTTGTTTCAATTTTATTTATTTATTCATTCAATCATTCATTCATTCATTCACTGTGAATTAATACCGACAATAGTAGTTCCACTCGCTAAAGCGCAGAAAATAGGTCAAGCTATCTTCGGACACCGTAGACAAATGGGTTCGAACGCAATCGTCAGCCGTCCTTGAAATTGTATTCAACGTTCACCTCCAGGCAAATGCTGGAACGGTTCCTTCTGATACGCCACAGCTGCTTCCTTTCAACACTCGGCCCAGTTTCACTTAACTTCATTCATTTCATCGTTCACTACCTCCTTTCGTGTGGTTAGCATCGGGAAGGACATCAGACTGTAAAATCTATTCGTCAAATAGAAAATGCATGGCATCTCTTCCCTGATCCCATTAAAATGAGGGACACATAACCAAATTCATGATTAATAAGTAACTTTAAGGTTCAGCCGTTTCTCAGTCGTATTAATTGAACTTTCGGTTCAAATCTTGCTAGTGAGGGGTTGCGTTCGATTCTCGAACAGCATAGCCTATCCCAATTATTTGGAGTCGCCTATGATAACGAGGCTATTTTGGTTTTGTCTGGTGTTTTAAAGCCTGACATCACGTGAAAATGAAGTGGAAATACCACACCTCAGTCACTAGGATTGGGATTTCCACCTGGGTGATGGGTAAAATACTATGCCACTGCGACGTTTCGCCATACTCGATAAATCTAATAATATTGCAACAACAACAATCAACAAGCTAGCCATAAAATGTTGGTCATTCTCCGCGTATTGCTTCAGTCAATGAGCGACTGGTTACGTGGCGCACAGGTAATATGATGATGATGATGATGATAATTGTCATTTTAAGGGGCCTAACATCTAGGTTATCGGCCTCTAATGGTATGGGTGATCGTGAAGATGATAATAAAATGTAAACTATAACTAAAACTAACTACTAACTTATATACTAGAAGAAGAAATGGAAAACAATAGGAGAATAAGGGAAATAAAGGACAGGAGGAAAAGATACGCCCTCAACCCTGGAAGAATGAGGATTGAGGGACTTGCATGGACGGAGAACCATGAAAGGCAGATAGGAAAGTGAAAGAGGAGAGGGTCCATCCCAGAGGCAATGGAAAAAGGGGGGAAAACCAGACCCAGCTCAAGAATCCCCCGAGGTCGCCAACACCCGAACTCACCAGCCGTGAGCCCTTGGGGGTGTAGCACTGTCGAGGGTGCACCAGAAGAGGTGGGGCTACATGCACCCTGCCTCCGTAAGGGCCTTGAGCAGAAGGGGTGAGATATCATGAAAAGAAAAAGAAGGCTGTTCCCTCGAAGAATAAGGGTATCAGGAAAGATGAGACAAGGGCCAATTAAGGCGGGAAAGTGGAAGACAATCTAGGTCTCGGATACCCTAATACCGTCGGGGTCGGAAAAGAACAAGAGTTGACCAAAGAAGGTCGATATGAAAGATGACAGAATGGAGCCCGGCACAAGTAAGGCAGAGGTAATATTTTCACCTGCTGTGCTCAAGGTTGCGGGATTAAATCCTGTTGCAGTTGAGGGGGCATAATGCGAGGGGGCTCTGTCATTAGATTTACTAGTACGTTTAAGATCACCATCAGGGCAATAATTCATGGTGTAGTGTGCATTATAACTTTGTGACATTAGGGACGTCGAGGGAACTTTAGTCTTGAGGGGATCCATACCATGCCAATTAATCTACCATCAGGAGGCACTCACATTTCAGGGTATGATGGGGCATAGATTTATGCCGAATCTAACTCGCGATCTTTATATCTCACGGCCAGCGCCTAACCCACTGTGCTGCAGAGCTTGACATCGGTGAATCTGACGTTGATAATAGAGCCGTGTAAACAGGTCCTGAGTTCCGATCGGTCTGGCAGGCGAGAATTAACATCAACCAGGAGGGTTTTAGAATATCTATTCTGCATAAAGTGAGTTTAGGCGGCAAATTTTAGGTCTACATTGAACTCAATGTACTCAAAACTACATTATTGTGCATAGATGTCCTTTCTCTAAGAAACTGTTGGTTATAACTCCAAGCATTTTGTACCATATGTACAGAACAGCACTCTAATTCTGTAGATCTACTGCAAACGATTTTCCTTCAGTATATTATTAAAAAATACAAATTAAATGTCCGATTTTAGAAAAAATGGAGCTTCTTTTAAAATGTCACGGTTATTTTTATAATACATATTTTAGTGATTGTAGTTCTTTGTATTAAAGCCAAATGAACACGTAAAACAAATAGATCTCAATACCCAACAGATCCTAAGAAAAAGGGGCATCTATATCGCTATTTTAACATATATATTTTTCAAAATGATGGCTAATTTATTGAATTACATCCTACATAATTATACAAAGCATATAGTAATTGGAACCAAATTTTCAATAGGCAATGTAATCTAAATATGATAAAAGATTCTCAGTCAATTGGTAACATACAGTAGGACTTTACGTCTCCCCTCAACAGATTTCTCTAACAAATGGTGATGATTGGATGACATGTTTCGCTAGTCACGCGAGCATCATCGGATCCAAATATACAACAAAGCATTTATCTTCAAAACTCCACCAAAACTCGAAATGCCAACCACGAACGTGGTTTGTCTTTTACATTTGAATCTGATGATGCTCGTTTGACGAGTGAATTCTGCCATCTATTTAACCCCCCATTTGTCATTCGTTAGAGAAGTGTGTTAACAAGTGTACAAGATATTCATGTAATATTTCTTTCAGGCAGTAGGGTGATAAAATAATTGTTCCTTCTCGTGCAATCTAATTGGGTACACTTGCGTTGACCAACAGATAATAATTCCTTTCTATCTTTCTTTCTTTCTTTCTTTCTTTCTTTCTTTCTTTCATTCTCTTCTTTCTTTCTTTCTTTCTTTCTTTCTTTCTTTCTTCGTTTTGCCCACTTGGGGAGCGTTTTCTTCTTCTTTGTCTGGAGCGTGGCACACTATGGAAGTGAAACTTGGACTGTTGGTGCAGCAGCAAAGAGGAGAATAGAAGCGTTTGAAATGGTGTTACAGGCGAATGATGAAGATCAGATGGGTAGATAGAGTAACAAATGAAGAGGTATTAAGACGAGTGGAAGAGGAGAGATGTTTCTGGTGACTGCTAATGAAGAGAATATATAGGTTGATAGGACACATACGAAGACACCCAGGAATAGCAAGCTTAGTTATGGAAGGAAGTGTCGAGGACTAGAACTGCAGGGGTAGACCAAGGTTAGAATATGTTAAACAGATTGCTTCGGATGTAGGGTGAGGTAGCTATGTTGAGATGAAACGATTAGCTAAGGACAATGAGGCATGGAGATCTGCAACAAACCAATCAAAAGACTGAAAACTCAAACAGCTCCTCCCAAAATCTCCTCATGAACTCGCTATGCCCCTTTTTACGTTCTTCCGACCTTTTATTTCCGGTGGTCTTTTTAGCTTCTTCGGTGAAAGAGTGATTTGTAACTATAGCTCCAAAAGCCTTGCGATTCATGATGATATCTTCTGTGATATTTATTTCTTTTAATATAATAAAATATATTTATTACTGTATTTTTGAAGAGCTTCGGACGTTGCGCAGAACAGACTTAACCTCCTATTTATCCGTGCACTTTACAACACGTGATCAAGGACGCTCATGGGAAATTGAAGGATTTCGTAGCAAAAGGATGATAAATTTCACATAAGAATTCAACTTTAGAGGTGGTGTCAGTCAGTGCTGGCGGAACTTCTTGTTTTCTTATTTACTCTAAATCCACCACATCAAAAGTGTTCATCTATCTAAGAAATAATGTGATTTTATTCTACATTATTATTATTAAGTTAGGTTATTGACAGTTAAAATGCAGCATTGCGTACGCTTGAAGTTGTTCACAGGAGCGTGCGGAGCAATGTCTAGACCAATAGCTGCTCAGAACACAGTATTATCCTCGGAAAGAAGTAGCATTGCTTCCAAGTGGAGTTCTTCTTCCCTTTTGAGACAGCAAAAAACAGCCATTTATCTTCCAACAAGTATATATATCTTCTCTGCAAAACGAACCCGCAGATAAATTTCTCCGAATAGTTTCTAGGGGAATGGAGAGCACCACACTTTATTTCCCTGCATTATTTTTGTTTGCATTGCATGCCTCTCGTTGTCTCTATTGCCTTCTGTATAATTTTTTTGTCTGTCTGGGTGCCGCTGTAGAGCAGTAATTGGCATACAAAACTCAATGTAATGGGTTCTATCCGGCACAAGCCGATTTCACTTTGGCTGCTTAAATGCGACAACCTAGTGTCAATAGATTAACTCGCTCACTCACTTACTGGTGCCTTTATTGTGGTGAAGTTAGGACTCTTGGCCCTCGATTACACTTAACCACTCAAAATTCAACTTCCATGAATACTCATATATGTTATTCTTAACCTACCAAAATCAAATACTAAGAAAACTTAAATACTAGAATTAGAGTGGCAACTATGTGATATTAACTAAGATATAATAATTACGAACAGTAATAACAATGCATCATGTTTTAACAACGTTTTACTGTAGTCATTCACTCACACATTCATACACAAATTGTTCTAGTTCGCCTACAAATTTAAGAGGAAAACTTTACATTCACGTTTGAAACTTGTTAGGGAAGTACAATTTCTAACGTCGCGAGGACAATTATTCCAAATTCTATTTCCCGATACGAGGGAAGATTTACTGAAGGAAGATGAATGATATAGAGGAATTGAAATTATAGATCCAGATCACGAGTGGCGATCATGAAAGGAAGAAGGACAACGAAAATTGCAAGAGAGAAAGTGAGGTGTACTTTCTTTGAGAAGTCGATAGAGTGTACATAAGCGCAGATATCTTTGTTGTTCTACTTTTAATCTGGAAATTAATCAGCAAAGTAGAGCATAAAAGGAGACACGTGTATGGAACATTTTAAGGAGAAAATAAACCTAATGCAGGAATTTAAAGCACTCTGAAGTTTATTGTTGTTTTCTCCGGAACCATCTACTTATTCGTCGCAGTAGTTAAATATAGGGAATATCAATGGCAAAATTACGACACCCTGACGTCCCTAAAGTCAGATGAGTTAAATGGGACCTTAAATCTTATGGCTCATCATATAATCATTATCATCATCATCTCTGTGTGTGAGACATTTCATTTTCCACCGAAAACATCACCTCATATTAGCAAGCTTCGTTACTTTGTTTGAAATATGTATTTGGAATACTATAGGTGACGCACGTGCTGTACAGAGGTCCCAATTATTTTTAAGTGAAGCTGAACTGACTGCGATGCTTTCATCTAGAGCCATTGAGTAATGAAATTCTGGGGTACTTGGTTGGTATGTAGGTGTATACAAATGTGAAAAGCATACTAAACTAGCATTATAAGGAACCCATAAGACGCAATATTCCGGCATCACAAAGTATCTATAACAACAGTGGTAACGTATTTTAATTAATTATTAAAAATATTATTATTTCTTCCTCTCTCTTCATCATTAGGGCTACTACCGGGTGAGTTAGCCGTGGTCGTTACGGCATGACTGCTGGCAGTCGCTCACATCCGGGAGGCGAGGAGGTTCGAATCCACCCGCCGGCAACCTTGAAGATGGTTTTCTGTGGTTTCCCATCTTCCTTCCAGGCAAATGCCGGGGTTGGTCCCTAACTATAGGCCACAGCCGTTACCTTCCAACTCCTCGTCCTTACATTCACACTTTCCTCCCCAACGGTACGTGTAGCTCACCCATTGGGTGTCCGTCTCGAAGCAGCTACAAAACTGGCGAGCCGAACATGTCCTCGGACACTCCCGGCACTAAAAGCCATACGCTAAAAAAAAATCAGGGCTACTAAGGACCAAGAGATCTCAACTGTTTGCCTACTTGCGGACCCAACAGGTTTCATCCTTTCGGAGGTGCGTGGTGGCCTCTCACCAAAGCGGACCGGGTTCGATTCCCGGTCAATGCATGTGAGATTTTCGATGTGAAATGCCATGTCCTGTGGTTCGGATTCCACGTAAAACGGAGGTCCCGTGGCTTATGATCGCGAGATTGACGGTCACGTTAAACTACAAGCTTCCTTTTTCATCCTTTCGGAGTGCGCTTTCTTCAATGCGTCAAAATGAATATGCTTTGATCGAGTTACAACTTCTTCTCGACGAGCCTGTTTAAGTTTGTGTTTGAGTTATGTTCGGAGAAATTTCTTTTTAAAAATTCTGAATAATAATATTAATGACAAGTTGACCAGCTACTTAAAAGAGAACATAGGCTGCTACGGAGGATCTTGGGCAACAGATGGGTTGACGGGCAGGTTCGACTGAGATCCAACAAAGAAGTTGATGATGATGATGATTATGATGATGATGATAATTGTTGTTTTAATGGGCCTAACATCTAGGTTATCTGCCCCTAATGGTTTGGGTGGTAGTGATACATGAGTATGTAAACTACAACTAAAATTAACTACACGCTTATATACTAGAAGAAGAAATGGAAAAAGAAGGAGAATAAGGCAAGTGAAGGACAGGAGGAAAAGAAATGCCCTCAACCCTCCAAGAATGTGGATTGAGGGATATGAAGGAAGGAGGCCGCGAAAGGCAGATAGGAAAGGGAAAGGGAAAAGAGTTCGTCCCCAGAGGCAATGGAGAACGAGAAAAAAAACGGACCCAGCTCAGGAATCCCTCGGGGTCATCAACTCTCGAATTCACCAGCTATGAGCCCTTGAGGGTGTAGCACTATCCAGGGTGCACCAAAAGTTGTGGGGATACACACACCCTGTCTTCTTAAGAGCCTTGAGCAGAAGGCAGAAGATATAATGAAGAGAACAGAAGAGGTCGGACCCCTCGAATAATGAGGGTTCAGTAAAGATGAGACAAGGCCCAATTAAGGCGGGAAAGTAACAGACTCCCAGGCCTCGGATACCCTAATACCGTCGGGGTCGGAAGAGAACAAGAATTGACCAAGGGAGGTCGACAGGAAAGATTACAGAGAGGAGCCCGGCACAAGTAAGTGGAAGTAATGGCGAACTCAGCTGGGCTCCCGTGGTCGCCAACCCACGTCCCACAAGTTGTGAGCCCTTGGGGGAGACCAAGAAGCATACAATAGATAGAACCAAAACCAACAACAATCAAAAGAGAATACTAATATTCTATGGGCACATCTTACGTACGGACAATGACCGGTTCACAAAGAGAATATGGAAATTTTCTAAAATCCAAGACATCTAGAATAAAGTGGTTCCAAGAGTGTGAGAAAGATCTGAGAGAGAGAGGCATTGCAAATGATAAAACAAGATGTTCAGTAAAGAACATATAGCCTACTTTCTCCTAAATGTATGAGTATAGTTATAACTCGTTGTTATTATCAAAGAGTATAATAGAACTATTCTTTGTTGAAGACCTTAGAAACGATTTACCTCTACCAAACGCCACAACCTAGATAAAAACTGCTACCATCAATGAAGAAAGAAAGAAAGAAAAGAAGTATCTAAAGAATGTTATGGATCTGCAGACATAATCGACCGGACTGGCGGCGTGGCTCAGCGGTAACGTTCTCGCTTGCTGGACCGTATGTTTTAGGTTCGTATCCTGGCGCAGTCAGCTGGCATTTGAGGGTGCACAAATGCGAGGGAGCAGTGTTAGTAGATTTACTGGCACGTTAAAGATCCCCATCGGGACAAAATTCTGGCACCCCGGCGTCTCTAAAAGCAACAGTAGTTAAAAGGGACGTAAAACCAATAACATTATTATTATTATCATTATTATTATTATTATTATTATTATTATTATTATTATTACATAATCGGCCTGACGCGGGCAACATCCAACTTTGAGTTGAGGCATGTCTTTACACGTCTGGCTGCGTATGACTTTCACAACCCTAATTGAATTAACAAATCTTTCCATGACCCTACAGAGACGTGTGTATACCAACTATGTGGATATTTTCGATTGCTATTTGGCTGAAATAAAAGTATTAATTAATATCCTGAACTAGCACCAACGGTAGAGTTCAGATACTATGTGAAATAGTTTTGTTCTTTACTTCAATTAACATTTTCAAATAACGCACAATAGGCTGTTACAAACCCTTTAAAATAAAAAGTAAAAATGTATCGTAGTATCATCTTGTCATTCTTCAAATTCGATGCGCATAGAATGCCAATGGTATAGTAATCAATGGAGCCCCACGTAGACTAGTCGTGACATCTAGTGGTGAAATATCGAACAATATAATCCTAACAGAGCGAGTGCATTCTAGCGGCCAGAAGAAGAAACTTTTCAATAAAATCTGGAAGTTAATAAGTAGGTCGACGTGCAGTTACCTTTTTGGCAGGTAGATGTCTCGAGTAAATCTGCTGGCGAATTATGTTTTAATTAAATATATATTTTACACCATAATATGCACAATATAACGCTTAATTTTAAAACAACTGAGTCATTACAAAACAATAAACATATAACATTTCAAGCAAAAAACCTAGCTCTGATCGGGTTTGAACCATAGGCATTTGAGCGATAGGCTAACGCTCTACCACTGAGCTAATTGTGTCAACGAATATCGTTCTATATAAAATGACTTACATAGAACTTGTTAGCAAATAATGATTTATACTAAACGATTTCATCACTGGAGTATATTATTTATATATAAAGCATTTCATACAAAGTTTATTTATTTTGTATCAGTACGCTATATTGCATGCAATACTCAAATTAGTGAAATATAAGTCAGGCACAAGATATCCGCTGCCATCTTGTCTTATTACTGAATCGGCTCAGCTTTTTAAAATCACGTCTGCACTATAGTATTACAAAATAAACTTTTAATTTCGAACGTGCCTCTTCCATTAGAACAGTTAAAACGATTCTCGGCTCGATAATCGGAACTGGTGGGTCCCATGATATGGATTATAAAGTTTGCATAATTCGCACGGCCGCCATCCTGAAATGGTATGGCGGACGACCTTGTAGTTTGGTCAAAGACGCATCCTATACGAAGGTATGTTGTTACCAAATTTGGTAGAGATCGGATGATTTGGTTAGTCGTTATTTGATTTTACGTTTTGAACGTTTGAGTGGCCGCCATTCAGTTTTAGTAAAGATGGCGGCGATATAAAACATGACACTGAGGTGTCCTTTGCTAGTGCTACCTTTGTACCAAATTTCGTTCAATTCGCATTCACCGTGTTCGAATTGATAGGGGGGGACAGACATTCAGAGTACACACACTCACACACACACATACACACACACACACACACACACACACACAGACTCACACACACACAGACAGACACACTTTTTTCGCCCTGTGTTGATCTCATAAGTCTACTTTCATTTTTTGCAAAAATCGAAAGTAGGCTAATAAATGACAGGGACATTTTCAGAAGGACTTTGATAACCATCAGGGTTTTATAGTGGATTCAAAACCTAGGAAGCAGAGAGAACCTTCATCCGAAGTGAGGGGGCGTGGTGGCTCAGCGGTCTAGCTGAATGCCTCTCACCAAGGCGGTCCGGGTTCGATTCCCGGTCAATGCATGTGAGATTTTCGAAGTGAAATGCCATATCCTGTGGTTCGGATTCCACGTAAAAAGGAGGTCCCGTGGTTCATGATCTCGAGATTAACGGCCACGTTAAACTACACGCTTGCTTTTTTTTTTTCAAAAGTTTTTTTCTATCTAAGAAATAATGTGATTTTATTCTACATTATAATTATTATTAAGTTAGGTTATTGACAGTTAAAGTGCAGCATAGCGTACGCTTGAAGTTGTTCACAGGAGCGTGCGGAGCAATGTCTAGACCAATAGCTGCTCAGAACACAGTAATATTCTCGGAAAGAACTTGCATTGCTTCCAAGTGGAGTTCTCCTTCCCTTGTGAGACAGCAAAAAACAGCCATTTATCTTCCGACAAGTATAGTATCTTCTCTGCAAAACGAACCCGCAGAGAAATTTCTCCGAATAGTTTCTAGGGGAATGGAGAACACCACACTTTATTTCCCTGCATTATTTTTGTTTGCATTGCATGCCTCTCGTTGTCTCTATTGTCTTCTGTATCATTTTTTTTGCCTGTCTGGGTGCCCCTGTAGAGCAATAATTGGCATACAAAACTCAATGTAATGGGTTCGATCCGGCACAAGCCGATTTCACTTAAGGCTGCTTAAATGAGACAACCTAGTGTCTATAGATCAACTCGCTCACTCACTTACTGGTGCCTTTATTGTGGTGAAAATTGGACTCTTGGCCCTCGATTACACTTAACCACTCAAAATTCAACTTCCATGAATACTCATATTTGTTATTCTTAACCTACCAAACTCAAATACTAAGAAAACTTAAATACTAGAGTTAAAGTGGCAACTATGTGATATTAACTAAGATATAATAATTACAAACAGCAATAACGATACATCATGTTTTCACAGCGTTTTACTTTAGTCATTCACTCACACATTCATTCACAATTTTTTCTAGTTCGCCTTCAAATTTAATAGGAAAACTTTACATTCACGTTTGAAACTTGTTAGGGAAGTACAATTTCTAACGTCGCGAGGACAATTATTCCAAATTCTATTTCCCGATACCAGGGAAGATTTACTGAAGGAAGATGAATGATATAGAGGAATTGAAATTATAAATCCAGATCACGAGTGGCGATCATGAAAGGAGGAAAGACAACGAAAATTGCAAGAGAGATAGTGAGGTGTACTTTCTTTGAGAAGTCGATAGAGTGTACATAAGCGCAGATATCTTTGTTGTTCTACTTTTAATCTGGAAATTAATCGGCAAAGTAGAGCATAAAAGGAGACACGTGTATGGAACATTTTAAAGAGAACATAAACCTAATGCAGGAATTTAAAGCACTCTGAAGTTTATTGTTGTTTTCTCCGGAACCATCTACTTATTCGTCGCAGTAGTTAAATATAGGGAATATCAATGGCAAAATTACGACACCCTGACATCCCTAAAGTCAGATGAGTTAAATGGGTCCTTAAATCTTATGGCTCATCATAAAATCATTATCATCATCATCTCTGTGTGTGAGACATTTCATTTTCCACCGAAATCATCACCTCATATTAGCAAGCTTCGTTACTTTGTTTGAAATATGTATTTGGAATACTATAGGTGACGCACGTGCTGTACAGAGGTCCCAATTATTTTTAAGTGAAGCTGAACTGACTGCGATGCTTTCATCTAGAGCCATTGAGTAATGGAATTCTGGGTTACTTGGTTGGTATGTAGGTGTATACAAATGTGAAAAGCATACTAAACTAGCATTATATGGAACCCATAAGACGCAATATTCCGGCATCACAAAGTATCTATAACAACAGTGGTAACGTATTTTAATTAATTATTAAAAATATTATTATTTCTTCCTCTCTCTTCATCATCAGGGGTACTACCGGGAGAGTTAGCCGTGGTCGTTACGGCATGACTGCTGGCAGTCGCTCACATCCGGGAGGCGAGGAGGTTCGAATCCACCCGCCGGCAACCTTGAAGATGGTTTTCTGTGGTTTCCCATCTTCCTTCCAGGCAAATGCCGGGGTTGGTCCCTAACTATAGGCCACAGCCGCTACCTTCCAACTCCTCGTCCTTACATTCACACTTTCCTCCCCAACGGTACGTGTAGCTCACCCATTGGGTGTCTGTCTCGAAGCAGCTACAAAATTGGCGAGGTGAACATGTCCTCGGACACTCCCGGCACTAAAAGCCATACGCTAAAAAAAATCAGGGCTACTAAGGACCAAGAGATCTCAACTGTTTGCCTACTTGCGGACCCAACAGGTTTCATCCTTTCGGAGGTGCGTGGTGGCCTCTCACCAAGGCGGACCGGGTTCGATTCCCGGTCAATGCATGTGAGATTTTCGATGTGAAATGCCATGTCCTGTGGTTTGGATTCCACGTAAAACGGAGGTCCCGTGGCTTATGATCGCGAGATTGACGGTCACGTTAAACTACAAGCTTCCTTTTTCATCCTTTCGGAGTGCGCTTTCTTCAATGCGTCAAAATGAATATGCTTTGATCGAGTTACAACTTCTTCTCGACGAGCCTGTTTAAGTTTGTGTTTGAGTTATGTTCGGAGAAATTTCTTTTTAAAAATTCTGAATAATAATATTAATAACAAGTTGACCAGCTACTCAAAAGAGAACATAGGCTGCTACGGAGGATCTTGGGCAACAGATGGGTTGACGAGCAGGTTCGACTGAGATCCAACAAAGAAGTTGATGATGATGATGATGATGATGATGATGATGATGATGATAATTGTTGTTTTAATGGGCCTAACATCTAGGTTATCTGCCCCTAATGGTTTGGGTGGTAGTGATACATGAGTATGTAAACTACAACTAAAATTAACTACACACTTATATACTAGAAGAAGAAATGGAAAAAGAAGGAGAATAAGGCAAACAAATGACAGGAGGAAAAGAAATGCCCTCAACCCTCCAAGAATGAGGATTGAGGGATATGAAGGAAGGAGGCCGCGAAAGGCAGATAGGAAAGGGAAAGGGAAGAGAGTTCGCCCCAGAGGCAATGGAGAACGGGGAAAAAAACGGACCCAGCTCAGGAATCCCCTCGGGGTCACCAACTCTCGAATTCACCAGCTATGAGCCCTTGAGGGTGTAGCACTATCCAGGGTGCACCAAAATTTGTGGGGATACACACACCCTGTCTTCTTAAGAGCCTTGAGCAGAAGGCAGAAGATATAATGAAGAGATCAGAAGAGGTCTGACCCCTCGAATAATGAGGGTTCAGTAAAGATGAGACAAGGCCCAATTAAGGCGGGAAAGTAACAGACTCCCCAGGCCTCGAATACCCTAATACCGTCGGGGTCGGAAGAGAACAAGAATTGACCAAGGGAGGTCGACAGGAAAGATTACAGAGAGGAGCCCGGCACAAGTAAGTGGAAGTAATGGCGAACTCAGCTGGGCTCCCATGGTCGCCAACCCACGTTCCACAAGTTGTGAGCCCCTGGGGGAGACCAAGAAGCATACAATAGATAGAACCAAAACCAACAACAATCAAAAGAGAATACTAATATTCTATGGGCACATCTTATGTACGGACAATGACCGGTTCACAAAGAGAATATGGAAATTTTCTAAAATCCAAGACATCTAGAATAAAGTGGTTCCAAGAGTGTGAGAAAGATCTGAGAGAGAGAGAGGCATTGCAAATGATAAAATAAATGACAGGGACATTTTCAGAAGGACTTTGATAACCATCAGGGTTTTATAGTGGATTCAAAACCTAGGAAGCAGAGAGAACCTTCATCCGAAGGGAGGGGGCGCGGTGGCTCAGCGGTCTAGCTGAATGCCTCTCACCAAGGTGATCCGGGTTCGATTCCCGGTCAATGCATGTGAGATTTTCGATGTGAAATGCCATGCCCTGTGGTTCGGATTCCACGTAAAAAGGAGGTCCCGTGGCTCATGATCTCGAGATTAACGGTCACGTTAAACTACAAGCTTCCTTTTTTTTTTCATCCGAAGGGGAAGAAAGCGCTGATTGATGGGCTCAAATAATACTAGCAGGATGTCGAAGCTTGCAATCGAACAAGATCAATTCGTTACTGAAATGTGATTTGTTTTTAACACGTAGTCCATAGAGGCTCAATTCGGATGTAAAATAACAACTACAACTACTATCACAATGACAATTTATAGATACTGTGTTTTATGTAGGCTACGTAAACAGTATTTATTTTGTTTCTTATCATAAGAATATGTGATAAATAACGAATCATTTGACAGAGTGCAACACTACATTTTGACGCGGCCATTTGTTCGTAATCACAGCCAGAACGAGTCCTGACGACCTCGTGGCGCAATGGTTAGCGTTCTTGGCTGTCACATCTGAAGTACATGTTCGATCCACGGCTCTACCAAGAAATTTAATTCTGGTCTGAGGGCTGGAAAGAAGTTTACTCAGCCTCGTGAGGTAAACATGATAAGAAGAGGAATGATTCCCTTCTCAGCCATCCTAGAGATGGTATTCCGTGGTTTCCCCACATCTACTCCATTCAAATACCGGCATTCTTCCTAAATTCAGGTCACGATTGCCTCGTCACCAAACATAGCCTTAATTGCACACTTATACACTAGTACAGACATCACAATAACACAGGTTATCAAAGTCCACACACACCCTAACCCAAGTACGTGGGACTACGTGACAACGATAGCACAAAACCCCAAATGAATCAACAACATCACCGGAACCAGTCTTGCGGGATTAGATCTTTATTAGAAGAATGCTACAGACTTCACTAGCGGAGTGATTAAAAATATCTTTGCGTTTATCAAAATGTCACATTTACTGTACAATATTGTTGTGTGTTGGATGTAAATACACTATCAAGTTCTTTATGTGATATGTTCCAAGACAAACCTTCTCAATACTTCATCCGTTTCTTGTACTATTGGAGAGACCATAAAATTCTAGAAGCAAGATTTATGAGAATAGTTCCGCTCCTTCCGAATAATAAATGCCTATCTTGTGGAAGTCTGGCAGTGAACATTGTACCCAGAGCTAATAAAAATGTTCCGGCAAACAGGTCACAAATCTTCGTGAGAATACCAGACAATAACTATACAAATGTTGTCTGAGGCTTTGCAATAAAAGTGGAAAGTACACGAACATTGAATTTGGAAAACAATCGATCACTACCACCTAGAACCTGTTCAGGAGTCACTACGCAGTGAGAGTAAATGAAAATAAAAATAATTGCAGTAGCATATGAAGGAAGTAAGTACCTTTCAGTTCTAAATGATTACTGAGCAGCGTATCCTTGTTAGATATGCTGAGGGATTGTACTGGACAGCTACTCGTTTCGTCGATCCAAGTTTCAAATCTTCGATCTGACAGTGGCCATACTGAGTCTGAATTATCCCGGGAGTTTCCGTACTCACTCCAGACAATGATGTGATATTTCAAGTCCCAGTGTACCTGCTGCAATCTTAGACCTCAGTTGTTTATCTATAATTCCACCATTCTCCTGGAGCACCATATTTCAAATATTCCTGCTTTTCACTTTTCTGATGTAGCTTGCCAACAGTCGTCGTTTTACATCAATAGAGTGCCGGCAAAGCTTTGAAAAATGACAGTCAAGTGTTACTCTAGGTTTTCAAAATAGTGTAAATTTACGTTAACTAACAGATGAAGTTACATTCCGGTGAACAATAATTTTGGAGCAGACTACCTCGCCGTTCTCCCTCCTCAAAATAAGGATAACATTTACAAGAAGACATACACACTTCAAGTTTAAGTATCAGATACAAAAACACCATCATTTCAGAAGTTAGCTCTATCAAGGACCTAGGTGTATAATTTGATACAATGCTATCTTTTCCTCACCATATCTATCAAATTGTTCGAGATGCAATCAAAATGCTGGGATTTGTAAGAAAATGTACATATGATTTTATGACCCTGAACAATATTAGAAAACTGTATAATGCGTTCGTAAGAAGTAGACTATAATATGGTTGAATATTTTGGAGCCGGAGATGTGCGAATGCCAACGATAAAATTGAAATTATACAAAATACATTTCGTAGATACCTGGAACACAAAGGGACAAATTTATATCCTAAAAATGCCAGGTATAATTTCCCACTGGCAAATTTCTTTTGGAAGTCACTAACTGAACCCAGCATGCGTTGCAACGCCAACCAAAGAAAGTGTTGGCGTTGTAATTTTGTTTCTTGAAGTGCTTTTGAATACACAATTCTTTTTTTCATCTTCCGCTAACTGTCTCCAAACTATCGTAATATGGATTAACTAAATTAGAAACATTCGTGGGAACGTCCACAACAACTCACCAAAGTTTCATTGCAATCGGTTGAATGGCATATGAATACATACGAAATTTCATTTATACGATTCGTGTGCTGTCACTCATTTGTTGAATCAACTCGTTCGCTACCTACTGTGAAGTGGATTTACTAAGTTAGAAACCTACACGTAAGTGCACACAACAACCCATCAAAGTTTCATCGCAATCGATGAATGGTATACTGTATGAACGCATACAGGATTATGTTGAAACGCTTCAAGCGTCGTCACCCACTTGTTGCATCTACTCGTGCGCTAAGTATTGTAAAATGGATTTACTAAGTCGAAACCCTTCTCTGGCGTGTACACAATAACTCATCAAAATTTCATCGCAATCGGATGAATTGCATAGGATCACATACGGGATTTTGTTTAGATATGCCGTCACTCATTGGTTGAATCTACTCGTACGCTACCTATTGTAAAATGGATTTACTATGCCTGAAACCTTCCCTGGAGTGTACTCACCGATCCACCAAAGTTTCATCGCAGTCGGATGAATGGTATATGAACGCATTCGGGACTTTCTTGAAACGATTCGCGTGCTGTCCTCATTTGTTGAATCTTCTCTTGCGCTACCTATTGTAAAGTGCATGTACTAAGCCAGAAACCCTTCCTCGAGTGTACACAACAATTCTTCAAAGTTTCATTGAAATCGCATGAATGTTGTATGAACGCATATGGGACTTTGTTGAAACGATTCCCGTGTCATCACCCATTGGATGAATCTACTCGTGCGCTACCCATTGTAACATGCACGTACTAAGTCAGAAACCTTCCCTGGAGTGTACACAACATCTCACCCAAGTTTCAACGCTATTGGACGAATGGTATATGAACGCATTCGGGCCTTTGTTGAAACGCTTCGCAGATCGTCGCTCATTTGTTGAATCTACTCGTGCTCTACCAATATTGTAAAATCGATTTACTAAGTCTAAGACCTTCCCTGGCGTGTACACAGCAACAAATCAAAGTTTCATCGCAATCGGATGAATGGCATATAAACGCATACGGGATTTTGTTTAAACGATTCACGTGCCGTCACTCATTTGATGAATCTACTCATGCGCTACCTATTTAAAAAGAGATTTACTAAGCCTGAAACCTTCCTTGGAGTGTACTCAACGATTCACCAAAGTTTCATCGCAATCGGATGAATTGTATATGAACGCACGTGGGAATTTTTTGAAAGGAATCGGGCGCAATTTTGTTGAAACTACTCACGCGCTATCTATTGTAAATTGGGTTTACTATGCCTACAACGTTCCCGGGAGTGTGCACAACAACTCACCGAAATTCGATCGCAATCGGATGAATTGTGTATGAACGCAACGCCATCACTCATTTGTTTAAACTACTCGCACGCTATCTATTGTAAATTGGATTAACTACACCTATAAATATCCATGGAGTGTGCACAACAACTCACCAAAGTTTCATCGCAATCGATGAATGGTATATGAACGCATATGGTACTTTGTTGAAACGATTCGCGCGTCGTCGCTCATTTGTTGTATTTACTCGTGCCCTACCTATCGTAAAGTGGATTTACTATGCTAGAAACCTTCCATGAAGTGTACACAACATCTCACCCAAGTTTCATTGCTATCGGACGAATGGTATATGAACGCATACCGGACTTTGTTGAAACGCTTCGCACGTCGTCGCTCATTTGATGAATCTACTCCTGCGCTACCTATTGTTAAGTGGATTCACTGAGCTAGAAACCTTTCCTGGAGTGTATACAACATTTAACCCAAGTTTCATCGCAAGCGAACGAATGGCATGTGAACGCATACGGGACGTTTTTGAAACGCTTCGCGCGTCGTCGCTCATTTGTTGAATCTACTCATGCGCTACCTATTGTAAATTGGATTAACTAAGCCAGAAACCTTCCCCGATGTGTACACAACATCTTACCGAAGTTTCATCGCAATGGGATGAATGATATATGAATGCTTAGCATTTGCCTGGAGTATGGAAAAACCTGAGTAAAAGTCACACTCAGGATAGATGGATACAGCACCAAGATAATTTCCAACCTCCGATCATCGAACTAGCTGTCGTGGAGAGTGATTTAACACGCACAGCTACGACATAGGGCATACATTATTGGAAAGATAGGATAAAATACGAGTTAATTATAAGCACATTTTTCTCCTCTTTAATTGCTGATAATGTGAGACTGAAAGCTCTATCCCATTTCCTTCCATCTTCCACTACCACAAGGTAGAACATTTAACGCAGTGCCCATGGCAATTAAGAGAACTGCTCTCTGGGCCAGAGCACTCAAGGATCCTACGCAGGCTGAAACACGCTGGATGACATTTACAGTATAACTTATTACACTTTCATCTTCACGAGGCTTAGATATGACTAGGCATACTCCGGCTAACGGGAAGACCATAACATAAAAACTGGTGTGACGTCACGTGTGGCCAACAACACTGGAGATAAGTTATAGACCGGTTTCAGAATGGAGGGAACTCTGTTGTAACTTTTGGATCTCATTAAGTAAGAGAAGAAATAAGACTTTTCTTTAAAAGCAATTAGTAGTTCGCAGACTTGTACACTGAGAGTCTGCGTCGTGGGCATCCCCGGTAGAGGACACGTCATCCTCTCAAAAATTCATACCAGACTAGAAAATAAATTTTATTGTCAATAACGTTTACGACTGACATTCTTAGAGGCCCCGCGCTTCCAGAGAGAAAGAAAGACACTGAAAAAGGAGAAGAAAACAATATGCAGTATTTTTCTGATTTTATTATTATTACTACTAATTTTAGCCTACTTTTCACATTTTGCAAAAATGAGGAAAAAGTAGACTTAGGAGATCGATCCGGGAAAATGTCTGTCTGTCTGGCTGTGTGTGTGTGTGTCGTCGTCCCCCCCCCCCTATCAACTCCTAAACGGCTGCAGCAATCAAAACCAAATTTAGTATGAGTAAAGATGTGCACCGGAATATCTCACGTCCATATTTGAAAATGATGTCAGTGCTACCAACTGCTGAAAAAACGCACTAGAAATTTGAGCTCCATGTTGGATATCTTGCAAGGTATGCATGGGAGCTATTCCAAAATTGTCACAATTGTAGAAAAGACTATTTCAGTTTAATTTCCAGGATGCCAACCATGACAGTGTTGCCAAAATAATTTTAAGCCTTCTGATAGGTCCAATGTTTAAATACATATAACTTCTACACTATCAATTGGATTTCAACCAAATTTTGTATGTAATATCTGTACATAAACAGATATGACTGAGCATATTCTTAAGAGCCACCAGGGCTGCCAACTGTTAATAATTGCTCTCTCTCTCTCTTTTTAAATCCAAATACCAATATATCAGAAAGTATGCAAGCCAACAGCTTTAAACTATGCACACGTATATTCTGACATTTTAGATTAATTTGGAGTAACTTATACACGTCAGTTCTACCAACATGATTATAAGCCTGCTGATAGTACCAATTTTTAAATACATGTAACTTCTATACTATCAGTTGGATTTAAACCAAATTTCGTATGTGCTATGTGTACCTTAACAGATATGACTATAAGTATTGTTAAGATCAATCAGGGCTGCCAACTGTTAATAAATGCTGTCTATATTATTTTACCCTCATATCAATATATCAGAAAGTATGGAAGCCAACAGCTCTATACTTTGCACACGTATAGCACCTGACATTCTAGATTAATTTGGAGTAATTAATACAAGGCAGTGCTGCCAACATGATTCTATGCCTGCTGATATGTCAAATTTTAAAATACAAGTAACTTCTATACTAACAAATGGATTTCATCCAAAATTGGCACAACAAGATATCATAATATTTCAGATTAATTCTGACCAGCACACGCATGACATTGTTGGCAACATGCTTTTACGCGTGCTGATAGATCCAGTGTCTAACTGCATGAAAGGTCCATTGGACTTCAACCAAATTTTGTATTCTGTACCTTAAGAGATGGAACTAAGAATATATTCAGTCACCAGGGCTGCCAACTGTAGTGCTCTATTAGGCTACATTATACCAGGTATATTTTGAACTAATTAGATATTCCGATATTACCAACTTAATTTCGTCATTATTCTAGATAGGTTCATATACTGTAGAATAATCATTGGCATGAAAAGTAGGCTGTATAGTTCTTCACGGAACTTCTTGTTTCTTATTAATACTAATCTGATATGAGACTAATATTATGGCACACTCTATTCTATGATAATAATAATAGACTTATTAATCATTCCTTCATTAATTCTTATTCATGTCCGCCTCTTTGCGTAGCATTCTTAGCTGTCAACACGGAGGACCTAGTTCAATTCCCGTCTTTGCCAAGAAATTTAAGTTTTGTCTGAGGAATGGAACGGGTTACAATCAGCCTCGTGAGGAAAAACTGAGAAGAGGTGGGTTCGATTCCAACCTCATCCGTCCTGGAATTGGTTTTCTGCGGTTTTCCCACTTCTACTCCAGGCAAATTGTGGGGTGGTTCCTAACTTAAGGCTACGGCCGTCTCCTTCCCAATCCTCACTTGATTTTCAAATACACAGACTCAAGTACATGGGGCTACATGACCACGATGTCGCCAAGACTCTAAATAAATCAACATCATCATCATCATCAACATTCGTTCATTTTTCCAAAGTCCTGCGCTCTTTCATTGAAGGAGGAGTTGTTGATGATTCATATCATGGTCATTTAGGCCCGTATATTTGGATGTTTGCGTGGGATTTTTCTAATAGCCTGTGCTATTGTGATGTCTTTAGTAAGGTGTGCATTTGTATTCTAGGCTAGAATTGGAATGGAGGTGACCATGGCCTTATGTTCGATATTTGCCCTAGTGTAGAAGTGGTGAACCACGGCAAGCTACTTCTAAGATGGCTGTGGTATGAATCGAACCCACCTCCTCTCAGTTCTGCCATACGATGCGGAGTGTACCCCGTTCCAGCCCTCAGACCAGATTTAAATTACTTGGCAGGATTGGGAATCGAGTCCATACCTTAAGGGTGCTAGCCAAGAATGCTAGACTCTATACCACGAAGTCTGTCTTTTAGGTAGTCAGCCTGGAGGCTGGCTGGATCCTCAAAAAGCACCGCCATAGGTTATGTGGTAGAAATCCACAAAACCGAGGCAGCACTATAATGAGGCGCACTAGGCAAGCTGAGGAATGAGGTAGTTTGCCATTGTTTTCCTCACTAAGTCAGTACACTATGAGCAGAACCTTTCACAACTTCGAAAGGCACTAGCTGTGCCCTGAGTCCATTACTCAGCACCACTCATACCTCAGTAGCTTCTATTTAATCACAGCCATGAATGAGAGTGAGATATTGGTGATTTTACTCTAGCCTGTGCCAACAGACAAATGCAAATGATACCACGAAGTAGTCGATTGAAATAAGCAAATCAGCATCCAGACATGAGGTGGTAATCATCTGTGAAGGCAAAAGCTGAATCTATTGTCGCATCACTGGGTATCATTTTCTGCATACTGTATTTATGCATAACTGGGCGTGTTATTCTCTATCACTTTGTTTTGAAGTTTGAACCATAATGTCCGTTTTAATTTTTAATCTTGTAGGATTATACACAGTACTTGTGGTAAAATTAATGCATTATATGTGATAAGTTATTCAGAACGTATTTTCGCCAACCGTTGTTAATGCTGCTGTAGTGGCTAGCTCTTTGCAGTGACAAAGGCGCTTGTGATTAATTTATGGTACATTAAGTGACTCACTTAGCTTTTAAACATCACTGCCTCAAGTTATTTATTAAATACCAGTCGTAATATAATTCTAACACACATACGGTAGATCCCACATGCCCATATGCCAGTGAATGGTGCATAAAACAACCTGAATGCCCTAAATGCACGGACGTGTCACCGAAGGTTGACAACTTATATTCGCTGAACATCTAGTAGTCGAACGTCGTTAGCGTTCCATGGTATCAAGGTAGAAAACAATTCTCAATAAGAGAATTTAAATGCAACTAACCCGTAAAGGGTAAAATATTTAATATATTTGATATATTTACAAATATCACAATATCTAGTGGCCAGATAAATTTGGAATCAAAATCATCTCTTCTCAACACTGTCGTCACGAAGTTGAGTGCAGGCCTGGGACAAGAATTCCATTTCTTGCCATAAGTGAAATTCGCTCCAGTACATTACTACAAATGGCTTACTGATTAAAAACAGCAACAGAAATGCTCCACAACACTTCATAGCTTTTATCTTGGGAGTTGCAATTTGATAGAGGGATTGACGATTACAATCCTAGACCTACTGTACATACACATTACTTACGATAGATCCCAAACCACAAAACTTTTTTATCTATGTTAATACAAGAATAATTATATTGTAGGGTACCTGAGAGAATATGTGATAGGGATACTACCCTGGTATATGATTTGGCCGTGGAGTTGCTTCCAATGAACCCCTGTTGTAATCTTAACCCTGGGTCCTTCTGGCGACGGATCATCAGCCTGCATAGTTATGCCGCTGTTGGTGATCAATAATATAATGCACAGAATTGTTGGAAGCTTGGGTACTCCCCTGGTGTGCTTAAGGGGGCTGCAGTGGACGGTAAACATTATGTTATGCTTAGGCTTCATAAATTCTAAGGGGGTGGTGAGTGAAATATTATTGTTGATAAGCTATGTGAGGTACCAAGGGCCGAACCTGGTGGGCAACTAAATAATGTGGCCCCTATGTACTATGTGGGGTGGGCGTAGCTAATTTGGGGGTCGTGATTGGATGATTATTATTTAAGGGTGGCGTTAAGTAATGTAATCTCTATTAGGGCGGGCCTGGGTGGGTACAAAATATTATTGGACCCTTACTTCAAAAATTTTTCCCAATTTTGGGTGGCGTTCGCTTGGCTAGTAAGAGGTTAAGTTTAGGGATCTTTCCCGCAGAAATACGTTGTATGTACTCCTTTAGGCGTTGTCTTATGACAACGTCACGGTACCTAGTGCCTCCACCATTTGTAGGGTACCTGAGAGGGTAGCCTCTACAAAGTACTAATCTAAGGATTGAAATAAATGTGTGTAGGGGGAAAGCTTGGCAATACGTGTAAGAGGTGGTGATTAGCTAGTGGCTTGGGATCGTCAGTCTGAAAGGATAACTCCCCAAGGTACTGCTTGGTGGGGTAGTTCAGGGTGTGAGTGTGAAAGGAAGGGTGGTTTACTTAGTGCTCTGTGCGCGATATCGGCGCTAAGAGGTCTGATGTGAATCGTAAGCAGGCGAGCTGGGAGCGAGCCTGCTGGTGTCAGCGCTGTGGCTGTGACGCTTTGCTGACGTCACGAAGCAATTAAATAACAGTGCTAATACTAGATCCTACCTAGCGGGGAAGCAAAGAGGGTAGGATCTTATCAACTAATTAAATAAATGAAAAGACCAGTGGCTTCTACTATGTTTGAGTTTAATGAGTACTTCGGATTTGAAGTACTCTTGTAATTAGCAGTGCAGTTAATAAAAATAAGTAATTATCACAATCCAAGCACAGGGGGATGGGAGTGTAATTGAATGTGTGTGACGAGTGATCGCTTAAGACACTTACACTTCGGCTTCCAGCAGCGATTCGGCACGCAGGTAACACGAGACAGACTGATCCGGAGGCATGACCTCCCGGAGATTTTATAGGAGCGTCGCGCTGCGTTTGCGGAATTTGCACATTTCTCCCATGTCATAGCCCTCCCTGGGGTCGTTGGGCTTGGACACGAGGCTACCTGAGTTCATTGAGGTAATAATTTGTGTAGATGTGTAATTATGTAGATGTAGTCGTTGGTTCTTGAAGTAGGTATGTGGCATTTGGTTTTCCGGGGGAGTTAGTGTTAGGGGATGATGGTGGCGTACCCTAGGGGTACAACAATATGCTAACCACGACTAAAAGATACTCTCACGGAAATAGTGATTCATACATTTGTCAAAAAGTTCATCAAAACTAATAATATTTCATTATCGATCATTTTAAATATATCAACATAAATTGAGCCATCATCAGTGAGAGAATAACGTATGCCAGATAAGCCTATATTACATCGCCTTTTAGCTTTAAAATCTTCTGCTCAAAGGATATTTTAAAGCATGAAATTATAAGGGTGAAAATAAGAGAAAATAGGCTTTAGTTACTTTGATGTTAAGAAAGACAGATAGAAAGAAAAAAATAAACACTTATAAATATAATTATTGTTATTAGTATTATTTCTTTCGTTGGGGTCTTCTAGGGGTTATGTCTCAATTTCAATTGCTCATCTTTTTCTTACACAAATGTGTATTTTTTTCTCAATTTTTTCTAGAAGTGGCGATGGTCCCGAATATACCCACCACCTCAATTACATTTATTTTGAATAATTTCAATTATATTTCTAAAGAATGGGGAATATAAAACAATAAAATGGTACCGATAAGTGTTTTTATCAGACAGATTTTTCTTCATTTAAGGGCTGGGGACATCTTGTGATCAATTAAGGGTGGTCAATTAATTGCAGCAGCCAGAAGATTGAGTTATTCCAATGTTGATGCTGTCAGGTTACATTGGTAAAGCTTCACCGGAGTTATGTGAATTTAGGACCGAGATCAGAGGGGCCCACTTTAGGTACCACAAGTTAATGTTATGTAAGATGAGGATAGCCGGTGACTAACCAGAATGACAAGCACCCAACGCTGTAGAACATTGCATCAGGCTGGGGCTGCTCAACCTATCAGTTAATGTAGTGTACACCATGGTTATTACACAAAAGTGAGAAGCATAGTGGCATACTTGAAATAGCTCTTCGCTTCATCCCCGAGCTAGTTCCCACTGTCTTGCTTGTCAAGGTCGGCCGCTTTTCACCTTCCCTCCATTCTCCACTTATCAACTTCGTCAACTCAATGCACTTCCCCTGGCTAGGCATTGCCGTAGATAAGGGACATCCACACAGCGCTCACAGTGCTCCCCGAGCGCTACCGCTCCGGCCACGCTCCAAGCCAGTGCTCCGAGAGCTTTGTTGACAGCCTGTGAGTAAATCAGTCTCACAGTGGTCATCACTGAACATCATAAAAAAAAGATGGAGTGGTGAAGCAGAAGCCCTTCAAGCAGAATGGGAAATTTCATTTTTCTGTACAGCTTATAAAGGAGCAAAAATAACTCAAGGTCTGTACTATCTGTTCATATTGGTTAAATGTTGTTGAATTTTCCTCTCTAATATGTTCACATTTCAGCGTGGAATAAATCACAATATTCTTCATTTAACACTTGCGTTCGTTATCTGCACATTCCTTATATCGGAGAACCATTCGAGTTGTATATGCGGTATATATTTTTTATGGCAAAACAGCCCTATTCATATGATGTCAACTAACACACACAAACCATCGGCTGCACGACTGTACTTTCGTATCTAGTCAGCGTGGTCCGAACATCGCCCGCCTGTCTCAGGTCTCCTCGCTGCCACAGTGTAGTGTAGTGGTGGTAGGGGAAGGAGCGCTAGTCTGACTGCCCAGTGCTCCCCGACCGCGACCGCACTCTCCGAGAGCAATCACTGGATGTCCCTGCCGTAGGTACTGCTGTCGCAATCATCAACCGTCTTCTCCTACTTTGGCTCTGGAACTGAATACGTGCCTACTGCCTATTCCATCCTTTTATTTTATTTTATTTTATTTTAAGGGGCTTGAAAATCGTGGTACTTGTGTGTGTGATTTGTCTGATGAACTGTGTTATCGCAATGGCAGTGGTCGTGTGAGTATTTGTAATTCAGGCGAGGATTGGGAAGGAGTCGGCCATGTGCTTAAGTTAGGGACCATCCCGGCATTTTACCTTGAGTAGATGTGGGAAACCACGGAAAACAATTTCCAAAATGGCTGAGGTTGGAATGGAGCCCACCTCTTCTCAGTGCTGCCTCACGAGGCTAAGTAAAAGAAGGAAGATTGTAGTTTTACGTGACCATGAATCTTGTGATTATGAGCCACGGGGCCTCCTTTTCACGTGGAATCCGAACCACAGGACATGGCATTTCACTTCGAAAATCTCTCATGCATTGACCGGGAATCGAACCCGGACCGCCTTGGTGAGAGGCATACAGCTAGACCGCTGAGCCACCACGCCCCCTACGAGGCTAAGTGAGTGTACTCTGTTCCAGCCCTCAGACCTGAATTAAAATTCTTGACAGAGCCGGGAATCGAACCCGGACCTCCGGGGCAACAGTCAAGAAGGCTAGCCGCTATTCTAAGCCCGGCCAAGGGCATAGGTGTTTGTGCTGTCCAATAATCTACCAATTTGTTTGTTTCTGTATGTCTTTCATCGAATGAATTCACACACATATCATTAAAATATACACACACAAATTGGATCTGACAACATGTGGAACCATAGTCCAAAAATTATTTTAAAAACATCCTTGTCTCCACACAGGTAAGCTAGTGATTTTCATGTGGAATCCAGGTTTACACTGCTGAAAATATTGATGATGACTTGTTTTAAAGAACAAAACAGCGAGGCCACCTGCCCGTCGTAACGCAGTTTCTAAATACAATTTCAGTTTAGTTAAAATTTAGCGTTGAATGCCTAAATGTGGAAAATCCTCATATTAATCTAGAAAAAAATAAAATAAATGTTATAATTAAAATACCCAAAGACTGCTTCCAGTCGGCCGACCGGATCAGGGAATGGAATGAATGAAGCCCCCCATATATCGGCGAAGATATGAACTGTGCTGGCTGCCGAGGCCTGTCACACTCCCCTGGGGCAATGATTAAATAAATGACAGATGAAATGCTGGAATGAAATTTGTGACAGGGTAAACCGGAGTACCCGGAGAAAAACCCGTCTGCTTCCGCTTTGTCCAGCACAAATCTCATAATAATTATAATTATATTAACAAAAAAAGTATATATGGAATTCAACAAGAAGTTCCGTGACGAACTAAAGAGCCTACTTTTCTTAAAATGTAAGATTCATGCCAATCTATATAGACCTATCTACAATAATGACGAAATTAAATTGGTAATATCGAAATTTCTAATTAGTTCGAAATATACCTGGTATAATGTAGCCTAATAGAGCACTACAGTTGGCAGACCTGGTGACTGAATATATTGTTAGTTCCATCTCTTAAGGTACAGAATACAAAATTTGGTTGAGACCAATGGATAGCATTGACGTTACATGCAGTTAGACATTGGATCTCTCAGCGCGCGTAAAATCATGTTGGCAACAATGTAATGCAAGTGTTGTTTTGAAATCACCTGAAATATTATGATCTCTTGTTGTGCCAATTTTGGATGAATCCATTTGTTAGTATAGAAGTTACATGTATTTTAAAATTGGACCTATCAGCAGGCGTAGAATCATGTTGGTAGCACTGACGTACATAAGATACTCCAAATTAATCTAGAATGGCAGGTACTATACGTGTGCATAGTTTAAAGCTGTCGGCTTGCATACTTTCTGATATACTGGTACTTGGATAAGAAAATAGAGAGAGAGAGCATTTACTAACAGTTGGCAGCCCTGGTGGCATTTAAGAATACGCTCAGTTTATATACACATAGTACATAAGAAATTTGGTAGAAATTCAATTGATAGTGCAGAAGTTATGTGCATTTCAAAATTGGGCCTATCAGCGGGCTTATAATCATTTTGGCAACACTGCCATGTATGGCCTCCTGCAAATTAAACTGCAATATTATTATCTATACGTGTGCCAATTTTGTAGCTCCCATACATACCTTCCAAGATATCCAACATGGAGCTCAAATTTCAATTGCCGTTTGTCAGCAGTTGGTAGCACTGATATAATTTTCAAATATGGGCTGAATATATTCAGGTATAGATCTTTACTCATTCCAAATTTGGATTCGATTGCTGCAGCCCTTTAGGAGTTGATAGGGGTGGGGGTGGGACACACACACACAGCCAGCCAGACAGACAGGCAGACATAAGGACAGACAGACATACATTTGCCCGGATCGATCTCATAACTCTACTCTTTCCCCATTTTTGCAAAATGTGAAAAGTAGGCTAAAAATCGGAATTACAAAAATGAATAAAATAGAACAAGTCAAATTTAGAATGGTGTCAGTGGTAGTGTGTGTCCTTGTAATTATTGAGATTAGCATTAAGAAGGAAGCACAAGTGGCCTACAGATAGATACGATCTCTGCATTTGCCTAGAGTAGAAATGGAAAACTTCAAGGATGCCTGAGGTGGGAATCAAACTTACGCTCTAGTCAGTTGTCACCACGAGACTGAGTAGACCGCGTTCCAGTCTTCAATCCAGAATAAAATTTCTTGGCATAGCTGGAAATGGAACCCGAGTCTCGGTGATGGCAGACAACAACACGAGATGGACTCGCCTGTTATTTCATTTAAAATGTATTATAGCGTCGCTGGCATTTTAGCACACACGTTTAAAACCAACTCGTAATTGGTAACCCCGGACGGAAACCGAGGAGACCCGACCCGCTGTTCACGCGACACCACGCAATCTGTAGGCCGAATAGCTGGGGTTGGTTGGCTCCTCAGTTTAGGGGCTGCGACAACGCGCTCATGTAGCCCCGTGTACTTTTGGGTGTGTGTTTAATCTGTCTGATAACCGGTGTTAATTGTGATGACTGTACTAATGTGTTTTATCTGTAATTCAGGAAAGGATTGCAGACTGCAGACGATCAATTTCAAGTAGATGATGATGATAATTGTTGTTTTAAGGGGCCTAACATCTAGGAATTTCAAGTAGTTCCTACTTTTGCTACTGTCAACGACACCTTGCTGAACTTGGCTACTAGATGCCACCGCTCCAGGTACCTGGCGGTGAACGTTGGAACTAATATAGCGACAGTCAAATCTAACCTACAAATTTAGCTTCACACACTTGTAGTTAGTGGACGGTTCTTATACATGGGCCCACTGGCTTTTCTTCCCCTCCGAAGGAGGGATTTTTAACGCTCTTAAAAATTCCGACGACTTCGGCCGGGTTTGAACCCACGATCTTGGGCATAGAAGCTCAGTATGCTACTAACTACGCTACCGGAGTTGCCGCAGCCGAATGGCTAGGGAGCGTTTGATTGGCGGGCCAGGGCCCTTCATGGGCTGTGGTGTCACGGGGTTTATTTTGTTTGGTGAATGGTAATATTAAGAAAGCTTGTCGCGAGGACTAATATAAACAGTATACGATCAATATACGAAATCTCTGTTTACGTATAGCGATGTCTGGCGAGTATTTGAACTGGGTGACGTCATCAGATATCTAGCAATGAATGGCACAGGCCATAGTTGCCTAGCATCGACCGGCTCCACATGCAAGCCTCGTCTCCGAAGTTATGTAAACTTTCTTTAGGCAGGACAGGCCAAGCCGCGAACTGATGTAATCGCCGCGGATGGATTATTAACACGGGCTTGTTTTTGCTGAGATTAAATTATCTGGCGGGTAGACGTAGACAAGGACTCAGCGGTGCTTCTGACTTTGATTGTGCTCAGTTTATTTATACTCACGATGAAGAACGCCAGGCTTTGAAGTGTACAGTATATCTTGTTGGGATGCATGGTTTGAAACCTGACCTCATTTTTAAAGGGTGGCAATTTTAAGTTCGAATTCAATTATATGATGTTTGCTGTTGTAGTTTCATTTGAGGGACTTAGTCATTGTGGTAATTTAGACCCGTGTACTTGGGGAGTGTGGAGTTTTGTCTGATTTCTGTTATTTTGATGACTGTATTAGTGTTTGTATTTGTGATTAAGGTAAGGATTAGGGAGGAGGCGGCTGGGGCCTTAAGTTAGGAACAATACCGGCATTAACCTGGAGTCGAAGTGAGAAACTACGGAAAACCACTTCCAGGATGGTTGAGGTGCAAATCGAATCCACATCTTCTCAGATTTGCCTCCAGCCGTCAGACCAGAATTAAATTCCTTGGCAGAGTCGGGCATCGAACATGGGCCTCTGGGATGATAGCGAATAAATCTAGCCACTACAAAGTGGACGAATTGAATTATAGTGATGTTAACTGAAGTTTCCAGGATTGTAAGTGGCTTCAGTGGCGTAGTTGGTAGGATGCTGAACTGCTGTGCCAAGATAGCGCGTTCAAACCCAGCCGAAGTGATCGGATTTTTTAAGAGCGTTAAAATCCTTCAGTATGCCTTCCTTCAAAGGGGAAGTGAAGCCGGCGGTCCCATGTCATAGATTTATGGCATGTAAAACATCCTTCCACTAACTAAACTTGTGTGAAGTGAAATTTCTAGGTTAGATTTCGTTGAAACGCTCTATCATGGTTCCAACATTCACCAGTAGGTGTCAGTGACATCTGATAGTGAAAGTTGGAACTACTTGAAATTGAACGGGACTTGTAGCTCACCCAATGGGTGTCCGCTTGAAGCAGCTACAGCCTCTGGCGAGCCGAACATGTCCTCGGACACTCCCGGAACTAAAAGCCATACGATATATAAATAAAATTATCCAGGATTGTGACCTCTAGGTTATTTACCACTAGTGAGGGGGTTGGATAACCACACGTCACCTTAGAATGCAAGTGTTGTTGTTGATTCTATAAGGGCTTTGTGATATCGTGGTCGTGTAACCCCGTGTACTTGGGTTTGTGTAGAATTTGTCTGATAACCTGTATTTCTGTGAGGGCTGTAGTACATTAGTGTATCTAACTTTATTTGGCCAAGGCACGGAGTTGTGCACCGATACTTTATTAAGGTACTATCCTGGCATTTGTCTGGAGGAAGTGTGGAAAAATCCGGGGATAAACCACACTCAGGATAGCCACTGTTAGCGCCGGAATTCGAAACTACGATCTCCGGACTTGCTGCAGTTGCCCGTGAGCATGACTACGCCGCAGAGTGAAATAAAAACTCGTCGTCTGACATCTACGAGAAACTCAGTGGCTGTCTTGCATTCTGTTAAATTATTGAAATGTAACAACAGATGTAACTTACATCTCACTAGAATTACACGTTCCTCCTGGAATATGCCGTACACCTGAGGAAGCTAAGGATTCATTCATTTCTAAAGAAGCAATCAGGCTTCTCTTAGAAGCAGTACATTGTAGAAAATTTAGAAAGCAATCAGCTGTGGGGAATGAGACAGGGCGAGATAATAATTTAATCTCAATTGTAGATATTTGTCGTAACTCTCTACTGTGTTTGCACTCCCATCTTGGAATTAATCTCGCGTCTCAACAATTAAAAGTTGGAATCTGACGTATAATTGTCTGGAATTAAGTCCTTTTCATCTTTCGTCTCCCGCATCTTGGTTTGCACATCCTCATCCTAAAGCCTACAGTACTGTTTCAGTGAGATTTTTACATGTAACTTATACACTGCATTCTTTGGGTAGTTCTCTCACCTTCCTCATTAACGGCTTCGGTTGCGTAGTTGGTAGCATGCTCAACTGCTGTGCCCAAGATAGCGGGTTCAAACCCGGCCGAAATCGTCGGATATTTTAAGAGCGTTAAAATCCTTCGGTAATACTTCCTTCGGAGAGGAAGTAAAGCCGGCGGTCCCATGTCACAGATTTATGGCATGTAAAAGATTCTTCTACAGACTAAACTTATGTGAAGCTAAATTTCTAGGGGGGGGGGGGCGTGGTGGCTCAGCGGTCTAGCTGTATGCCTCTCACCAAGGCGGTCCGGGTTTGATTCCCGGTCAATGCATGTGAGATTTTCGAAGTGAAATGCCATGTCCTGTGGTTCAGATTCAACGTAAAAAGGGGGTCCCGTGGCTCATAATCACAAGATTCACGGTCACGTAAAACTACAATCTTCCTTCTTTCCTTAAATTTCTAGGTTAGATTTCGTTGGGACGCTCTATCAAAGTTCCAACGTTCACCTCTAGGTATCAGTGACATCTGGTAGCAAAAGTTGGAACTACCTGAAATTGAACGGAACTTGTAGCTCACCCTGTGGGTGTCCGCTTGAAGCAGCTACAGCCTCTGGCGCGCCGAACATGTCCTCGGACACTCCCGGCAATAAAAGCCATACGATACATAAATAAAATAGATAAATAACTGCATTTTCAGGATAGTTCTTTCACCTTCCTCGTTAAACTAGCGGCGACTCAAACGTAAAGCAGTAGCACGCACCATTGTTCGCTGCTGACCAATAGCATGCTTGCTCTATCTCTGCACGTGGACTCCACAGAGTCCGGTCCTAATTGAGTAAGTGAGAATTCTGGTGATTTCTTGTGCATAAAAGCGTGTTATTTTGTGACGAATATCGTATGTAATATTTCTTTCATGTTAGGGCATATACATACTTTTATCCAGCTTAATGTAACTGGGAACAATTTGTGTTGTCCGACTTGAAAGTTTTCTTTAATAATGATAATAATAATAAGAATAAGAATAACAATAATAATAATAAGAATAATAATGATAATAATAATTTACAACAAAAAGAAATTTTCACTTACTACACTACAATGCTGTGGTAAAACCAGTGATCTTATATGGTGTGGAGACGGCAAACTTGATGAACCTGGAAAAGCTTATGAACATTGAAAGGAGGAAATTGAGGAGGATTTACGCCCCAAAAGTGGTACAGGGAACCTACAAGGATATATGAAATGATGGAAGATCAGTAACCAACAATTAGGAAAAGACGTTCACGTTTCTATGGACATATGGTTAGAATGGCTCCAATAAAAATAAATAAACACATTTCTGATAAAACATACAATCTGATGAGCCAAGGGAGTTACACCAAGCAGATGAAGGAAGAACTCCGGAGGCTAGGAATTACAGATGACGACTGTCGAGACAGAACACATTCAGGGAAATACTTTATAACATGAAGGTTCTTGTGGGAGAAAAGAGAGAACGGAGGGGAGGAAGATGGACAGCAGAGAGAAAGGCGCAACACTGAAAGATAGAAGAAAGTGTGGAGGAAGAGAAAGAAAGAAAGGAAGAAAGAAAGAAAGAAAGAACTATGAGAAGGAAATGAAATGATACTTGGTGTGGTCCTTAGTTTTGGCCGGTTCGCATAATGTAATGTAATGATGTACGTCTATCCCTTATTATCCCAGTTTTCCAACGAAGTCGGGGATGAGATGCGGTGAAAGACCCTGTTACGGATGTTTTTTACGGCCCGATGCCCTTCATGACGCCAACCTCACGAGAGGAGTAAATGAGAGATGAATGAAACTGGTCAAGGATATGGAAGGAAGCAGCCGCGGCATGTCAGAAGGTACCATCCCAGCATTAGCCTGGAACTGAAAATGGGAAACCACGGAAAACCATTTCAAGGACGGCCGACGGTAGGGCTCGAACCCACGTCTACCGAGTCTACAGATAGCTTGGCACCATGGCCTAGCGATGCGCGCTAGCAAACGTAGCTACCACTGTCGGTGATAATAATAATTATAATAACAATAACAATAATAATAATAATAATAATAATAATAATAATAATAATAATAATAATATTTTTTTTTTTTTTTTTTTTTTAGCTTTTCGAGGGAAACCGTGGGGAAATCTTCAAAAGACAGATTGCAAGCTTCCGGACTTACAACTGTGCAGGATTCTTACTTACTAAAAACCCACAAACCCAATACTTGGCTTAAGGCCACCCCGGAACTGCCTGTTCAGCCTTACTTCAGGGTGGAGCCACTGTTACGACCAGTGGTCACAGTCAATTTCATTTAACGTGATAATAATGAAATTACTCACCATCATCTTCACTGTATTCAGCAACCAATCTTCTCGGATACTCCTCTTTTTTGGTTTTCAGCAGCTCATAGATGTAGACAGCGGTCTGTGCCCAACTTTCTCTGCTGCTGAGCATTTTATCCACTACATTGTCTGGTGTAATGACTCCAACTTTTGTCTCCAGAAGCCTTCGAAGATTTCTCCACCTCAAGCATGCAAAGAACGTGTGCTGAACGTCATCCCATTGATCATCACAATAACGACACCGTGAACTTGGCGAAATTCCCATTCGATGGAGGTATGCATCATAATAACCATGGCCAGAGAGAAACATGGTAATGTAATTAATTAACCTCACCATGTTCCCTCGACAACCATGGCTTCAGTTGCTTGATGAGCCTAGCGGTCCACCTGCCACGATGTTCACGTTCCCATTCTTCCTGCCGTTCCAGAAGAGATCTGTCTCTTTCCTCCCTCTTCACGCGTATCTTAGAATGCTCTTCTTTGCGCAAGTATATACGATGCCTTTCCTTGGCCAGGATGTATATGGGTATCGCCCCAGCTATTACTAGCACTGCCGGTCCTGACACTGTACGATAGGCAGAAGTTATTCTGAGGGCAGCTCTTCTGTGAACAGAGGTTATCCGCTTCCTATACATCTCAGAGCCAAGAGCTACTGACCAAATCTCTGCACCATAAAGAATAACTGATTCCGCCACTCTCATCAGCAATTTCCTCTTCAAGGGTGAAGGGCCGCCAATATTAGCCATGAGCCGCGACAAGTTGTTAACAATCCTTGCAGCCTTATCAGCAATCTTACTGATATGATTCCAGAATGTTAACTTGCTGTCAATCATAACACCCAAGTAACGAACAGCAGGAGCTGTTTCTATCATTTGATTATCTACTAGCATTGGAACAACTCGTGGAACTCTCTTCTTAGTAGCAAGGACTAGTTCAGTTTTATGAACTGCTAGTTGGAGACCATGTTCATTCATCCAGGTGGAAACTCTCCGCATTGCCTGATTAATTTTAAGTTGCAGACCCTCCATGGAGCGCTCCATAATGAGCACAACAAGATCATCAGCATATCCCACCAAAGAAGTGTCCTCTGGCATCTCCATCCGTAAAATGCTGTCATAATTTACATTCCATAAATCAGGACCTAACACCGAGCCTTGAGCCACCCCCGCTGTTACCTTGCGACACTTGACTCCTTCATCTGTGTCATACTGTATCCAACGATCACAAAGATAATTCCTCAGAACAGACGCCAAGTAGCGAGGAATGTTAAATGTTGTTTCAAGTGCAGCTATTATGTCAATCCATCGGGCAGAATTGAAGGCATTTTTCACATCCAGAGTAACCAGTAAACAAATTTTCCTAGAGAAGTGGTTTCCATGCTCAGTGGATCTGACAGCCATCACCACTTCTTCAATGGCGCTGATGGTGGACTTACCCCTCACAAAACCGTATTGTTTGGGGGACAGACCTCCAGAAGAAACAATCGTTGCCTGAAGCCTTCCTTTAATCATCTTCTCAAACAGTTTTCCAGCCATGTCCTACATGCATAGAGGTCTCTGACCTGAAGCAGTTGTGGCATCTCTTTTTCCTTTAGGCATGATCACAAGCCTGGCCACTTTCCACGGGGTCGCAAAGACTCCCTGTAGTAAACAACAATTATACATGTTCAGCAAAACTTCGGATATCACCTTTAATACTTCAGCAGGAATTCCATCCGGCCCTGGTGCCTTCTTATTCTGAAAAGATCGTGCTGTAGTTTGTAATTCCTCTCTAGTGAAAAGCGGAATATCAGCATGCAATACCGGAATGTGATCGGGAAATCTCTCTGGATGATTAGGAAATAGCTCATCTATAATAGCTTCCTTCTGGGATGCCGTCATAGCAGCAGTAGACACCATAATGCCACCGAGCTTCTTATTGACAACTTTGTAGCCCAGACCCCATGGGTCCTGATCTAGATCGTTAATGATCTCGTTCCATTTATGTGCCTTACTTCGAGCAATGGCCCGTTTAAGAGCCCTCCTCGCCACTCTACACTCTTCTGTCGCATTTATATACTCTAGAGAATCTCTGCAGAGCCTTTGTGCCCTTCTCCTTAATCGAAAACACAATCGTCGAGCCTCTGCTATTTCAACATTCCACCAATAGGCTGGCCGTTTGTTCGGAAAAATCTTCTTTTTGGGTATGGATGCTCCGCAAGCCTTAACAATGAGATCAATGGTCGACCTAACCAGGGTCTCGGCAGAACCCGCGGGACTATGTTGAAACAAATCCTCCAGAACTTGTTTCCCTTGTGCTATTACTGCAAGAAGAATTTCACCATCCATATGATCAACGTTCCATCTAGACGGTATCGGAATTTCATGGACTAGGCCTCTCGAGGCCTAGTATTAAAGAGGATGTATCTATGATCACTGTTGTTATAATCTAGCATTACATGCCAGTCTTCAATGTAAGCAGCAAGATCTGCAGAGACAAACGTTAGGTCTGGTGTGGTTCCGTTTTGCCCAGGCCGACAAAATGTTGGAACATCACCGCTATTTAGCAGCACTAAGTCCAACCTAGCAGCCATCTCCAAAATTCTATGACCTCTCCCGTTTGTATGAGCCAAGCCCCACTCAACTGCTCGACCATTAAAATCACCGGCCACCAGAATACTCCCGGTTACTGTACCTAGGAACTCCTCAAGGGCAGATAGTCGGGTCTCAAACTGCCGAATTGATTCATTGGGTGTTAAGTAACAGCTTACATAAGAAATATTTCTGCTCTTGACCCAGACAAAGCCATTTCCAGCACCAAACTTTTCAATAAAACTCTGCTTGGATCCGCTACCCATACAGCAGCCGTCCCACTTTCAGCAGAGTACCAAGATGGAATATCCCTGTTCTTATATTGTTCGCTAATATGCACAACATCAATATTCTTTTCCGCGGCAAACTCAACAAGGAGATCGTTAGCCACCCTGCTACGATGGATGTTGCCTTGTAGAAATCTTAGCATTTTGATTGTTTAGCACTCTCCAATGCACGTCGAAAGACAACATAATACCTGACCCGATCACATGTTCGTCATTCTTGCCTTCTCCCGCGCAGATCGGGCATTTTGGGTCAGTCGTGCAGTGAGCTGCTTTATGCTCCTTTCCGCCGCATCTGTAGCACAACGTTGACCTGTCAGTACCCATACATTTTCTTGCCCTGTGACCATAGCCCATACACCGAAAGCATTTCAGGACATTGGTCCTTTACCGAATACGGCAGCTAACCATGCCTATCTTAATATGCTGATCAAGGAGCAACTCATTTGCCCCATTGGAGTTTACCACAACTACGGCCATTCGCTGTTCTCTGAAATTGGGCTTGGTAATAGTAACTTTTATTTCACCCATGTGATCCTTAAGCCGGTCCTCTAATATTGCCCGGACTTCCTCTGCTGTTGTAAGACAGTCCAAATCCCTAATTTCCAAGATTATGGTAGGAGCCAACATTTTGACTTCACCCAAACCCTCTGCTGCTTTGGAAATCATCTCCCTGAACTTAACTTTATCTCCATTTTTCCCTTTCATTTCAAGGAGCACCGCAGCAGTCGACGTTCTGCGAATCGATTTAAGGTTTACGCCACTGCAATCAGATATTGCTTGCTGACGTAATGATTGAAGAACTTCTGAATATGTCTTCCCCTCAGTAGGCTTGATAACCATTGCCTCGTTGCGTCTCCTATCCTTCATTTTATTTCCCTTCTGATGTAGAGAATGATTACTTCTAAATTCTCCCTTTTCGTCCTCCAGAATAACTTTACCGCTATGACCCCTGTGTTTCCTTGTTCGAACTGTTTGCCAGGCATCTTCTGCTAACTTCTCCACGGGAGGTTCAATGACCACAATTTCATTTGCAGATCTGTTGTCGGAATTGACACTGCTCTCAATAACAGTAATCATTGTTTCTCCTTGATTTACAGCCTTCTCGCATATGGGAGTTCTAGGTCGAGTGATAGTAGTGACCTCTGTTGCCAATCTAGTTTAACGGCAGTGATCGAGGACATCAAAAACCTCTACTAACTGCGCTAGGCTCTTCTTGATGTTATTACTCACATTTCTATGAGTTTTGGTAGCTGCCATCTTGATCTTCAGTAATCCTATTCCTTTCAGAATCTCTGACTCTTCTTTTATGTCTATTTCATTTCGACATTTACCTTTGTCCGCAGGGAACCTCAATTCATCTGAACCTCCATTCTCGTCCGAGATTATTGTACTCTGCCCCGCCATGACATTAGATACAACGTCCAGCTCCCTAGATGAAGTAGTACTTGTAGACTCCACACATCGCGCGTCATTGGAATCTCCCATTTGGGCCTGAGCACTTGTTTCTGCGCCGCTTACAATCTCGGTGGATTCCACACACAATCTCTCCTTGTCACCAATCTCTTGTCTTATGTTGGACATAACCTTACTTTCCACAAACGACGGGGATACAATTCCTGAACAGATGGAAGAATTACTCACCCAGCCGCCCCTCAGGTAGAGAAATCACTTCGTCGTGTGGAATAGGCACTGCCACACAAAACCCAACTATTTCAACTAATATAGTCACTGATATATACCGTCAAAATCACTTAAACCACGAAAGCCAAGACGCACCAACCGCTCAGTACGACACCAACAATAATCAATAATAATAATAATAATAATAATCAGTGCGTTTTTCAGGGAGAACGCGGGGGTACGCGTATCCCTTAAACATTTCAAAACTGTTAATGAGAAAATATTGGTCATTGTATATAGTCCGGCAAATATAACTTCCGACTTGAAAGTTCATCGATCAGCTGGCGTCAACGCGCTGTTCACAACTGATGGAGGAGATTTTGAGTAATCCTCGATTTAAATCGATCTATCGAATCAGTTTCTTTTGGTCGGCAACTCGGCACTCCGTTCTTATAAGCACGCAGGCTAGTGTTTGGAGGTGGGGTAGGTTGTTATTAGCCTATTTTCAATTTTGAAAAAATAGGCTTATGAGATCACCTTTTGTCCGTGTGTGTGTGTGTGTGTGTGTGTGTGTGTGAGAGAGAGAGAGGTGTGTGTGTATGTCCCCCTAATAAAATCTAAACGGCTGGAGCGATTTCAATGAAACTCGGTAAGTTCATAGCACTATTCCCGGCGACCTCGACCGTGCCCTTCAAATTTTGTTACGTCTCACCAATCCAACATGGCGGCTGTGCGAAATATTTCACTAGCATTCAATATCTCCGAAACTATTACCGATATCGCCCTGAAATTGTGTACGGTGATAAAGGGCACTACTAGAAGTTCACCTATGAGACTTTTAAAAATCTGGTGACTACAAAACCAACATGGTGGTCAAGCGAAATTGAGACTTTTAAATAGACATTTCTCGCGATTTAACTATCCAAACGTAATGAAACTTGGTACAGCAAATGTTTATACACATTTTAAAGCACTGGAGTCTAATTTAGTTCAATTGTTTACATAACCTCAAAATGGCGGCTGTGCGAAATATTTCACTGACATTCTATATCTCCGAAACTATTACAGACATCATCATGCAATTTTGTACGGTGATAAAGGGTACTGATACAAGTTTACCTATGTATATTTCATAAACCTGTAAAGTACAAAACGAACATGGCGACCAAGTGAATTTGAAATATTTTAATAGACTTTTCTCGTGATTTAACTCTCTGAGCGCAGTGAAATGTGATACAGTAAATGATTTTGCAGATTGCAATGCACTGCCATCTAATTTAATTCAATTGTTTACATAACCTCAAAATGGCGGCTGTGCGAAATTTTAAAATTAAGTTTTTATTCTGTGTCGTAATCATGCGATCGAAGTGAAAGTTTGAATAATGAAGCAAGGCAATAATTGTCCTTGAATGGTACATAACTCTATGGCCTATACATATAACAATCCTAAATGGCGAGCTTCCGAAATATTTAGACGGTTCTCAATATCTATAAATCTTTTACAGCGACCAAACTGAATTTTTTAATGTTCATAGAGACTATGAACATTTATTCACCTATAGGACTTTCAGTAACCTGGTGAGCACAAATCCAACATGGCGACGACGCGAAGTATAAATATTTAAATGGACGTATCTCGCGAATTAACTATCCGAGTGCCGTGAAACGTTGCACGTTAAATGCTTATACAAATGTTGATCCACTGGCATGTAATTTATTTCAATTGTTTGCATAATCACAAGATGGCTGGTGTGCGTACTTTTATAATCTCTTTTTTACTTCTTGTGTTCTAATCATGCGATTGAAGTTTGAATACCACACGTACACAATAATCTTAATGTAATAGTACAAAAATAAACATCCATCCTGGCAACCATATGAAATATTTAGACGGTTCTCAATATCTACGAATCTGTTACAGCAATTAAACTGAAATTTTGTATGTTGATAGAGACAATTAACATGAGCAGGATATATGAAAATAGGCTGTATAGTTCTACACGGAACTACTTGTTTTTTGCGTGTGATTAGTTTTGAAGGATGAAGAAAATAACGAACTATTTAACATCCATCCAGGTATCGAAAAAGCTGAAAGTTAACGATTCGAACACAAACAATGACCGGACTTTGCAAATTGCCGAAAATGGTAAGATCGTGATGTTTTGTCGACTACAGCTGAGGGTACACCTTAATTATTAGTATTTTGAAAGAAAAAAAAAGGCACTGATAGTAATAATTGGTAATCCATCGGTTCTTTTAAAATCAAGAAGTATTCACTGCTTAATGTTTGAAACATCTATTATTCAATCCATTCGTTTCGTATTATCAATTTAGAATGTTCTAGTATTGTCAAGTCATTTGTAAAAACAGGACAAGAACCTATCTCCTTTTAGGCAGGTGTCGACAGAAAAATATCGTTATTGCTTTTGTCGCATTATATACTGCGCTGCGAAGTGCGGAAATCCATTTGGAAGGCCATCACTGTGATACATAGCACCCTATGGATGTGAACCAACCATATCGGGATCTCAGCTATCGATACTACAATGGGAATAGAAACCGAGCCTGAATATTGATAGCTGTAGGCTACAGTAAACGTTTCCATATCTACTTGATATGTAATAACATCTTCCTTCGATTATAGATTCCATTTTTTTATACATATTATTGTATTACTCTCACTAGAACAATTTCTAGCAGTTTGGAGTTTCCATTTGGTGGGGCCTAAAGAAAACTAGAACAAGTAATCATAATATCGGAACAGATTAGTCTTCTGGGATCATGTCGCACTGCAGATCTGCCATGGGGAACTGCAGGTTCAGAGATCTGGGGTTTGAATCCCGACAATGGTAGTGGCCATCTTGAGTGTGGTTTTACCCCTCTGGGATATACACACATTTTCACTTGCACACTCACTTTCTATTTTCTTTCTCTTTTCAGGAAATTTGCTGGGATACAACCTAATTTTAACTTTCCGGGCACCAGCCCCAATATTTTAGGCTCTTACACCACTATTTCACTTCCCAACAAAATCAGAAAATGTCAGAATCAAAATCTGAGAAAATGAACACACGCTTAAGTATATCGCACTGATGAACAGAGATGTCTGTTAAATTAAGCAACAGTGTGAACCAAATCACCGCAAACTGAGCTCTCCCTCGAGCACTTGAGGTCAGCTCCATTGTTTACGTCAGTAGAGAGCGAAGAGCTAGCGACTGAGCATAAGCTTAGAACACAGGTGACCAATCAGCACGCCGGGCGCGCTTGCACGCTGGCTTCACGCCGGCGTCCTTCTGGCGCGTACGACCTAGCACCCATAGTGGAGAAAGACTATGTCTGTCTCGCTCGCTTGCTTGCCTGTCTCACTCCCTTCGCTGTGACGAACGTCAAACGGCCGCGGAGCGGTGTTCCTTATCTTAATGCGTAATTCAGTGCCATGCTCGTCTTCAGGTTCACTTGTCCGAGGCATGTATTGTGTTGCGCACAACCCCCAACCTGGAGGACCAGAGAACCTTCTGTCAGGGTTACCATACCTTAGCTGAGATAGTCTCATTTTAAGGCGCCAGACACTCGCCTTCATCCGTCCTCATAGGGATAGGATTTGATGGTTTCATGAGTAGGCTAGCGTACCAACTAGGTAGTGCATTCCACAGTAATAGAGGCCCCTACTCAGAATTAGTACTTCCACTGAGACTCATTAACAATCCATTTACCCTCCCCTTTCTCCTGGGTTTGGGACCGGCATCAAATTGAGCTGGATTGCTCCCCCGATTTCAATTAGTTTCAACACGAAAAAAAAAACATATTGTACAGATATTGTTTCAATTAGGTGAAAATACAGTAGACACACGCTATTTTCCTGTACGAGTAATCCCTGCTGTGATTCTACGAGAGAACTCACACTTAACATGCAAGGATTTGGTTAGTTCCTCAGCTTAGGGGCTGCGACAACGCGATAATGTAGCCCCGTGTACTTTGTGTGTAGAATTTGTCTGATAACCGGTGTTAATTGTAATGGCTGTATTAATGTGTTATCTGTGATTCAGGTAAGGACTGCAGACGATCAATTTTTCAAGTAGTTCCTACTTTTGCTACCAAATGCTACCGTCCACGACACCTAGCTGCGGACTTGGTTACTTGATGCCATCGCAGCCAGCACCTGGTGGGGATCGTTTGAACTAATATATTGTTATCAAACCTACAAACTTTGGCTTCACACAAGTGTAGTTGGTGGAAGGCTCTTTTACAGGCCATAAATCTGTGACTTGGGTCCGCCAGCTTTACTTCCCCTCCGAAGGAAGGCATACTGAAGGATTTTAAAAGCTCTTAAATAATTCGCCGACTTCGGCCGGGTTTGAACCCACGATCTTAGGCATAGAAGCTCAGCATGCTGCCAACTACGCCACCGAAGCCGCCTAAGTGTGTAATCCATGAAGTGTGTATAGTTTTAAAGCACAGATTTAATTCAACGAGTATTATTAACTAACATCATACTAATATATAAAATTGAGATGGTGTGAGGCTTTCTGTCTGTCTGTCTGTCTGTCTGTCTGTCTGTGTGTTACTCAATAACGCAAGAACCACCGGTCCAATTTAAATGAAATTGTGCATGGACGTAGCTGATTTACAAGGTTTACATATAGGATACTTTTGATTTCGATATTTTGCACTATTAAAAATGGCGACCATTTTAGTGACGTCACTACACCCTTTGTTTTCAAAATTCCATTTTTCCATATCAAATAAAAAGAGAACGCTACGAAATAGAAACTTTTGATGGCACATGCGAGCTTGAAAATTTAATTTCCTATCCGAATGGTCCTTATCACTTTTCGTGTATCTCCAACGGTTAGCGAGTAAAACCCACATTTGTGACGTCACTACACCCCTTGGTTTCAAAATTTCATATTTCCATTTCAAATAAAAAGAGAACGCTAAGAAATAGCAAACTTTTGATGGCATAAATGAGCTTTAGCATTTAATTTTCTATCCGAAAGGCCCTTATCACTTTTCGTGTATCTCCAACGGTTAGCGAGTAAAACCTAAATTTGTGCAATAAAACACGGTCAACACCGAGTGGTGCAGTATATCTCGACATATATAAAAATGAAAGTTTAACTGTTTTTTTCTGAATTTCTACGGAAATTTGAGTTGTTTACGCGTTTCAGACTGTTTTATAATGGATGCGCGCGAAAATAATTTTTTGGTCAGTCTGTCTGTCTGTTTGTTTGTCTGTAGACAACTTTGTTCCCTTGTAACTCGAGAATGGCTGGGTGTATCAACGTAAAATTTGGTACAGATATCCATCAGATGCACCACACTAATCATTGATGTAACTCTTCTCCGTACCTCTCACAAAAGGGGTCCTGCCCCCTTAAAATACATGCTGAAATAGGGGTAGAAGGACGAGTCCAAGCTCATTTTCAGCCCATCAATGTGAGAGACAAAACTCGGGGGCCCTAAAGTGTCCGCGAAAACCACATTTTAAGGCCCTAAAACCAACCGTTTTCGAGATATTCCCAGAAAACTAATTTCATTTAATAAACTAATGAACGAATGCAAGCCGGTAACCATGGCAACAGATTCTCAGAGGTCCATCTATTGCTGTAAGACGCAATGTAATTCCTTTAATTACAACAGTGTGAAAGTTTGCGAACGGATAGAAGGTTATCACGGAACCAAATTAAGCTGTAAAATTCATCAATACGTATAAGGCGCTTAAGGGGGGTCAAGGGGTACTCTAGAATTTTTTCACGCGATTTACACCTGCGGGTGTGGTACGGCAGGTCTATTATATTCCTATCCCTATATTATATTATTATTAGTAGTATTATATTATGGCGTACAACGACGAGACAAAGCCCCTCGGTGCCAGAAACAAAACTCGGGGCCCTAAAGGGTCCTCGAAAACTACATTATAAGGCTCTAAAACCAACAGTTTCTGAAATATTCCCAGATAACTAATTTAATTTAATTTAACAAACTAATGAAGGAATGCAAATCGGCAACCATGACAACATTATCTCAAGGGGTGGCATCCAACTTTCCATCTATATATGTAAGAAGCAATGTCACTCCATTTATTACATTTCTGTGAAAGTTAGCAATTGGCTATAAGGTTATCACGGAACCAACGTAGACTGTATAATTCATCAATGCAATTAAGGGGGTGAAGGGGTAACCTAGAATTTTTTCATGCAATTTTCACGTGCGACATATAGTAATACAGGTATATATCTCCAAACAGCAACATTATTTTCAAAAATTCCTGAATTGAATCAGCATATTTTGCGGCCTTTAGGAATTTGGGCCAATTGAGGCTAAAAAAAAGTCCTCTCGGCACGCCGGAAGGCGGAGGTAGATTTCATCGGGCAAACTTGGGGATAGGCGAAAATAGGCAGAATATGCACGTTTTCGTAGAAGGATCAGACCCATTTATTGCGAGAAAGTAGTTTATAATTGGAGCTTAATTATCTTTGTTTTTCGTCATTTTATGCATATTTTAAACATTTTACTGTCTTATGGGGACGGTAAGGGGGCTGCGTAGCGCAGTCGGTAGAGGCGCTGAGCTTCTAACTGAAAGGGAGTGGGATCGATCCCCACCCAGGTAGTGGATTTTAGAAACAAAACTACCACTTTCGGAAACGCAAATGGCCCTGGGGTTCACTCAGCCTACACCGGAAATGAGTACCAGGGTAATCCCTGGGAGCAAAGGCGGCCGGGCATGGAGCTGACAACTCCATCCCATCTAGTGCCGATGTCACAAAAAGTGGAAGCTTCTACCTTCCACTACTCCCAGGGCCTCCATGGCCTGTACGGAGTTGGCTTTGCTTTGCTATGGGGACGGTAACCTTCTTGTCATTTGGGGTACATTTTTATAATTGTGGTCACACTGTCCTTATGCAAGGTTTCGACACTGATGTGTAACTATGTAACGGTCTGTTACTTCTTCACGCAAAATTATATCTCCCGCAGAGATTTTGGTTGGTTCCTCAGTTTAGGGACTGCGACAACGCGGTCATGTAACCCCGTGTACTTTGGGTGAGTGTAGAATGTGTCTGATAAACAGTGTGAATTGTGATGGCTGTATTAGTCTGTAATTCAGGTAAGGACTGCAGACGGTCAATTTCATGCAGTAGTTCCTAATGTTGCTACCAGATACTACCGTCAACGACACCTAGCTCTGAACTTGGCAACGAGATGCCACCGCAACCAGCAACTCGCAACGAACGTTGGATCTTCCCCTCCAAAGGCAAGCATACTAAGGGATTTTTAGCGCTCTTAGAAAATCCGACGACTTCGGCCGGCTTTGAACCCGCGACCTTGGGCTTAGAAGTTCAGCATACTATCCGTTACGTCACCGAGGCCGCTTCTCACTTAGTCAGATGGAAAACTGCATGTGATCGCGTGCAAGTGCGTTGTCATGGCTACGTCTGATGGCTCATCCCTCATCAATTTAGTAGTGTTGTCATGGCAACCTCTGATAGCTCTTGGCATTTTCTTATAATTCCGAAACCATTTTTCTCATCCCTTGGCGTAATGGTGGGTCATATCAAAAATTCGTTCAGACAAAAGTTTTAGGTAATTATTAGGGGAATATTGTCCATTTTGTACGGTTTTGATATTGTGCCTATTAAGAGAGATATGATTAATGTTTCCCGAAACACCCACTTTTCCCCACCCCTTTGGTCAATGGTTGTTGCTATCAAATAACTCTTCAAACATAAATGTTTGGGCCTTATTCGACACATAGTATGAACTTTGAATGGATTCGATATTTAAAATATTAAGAGAGTTATAGCGATATTTCACGTTTTCGAAAAATGACCCCAATTTTCACCCCCGTCGACCGATTGTGCCCATTAACGAAATCGACCGAGATTTTATAGGGATACATATTATGTAAAAAATCAAATTGATTGGTGCAAAATTGCGGTAGTTATCGTGTCCACAAGAAAGTGATATATGTATATAGGCTATATACATATATATATACATATATATATATACATAAATTATATATAAACTTGTTAACTGACGGTGGTTTTGGGGTCTAGGGGATGTGAAACGTGAATATATGTCGAAATTTTCCGGAAGTCGAAACATGGGACCCATTGCAATAGTTAGCTTTCTAATGAAATCTACCTAAAAACCTGAATTGTCATGCACCACAAGCCTTTATAATTTACTAGCTGAAGTACCCGTGCTTCGCTACGCGTCATAAATAAATTAAAATGTGAAAGTGACAGTTAAAACAGGGGATAGGCGAGGTGCTGCGCAGAGGGAGATTAAGGATGGAACATTTTGTCCAACTACACCGTTCGGCGTTGACCGTGTTTTATAGCACAAATTTAGGTTTTACTCGCTAACCGTTGGAGATACCTTTCGGATAGAAAATGTAATTTTAAACCTCGTACATGCCATCAAAAGTTTGCTATTTCTTAGCGTTCACTTTTTATTTGAAATGGAAATATGAAAGTTTGGAACCAAAGGGTGTAGTGACGTCACTAAAATGGTCGCCATAGTGCAAAGTATTGAAATCAAAAGTAGCCTATATGTTAACCAGTTAAATCAGCTACTTTCATGTAAAATTCATGTAAGTCGGACCAGTGGTTCTTGCGTGATTGAGTAATACACAGACACACACCATCTCATTTTTAGCCTCGCTTCGCTCGCGTCATAGTCGTGTCATATTGTTATTCAATGACATGCAGGTTTAACCCCGTTAACACCCCTTTAGAACCTGAATATCCAAAAATCCCTCCTTAGTAGACATTTTCGACACACAACAAACATATCCCCTTCTTCTAACTTCAATAGTTTTGATTGGTCGATGAGAGTGAACATCCAAAAATCCTTCCTTAGTGGACGTTTTTATTCCAGAATTTCACCCCTCCCCATATGCCCCTTAAATTGGATTTATGAAAAAAAACGGTCGAACATCTACTTATTTTAATTATTTATTCATTTATTAATTTTTAAGGTGATTGGAACTCGGAGAAAATCAAACTCCTCGTCTATGTCGTTTAAGAGATACGCGCTCCGTTCGGAATCTTTCAACCCCCACTTTTCATCCCTTTCACCTCATAATATACACCACATCGAAAAACCATTAGACATGTGTCAGCTTATTTTAAATGATTAGTATATATGCCAAGTATCACATCCCCAAATGAAACCACTCGTGAGATATTGTTATTCAATGAAATGCACGTTTACCCCCTTAACAACTCATTAGAACCTGAATATCCAAAACTCTTTCCTTAGTGGACGTTTTCGACATACCACGAACTTATCCCCAAAATTTCATGTTTCTAACTTCAATATTTTTTGCTGGGCGATGATGAGTGAGTGAGTCAGTCAGGACATTTTCTTTCATTAATATTTGAGAATTTCACCCCTCCCCAAGAACCCCTTAAATTGGATTTATGAAAAAAAAAACGGTCGAACACCTATTTACTTATTTAAAGCTGTTTTCCCCCTGAGTTTGATAAGTGAGTAAGTAAGTAAGTAAGTTAGGACACCTTCTTTCCTGTTTCCCCCCCCCCCCCCGAATTTCACTCCTCCCCATGGGCCCCTTAAATTGGATTTATGAAGAAATGGTCGAACACCTATTTACTTATTTTTAAGCTGCTTTTTCCGCTGAATTTCAAACTTATCGCCTATGTTGAATAATAGATACAGTACACGCTCCGTTAAGAATCCTTCAACCCCCAATTTTCTCCCCTTTCACCTCATAATATACACCATATCGATAAACCCTTAGACACATGTCTGCTTATTTTAAATGATTAGTTTGTATGCCGAATATCACATCCCCAAATGAAACAACTCGTGAGATATTGTTATTCAATGAAATGCAAGTTTAATCCCCTTAACACCCCTTCAGAACATGAATATCCAAAAATCCATCCTTAGTGGACTTTTTCGACAAACAACGAACATATCCCCAAAATTTCAAGTTTCTAACTGCAATAGGTTTGCTGGGGGATGATGAGTGAATATCCAAAAATCCTTCCTTAGTGGACTTCTTTCCCCAGAATTTCATCCCTCTCCATGAGCCCCTTAAATTGGATTATGAAAAAACGATCGAACACCTATCTACTACTTTTTCAATCTGATTTTTCTGCCTGAGATTCTTACTTTTTGCCTCTGTCTTTTAAGAGATACTTGCTCCGTTAAGAATCCTTCAACACTCACTTTTCACACATACACCTCATAATATACACCACATCGAAAAACCCTCAGACATGTGTCTTCTTATTCTTAATGATGAGTTTATATGCCTAGTATCCCATCCCAAAGGAAATCATTCGGGAGATATTGTTATTCAATTAAATGCAAATCTACCCCCTTAACACCCCTTTAGAACCTGAATATCCAAAATTCCTTCGAAGTGGACGTTTTCAACATACAACGAACATAGCCCCTTAATGTCACAAACTTCAATAATTTTGGCTGGGGGATGATGAGTGAGTAAGACAGGACATTTTCTTTCAATTATTTTTCAGAATTTCACCCCTCTCATGAACCCCTTAAATTGGATTTATGAAAAAAAAACCGGTCGAACACCTATTTACTTATTTTGAGCTGTTCTTCCCCCCTGAGTTTGATGAGTGAGTGAGTGAGTTAGGACACTTTCTTTCCTGTTTTCCCCCCAGAATTTCACCTCTCTCCAAGGGCCCCTTAAATTGGATTTATGAAAAAACGGTCGAACACCTATTTACTTATATTTTAAGCTGTTTTTTCCCGCCGAATTTCAAACTTCTCGTCTATGTCGTTTAAGAGATACACGCTCCGTTAAGAATCCCTCAACCCCCAATTTTCACCCCTTTCACCTCGTAATATACACCTCATCGATAAACCCTTAGACATATGTCTGATTCTTTTAATGATTAGCTTATATACCGAATACCACATCCCCAAAGAAACAACTCATGAGATATCGTTATTCAATGAAATGCACGTTTACCCCCTTAACACCTCTTTAAAACCCGAATAACAAAAATCATTCATTAGTTGACGTTTTCGATATACAGCGAACATATTCCCAAAATTTCATGTTTCTAACTTTAATAGTTTTCGCTGGGCGTGACGAGTGAGTGAGTCAGATAGGACATTTTCTTTCAATTATTTTTACCAGAATATCACCCCTCCCCATGGGCCCCTTAAATTGGATTGATGAAAAAACGCTTGAACACATATTAACTTATTTTTTAAGCTGTCTTTTTCCCTTGAGTATGATGATTGAGAGAGTTAGTCAGTCAGTTAGGACACTTTCTCTCCTTTTTCTCCCTAGAATTTCACCCCACCCCATTGGCTCCTTAAATTAATTTATGAAAAAACGGTGGAACACCGACTTACTTATTTTTTAAGCTGATTTTTTTTTCGCCGAGTTTCAAATTTCTCGCCTATGTCGTTTAGGAGATAGGCCTACACGCTTCGTTAGGAATCCTTCAACCCCCAATTTTCACCCTTTTCACCTCATAATAATACACCACATCGAAAAACACTTAGACACATGTCTGCTTATTTTTAATGATTAGTTTATATGCCGAGTATCACATCCACAAATGAAACCACTCGTGAGATATTGTTATTCAATAAAATGCAGGTTTAACCCCCTTAAGACCCCTTTAGAGCCTGAATATTCAAAAATCCTCCCTGAGTGTATGGTTTTGACATACAACGAACATATCCCGAAAATGACATGTTTCCAACTTCAATATTTTTGGCTGGGCGATGATGAGTGGGTGAGTGAGGACATTTTCTTTCAATTTTTTTCTTCAGAATTTCACCCCTCCCGATGAACCCCTTAATTTGGTTTATCAAAAAAACTGTCGAACACATATAAGTTATACTTATTTTTAAGCAGTTTTTCCCCCTGAGTTTGAAGAGCGAGTGAGTCAATCGGTTAGGACACTTTCTTTCCTGTTTTTCTTTTACACAGAATTACACCCCTCGCCATAGGCCCCTTAAATTGGATTTATGAAAAAAAAAACCGGTCAAACACCTATTTACTTATTTTTATGCTGATTTTTTCCCGCTGAGTTTCAAACTCCTCGCCTATGTCGTTATGAGATACAGGCTCCGTTAGGAATCTTTCAACCCCCACTTTTCACCCCTTTCACCTCATAATATACACCACATCGAAGAACCCTCAGACACATGTCTTCTTATTTTTAATGATGAGTTTATATGCCGAGTATCACATCCCCCAGTGAAACCAATCGGGAGATATTGCTATTCGATGAAATGCAGGTCTACCCCCTTAACACCCCTTTAGAACCTGAATATCCAAAAATCCTTTCTTAGTGGGCGTTTGCGGCCCTTGAGTAAGCTGCATACCAAATTTCATTCCAATCCGTTGGGTGGGTTCTGAGATTTCGTGATGAGTGAGTGAGTGAGTGAGTGAGTGAGTGGTATTTGACAAATATCTAGTAGATAGTGTCAAGTCTTTGTTATGCTATACTCGGTTGACAGTGCTGTGTGAGCAGTTGAGTAACTAACGGGATTTCAAGTAAAGATCCTCATTTTCTATACCGGTAGTGCAGAGCGCAATTGGCATCCAGACGGCCGTGTCTCGACTTGAGCTATGTTGCCATGGAAACTATCTGCCTTGCCATTCCTTCATGAGTATATTTTATGATTTGATTAGCCTGTTTTTGAGTGAAAAAGGGCCGAAATCAGAAGAATGAGAAAGACTATCGAAAATTCATGTAGCCAGCGGTTCCTTCTGGGTCCTAAACTATGTGTATGCAAAATATGGTTGAGATTGGTGGAACGGTGTAGATTTGTATACGGAACCAACATATATACATACATACATACATACATACATACATACATACATACAGACAGACTTTCACTTTTATATATTAGATTAAAGGGGTCTTCCTGTGTATGGGGACCTAACACAACGTAGAGGGTCAGTTTTTATGTGACGCGTATTGCGTTTCGTCTACAAGGCTTTCAATTCTATTTCACGTCAGGAAGTACACGTTAGGTGAATTTAGTTTGAGAGCACATTTTAATTAATCTCTTTTTTTTCGTCGACGTTTCGGTTCATCGTAAGGATGATTTTGTTTGATACTGTATGGTAGATATACCCATATTTGGATATCTGGGTGATATGTTGCAGACAATAGAATTGTCTGTCTTTCGGTGTATATTTATGTACGCCTATAACTCGTGTTCGGATGCTTGGTGCATCGTAAAATTAGGTATGGTAACCATGAGAGTCTATACACCAATCATTTATAAAACTCTTCACCGTACTTGTCGTACAGTAGAAGGGTGGATATAGGGAAAAACTTCTCAAAATACTTGCTAAAATAGGCGAAATATAAAAATTATCCTAGAAGGACGACCAAAGTATATGTTGCGCTTCTCAATGTGAGACACAAAATTCGGGAGTCTATAAAGGGTCTCCAGAAACCACATTTTAATGCCCTTAAATTAACAGTGTGTGTGATATTCACAGAAAACTAACTTCGTTCTGATAAAGTTATGAAGGAATGACAAACCGCTAACCATTGCAACAGTATCTCAATTGATAATGTCTGGTGTTAATATATAACACCGTTCGAAGAACGGGTACTTCTGCTAGTTTTATTATAATTTGTATTGTACTGAGTTTTAATGTGCTTGAGCAATATCTCAGAGTGTAACATTCATTGTGCTGTTTTGTTGACTCATTTAAACAATTTGCGACATTGTGGTAACACGTGTGAGTGGGAAGGAGAGATTTGTCTGATAACCTGTATTATTGTTATGACTCTACTAGTTGGGGTATTTGTATTTGGGGCTAGGATTTGGATAGGGGGTGGTCATGGCCTCAAATAAGTAACATACCAGCATTTGTCTGGTGTAGAAGTGGGGAAGATCACCTCGTGGTGCAGTGGCTAGCATTGTTGGCTATCACCCCCGAGGTACCAGGTTCGATCCCAGGCTCTGCCAAGAATTTAAAAGTCTTAAAAGCCTTGGTATGGTCTGGTACGGGGGTCTCCCAGTCTCGTGATGCAAAATGGAAACCTGCCGGATGCTATGGCAGGAGGAGGAGTGGAATGCAACTGTCCACCCTACCACACGCAAACTACGGCTCGGGATGCCTGGTTAGTGATCCCACGACGAAGTCAAGGGCTCTAATTCAGATAGCCTACGTCCCTGGAGGGGATATGGCACTCTAATTAATTAATTATGAAGTGGGGAATACTACGAGATAGCACTTCTAGGATGGCTTAGGTAGGATATACACCTACCTGTTCTAAGTTCTACCTCACAAGGCATAGTGAATCATGTACCGGCCTTCAAATCAACATTAAATTTCTTGGCAGAGCCGGAAATAGAATCCGTAGTTCTACGGTGACAGGCAAGAATGCTAGTCACCACACCATGAGATGGGCTGTGTAATATTCAGCACAGTAATTGCTTAAGCAGGAGACGAGAAATCACTACTTGGGGAACTTACGGCGAAGAAGTTGAAGGTTGTTTTGGATCGAAATTTTACGAAAGTATTTACAGTAATGGGGGAGATAACCTTGCTGTTCCACCCCTAACAACAATCATCATCATCATCATCATTATTATCATACAGTAATCATAATGAAGTAACCGGGGAGTCATAGTTTATTCAGAGTAAGACTTTCAATGCCGGGAGTGTCCGAGGACATGTTCGGCTCGCCAGAGTTTGTAACTGCTTATATGCGGACACCCAGAGGGTGAGCTACAAGTACCATAGCGTGCGCATGAGATGAAATGAATGAAGATGAATGAAACTGGGCAAGTTCCATATCAAGTAAGTTAGTTCCAGACGTCACTGACACCCAGCGGCGAACGTTGGAACTTGATAGAGCGTTTCTAGCCAAATAACCTTCAAATTTAGCTACATACTATCAACTGTATTCGTAGTTCTTTTGCAAGCCATATATTTGACATGGGCCCGGTGGTTTTACATCCCCTCCGAAGGAAGGCACACTCTCTTAAATATCCGACTTCGGCCAGGTTTGAGCATAGGAGTTCAACATGTATTCAGCGTGAATACATTGTATATTCTAGGTACAGTATAAGATACTACATTTTATTTAGATCGTAGACTTTCGCGGCCTGTGTCTAGTTTATCATCTCCACTCAGAGTTTGGCAATGGTCTGGTGCATTGTGCTGTCCCCAGACGGCGCTAGTGCTGTGTTCTCCGTGACTGTTTGGAGGAACGGCGCTGTGGTTGTTAGCTCCATGATCGTTGTTGTGAAAATGGAAACGATGCAAGAAAAATGAACGGAAGGAGAGATCGGACGTTTGCCTCGCGGTGATAATACGGTGTAGGCTTACAGGATGGAGCTGCGTCGTATATCAGTGATTGTTTCCCGACGTTTCGGCTGTCATTGCAACAGCCTTAATCATGGGTTGGTACGAGTTGGTGTCCGTACTATCCGGTAAGCCTAGATGAGAAAATACTATATTTTGATTTGAATTATTTTTGAAAACACGAAAAGTAAATAATCAACAGGCAGGTGATATAATTATGTTGAAAGAAATGTTTATAAAGCTCTACTGCACATGCATTCGATGATGTGGGGACTAATGACGAAATTAACTAAAATTTAGCATCATTCTGGATTGGCGTGAATATTGTTGAACTTTGGGATCGTGCAATCACAACAATTTGATTCGGAAATAATCTATCAACAGTTGAACGTGAGTATTTTATTTCAGTATTTATTTATTTATTTATTTATTTATCGTATGGTATGGTACACACTTAAATAATAAACCATCTTAATGAAATATTGAAAAAAAAAAAAGAGAACTGATAGTCACATAATTTAATTTGATTTCAGTTATACTTAGCTAATGTGCTGCAGTGCTATGACTACAACACATCATGACTGCACAGGTTCTCGAGCTCAGGAGCGAGACGTAGGAGAGGGGCCAACATCAGGCGTGGATCCAGAAGGCTATTAACATGCACTCAATCTGACCACCGGGGAAGATTCGTGCGTTTGAGCGCTCGCAATGTATCACCGAGGCTGGCAACTTATACGATACCAGGGGGAACACGAGGTGTGATGTGACCTTCAACTTGTAAAAGTGAAAATATCCATCTTACTGCCATTTAATGTTTTGTTGTTGTTGTTGTTCCATTTAGGCAATTGTTACATACTAGTCATCGGCGCCGTGCACTTTTGTGTGTGTAATCTGTCTGATAGCCTGCGTTGTTGTGGTGTACTGTATATAGTAGCATTTGTACCGAGACTCGATTTGAGGGGCAGATGATCAAGATGTTCCGCCCCTTAAAACAATCATCATCATCATCATCATCATCATCATCATTTTTAATTTGGGGAGGAGATAGTCAATTATTCTTGTTTTAAGGGTAAGAGCAGAGTGGTTATCTGCCCCATATGAAGAATATATCCATAGCCGTGAGTTATGTGCTAATCTGAACTTTTCCCTGGGGCAGAAGTGCAAAATTATTTCTAGGACTCCCAAGTATTCCAGTAACAACGGTGGCTTAAGATGACGAGTTTGACTCCTTCATTCACCAACACTTTAATTCTCTACCTTCCATCTATCGTGTATGGCTTGTACTGTTTCCACAATTCATAACATAATTGCCACAAAAAAAGAGCATCCTTGGTCACTTCTTGAATGACTGAGATGGGAACCAAACACACCTCAATCATCCCCATGAGGTTGTGTGTATCCTGTTCCAACCCTCAGATCAGAATATTATATTTCTTAGCAGTGCAAAAAATTGAACCAAGGAGATCTGGAACATCAGTCTTAATAGAACGGTCATTTACCGTCAGATGTTAATATGTGTATGACCATGGTAAAAAGTGAAAACTTGTAGCCCTCTGAACTGGTGCCAAGTCTTCGATATTGACACTTGAGCTACTTGCAACGGGGTGAGTTAGCCATGGCTGTTACGGCGTGGCTGCAGGCAGTCACTCACATCCGGGAGGCGAGGAGGCTCAAATCCCCCCACCGGCAACCTTGAAGATGGTTTTCTGTGGTTTCCCATCTTCCTTCCAGGCAAATGCCGGGGTTGGTCCCTAACTATAGACCAGAGCTGCTACCTTCCAATTCCTAGTCCTTACATTCACACTTTCCTCCCTAGACAACACTCCACACGCGACGGTACTTGTAGCTCACCCCATGGGTGTCCGCATAGAAACAGCTACTAACTCTGGCTAGCCGAACATGTCCTCGGACACTCCCGGCACTAACAGCCATACGCTAAAAAAAGTGACTTGCCTGGCATCGGTTCCGTTCCAATACTTCCCAGTCAGAATTCAGTTTATTCGCAGAGACGGGAGTCGATCCTGGGCCTCAGGGGTGACAGCCAACAACGTTTCACAGCAATTATTGCCTGATGACGATGACACATGAGCTTCGTATGTGGGCGAGTGCATGTGCTGCAGCGTGATTGAGAGAGGAGAATGCCCACTTCGCTCGTTGCTACGGAAATGTTCACTTCGACTCCTACTGTAACTGTATTGCACGTTAGTGCCTCTCCCAGGAGCGCAGCAACAGTGACCCCTCCACTATCTTCCTTCTCCTCCTTTCCCCTCTAAGCAGGTTTGCACCATCAGGTGTTAATTGCTATCTACCACTACACCACGAGGCGTATATGACCAACTTACGAGCAGTTATAGAGGGAGGAGAGGACTCTTCATCGCCACAGGTCCTACACTTCTTCTTTGTGATCTGGTAGGTTGGTTCCTCAGTTTAGGGGCTGAGACAACGCGGTCATGTAGCCCCGTGTACTTTGGGTGTGTGTAGAATCTGTCAGATAACCGGTGTTAATTGTGATGACTGTATTAGTGTGAGTTATCTGTTCTTTAATTCAAGTAAGGACTGCAGACTTTGAATTTTTCAAATAGTTCCTACTTTTGCCGCCAAACGCCACCGTCAACGACTACTAGTTCAGAACTTAGCTACTAGACGCCGCTGCAGTCGGCTCCTGGCAACGAACGTAGAAACCTAAGAGCGTTGTTTACATTCTTAACCTATATAATTTAGCTTCACACAGGCGTAATTAGTGGAAGGTTCTTAAGCATGCCATAAATCTATGACATAGGATCGCTGGCTTTACTTCACCTCCGAAGGAAGGCATACTGAGGGATTTTTAACGCTCTTAAAAATCCGTCGACTTCGGCCGGGTTTGAACCCGCGATCTTGGGCATAGAAGCTCAGCATGCTACCAACTACGCCACCGAAGCCGCTTCTCTGTGATGTGGGTTACACTACTACTTATCCTTATTATTATTATCATCATAAATGTTTGCCACGGTGGGTGAGAGGTAATCGTGTCGGACTGTAAACCCCAAACTTGCAGGTTCGCTCCTGGCCGTGGTAAGTGATTTTTGAAAGACGACAAAAATCACGATACGCATGTCATATGATGTTGGCATGTTAAAGAACCCATTTGAATTCATTAGGCCGTGTTCATACTGGCAAAATTGAATGGATGAAAACCATAACGGTATAAGTAACATTTTGTTCATTCAGAGAAAAAGCCATTTAAACATTGTAACACTCATATAAAGCAGGCTATTTGTAGTTATACCACCTATCACTAGAGGGCAGAACAATACCGCAATCACTTGTCCATCTCTGCTATTCAAAAGTTACAACCTTCCTGAGTTACATCTTGCACTTAACTCATTATTTTTAAAAAATGTCACTTATACCGTTATGATTTTCACCCATTCAATTAATCTCGGGATTTTCCGTCAAAACACAGTTCCTCATTTCGCTACTAGAAAGCACTATAGTGTTCAAGGCGCTTAGATATATAACCTCCTTTTCTTTCATAGCGCTTCAAGGAGCGATGAAATTCGACATGCCAGTTGCCCTCTGGGCGTCAATTAACAGAGCTTGCACCCGGCACCCGAGCCCATACGATATTATTGTTATTATTATTATTATTTATTTTGCGCATGTGCTTAGACATTCTCAGCATTTGCTGGAAAGAAAACATTTACAATCCCCGATACCGTACATATCACAAGGAGCAAATTCTTGGTGACTGCATTGAGTAGTAGTTTCATATTTCCCTCGCTGCTTCAGGCCTGATTGCCTAAGAACAGCCTTACTACACGACACGTAGAAAGTATGACTGTTTTCTGCGTCAGTTTGAAAAGGCCTGGGTCTAATTTCAACACCGTGAGCGATTCCTTTAAGTTGTTGGGAATCACGCCAGTGCTGGATATAATAATAGGAACTGTCCTGACTTGTGCCATGTGCCATTGCTTCCTTATCAGTTCTGGAAAAAAGCTTGTAGTTTAACGTGACCGTTAATCTCGCGATCATAAGCCACGGGACCTCCGTTTTACGTGGAATCCGAACCACAGGACATGGCATTTCACATCGAAAATCCCACATGCCTTGACCGGGAATCGAACCCGGTCCACCTTGGTGAGAGGCATACAGCTAGACCGCTGAGCCACCACGCCCCTATCAGTTCTGAAAGCTCTGTGTATTTTGACAGCTTTTCAACATGCTTTGTCAGTATGTTGCCACTGTTTGGGATCGCCACATCTATGAAGGTGGTGAGCTTCATGCATTTGTCAACAAGAACTAAATCAGGTCGGTTGTGCACAGCTGAAAGAAAGCACTATAGTGTTCGAGGCGCTTAGATATCTAACCTCCTTTTCTTTCATATTATTATTATTATTATTATTATTATTATTATTATTATTATTATTATTATTATTATTATTTCTACATTCATTTCACCACATAAGTGGGACATATCAACATATCGTCGGCTTGTTTGCAAGACGGTATGGCTAATTCTCTTAAGGTGGCACATTGAGAAACGAGCGAACAATGGAACTGGTCTCCAAGATGACGGCCTTCTGCATGGTGATATGTAGACCAGGATGTATTCCCAATATTTGTAGATTACGAGCCAATAATTTGGGGATGATGCCGGTAGAAGAAATTACTATGGGCAGAACCACTACACTTTCCTGTCTCCACATTTGCCGTATTTCCTCAGCCAAAGGCAGATATTTGGTGATCTTATCACAGCAGGTTTGTTGCAGATTATGGGAATTGGGCACTGCAATATCAATTAGGAAGGTTCTCTTCTGCACCTTGTCCACAAGAACGATATCTGGTCGGTTTGCTGGTATGGTTTTATCAGTAATAACTGATCGGCCCCATAACAACTTGTGACTGGGATTTTCCAAAACGGCGTCAGGAACATACTGATAGTAAGGCAAAATATTATCAGATAATAAATGCTTTTGAGCAAGGTGTTGGTGCATTATTTTGGCCACTTGGTTGTGCCTTTTCATGTAATCAGTACAGGAGATTGCTTGGCAGCCTCCTGTGATATGTTGAATTGTTTCCGGTTCTAGTTGGCATCTTCTGCATTTATCATCCTGAATATTTGCCTTAACTATATATTTCAGGTAGGTTTTGGTAGCCACAACTTGATCCTGGATTGCAACCATGAATCCTTCAGTCTCAGTGAATAGGTCAGCATGAGTCAACCAGCTGTTCGACGCATCAATGTCGACATGTTTCTGGTTGAGATCATATTATTATTATTATTATTATTATTATTATTATTATTATTATTATTATTATTATTATTATACATATATTGTGACAACATCGATGATGTATTTCACACCTTCTTCGTGTGCGGCCATTGGACGATGAAGAGAGAATATGTGGAAACTGAACTGGGAAAACTGACAACAGATAATATTATTTCTGTGATGTTACGGAACCTGCAATCATGGGATCATGTAGCAGTGTATGTGGAGGATGTCCTTCGCCAGAAAAAGCGGGATCTGGAAGCGTACGAACGTCCTTAAGAAGAAATGAAGAAAGAAGAAGTCTGAAAGGCTAAGTAAGCACGACATCACCCTGAAGTAATGCGAGAGCGGTTCCGGGGTGATGAAAGCATCGTGGGAAAAGGGATGTGGTTTTTAGTGGGTAAGAATCCCACACTACTGTGGAGTGCGGACCCTTCACAGGTGTCTTTTGAAGATTTTCCACAGTCCCTCGTAAATATATATATATATATATATATATATCATCACAAATTGTTCATTAAACACTGGTCTTCGGATATACTTTGGTGGTCATACACAAGAAGTGTTGCTGTATTCAATCGGTATTCAAGAATTTCCTGACTATATGGCAGCTGTACAGTATTGCTACCTTCCGTGTTTTCTGATTAATGCAGAATGGTAGATTCAGTTGCTATAGACCTGTTTTGAGCAGTTTTGGTATTATTTCTGTGGCTCAGATAACAATTGGGACGACAGTGATTTTTTGTTGTTTATTTTTTGTTTCCAAAGGCGTTTGATTTCTAAGTCCACATATTTGCTGCCTCTTTGTGGATCTTGGAACTGATATTGTGCGAGTTTGGTACTGCGATGTCTATGAGCCATGTAGCCTATTCTTGTGCACGTTGTCTGTGACGATGAAATCAATTTTTTGGCAGCTATTTTCTTGTACGTGTAATTATATTTATTATATTATCTCATCTTATTATATAATACGCTAAGGTGTATGTTTCAAGAAACTCAAGCTCCTAAACCAGAGAGAGTTAGAAGTAGTGGTTTGTACCAAATTCTTCCAAAAGCGTCTCAATAGTACAGGAAAAATCTTTCATTTCTCGAAAAGTCAACGGAAATATATTTATTTGTTTATAAAGTGCTTTTAAACAAATAAACAAAACGATAGCCCCTGGCAGAACTGTTTCGCGTACAGCCCGCATAGCACTAGGGCCAGGCGGGTAGTCTGCACACATGGGGTGCACACAACCCATTATGCGAGAGTTCTCGCACCGGTCCGCTAGTTATATGGTAATAATAGACTGAAATGTGTGAGAATTTTACCAGTGGTACTCACCTCCACGGGGATTGTTCCAAGACGTTGGTAGTGGCTCGGGAGGAACTGCAAATTAAACACCTGATTGCCAGAAGGCAGTGCTGCTGGATACGTGTCATATTATTAGGCTGTTTCTTTTTATCTCTGTAAGGTTTACAGGATGCGGGCCCCACGTTGTTGGGGTAGCGCCCATGTCTCTCACCCGGGGGCCCCGGGTTCGATTCCCAACACATTCAGGGATTTTAGAAACTGACGTGAGGGCTGCAACGGGGCGCACTCAGCCTCGTGAGGAAAATTGAGTAGCTGTCTGACAGTGAGGCAGCGCCCCGGTCATGAAAACCAAGACAAACGGCCGAGGGGACCCGATTTGCTGACCACGCATCACCCCAATATCTGCAGGCCAAATGGCAGCGGTCGCTTGGTAGGCCTAGGCTCTTCATGGGCTGTAGTTCAAGAGGTTATTATTATTAAGGTTTACAGGCTACTTATCGTGAAATCCGTATCTTGTAGACTGAGTTGTACCATATTTATGAGAAATTAAAGATAATAATAATAATAATATTATTATTATTAATAATAATAATAATAATAATAATAATAAAGATACGAGCCTTACAGTAGTCGCATATGATGTGTAACACCTGGCATATTATCCTACTATGAAAGTGAGATGAAATGTATGTGAAGTCATCTGACATGTTATTCTACTCGTATACTTCACAGCTTGGACATTCTTAAAAAGTTAACTTACGCTCCGTTTTCGTAGTGGTACTGTCCCCGATAATCCGGAAAGTAGGCTGTCAGATATCCGCCCCCTCAATCGGATTGCCAATAATCAATCGCACCGGCACAGCTACATCAATGAAAATGGCCCTGACAGATACTACCGAGATTAGAGCACAGTAGTTAACATGAAATTATTGTGGAACACACCAAAATATACGGGGGTTCATACTTACCTTTTACTTACCTATTCAATTTAATCTCGGGTCTGGGTTTTCAACTGGATCACTTAATAGTATGCCCTCACAATAACCTCCACCTCGATATTTAAAATAAACCAAGTCGAAACAAGAAAATTTAAACTGCACAATAATTTATTTCACATAAAGGAAATAATTTAACAAAATTTAACAACCAAATATACGTGGCAATCAGAAGCCATTGTCAATGCAATCATGTCCTCCTGTAGGACTTGTAGACTTCACATACAAAATTTCAGCTTTCTCTAGCTCAAAAGAAGGTAATAATAACAATGCACTTTGGAATGGATAAGGGAGCTGGGACGAGACATATAGCATTTGTTTCCTTGTTTATGAACTTCACATTTTATTTATAACCGCCAGGCTGCTATGTAGATGACCTTGGCCTCTATCATACAGTTATCTGGCCACCTGCGATACACCCTGCACCGTGTCGCATGCTTGCTTCGTCAAATGGACACACCTGTCCATCCAATGTTAGCATATGCTGGTTACCTCAGAGCCTAGCTCCTTTTCAAAACACTTTAAATGTTCACATCTCAACTCAAATATTATCACGCAAATCTTTTAAATGCTCCGTTCAAATATCAATGGATTACTCTAATAATCCCAAATCTTGTTTAATTATACACTCCAATTGTTTAACTAGCGTTGTTTAGAGTATAATAACGAAAACGCTTAATGTTTATAACAAAATGTTCATTAATTATTTATAACATTTTAAATTGTTTATAACATTGTCAAACGACAATTGAAAAATTTATACACGCCTCTATTAATCCCGTTCGTTTCAAATTATTATTAAAGATATTTACATAGTTATTTACATTATTTATATTATTTATATTATAAATACATTAAACCACACGTTCATCCGGTTGATAATTACTTAAATCGTGGTGATATAATCGACCAATGAAGGTTAGTTATATTTAAATTTTAGATTCAGGTTTAATAAGATTTAATAATTATTATTTGTGACGGTAATCTCCATTCAAAATCGTTATCTCAAATTATTTAAACACTCTTGTTAATTTTAACAGTAACTTCACATGAATAATTTTCAATGGATCTGAACAATACACTCAGCGGAAAAATATCTCGCTCAAACCGCACAAAATTGCACAAAATTGGCCCATAATTCATCGTATATCTCATTATATATGGCATCAAAATCTTCCACAATACACACAAAAAACCTCCACTTATAAATTCATCATCTTCATCAATATTACTGTGGGAACCTCCTTCACTTATTAAAGGGCATTATTCATCAGTGACTTTTACACGTCCACTGAACTAACGATTATACATCCATAGTTCCTCTTTAAAAATTCTTATATTCATCAATTGTATCAAAAACTGTTATTATATTTAACCTTCGTGGGTTTCATTCATGAAGCGATATGAAGTAAAAATTTGCCAGTCACAAATAAATTTAATAGCAAATACGATTAGACACGCCTCCCTGGTCTATCAAAATTGAGATTAATATCATCAAAGTATCGCAGTATAAAAATACTATCTTCAATCAAAGTTCATCTAAACTGCATAAATAGTCGAATAAAATACAATTAGACTGTGGACTACAAACATTATTGTTCCAATCTAGAATTGAGAAAAACTCCTATCAAATGTTCATTACTATAGTGTACTCAATAAATCGTACTCAAAGTTCATATTTCATAAAATTGTCTATAATGCAATGGTATTTCAGAATTGACGATAAATGTCTATGTTGCAATCATGTTCATAAAACGACTAGTATTTCCAAGATCGTCGATAAAGTAGTAGATTTTAACGCTCTAAAATCTTTTAATCATTCTTCTTTCTTGAGGATGACAGAAAATTGGTCAAAGTAATTTACTGAATAGAATTACTATAATAAAATGACACGCTGTCTGAATTCAAACTTGACATAGAAAATCGTTGACTTTACAGTCAAATCGTGACTACAAAAATATGCAAATTACTGAAAGAATATATATTATCAGTCTCAACTGATCCAAAATTATTTAAATATGCCAATGACATAATAATGTCTCAATAAATCGTAGAAAAAGGCATAAATCAGAAAAGTGTACTGAGTACAGAAATATCAAGCAAGAATATGGGGCAAAATATATGGGACAGAAAATATGGGAAAAATGGTTGCTCAGATATCGCTAAATGGCTCAAATAAATCAAGAAACGTTCACGACTACCTTATCTGTTGATTGAAGTTCTAGAGGAAAATTTCCAAAGAAGACTGCTGTTGGTTCCATTTCACCACCGTAAAGATGTGCTCCGACCTCGAACCTGGAACCTGAGCCCTCGGAAAATAGAACAGTTTCCTCTTCCGGAACTCGCACTGCTCCGTGTAGACGATAGACATCCTTCTGGCAAAACTCTTCTGTGTGAGCCGGGTCCACCCTGGCCTCTCTTGAAAGTTCCCTGAAGTTCTGGTAGAAATTCGCCATGAAGTTTATTGCAATTATTTCCGCAGAAATGTTCATAATTGTGGAGTATGAAGATATTTCCACTGCCATTTGATGTAATTCAGCGATGGATTACGATGCATGAGTGTAGTTGGATGTTCACTACATGCTCGCTTTTGCAGAATGACGATTAACGAAGCTCCATGTTGCTATTTCACTCCATTGATATATGTCCCAATTGCATTAAAGTTTTAGTCTTCCATCTCCACTTCCGTTATAATAATAGTCGAAAGTACTGCCAGATTATATAGTTCCATTGTAGAATGTAGCGTTGTATCACCAAATGTAATCTTCAGTATCACGGTTGCAATACATGTGTCAGCCGTAGCGTAGAATGTGGTATTATAAAAGTGCTTCTCAGGTGTCGAGAAAATCACTTTTGTCTGCAGTCTTAAAATGCGAATATCTTCCAAAGTTTAATCGTGAAAATGTTCAACTTTCGTACACGCCTCAATATTGTAATGCACAATTGAATTAGCATAAATGCAGTAGCTAACTCTTGATAGATAATCTTGTAGACTCGTTTATGTGTGCGCTCCAACTTCGCCTAGTTTCAGTAACCGTAAAATTGTACTGCTGCACGCTCAATGCTTGTTCGATGCTGTGGGCTCTGCCACACGTGCTAATGACGACTTGCTTCACTGAATAACTCGAAGTCTGACAATATGAGAATCAGAAAAATGAGCCATGAGATCCTCCTCTCTGCTGTGCAAGGCCTTTTATCAACTTCTCAAGGGGCGTATCCATCCCTACCATAGCTTGTTCCTCCGTCATTGCTAGAAGTTCTAACTTTGGCTATACTTGACGGATTTTCAAATTTCAAAAACTCATAATTAATTTCTTCAAAATTCCAAATCAATGCCATAACTGAAAATAGATTTCCACAATTCTGCATGCCAAAAGTAATTAAATATGGTAGTTTCAGTAATCTCCGTCTCCCTCCAAGCTATCATTCATTGGTTCGAGCCTCTCCTCCAATAGCGTAACTTCTTCCTCAGCACAATTCCTTGCTTCCCTGCGACTGCGTCGTAAATCTCAGATCCTTCTCGAACAAAATCATGACGTCACCAAGAATCTCAGCTCATCCAGCCTACTTGCATGAAGTCTGCGTCATCCGTGCCTACGTCATGAATATACACGTCACAACTATGACGGCCATAACTTTATTCACATATGCCAATACAGCCACCGTGGTCTCAGTATAATTCAATTTACGGGGGCAGTACTAAGATGAATGAGTAGACTGAATTGGAGATATGCTACTGTCACTCTTGTTTGAACAAACATCGCATATTATATTGTAAAATAAGAAGAGGAGTGAAACCATAGTCTCTAGTCTATCTATAGACTACTTTAATAATGTTCAATACAATCAAATTTCCCAACTCCTGCTTGGTGCAAACTATTGTAATTAAAATTGGATAAAACCGTTATTTCATGTAGTGTGCCCGTTTAGACCGGAGTCCGCACGACCACATATGCGTTTTACCAATAATCAGTCAGCACGAGAGTCAAAATATCCCGGAGCGCCAGATGGGTTAAAGCTAATCGCAAAAACGACATCAAATAAAACAAGAAGTTCCGTGAAGAACTATACAGCCTACTTTTCATGCCAATGATTATTCTACAGTATATGAACCTATCTAGAATAATGACGAAATTAAGTTGGTAATATCGAAATATCTAATTAGTTCAAAATATACCTGGTATGATGTAGCCTAATAGAGCACTACAGTTGGCAGCCCTGGTGACTGAATATATTCTTTGTTCCATCTCTTTAGGTACAGAATACAAAATTTGGATGAAGTCCTATGGACATTACATGCAGTTAGACACTGGATCTATCAGCACGCGTAAAAGCATGTTGCCAACAATACCATACGTGTGCTGGTCAGAAATAATCTGAAATATTATGATATCTTGTTGTGCCAATTTTGGATGAAATCCATTTGTTAGTATAGAAGTTACATGTATTTTAAAATTGGATATATCAGCAGGCATAGAATCATGTTGGCAGCACTGCCTTGTATTAATTCCTCCAAATTAATCTAGAATGTCAGGTGCTATACGTGTGCAAAGTATAGAGCTGTTGGCTTGCATACTTTCTGATATATTGGTATTAGGGTTAAAAAAATATAGACGCATTTATTAACAGTTGGCAGCCCTGATTGCTGTTAACAATACTTATAGTCATATCTGTTATGGTACACATAGCACATACGAAATTTGGTTGAAATCCAACTGATAGTATAGAAGTTACATGTATTTAAAAATTGGTACTATCAGCAGGCTTATAATCATGTTGGTAGGACTGACGTATATAAGTTACTCCAAATTAATCTAAAATGTCAGAATATACGTGTGCATAGTTTAAAGCTGTTGGCTTGCATACTTTCTGATATATTGGTATTTGGATTTAAAAAAAATAGAGAGAGCAATTATTAACAGTTGGCAGCCCTGGTGGCTCGTAAGAATACGCCTATTCATATCCGTTTATGTACAGATATCACATACAAAATTTGGCTGAAATCCAATTGATAGTGTAAAAGTTATATGCATTTAAACATTGGACCTATCAGGAGGCTTAAAATTATTTTGGTAACACTGTCATGGTTGGCCTCCTGGAAATTAAACTGAAATAGTATTGTCTGTATGTGTACCAATTTTGGAATAGCTCCCATGTATACCTTTCAAGATATCCAATATGGAGCTCAAATTTCTAGTGCGTTTTTTCAGCAGTTGGTAGCACTGACATCATTTTCAAATATGGACGTGTGATATTCCGGTGCACATCTTTACTCATACTAAATTTGGTTTTGATTGCTGCAGCCGTTTAGGAGTGGATAGGGGGGGACACACACACAAGCAGACAAACTGACAGAAGGACAGACAGACAGACAGACAGACAGACGGACAGACATTTGCCCGATCTCATAAGACTACTTTTTCCTCATTTTTTCAAAATGAGAAAAGTAGGCTAAAAAATGCTTTACTGATTTTTGGCTCAATGCAACAATAAGGATAGAAGGAGATTCAACTGGGTATAACACATCAAGTAAAATTATCTCAGTTTACTTTGAATTTAAAATTGACTGCAAAAATGCTCAAAGTAGCATCACTCACGTGTGGCGACCCACACTCCTATTTACACAATATACAGAAATTTTCCAAACACATTTGACAATTATTTTTTGGAAACACAAGTCTGATTAATAGTCCTGTAGACTGTGTTCCAAAATTATTTATGATTAAATCCAGTTCAAATTTAATTGTCTCTACTGGAAATATCGTAGTTTACTGTTTGAATTTTTACATAATATTAACACTCGTAGAATAAATGTTCATAGAATTTTTAACTTTCACTTATTTTTCCAGTTTCAAAAAATATATTGTCGAAAAATATTATTATCATCATTGAATCAACACAAATTATTTACACATATTAATAACATCTGAAAAGTATTTGACCTTGAGCATAGCATCGAAGAACTGTGCGAAGCACAACAAAAATTAATTGTTCTTCTGACATTAAACATTTCGAGAAGTGACTCGATTATGAACTTCAAGTTCCTAACAAAATATATGATTTCTGAATTATCAACTTGATCAATAAATTGTTGAACCATTCAACTATTCAATTTTCCACTTAGAATCATCATTAAAAAAAATATTTATATTTATGGCCATTTTAGTAATTTTCACAACTTGCAATTCTTCGACAGAATGCGGAAATAAGAGTTATAGCTTCATAACAAATTAATTTAGTTCATGGCACTAGGATTGAAAACATCCTTCAAATTATTCGTGGTTATAGAATTATTTTTAATTGGCAGTGGCCCATTCTATTATTTGTGTAGGAACACAATATTACAACAACAACGGCAAAGGTCTTCCTCTGAAGAAGAATAAATTACTATCATGACAAATCCGGGTTCTAGCAAAATCAAAGTCTAAATGGAATCCGTAAACAAGGTTGAAATAAGAACTGATGGGTTCTAAGAAATAACCTTCGGGTCATTCATACGACGAAAAGTGTGGCTCCAATACTCCTATAAACCTGAGCCATCGAACCTGCTATTTGATTGATGCTCGAAAAAATCTCCTCATTCCTGCGACTTAAACATGCGCACCTGGGAATGGCATTTCAACTACTCCACACACATAAATTTTCTTCCCAAAATTTATACAATAAATCAAGCCTCTGCTCGTTATCAACACTGGAAGATTAATAAACTTACAAGTTTATTTTATTTTACCATTCAGTTCAACCCGTGAATTTACCATACTTATGAAAATCTTTATTTCACTTTCGAGTGTATTTATGTCATGATTTTATATAAATACAAAAATATCCTATTTGATACAAATATCAATTGCTTCCCGTTTCATGCCTCTCCGTGTTATCTGAAAAGTATATTTTGCTCATTGCAAATATCAACTGTTCAACCAGAACTGAAATGTTGGTTGAATGCGGGCTTGCGCTAACCACTCTCCTTCGGAAAATCTCCTGTTCCAGACTAGAAATGATTAAACTACTTCATAGGCTCTCTCTCAATACATATGATTATTATAAAATATAATATCCAAGAATTATTTAGAAAAGTTATAAAAATTATTATTATTATTATTATCAGTGGATTATTATTATTATTATTATTTGTTATATCATTTTAAATGTGTTTAGTTATCATCTCATTATGTGAGAATCCACATGTTCGAATCTTCGAATATGGAAAAAAATATCAATTCCTCAACAAAAATAATTTAACTCAACCATTACATCGACGGTTTTCCGTGATATCCCTAAAATATGAAATATTCAAATAAATGCTCGAAATGCTCGGTCATCGATCCTAAACTGTTCTGAGTGCTGAAAATACTCAGAATAACTCTAATATGTCTTGCGTAAATCATTGCAAGATTTAAATACGAAGAAAAATAAATGTGTTGGTCATCTGCCGAAAAATAGTTTGTTCCAATTAGCTAGGCATAATATAATTCAAATGTGGCTTACATTTCTTGATGGTCTTGAAGCGTAGTAAACCTGGTCTGTACCAGATTTATCCATAGACATGCCCTAGCGGACAAGCATGTATAATCCTTGTATCGGCCGCCATTATATACCCACAATCCGTCTAGTCAGACATAGTGGTAGTATCTCTTGACGTTTGAATTAACTGTTGTTCCATTTTAATATGGGCTTCTATCAAAGCCATAACAGTTTGTTTAAATGGGGTCAGATCTAAGTGATCTATTCTTAGATATGTCAGTTGTAACATAACTCACGGTAATCTTATCAATACAAGAAGACACTGACAGTCTAACCAATCAACGGCTGTTCGGAAGATCGTTCCCTGGGCATGGCTTCACACCATCTACCATGCGCTAAGCAACCTGTAGTTTCCCTTGCGTAGACTAACGAACACCACCGTGATCGACTGGTCTTCAGTGTACTGATAGATCGAAGTGGTTAACAAGTTACCAATATGAAAACTGACTGAAATGGACTAAACATCCAAGTATTAGGTTATTACTGAACTGTGACAAAGTACTAATTCTAGACAAAGTCTAGCATATGTCCATGTAGAAACATAAATATTTCCACTAATGTCTATAGAAAAAAAATCAATCACCTCAGTGATTCTCCTCGCCGGAAACTTACTAAGTTCCACCTCGTAGCGCAGCACTTTTGTGACTATCACAACTTTGAAAATTACTTCTGCGTAGATCCGGCAACCATGTTCCTTGGCTCAGGGTAGCAGCAACTTGCTAGGCAAGTGCTTGTGTCGAAGTGAGCTATCGATGCCTCGGCCGGCCGGCTTTTATTCAAAACAGCCAGGGTCACGCGTCATCACGCTGAAATCTGGAAATCCTCATATCTCTGGTATCCCTGGTCCGATTTACTTGATACTAAGTGCATTCTCTTTCATTTGGCCGTGCCAGTAATATGATCCAAGTCTCAAGTCTCTACTCCAAGGCTAACTATTTAATCAATAAATAGCCTCGACCTCTGCTATTACTCGCTACGTCACTTGACATGCAGTTAGCGGTATATTCTTTCCAATTGCTTCGAGAAGCAATGTAGCGCGATATTCAAATATCTCAACTTTCAAAAGCGGCTGTAGCCTTTCCCTTGATATCTAGGTGTCTGAATCTTGGAATACCCATTCCTAGAGTTGGGCACAGTAGGTTATGTTAAACTGACGCTTAATGTTATGATATTTATCGTATAAATCGATAATCCGGTAGCAAAAATAATTGCCGGGAGTGGGGTTCGAACCTGAGACCTCATGACTCGCTGAACATGATGTTACCCACGCAGCCATTACAACCACAGACATTTGGAGTATAAGACAGGGACTCATTTTTCACGTGCCGGTAAAAATATTGTTACGTGCCACCCCCCCCCCCCCCCCCACCCTCTTGTGACACTTTTGTTAACTGGATTACGGTGGGTTGAAGCACAACACAGATTGTTCTTTTAAAGAAATAATTAACTTAATTGCGGCCAGAAAGATACACTACTCATCAGCAAATACAAGTAATTAGAACCTTATCCAGTTTCCTCAAGTCTCTTCCTTATAGAGCGCTCTTGCCCCCTTTCACTTGTCAACAGACCACAGAAGTTAATCCGTCCTAATGAGCCTGCTGGCCTTGACAGAACTACATGCAACACTTCCTTATGTACACAAACTACAGTTACTTACGATAACCTGCTACACGCTGCTTCGCTGTCCACAAACTGGGAAACAATGTCACTGGATTTCGTAACTCGTACGGCACTTCGCCACAAAACACAGGCAGTCCCCTGTATGCTTCTCACTCCCTCGCTGTCAAGAGAATCGGCTTCACTAGGGGTTTCGCAAGTCACCACACTTCTGTCGCTCAGGATAAACGCTCGCACTAGCTCGAAAAACACAACACACACTGCTTGACAGGTCGCTTTTATATAGCAGGCCGGTGACTCACTAAATGCTTCTGGACCATCCCTTTGTCCTAGTAGTCTTGTTGCATAAGGCGCACGCAATACACTGAGGCAGAGCACAGCCCAGCCAGGGGGCAGTTGTGACTCATGCCGCGAGCGATGAAACAAACTCACAGCCATAACACCACCCCCTTCCTAAAAGGCTGAACGTCCCGATCAATCATTGGTCCGTCTGTGTCCATCCTTAGGCTGCCAGGCGATCTCGATGCACGATCTTCATCTTCGCCCTCGGGCTCCGCTGGATCCTGTAGAGGACATCGTTAATCCGTTTCACGACTAGCTACGGGCCCTCCCAGGACTTCTGCAGTTTGGGTGACAGGCCTTTCTTCCGTAATGGGTTGAAGAGCCAGACCAGGTCGTCCTCGTGGAATCCGCCGGCATCCGTCTGTTGGTCTATCGGGTCTTCATTCGGTCGGTCTCGATCCGCAGTTTCCTCCTCGCGAACGCGTGCACGTCCTCCAGTTGGTCGACCAGTTCTTGACAATACTGGCTTACCGGGACCGGATCATTCCCAGGTCGGCCGAAGGCAAGATCGACAGGTAGACGGAGCTCCCTCCCAAACATGGCCCGGGCTGGTGGGCACCCGGTGGCTTCATGCACGTCGGCACGGTAGGCCAGGAGAAATAGTGGAAGATGTTTGTCCCAATCCCTCTGGTTCTCGCTGACGACTATTCGGAGATGGTTCTCGATGGTGCGATTGATTCGCTCTACCTTCCCGTCGGACTGAGGGCGTAGCGGCGTTGTCCTTGTCTTCCGGATTCCCAGCAGCTGGCATAGGTTCTGGAACACCTGCGACTCGAAGTTCTTCCCTTGGTCGAAGTGCAGCTCCAGGGGTACTCCGTACCGGCTGACGAATTCCTTCACCAGGGTCTCTGCGATCGTCGCGGCTTCTTGGTTAGGGGGCGCATACGCCTCCGGCCATTTGGTAAAGTAGTCGCTGCCGACCAATATGTAGCGGTTCCCTGCCTCGCTTAACGGGAATGGCCCAGCAACATCGATGGCCACTCTCTCCATGGGGCCGCCCACGTTGTAGGTCTTCAGTGGACCCCGCCGTCTTCGTCCTGGGCCCTTCCTGGCTGCGCAATCGTGGCACCTCGCGCAGTGGTTCTCCACGTCAGTTCGGCATCCGATCCAGTAGAACCGCTCTCTCAGCTTCTCCAGGGTCTTCTTTATCCCTAGGTGTCCACCAGATGATCCTCCATGGACTTCCTTCTGGACTTCCTCCGTCATAGCCTTTGGAACGACGACTTGTTCCCGAGATGTCTTCCCGCCGGTGCGCACCCAGGCGCGGCAGATGAGGCCATCCCTTACAATCAGCGAGTCCCACTGCGCCCAGTAGGACTTAAACTTTGGGCTGCAGTCACTCACAATGTTCCACCCGGGTCTGGGGACACAGGCCATCTTCCATTCGGCTATCAGTCCCAGGTCATCATCTTCTGCTTGTGCCCGCGTGAAAGATTCGTGGCTCCAGTTTCCTTGAAGTTCCACAGTAGTCCGTCGGCAGTCTATCCCGGTGTTCTCCTCCCTCCTAGTACAGAAGGTGCAGTCTTCGGGACACGGTCTTCGTGACAGGGCGTCGGCATTAGAATGCAGTTGGCCTTTCCTGTGCTGGATCTCGAAGTTGTACTGTTGAAGCCTCTCTAACCACCGGGCGAGTTGACCCTCGGGCTGTTTGAAGTTCAGGAGCCACCGCAGGGATGCATGGTCGGTCCTGATGAGAAATTCTTGCCCGTACAGGTACTTGTGGAAGTGTTCGATGGTCTTCACGATGGCGAGCAGTTCCTTCCTGGTGACGCAGTAGTTCCTCTCTGGCTTTGACAAGGCTTTGCTGAAGTAGGCCACTACTCTCTCCTCGCCGTCCACCAGTTGCGACAGGATTACCCCTATACCAAAGTCGCTGGCATCGGTATCGACGATGAACCTTGTTCCAGGTCTGGGGTAGGCCAGAATAGGCGCGGTGCACAGAGCCTGCTTGAGTTGTTCGAAGGCACTGTGGCATTCTGCTGTCCATGTGAAGAGTTGGTCCTTCTCAGTCAGTCGATGTAGTGGTTTGGCGATGTCGGCGAATCCTCTCACGAAGCGACGGTAATAAGTGCAGAGTCCCAGGAAGCTTCGTAGTTGGGACTTGTCCTTCGGAACTGGCCACTCCCTCACAGCTGCGGTCTTTTCGGGGTCGGTGCGCACCCCATCCTCGGAGACAATATGCCCAAGGTACTGGACCCGCTTCTGGAAGAGCTGACACTTCTTGGGGCTCAACTTCAGCTGGGCAGCCCGTAGCTTCAACAAGATCTCCTTCAGGTTGCTGTAGTGCTCCTCGAAGCTTCTCCCCAGAACGATGACGTCGTCTAGGTAGACCAGGCAGGTCTTCCAGTGTAGTCCCCTCAGAATGGACTCCATTAGCCTTTCGAAGGTCGCAGGGGCGTTGCACAGACCGAATGGCATGACGGTGAACTGCCAGAGCCCGCTGCCCACAGAGAACGCCGTTTTCTCGCGGTCCTTAGGGTGGACCTCCACCTGCCAGTAGCCACTCTTCAAATCCAAGGTGGAGAACCATCTTGATCCTGATATGGTGTCCAGCGTGTCGTCGATCTGGGGTAGAGGGTAGCTGTCCTTCTTCGTGACGCCGTTCACCCGCCTGTAGTCAACGCAGAACCTGGTGGAACCGTCCTTCTTCTTCACGAGCACGACCGGAGAACTCCAAGGACTATGTGATGGCTCGATCACCCCTTGCTCCTTCATCTCTTCTACCATCCGGTCGACTTCGGCTTGCCTGGCGAGCGGGACACGTCGGAATGGGGCCCTAATCGGTGCGCTGTCCCCAACGTCGATTCGGAGCTGGACCAAGCTTGTCCTGCCGAAGTCTTTGCTCCCCACGGAGAAGTCGTCCTGGAATTCGCGTAGCAGGTCCTGAAGTTGGCGTGATTGTTCCTCGTCTAAATGGTCCTGGGATCCTTGGTACAGCTTCTGTAGTTCTTCTGGCAGTGCGCGTCTTCTTCGGTTGTCCGTCTGCAGGTGTCCATCCGTCGTATCTGTGATGCGGGCAATCCAGGTAACGGGCTCGCAGACTCCTAGGTTGGTGTCCCGGTGAACCGTACTGTCATAGTCGTTCAGGTTGGACAGACGGACGTACGGCCGAGACGTCGTGTTGATGAGAGTCTTGGCAACTAGCAATCCTTTTGTCTGGATGTCCTTATATTTTGGCTCGATGACAGCCGCCACTCCCTCAGCTGTTCCGTCGACAATTACGGCAGCGCTGACTTCCGTCCTGGCGGGAACGATGACGTCCTCTCTCAGCCTTACTCGTCGTGCGGTGATGGCCTCGTGTGCTGGTTGCAAAGCAAGTTCCTCACCTACGAAGTGCAGAGTGTTGGTACTCAGATCCAAGATAATGTTGTTCTGGTCCAGGAAGTCCAGTCCGATGATCACTTCATTTGATACGTCAGCCACAAGCACTGGATGCTTTATCACCCGTCGACCAATGACAAACTCCAGTGATGCTTCGCCATGTACCGGTGTGGTCTCTCCGGTCGCCGTTATTAGATGGAGGTTCCTTTGTGTGGGTTGCACTCTCCACTTCGGGATCACGGTGAGACTGACGATGGTCCTCGATGCTCCCGTGTCGATTAGCATGGGCCAGCTCTCTCCGTTGACGACTCCGTCGACCACCAGGCTGCTATTATTTCTCCGTAACTGCGTCACATGAACTTGGACTGCCGGGGCTTGACGACAATCACAAGCCAACCTTTGCCCCCCAAGGCTGGCTGATATTTGCTTTCCTGGGCCGCGAGGTTTCCCTACGACTGACTGTCCCGACGGAAACCCTTGGCGGCGGCGATCACCGCAGTCCTTGCTCAGGTGGCCTCTCTTACGGCAGCTCCAGCAAGTCGGTAGTCCTCTTCTGGGCCGCCTCTCCGGATGTCCTTCGGCTACGTTTTTGTTGGTGGTACTGCGACTCTTTAAGAAACGGCTTAGCGCCTCCATCAATTCATCGGCCAGGGGCTTGGTATCGTTGGTTTTTGCTGGTTCGTCGACGTCCACTTGACGCACCCGCGCGTGCATTCTAGAAGCCTGTTTTGCCGTCTCGAACTCAAGTGCGTGGCTCAGCGCATCTGCCAGGGTCTTATTGCGCGCGAGTCGCAGCGCCTGTTGAGTGTCCGAGTCCCGTAGCCCGTCGGTGAAGGTCTGCGTCGCAATCTGTTCCAGAAAGTCGGCCGGCGCTGTTGGATAGGCGAGCCTTACGAGAGTGCGATGTCCATCTCGAACTCCTGCAGGGTTTCCGCGTTCTTCAGTACCCGGGTCCGGAGCTGCATCTGGTAGGCCTGCTGAAGATGGCTATCTCCATATCGGGACTCCATATGGGCGATCAGTGATGCGTAGTCCTGGGATCCAGTCGGGATGGCCTGAAGGACGTTAAGGCTCTCAGCGCTACAATGAGAGCTGTAGCCTTTTCTGTGTTGTTCCAGTTATTTATGGATCAGGCTGCCTCGAACTGACGTAAGTAGGTGCTCCACGGGACCTTTCCGTCGAAGGTTGGGGGCGTCACTCTGCTCTGTCCCATTCCTGATATTCCCGGTGTACCTGTGGGCGGGCGTCGGCGCAGCTCGGCACTTTCCTCTTGAAGAGCGTTAAATCTCGCTTCCATCCCCGTCGGCGGGCGTAGGTTCAGCTCAGCAATTTCCTTTTGTAAAGCGTCTAATTTCTCTTCCACCCCCGTCAGTGGGCGTTGGTGTAGTTCGGCAACTTCCTCTTGTAGAGCGTTGAATCTCGCTTCCATCCCCGTCGGCGGGTGTTGGCTCAGCTCAGCAATTTCCTTTTTTAAAGCGTTGAATTTCTCTTCTATCCCCGTCAGTGGGCGTTGGCGCAGTTCGGCAACTTCCTCTTGTAAGGCGTCGAACTTCTTTTCCACTGCTGCGACTTCCTCACGTAGGCCCTGTTCTAATTTCCTTTGGCTCTCCTCTAGTTTCGCCAGCAGACCCTCTTCCAGATTTTTCTGGCCATCCAGAAATTTGGCGGTTAGGTCCTCTGCTAACTTATTCTGGCCATCCTTCAGGTCCTCTGCTAACTTCTTCTGGCCGTCCTCCATCTTCTTCTGGCCGTCTTCCATCTTGGTTTCCATGCCGCATAACTTTTCTAGCAATGCTGCCAATTGCGCTTCCATTTTAGATGCTTGTCTTGTAAAGGGCATGCACTCACAGGAAAAAATTTAAAAAATGACCTGCTCGGGTTTTGAAACCAGGACCGTCAGGTGTTGTGCTTGTGTTTGAGTTCGTAATCCCGCTTCTGACACCAGTTGTTACGTGCCACCCCCTAGTGACACTTTTGTTAACTGGATTACGGTGGGTTGAAGCACAACACAGATTGTTCTTTTAAAGAAATAATTAACTTAATTGCGGCCAGAAAGATACACTACTCATCAGCAAATACAAGTAATTAGAACCTTACTCCAGTTTCCTCAAGTCTCTTCCTTATGTAGCGCTCTTGCCCCCTTTCACTTGTCAACAGACCACAGAAGTTAATCCGTCCTAATGAGTCTGCTGGCCTTGACAAAACTACATGCAACACTTCCTTATGTACACAAACTACAGTTACTTACGATAACCTGCTACACGCTGCTTCGCTGTCCACAAACTGGGAAACAATGTCACTGGATTTCGTAACTCGCACGGCACTTCGCCACAAAACACAGGCAGTCCCCTGTATGCTTCTAACTCCCTCGCTGTCAAGAGAATCGGCTTCAATAGGGGTTTCGCAAGTCACCACACTTCTGTCGCTCAGGATAAACGCTCGCACTAGCTCGAAAAACACAACACCCACTGCTTGACAGGTCGCTTTTATATAGCAGGCCGGTGACTCAATAAATGCTTCTAGACCCATCCAGGGTTCACGGCTTCTCGAGGTTTCCTTCAATGGCTGAGTCACGAATATTCTGGACCATCCCTTTGTCTTAGTAGTCCTGTTGCCGAAGGCGCACGCAATACACTGAGGCAGAGCTCAGCCAAGCCCGTGGGCAGTTGTGACTCATGCGGCGAGCGATGAAACTAACTCACAGCCGTAACAATATGGAAGTATCTTTTTATGCTCCATTACTGTTTTGCATTTTTTCGATAATGTTCCTGCGTGCAATTGAGTTTTAAATTAGTTATGAATACGCCTACTCGATAGTATAGGGAATTCATATAGTAGTCTATGAAAGGCTAGCCCAGTTCCCGTATAAAATCATTGATATAGAAGGTGCGTTCAAAAAGTAACGAGCCGGTGGCATAATTACAGAAACCAGAACCTGTATGTTAGAAGTATTGTCCCTGGCTGTTGAAACACTTGTCCCACTGTAACACGAGGCGGTGAATGGCTGTCTCATGAAATTCCCTGGGCTGCGATGTGATACAGTTCCGCACGTACAGCTGGACGTCGGCGTTCGACGTGAATCGTTGGCCTCGCAGAGCCCTTTTCAGGGGACCAAACATGGCGTAATCACTGGGAGAGAGATCAGGACTGTATGGAGGGTGGCCGAGAACATCCCATTTGAATTTATGTATGAGTGCCGCGACTGTGTTGGCCGTATGAGGTTGTGCATTGTCGTGGAGCGACCACGGCGGCTATGGCGTTCACTGTCACTCGTCGGTCCTGGGTAATGAGTGCATCAACCAGTTGGACGTTGTCATCGGTAATGCAGGGGGGTGCCCCAGACCGGGCATCATCGGCTAACGACACCCGTCCTTCCCTGAAGCGCTTGTGCCACGCCTTAACCCTTGCAAGGGACATGCAGTTTTCGCCGTACAATTGTGACATTCGGCGATGAATGTCCGTTCCCCCTACTCCTTCCGCCGTTAGAAACCGAACAACACTTCTTTGCTCTTAGGTTGACGCCTCCATGTCACTGTTTGCAATGCGACTGGCAGCGTTGGACGATTGATGCATGCTGCTGCTCGCTTTGAATCGTCACGTGACGTGCACGCGTGCCCTCTAGCGACGGGCTGTGACCTTCCACGCTCTGGTCAGAACCACACCTCGTTACACACGCCACGATTAGCCGATGTAGTCACCGGTTTGCGCATTCCAGCCTCCGGCTCGTTACTTTTTGAAAGCACCTTATATATTAGATTGATCACTGCATTACCGCAATGTGGGTTAATATCTGAATAGCCATTATGCAGAAACATAATACCGGCTTTGCCAACTAGTTACAATGTTTCATATAAAAGAATATCATCATTTAAATACTGATACGAGGATATATGGTTTGTGTTTAATGAGTTGACACCAAAGTTCGCATGAGCGCTTACAGTTCAGTATGAAAGTGTTGAGGAAACTTACTTGGCGAGTGGATGCCCATCACTTTAATCGAGAGATTGAAAAACAGACCCATAATAAATCATAATTGTTTTCAGCAAATATGATTTAATGAATATTTTTACACCGAAGAACGACAACTTGATAATGATTCATTGTAGAAATATCTGTAATGGCGCCTCCAAACCTTGAAGTAATCCGTATGTTTTATACATTCCACATGGTTCCACTGCCAGCTGGATCGGATCGCATCCCTCCTGGCTGCTAGAGCAACCAGGAGGGATGCGATCTAGCTGGCAGTGCGTCTTACACACTTCCGTCCGATCCACTTTCGTCCCATTTTTCAAAATCACTCCCACAAAAATATCCAGCAACCGAGTGGAAAGACGTAACACATCAATAATACTTCGTGAGTAAAAGGATCAAAATCCATGCTTGAAATAGTAAACTTGAATTTGTACGGACCAGTGCAGCGAGGTAAAGAACAGCTGTCGGCACTCTTCTGACGGCAATAAAACATGGTGTAGAGGCCGTATTCTCTGCCCCTGACACTCCCTTTAGACAGCCTAGATATTACCACCTCAACACATACCAAAGAACTAACTTGTCCTGTCCGTTCCCTTACCACGTGTGGGGTCAGCACTGTCCATCATCCTCAGGCTACCAAGCGCTTAGTCCTAATTACTCCACATAAGATTGTAGCGCGCTGTAGACTTATATGCAACACCTGTCCGGTATCATGAAACCTACAAGTTCAGCAAAGAACTGCTATTGATGTTAACTCCAGACAAGAATCTTTTGCTGACAAATTAGTTAACAATTCGTCTTCAGAAAAGGCGCAACTGGTTTCAGTTGGATTAAAAATATTTAAAAATTGCGTGTGGCCTTCGTAGAGTCCTGATGCAGGTCTTTAAAATTGATGCCTGCATGGGGATGGGTTGAATTATGAAAACATCACTAACACCTAACACCTAGGCTGAGGAAATCAAATGTATATTTCTTAATTTAAATTGTAAGGACGTCCGTTTCAAAATGTATGTTAAATAATTTATATTGTAATTCTGTTCACTAAATACCTAATGAAGTATTAATATAATTAACAAGCTGAAGAAGGCTCCACTGAAGGGTTGAAAACATGTTTCTAAAAAGAAATAAACATATTAGTATTAACAGGTGTTCAAACGAATTTAATTAGTTATTGAAGTTAATACGTAGTATTAAGCATTTTCCAATATTCTTAATGATTGTGCCTCCTATAAAATCAAATGTACCAAATAAAATCCCACAAACCGGCCGTAATGCAAACCCCAGTCTTTTGGACCATAGGCAAGTGTCATACCAACTTAGCCACGAAATCGGAAAGCAAACAAATTATTAATTGTTTTCCGCGGATAGATGTGGAGAAATTGTTCATTGTTATTTCGTTTAGAGCAGTCCCCTGCAAGCATAGTGCTCTGTGACGTCACCGGCTGGAGAATCCTTGCTCCGTTTCTCCAATGGAACGTGAAAAGAGGAATGTATGGGCGGTGGAAGGGAGGGCAAACATGTCTATCAGTGGGGGACTCCACTTAACTATGCGTGCGCAGTATATAGTAATACTTGCACATTATAAAAGGTATATTTTACTGTGTTAACCTGTAGGGTTAAAACATTGTATTACTTATTAATAATATATAATATGTATTACCTTAATAAAAATTTGTTGTAATAGAATAATGAATTTTGTTGTGCTATTAAACACAGGCAGAACATATGTGCAATGCACATTGGTTTCATGACAAATAATAACATACAAGTAAACATTTGTTGAAAAATCATCTTCTAAACACACATATAGAATAGTAATGAATGAAAATCCACAGCCTGCTTCCAGTACCGACCGGGTCAGGAATGGAATGAATGAAGCCCCCATCTAGCGGCGAGGATATGAACTGTGCCGGCTGCCGAGGCCTGACGCACTCCTCTGGGGCAATGATTAAATGAATGACAGATGAAATGAAATGATAGTGGAGAGTGTTGCTGGAATGAAATTGTGACAGGGAAAACCGGAGTACCCGGAGAAAAACCTGTCTGCCTGCGCTTTGTCCAGCACAGATCTCACATGGAATGACCGGGATTTGAACCACGGACCCAGTGGTGAGAGGCCGGCGTGCTGCCGCCTAAGCCACGGAGGCTCTTACATATATAATAGTAATAATAATAATAATAATAATAATAATAATAATAATAAAAAATAAAATAATAATAATAATAATAATTTAAAAAAAAATACAGCATGGTGTAATACAGTTTTTACATGTAGCATTACATGCGTCGGTATTTTTTTTGTAAGTCATATATTGGAGTTAACTCAACAGTATCTGAAATGTTCAATTTTACACACAATATTATTTTAGTCACAAATGGGACAAATAAAGATTTTATGTTTGTTGATCACTAACACTGTTCTTCCGGGACTTCTTAATCGTTTTACTACTTACTAGTTTTTCAATATTCGGTGTCATCCATACTCGACAAACAAGAATAGTTCTTCCCACAAAAACAAGAAATTGTTGGGAGTCGACGGCCTTTGGTTGTCAGATGCCCCTTCTGTTGACATTTTCATTAGAAATAATATTAACTTTAATGAGGCAGTGTGCAACTCTGTATACTCGAACAGGCACTACTGTACAGTCTGGTGAGCAAGCGCGCTCCTCACAAGGAAAGCACTGAACGTGGAGAGCTCTTCCTACGTCACAATCAAAGCAGGTGACCGCGACTGGTTTAGGGGCTTTGCGACATTGTGATCATGTAGCCCCATGTACACGGGCGTGGGTGTAATCTGTCTGATACCTTATGTCATTGTTATGGCTGTAACATACCTTACGATTTGGAAGTGTCTGTCGCCTTAAGTTTGTACCCATTCCCAGGATTTGCCTTAAGAAGAAATGGGGAACTATGTAAAACCGACTTTGGTTAGGAACCATTCCAGGATTTGCCAAAGTAAAAATGGGGAACAATGGAAAATCGGCTGTGGCCTTAGGTTAGGAATCATCCCAGGATTTGCCTTAAGAAGAAAAGGGGAACAATAAGAAACCCGCTGTGGCCTTAGGTTAGGAACAATCCCAGGATTTGTCTTAAGAAAAAATTGGGAACAATGGAAAATCGGCTGTGGCCTTAGGTTAAGAACCATCCCAGGATTTGCCATGAGAAGAAATGGGGAACAATGGAAAATCGGCCGTGGCCTTAGGATAGGAACAATCCCAGGATTTACCTTAAGAAGAAATGGCGAATAATGGAAAATCGGCTGCGGCCTTAGGTAAGGAACCATCCCAGGATTTGACTTAAGAAGAAAAGGGGAACAATAAGAAACCCGCTGTGGCCTTAGGTTAGGAATCATCCCAGGATTTGCCTTAAGAAGAAAAGGGGAACAATAAGAAACCCGCTGTGGCCATAGGTTAGAAACGATCCCAGGATTTGTCTTAAGAAAAAAATGGGAACAGTGGAAAATCGGCTGTGGCCTTAGGTTAGGAACCATCCCAGGATTTGCCATAAGAAGAAATGGGGAACAATGGAAAATCGGCCGTGGCCTTAGGATAGGAACAATCCCAGGATTTACCTTAAGAAGAAATGGGGAATAATGGAAAATCGGCTGCGGCCTTAGGTAAGGAACCATCCCAGGATTTGCCTTAAGAAAAAAAGGGGAACGATGGAAAACCGACTGTGGCCTTAGGTTAGGAACCATCCCAGGATGTGTCCTAAGAAGAAATGGGGAACAATGGAAAACCGACTGTAGCCTTAGGTTAGGAACCATCCCAGGATTTGCCTTAAGAAGAAATAGGGAACAATGGAAACCCGACTGTGGCCTTAGGTTAGGAACCATCCCAGGATTTGTCTTAAGTAGAAATGGGGAACAATGGAAAAACCGACTGTGGCCTTAGGTTAGGAACCATCCCAGGATTTGCCTTAAGAAGAAATGAGGAATAATGGAAAATCGGCTGCGGCCTTAGGTTAGGAACCATCCCAGGATTTGCCATAAGAAGAAATGGGGAACAATGGAAAATCGGCCGTGGCCTTAGGATAGGAACAATCCCAGGATTTACCTTAAGAAGAAATGGGGAATAATGGAAAATCGGCTGCGGCCTTAGGTAAGGAACCATCCCAGGATTTGCCTTAAGAAGAAAAGGGGAACGATGGAAAACCGACTGTGGCCTTAGGTTAGGAACCATCCCAGGATGTGTCCTAAGAAGAAATGGGGAACAATGGAAAACCGACTGTAGCCTTAGGTTAGGAGCCATCCCAGGATTTGCTTTAAGAAGAAATAGGGAACAATGGAAACCCGACTGTGGCCTTAGGTTAGGAACCATCCCAGGATTTGTCTTAAGTAGAAATGGGGAACAATGGAAAAACCGACTGTGGCCTTAGGTTAGGAACCATCCCAGGATTTGCCTTAAGAAGAAATGAGGAATAATGGAAAATCGGCTGCGGCCTTAGGTTAGGAACCACCCCAGGATTTGCCTTAATAAGAAATGGGGAACAATGGAAAATCGGCTGTGGCCTTAGGTTAGGAACAATCCCAGGATTTGTCTTAAGAAGAAATGGGGAATAATGGAAAATCGTCTGCGGCCATAGGTTAGGAACCATCCCAGGATTTGTCTTAAGAAGAAATGGGGAATAATGGAAAATCGGCTGTGGCCTAAGGTTAGGAACAATCCCAGGATTTGTTTTAAGAAGAAATGGGGAATAATGGAAAATCGGCTGCGGCTTTAGGCAAGGAACCATCCCAGGATTTGTCTTAAGATGAAATGGGGAATAATGGAAAATCGGGTGCATCCATAGGTTAGGAAGCATCCCAGGATTTGTCTTAAGAAGAAATGGGGAATGATGGAAAATCGGTTGTGGCCTTAGGTTAGGAACAATTCCCGGATTTGTCTTAAGAAGAAATGGGGAATAATGGAAAACCGACTGTGGCCTTAGGTTAGGAACCATCCCAGGATTTTCCTCAAGAAGAAATGGGGAACAATGGAAAACTGGCTGTGGCCTTAGGTTAGGAACCATCCCAGGATTTGCCTTAAGAAGAAATGGGGAACAATGGAAAACCGACTGTGGCCTTAGGTTAGGAACCATCCAGGATTTGCCTTAAGAAGAAATGGGGTCAACGGAAAACTGGCTGTGGCCTTAGGTTAGGAACCTTCCCAGGATTTGCCTTAAGAAGAAATGGGGAACAATGGAAAACTGGCTGTGGCCTTAGGTTAGGAACAATCCCATGTTTTGCCTTAAGAAGAAATGGGGAACAATGGAAAACTGTCTGTGGCCATATGTTAGGAACAATCCCAGGAAATGCCTTAAGAAGAAATGGGGAACAATGGAAAACTGGCTGTGGCCTTTGGTTAGGAACCTTCCCAGGATTTGCCTTAATAAGAAATGGGGAACAATGGAAAATCGGCTGTGGCCTTAGGTTAGGAACAATCCCAGGATTTGTCTTAAGAAGAAATGGGGAATAATGGAAAATCGTCTGCGGCCATAGGTTAGGAACCATCCCAGGATTTGTCTTAAGAAGAAATGGGGAATAATGGAAAATCGGCTGTGGCCTAAGGTTAGGAACAATCCCAGGATTTGTTTTAAGAAGAAATGGGGAATAATGGAAAATCGGCTGCGGCTTTAGGCAAGGAACCATCCCAGGATTTGTCTTAAGATGAAATGGGGAATAATGGAAAATCGGGTGCATCCATAGGTTAGGAAGCATCCCAGGATTTGTCTTAAGAAGAAATGGGGAATGATGGAAAATCGGTTGTGGCCTTAGGTTAGGAACAATTCCCGGATTTGTCTTAAGAAGAAAAGGGGAATAATGGAAAACCGACTGTGGCCTTAGGTTAGGAACCATCCCAGGATTTTCCTCAAGAAGAAATGGGGAACAATGGAAAACTGGCTGTGGCCTTAGGTTAGGAACCATCCCAGGATTTGCCTTAAGAAGAAATGGGGAACAATGGAAAACCGACTGTGGCCTTAGGTTAGGAACCATCCAGGATTTGCCTTAAGAAGAAATGGGGTCAACGGAAAACTGGCTGTGGCCTTAGGTTAGGAACCTTCCCAGGATTTGCCTTAAGAAGAAATGGGGAACAATGGAAAACTGGCTGTGGCCTTAGGTTAGGAACAATCCCATGTTTTGCCTTAAGAAGAAATGGGGAACAATGGAAAACTGTCTGTGGCCATATGTTAGGAACAATCCCAGGATTTGCCTTAAGAAGAAATGGGGAACAATGGAAAACTGGCTGTGGCCTTTGGTTAGGAACCTTCCCAGGATTTGCCTTAAGAAGAAATGGGGATGAACGGAAAACTGGCTGTGGCCTTAGGTTAGGAACCATCCCAGGATTTGCCTTAAGAAGAAATGGGGAACAATGGAAAACTGGCTGTGGCCTTAGGTTAGGAACAATCCCATGTTTTGCCTTAAGAAGAAATGGGAAACAATGGAAAACCGACTGTGGCATTAGGTTAGGAACCATCCAGGATTTGCCTTAAGAAGAAATGGGGAACAATGGAAAACTGGCTGTGGCCTTAGGTTAGGAACAATCCCATGTTTTTCCTTAAGAAGAAATGGGGAACAATGGAAAACCGACTGTGGCATTAGGTTAGGAACCATCCAGGATTTGCCTTAAGAAGAAATGGGGATCAACGGAAAACTGGCTGTGGCCTTAGGTTAGGAACAATCCCATATTTTTCCTTAAGAAGAAATGGGGAACAATGGAAAACTGTCTGTGGCCTTAGGTTAGGAACAATCCCATGTTTTGCCTTAAGAAGAAATGGGGAACAATGGAAAACTGTCTGTGGCCATAGGTTAGGAACAATCCCATGTTTTGCCTTAAGAAGAAATGGGGAACAATGGAAAACTGGCTGTGGCCTCAAGTTAGGAATCATCCCGGGATTCGCCTTAAGAAGAAATGGGGAACAATGGAAAACCGACTATGGCCTTAGGTTAGGAACCATCCATGATTTGCCTTAAGAAGAAATGGGGATCAACGGAAAACTGGCTGCGGCCTTAGGTTAGGAACCATCCCAGGATTTGCCTTAAGAAGAAATGGGGAACAATGGAAACTGGCTGTGGCCTTAGGTTAGGAACAATCCCATGTTTTGCCTTAAGAAGAAATGGGGAACAATGGAAAACTGTCTGTGGCCATAGGTTAGGAACAATCCCAGGATTTGCCTTAAGAAGAAATGGGGAACAATGGAAAACTGTCTGTGGCCATAGGTTAGGAACAATCCCAGGATTTGCCTTAAGAAGAAATGGGGATGAACGGAAAACTGGCTGTGGCCTTAGGTTAGGAACCATCCCAGGATTTGCCTTAAGAAGAAATGGGGAACAATGGAAAACTGGCTGTGGCCTTAGGTTAGGAACAATCCCATGTTTTTCCTTAAGAAGAAATGGGGAACAATGGAAAACCGACTGTGGCATTAGGTTAGGAACCATCCAGGATTTGCCTTAAGAAGAAATGGGGAACAATGGAAAACTGGCTGTGGCCTTAGGTTAGGAACAATCCCATGTTTTTCCTTAAGAAGAAATGGGGAACAATGGAAAACCGACTGTGGCATTAGGTTAGGAACCATCCAGGATTTGCCTTAAGAAGAAATGGGGATCAACGGAAAACTGGCTGTGGCCTTAGGTTAGGAACAATCCCATATTTTTCCTTAAGAAGAAATGGGGAACAATGGAAAACCGACTGTGGCCTTAGGTTAGGAACCATCCAGGATTTGCCTTAAGAAGAAATGGGGATCAACGGAAAACTGTCTGCGGCCTTAGGTTAGGAACCATCCCAGGATTTGCCTTAAGAAGTAATGGGGATCAACGGAAAACTGTCTGCGGCCTTAGGTTAGGAACCATCCCAGGATTTGCCTTAAGAAAAAAAGGGGAACGATGGAAAACCGACTGTGGCCTTAGGTTAGGAACCATCCCAGGATGTGTCCTAAGAAGAAATGGGGAACAATGGAAAACCGACTGTAGCCTTAGGTTAGGAATCATCCCAGGATTTGCCTTAAGAAGAAAAGGGGAACAATAAGAAACCCGCTGTGGCCTTAGGTTAGGAACAATCCCAGGATTTGTCTTAAGAAAAAATTGGGAACAATGGAAAATCGGCTGTGGCCTTAGGTTAAGAACCATCCCAGGATTTGCCATGAGAAGAAATGGGGAACAATGGAAAATCGGCCGTGGCCTTAGGATAGGAACAATCCCAGGATTTACCTTAAGAAGAAATGGCGAATAATGGAAAATCGGCTGCGGCCTTAGGTAAGGAACCATCCCAGGATTTGACTTAAGAAGAAAAGGGGAACAATAAGAAACCCGCTGTGGCCTTAGGTTAGGAATCATCCCAGGATTTGCCTTAAGAAGAAAAGGGGAACAATAAGAAACCCGCTGTGGCCATAGGTTAGAAACGATCCCAGGATTTGTCTTAAGAAAAAAATGGGAACAATGGAAAACTGGCTGTGGCCTTTGGTTAAGAACCTTCCCAGGATTTGCCTTAAGAAGAAATGGGGATGAACGGAAAACTGGCTGTGGCCTTAGGTTAGGAACCATCCCAGGATTTGCCTTAAGAAGAAATAGGGAACAATGGAAACCCGACTGTGGCCTTAGGTTAGGAACCATCCCAGGATTTGTCTTAAGTAGAAATGGGGAACAATGGAAAAACCGACTGTGGCCTTAGGTTAGGAACCATCCCAGGATTTGCCTTAAGAAGAAAAGAGGAATAATGGAAAATCGGCTGCGGCCTTAGGTTAGGAACCATCCCAGGATTTGCCATAAGAAGAAATGGGGAACAATGGAAAATCGGCCGTGGCCTTAGGATAGGAACAATCCCAGGATTTACCTTAAGAAGAAATGGGGAATAATGGAAAATCGGCTGCGGCCTTAGGTAAGGAACCATCCCAGGATTTGCCTTAAGAAGAAAAGGGGAACGATGGAAAACCGACTGTGGCCTTAGGTTAGGAACCATCCCAGGATGTGTCCTAAGAAGAAATGGGGAACAATGGAAAACCGACTGTAGCCTTAGGTTAGGAGCCATCCCAGGATTTGCCTTAAGAAGAAATAGGGAACAATGGAAACCCGACTGTGGCCTTAGGTTAGGAACCATCCCAGGATTTGTCTTAAGTAGAAATGGGGAACAATGGAAAAACCGACTGTGGCCTTAGGTTAGGAACCATCCCAGTATTTGCCTTAAGAAGAAATGAGGAATAATGGAAAATCGGCTGCGGCCTTAGGTTAGGAACCACCCCAGGATTTGCCTTAATAAGAAATGGGGAACAATGGAAAATCGGCTGTGGCCTTAGGTTAGGAACAATCCCAGGATTTGTCTTAAGAAGAAATGGGGAATAATGGAAAATCGTCTGCGGCCATAGGTTAGGAACCATCCCAGGATTTGTCTTAAGAAGAAATGGGGAATAATGGAAAATCGGCTGTGGCCTAAGGTTAGGAACAATCCCAGGATTTGTTTTAAGAAGAAATGGGGAATAATGGAAAATCGGCTGCGGCTTTAGGCAAGGAACCATCCCAGGATTTGTCTTAAGATGAAATGGGGAATAATGGAAAATCGGGTGCATCCATAGGTTAGGAAGCATCCCAGGATTTGTCTTAAGAAGAAATGGGGAATGATGGAAAATCGGTTGTGGCCTTAGGTTAGGAACAATTCCCGGATTTGTCTTAAGAAGAAATGGGGAATAATGGAAAACCGACTGTGGCCTTAGGTTAGGAACCATCCCAGGATTTTCCTCAAGAAGAAATGGGGAACAATGGAAAACTGGCTGTGGCCTTAGGTTAGGAACCATCCCAGGATTTGCCTTAAGAAGAAATGGGGAACAATGGAAAACCGACTGTGGCCTTAGGTTAGGAACCATCCAGGATTTGACTTAAGAAGAAATGGGGTCAACGGAAAACTGGCTGTGGCCTTAGGTTAGGAACCTTCCCAGGATTTGCCTTAAGAAGAAATGGGGAACAATGGAAAACTGGCTGTGGCCTTAGGTTAGGAACAATCCCATGTTTTGCCTTAAGAAGAAATGGGGAACAATGGAAAACTGTCTGTGGCCATATGTTAGGAACAATCCCAGGAAATGCCTTAAGAAGAAATGGGGAACAATGGAAAACTGGCTGTGGCCTTTGGTTAGGAACCTTCCCAGGATTTGCCTTAATAAGAAATGGGGAACAATGGAAAATCGGCTTTGGCCTTAGGTTAGGAACAATCCCAGGATTTGTCTTAAGAAGAAATGGGGAATAATGGAAAATCATCTGTGGCCATAGGTTAGGAACCATCCCAGGATTTGTCTTAAGAAGAAATGGGGAATAATGGAAAATCGGCTGTGGCCTAAGGTTAGGAACAATCCCAGGATTTGTTTTAAGAAGAAATGGGGAATAATGGAAAATCGGCTGCGGCTTTAGGCAAGGAACCATCCCAGGATTTGTCTTAAGATGAAATGGGGAATAATGGAAAATCGGGTGCATCCATAGGTTAGGAAGCATCCCAGGATTTGTCTTAAGAAGAAATGGGGAATGATGGAAAATCGGTTGTGGCCTTAGGTTAGGAACAATTCCCGGATTTGTCTTAAGAAGAAATGGGGAATAATGGAAAACCGACTGTGGCCTTAGGTTAGGAACCATCCCAGGATTTTCCTCAAGAAGAAATGGGGAACAATGGAAAACTGGCTGTGGCCTTAGGTTAGGAACCATCCCAGGATTTGCCTTAAGAAGAAATGGGGAACAATGGAAAACCGACTGTGGCCTTAGGTTAGGAACCATCCAGGATTTGCCTTAAGAAGAAATGGGGTCAACGGAAAACTGGCTGTGGCCTTAGGTTAGGAACCTTCCCAGGATTTGCCTTAAGAAGAAATGGGGAACAATGGAAAACTGGCTGTGGCCTTAGGTTAGGAACAATCCCATGTTTTGCCTTAAGAAGAAATGGGGAACAATGGAAAACTGTCTGTGGCCATATGTTAGGAACAATCCCAGGATTTGCCTTAAGAAGAAATGGGGAACAATGGAAAACTGGCTGTGGCCTTTGGTTAGGAACCTTCCCAGGATTTGCCTTAAGAAGAAATGGGGATGAACGGAAAACTGGCTGTGGCCTTAGGTTAGGAACCATCCCAGGATTTGCCTTAAGAAGAAATGGGGAACAATGGAAAACTGGCTGTGGCCTTAGGTTAGGAACAATCCCATGTTTTGCCTTAAGAAGAAATGGGAAACAATGGAAAACCGACTGTGGCATTAGGTTAGGAACCATCCAGGATTTGCCTTAAGAAGAAATGGGGATCAACGGAAAACTGGCTGTGGCCTTAGGTTAGGAACAATCCCATATTTTTCCTTAAGAAGAAATGGGGAACAATGGAAAACTGTCTGTGGCCTTAGGTTAGGAACAATCCCATGTTTTGCCTTAAGAAGAAATGGGGAACAATGGAAAACTGTCTGTGGCCATAGGTTATGAACAATCCCATGTTTTGCCTTAAGAAGAAATGGGGAACAATGGAAAACTGGCTGTGGCCTCAAGTTAGGAATCATCCCGGGATTCGCCTTAAGAAGAAATGGGGAACAATGGAAAACCGACTATGGCCTTAGGTTAGGAACCATCCATGATTTGCCTTAAGAAGAAATGGGGATCAACGGAAAACTGGCTGCGGCCTTAGGTTAGGAACCATCCCAGGATTTGCCTTAAGAAGAAATGGGGAACAATGGAAACTGGCTGTGGCCTTAGGTTAGGAACAATCCCATGTTTTGCCTTAAGAAGAAATGGGGAACAATGGAAAACTGTCTGTGGCCATAGGTTAGGAACAATCCCAGGATTTGCCTTAAGAAGAAATGGGGAACAATGGAAAACTGGCTGTGGCCTTTGGTTAGGAACCTTCCCAGGATTTGCCTTAAGAAGAAATGGGGATGAACGGAAAACTGGCTGTGGCCTTAGGTTAGGAACCATCCCAGGATTTGCCTTAAGAAGAAATGGGGAACAATGGAAAACTGGCTGTGGCCTTAGGTTAGGAACAATCCCATGTTTTTCCTTAAGAAGAAATGGGGAACAATGGAAAACCGACTGTGGCATTAGGTTAGGAACCATCCAGGATTTGCCTTAAGAAGAAATGGGGAACAATGGAAAACTGGCTGTGGCCTTAGGTTAGGAACAATCCCATGTTTTTCCTTAAGAAGAAATGGGGAACAATGGAAAACCGACTGTGTCATTAGGTTAGGAACCATCCAGGATTTGCCTTAAGAAGAAATGGGGATCAACGGAAAACTGGCTGTGGCCTTAGGTTAGGAACAATCCCATATTTTTCCTTAAGAAGAAATGGGGAACAATGGAAAACTGTCTGTGGCCTTAGGTTAGGAACAATCCCATGTTTTGCCTTAAGAAGAAATGGGGAACAATGGAATACTGTCTGTGGCCATAGGTTAGGAACAATCCCATGTTTTGCCTTAAGAAGAAATGGGGAACAATGGAAAACTGGCTGTGGCCTCAAGTTAGGAACCATCCCGGGATTCGCCTTAAGAAGAAATGGGGAACAATGGAAAACCGACTGTGGCCTTAGGTTAGGAACCATCCAGGATTTGCCTTAAGAAGAAATGGGGATCAACGGAAAACTGTCTGCGGCCTTAGGTTAGGAACCATCCCAGGATTTGCCTTAAGAAGAAATGGGGATCAACGGAAAACTGTCTGCGGCCTTAGGTTAGGAACCATCCCAGGATTTGCCTTAAGAAGAAATGGGGAACAATGGAAAACTGGCTGTGGCCTTAGGTTAGGAACAATCCCAGGATTTGCCTTAAGAAGAAATGGGGAACAATGGAAAACTGGCTGTGGCCTTTGGTTAGGAACCTTCCCAGGATTTGCCTTAAGAAGAAATGGGGATGAACGGAAAACTGGCTGTGGCCTTAGGTTAGGAACCATCCCAGGATTTGCCTTAAGAAGAAATGGGGAACAATGGAAAACTGGCTGTGGCCTTAGGTTGGGAACAATCCCATGTTTTTCCTTAAGAAGAAATGGGGAACAATGGAAAACCGACTGTGGCATTAGGTTAGGAACCATCCAGGATTTGCCTTAAGAAGAAATGGGGATCAACGGAAAACTGGCTGTGGCCTTAGGTTAGGAACAATCCCATATTTTTCCTTAAGAAGAAATGCGGAACAATGGAAAACTGTCTGTGGCCTTAGGTTAGGAACAATCCCATGTTTTGCCTTAAGAAGAAATGGGGAACAATGGAAAACTGTCTGTGGCCATAGGTTAGGAACAATCCCATGTTTTGCCTTAAGAAGAAATGGGGAACAATGGAAAACTGGCTGTGGCCTCAAGTTAGGAACCATCCCGGGATTCGCCTTAAGAAGAAATGGGGAACAATGGAAAACCGACTGTGGCCTTAGGTTAGGAACCATCCAGGATTCGCCTTAAGAAGAAATGGGGATCCACGGAAAACTGTCTGCGGCCTTAGGTTAGGAACCATCCCAGGATTTGCCTTAAGAAGAAATGGGGAACAATGGAAAACTGGCTGTGGCCTTAGGTTAGGAACAATCCCATGTTTTGCCTTAAGAAGAAATGGGGAACAATGGAAAACTGTCTGTGGCCATAGGTTAGGAACAATCCCAGGATTTGCCTTCAGAAGAAATGGGGAACAATGGAAAACTGGCTGTGGCCTTAGGTTAGGAACAATCCCATGTTTTGCCTTAAGAAGAAATGGGGAACAATGGAAAACTGGCTGTGGCCTTTGGTTAGGAACCTTCGCAGGATTTGCCTTAGGAAGAAATGGGGATGAACGGAAAACTGGCTGTGGCCTTAGGTTAGGAACCATCCCAGGATTTGCCTTAAGAAGAAATGGGGAACAATGGAAAACTGGCTGTGGCCTTAGGTTAGGAACAATCCCATGTTTTGCCTTAAGAAGAAATGGGGAACAATGGAAAACTGACTGTGGCATTAGGTTAGGAACCATCCAGGATTTGCCTAAAGAAGAAATGGGGAACAATGGAAAACTGGCTGTGGCCTTAGGTTAGGAATAATCCCATATTTTTCCTTAAGAAGAAATGGGGAACAATGGAAAACTGTCTGTGGCCTTAGGTTAGGAACAATCCCATGTTTTGCCTTAAGAAGAAATGGGGAACAATGGAAAACTGTCTGTGGCCATAGGTTAGGAACAATCCAATGTTTTGCCTTAAGAAGAAATGGGGAACAATGGAAAACTGGCTGTGGCCTCAAGTTAGGAACCATCCCGGGATTCGCCTTAAGAAGAAATGGGGAACAATGGAAATCCGACTGTGGTTAGGAACCATCCCAGGATTTGTCAATGTAGAAATGGTGAACAATGGAAAATCGGCTGTGTCCCTAGGTTGGGAACCATCCCGGGATTTGCCTAAGAAGAAATGGGGAACAATGGAAAATCGGCTGTGGCCTTAGGTTAGGAACCATCCCAGGATTTGTCCTAAGAAGAAATGGGGAAGAATGGATAACCGACTGTGGCCTGAAGTTAGGAACCATCCCAGGATTTGCTTAAGTAGAAGTGAGGAAATATGGAAAACCACTCCTAGAATAGCTCAGTTTTGGCCAAACGTGCTCTGTTCCAGCCCACAGACATGAATTGCATATCTTGGCAGAATTAGGAATCTAACAAAGACCTTTGGCTCCAGAGATTCAATATGTACCCCTTGACCACAGAAGAAAGCCAAGATAGGGAGAGAACTTTCAGTTAGTGAAAATTGTATGAGAATTTACGTGCATTATACTTTACCGATGAATAATATACAGTTCACGCCATGGTGTTTGGCCGGTGAGCCCCAATTTCACAGTCGTACAGAGGGCAGGTGGCGAACCTCAGGCATGTGAATTTGATACGTGAGTTGCTTTCCGCGCAACTGAAAACTCACGTATTAATTACATACGAGTGAGGCTCGTAGACTCTGACAAAAACTGTGGCGTAAACTGTACCACTAGTCATAATTTACCTAGCAACGTAGCAGGTGTAGTTTTATCAAGCATTAACATCCCTAATTCTCCTTCAGTTCCTGTATTTTGTAAAATATCGTTAACCTAAGTGTTTTATAATAACCCCTTACGCTCAAGAGTTAATACCAATAAGATATACCACTGAAACCATTCAGAGGTGGTGCTTTGGACAACATACAGGTCGTTGATAAACACAGGATTATGGTATCATCAAGTAACTTACGACTAGTCCTGGTGTACTAGTTATTAAGGCACAAAAATAAAGTTCATTTAGTTCATGGATTTCTGTGATGTTGATATTACCTTGTACGATGATGTGGTTGTTACCTCTAAGCTCGGATATGAATTGCCAGTATTACCTTATTTCCTTCGCGCGAAGCTTGGTAACAATTCAATCGGTCATTTATGAGTTACTCAATAGTGACCGTAAGGACCCCATCGCCCAGGATATTGTTGTTTGTAACACTGCAACAATACTAATGTATACAGAATAGAAGCCTCATTCTTTCAATATTTGGTAAAAATTACATCAGCCGCTGACGGCTAAGTTACTCAATGGTTCCCGTTGAGTTGATAACACAACCTGCATATGGTTGGCAACACGGACATTATGGCAAAAACCTTCAAACGAATTTATGCTGTATAATATGTTGCGGCACGCTTTTGGTCTGGCTGTGGTCGGCATGCCCACCTGTGATGCCACAAGCGTAGACTGGCGAATGGTTTCGGCAGAGGTAGCTAAATTTCTCGGCGCGTTAGGTTTTATTCACCCAACAGAGGTGTTCCAAATCGGTGGTGCGCGTACCACCGCGTACCATTGGTGGTGCGCGGGAACGTTTCAGGTGGTACACGTGGGTGGTACGATTGTTCACAAATACAGGAGGAATTTATCTGCAATTCCTACCGTATCAACTTTTTGTGAAGAAAATGAAATATTTCCACACAAAAAAAAACGAGCCTTACAGTAGTCGCATATGATGTGTAACATCTGACATAGAAGAAACCTCACCTGAAATTGTTGATACACCGGTATTTTATAGTATTATTGGCACAAATATTAATCTATTGTAAAAGGGAGTGTTTTACAGATATTGTAGTTTATAATACGGAACTCATTTTATTAGATGGTTTGTAGCTTCCACCAGCACTAGCCTAAATAAAGAATACGATATGGATCAACTAGATTAATGGACGCGACACGGCTCATAACCTTAAATTCCTTATAAACAGGTCCTCTTCATTCACAGCCCAACACGTAATTTCGTATGGATTCTGTTAAAATGAGTCATATTGATATGATAAATATCGTTTAAAATGATTATCTGGTAGCAAAAATATCCTCCCCGCCCAGGATTCGAACCCAAGATCTCTAGATTCACAGTCATACGCAATAACCCCACGGCTATTTCGACTACGCAAATATTGTGCACAAGATAGTGACTTATTTCCACGTTCCAATAATAGTGCATTTCGGAATTAAGTTTCATTTATATTTTGCTTGTTTTGATAATGTTCCTGAGTGACATTGAGCCTTATGCCAATGCAATGCCGACTACTTGCAATGTTTGATATTAAGGCATTTTACCATTTAAATACTGATACGAAGACTTCGAACATGTACCATGTCATTTGTTTAAATCACTTGACACCAGAGTTCGCATGAGCGTTTTCCGTTCAGTATGTCATTATTCGACATGGCCGAGAGTGCGTCATGGTATCAATTTTTGACACCGCGCGCTGATTGTTTCTCTTACCAGTGCCAGCTGGATCGATCGATCGAGTTGGCAGTGCGTCTTATACTTCCTTTCGATCCACCACTGCCAGCTAGGGCACACGTCCATTCGATCGATCGAGCGGGCAGTGCATACTTCCGTAGTCCATCACCGCCAGCTAGTACACTTCCGTTTGATCAATCGAGCGGGCAGTGCATACTTCCGTTGACCACCACTGCCAGCTAGTACACTTCCGTTTGATCGATCGAGCGGGCAGTGCATACTTCCGTTTGATCCACCACTACCAGCTCGATCAGATCGGAAGAGCTTGGACGGAAATTCAACGGCAGGTGCACAGTGAACGTACGAAGGAGCACTGGAGGCAGAGGAAACTACTTACAAACCAGAAATAGTGAAATTGTAGCGTGATCCTAACTGCCAATTCACAAATAAAAATTAAAAAATCAAGCCATTGGGCACTTTTCCGACAGTAAATATACGTTTCTAAAAAAATCAAAGGACTGATGGTACACCAAAATGTCTAAAAATTTCAAGTAGTAGCCTACGCAGTTGCTAAAAGGTTGCAAACACCTGACCCAACACATGCGGTTCTAACGCAAACATGGGGGCGTGGTGGCTCAGAGGTCTAGCTGTATGCCTCTCACCAAGGCGGTCCGGGTTCGATTCCCGGTCAATGCATGTGAGATTTTCGAAGTGAAATGCCATGTCCTGTGGTTCGGATTCCACGTAAAAAGGAGGTCCCGTGGCTCTTAATCACAAGATTCACGGTCACGTAAAACTACAATCTTCCTTCCTTCCTTCCTAACGCAAACACCCTAGAATTATATCACAAACCTACTGTTCCATTTTAATGAGAAAAGTAGGCTGAAAATATTAGTAAGTAATAAAATAATATGTAAAATAATATGTAAAATGTTATTGAAATGTAATCGTCCTAATATCATTATTATTATTATTAAGGGACAACGACAACCAGATTAGAAACCCCGATTATAATTAGGGTTGAAGACATCCTAAAGAACACTCTTTGTACGGTAATAGACAAGTTCCTTTACGTTCTCCTTCCTCCTGCCACAGCGTCAGTGAGATTGCATTTGGCATCGAAATAGCGAGAACACTTACCAGAACATATCAATACTTTGAAACTCTTTGCAAATCTGAGATTTGAAATCGGGATCTCAGGGATGCCATCCGCAGTAAAAGTCTGATAAAAGTAGCCCCCAACATTAATACTTGTGTACTCAACCTCATGCGGAGAACTCAGAAGACGTTGGTTCGTTTCTCACAATAGTACGGGCACATCAATAACAAGAGTACTGTATTACCACACAGAAAAATCAGCAACAACAACAACAAATACTCGTGAAAACTTTCATATTCATTTTCACCAGCCTCAACCTTCCCTCACTCTGAGAGACTGGATTCATTTTCTTCTATTCCTGAAATATTCCTGGAAGGTGCCTAACCTTAATCTGTGGTCACCTCGTTCCCAATGCCATCCCGAATTTCAAATAGGGGCACTTTTACAGATACTACAATAAAAGAAGCTATTGCACATATTCCACACACCGACAGCGGTAGCTACGCATGCTAATGCGCAGTGCTAGGTCATGAGGCCAAGCTCTCCGTAGACATGGTAGACGTGGGTTCGAGCCCCACCGTTGGCCATCCTTGAAATGGTTTTCCGTGGTTTCCCCCATTTTCAACTCCAGGCAAATGCTGGGACGGTAACTTCTGCCAGGTCACGGCCGCTTCCTTCCACATCCTTGCCCAGTTTCATTCATTTCATCTCTCATTATCTCCTCTCATGAGGTTGGCGTCAGGAATGGCATCAGGCCGTAAAAACCATAAACCACATAGGCTCTCATTGCATCTCATCACCGACCTCGTTGATAACGGGAATAATAAGGGGTAGACAGACATACATACAGTACATTGCACATATTCCACACATCTACACAAGTGCAAGGGGTTGACGCCTACAATAACACAAAGATCTAAAATACGAGGGAATTAAGTTGATGTGTAACATCTTTCCGCTCGGTTGCTGGATAGTTTTGTGGGAGTGATTTTGAAAATTGGGGACGGAAGTGAATCGGGCGGAAGTGGATCGAACGGAAGTTGATCGAACGGAAGTGAAGACGCACTGCCAGAAAAATGTGACGGAAGTGAATCGGGCGGAAGTAGATCGAACGGAAGTGGATCGGACGGAAGTGAAGACGCACTGCCAGCTGGATGCAAAATTGAAAATGTGTGTATTGGAAACAAGACAGTGTGTGCTCTGTAGCGCGAGAATGTTATGGCAATACAGTAGGCAATGCATTTAGCAGGCACTGGTTTGACGAGCACAGTGGCAAATGTTTCACCGACTTTCATTTGTCATTGAGCAGTTTATGAAGCTTCACGTTCAAGGTTGAATATCACATGGGGTAGGATAAAGACGACAAATGAGATTTAAGTAAGCGGCATTATTGTCAAGCTGTGCGTGAGTAGTCAAATATTAAATGCATAACAGAATGTTGTTATATGAGTGGAATAAAAGCTGTATTTTCATCATATGTGGGACTAGGTCATTTCATGATTGTAGGAAGCCTTGTTTTGATTGTTTACAACGAACTGTATGAGAGCCTCGAGAATAATGAATGTTATACACACATCAAAAAAAGTTTTGCATCACCTCGGTTCCCAGATCTCCGGCATATAGACGTTGACTGTGTATATTGTATCCAAGATACAGTCCTTTTGACTGTTCATAGATGTCACTAAAACTGCTCAAAGATGTAAACAACCATGCATGAGCAGGGCCTATTAGACGGAGGGGGTACGACAGCCGATCAGTTCCAGTCATTCCACCAGGACGAAGGTACGCTGCTCATGTTGTCTGTAGTTCTACCATGCCTAGAAGGTCAATACCGCAGTTCGATCGCGTCCGCATTGTTACTTTGTGTCAAGAAGGGCTCTCAACAAGGGAAGTTTCCAGGCGTCTCAGAGTGAACCAAAGCGATGTTGTTCGGACACGGAGGAGGTACAGAGATACAGGAACTGTCGATGACAGGCCTCGCTCAGGCCGCCCAAGGGCTACTACTGTAGTGGATGACCGCTACTTACGGATTGTCGCTCGGAGGAACCCTGACAGCAATGCCACCATGTTGAATAATGCGTTTCGTTCAGCCACAGGACGTCGTGTTTCAACTCAAACTGTGCGCAATAGGCTGCATGATGCGCAACTTCACTCCCGACGTCCATGGCGAGGTCCAGCTTTGCAACCCCGACACCATGCAGCGCGGTACAGATGGGCCCAACAACATGCTGAATGGACCCCACGGAATTGGCATCACGTTCTCTTCACCGATGAGTGTCGCATTTGCCTTCAACCAGACAATCGTCGGAGACGTGTTTGGAGGCACCCTGGTCAGGCTGAACGTCTTAGACACACTGTCCAGCGAGTGCAGCAAGGTGGTGGTTCCCTGATGTTTTGGGGTGGCATTATGTGGGGCCGACGTACGCCACTGGTGGTCATGGAAGGCTCCGAAACGGCTTTACGATACCTGAATGACATCCTCCGACCCATAGTGCAACCATATCGGCAGAATATTGGAGAGGCATTTGTCTTCATGGACGACAATTCTCGACCTCATCGTGCACATCTTGTGAATGCGTTCCTTCAAGATAACGACATCGCTCTACTACAGTGGCCAGCATGTTCGCCAGACATGAACCCTATCGAACATGCCTGGGATATGTTGAAAAGGGCTGTTTATGGACGTCTTGACCCACCAACCACTCTGAGAGATTTACGCCGAATTGTCGTTGAGGAGTGGGACAATTTGGACCAACAGTGTCTTGATGAACTTGTGGATAGTATGCCACGACGAATACAGGCATGCATCAATGCAAGAGGACGTGCTACTGGGTATTAGAGGTAGTGGTGTGTACTGCAATCTGGACCACAAATGCTGAAAGTCTAGCTGTATGATGGTACAACATGCAATGTGTGGGTCTCATGAGCAATAAAACGAGTTGTTTGTGTTGATCTCTATTCCCTTTGTATTTAAAGGTTCCGGAACTCTTGGAACCGAGGTGATGCAAAACTTTTTTTGATGTGTGTAGTTACTGAGGAATGTGCTCACAGTATTTGCGAGTACTGTCGACGTTGTGTGTCACTTTGTTATTATGAATTATTAAGGAAGGAAGGAAGGAATGAAGGAAGCTTTTAGTTTTGCGTGTCCGTTAAACTCACGATCATGATCCACGGTACCTCCCTTTTACGTGGAATGCGAACCACAGGACATGGCATTTCAATTCGAAAATCTCACATGTATTGACCGGGAATCAAACCCGGTCTACCTTGGTGAGAGACTAACAGCTTGACCGCTGCGCCACAAATGTGACAGTACAGTAGCATATCTCCAATTCAATATATACATTCATCATAGTACCAGTATGAAAATGGAGTGTAAATTAACATTTTAAGAATGTCTAAGCTGTGTAGTATACGAGTAGGATAACATGTCAGATGTTGCACATCATATGCGACTACTGTAAGGCTCGTATCTTTTTATTTTTCAAGTTCTGATGGACTGTATAAAAATAACAGATTGACATACCAAACTGATTTTACTTTGCTTATTTCATTCTCATGTCTAACATATTCGCCAAAATGATTGAAACATTTGTCGTATCGTTACACCAGCTTTCCAATGCCCTCTGCAAAATATTCTGCCGCCACTGAGGTGAGTACGTCTGGACAGTCTCCTGAAGCTTTTCTTTTTTGGCGAGGCGTTGCCGCCCAACCATACCTTCAATTCTCGAAGAAGGTGAAAATCATTGACGACCGCACTGTTCCAAAGTAACGATAGACTTTCTCAAAGAATTCGAGAGTGAAGTTAGGTACCATAAGCCGGTTAGTCCAAACCAGCACTGAATGATTTTCACAGTTTTCGAGAATTTAAGGTATGGTTGAACGGCAACTCGTCGCCAAAAAGGAAACACTTCAGGAGACTGTCTAGACGTACCCACCTCAGTGGCGGCAGAATTTTTTGCCGAGGGCATTGGAAAGCTGGTGTAACGATACGACAAATGTTTCAATCGTTTTGCCGATTATGTTGAGACATAAGAATAAAACAAGCAAACATTTAATAGTGAGATCAGTTTGGTATGCCAATCTGTTATTTTTATCCAGTACATAGGAACTTCAAATGAAAACAGCCCTCGTCCAACAACATAATATGAATTTTCCTCCCGGAGTGAAGTGGCAATTTGAAGATCTCAATAAAAAGTGAGAGTACGGTATGAACACAGAGGAGTGTTGAACACGTCAGTATGTGTCCATAACAATATATCCTCACCTCTACTAACCTGCCATTACCACGCCCTCTGCTTGATTGATGCGCTTCTTCCGGCGAAAAACTGCAACCAGCCATTACTGTGCACAGAAGTGCTATGTTCACATGTAGCACTATAAAAACGTGTTTCCAGGCTATCTTTAATGCTAGTTTACGTAGTAAATAACAACCTTTAACGCAAAGGAATCGATTTAATGTGCTATAGAAGACGTAAGCATAGGAAATACCAATTCGGCTTCTCACTAAACATTATTATCAACGTAATGATCAGTTTGACATACCGACAAAGGCTACCTCCAAATATATTTGCCACGTGGTAGTGAATGGGAGGGAGGATGGGCTGCGTGGCGCAGTCAGTAGAGACGCTGAGCCTTTAACTGAAAGGGAGTAGGTTCGATCCCCACCCAGGTAGTGGATCTTAGAAACAAAACTACCACTTTCGGAAACGCAAATAGCCCTGGGATTCACTCAGCCTACACCAGAAATGAGTACCAGGGTAATTCCTGGGAGCAAAGACGGCCGGGCGTGGAGCTGACAACTCCATCCCATCCAGTGCCGAAGTCACAAAGAGTGGAAGTCTCTACCTTCCACTACTCCCAGCGTCTCCCTGGCCAGTACGGAGTGGGCTTTGCTTTTTTGGTAGTGAATGATCTTTGTAACTGTTGGCAATGTTGTCTGAATGATCATCGTAGGGGTGGCATGGGTTGGGATATATATTCAACCAGTGGACCCATGCAAAAGAACTGTCGCATATCTATAAACCACCTGCACAGCTGTTTTGGTAGGCAGAGTCATAGCGACACGTTTCTGGTAGAGGCTATCGTCTCGTTTATTTGTTTTAACGCACTTTATGAACAACTCGTCGTTAATGAAATCAGAGTGCAATTCGTCACTACTGCGGGTAACTCTGTTTCTTTTGAATGCTAATTTATTAAGATCGGTTACTTGTGATGTTCCATGTGTATATACCACCCGCTTGGCTTAAATGTTATGCTGGCTCTACGCGACACAGTTCTGGCAGGGGCTATCGTCTTGTTTATTTGTTTAAACGCACGTTTTAGACAAATACATATATTTAGGTTGACTATTTAAGGAATGCAAAATTTTTCCTGTACTAATGCGACAATTTTGGTATAAACCGCATCATCTAACTCCCTCTGGTTTAAGAGCTTGAGTTTTGTGAAACATATACCGGTACCTTAGCGTTTTATATAAAAGATGTAGGGGCGTTATAGGTTCGAAAGAGGCGAAGGTAGTTCTTTGCACAATACTGGCTTGAAACGGTAGTGGTGGTGGTGATGAGGGTTATTCTTAATTGAAGGGACGTAAAATCTATGTCATTTGCCAATATGCAAATGGTGGAATCAGTAACTACAAACTTGCTTATGACTCCCAGTCTCTTAAATAGCACCAAAATCTATAAACTATATTTTGCTGAACTTTACCCTGAGAGATATTTATCCTTTAAGTTGCAATGTATAAGTAATACAGACAGAAAGGTTAATAAGTGCAGATAAGGCGAATAACACTTAGTTAGAGTTTATCAGTTGAGTCGTTTTTGCAAAGTAAAGATACATAATTTAGCCACTCGGTACATCTCAGTCAACAGTCCCGTGCACTTGGGTATGTATGGAATTTGTCTCATAGCTTGTGCTTCTTTGGTGTCTATAGTAGTGTGAGGAGATATTATTAGGCAAACGGGAAGCGAGCCCTAAAATGATATCAACAAGTAAAACTTCTAGAAAATGTGAGAAAAGAAATGCCCTCAGCCCACAAGTAATGAGAAACGTGGGAGTTAGGTGGACGTAGGGAAATGGAAGAGAGACAGGAAAGAGAAAGATGAGAGGATTTGCTTCAAAATCACGTCAAAGAGGGACAAAGGACCCAGCCAGGAATATTTTCAGGAGATCAATTCCCGAATTGACCAGTCGTGAGCCTCGAAGTGTGTAGAATGCATAGTGTTACCTTAGGAGTGTGTGGTAGATGGCTGCAAGCACACAGAGCTTTTTGTCTCTCGTTATGATAACATGAAAATATAAAGAGGGTATACAATTCAGAACCCACAAGAGGTATTTTACCAGATTGTAAGAATTTCTAACTTTCCCAAGGAAGAGCACCACCAAAATTGGCTGGTAGTTTGTTTGGCGTACTCTTCTTGTTCATCGTGCGAGTATAACCGTCATCATCTCTCTCTCTTTCTCTTTCTATCCAGAAAAAAGCTGGGATAGTATACCTACTTTATTTAAAGTCACGAGACACATATCACAGTCCTATACTCATTGATTGCAGTTACACACACAACTACATTCACCGTAATAATACAGGCTGGCAAACAAATTCAATGCAAACATACGGACATGAGGAAAGTTGTAATGATCAATATGTCCTCAAATTATACAAAAGCCCTTTCTACTTTCATAACTGATTAAAACAGGTAATATCAGCCAACGCGTGCGATTTAATATAACGGTATTTCCTGCACGTGTAGACTCATCGCAAGTTCCTTCACAAAAAAGCAAACTACACGTAATTACTACACGATCTCGTGTGAGGTAGAGGTGTCAAGTTGTGAAGCATTGCCTTTGGACATAATTATATCTGCGTGAGCACTGCAGGATCGCGTGAAATATTGTGTCCGTCGGAACTATGTGATGGGAGATACAAAAAGTAGCACTACGAGTTCCGTCAGCATGGACAGTATTTAACAAAGATCTTGAATTTTATAGCATTTATTAAATACTTGCAGAAGTACCCGTTCTTCGAACGGTGTTCGGTGTTAACACCAGACATTATCAATTGAGCTACTGTTGCAATGGTTAGCGGTTTGTCATTCCTTCATAAGTTTCACAGAACGAAGTTAGTTTTCTGGGAATATCACACACACTGTTAATTTAAGGGCCTTAAAATGTGGTTTTCGGAGACCCTTTATAGACTCGCGAATTTTGTGTCTCACATTGAGAAGCGCAACATTATGCTTTGGTCGTCCTTCTAGAATAATTTTTATATTTCGCCTATTTTAGCATGTATTTTGAGAAGTCTTTCCCTATATCCACCCTTCTACTGAATGAAAAGTACGGTGAAGAGTTTTATAAATGATTGGTGTATTGACTCTCACGGTTATCATACCTAATTATACGATGCACCAAGCATCCGAACACGAGTTATAGGCGTACATAAAGATACACAGAAAGACTGATATGGGTATATCTACCACACAGTATCAAAGAAAATCATCCTTACGATGAACCGAAACGTCGACGAAAAAAAAAGAGATTAATTAAAATGTGCTCTCAAACTAAATTCACCTAACGTGTACTTCCTGACGTGAAATAGAATTGAAAGCCTTGTAGACGAAACGCAATACACGTCACATAAAAACTGACTCTCTATGTTGTGTTTGGTCCCCATACAAAGGAAGACCCCTTTCATAAATTATAAAGGCTTGTGGTGCATGAAAATTCAGGTTCTTTAGCCTCAAATGGCCCAAATTATTAAAAGCCGCAAAAAATACTATTCAATTCTGGAATTTTTGAAAATAATGTTGCTGTTTGGAGATATAATAAACCTTCTGTACTATATGTCGCACGTGAAAATTGCATGAAAAAATTCTAGATTACCCCTTAACCCCGTTAATTGCATTGATGAATTATACAGTCTACGTTGGTTCCGTGATAACCTTATAGCCATTTGCAAACTTTCACAGAAATGTAATAAATGGAGTGACATTGCTTCTTACAGAAATAGGCTAGATGGAAAGTTGGATGCCACCCCTTGAGATAATTTTGTCACGGTTACCGATTTGCATTCCTTCATTAGTTTGTTAACTCAAATTAAATTAGTTTTCTCGGAATATTTCAGAAACTGTTGGTTTTAGAGCCTTATAATGTAGTTTTTGAGGACCCTTTAGGGCCCCCAGGTTTTGTTTCTGGCACCGAGGGGCTTTAGTTAGTTTGTTATTGTTGTTTTAAGGGGCGGAACTACGAGGTCATCTGCCCCTACCGAGGAGCTTTGTCCCGTCGTTCCACGCCATAATATAATTCTAATAATCTTATACATATATTTACAAAGGAATGTCGGTCTGTTCGTCTTTTATGCGTTCATAAACCATTCATCCGATTGCGATCAAATGTTGGTGAGTTGTAGTACACACTTTCGGGATGTTCATAGGCATAGTTAATCCATTTCATAATAGATAGCGGGCGAGTAGTTTAAACAAATGCGTAATGGCGATGCGTTCATATACAATTCATCCGATTGCTATCAAATTTTGGTGAGTTGTTGTGCACAGTCCCGGAAAAGTTATAGGCGTAGTAAATCCAATTTACAATAGATGGCGCGCGAGTAGTTTCAACACAATGGCGTGCGTGTGTTTCAAGAAAGTCCCACATGTGTTCATATACCATTCATCCCTTTGCAATGAAACTTGGGTGAGATGTTCTGTACTCTTCAGGTAAGGTTTCTGGCTTAGTAAATCCATTTAACAACAGGTAGCGCACGAGTAGATTCAACAAATGAGCGACGACGGGCGAAGCGTTTCAACAAAGTCCTGTAGGCGTTCACATACCATTCGTCCGATAGCGTTGAAACTTGGGTGAGAGGTTGTGTACACTATAGGCAAGGTTTCTGGCTTAATAAATCCATGTTTTAATAGGTGGCGAACGAGTAGATTCAACAAATGAGCGACGACGCGCGAAGCGTTTCAACAGAGTCCCGTATGCGTTCATATACTATTCGTCTGATAGAGATGAAACTTGGGTGAGATGTTGTGTACACTTCAGGGAAGGTATCTGGATTAGTAAATCTACTTAACAATAGGTAGCGCACGAGTAGATTCAACAAATGAGCGACGACGGGCGAAGCGTTTCAAAAAAGTCCTGAATGCGTTCACATACCATTCGTCCGATAGCGATGAAACATGGGTGAGAGGTTGTGTACACTACAGACAAGGTTTCTGGCTTAGTAAATCCATGTTATAATAGGTAGCGCACGATTAGATACAACAAATGAGCAACGATGCGCGAAGCGTTTCAGCTAAGTCCCGTATGCGTTCATATACTATTCGTCTGATAGCGATGAAACTTGGGTGAGATGTTGTGTACACCTCAGAGAAGGTTTCTGAGATAGTAAATCCATATTACAATAGTTATCGCGCAAGTAGATTCATCAAATGAGCGACGACGCGCTAAGGGTTTCAACGAAGTCCCGTATGCGTTCATATGCTATTCGTCTGATAGCGAGGAAACTTGGGTGAGATGTTGTGTACACTTCAGGGAAGGTTTCTGGCTTAGTAATTCCACTGAAAATAGGTAGCGCACGAATAGATTCAACAAATGAGCGACGACGGGCGAAGCGTATCAAAAAAGTCCTGTATGCGTTCACATGCCATTCGTCCGATGGCGATGAAACTTGGGTGAGAGGTTGTGTACGCTACAGGCAAGGTTTCCGTCTTAGTAAATCCTGTTATAATAGGTAGCGTGCGAGTAGATTCAACAAATGACCAACGACGCGCGGTGTGTTTCAACATAGTCCCGTATGCGTTCATATACCATTCGTCCGATAGCGACTAAACTTGGGTGAGTTGTTGTGTACACTCCAGGAAAAGTTTCAGGCTTAGTAAGTCCATTTTACAATAGGTAGCGTACAAGTAGATTCAACGAATGAGGGAAGACCCGGAAGCGTTTCAACAAAGTCCCGTATGCGTTCATATACCATTCATCCGATTGCTATGAAACTTTGGTGAATTGTTGTGCACACTCCAGGAAAGGTTTCTGACTTAGTAAATCATTTTTACAATAGGTAGCGCACGAGTAGATTCAACAAATGAGAAACGACGCGCGAATCGTTTAAAAAAAACTCCGTATGCGTTCATATACCATTCATGCGACTGAAATGAAATTTAGTGAAATTTTGTTTCTACTCCCGCGAAGATTTCTGATTTAGTAAATCCATTTTACAATTGGTAGCGCACGAGTAGATTCAACTAATGAGCGACAGCGCGTGAATCGTTTCAACCAAGTCCCGTATTCGTTCTATTACCATTGATCCGATTGTGATAAAACTTTGGTGAGTTGAGTACAGTCCTGCGAAGGTGTATGAATGAGTAAATCCGTTTTTCAATGGGTGGCGGACAAGTAAATTCAACAAATGAGTGACGGCGCGCTATTCGCTTAAACAAAATCCCGTATGCGTTCATATGCCATTCATCCGATTGCGATGAAACTTTGATGAGTTGTTGTGTACACGCCAGTGAAGGTTTTCGACTTAGTAAATCCATTTTACAATAGGTAGCGTACGAGTATATTCAACAAATGGGTGACGGCGCTCGAATTGTTTCAACAAAATCCCGTATGCGATCGTGTACCATTCATTTCATTGCGATGAAACTTTGGTGAGTTGTTGAGCACGGTCCCATGATTTTTTTTGAGATAGTAAATCAATTCTACAATAGTTTAGAGGTGGTTACCGAAAAAAGAAACAACTATTCGGAATCCAAAAGCAATTCAACAAACAAAGTTACAACGCCAACACTTTCTTTGATGGCATTGCAACGCATGCCGGGTACAGCTAGTAATAATATAATATAGGGATAGGAATATAATAGACCTGCCGAACCACACCCGCGGGTGTAAATCAAGTGAAACAAGAAGTTCCGTGAAGAACTATACAGCCTACTTTTCATGCCAATGATTATTCTACAGTATATGAACCTATCTAGAATAATGACAAAATTAAGTTGGTAATATCGAAATATCAAATTAGATCAAAATATACCTGGTATAATGTAGCCTAATAGAGCACTACAGTTGGCAGCCCTGGTGACTGAATATATTCTAAGTTCCATCTCTTAAGGTACAGAATATAAAATTAGGTTGAAGTCCAATGGACGTTACATGCAGTTAGACACTGGATCTATCAGCACGCGTAAAAGCATGTTGCCAACAATACCATGCGTGTGCTGGTCAGAAATAATCTGAAATATTATGATATCTTGTTGTGCCAATTTTGGATGAAATCCATTCGTTAGTATAGAAGTTACATGTATTTTAAAATTGGACATATCAGCAGGCATATAATCATGTTGGCAGCACTGCCTTGTATTAATTACTCCAAATTAATCTAGAATGTCAGGTGCTATACGTGTACAAAGTATAGAGCTGTTGGCTTGCATACTTTCTGATTTATTGATATTAGGGTAAACAAGTAGTTCCGTGAAGAACTATACAGCCTATTTTCATATATCCTGCTAATGTTAATTGCCTCTATCAACATACAAATTTTCAGTTTAATTGCTGTAACAGATTCGTAGATATTGAGAACTGTCTAAATAATTCAGATGGTCGCCAGGTTGGGTTTTTATTTTTGTACTATTAGATTAAGATTATTGTGTACGTGTGGTATTCAAACTTCAATCGCATGATTAGAACACAAGAAGTAAAAACGAGATTTTAAAATTACGCACAGCAGCTATCTTGTGATTATGCAAACAATTGAAATAAATTAGATGCCAGTGGATCAACATTTGTATAAGCATTTAACGTGCAACGTTTCACGGAACTCGGATTCTTAATTCGCGAGAAACGACCATTTAAATATATATACTTCGCGTCGCCGCCATGTTGGATTTGTGCTCACCAGGTTACTGAAAGTCCTATAGGTGAACATATGTTCATAGTCTCTATGAACATAAAAAAAATCAGTTTGGGTGCTGTAAAAGATTCATAGATATTGAGAACCGTCTAAATATTTCGAAAGCTCGCCATTTAGGATTGTTTTATTATAGGCCATAGAGTTATGTACAATTCAAGGACAATTATTGCCTAGGTTCATTATTCAAACTTTCACTTCGATCGCATGATTACGACACAAGAAATAAAAACTTAATTTTAAAATTTCGCACAGCCGCCATCTTGAGGTTATGTAAACAATTGAATTAAATTAGATGGCAGTGCATTACAAGCTGCAAATTCATTTACTGTACCACATTTCACAGCGCTCAGAGAGTTAAATCACGAGGAAAGTCTATTAAAATATTTTACATTCGCTTGGTCGCCATGTTCGTTGAGTACTTTACAGGTTTATGAAATATAGGTAAACTTGTATCAGTACCCTTTATCACCATACAAAATTGCAGGGCGATATCTGTAATAGTTTCGGAGATATAGGATGTCAGTGAAATATTTCGCACAGCCGCCATTTTGAGGTTATGTAATCAGTTGAACTAAATTAGACTCCAGCGCATTACAATGTGTATAAACATTTGCTGTGCCAAGTTTCATTACATTTTGATAGTTAAATCGCGAGGAAAGTCTATTTAAAAGTCTCAACTTCGCTTGGCTGCCATGTTGGTTTTGTAGTTACCAGGTTTTCAAAAGTCACATAAGTGAACTTATAGTAGTTCCCTCTATCACCATAGAAAATGTCAGGGTAATATCGGTAATAGTTTCGGAGATATTGAATGCTGGTGAAATATTTCGCACAGCCGCCATGTTGGATTGGTGAGTCGTAACAAAATTTGAAGGGCACGGTCGAGGTCGCCGGGAGTAGTGCTATGAACTTTCCGAGTTTCATTGAAATCGCTCCAGCCGTTTAGATTTTATTAGGGGGAGACACACACACGAATCACACACACACACACACACGCACGCACGCACACACACGCACACACACACGGACAAAAGGTGATCTCATAAGCCTATTTTTTCAAAATTGAAAATAGGCTAAAAAATATAGACAGCATTTTTTAACGGTTGGCAGCCCTGATTGCTCTTAACAATACTTACAGTAATTCTGTTATGGAACACATAGCACATACGAAATTTGGTTGTAATCCAACTGATAGTATAGAAGTTACATGTATTTAAAAATTGGTACTATCAGCAGGCTTATAATCATGTTGGTAGAACTGACGTATATAAGTTACTCAAAATTAATCTAAAATGTCAGAATATACGTGTGCATAGTTTAAAGCTGTTGGCTTGCATACTTTCTGATATATTGGTATTTGGATAAAAAAAAACTGAGAGATTAATTATTAACAGTTGGCAGCCCTGGTGGCTCATAAGAATACGCTCAATCATATATGTTTATATACAGATATTACATACAAAATTTGGTTTAAATCCAATTGATAGTGTAGAAGTCATATGCATTTAAACATTGGACCTATCAGAAGCCTTAAAAATATTTTGGCAACACTGTCATTCTTGGCCTCATGGAAATTAAACTGAAATAGTATTGTCTGTATGTGTACCAATTTTGGAATAGCACCCATGCATACCTTGCGAGATATCCAACATGGAGCTGAAATTTCTAGTGCGTTTTTTCAGCAGTTGGTAGCACTGACATCATTTTCAAATATGGACGTGAGATATTCCGGTGCACATCTTTACTCATACTAAATTTGGTTTTGATTGCTGCAGCCGTTTAGGAGTTGATAGGGGGGGGGGGGCACACACACAGCCAGACAGACAGACGGACAGACAGACACACATTTTACCGGATCGATCTCATAAGTCTACTTTTCCCTCATTTTTGCAAAATGTGACAAGTAGGCTAAAAATTGTAGAATACCCCTTGACCCCCTTAAGCGCATTATACGTATTGATGAATTTTACAGCTTAATTTGGTTCCGTGATAACCTTCTAGCCGTTTGCAAACTTTCACACTAATGCAATTAATGGAATTGCATTGCGTATTACAGCAGTAGATGGACCTCTGAGAATGTGTTGCCATGGTTACCGGCTTGCATTCGTTAATCTATATATTTAAAACAGTAAGGTGATTTTTGTTACCACGAGATTGAGAGAACGACAGAACCGATTTACTTCGTAGAGCACTCTAACGAAAGCTCTTGGCCTCTAGATTTGCAGAGTGTCTCTAAAATAAACAAATATATTACGGTATATTTTTGAATTAATATAGAAAATAGCAGAATTCTTTCCCCTCACGCATGCGCACAATCCGCCTGGGGTCATGACAAAATGGCGGTGAGAAGTCCATTAAAATGTAAGTTATTTAATAAGCTTCCATGTAATTGAAAACATGCATTAACCAAGTTCTGACAATAAAATATAATAACAGTATGAACGTATAGGAATGTGCAACATTGATTTATTTGGATAATGAAATGGATTATTTCCTTCAGACAGCGGCTTTGGAAGATAATGAACGGCTGCGTCTACTACTGAACAAGAGTGCGCGAGTAGCTATGTGGTTAAGGCGACTGATTGGGGTTCCAAGGTTCACCGGTTCGATCCCAGCCCTTGACAATATTTTTTTTTACCACTGAAATATTGTTTAATCAAGGAGTATTAGTAAGGTTTTATGTCTGTTAAAGATACATATTTCTACATTCCCTCTCAATACGTTTTATTTCCGTTTTAACATTGCATTACAGCATGTGATCAAAAGAGCAAACTGTTGTCCTCAGTACGCCGTTTAATTATCTGCAATCAGTTCCTATAACTGACAACAGATGGCAGTACATCGCCCATATAGTTCCAGTAACTGACAGCAGATGGCAGCACCATTGCATCGATATATTGAAAGCACAAGACATGGCACGTTTTCACGTGATGGAGAATTATAAAGGAGGGGAATATTTAAGAAGGGAAATTTTGAGGAACATTAACCGACAGTTAAATGTGTAGGCTATGTTGTTTATGTACCTTAATATTGCAATTTCTTCCCAATGCTTCGGTGGTCAAGTTATTAGCGTCCTAGACTAAAAGTTATAATTATGCATCGTCGATATACTCTTAAATTATTAAAGAAAAACGTAGTTTTCCAGGCACTCGTGCGTGTCCACAATTGCTTTCGCCTTGAGAGACACTTGGCAAACATAATTCGTTTGAAGGGCTCCGACATCGTGGTCACTTAGCCCCGTGTACTTGGGTGTGCATGTGTGAAATTTTCTCTCATAACCTGTGTTATTGTGATGGGCTGCATTATTGTGTGTATTTGTAATTAAGGTGGTAAATGGCAAGGAGACGGCCAAGGCCTTAAGTTAGGAACCATCCCGGTATTTGCCTTAAGTGGAAGTGGGAAACCACGGAAAACCACTTCCAAGATTGTCGAGGAGGGAGTTAAACCTTCCTCTTCTTAGTTATACCTCAAGAGACTGAATATGCCCCGTTTTTGCCCTCAGACCAGAATTAAATTTCTTGACAGAGCAGGAAATGTAACCCGGGTCTCCGGGGCGATAGACAAGAATAGGTGGGCCTCCATGTGTTAATACGATTTTTGACATGCACGAGACATAGAATTCAAAAACTGCCTCCATTAGGGTGACTGCCGAAGTGAGTATTGAGTATAGGCCTATGGTCGTTCCAGTAGTTGGCGAAGTGATTCTATGTTCCCCTGCAAAATGTACTGCCATAACCTATAACAGGTGATGGAAATTGCTTATTTAGAGCAGTTTCGTACTGTTTATAACAAAATGAAGAACGTCATTCTGAGCTGCGTTTTCAAGCTATCGCAAAAAATTTCGCTGGCAGGAACAATTATAGGGAATTTATTTTAAGCGATCAGTCTCATCGCATTCTCCTCGCCAACCAACTCGAGTATGAAAGTCTCTGGACGGTCATGTTGAACTTCATTGTATAAGACAATTGTTTAATGATTATTTGTTTAGAGTACTGAGTCTAACTACGCAGTTGATTTCGGCAATGGTAGTATTATTTGCCATTTAATATTTAGCGGCTCCGTTATTGCAGGACACTATAGTGTTATCGAATAATACGAAGCCACATTTAAAATCCAATATAAATAGGCCATTTCAGAAACAATTCCAGATATTATGCAGTACAGTGTACTGTAAGGTTTTTGACGATCAAATGTAAACATTGTTCTACATTGTATTTCTCTTGCGTAAAATCTATGCGTGGTTACTTTGGTCTTTACTGTTGTGAGGGTAAAATTGATCTGCTGGAATATAAAATATTTGCCAAGCTGAAACAATGTAATGATATTAATTTAAAAGTCATTGAACTTATATCCAGTAGTACAAACACATAGGCTACATCAGCGTTAACAGATTCGATACTGAAGATGAAAGCCAGCTACTTCATTTCCCTATTATTGAATTTTTCAATTCCTTGGAATTAAGAGATTCGCCTCCACATACTCCGAACGTTTGAGCCATAGTTTTGCTCCTTAGAAATCTGAACGTTTCCCAAGGAATCATATATGGTAATATATTAATTGTAAGAAATATGTAAGAAATTGCTTGGATTCGGATATAATAGGTGCAGTAATATTAGGGAGAGAGCTCAAATCCTACGACTTGATTTAACACCTTCCGATAAAACACTTGCAGGTACAGTACATTTTCTTTTAATAGACAACAATGTCCTATTCGCTCGGCCTACTTTATCACAATCAATCAAGCTCAAGGAGAAACTCTTGAACGTATTGGGCTATTTACCTCATCACGTTTTAAGTCATGACCAGCAGGATAGTGAAGGTACAAAAAGGTCCTGTATGGGATGGTAAAGAATAAGAGGCGGAAGGATCCTACGGATTATGTTAGAATGGTGAACAAAAGGGGACAAGAGATAGAAAATAGGGAAGAACTGAAGAAAATGTGGAAAGAATATTTTGAAGAACTCCTGAACCCAAATGGAAACCACGGCGAAGAGGAAGAAATCGGGGAAGAGGTACAGTAGATGAACTGCAAACAGAAAAGGACTTAACATGGAAAGAAGTGGAAGATGCAGTGAGGAAGATGAAATGAGGGCACCGGGTGTGGATGAGTTGAGTGTGGAGATGGTGAGAGCAGCAGGAGAGGTGGGGATACAATGGTTGTACCGAGTGATGAAGACAGCATGGAAGGAAAGGAAGACCCCAGAGGACTGGAAAAAGGGAATAATTGTCCCGATCTTCAAGAAAGGTAGTAGAACAGAATGCAGAAACTATCGGGGAATAACACTGATGAGTCATTGTGCAAAGATGTTTGAGAAAGTTTTGGAAAGGAGAATTTTTACAAGGATAGAAGGAGTGATGAGGGAAGAACAACATGGCTTCAGAGCAGGAAGGTCCACAGTGGATTTGATTTTTGCTGTAAGGCAGTTACAAGAACAGCACTATGAGTATGGAGCAGATCTACTGATGGCCTTCCTGGACATTGAGAAAGCATATGACAGTGTATGCAGAAACAAAGTATGGAAGTCCCTGGAGGATAGAGGAATAGAAAAATGGACTATAAGGAGGATAAAGGAGATGTACAAGGGAAGCGTGAGCTGTGTGAAACTGGGAGGAGAGAGATCGGACTGGTTGGAACAGAGAAACTGCCTGAAACAAGGAAGTGCACTGTCACCGTTACTTTTCATTGTGGTGATGGATGACATAATGACCCGAGTGGCACAAGTAATTGGGGAAGGAAAGATGAAGGCAATGGTGCTTGCAGATGATTTGATGATTTGGGGAAACAAGGAGGAGGAGGTACAGGAACAGTTGGACGTGTGGGAAGGAATAATACAAGGTTATGGGATGAAATTTAGCATAAATAAGAGTGAGATGGTGATCACAACAAAGAAGAAGGAAAGAACCACCACAGGAATAACAATTGGTGGGGAACAGCTGAAGAAAGTGGAGAGTTTCAAGTATCTGGGAAGCCTGATACAAGAGAATGGAAGAAACGATAGAGAAATAATGAGCGGGGGAGACAGGCAGAAGCATTCCGGAGGAGTGTGAGAAGCATGTTATGGAGCAAGGATGTCCCTCAGAACAGCAAAAAGATCATATATCGGACGTACTATGTCCCTATCCTGACGTATGCCTCGGAGACCTGGGTTATGAAAGGAAGGGAGAAGAGCAAAATACAGGTCAGTGAGATGAGGTTCTTGAGAAGCAGTATTGGAGCTACAAAGAGGGACAGAATAAGAAATGAGAGGACCAGAGAATTAATGAAGGAGGAACCATTACAGGATGGTATAGAGAAATCTAGACTTAGATGGTATGGACATGTAAAACGAATGGAGGAGAAGAGGATACCCAGGAGGATACACGAGACGAAGTGGGAAGGAAAGAGACCAAGAGGGAGACCGAGAGACAGGTGGCTGAAGGGGGTTGAAGAAAGCGTGAAGAAGAGAGGAGAAGACTGGACAAGGGTGGAGGCTGAGAGATGGTGGGAAGACAGAAGACGTTGGAGAGGCTTGTGTTCCAAACAGACCCGGCCAGTGGCTGGAAACTGTGCAAGATGATGATGACCTCATCACGTTTTCAGTCATGACCAGCAATATGTTGCAATGCTGAGAGTGCTATCTTTTGACGCACTTAAAGTTGCAATAGTGCTAAAAAGTAATCGTACAAAGAATGTAACTTATATAAGAAGCTTCTTCAGTTAATTTGTTTTCCATTGTCCGTCATGTTTTGACGGGTTTCATCTAGTCTATATATTTAAAACAGTAAGCTGATTTTTGTTACCGCGAGATTGACAGAACGGCTGAACCGATTTACTTCGTAATGCACTCTGACGAAAGCCCTTGATCTGTATATTTGCAGAGTGTCTTTAAAATAAACAAATATGTTACCATATATTTTATATTTATAAACAAAAATGCGAAATTATTGGCTCTAGGGCATGCGCACAATCACCTTGCCTCACGACAGTCATGGCGGTTACAAGTGCATCGCGTTTCAATTTGATAGTTATTTATAAGAAGTATAAAGGAATGGAACATTATTTATGGCGTTCCCACGATATATATTGGAATACAATATTATACACAACGGAAAATGTTGAAACACGTAAAATGATAGTCGAGTGTGTAGAGCCTATGTAGTTAAACTGTCTTAATATTGCATAGTATTACAGGTGGTTCGGTAGCTCAGGTCGTAGAGGTAAGAACTCCTAATTTATGCATCGCGCAATGGAAGCTGTTCGAGTCCCACCTCCGACATGTTTTTTATATCTGTTTTTTTTAAATTTCTTGGTATTGCTATTTCATTGTCAAAACGTATTTAACTCTTAGCATTCCCATAAACTAAGGAATTCGTATATTTTTAAATTAATATAGAAAATTGCAGAATTCTCGTCCCTCACGCATGCGTACAATCACCTTGCATCATGACAGTCATGGCGGTTACAAGTGCATCACGTTTCAATTTGATAGTTATTTATAAGAAGTATAAAGGAAGGGAACATTATTTATGACGTTCCCGCGATATATATATATTTTTTATTTTTTTATTTTTTTAGTCAATTTACCCTCTAGGTTTGTAGTTCCCACGGACTCAGCGAGGGAACTCACCCCTACCGCCTCTATGGGCAGTGTCCTGGAGCTTGGAACATCTGGTCGGGATGGATACAACTGGGGAGGTGTGATCAGCACTTCGCCCAGGCGGCCTCACCTGCAAAGCGAACAGGGGCCTCATGAGGGAGGGGAAGGGATGTAAGACTGGGAGGAATAGGCTAGGAAGAGGGAAGGAGACAGCCGTGGCCTTACAGAAGGAACCATCCCGGCATTTGCCCGAAGACGAAGTGGGAAACCACGGAACACCACTTCGAGGATGGCTGAGGTGGGAATCGAACCCCCTCTACTCATTTGGACCACCCGAGGCTGAGTAGACCCCGTTCCAGTCCTCATACCACTTTTCAAATTTCGTGGCAGTGCCGGGAATCGAACCCAGCACCTCCGGGGCGGCAGCTAACCATGCTGACCGCTACGCTACGGAGGCGACTCCCGCGATATATACTGGAATACATTTATACCCGACAGATTTTTTTTATTTTTTTATTTAGTGAATTTACCCTCTAGGTTGGTGGTTCCCACGGACTCAGCGAGGGAACTCACCACTACCGCCTCTATGGGCAGTGTCCTGGAGCTTGGAACATCTGGACGGTATGGATACAACTGGGGAGGTGTGATCAGCACTTCGCCCAGGCGACCTCACCTGCAAAGCGAACAGGGGCCTCATGAGGGAGGGGAAGGGATGGAAGATAGGGATGGATAGACTAGGAAGAGGGAAGGAGGCGGCCGTGGCCTTATAGTAGGTACTGCCCCCGTAATTGAATTATGTAGAGACCACGGTGGCTATATTTGAAATTATAAGGAGAGTTATGGCTGTCATAGTTATGACGTGGGTAGTCATGACGTAAGCACGGATGACGTAAATGTTATGCCAGCAGGTTACTTGAGCTGAGATTCTCAGTGACGTCAGCATTTAGTCGAGAATGTTCCAAGATTTATGACGCAGTCGCAGGAAACGAGGAATTATGCTGAGGAAGAAACTATGCTATTGGAGGAGAGGCATGAACCAATGAACGATAGTTTAAAGGAAGACGGAGATTGCTGAAACTATGGTATTTTTATTACTTTTGGAATGCAGAATTGTGGAAATCCATTTGCAGTAAAAGCATTGATTTGGAATTTTGGTGAAATTTATTTTCAGTTTTTGAATTTTGAAAATCCGTCATGTATTAACGAAGTTGGAACTTATAGCGATGACGCAGTATCACGCTTTGGAAGGGATGGAAACGCCCCTCGTGAAGTTAATAAAAGGGCTTGCGCAGAAGAGAGGAGCCTCTTTCGTTCTCTGATCATTCTGAGATCTCATTCTCAGAGCATCGAAGTATATTTGTGAAAGTTCTTTTCTTATACATTCATTATAGTGAGACGTCGAAGTGAACAGCAGTGAAAAGAATCGTCTTTATAACGCGTGGCGAGGCCACTATATTAACGAGATCCAAGTCAAACTAGGTGAAATTGAAACGGACCTTAGAAAGCTTCTACAAGTTTAGCTTCGAACAGTTAGCGGTCTCCGATAAGCTAATTGCATTGTGCAGTGCTACATGCAGTTATAGAGAAAAGCTGAACAAATTCGACCGATTAGTTCGAAAGATATTAGCAGTTTTATACGACTGAGAAAAGTGATTATCTCGCCACAAGAGAAGCACTTTTGTATAGCCAGAATCAACGCAACGGCTGACGCTGCGAGTGGAATAGAAAGACTTCAGATTGCTTGGTTACACAACGATACAGTATAATGGAGCAATTGAATACGGCAGTTTGTTCTTCTAACACTACAACCGAAGAGCAGATGGAAGGCTAAAGGGCTTATTGCAATTGGGACGTACTTCAACCGAGTAAGATAGCGACATGGAACTTCGCTAATTGCTATTCCACACAAGCGAACATGCGGTGAATACCATCTGCACCCATGTTTCGTAATTAAAGGCTGAATACCATCGAACAGCCATAGAAACAATTTCATACTCTGAATATGAATAATTTCTTCGGAAATTCCTACAAAACTTCATGGCGATTGTCTACTGGAACTTCAGGGAATTTTTCAAGAGAGGTCAGGGATATCCCGACTCACAAAGAAGATTATTGCCGGAAGGATGTCTATTCGTCTTCAAGGAGCAGAGCGATTTCCGGAGAAGGAAGCAGTTCGATTCTCTGAGGGTGCTATTTCCTATTTCGAGGATGGAGCTCAACTTTAACGTGGTGAAATGGATCCATCAGCAGTCTTCTTTGGGGAATTTTCCTCTGGAACGTCAATCGGCAGATAAGGTAGTCGTGAACGTTTATTGTATTTGAGTTTACTAATGATGTTTGAGCAACCATTTTTCCCATATTTTTATCCTCATGTTTTTTGCCCTATTTTCTTGTTGAGATTCTTATTCTCAGTACACCTTGATGAGTTTTGCATTTTTCGACGATTTATTAACACATTGTTATGTCATGGGCATAGTTAATGATTTTGAATCAGTTGAGACTGATATTTAGAATTTTCAGTAATTAATATTTTTTTTTGTAGTCACGATTTGACTGTAAGTTAATGATTTTTAATGGCAGATTTAAATTCAGACAGCGTGTCACTTTATTAAAGTAATTCAACCCCAGTTTAATTACTTTGACCAATTTTCTGTCATCATCAAGAAGGAAGAACATTTAAATGATTTTAGAGCGTTAAAATCTCTTACGTTGTCGACGATCTTGGAAATACTAGTCGTTATTTGAATTGATTGCAACACAGACATTTATCGTCAGTTATGAATGAACATTGCATTATAGACACTTTTGTGAAAGATTAACTTTAATAATGAATTATTGAATGCATTAAAGTCAAGAACTTTTGTTAGGAGTTTTTCTCAATTAGAGATTTATAGAATCATGTTTGCATTCCCCAGTCTAATTGGATTCTATTCGACTACTTTGCATTTTAGTCGCACTTTATTTGAAGATAGTATTTTTATACTACACATTTCTTTTAGGATGTTAATCTTAAATTTTGATAGACCAGACAGGCGTATATAAGCGTATTCACTATTAAATTTGTTTGTGATTGGCAAGTTTTGACTTCATTTCGGTTCATGAATGAAATCCATGAAGGTTATAGAAAAACAGTTTTGAAACAATTAATGATTATTAGAATTTTTAAGTGGAACTATGAATGTATAATCGATAGTGCAGCGCGTGTTGAAAGTCGCTGAAATATAATGCCCTTGAATATGAAGGAAGTTCCCACAGGAATAAATGTTAAAGAATTATTTGTGGAAGTTTTGTAAGTTATGTGGAAGTTTAATACCATATAGATTAATATATGATGATTTTGGGCATATTTTTAATGCAGTTTGTGCATTATCCTGTTAGCGAAGGATTTTCCGCTGGAGTAAGATTGTCATAGTTCGTTGAAAATAAATCAAGTGAATTTACTGTTATAATTAACACGAGTTTTGAAAGAATTTGAGATAAGATTTTGAATGAAGGTTGCCGTCACAAATCATTATTAAAACCTTTATTAAACCAGATTGTGACATTAACATGTATAACTAACCTTCATTGGTCGATTATATTAAACACGATTATGAAAATTACCAACCGAATGAACATGTGGTTAATGTATTTATTAAATTAATAATTTAAACAATTAAAATGTTAATATTGTAAATAATTGCTGTAAATATTTTTGAAAATAATGTGAAACGAGAGTGATGTTAAAGGCGTGTATAAAATATTTTTATTGTCTTTGACAAATATTATAAACAATTTCTAATTGTTATAAATAATTTATGTGATTTTGTTATAAACATTTAAGAGCTAATTAAACAATTGGATGAGAAGTTAACAAGTTTAAGGAATTAACATAATGATCCAATAGGATGTGCAAAGTACTTGAAAGATTTGCGTAAATATAATGTGAGTTGTCTTGTAGACATTTAAATAACTTGAGAGAGCAAGCTGTATTCTTACGTAACATAGCATGTGAGAAGGGAGTCCATTCGACCACTATGCAACAGGTTGGAGGGTAGCTCGCAGCTGGGCCAACATCTGGTTATCAGAGTGAGGTCGTACACACTCCGGCCTTGCGACTATAAATACCATTCTCATGTTTATTAAAAGGAAACCAAATGCTCTATATATGTCACACCCTTACGTCCTTCTCCAATCCAATAGTGTTATGAATATTACGTTATTTGGAGCTCTTGGGAGCTAAAATGTTTTATATCATGTTGTATGATAATTTTTGCAAGTCCTACTAGAGGACGTAGTCAGATTGACTTGGGCTACTGATAGCCACGTTGATTTTGTTGTGTTAGTAAAATCATACCCTTTATTTGAAATAAAGCATTTTGTACAGTTCAAAGTTCTCGTCTTCGTTCTGGCTCATTTTTAAATGTCATGGTGGAGGTTATTGTGTGAACAGACTTTTAGTGATCCTGTTGTCAACTCAAACCCCGAGATAATTAAGACGTAAGTAACGGTAAGTATGAACCCCCGTCTATTTTGGTGTGTTCCACAATGATTTCCTGTGAACTTCTGTGCTCTTATCTCGATAGTATCTGTCAGTGCCATTTTCATTGATGTAACTGTGCCGGTGCAATTGATAATTGGCAATCCGATTGAGGGGGCGGATATCTGACAGCCTACTATCCAGGTAAACGGGGACAGAAAGAATGGCGACCCAACAACGTGGGGCTGAGTCAATAGAAAGATTGGCGCACCTAAAACGTTGGGGCTCGATTCAACATAACTGGATTACCAGGTTGAACGCCAGAAAGAGTGGCAAACCTAAAACGTGAGGTTCGAGTAGACTCAAATAAAGTGGTTGATTCTTTGTTAGATGTCTAGGCCAATTGTAGTATTTAAGAGTGTGATTATATAGGAATTAAATGTTGTATTGTGTTAGGAAAATTACACTCAGAAAAGATCAGATCTTATACAACTTGAGAAAGGTTAAATAGGCTGGAAACTTAGAAAAATCGCCTATAATCTGGAATCTTATTTTATTTGACCGGCTTATGACATTTTAGTCATATTAAAGATAAAATTAAATTATTTGGATTGTAAATGTAAATTATTTGTGTTAGGATATTTTAAAATGAGCCAGGGAAATTTGAACATGTGCTTGAGTTTGTTTCAACATGAAGTATCGTCGAAGATTAATTATAAGGTAGTTATAAGTTAGATTTAAGACAGAAAATTGATCAAAATTATATATGGTGAAAAGTGTTGCTCAAATGTTGTTATTTTGCTCTATTGATGTATGTCCCTACAGCAGTCCATTTTTGAATAATATTGTAATGGCAGATGAAAGTTTGAAGAAAATGTTAGAGGAGATGTCTGCTAACATGAAGCAGATGATGGAGGAGAATGCTAGTAATTTGAATAGTAGTATGAAGGAGATGGAAGCTAGGAATACTAGTAGAATGGAGGAGAATGCTAGTAATTTGAATGCAAGAATGGAGGAGAATGCTAGTAATATGTCTGCTAATTTGAAGGGTATCCAAACTAGTGCTGCCAATTTAGAGGAGAATATGTCGCGTTTACAGATTAATACCCTAGGAATTGAGAATACTGTAAGTGACATCCGCACAGATGTATCTAATGTTCATAAAAATGTTGATGATGTTAAATTTGATGTGTCTAAGGTACAGAAAGACCTTACAATGTTAAATCTAGATGTAGCTAATGTCCGAGGGGATATTTCTTGTGCTAGAGCCGAAGTAGTTGTTGTCAAAAACGATGTAGCGACTGTCCAAGACAAGGTCGAGGAAGTCCAAAAAGAAATTCAAAAAGCTAGAACTGATGTATACAATGTTCAGGTAGACATTAATAACATTCATGCGGATATAACTGAGGTGCAAAGTGACATAACTAAGATTCAGGTAGAGGTCAACACAGTTTTCGTAGATATTACTAAAGTCCAAACTGATGTAAATAAAGTCAGGGAAGAAATCGAAAACTCAAAAACTCTTTGTACGCGGAATATAACTGCATTAGCGACTAGGTTAGTCGATGAATCAGTTAGAACAACAACGTCTTTAGCAGAGTTGAAGTATGATGTAGAGGTCATGAGAACACAGGTATTAGACCACAATAGAGTATTAAAAGAGGATATCGAAGTAGACATAGCCGAAATGTTAACAGCAAACGTAGCGGTATGGAAAGACGAGTGGAATAAGTCAAGTGGGGAACATGTAACCCAAATTCAGGAAAGGATTGAAAGAAAACTTGCCAGTACGCAGATAGAAATTAACAATGAAGTAGTACAGATTAGGAAAGATTTAAGCGTCAGGATAAATTCGTTATCCGAAAAACAAGTTGACGATAGAACACAACTAGATCAGGATATGCAAACTTTAAAATCTACATTAGAGGAACAGATGCATAAAGTTGTCTCGGATGTAAATGAAACGACGAGTAAACTGAAAAATTTGAAGTTAGGAGAGGCTAGTTTAATGGAGAACTACAAAGAAGAGATTATCAAGAAAGTCTTAACAGAAATCACCGACAAGGATACAGAAGGCTTAGCTTGCGAATTGAATAGGAATTATGCTAGAAGACATAACCTAGAGCCAGAAGAAAGAGACGTGACTCCTGAAGAACGTGTATCCAGATTCAGAGAGGAGGATGACGAGAGGAATATGGAACCTGAGTGGAATTATCGAGATAGTGGGAAAAACTTTCCGGATTCATATCCGAGGAACGTGACGGTCATCAGGAATTTCGAAGACAAACCACAAAAATTCAGTAACACTGATAGTTTGACACCTATAGAGTATGTAAGGAATCTCAGAGATTATTTCATCGAAGCTCACATTCCCAGAGAGAGAGAGATGAAGATAGTAGAGAGATATCTGATTGGAGGACCCCTTGAATGGTTTCGCGCATTTAGATACACATTCAGTAACTTTGACGAGTTTGCAGAGGCATTAATCAAACGATTTTGGTCTATAGAAGCGCAGAATTCGTTAAGAGTGGAGGTGTATTCAAGAAAATACTCAGGTACTCTTCCAACGAGGTACGCTGATTTCTTTACGAGTCAGTTGTCCCGCTTGAGATTTTTGCAACCCCCATTGTCCACGGAGCAACTTATAGATGCGATTTCTCGTATGCTGCCAGTGGAGGTGAGAAGACTTATAATTTCGTCCAACATCAGGGATTTATCCAGCATGGATGAATTACTGAGAAGGTTAGACTACACAAGTCCAATGCCTAACGTAGTCCAGAAAGGTCAAAGGCAGGAGTTTAAAGAAATCAATACGGTATACATGGACCAAGTCCAACAAACTGACAAGCCAGAGGAGGAGAAAACTGACAATGTAGGTCCTCACAGGAATAATCAGTTTAGAAATTACAGATCACAAGGTTACCGACCGTATCAACAGAGAAGAGGTTGGAACTACAACCGAGTAAACTACAATGGAAGAGGCAGATATTACAACAATAATGGGTATAACCGTAACTATAATCGGAATAACCAAAACCAAAATAGAAACCAGAATACTCAAAGTCAGGTTATGACACCCGATCAATATCAGCAAAGAGAGAAGGAAAGCCAGCAATACTTAAAAGAATTAAGGGATAAAGAAGCTGACAATCAAAAGAAAAGGCAGGATGTTGTAATCGATCCTGGGCCTTCTACGAGCCAGCAGAATTTTGAGGTCGGTAACACAAAAAAAAAACGCCGATTTCTCAACGTCAGTGAGAACCTGTAAATACATTGCCACACCACACCTGATTACGATTAATGAGATATACGAAGTTACCGATGAAGATTTACTAGAAGAGAGGGGTATTGTTAAAGAGGAAAGACCATGTGCATTACCTATTATTGCTGTACGGATAGATGGACAGCAGTACAAAGCCCTGATGGATACTGGTGCTATTATTTCCATCATTTCAGAGGAATGTTATCAAAGTCTGCTAAGAGGAGAGAACATGACAGTTCTACCTGTTTCTACCGTCAAAGTGAGAGGGATATTCCAAGATAAGGCAGTGAAATGCAAGATTCAAGTGTTATTGAACTTTGAGATCAATGGAAGGAATTATGAACAGATCTTCATTGTGGTGAGCAAGATCAATTTTGATATGGTGCTTGGAATCGATTTTATATCGAAGGTCGGAGCTATTATTGACATGAAGAACAGAAGTATTAGCTTTAATGATGGGTACATAATCACAGAAGAGATAGAAGAACAGGACGTGAAAAACAGTCTGGAAATAGACCTTAGGGAAGAAATTTTGAATACAATAATTAATGAAGTGGAAAATTTAGAAGAAATACCCAGTAGAAAAACTGAAGGATTTGAAGAAATTCAGGGGGAATTTGAGGATCTGATAAAGGAATTCCAAGATATATTCGATGAAAAGCCTGGATTGATTAAGGATTATAAGTACAAGATAAGGCTGACAGATGAAACCCCTTACCAGAAAAGAATATACCCCATTCCTGAGAAATACTATCAAGAAGTACGAGGGTTAATCAGAAAAATGGAGGTAGATGGGATTATTAGAAAACAGGCGTCGTCTTATATAAACCCCATCACAGTAGTAAAGAAAAGTAATGGTCAAATACGTCTTTGTCTCGATGCCAGGACCATCAACTTGAAGATTCTTCCAGAAAATGACAGACCACCCAAGATTAGAGATCTGCTTCGGAAATTCAAAGGAAGAGCATGTTTCAGCGTTCTTGACTTGACGTCTTCTTTTTATCAAGTTCAATTAGAAGAGGATAGTATGCAGTACACTGGATTCCTATTTGACCAGACGTCATGGGTCTTTGCCAGAATGCCTTTTGGAATGGTTAACAGTGGACCAGCACTTATTCGAGCACTTGATAGTAAGCTCACTGACGAAGTGAAAGAAAATGTAATCTGCTACATAGACGATTTAATCGTATCTTCACCCAGCGCCGCAGAACATTTAGTGCACTTGAGAAAGTTGTTCGAGAATTTAAGGGAGGCCAACATCAAGGTGAACTTTGGAAAATGTCAATTCTTGAAGAAGGAGATAAATTATTTGGGGCATACTATTGATAAAGATGGATATCATCCAAACATGAAAAAAGTAGATGCGATCACGAGATTTCCAAAGCCAACTAAGGTAAAACAAGTCAGAGAATTTGTAGGTGCATGCCAATTTATTAGCAGCCACTGTCCAAGATACTCGGAAATTATGTCTCCTCTGTATGACTTACTCAAGAAGAACAACAGATGGAAATGGAGTACCGCTGCAGACGAGGCTTTTGAGAAAGCAAAAGAGATGCTCAGAAATAATGTGAAACTGGAGTACCCAGACTTTGAGAAGGTGTTCTATATTGAGTCTGATGCATCAAGAATAGGCATTAGTGCAGTCTTATACCAGAAAGACGAGGCAGGCAACAAGCACTACATTGCGTTCACTAGTCGGAAGTTGAAAAAGCACGAGGAAAACTACTTCACGACAGAGCTTGAAGCGTTAGCTTTTGTGACAGCTTTACAAGCCTGGAAGAAAATCCTGCTGGGACATAAGGTCATCATTATTACTGACCATAAAGCACTACAGTTTATGTTGCAAACTGACATGTCAAGTGATAGATTGACACGTTGGGCTTTGTTCACCCAACAGTTTAACGCTACTATTGTCCACCAGCCTGGGAAAGATAACTTACTGGCTGATGCTCTATCACGTAACCCTATTAAAAATGTGCAGATACACCATGTACAATTGGAGCAAGAAGATGAAGAAACCGTTAGGAGGTTAGCCCGAATCGGTGTGTCACAGAAGAGACACGCTCCAATAAGGAAAATGTACAGGTTCCTCAAGGGTTACATGGACAATACGGATGTTGACTATGAGGCTACACGGAGAAATTCACGACACTTTGTCTTGAGTGGAGACATCGTATGCAAGTATGCTGACTCTGCGCATACAAAACTCCGAATAGTCGTGCCACCTAAACTTATTGTCAATTTAGTGTGGGTAGCTCATCATGCAACTGGACATGCCGGTTTAGATAAAACTCTTAATACACTTAAAGAGAGATTTATCTGGACTAACATGCGTTCCAGCATTGCCAAGGTCATTCGATCCTGTGACAAATGTCAAAGAGCAAAGTATGCTTCTGCTTTATTAAAGGGAAAACCGAAGGCGATGATTCCTTCTAAGCCAAACGAACTTATGGCGACGGATATATTTGGCCCCTGTCCGAAGGGATACCAGGGTAACCAGTACTTATTAGTGACTGTGGATGTTTTCTCAAAATTTGTTACAATGAGTCCCATGCAGAAAGCTAACACGAGGAACGTAGTAAGCAGACTGGAAAATGCTGTATTTCCTAAAGCTGGTATACCGGAATATCTACTGTCAGATCATGGAACGCAGTTTACGTCTGTGGAATTTGCAGCGGATATGGAAAGGCTTGGCATTAAGCACTTATTTTCAAGCGTGCGTTACCCTGAATCGAATTCCTCAGATAGATATATGGCTGAATTTTCGAAATTCTGTCGAATTTTCTGTCCAAATGATCATTCTGGTTGGGTGAGATTTGTACCCCTTATTGAGGAATGTCTGAACTCTACAGTGCAGGAGAGCACAGGAGAAGTGCCAATGCGACTTCATCTAGGAAGAAACCCAGAAAGGCCGTGGGATAATCTTTTCAACCACATACCGAGAGATCCCGACATAGGAAGACAGCAGAGGATTGACAAGGCAAAGGAACAACTCCAGAAAGCAGCAGAGAAACGATTGAAGAGAGTAGCTGGAAAACGTTTTGGTACACCCTTTCAAGTTGGAAATCTTGTATTATTACGCAGACCTGTCAAGGCTGATTTGTCCAAGAAAATCTACCCCAAATTTGGATTAGTGTTCCTGGGGCCATTTAGGATTACGAACGCTTATGGAAACAACTGTTATGAACTCTATGATGATGAGAATAATGTCGTTTACGGCAAGTTCAATGCTGGAAATTTAAAAAGATACTATCCTAGAGTAAGCCAGTAATAATTCAATTTCGTGTTCAAGAGAGTTGAGATACTTGTAACACTGAGTTTAAAAACAATTTGCAACTGTTTTTAAAACGTGGTGGGAGGAGAATGCCCCCGTAATTGAATTATGTAGAGACCACGGTGGCTATATTTGAAATTATAAGGAGAGTTATGGCTGTCATAGTTATGACGTGGGTAGTCATGACGTAAGCACGGATGACGTAAATGTTATGCCAGCAGGTTACTTGAGCTGAGATTCTCAGTGACGTCAGCATTTAGTCGAGAATGTTCCAAGATTTATGACGCAGTCGCAGGAAACGAGGAATTATGCTGAGGAAGAAACTATGCTATTGGAGGAGAGGCATGAACCAATGAACGATAGTTTAAAGGAAGACGGAGATTGCTGAAACTATGGTATTTTTATTACTTTTGTAATGCAGAATTGTGGAAATCCATTTGCAGTAAAAGCATTGATTTGGAATTTTGGTGAAATTTATTTTCAGTTTTTGAATTTTGAAAATCCGTCATGTATTAACGAAGTTGGAACTTATAGCGATGACGCAGTATCACGCTTTGGAAGGGATGGAAACGCCCCTCGTGAAGTTAATAAAAGGGCTTGCGCAGAAGAGAGGAGCCTCTTTCGTTCTCTGATCATTCTGAGATCTCATTCTCAGAGCATCGAAGTATATTTGTGAAAGTTCTTTTCTTATACATTCATTATAGTGAGACGTCGAAGTGAACAGCAGTGAAAAGAATCGTCTTTATAACGCGTGGCGAGGCCACTATATTAACGAGATCCAAGTCAAACTAGGTGAAGTTGAAACGGACCTTAGAAAGCTTCTACAAGTTTAGCTTCGAACAGTTAGCGGTCTCCGATAAGCTAATTGCATTGTGCAGTGCTACATGCAGTTATAGAGAAAAGCTGAACAAATTCGACCGATTAGTTCGAAAGATACTAGCAGTTTTATACGACTGAGAAAAGTGATTATCTCGCCACAAGAGAAGCACTTTTGTATAGCCAGAATCAACGCAACGGCTGACGCTGCGAGTGGAATAGAAAGACTTCAGATTGCTTGGTTACACAACGATACAGTATAATGGAGCAATTGAATACGGCAGTTTGTTCTTCTAACACTACAACCGAAGAGCAGATGGAAGGCTAAAGGGCTTATTGCAATTGGGACGTACTTCAACCGAGTAAGATAGCGACATGGAACTTCGCTAATTGCTATTCCACACAAGCGAACATGCGGTGAATACCATCTACACCCATGTTTCGTAATTAAAGGCTGAATACCATCGAACAGCCATAGAAACAATTTCATACTCTGAATATGAATAATTTCTTCGGAAATTCCTACAAAACTTCATGGCGATTGTCTACTGGAACTTCAGGGAATTTTTCAAGAGAGGTCAGGGATATCCCGACTCACAAAGAAGATTATTGCCGGAAGGATGTCTATTCGTCTTCAAGGAGCAGAGCGATTTCCGGAGAAGGAAGCAGTTCGATTCTCTGAGGGTGCTATTTCCTATTTCGAGGATGGAGCTCAACTTTAACGTGGTGAAATGGATCCATCAGCAGTCTTCTTTGGGGAATTTTCCTCTGGAACGTCAATCGGCAGATAAGGTAGTCGTGAACGTTTATTGTATTTGAGTTTACTAATGATGTTTGAGCAACCATTTTCCCCATATTTTTATCCTCATGTTTTTTGCCCTATTTTCTTGTTGAGATTCTTATTCTCAGTACACGTTGATGAGTTTTGCATTTTTCGACGATTTATTAAGACATTGTTATGTCATGGGCATAGTTAATGATTTTGAATCAGTTGAGACTGATATTTAGAATTTTCAGTAATTAATATTTTTTTTTGTAGTCACGATTTGACTGTAAGTTAATGATTTTTAATGGCAGATTTAAATTCAGACAGCGTGTCACTTTATTAAAGTAATTCAACCCCAGTTTAATTACTTTGACCAATTTTCTGTCATCATCAAGAAGGAAGAACATTTAAATGATTTTAGAGCGTTAAAATCTCTTACGTTGTCGACGATCTTGGAAATACTAGTCGTTATTTGAATTGATTGCAACACAGACATTTATCGTCAGTTATGAATGAACATTGCATTATAGACACTTTTGTGAAAGATTAACTTTAATAATGAATTATTGAATGCATTAAAGTCAAGAACTTTTGTTAGGAGTTTTTCTCAATTAGAGATTTATAGAATCATGTTTGCATTCCCCAGTCTAATTGGATTCTATTCGACTACTTTGCATTTTAGTCGCACTTTATTTGAAGATAGTATTTTTATACTACACATTTCTTTTAGGATGTTAATCTTAAATTTTGATAGACCAGACAGGCGTATATAAGCGTATTCACTATTAAATTTGTTTGTGATTGGCAAGTTTTGACTTCATTTCGGTTCATGAATGAAATCCATGAAGGTTATAGAAAAACAGTTTTGAAACAATTAATGATTATTAGAATTTTTAAGTGGAACTATGAATGTATAATCGATAGTGCAGCGCGTGTTGAAAGTCGCTGAAATGTAATGCCCTTGAATATGAAGGAAGTTCCCACAGGAATAAATGTTAAAGAATTATTTGTGGAAGTTTTGTAAGTTATGTGGAAGTTTAATACCATATAGATTAATATATGATGATTTTGGGCATATTTTTAATGCAGTTTGTGCATTATCCTGTTAGCGAAGGATTTTCCGCTGGAGTAAGATTGTCATAGTTCGTTGAAAATAAATCAAGTGAATTTACTGTTATAATTAACACGAGGTTTGAAAGAATTTGAGATAAGATTTTGAATGAAGGTTGCCGTCACAAATCATTATTAAAACCTTTATTAAACCAGATTGTGACATTAACATGTATAACTAACCTTCATTGGTCGATTATATTAAACACGATTATGAAAATTACCAACCGAATGAACATGTGGTTAATGTATTTATTAAATTAATAATTTAAACAATTAAAATGTTAATATTGTAAATAATTGCTGTAAATATTTTTGAAAATAATGTGAAACGAGAGTGATGTTAAAGGCGTGTATAAAATATTTTTATTGTCTTTGACAAATATTATAAACAATTTCTAATTGTTATAAATAATTTATGTGATTTTGTTATAAACATTTAAGAGCTAATTAAACAATTGGATGAGAAGTTAACAAGTTTAAGGAATTAACATAATGATCCAATAGGATGTGCAAAGTACTTGAAAGATTTGCGTAAATATAATGTGAGTTGTCTTGTAGACATTTAAATAACTTGAGAGAGCAAGCTGTATTCTTACGTAACATAGCATGTGAGAAGGGAGTCCATTCGACCACTATGCAACAGGTTGGAGGGTAGCTCGCAGCTGGGCCAACATCTGGTTATCAGAGTGAGGTCGTACACACTCCGGCCTTGCGACTATAAATACCATTCTCATGTTTATTAAAAGGAAACCAAATGCTCTATATATGTCACACCCTTACGTCCTTCTCCAATCCAATAGTGTTATGAATATTACGTTATTTGGAGCTCTTGGGAGCTAAAATGTTTTATATCATGTTGTATGATAATTTTTGCAAGTCCTACTAGAGGACGTAGTCAGATTGACTTGGGCTACTGATAGCCACGTTGATTTTGTTGTGTTAGTAAAATCATACCCTTTATTTGAAATAAAGCATTTTGTACAGTTCAAAGTTCTCGTCTTCGTTCTGGCTCATTTTTAAATGTCATGGTGGAGGTTATTGTGTGAACAGACTTTTAGTGATCCTGTTGTCAACTCAAACCCCGAGATAATTAAGAGGTAAGTAACGGTAAGTATGAACCCCCGTCTATTTTGGTGTGTTCCACAATGATTTCCTGTGAACTTCTGTGCTCTTATCTCGATAGTATCTGTCAGTGCCATTTTCATTTATGTAACTGTGCCGGTGCAATTGATAATTGGCAATCCGATTGAGGGGGCGGATATCTGACAGCCTACTATCCAGGTAAACGGGGACAATACCATCCCGGCATTTGCCCGAAGACGAAGTGGGAAACCACGGAAAACCACTTCGAGGATGGCTGAGGTGGGAATCGAACCCCCTCTACTCATTTGGACCACCAGAGGCTGAGTAGACCCCGTTCCAGTCCTCATACCACTTTTCAAATTTCGTGTCAGAGCTGGGAATCGAACCCAGGACCTCCGGGGCGGCAGCTAACCGTGCTGACCGGTACGCTACGGAGGCGACCAGAAAATGTTAAAACACGTAAAATGACAGTCGAGTGTGTAGGGCCTATGTAGTTAAACTGTCTTAATTTTGCGTGATTTTACCAGTGGTTCGGTAGCTCAGGTCGTAGAGGCAAGAACTCTTCATTTATGCATCGCGCAATGGGAGCTGTTCGAGTCCCACCTCCGTCACTTTTTTTTATTTCCGTATTTTTATTTCTTGGTATTGCTATTCCATTGACAAAACATATTTTACTCTTAGCATTCCCGTAAACTAAGAAATTCGGCGCGATTGACGTTGCCACATATATATTTAAAACACTAAGGTAACAAAAGTATACACCACTGTTACAGATTAAATAATAAATATGAAAGCCAGATACTTCTTACAGAATTCTTGAATTCCTCGGAATTTTGCTTCCACATATTCATACTCCTAATGTTCGAGCCACAGTTATGCTCCTTAGGAATCTGAACATTTCCCAAGAGCTCCTAAATGGTGCCAGATTAATTGTATGAATTAGGTATGAGAATTGCTTGGATTTGGAAATAATAAGTGCAGATAATATTGGGCAGAAAGTTCTAATCCTTCGACTTTATTTAACACCATCCGATAAAACACTTCCATTTGCGTTTAGAGCACCAATTTCCAATCGCTTGCCATACCTTATCACAATCAGTAAAGCTGAAGGCGGAACTCGGGAACGTTTAGGTCACTATTTGTCTCATCAAGTTTTCAGTCGTTGCCTCCGAAGCTCGCCTCTGTAGCGTAGTGGTCAGCATGGTTAGCTGCCACCCCGTCCTGAGTTCGATTCCCGGCTCTGCCACGAACTTTGAAAAGTGGTATGAGGACTGGAACGGGGTATACTCTGCCTCGGGAGGTCCAAATGAGTAGAGGGGGTTCAGTTCGCACCTCAGCCTTCCTCGAAGTGGTTTTCCGTGGTTTCCCACTTCGTCTTCGGGAAAATGCCGGGATGGTAACTACCGTAAGGCCACGGCCGCCTCCTTCCCACTTCCTTGCCTAACCCTCCCACTCTTACCATCCCTTCATCAGGTCCCTGATCGCTTTGCAAGTGAGGCCGCCTGGGCGTAGTGCTGGTCACACCCCCGAGTTGTATCCCCGACTCAGAGTCACAAGCTCCAGGACACTGCCTTTAGTGGCGGTAGAGGTGGGACCCCTCGCTTACTCCGTGGGAAAAGACAACCCTGGAGGGGAAAAAGGTTAACGCAAACGTAACGCAAGTTTTCAGTAATCGCCAGTTATATGTTGCAAATTCGATCTTTCTCTGTAATCATACAGAGAATGCATATAAGAAAGTCCTACAGTAAATATTTTCCCAATGACCGTCATGTTTTGCACATCATCGCATTTCTTCGTTATATTCCGAAATTATAAGCGACGGTTTGCGGCCAGTTGTATTAGACCCCTCAGAGTTCTTGAATTCCTTGGAATTATAAGATTTGCCTCCACATACTCTAAACGCTTGACCCATAGTTATACTGCTTAGAAATCTGAAGGTTTCCCAAGGGCTCCTAAATGCAACCATATTGCTTGGATTTGGAAATAATAAATGCAGTTAAAATTAGGCAGAGAGGTCTAATCCTTCGACTTGATTTAATACCATCCGATATAACACTATAATTTTCATTTAAGGGGCAATATTTTCCAATTCGTTTGGCATACTCTATCAAAATCAAAAGCTCAAAGGGAAACTCTGGAACGTACAGGTCTCAATTTGCCTCATCAATTTTTCAGTCATTGCCAGCAGTATTTTGCAATATCTAGAGTGCAATGTCAAGAGTGCAATCTTTTGACGCCCTTATGGTTTCAATAGAGCCAAAAAATAATCGTACAAAGAATATACATTAGGCCTATATAAGGAGATTCTTCAGTAAATATTTTCCCTTTGACCGTCATGTTTTGACGGGTTTCAACTAGTTAGTTCATTAAATTAAATTCGTTTTCTGGGAATACCTCAAAAGCGGTTGGTTTTAGGGCCTTAAAATGTGGTTGGTTTTCGGGGATGGGTCCCCGAGTTTTGTCTCTCACATTGAGAGGCTGAAAATGAGCTTAGTCTCGTCCTTCTACGCCTATTTTAGCATGTATTTTAAGGGGGTATGCCCCCTTTTATGAGAGGTACGGAGAAGAGTTACATCAATGATTAGTGTCGTGCCTCTGATAGATATCTTAACCAAATTTTACGTTGATACACCCAGCCGTTCTCGAGTTATATGGAAACAAATTTGTCCACAGACAGACAAAAAAAAAATCCTCTCGGCACGCCGGAAGGCGGAGGTAGATTTCACCGGGCAAACTAGGGGATAGGCTACAATAGGCAAAATATGCAGGTTTTCGTAGGAGGATCAGACCTCATTTATTGCGAGAAAGTATTTTACAATTGGAGGTTAGTTAACACTTTTTCGTCTTTCTATGCATACTTTTAACATTTTACTGTCTTATGGGGATGGTAACCTTCTTGTCATTTGGGGTTAATTTTTAGCCTACTTTTCACATTTTGCAAAAATGAGGAAAAAGTAGACTTATGAGATCGATCCGGGAAAATGTGTGCCTGTCTGTCTGTCTGTCTGTCTGTCTGGCTGGCTGTGTGTGTGTCCCCCCCTATCAACTCCTAAACGGCTGCAGCAATTAAAACCAAATTTACTATGAGTAAAGATGTGCACCGGAATAGCTCCCGTCCATATTTGAAAATGATGTCAGTGCTACCAACTGCTGAAAAAACGCACTAGAAATTTGAGCTCCATGTTGGATATCATGCAAGGTATGCATGGGAGCTATTCCAAAATTGGCACACATGTAGATAATACTATTTCAGTTTAATTTCCAGGAGGCCAACCATGACAGTGTTGCCAAAATCATTTTAAGCCTTCTGATAGGTCCAATGTTTAAATGCATATAACTTCTACACTATCAATTGGATTTCAACCAAATTTTGTATGTAATATCTGTACATAAACAGATATGACTGAGCGTATTCTTAAGAGCCACGAGGGCTGCCAACTGTCAATAATTGCTCTCTATTTTCTTTATCCAAATACCAATATATCAGAAAGTATGCAAGCCAACAGCTTTAAACTATGCACACGTATATTCTGACATTTTAGATTAATTTGGAGTAACTTATATACGTCAGTTCTACCAAGATGATTATAAGCCTGCTGATAGTACCAATTTTTAAATACATGTAACTTCTATACTAACAAATAGATTTCATCCAAAATTGGCACAACAAGATATCATAATAATTCAGATTATTTCTGACCAGCACACGCATGGTATTGTTGGCAACATGCTTTTACGCGTGCTGATAGATCCAGTGTCTAACTGCATGTAACGTCCATTGGACTTCAACCAAATTTTGTATTCTGTACATTAAGAGGTGGAAATAAGAATATATTCAGTCACCAGGGCTGCCAACTGTAGTGCTCAATAGGCTACATTATACCAGGTATATTTTGAACTAATTAGATATTTCGATATTACCAACTTAATTTCGTCATTATTCTAGATAGGTTCATATACTGTAGAATACTCATTGGCATGAAAAGTAGGCTGTATAGTTCTTCACGGAACATCTTGTTATGAAAGCCGGATCTAAAGATCCTATAGGCTTTCATATAGCCGTGGTATATTGGAAAAAGTCTGTCTGTATGTATGTATGTATGTATTTATGTGCGTGACGTTTTTGCGTTTAGCAAAGTACAGGTCGCAATTTTCAAGATATCGAGCTGAAATTTGGTACGGTGAAAGAGTTGGGGCCTGTGACGAACCCTATTGCTGGGCGTTAAAATCGGTGCAGGGCCGGACCTTTTTTTGGGGCCCTGAATTTCATCCGATTTTTTGAATCGATATATCTCGGAAACGGTTGGTCGTATCGAAAAATGTTAAATGTACAGGTGTAAGATCTCCGCGGTATGCAACTTTTTTACTCAAAACGATTTTTTGATATCTCTCACCGTTTCCTTTTTTTGGGGCCCTGAAAATGTCCATTGTGCGTGACATTTTTGCGTTTAGCTAAGTACTGGTCGCAATTTTCAAGATATTAAGCTGACATTTGGTACGGTGAAAGAGTTAGTGACTGTGACGAATCCTATTATTGGGCGTTAAGATCGGTGCAGGGCCGGATCTTTTTTTTTGGGCCCTGAATTTCAAACTTTTTTTGGAATCGATATATCTCGGAAACGGTTGATCGTATCGAAAAATTTTAAATGTATAGGTGTAAGATCTCCGCTGTATGCAAATTTTTTACTCTAAACGATTTTTTGATATCTCTCACCGTTTTCTATTTTTGGGGCCCTGAAAATGTCCATTGTGTGTGACATTTTTGCGTTTAGCTAAGTACTGGTCGCAATTTTCAAGATATTAAGCTGAAATTTGGTACGGTGAAAGAGTTAGTGACTGTGACGAATCCTATTGTTGGGCGTTAAAATCGGTGCAGGGCCGGATCTTTTTTGGTGGCCCAGAATTTCTAACTTTTTTTGGAATCGATATATCTCGGAAACGGTTGGTCGTATCGTATAATGTTAAATGTACAGGTGTAAGATCTCCGCGGTATGCAACGTTTTTACTCAAAACGATTTTTTGATATCTCTCACCGTTTTCTTTTTTTGGGGCCCTGAAAATGTCCATTGTGTGTGACATTTTTGCGTTTAGCTAAGTACTGGTCGCAATTTTCAAGATATTAAGCTGAAATTTGGTACGGTGAAAGAGTTAGTGACTGTGACGAATCCTATTGTTGGACGTTAAATTCGGTGCAGGACCGGATCTTTTTGGGGGGCCCAGAATTTCTAACTGTTTTTTGGAATCGATATATCTCGGAAACGGTTTGTCGTATCGAAAAATGTTAAATGTACAGGTGTAAGATCTCCGCGGTATGCAACTTTTTTACTCAAAACGATTTTTTTATATCTCTCACCGTTTTCGTTTTTTGGGGCCCTGAAAATGTCCATTGTGCGTGACATTTTTGCGTTTAGCTAAGTACTGGTCGCAATTTTCAAGATATTAAGCTGAAATTTGGTACGGTGAAAGAGTTAGTGACTGTGACGAATCCGATTATTGGGCGTTAAGATCGGTGCAGGGCCGGATCATTTCTGGGGGCCCTGACTTTCAAACTTTTTTTTTGAATCGATATATCTCGGAAACGGTTGATCGTATCGAAAAATGTTAAAGGTATAGGTTTAAGATCTCCGCGGTATGCAACATTTTTACTCAAAACGATTTTTTGATATCTCTCACCGTTTTCTTTTTTGGGGCCCTGAAAATGTCCATTGTGCCTGACATATTTGCGTTTAGCTAAGTACAGGTCGCAATTTTCAAGATATTAAGCTGAAATTTGGTACGATGAAAGAGTTAGTGACTGTGACGAATCCTATTGTTGGGCGTTAAAATCGGTGCAGGGCCGGATCTTTTTTGGGGGCCCTGAATTTCAAACTTTTTTTTGGAATCGATATATCTCGGAAACGGTTGATCGTATCGAAAAATGTTAAAGGTATAGGTGTAAGAACTCCGCGGTATGCAAATTTTTTACTCAAAACGATTTTTTGATATCTCTCACCGTTTTCTTTTTTTTGGGGCCCTGAAAATGCCCATTGTGTGTGACATTTTTGCGTTTAGCTAAGTACTGGTCGCAATTTTCAAGATATTAAGCTGAAATTTGGTACGGTGAAAGAGTTAGTGACTGTGACGAATCCTATTGTTGGGCGTTAAGATCGGTGCAGGGCCGGATCTTTTTTGGGGGCCCTGAATTTCAAACTTTTCTTTGGAATCGATATATCTCGGAAACGGTTGGTCGCATCGAAAAATGTTAAATGTACAGGTGTAAGATCTCCGCGGTATGCAACTTTTTTACACAAACGATTTTTTGATATCTCTCACCGTTTTCTTTTTTTAGGGCCCTGAAAATGTCCATTGTGCGTGACATTTTTGCGTTTAGCTAAGTAATGGTTGCAATTTTCAAGATATGATGCTGAAATTTGGTACGGTGAAAGAGTTAGTGACTGTGACTAATCCTGTTGTTGGGCGTTATAATCGGTGCAGGGCCGGATCTTTTTTGGGGGCCCTGAATTTCTGACTTTTTTGGAATCGATATATCTCGGAAACGGTTGGTCGTATCGAAAAATGTTAAATGTACAGGTGTAAGACCTCCACAGTGTGCAACTTTTTTACTCAAAACGATTTTTTCATATCTCTCACCGTTTTCTTTCTTGGGGCCCTGAAAATGTCCCTTGTGCGTGACATTTTTGCGTTTAGCCAAGTACTGGTCGCAATTTTCAAGATATGAAGCTGAAATTTGGTACGGTGAAAGAGTTAGTGACTGTGACGAATCCTATGATTGGGCGTTAAAATCGGTGCTGGGACGAATCTTTTTTTGGGGCCCTGAATTTCAATTTTTTTTGGAATCTATATATCTCGGAAACGGTTGGTCTTATCAAAAAACTTGAAATCTACATGTGTAGGATCTCCGCGGTATGCAACTTTTTTACTCAAAACGATTTTTTGATATCTCTCACCGTTTTGATTTTTTGGGGCCCTGAAAAAGTCAATTGTTCATGACATTTTTGGGTTGGGCGAAGTATAGGTCTTGATTGTCATGATATCGAGCTGAAATTTGGAGCGGTGAACGAGTTAGACCCTGTGAGGAAACCTGTTGTTCGGCGTTAAAATCGGTGCGGGGCCGGATCTTTTTTGGGGGCACTGAATTTCAAACTTTTTTTGGAATTGATATATCTCGGAAACGGTTGGTCGTATCGAAAAATGTTAAATGTACAGGTGTAAGATCTCCGCGGTATGCAACTTTTTTACTCAAAACGATTTTTTGATATCACTCACCGTTTTCTTTTTTTAGGGTCCTGAAAATGTCCATTGTGCGTGACATTTTTGCGTTTAGCTAAGTACTGGTCGCAATTTTCAAGATATGAAGCTAAAATTTGGTACGGAGAAAGAGTTAGTGATTGTGACGAATCCTGTTGTTGGGCGTTAAAATCGGTGCTAGGCCGAATCTTTTTTTGGGGCCCTGAATTTCAATTTTTTTTGAATCGATATATCTCGGAAACGGTTGGTCTTATCAAAAAACTTTAAATCTACATGTGTAAGCTCTCCGCGGTAAGCAACTTTTTTACTCAAAACGATTTTTTGATATCTCGCACCGTTTTCTTTTTTTGGCGCCCTGAAAATGTCCATTGTGCGTGACATTTTTGCGTTTAGCCAAGAACTGGTCGCAATTTTCAAGATATTAAGGTGAAATTTGGTACGGTGAAAGAGTTAGTGACTGTGACGAATCCTATTGTTGGGCGTTAAAATCGGTGCAGGGCCGGATCTTTTTTGGGGGCCCTGAATTTCAAACTTTTTTTTGGAATCGATATATCTCGGAAACGGTTGGTCGTATCGAAAAACGTTAAATGTAAAGGTATAATATCTCCGTAGTATGCAAGTTTTTTACTCAAAACGATTTTTTGATATCTCTCACCATTTCGTTTTTGGGGCCCTGAAGAAGTCCATTGTGCGTGACATTTTTAATTTTAGCGAAGTACTGGTCGCAATTTTCAAGATATGAAGCTGAAATTTGGTACGGTGAAAGAGTTGTGGCCTGTGACGAACCCTATTGTTGGGCGTGGAAAACGGTGCGGGGCCGGACCTTTTTGGGGGGCCCTGAATTTCATCCTTTTTTTAACCCCTTATGATGTTTTGATATCTCATACCGTTTTCATTTTTGGGGCCCTGAATGTCTTCCTTTTTTTTTCGAACCGTTATATCTGGGAAACGGTTGGCCGTATGTAACAAAGTTAAATCTGCAGGTGTAAGATCTCAGTGATTAGCAACTTTTTCAACCCTTATGATTTTTTGATATCTCTCACCGTTTTCATTTTCTGTGGCACTGAATTTCTTCCTTTTTTTTCGATCCGTTATATTTGAGAAACGGTTGGCCGTATCGAACAAAGTTAAATCTACAGATATAGGATCTCAGTGATTAGCTACTTTTTTTTAACTCTTATGATTTTTTGTTATCTCTCACCATTTTCTTTTTTTGGGGCCGTGAATTTCATTCTTTTTTTCGAATCGTTATATGTCGGAAACCGTCGATCCTATCGAAAAAAGTTAAATATACAGGTGTATGATCTCAGTGATTAGCAACATTTTTACCCCTTATCATATTTTTATATCTCTCTACGTTTTGATGTTATTAAATGTTTTTGGTCTTTGAAAAAAAGGGGCCCAAATGAATATAATAATTGGTAAAAATTCAACTGATGGTCTAATTGAATTCTATAGTAAATTACCTATAATAATCAGTTTTATCCCTTTCAATAAGTTGAATCATGTATTTACAGCAGTAAGATATTTTCCATTTCCGAGGACGTCCGGCTTTCATAACCATGTGATGGTGTCAGCATTGCCTAGAATAACATTTTATAATTTTCCTACATTTCCTCGCAATCGGGTCGAATGTCCGAAATGCAAATCCGCAGACCTTGCCGGAACGAAGTTGTTGTGTGAGATTATTACCCATCTTGCTCGCCGCAATGTTGCGCGACCGTCTAATCAAAAGCAGGTCATGCTGCGTGACTCCTACTTGTTATACTTGTGATCACACTGTCCTTATGCAAGGTTTGGAACTAATGTGTAACTATCTAACAGTCTGTTACTTCTTCACGCAAAATTTTATCTCCCGCAGAGATGTTGGTTGGTTCCTCAGTTTAGGGGCTGCGACAAGGTGGTCATGTAACCCCGTGTACATTGGGTGTGTGTAGAATCTGTCTGATAAACGGTGTTATTTGTGACGACTGTATTGGTCTGTAATTCAGGTAAGGTCTGCAGACGGTCAATTTTAAGTAGTAGTACATAATTTTGTACCAAATAATAACGTCAACGACACCTAGCTGTGAACTTGGCTGCTAGATGCCACCACAACCAGCAACGAACGTTGTAACTTCCCCTCCGAAGGAAAGCATGCTGACGGATTTTTAGCGCTCTTAGAAAATCCGGCGACTTTGTCCGGCTTTGAACCAGCACCTTGGGCTTATAAGTTCAGCATGCTACCAGTTAGGCGCTTCCCTCATAGTCAGATGGAACAAGAAGTTCCGAGACGAACTAAAGAGCCTACTTTTCTTAAAATTAAGATTCATGCCATAGATTAATATACAGTATATGAACCTATCTAGAATAATGAGGAAATTAAGTGGGTAATATCGAAATGTCTAAATTAGTTCGAAATAAGGTATACTAGGCATAAAGTAGCCTAATAGAGCAATACAGTTGGCAGCTCTGGTGACTGAATATATTCTTACTTCCATCTCCTAAGGTACAGAATACAAAATGTGGTTGAAGTCCAAAGGACGTTACAAGGATTTAGACATTGGATCTATTGGTACACGTAAAAGCATGTTGGCAACAATGTCATGCGAGTGCTGGTCAGAAATAATCTGAAATATTATATCTTTTTGTGCCAATTTTGGATGAAATCCATTTGTTGGTGTAGAAGTTACATATATTTAAAAATTGGTCCTATCAGCAGGCTTAGAATCATGTTGGTAGAACTGACGTATATAAGTTACTCCAAATTAATGTAAAATGTCGGGTAATTTACGTGTGCATAGTTTAAAGCTGTTGGCTTGCATACTTTCTGATATATTTGGATACAAAATAGAGAGCAATTATTAACAGTTGGCAGCCCTGGTGGCTCTTAAGAATACACTCAGTCATATATGTTTATGTACACATATTACATACAAAATTTGGTTGAAATCCAATTGATAGTGTAGAAGTTATATGCATTTAAAGATTGGACTTATCAGAAGGCTTACAATTATTTTGGCAACGCTGTCATGTATGGCCACCTGCGAATTAAACTGAAATAGTATTATCTACATGTGTGCCAATTTTAGAATAGCTCCCATGTATACCTTCCAAGATATCCAACATGGAGCTCAAATTTCTAGTGGTTTTTTTTAGCAGTTGGTAGCACTGGCATCTTTTTCAAATATGGGCCTGAGATATTCCGGTATACATCTTTACTCATACTAAATTTGGTTTCGATTGCAGCAGCCGTTTAGGAGTTGATAGGGGGGGGGGGACACACACACACACACAGCCAGACAGACAGAAGGACAGACAGACAGAAGGAAAGACACATTTTCCCGGATATATCTTATAAGTCTACTTTTTCCTCATTTTTAGCCTATTTTCAATTTTGAAAAAATAGGCTTATGAGATCACCTTTTGTCCGTGTGTGTGTGCGTGTGTGTGTGTGTGTGTGTGTGATTCGTGTGTGTGTCCCCCCCTAATAAAATCTAAACGGCTGGAGCGATTTCAATGAAACTCGGTAAGTTCATAGCACTATTCCGGGCGACCACGACCGTGCCCTTCAAATTTTGTTACGAATCACCAATCCAACATGGTGGCTGTGCGAAATATTTCACCAGCATTCAATATCTCCGAAACGATTACCGTTATTACCCTGACATCATGTATGGTGACAAAGGGAACTACTATAAGTTCACTTATGTGATCTTTGAAAACCTGGTAACTACAAAACCAACATGGCGGCCAAGCGAAGTTGCGACTTTTAAATAGACGTTTCTCGCGATTTATCCAACCAAACGCAGTGAAACTTGGTACAGTATATGTTTATATACATTGTAATGCACTGACAACTAACTTCGTTCATTTGTTTACATAACCACAAGATGGCGGATATGCGAATTATTTCACCGGAATTCTGTATCCCTGAAACTATTGGCGGTATCTCCCTGAAGTTTTGTACGGAGATAAAGGGCACTACTGGAAGTCCATTTATACGACTTTAAAAAACCGGTTATATACAAAACAAACATGGCGGCCAAGCGAATTTGAAAATTTGAAATAGACCTTTCTCGCGATTTAATGCTCCAAACGCACTGAAATCTGGTACAGGAAATATTTATACACATTGTAATGCACTGGTATCTAATTTAGTTCAATTGTTTCCATAACCTAAAGATAGCAGCTGTGCGAAATTTTAAAATCTCCTTGTAACTTCTAGTGTCCTAATTATGCGATTGAAGTTTGAATACTACACGTACACAGTAATCTGCATGTAACAGTACATAACTCGAGGACCTACATATATAAAATCCAACATGGCGACCATCCGAATTATTTAGTCGGTTCTCAATATCTACGAATCTATTACATCAATCAAACTGAAATTGTGTATGTTGATAGTTGCAATAAGTGGGCTATATGAAAATAGGCTGTATAGTTCTTCACGGAACTACTTGTTGAAAAGTGTGAAAAGTAGGCTAAAAATGAATGTGATCTCGTCAATGGCGTTGTCTTGGCAACCTCTGATAGATCATCCCTTATCAATTTAAAAGCGTTGTTATGGTAACCTCTGATGGCACTTGGCATTTTTTAAAATTCCGAAATCATTTTTCTCATCCCTTGGCGTAATGGTGAGTCATATCAAAAATTCTTTCAGACAAAAGTTTTAGGTTATTATTAGGGGAATATTTTCCATTTTGTACGGTTTTGATATTGTGCCTATTAAGAGAGATATGATTAATGTTTCCCGAAAAACCCACTTTTTTCCACCCCTTTGGTCAATGATTGGTGCTATCAAAACACTTATTTGACATAAATTTTTGGCACTTATCCGACACATATTATGAACTTTGAATGGATTCGATATTTCACGTATTAAGAGAGTTATAGCGAAATTTCACTTTTTCGAAAAAAGCCCCCCCATTTTCACCCCCTTCGACCGATTTTGCCCATTAATGAACTCGACCGAGATTGTATAGGGATACATATTACGTAAAAAATTCAAAGTGATTGTTGAAAAATTACGGCAGTTATCGTGTCCACAAGAAACTGATATATATATATATATATATATATAGATAGATAGATAGATAGATAGATAGATACATATATACATAAATTATATATAAACTTTTGAACTGACGGTGGTTTTGCGGTCTGGTGGATGTGAAACGCGAAGATATGTCGAAATTTTCCGGAAGTCGAAACATGGTACCCATTGCAATAGTTAGCTATCTAATGAAATCTACCTAAAATCCGCGCCCATCCATCATAAACAGTCTGAAACGCGTAAATAACTCATATTTCCGTAGAAATTCAGAAAATAACAGACAAACTTTCATTTTTAGCCTACTTTTCACTTTTTTGCAAAAATGACGAAAAAGTAGACTTATGAGATCGGTCAAATATGTGTCTGTCTGTCCATCTGTCCTTCTGTCTGTCTGTCTGTCTGTCTGTCCTTCTGTCTGTCTGGCTGTGTGTGTGTCCCCCCCCTATCAACTCCTAAACGGCTGGAGCAATCGAAACAAAATTTGGTAGGAGTAAAGATCTATACCTGAGTATCTCACGGCCATATTTGAAAATGATGCCAGTGCTACCAACTGCTAAAAAATCGCAATTGAAATTTGAGCTCCATGTTGGATATCTTGGAAGGTATGAATGGGAGCTATTTCAAAATTGGCACACGTATAGATAATAATATTACAGTTTAATTTCCAGGAGGCCATACATGGCAGTGTTGCCAAAATGATTATAAGCCTGCTGATAGGTCCAATTTTTAAATGCATATAACTTATACACTATCAATTGGAATTCAACCAAATTTCGTATGTTGTATGTGTACATAACCAGATAAGACTGAGCGTATTCTTAAGACCCACCAGGGCTGCCAACTGTTAATAAATGCTCCTAATTTATTTTATCCAAATACCAATATATCAGAAAGTATGCAAGCCGACAGCTTTAAACTATGCACACGTATAGTACCTGACATTCTATATTAATTTGGAGAAACGTATATACGTCAGTGCTACCAACATGATTCTAAGTCTGCTGACAGGTCCAACTTTAAATACATGTAACTTCCATACTATCATTTGGATTTCTACCAACTTTCGTATGTGCTATGTGTACCATAACAGTTATGACTATGCATATTCTTAACAGCAACCAGGGCTGCCAACTGTTAATATGTGCTGTCCCTATTTTTGTTACCCTAATATCAATATATCAGAAATTATGCAAGCCAATAGCTCTAAACTTTGCACACGTATAGTACCTGGCATTCTAGATGAATTTGGAGTAACTAATATACGTCAGTGCTGCCAACATGATTCTAAGCCTGCTGATAGGTCCAATTTTAAAATGCATGTAACTTCTTTACTAACTAATGGATTTCATTCAAAATTGGCACAACAATAGATCATATTATTTCAGATTATTTCTGACCAATACATGCATGACATTGTTGCCATCATGATTTTACGCGCGCTGTTAGATCCAATGTTTAACTGCATGTAACGTCCATGCTATTCATTGGACTTCAACCAAATTTTGTGTTCTGTATCTTAGAGATGGATCTAAGAATATATTCAGTCATCAGGGCTGCCAACTGTGGTGCTCTATTAGGCTACATTCTGCCAGTTATACAGTGTTTCGAACTAATTAGAAATTTCGATACTAGCAACTTAATTTCGTCATTATTCCAGATAGGTTCATATACTGTAGAATAATCATTGGCATGAAAAGTAGGCTCTTTAGTTCGTCACGGAACTTCTTGTTATATATGTAGAGATATACTGCACAGCTAGGTGATGACCGTGTTTTATTGCACAAATTTAGGTTTTACTCGCTAACCGTTGGAGATACACCGAAAAGTGATCAGGACATGTTGGATAGAAAATTAAATGCTAAAGCTCGTGTATGCCATCAAAAGTTTGCTATTTCTTAGCGTTCTCTTTTTATTTGAAATGGAAATATGAAATTTGGAAACCAAAGGGTGTAGTGACGTCACAAATGTGGGTTTTACTCTCTAACCGTAGGAGATACACGAAACGTGATAGGGATCTTTCGGATAGGAAATTAAATTTTAAAGCTCGTATGTGCCATCAAAGGTTTGCTATTTCTGAGCGTTCTCTTTTTATTTGATATGGAAATATGAAATTTTGAAACCAAGGGGTGTGGTGACGTCACTAAAATGATCTCCATTTTTATTAGTGCAAAATATTGAAATCAAAAGTATCCTATATATAGACCTGGTAAATCAGCTACATCACTGCAAAATTTCATTTAAATCGGACCAGTGGTTCTTGCGTTATTGAGTAACACACAGACAGACAGACTGACAGACAGATAGACACACACCATCTCATTTTAGCCTACTTTTCACATTTTGCAAAAATGAGGAAAAAGTAGACTTATGAGATCGGGCAAATGTGTGTCTGTCTGTTCTGTCTGTCTGGCTAGCTGGCTGTGTGTGCCCCCCCTCCTATCAACTCCTAAACGGCTGCAGCAATCGAAACAAAATTTGGTAGGAATAAAGATCTATACCTGAATATCTCATGGCCATATTTGAAAATGATATCAGTGCTGCCAACTGCTGAAAAATCGTAATTGAAATTTGAGTTCCATGTTGGATATCTTGGAAGGTATGAATGGGAGCTATTTCAAAATTGGCACACGTATAGATAATAGTATTGCAGTTTAATTTCCAATAGGCCATAGATTACAGTGTTGCCAAAATGATTATAAGCCTGCTGGTAGGTCCAAATTTTAAATGCATATAACTTCTACACTATCAATTGGATTTCAACAAAATTTCGTATGTGCTATGTGTACATAAACATATATGACTGAGCGTATTCTTAAGAGCCACCATAGCTGCCAACTGTTAATAAATGCTCTCAATGTTTTCTATCCAAATACCCATTGATCAGAAAGTATGCAAGCCGGCATCTTTAAACTATGCACACGTATAGTACCTGACATTCGATAATAATTTGGAGTAAATTATATACGTCAGTGCTACCAACATGATTCTAAGCCTGCTGAGAGGTCCAACTTTAAATACATGTAACTTCTATACTATCATTTGGATTTCAAACAAATTTCGTGTGTGCTATGTGTACCATAACGGATATGACAATGCCGATTCTTAAGAGTAAGCAGGTCTGCCAACTGTTGATAAATACTGTCTCTATTTTTGTTACACTAATATCAATATATCGGAAAGTATGCAAGCCAATAGCTCTAAACGTTGCACACGTATAGATTCTGGCATTCTAGATTAATTTGGAGTAACTAATATAGGCCTACGCTAGTGCTGCCAACATTAATCTAAGCCTGCTGATAGGTCCAATTTTAAAATGCATGTAACTTCTATACTAACTAATGGATTTCATTCAGAATTGACACAACAATAGATCATATTATTTCAGATTACTTCTGACCAATACATGGATGTCATTGTTGCCAACATGATTTTACGTGCGCTGCTAGATCCAATGTCTAACTGCATGTAACGTCCATGCTATCCATTGGACTTTCACCAAATTTTGTATTCTGTATCTTAAGGGATGGATCTAAGAATATATTTAGTCACCAGGGCTGCCAACTGTAGTTCGTATACAGTATTTCGAACTAATTAGAAATGTCATTAATACCAATTTAATTTCGTCATTATTCTAGATAGACGCATATAGATTAATCATTGGCATGAATCTTAAATTTTAAGAAAAGTAGGCTCTTCAGTTCGTCACGGAACTTCTTGTTATATATGATCATATTCAATTGTTCCTAAATGGGGACATTATTTTTTTATACTGCATGAATAGTTCGATCCTGGCTTATGAATATTAACACTTGCATGATTTCCCCCTGTTTATTTTATTTTATTTTATTTATCGTATGGCTTTTAGTGTCGGGAGTGTCCGAGGACATGTTCGGCTCGCCTGAGTCTGTAGCTACCTTTAGCGGACACCCTAAAGGGTGAGCTACAAGTTCCGATCAATTTCAAGTAGTTCCAACTTTCGCCACCAGATAAGAATGATACCTAGTGGTGAACGTTGGAACTCGGATAGAGCGTTCTGACGAAATCTAACCTAACAATTTTGCTTTACACAAGTTTAGTCTGTGAAAGGATCTTTTACATGCCATTAATCTATGACATGGGACCGCCGGCTTTACGTCCCCTCCGAAGGAAGGCATACTGAAGAATTTTAAACGCTCTTAAAAAATCCGACGACTTCGGCCGGGTTTGAACCCGCTATCTTGGGCATAGATGCTCAGCATGCTACCAACTACGCCACCGAAGCCGTGTCCCCACGTCATAAACATTTCTCTCTTTGTATTCAATCCAAAGATTAGTTTGTAGCAACTCCCCTTGACACCCATTCCTCGCCAAATATTTACAGCGTAAAAAAGGAGTTGCAGGATTTTTCTCGCGTTGCCTAAGAATGACGCTAGGTGCAACCATCATTTACAATTCTTTCCTTCCGCATAAACTTCCAGATTTGTTCAAGAGACCCTCGTGCCTGAACACATGCCCCACGCAGTTGTTTATTCTGTGAGTCAACATATCTATAGTTTAAGTAATCATTATGTCTGAGCATTCTCAAATTTTGGTCCATAAGACCGGTCTTATCACTATCGGAGGGCCTTTCTCCTCTCTGGACCAAACCGTTCATTTATTCTAACACCGGTCGTATCGCTATCGGAAGGACTTCTCCTCTCTGAATCAAACTGAGCATTGCTCCTAAGACCGGTCTTATCGCTATCGGAAGGGCTTTCTCCTCTGTGAATCAAACCGAGCATTGCTCCTAAGACCGGTTTTATCACTATCGGAAGGCCTTTCTCCTCTCTGAATCAAACCGAGCATTGCTCCTAAGACCAGTTTTATCGCTATCGGAAGGGCTTTCTCCTCTCTTAATCAAACCGAGCATTGCTCCTAAGACCGATCTTATCGCTATCTCCTCTCTGAATCAAACCGAGCATTGCTCCTAAGACCGGTTTTATCGCTATCGGAAGGGCTTTCTCCTCTCTGAATCAAACCGAGCATTGCTCTTAAGACCGGTTTTATCGCTATCGGAAGAGCTTTCTCCTCTCTGAATCAAACCGAGCATTGCTCCTAAGACCGGTTTTATCGCTATCGGAAGGGCTTTCTCCTCTCCGGACTAAACCAAGCATTGCTCATAAGACCGGTTTTATCGCTATCGGAAGGGCTTTCTCCTCTCCGGACTAAACCAAGCATTGCTCATAAGACCGGTCTTATCGCTATCGGAAGGGCTTTCTCCTCTCTGAATCAAACCGGGCATTGCTCCTAAGACCAATCTTATTGCTATCGGAAGGGCTATCTCCTCTCTGAATCAAACAGAGCATTGCTCCTAAGACCGGTTTTATCGCTATCGGAAGAGCTTTCTCCTCTCTGAATCAAACCGAGCATTGCTCCTAAGACCGGTTTTATCGCTATCGGAAGGGCTTTCTCCTCTCCGGACTAAACCAAGCATTGCTCATAAGACCGGTTTTATCGCTATCGGAAGGGCTTTCTCCTCTCCGGACTAAACCAAGCATTGCTCATAAGACCGGTCTTATCGCTATCGGAAGGTCTTTCTCCTCTCTGAATCAAACCGAGCATTGGTCCTAAGACCGGTCTTATCGCTATCGGAAGGGCTTTCTCCTCTCTGAATCAAACCGAGCATTGCTCCTAAGACCGGTTTTATCGCTATCGGAAGGGCTTTCTCCTTTCCGGACTAAACCAAGCATTGCTCATAAGACCGGTTTTATCGCTATCGGAAGGTCTTTCTCCTCTCTGTACCAAACCAAGCATTGCTCCTAAGACCGGTCTTATCGCTATCGGAAGGGCTTTCTCCTCTGTGAATCAAACCAAGCATTGCTCATAAGACCGGTCTTATCGCTATCGGAAGGTCTTTCTCCTCTCCGGACTAAACCAAGCATTGCTCATAAGACCGGTTTTATCGCTATCGGAAGGGCTTTCTGCTCTCTGAATCAAACCGAGCATTGCTCCTAAGACCGGTCTTATCGCTATCGGAAGGTCTTTCTCCGCTCCGGACTTAACCAAGCATTGCTCATAAGACCGGTTTTATCGCTATTGGAAGGTCTTTCTCCTCTCTGAATCAAACCGAGCATTGCTCCTAAGACCGGTCTAATCGCTATCGGAAGGTCGTTCTCCTCTCCGGACTAAACCAATCATTGCTCATAAGACCGGTTTTATCGCTATCGGAAGGGCTTTCTCCTCTCCGGACTAAACCAAGAATTGCTCATAAGACCGGTTTTATCGCTATTGGAAGGGCTTTCTCCTCTCTGGACCGGACGATGTGTGCATGGTAGTGGTCCTGTCCGAACTGGAACTGGATTTTGACTTTTAATGCAGAGGTCTCGATTCATGGTCGGTCGGCTGAAATTGCATTGCGTGAAGAAAGCCCAGAATTAATCACATTTACGCATAAATTAACGGAAATAATTATTCCAAATTCCACGTGTGGCTTTATATGGGCCTCCTTGTAGTGCCCGTCAGTAGAAAGTAGCTTAAAGTTTACTGCTGGATATGTTTACTACAATTTTCGAGTTATGGATCCGGCAAGTTTTAAGAGTCCTCTTTATTATCACAATTATTTTATTTTACAGAAAGCTTTTCAGTCGGTCAACACAAATTATGCCCTATTATATTAGGCGAGAAACAAGTATTTAAACACCCTAACATGAAAGAAATATTACATGAGATATTTATCACAAAATAACACGCTTTTATGTACAAAAAGGGGGGAGGGGGTACTTAAATAGATGACATGTTTCGATCGACACGCGATCATCATCAGATCACTTAGGCTTGGATGAGGTACCATGCTTGTGTATTGCACTTATGCACAAATACTTATACAACACATTACAATTAGGTGATAAATCTCGTATGTACATTTTTTCAGGCTAGGGTGTTTGTGTGCTTCTTTTCCCGTCTAATGTAATGGGGCACAATTTGTGTTGACTGACTGGGAAACATTTTATAATAGATCTAGGCGACATTGAAAATGGCTTTTAATACTTCAATATTTTTATCACGTGAAAAAAATTGTAGTGAGTAACTTGGAGAGAAATATGATTAAAGTTACTAGGTCATGATAATTTACGTCGCAAATTGGCAAGGGATTTATCTATGCCATCCTATAACATTTGGTGAAATATGTAGGTTTATAAGAAAATAAATGCAGCTTTATGTGCTATTTACAAGGCCTACATTCCAACAACTGCCATTAATAATTTCGTTCTGTTTTTGAATGAATGAAATCCATAATCTGTTTAGCCTATTTTAATTTATGAACAAGATGTTCAGTAAAGAACATATAGCCTACTTTCTCCTAAATTCATGGGTGTTGTTATAACTCTTTGTCCTTTTCAAGGAGTATGATTGAATGTTGGTTGTAGGAGCTTGTTGAAATACAACGTGCTATAGGGATATTAAACATGAATATGAGGTGCCCTTTGCTAGTGCTACCTCTGTACCAAATTTCGTTCAATTCGGTTTCACCGTGTTTGAATTGATAGGGGGAATCGATTTGCACACATACTTGGCCACCATCTGCAAACTATTGGGCTGATGTTCTTGCAGTTTGGTCAGAATATGTTTCCCACATAAAGATATGGTGTTGCAAATTTAGGTAGAGACTAGATTATTAGGTTGGTCGTAATTACATTTTATCTATTAACATTTGGGTGGCCGCGATTACGTTTCCATCAAGATAGCGGTGATATAAAACATGACAGTGTGGTGCCCTTTGCTAGTGCTACCTCTATACCAAATTTCGTTCCATTTGGTTTCAGCGTGTTTGAATTAATAGGGGGAATCGATTCTGACACAAAGATGGCCGCCATCCGCAAACTATTAGGCGAATGACCTATTAGATTGGTCAAAGGATGCTCCCTCCATAAAGGTATGTAGTTGCAAAATTTGGTAGAGATTGGATGATTAGGTTAATCGTAATTTGATTTAAGCTTTGAACATTCGTGTGGCCGCCATTACGTTTCAGTCAAGATGGCGGCGATATAAAGCATGACACTGAGGTGCCCTTTGCTAGTACTACCTCTGTACCAAATTTCGTTCCATTCGGTTCCACCGTGTTCGAATTAATAGGGGGAATCAATTTTGACATAAATATGGCCTCCATCCGCAAACTATTAGGTGAATGACCTATTAGATTGGTCAAAGGATTCTCCCTCCATAAAGGTATGTAGTTGCAAAATTTGGTAGAGATCGGATGATTAGGTTAATCGTAATTGGATTTAAGCTTTGAACATTCGTGTGGCCGCCATTACGTTTCAGTCAAGATGGCGACGATATAAAACATGACACTGAGGTGCCCTTTGCTAGTGCTACCTCTGTACCAAATTTCGTTCCATTAGGTTCCTCCGTGTTCGAATTAATAGGGGGAATCAATTTTGACATAAAGATGGCCGCCATCCGCAAACTATCAGGTGAATGACCTATTAGATTGGTCAAAGGATGCTCCCTCCATAAAGGTATGTAGTTGCAAAATTTGGTAGAGATCGGATGATTAGGTTAATCGTAATTTGACTTAAGCTTTGAACATTTGTGTGGCCGCCATTACGTTTCCGTCAAGATGGCGGCGATATAAAACATGACACTGAGGTGCCTTTTGTTAGTACTACCTCTGTACCAAATTTCGTTCCATTCGTTTGCACCGTGTTCGAATTAATAGGGGGAATCGATTTTCACACAAAGATGGCCGCCATCCGCAAACTATTACGCTGATGACCTATTGGTTTGGTCAAAGGATGCTCCCCCCATAAAGGTATGTTGTTGCAAAATGTGGTAGAGATCGGATGATTAGGTTAATCGTAATTTGATTTAAGCTTTGAACATTTGTGTGGCCGCCATTACGTTTCCGTCAAGATGGCGGCGATATAAAACATGACACTGAGGTGCATTTTGTTAGTTCTACCTATGTACCAAATTTTGTTCCATTCGGTTGCACCGTGTTCGAATTAATAGGGGGAATCGATTTTCACACAAAGATGGCCGCCATCCGCAAACTATTACGCTGATGACCTATTGGTTTGGTCAAAGGATGCTCCCCCCATAAAGGTATGTCGTTGCAAAATTTGGTAGAGATCGGATGATTAGGTTAGTCGTAATTTGATTTAAGCTTGGAACATTTGTGTGGCCGCCATTACGTTTCCGTCAAGATGGCGGCGATATAAAACATGACACTGAGGTGTCCTTTGCTAGTGCTACCTTTGTACCAAATTTCGTTCAATTCGCATTCACCGTGTTCGAATTGATAGGGGGGGACAGACATTCAGAGTACACACACTCACACACACACACACACACACAGACACACACACACACACAGACTCACACACACACATACACACACACAGACAGACACACTTTTTTCGCCCTGTGTTGATCTCATAAGTCTACTTTCATTTTTTGCAAAAATCGAAAGTAGGCTAAAAAATAGGCTTATGTGATCACCTTTTGTCCGTGTGTGTATGTGTGTCTGCGTCCGAGTGTGTGTGTCCCCCTTAATAATTTCTAAATGGCTGGAGAGATTTCAATAAACCTCGGTAAGGTTATAGTACTATTTTGGCTGACCCCGACCATGCCCTTCAAATTTGATTATGTCTCACCAATCCAACATGGCGGCTGTGTGAAATATTCCACCGGCATTCTATATCTCTGAAGCTGTTACTCATATCACCCTGAAATCTTGTTTGGTGATAAAAGGCACTTTTAGAACTGCACCTATGTAACTTTCAAAAACCTGCCAACTACAAAACGATCGTGGCGGCCAAGCAAATATGATACATTTAAATAGACGTTTCTCGCGATTTAATCATCCAAACGCAGTGAAACTTGGCACAGAAAATGACTATACAAATTGCAACGCACTGACAACTAATTTAGTTAAATTGTTTACATAACGTCAAGATGTGCAAAATGTTAGAACTAAGCTTTTATTTCTTCTGTTCTAATCATGCGATCGAAATCAACGTTTGAATAATGAACGTACACAAAAATCCTCATTAATAGTACATAACTCTATGGCCTACATATATTACAATCCAACATGGCGACCATCTGAAGTATTTAGATGCTTCTCAATATATATTGATCAATGACAACAATCAATCTGAAATTTTGAATATGTATAGAGGCTATAAACATAAGTTCACCTATGGAACGTTCAATAACCTGGTGAGCAGAAATCCAACATGGTGGTGACGCGAAGTTTAAATATTCAAATAGACGTATCTCGCGATTAACCATCCGAGCGCAGTGAAACTTGGTACGGTATATACATATATACATTTTAATCCACTGGCATCTAATTCATTTAAATTATTTTCATAACCACAAGATGCTGGCTGAGCGAAATTTTAAAATCTCGTTTTTTATTATTTCTTGTGTCCTAATCTTCCGATTGATGCCTATATATAAAAATCCAACATGGTGACCATCCGAAATATTTAGATTGTTCTCAATATCAACTAATCTATTACATCAATCAAACTGAAAATTTGTATGTTGATAGAGGCAATTAATATAGGCCTAAGTAGGATATATGAAAATAGGCTGTTTAGTTCTTAACGGACCTACATGTTTAAGCATCAGTTCAGTTACAGAGTTGAATATAAAACAACATAACGTTAATTTATATTTCAATGCGTTGGTAAAATTGAAGCTACATTTGAAGCGAAGTGTGAAGCATACTAAATTCACTGCTAACAAGTGTTAATCCCATAATTTGCATTCGTCTGGAAAAATACTCTAAAACACGAACAGACGCCAATATTATTGTCGAATATGGGCGTGATCCGCAACATTATGTCGCGTTACTAAGCCAGAGCTTGTCTACGGTGGTTGTAAATAAGTGGCCGAAGCAGTCTGCGAACAGTGAACTATAAACAACAAGAGTCCTAGTAACTTAGTTAGCTGTACTCTTTGTGTGGGAAGTTCATGTCGGTTGACGCCCGGGTTTATTTCCAGTCACTTGACGACATAAAGGGTGGGGCAAGTAAAATGTACATTTGAACAGTTGCAAATATCAATGCAGTCATTTTCACTTATACCAAGTAGGTTATGCTGTGGTCTGTGAGTGGTTTGCTGGATTATGCGTAGTGAGCCTGAAAATCCACTTTCTACAGAACCAGTAAAACCGAATGTAAGTTATAAGTCGGCCGTTCTTTCTTCACCGGCATATATTGCGTGCCCAGAGGTGTTTCCACGCACAGTGATCCTTCATACCTTTGTGAACAATGCAAATAAAGTGTGCAATGTGTTCTTGGCAGTGTATGTGCATATTAAGTGGTCTCAATGTTCTACTCGGGCTATAAGAAGAATTCTCACGCACTTACGACCGGCCACGAATGACCGGCCCAACTATACATCAAACATGGGGATATAATTAACTCTATAATATTATGTATGTAGGCTGGTCAAAATGAAGCTAGAATTTGTGATGCGTGCTATCGGAAGTATTTCTACTGGATGATTAAGCAGTCTCACGTTCAAAAGAGAAAAACAAATACCGGACAAGTACGGTATAATCGTTACAGAGTCCTAGCTGTATTCCTTGCGTCACAAGTACTCCAGTGGGCTGGCTATCTTATCCTGTGGGTGGGATTGTCACTACGCATCCAGTGACATAAAGTTCTCCGGGTCAGGAAATGATGAGGGACGTGAAAAACGTATAATAAGAGGTGCGTGGGTTAGGAGAAAATCGAAGATAAGGTACGCCACATTCGGCATCACCGCTTGAAAGCCTACTGCTATAGTAAACCCGGGAACAATAAGATGAGATGCATCAAACTTGTTTTGTGTGCCAACGTCAACAAACCCGAGAAACGTTAACAGGATAAAACGTAACAGTCGTGTAACCAGCTAGTATACCGAAAGCTCGAGGCGGGCCATGCGTAGGTTAGTCTCGTGGAGAGGGAGGAAACCCGTCCAACCATACTCTCGTCCCTTTCCCCGTAACGCCCATGTGCCACTGTTAGCGTTGTCGCCAGATTGATCTCAGAGAACGGCCTCCACTCTGTGATTGCAGTAATAGCCTAGAAGTTTTGGGAGACCCATTCGCCGTACGATGATGTCCACCCCAGGTATGACTTCTTTATATTATTCTGCTGCGAAATCTAGTGCAAGCACAAAGCAACAGAACATACGATTAGCCAGCTAGACTTGTATAAATAATGTAATTAACCATTTTCTCGCTAAATCATGCACCTTTCTTTCATAAGATATTCAAGTATTTTGCCTGTCTCTGACCTCGGGAATCACATGTTACCGGCTGCCTTATAATACCCCCACCCAGTGCTTTTTTCATGGGGAACGCGGGGGTACGCGTACCCCTAAACAGTTGAAAACTGTTTAAGAAAAAATATTGGTACATTTGTATATAGTCCGGCAAATATAACTTTCGACTTGAAAGTTCATCGATCAGCTAGCATTCACGCGCTATTTACAACAGCTGGCGGAGATTTCGAGTAATCCTCGATTTAAATCGATCTATAGAATCAGTTTCTTTTGGTGGGCAACTCGGCACTCCGTTCTTATAAGCTCGCAGGCTAGTGTTTGAGGTGGGATATAGGTTGTTATTTTGTGCGTGTGGTTAGTTTTAAAGGATAAAGGAAATAAAGAACTTTTTAACATTCACCCTGGCATCGAAATTCATGGTTCCTGGAAGTAATACATCTGGAGACCGAGCAGAGGAAGCGTGAAGATTGCAGTGATCAGCCTCTTTTACCAGTGTGGAATTTACTGTAAGCAGGACAGCAAAATGACACACTTCCACGACAGTGCTTATATTTAGGCTATTTCACTTAATTTTAAAATTTGAAATGATGAGAAATACTGAGTGCAGATACCGCCTTGACATGTTGACCACAAATAAATTAACCCAATGCAACCTTTCTTTTAACATGTCAGCCCGAAAAGTAATAACCAGACTCTGCAAATTACCGAAAATTGCAAGATCGTGATGTTCTGTCGACTACAACTGAGAGTACCCCTTATTTTTTAGAAAGAAAGCACTGCGCCCACCCATTCTGATTATAACATTGTCTTTCTGTCTGTACATTTTGAATTTTGGGATAAAACGTTTTATAACCCAGGACGAAATGTACAGTATAATGATCAAATATACTCTCAGTTCAACGTTTGACTGTTAGTTTGTATGTTATGTGTTCTCTTCATAACTATTGGAGTACTTGGTCTCGGGTGTCGGGTGCAAGCTTTGTTATTTGACACCCAGAGGGTAGCTTGCATGTCGAATTTCGTTGTTCCTTGAAGCATTATGAAAGTCAAGGAGGTTAGATATATAAGCTCCTTGAACACTATAGCACTTTCTAGTAGAGAAATTAGGAACTTTGTGAAGGCGGAAACTCCCAAGATTAATTTTGTCATTATGAACACGGCCTACTGAATTCAAATGGGTTCTTTGACTTGCCAACATCGTATGACATGCGTGTCGTAATTTTTGCCGCCTTTCAAAAATCACTTACCACAGCCAGGAGCGAAACTGCAAACTTGGGGTTAATAGACCGACACGTTAACCACTCACCCACCGTGGCTCACTATTTAAGTGAAAAGCATAGACTTTACTTAAGTACAACACTAAGGAATACGGGAGTGAAGAGGAATACTCAAATCACTTTCCTCTCTTATTCAGGTTTAACTTAGAAAACGTACTGAACAAAATTCCTAAAAATTCAATTATCAATATTCTCAGCCAATAATATTTTTCTTAGCGGCTTCGGTGGCGTAGTTGGTACCATGCTGAGCTTCTACGCCCAAGATCGCGGGTTCAATCCCGGCCGAAGTCGTCGGATTTTTTAAGAGCGTTAAAATCCCTCCGTATGCCTTCCTTTGGAGGGGAAGTAAAGCCGGCGGTCCCATGTCATAGATTTATGGCATGTTATAGAACCTTCCACTAATTACACCTGTGTGAAGCTAAACAACGCTCAGGTTCCTACGTTCGTCGCCAGGAGCCGACTGCGGTGGCGTCTAGTAACCAAGTACTGAACTAGTAGTCGTTGACGGTGGTGTTTGGCGGCAAAAATAGGAACTACATGAAAAATTCAAAGTCTGCATTCCTTATTTGTATTAAGAAACTGGAACACACACTAATACAGTCATCACAATTAACACCGGTTATCAGGCAGATTCTACACACGCTCAAAGTACACGGGGCTACATGACCGCATTGTCGCAGCCCCTAAACTGAGGAACTAACCAACCAACCAATATTTTTCTTGGATATAAACCTAGGTGTGAATAATAAGAAACGAAGTCAGTGGAAGAAGGAAATTGCACACTACACTTTAATTTTATTCTCTCAGAGACTCACTGGCTTTGAAAAAAACGCGATTCCGTCAGCATATCACGAAGATGAGTGTTAAAGTTTGGCCATATAATATGTCCTTACTTCTTTAATTTTAGCGTTCCGGCTCATTGATTCTACTCAAAACAGATTAATGCTTGTATTTGTCACGAAATCTTCACTTCTTGATCAGTACCTAATACAAAGCAGACCAATGGACAAGGTAAAATGTTGTAAAATCATACCAATGCAGGCCAAATGGGATTCGCTAAGTTCTACAGCCTAGCACCCTCTCACCAGTCTCTCAAGCGTGGAAGTCAGACAATTAAACTGCTTTTGTTGCCTCTACGCTGTGAACCCATTAACGACTGGTACGCAAAGTTACTGAAACAGTTCCACAGAATATTGCATCTCCGAAATAAATCTCTGAAGAGCTTCGTGATTTCAGAAATTGTAGTTGTTTCATTTCATGGGCTTGGACATCGTGTTCATTTATCCCTGTGTACTTGGGTGGGTAATCAATTTTGTTGGATAACCTGTGTTATTGTGATGACTGAATTAGTGTGTGTATTTGTATGTTTTGATAAAGAGGCAGCCGTAGCCTTAAATTAAGAACCATCCCGGCATTTGCCTGGAGTAGAAGTGAGAAACCAAGGAAAACCACTTCCAAGATAGCAGAGATACGAATCGAACCCACCTCTCCTCAGTTCTGACTCACGAGGCTGAGTGTACCCCTTTCCAGCTCTCAGACCAGAATTAAATTTCATGACAGTGCTGGGAATCGAACCAGGACCTCCGGGGCAAGAGTCAAGTATTCTAGCCGCTACACAAGTAAATGGACGATTTCAGATGTAGAGTGATAAATTTCCACCGGACGTACCCTCAAAATGTGGTATTCCCTTTTCTGAGGCGGCTTCGGTGGCGTAGTTGGTGGCATGCTGAGCTTCTATGCCCAGGATCGCGGGTTCAACTCCGGCCGGAGTCTTTGGATTTTTAAGAGTGTTAAAATCCTTCTATATGCCTTCCTTCGGAGGGGGAAGTAAAGCCGGTGGTCCCATGTCATAGATTTATGACATGAAATAGAGCCTTCCACTATCTACACTGTGGAATATAAAATATGTAGGTTAGTTTGATAACGCTATTATAGTGCTGGCTGCGATGGCGTCTAGTAGCCAAGTCCGCAGCTAGATGTCGTGGACGGCACAATTTGGTAGCAAAAGTAGGAACGTCCTGAAAAATTGATAGTCTGCAGTCCTTCAACCTGAATCACAGATAACACACACTAATACAGCCTTCACAATTAACACCGGTTTTCAAACAAATTTTACGCACACTCAAGGTACACGGGGCTACATGACCGTATTGTCGTAGCTCTAAACTAAGGAACCAACCATCCCTTTTCTGAAACTGTACTGTATATTGTATGTACCGTACATTCTAACTTTTATACTAACGTCCCATTCATTAATGTGGGTTTTATTTAGTTGTTGATTCGATCTAGGGAATTGAATCATCTTGGTTGTTAGTCTCGTGAACTTGAATGTGTGTAACTGTAATTATTAGTGTTGGGCTATGTGTCTCGGTACTTGAGAGTGGTACTATCACGGCATTTGCCTGGAGAGAACGAGAAATAATTCGGGGAAAAGTCATTCTCAGAATAGCCACTGTCAGCGCCAGGATTCGAAACTCCGATCCCCGGACTTGCTCTAGCTTCTCATTGCGGTCGTGGTTAGCGATTTAATCCGCACGGATACGTCATCAGGTGAATATGATTTTAAATAGAGTGGGGTACCAGAATTTTTCACTCAAAAGAGCCTATGGTATCCCGGTAAATTTATAGACACGAGGTACCCTCATTTAACCATCCTTAAATGCCAAGGGACAGAGTCGAGTTCAAATAAGCAATCTTAACGATAAGTATCACTCGTCCCGATGTCTTCATCACCGCTTTCCTATAAAACATAACATGTCAGAGAGCAAATGTATGCATTCAGTTATTAGACCGTGTACTGTACAGAGTAAAGGTATCGCATTAAAATATCCGATATATTCAGTAGGCCTACTCATCAGTGACCTTGTCGTGGGTTTGAGTCTTGCAGGATACAGATATTTTAATGGTACCATACCTTCCATCTAAATGGCTTGTTCTATTTCTAAAACATATGATCTAATACCTAAAATCCTGCATTTGTCATCCATATAATGCTCCATCTCAACGGCAACCATCAAGGAGAGATTATATTGCGGAATAGTTTCGACGTGGCAAGCATTAGGACAGCGCCTTATGATAGTTGTGAAGCCACTAAGTGGCTTCTAGAGTGCCTTGCTGGCGAGACAAGGGTAGTAAAGGCCCCGTCCGCGACGGCTGGTCGCTCATCGATCCCAAGCGTCCAGCAATTCACAGTATCACTCACACACTCAGCAATGAACATAACAGAGTACATTTCCTCAGCTATTTAGCTTTGATTACCGTAAAAAAAACATTTAATCTAATCATGACTATACGCAACATAAGAAAATAAATAGCTTACGGTAGCCTATATACAGTAATTGTAATCGTATTGCTACCACTTATTAATTCCCAATTCAACGAGATTGGTGTATAAAACCATACCAAATCAATAAATTAAAATACTCCAAAACAAAGGAGAAACAAAATTTGAAATTAAAAAAGGGAAAAAAATAAAAAGAAAAAATATAATAAAATATTAAATAGAGGAATTTCTTTGCTAGCGATCTCGTACAAAGTACTATCTAAGGTGCTATTACACATAGTTGAAGTTCAGGTAGACCATCAAATAGGCGAATATCAAGGAGGCTTTAGAAAGGGCAGATCTTGTGTGGAGCAGATCTTTAGTTTGAAAAGCATTTTGAGAGTAAGAGCGTTACGAAGTAGAAATACGGTAGTTGCGTTTGTTGACTTCAAAAAAGCCGAAGACTCCATAGACAGGAAACCCTATTCAATGTTTCGGAAGAATTTGGAATTGATAGCAAATCAAGTGCGATTATAATTCAAACATTAACAGAAACTGATTCCAAAATTAAATTTCAGGGGGAAATCTCGGAGCCCTTTAAAATTCGGAAAGGAGTCAGACAAGGAGATGGGCTTTCACCGATTCTGTTTAACGTTGTCCTGGAAAAAACAAGATGTTCAGTAAAGAGCATATAACCTACTTTCTCCTAAATGTATGAGTATAGTTATAACTCGTTGTTATTATCAAAGAGTATAATAGAACTATTCTTTGTTGAAGACCTTAGAAACGATTTACCTCTACCAAACGCCACAACCTAGATAAAAACTGCTACCATCATTGAAGAAAGAAAGATAAGAAGTATCTAAAGAATGTTATGGATCTGGAAACATAATCGACCGGACTGGCGGCGTGGCTCAGCGGTAACGTTCTCGCTTGCTGGACCGTATGTTTCAGGTTCGTATCCAGGCGCAGTCAGCTGGCATTTGAGGGTGCACAAATGCGAGGGAGCCGTGTTAGTAGATTTACTGGCACGTTAAAGATCCACTTCGGGACAAAATTCTGGCATCCCGGCGTCTCTAAAAGCAACAGTAGTTAAAAGGGACGTAAAACCAATAACATTATTATCATTATTATAATTATTATTTATATTATTATTATTATTATTGTTATTATTATTACATAATCGGCCTGACGCGGGCAACATCCAACTTTAAGTTGAGGCATGTCTTTACACGTCTGGCTGCGTATGACTTTCACAACCCTAATTGAATTAACAAATCTTTCCATGACCCTACAGAGACGTGTGTATACCAACTATGTGGATATTTTCGATTGCTATTTGGCTGAAATAAAAGTATTAATTAATATCCTGAACTAGCACCAACGGTAGAGTTCAGATACTATGTGAAATCGTTTTGTTCTTTACTTCAATTAACATTTTCAAATAACGCACAACAGGCTGTTACAAACCCTTTAAAATAAAAAGTAAGCATGTATCGTAGTATCATATTGTCATTCTTCAAATTCGATGCGCATCGAATGCCAATGGTATAGTAATCAATGGAGCCCCACGTAGACTAGTCGTGACATCTAGTGGTGAAATATCGATCAATATAATCCTAACAGAGCGAGTGCATTCTAGCGGCCAGAAGAAGAAACTTTTCAATAAAATCTGGAAGTTAATAAGTAGCGGCGTGCAGTTACCTTTTTGGCAGCTAGATGTCTCGAGTAAATCTGCTGGCGAATTATGTTTTAATTAAATATATATTTTACACCATAATATGCACAATATAACGCTTAATTTTAAAACATCTGAGTCATTACAAAACAATAAACATATAACATTTCAAGCAAAAAAAATAGCTCTGATCGGGTTTGAACCATAGGCATTTGAGCGATAGGCTAACGCTCTACCACTGAGCTAATTGTGTCAACGAATATCGTTCTATATAAAATGACTTACATAGAACTTGTTAGCAAATAATGATTTATACTAAACGATTTCATCACTGGAGTATATTATTTATATATAAAGCATTTCAAACAACGTTTATTTATTTTGTATCAGTACGCTATATTGCATGCAATACTCAAATTAGTGAAATATAAGTCAGGCACAAGATATCCGCTGCCATCTTGTCTTATTACTGAATCAGCTCAGCTTTTTAAAATCACGTCTGCACTATAGTATTACAAAATAAACTTTTAATTTCGAACGTGCCTCTTCCTTTAGAACAGTTAAAACGATTCTTGGCTCGATAATCGGAACTGGTGGGTCCCATGATATGGATTATAAAGTTTGCATAATTCGCACGGCCGCCATCCAGAAATGGTATGGCGGACGACCTTGTAGTTTGGTCACAAGACGCATCCTATACGAAGGTATGTTGTTACCAAATTTGATAGAGTCGGATGATTTGGTTAGTCGTTATTTGATTTTACGTTTTGAACGTTTGAGTGGCCGCCATTCAGTTTTAGTAAAGATGGCGGCGATATAAAACATGACACTGAGGTTTTCTTTGCTAATGCTACCTTTGTACCAAATTTCGTTCAATTCGCATTCACCGTGTTCGAATTGATAGGGGGGGACTGACATTCAGAGTACACACACTCACACACACACAGACACACACACACACACAGACTCACACACACACATACACACACACACACACATACACACACACACACACAGACTCACACACACACACAGACAGACACACTTTTTTCGCCCTGTGTTGATCTCATAAGTCTACTTTCATTTTTTGCAAAAATCGAAAGTAGGCTAATAATGATAACATGGAGGAATGCCATGAGAGAAGAAGGGATAGAAGGAATATGTTTAGGTACAAAGAAGCAAGGTGTGAAGATTGATTGCTTAGCGTTTGCGGATGACATGACATTGCTAGCCGAAAATAAAGAAGAAATTAAAATAATGCTTGAAAAATTACACTAAATTGCAGGTATAACGGGACTCAGGATCTCGTATGAAACAAGATGTTCAGTAAAGAACATATAGCCTACTTTCTCCTAAATGCATGGGTATTGTTATAACTCTTTGTCCTTTTCAAGGAGTATGATTGAATGTTGGTTGTAGTAGCTTGTTGAAATACAACGTGCTATAGGGATATTAAACATGAATATGCGGTGCCCTTTGCTAGTGCTACCTCTGTACCAAACTTCGTTCCATTCGGTTTCACCGTGTTTGAATTAATAGGGGGAATCGATTCTGACACAAAGATGGCCGCCATCCGCAAACTATTAGGCGAATGACCTATTAGATTGGTCAAAGGATGCTCCCTCCATAAAGGTATGTAGTTGCAAAATTTGGTAGAGATCGGATGATTAGGCTAGTCGTAATGTGATTTAAGCTTTGAACATTTGTGTGGCCGCCATTACGTTTCCGTCAAGATGGCGGCGATATAAAACATGACACTGAGGTGCGTTTTGTTAGTTCTACCTCTGTACCAAATTTCGTTCCATTCGGTTGCACCGTGTTCGAATTAATAGGGGGAATCGATGTTCACACAAAGATGGCCGCCATCCGCAAACTATTACGCTGATGACCTATTGGTTTGGTCAAAGGATGCTCCCCCCATAAAGGTATGTTGTTGCAAAATTTGGTAGAGATCGGATGATTAGGTTAGTCGTAATTTGATTTAAGCTTTGTACATTTGTGTGGCCGCCATTACGTTTCCGTCAAGATGGCGGCGATATAAAACATGACACTGAGGTGTCCTTTGCTAGTGCTACCCTTGTACCAAATTTCGTTCAATTCGCATTCACCGTGTTCGAATTGATAGGGGGGGACCGACATTCAGAGTACACACACTCACACACACACAGACACACACACACAGACACACACACACACAGACTCATACACACACATACACATACACACACACACAGACTCACACACACACATACACACACACAGCAAGACACACTTTTTTCGTCCTGTGTTGATCTCATAAGTCTACTTTCATTTTTTGCAAAAATCGAAAGTAGGCTAAAAACAGAATACATGGAATACAATCATGATTACGAAAAGCACTTAGAAACAAAATATGGGTAGATCAAGAGGTCGGATAAGTTTAAATATCTTGGTGAATGGTTCCAGCCTAATGGACTGGATAATTCAGCAAACAAAGGGAGGATCAGAAAGATGGAATTAGCATATAAATTAGTACAGAATAGGTACAACAAAAGAACAATATCTTACAGAGCGAAGATAAGACACTATACCACGGGTGTCAAGCGTGAAGGATTGTATAGTTCAGAATGTTTGATACTGAACAAGAAAGGTGAATTCGAGGAACTGGAGAAGAAAGAAAGAACAATCTTGAGGAAGGTCTTAGGACCCGAAAATAGAATCGATGATACATGGCGGAAGAGGCGAAACAAAGATCTTTACGGACAAGCAGAAACCATCACAGATACCATACGGAAGAGAAGATTGAAGTTCTATGGACACCTTACGAGAATGAGCGATAGTCAACTAACGAAGAAGATCTTTAATTACATCACCAAGATAAAAGCGACTACAAAATGGGTAGATGAAATAAGAAATGATATGGAGGAAGTTGGGGTCAGTCCAAATGAGATCTGGAATAGAGAGGTCTTTTGAGGTACGATTGATGCACTCAAGGGGTTCCAGGAAAAGCAAAGGAGAAGAACCAAGAACAACTGGTCGGAAGAAAGGAAGAGAATCCACAGTGAAAGGATGAAGAGTTTCTGGGAGCAGAAGAAAGGACTAATCAGCAAGTCAATTCTTTCCCGTGGTCCAAAGTAGGCCAAAATCGAACAAAGAAAGAAATAAAAATATAAAAATGACAAAATGATAAAAATAAAGTAAATATTTTAAAAATATGAAACATTCAAGTCTTAAAAATTAAAACTATGACATTCTAATTATAAAAATTCTAATTAAAATAATAATAATAATAATAATATCGTATGGCCTCGGTGCCGGGTGCAAGCTTTGTTATTTGACACCCAAAGGGTAGCTTTCATGTCGAATTTCGTTGTTCCTTGACTATGAAAGTCAAGGAGGTTAGATGTTAGATATCTAACCTCCTTGAACACTATAGCGCTTTCTAGTAGAGAAATGAGGAACTTTGCGTTGGCGGAAACTCCCGAGATTAATTTTGCCATTATGAACTCGGCCTACTGAATTCAAATGGGTTCTTTGACATGCCAACATCGTATGACATGCGTATCGTATTTTTGCCGCCTTTCAAAAATCACTTACCACGGCCAGGAGCGAACCTGCAATCTTGGGGTTAGTAAACCGACACGATATCCACTCACTCACCGTGGCAAGCTAATTCTAACTAAGAAATGAAATATAAATAATAATTAATTTTAAAATTTAAAATATTTACGTTAAAATAAAATATTTAATTTTAAAAATAAAAATAAACAAGTAGTTCCGTGAAGAACTATACAGCCTATTTTCATATATCCTACTTATGTTAACTGCCACAATCAACATACAAAATTTCTGTTTAATTGCTGTAACAGATTCGTAGATATTGAGAACCGTCTAAATATTTCAGATGGTCGCCTGGTTGGATTTTTATTTTTGGACTATTACATTAAGATTATTGTGTACGTGTGGTATTCAAACTTCAATCGCATGATTAGACAACAAGAAGTAAAAACGAGATTTTAAAATTACGCACAGCAGCCATCTTGTGATAATGCAAACCATTGAAATAAATTAGATGCCAGTGGATCAACATTTGTATAAGCATTTAACGTGCAACGTTTCACGGCACTCGGATAGTTAATTCGCGAGAAAAGTCCATTTAAATATTTATACTTCGCGTCGCCGCCATGTTGGATTTGTGCTCACCAGGTTCCTGAAAGTCCTATAGGTGAACATATGTTCATAGTCTCTATGAACATAAAAAAATTCAGTTTGGTTGCTGTAAAAGATTCATAGATATTGAGAACCGTCTAAATATTTCGGGAGCTCACCATTTAGGAGTGTTATGTGTATAGGCCATAGAGTTATGTACCATTCAAGGACAATTATTGCCTAGGTTCATTATTCAAACTTTCACTTCGATCGCATGGTTACGACACAAGAAATTAAAACTTAATTTTAAAATTTCGCCCAGCCGCCATCTTGAGGTTATGTAAGCAATTGAATTAAATTAGATGGCAGTGCATTACAATCTGCAAAATCAATTACTGTACCACATTTCACTGCGCTCAGAGAGATAAATCACGAGAAAAGTCTATTAAAATATTTTAAATTCGCTTGGTTGCCATGTTCGTTTCGTACTTTACAGGTTTATGAAATATACATAGGTATACCTGTATCAGTACCCTTTATCACCGTACAAAATTGCAGGGTGATATCTGTAATAGTTTCGGAGATATAGAATGTCGGTGAAATAATTCGCACAGCCGCCATTTTGAGGTTATGTAAACAATTGAACTAACTTGGACTTCAGTGCATTACAATGTGTATAAACATTTGCTGTAACAAGTTTCATTACGTTTGGATGGTTAAATCGCGAGAAAAGTCTATTTAAAAGTCTCAAATTCGCTTGGCCGCTATGCTGGTTTTGTAGTAACCAGGTTTTTGAAAGTCTCATAGGTGAACTTCTAGTAGTGCCCTTTATCACCGTACACAATTTCAGGGCGATATCGGTAATAGTTTCGGAGATATTGAATGCTAGTGAAATATTTCGCACAGCCGCCATGTTGGATTGGAGAGACGTAACAAAATTTGAAGGGCACGGTCGAGGTTGCCGGTAATAGTGCTATGAACTTCCCGAGTTTCATTGAAATCGCTCCAGCCGTTTCGATTTTATTAGGGGGGGACACACACACGAATCACACACACACGCACACACACACACACACACACACACACACACACACACACACACTCACACACACGGACAAAAGGTGATCTCATAAGCCTATTTTTTCAAAATTGAAAATAGGCTAATAAAAAATGAAATTGAAATTAAAATTTAAATTAAAAATTTAAATCTCCGTTCGCCAATAAAAATAAAAATAATGAAAATAAACAACGTGTTCATTAAAGTACATATAGCCTACTTTCTCCTAAATGCATGGGTATAGTTACAACTCTTTTTCCTTTTCACGGAGAAAAATTGAATGGTGGTTGTAGGAGCTTTTGAAATACAACGTGCTATACGGATATTAAACGTTGATTGATTGAATCCTCACCTGAATTATATATACACACACACATCACAACAACACAGGTTATCATACAAAATTCAACACTCACCCAAGTAAACGGGGCTAACTGACCATGATGTTCATACATCTCAAATGAAACTAACAATAGCTTCCTTCCCAAATCCTTCCTCGTATAAAAGTACACACACTAGTGAGCCTACAGACATCACAGTGACACAGGTTATCAGAAAACTTCTACACAAACCAAAGTAAACAGGACTAGAAGACCAGGATGCCGAAAAAAAAATATTCAGCAAGAAAAACAAACAAACAAACAACAACAACAACAATAGACTCTACCGCGGATCTAGGACAACGAATTTTATTCGCTGTAGTCGAGTGATGAAATATGTGGTGTTACAAAATATTTTCGATTGCAAATACACACTATATATGCTTAACATTATAGCATGTGAGTAGTTATAAATCAATAAATACCAAAAGAAAACGAAGTAAAACAATTTCAACCTGCAGGGATTTGGACAACGAACCCCCAGACTATGAGCCCAGGTCGCTACCATTACGCTACGGCTGCGCTACGATAATGCTTCGTAAACAACTCGTTTAGTATAACTATCATATTTTGTGTTGAAATCAACGATTTCATTAGCGTCTTCTGGCGTTTCTATAAACCATTTGATACTAAATATGTATTAATTTGTTCAATACATTCCTAGAAGGATATAAACTTACGCAGTTACGGAAATATATGGATTTTCGAGCAAAAATAGCAGTCAATTGGGCAACTGGACGACACGGACCCACAACGATATGGCACGGTCAACCTGACCTGTTAGTCACTTCTGCGGTTATATTAAAATGCTAATATCCTACCGGTCACCCGGACCCACAACGATATGGCACGGTCAACCTGACCTGTTAGTCACTTCTGCGGTTACATTAAAATGCTAATATCCTACCGGTCACCCCCTTGAGGACAGTTTGAACCTCCCTATGTACGATTTGCTGAATTGTTGAGGCCAGGCCTTGTTGGATCGTAGGTTACAGTTAGGCTATAATACTTGCATGATTCATACATCCGCCATATTGAAACTATTTGGTTGATGACCTTGTAGTTTGGGCAAAAGACGCTTCCCACATAAAGGCATATTGTTGCAAAATTTGGTAGAGATCGGGTGATTAGGTTAGCCGTGATTTGATTTAAGCTCAGAACATTTGGGTGGGCGCCATTTTTTTTTATTTTTTTTTTTGTTATAACGGCGGCGAACACAACATGACACTGACTTGTCCCTTGCTAGAGCTACCTTTGTACCAAAGGTGGTTCGATTTGGGTTTCGCTGTGTTTGAATTGATAGGGGGAATCTATATGCACACATATATGGCCGCCATCTGCAAACTATTGGGCTGATGACCTTGTAGGTTGATCAAAAGACGCTTCCCACATGTACAGTAGGTATGTTGTTGCAAAATTTGGTAGAGATAGATGATTAGGTTAGTCGTAATGTGATTCAAGCTTTGAACATTCGGGTGGCCGCCATTACGTTTCCGTCAAGATGATGGCGGTATAAAACATGACACTGAGGTGACCTTTGCTGGTGCTACCTCTGTATCAAATTTCGTTCAATTCGGTTCCACCGTGTTTGAATTGATAGTGGGGGACAGCCATGCAGAGTACATACACATACACACTCACAGACACACAGACAGACACACGATCTTTGGCCCTGTGTTGATCTCATAAGTCTACCTTCATTTTTTGCAAAAATCGAAAGTAGGCTAAAAATAATAGAGAAATTTTAAGAAAAATACAATGAAAATGAAAATCCACAGCCTGCTTCCAGTCTCCGACCGGGTCAGGAATGGAATGAATGAAGCCCCCAGCTAGCGGCGAGGATATGAACTGTGTCAGCTGCCGAGGCCTGACGCACTCCTCTGGGGCAATGATTAAATGAATGACAGATGAAATGAAATGATAGTGGAGAGTGTTGCTGGAATGAAATGTTGACAGGGAAAACCGGAGTAACCGGAGAAAAACCTGTCTGCCTCCGTTTTGTCCAGCACAGATCTCACATGGAGTGACCGGGATTTGAACCATGGACCCAGAGGTGAGAGGCTGGCGTGCTGCCACCTAAGCCACGGAGGCTTTACAAGAAAAAATACAATGAAGAACCTAAAATAAAATTAGCCTTCGGGTGTGCATTGGTCAGCGTACCATATCACCTGATGATCCCCGTGGCAAAACGGTGTAAAAAAAGTCCTATCGGCACGCCGGAAGGCGGAGGTAGATTTCACCGGACAAACTTGGGGAGAGTCGAAAATAGGCAGAATATGCAGGTTTTCGTAGAAGGATCAGACCACATTTATTGCGTGAAAGTATTTTATAATTGGAGATTAATTAACTTTGTTTGTCGTCATTTTATGCATATTTTAAACATTCTATTGTCTTATGATGACGGTAACCTTCTTGTCATTTGGAGTCCATTTTTATACTTGTGGTCACACTGTCCTTATGCAAAGTTTCGACACTGATGTGTAACTATGTAAAGGTCTGTTACTTCTTCACGCAAAATTATATCTCCCGCAGAGATGTTGGTTGGTTCCTCAGTTTAGGGGCTGCGACAACGTGGTCATGTAACCCCGTGTACTTTGGGTGAGTGTAGAATCTGTCTGATAAACGGTGTGAATTGTGATAGCTGTATTAGTCTGTAATTCACGTAAGGAATGCAGACGCTCAATTTCAAGCAGTAGTTCCTAATGTTGCTACCAGATACTACCGTCAACGACACCTAGCTGTGAATTTGGCTACTAGATGCCACCGCAATCAGGAACTCGCAACGAACGTTGGAACTTCCCCTCCAAAGGAAAGCATACTGAGAGATTTTTAGCGCTCTTAGAAAATCTGACGACTTTGGCCGGCTTTGAACCCGCGACCTTGGGCATAGGAGTTCAGCATGCTACAAGTTAAGTCACCGAAGCCGCATCACACTTAGTCAGATTGAAATCTGAATCTGATCTCGCACAAGTGCGTTGTCATGGCAACGTCTGATGGCTCATCCCTCATCAATTTAGTAGCTCTTGGCATTTTCTTACAATTCCGAAATCATTTTTCTCATCCCTTGGCGTAATGGTGGCTCATATCAAAAATTCTTTCAGACAAAAGTTTTAGGTAATTATTAGGGGAATATTGTCCATTTTGTACGGTTTTGATATTGTGCCTATTAACAGAGATATGATTAATGTTTCCCGAAAAAAACACTTTTTCCCACCCCTTTGGTCAATGGTTGGTGCTATCAAAAAAACGTTTCAAACATAAATTTCTGAGCTTTATCCGACAAATAGTATGAACTTTGAACGGATTCGATATTTCACATATTAAGAGAGTTATAGCAATATTTCATTTTTTCGAAAAAAAAAAGTCCCCCATTTTCATCCCCTTCGACCGATTTAGCCCAGTAACGAACTCGTCCGAGATTTTATGGGTATACATATTCGGTAAAAAATTCAAAGTGATTGGTGCAAAATTACGGCAGTTATCGTGTCCACAAGAAACTGATATACATATATATATTACATAAATTATATATAAACTTTTGAACTGACGGTGGTTTTGGGGTCTGGGGGATGTGAAACGCGAAGATATGTCGAAATTTTCCGGAAATCGAAACATGGTACCCATTGCAATAGTTAGCTTTCTAATGAAATCTACCTAAAATACTGCCGTCAACGACACCTAGCTGTGAACTTGGCTACTAGATGCCACCTCAATCAGCAACTCGCAACGAACGTTGGAACTTCCCCTCCGAAGGAAAGCAAACTCAGGTTTTTTAGCGCTCTTAGTATATCCGACGACTTCAGCCGGGTTTGAACCCGCGACCTTGGGCATAGAAGTTCAGCATGCTACCAGTTCCGATACCGAAGTTGCTTCCCACTGACATATGAAAACTGAATGTGATATCGAGCAGTGGCGTTGTCATAGCAACTGCTGATGGTCATCCCTCATCAATTAAAAGTAAAGTTGTCATGGCAACCTCTCTTGGCACTTGGCATTTTCTTATAATTTAAATCATTTTGTTCACCCCGTGGCGTAATGGTGGGTCATATCAAAAATTCTTTCAGACAAAAGTTTTAGGTAATTATTGGAGGAATATTGTCCATTTTGTGCGGTTTTGATATTGTGCCTATTAACAGAGATATGATTAATGTTTCCCGAAAAATCCACTTTTTTCCACCCCTTTGGTCAATAGTTGGTGCTATCAAAAAACTTATTTGACATAAATTTTTGGCACTTATCCGACACATATTATGAACTTTGAAGGGATTCCATATTTCATGTATTAAGAGAGTTATAGCGATATTTCACTTTTTCGAAAAAAGCCCCCCCATTTTTACCCCCTTTGACCGATTTTGCCCATTAACGAACTCGACCGAGATTTTATAGGGATACATATTATGTAAAAAATTCAAAGTGATTGGTGCAAAATTACGGCAGTTATCGTGTCCACAAGAAACTGATATATATATATATAAATTATATATAAACTTTTGAACTGACGGTGGTTTTGGGGTCTGGGGGATGTGAAACGCGAAGATATGTCGAAATTTTCCGGAAGTCGAAACATGGGACCCATTGCAATAGTTAGCTTTCTAAAGAAATCTACCTAACTCCAGGAACCTGAAGATAAATTAGTTAATTCCTATTTATAACTAGCTGTGCGTGGTATGCCGTTGCAATGCCAATCAAAGCAAATGTTGGCGTTGTAAATTTGTTTGTTGAAGTGCTTTTGGATACACACTATTTTTCTCTTATTCCGTTAACTGCCTCTAAAGTATTGTAAAATTGATTTACTATCTCAGAAACATTCGTGGGAGCGTGCTCAACAACTCACCAAAGTTTCATCGTAATCGGATGAACGGTATATAAACGCATACGAAAGATTCGCGTGCCATCACCCATTTGTTGAATTTACTCGTGCGCTACCTATTGTAACATGGACTTCCTAAGTCAGATATATTTGCAGGAGTGTAAACAACTCACCAAAGTTTAATAACATTCGTATGAATGGTTCATGAACGCATACGGGATTTGTTGAAAAGATTCGCGTGTCATCACTCATTTGTTGAAACTGCTTGTGTGCTACCTGATGCAAAATGGAATTTCCAAGTTAGAAACAATCGCAAGAGGGTACAAAACAACTCACCAAAGTTTCATCGCAATCGGATCAATGGCATATGAACGCATGTGGGACTTCATTGAAACGAATCGTAAATTGGATTTACTATGCCTATAACCATCCTGGAAGTGTTCACAACAACTCACTAAAATTTGATCGCAATCGGATAAATGGTAGACTATATGAACGCATCGGCAACACATATTTGTTGAAACTACTCGCGCGCTTTCTATTGTAAATTGGACAACTATGCCTATAACCATCGCGGGAGTGTGCACAACAACTCTCCAACATTTAATCGCAGGCGGATGAATTGTATATGTACGCGTAAGGGGTGAAAACAAACATTCATTTCTCATATAGTAGATAAATGTTCAATGTTCATTTTCAATAACTGGCCCATTTATATTTGTCTGCTGCCTTATATCTATTATTCCATGCCATGAAAGTGTTAATCTTTGCATGTTGAAACAAATCTCCTAATCATACTATTCTATCAAATGTGAAAGGTCAGATTAATTGCTTGAGCTACAGAGATTTACTGACTTTGGTAGAAACTAGGGTAGTAATCCGTACATTCATCATCGAACACTGCTTGTTCCGTACGAGATGATGAAGCCACAGACTGACAGAGTTGCAGAGGCGATTTATCATTGTGTTCAACAAATGCTAGTTAAACAAGTGAACGTGCACATATAGAACGGGGATTCACCGCAGCCATTAATTAAGAAGCAGCTGCGGCCTACTTTCAGAGCAATCCTAACACCCAACTCATTGACTCAACAAAACAAGAGGGGGAATTTACTTGCATTTTTATATCACCCGTAAGATCTACTCGAATCAAAATAAATATATAGTTATACATTTGTATTAATTATCATACCGGGTGAGTTAGCCGTGGTGGTTACGGCATGACTGATGGCAGTCGCTCACATCCGGGAGGCGAGGAGGTTCGAATCCCCCCGCCGGCAACCTTGAAGATGGTCTTCTGTGGTTTCCCATCTTCCTTCCAGGCAAATGCCGGGGTTGGTCCCTAACTATAGGCCACAGCCGCTACCTTCCAACTCCTCGTCCTTACAATCCAACTTCCCTCCTTCCCTCCCCAACGGTACTTGTAGCTCACCCATTGGGTGTCCGTCTCGAAGCAGCTACAAAACTGGCGAGCCGAACATGTCCTCGGACACTCCCGGCACTAAAAGCCATACGCTAAAAAAAAAAAAAAATATCATTTGTGCAAATCCATCTATGAATATTTATACTTTTCACATGGCAAACTCAGAGTCGAACTGATTGACTATTATGAAGTTTGATAAATAGGTGCAGTGCCGTTGGAGTCTTGCTGCGTCAGATGACCTTGCTGTTCCATCCCTTACAACAATAATTAAAAACTACAGCCTTGCTATGCATGAGGCTAATGCTAATCAATTGCATTCGTTTAGAATGTTCTGTATGGATACATTTATGAAGTAACAATCGTAGACCTAAGATATAAATTAACAAGAAGTTCCGTAACGAACTAAAGAGCCTACTTTTCTTAAAATTTAAGATCTATGCCAATGATTAATCTATATGGATCTATCTAGAATAATGACGAAATTAAGTTGGTAATATCGAAATTTCTAATTAGTTCGAAGTACTGTATACCTGGCATACTGTAGCCTAATAGAGAACTACAGTTGGCAGCCCTGGTGACTGAATATATTCTTAGTTCCATCTCTTAAGGTACAGAATACAAAATTTGGTTGAAGTCCAATGGATAGCATGGACGTTACATGCAGTTAAACATTGGATCTAACAGCGCGCGTAAAATCATGTTGGCAACAATGACATACATGTATTGGTCAGAAATAATCTGAAATAATATGATCTATTGTTGTGTCAATTTTGAATAAAATCCAATAGTTAGTATAGAAGCTACATGCATTTTAAAATTGGATCTATCAGCAGGCTTAGAATCATGTTGGTAGCACTGACGTATATTAGTTACTCCAAATTAATCTAGATTGCCAGGTACTATACGTGTGCAAACTTTAGAGCTATTGGCTTGCATACTTTCTGATATATTGATATTAGGGTAACAAAAATAGAGACAGTATTTACTAACAGTTGGCAGCCCTGGTTACTCTTAAGAATCGGCATATACATATCTGTTATGGTACAAATAGCACACACGAAATTTGGTTAAAATCCAAATGATAGTATAGAAGTTACATGTATTTAAAGTTGGACCTCTCAGCAGGCTTAGAATCATGTTGGTAGCACTGACGTATATAAGTTTCTCCAAATTAATATAGAATGTCAGGTACTATACGTGTGCATAGTTTAAAGCTGTCGGCTGGCATACTTTCTGATATATTGGTATTTGGATAAAATAAATTAAGAGCATTTATTAACAGTTGGCAGCCCTGGTGGATCTTAATAATACGTTCAGTCATGTCTGTTTATGTACACATAGCACATACGAAATTTGGTTGAAATCCAATTGATAGTGTAGAAGTTATATGCAATTAAAATTTGGACCTATCAGAAGGCGTATATTCATTTTGGCAACACTGCGATGTATGGCCTCCTGGAAATTAAACTGCAATATTATTATCTATACGTGTGCCAATTTTGAAATAGCTCCTATTCATACCTTCCAAGATATCCAACATGGAGCTCAAATTTCAATTGCGATTTTTCAGCAGTTGGTAGCACAGACATCATTTTCAAATATGGGCGTGAGATATTCAGGTATAGATCTTTACTCCTACCAAATTTTGTTTCGATTGCTGCAGCCGTTTAGGAGTTGATAGGGGGACACACACACACAGCCAGACAGACAGACAGAAGGACAGACAGACAGACAGATAGACAGACACACATTTGCCCGATCTCATAAGTCTACTTTTTCCTCATTTTTGCAAAATGTGAAAAGTAGGCTAAAAATAGTCGTGAACTTTCCTAGATGACATGATTGTTGTAAGTGATCAGAATTTCCTAAAACACGAGGAAATAGTGTTGAAAATACAGGGCATTCCAACATTGGACCAATACAATACCCTATTGAAATATAGATTTCGGTGAAAAGAATTTCATCTCGGCTTAGCAGCTTGTTTCTCTACTGAGGAGGGGATGATGTAGTCGAGCACACGTGTAATGGCTCTTCACGCAAATAATAATGATTCTGACCAGCCTAATTTTATTAATTTGAGTTAATTTTATCATCATTCCCGGGTATGAGAATCCGTTTCGAGTTTGTCCGAATATCTGTGCTTCTATGGCGACTGTAGCAGTTTGTACCTGTAGGCTATTACTCTTTTTCTGAAATGCATGCCACTAACTTCAGTTGCGGTAGCGCTTGTTGATCGGTGCAGCTGGTGTTTTGCGGGACGAGGAACACAGTTTTTGATGTGTAACATCTTTCCACTCGGTTGCTGAATATTTTTGTGGGAGTGATTTTGAAAAATGGGACGGAAGTGCATAGGACGGAAGTGTGTAACACGCACTGCCAATTGGATCGCATCCCTCCTGGCTGCTGGAGGGATGCGATCCACCTGGCAGTCGTAAGAGGAAACAATCAGCGCGTGGTGTCGGAGATTTGTACTATGACGCACTGACGGCCGTGTGGAATGTATATCACATATGGATTACTTCAAGGTATGGAGGCACCATTACAGGTATTACTAGAATAAATCGTCTTCAAGTTGTCGTTCGTTGGTGTAAAATATTCATTATATCATATTTGCTGAAAACAATTATGATTTATTAAGAGTCTGTTTTTCAATCTCTGGATACAAGTGATGGGCATCCACTTCCCGAATAACTTTGCTCAACACATTCATACTGAACGGTAAACGCTCATGCGAACTCTAGTGTCAACTGATTGAAACACAAACCACATGTTAAAAGACTTCGTATCAGTATTTAAATGATGATATGCTTTAATATGAAACATTATAACTAGTCGGCAAAGCCAGTAATATGTTTCTGCACAATGGCTATTCAGATATTAACCCACATTGCAGTAATGTAGTGATCAATGTAATATATATCGATGTTTTTATACGGGAACTGAGCTAGCCTTTTTTGGACCACTATAGGAATTCCCTTTACTGTCAAGTAGGCGTATTCATAACAAATTTAAAACTCAATTCCACGCAGGAACACTATCGAAAAATGCAAAATATTAATGGAGCATAAAATAAATACTTTCATATTATTAGCGGCACATGAAAATAAGTAACTGCCTTGTATTCTATATTTCTCTGGTTGTAATGGCTGTGTGGGTGGCATCCTGGTCTGCGAATCATGGAGGTCTCAGGTTCGAACCCCAGTCCCGTCAATCATTTTTACTTCCGGATTATCGATTTAAACGATATCTATCATAACATTATGCGTCATTTTAACATAATCAACATGAAATTACGATTTATCTAATATTAATTACAATAGTTTTCCCCAAGCGGGAGTTGGGAAATTTGATTGTATTTAACATTATTTCTAGTGGTCTATAAATAGTCTAGAGACTATGGGTCCATTCCTACTCTTAATTTACAATATAATATGTGATGTTTGTTTGTTCAAAGTGTGACATTAGCATATCTCCAATTCATTATAGTACCAGTATGAAAACGGAGCGTAAATTAACATTTTAAGAATGTCCAAGCTGTGTAATATACGAGTACGATAACATGTCGTATGTTACACATCATATGTGACTACTATAAGGCTCGTATCTTTTTTATAACGTATGGCTGTTAGTACCGGGAGTGTACGAGGACATGTTTGGTTCGTCAGAGTTTGCAGCTGCTTCTATGCGGACACCCGTGTGGTGAGCTACAAGTACCGTCACGTGTGGGGTGTTGTCTGGGGAGGAAAGTGTGAATGTAAGGACGAGGAATTGGAAGGTATCGGCTGTGGCCTATCGTTAGGGACCAACCCCGGCATTTGCCTGGAAGGAAGATGGGAAACCACAGAAAACCATCTTCAAGGTTGCCGGCGGGGGGAATCTAACCTCGTCGCCTCCCAGATGTGAGTGACAGCATGCAGCCACGCCGTAACGACCACGGCTTAGTCACTCGGTTAAGGAACACAGTGTTGATGGAATACAGTGTTCAAATACGTCCAGCACAGCTATCAATAGGCGTACATGGAACACGTGCAACCACGGAGTGGAGAACGATGACAGGAGCTGAGTCAATAGTGCAAAATTACAGCGTATTACATGTACACAAAGAATAATTCCCAATTTGGCCTCCACTACTCGTGCCTCAAACAAGTATTAATTATTTGGATCACATGTTTTAGGAAACATATGACCGGGCAAGCAGCCCAAGCAGTATTGGCAATGTTAGACATAAAATACATCCGGCTACTCAGTCTAGAAAAAGGTGTGAAATTATTCAAAGCCAAAATCAAGCCAATTCTAACTTACGGGATTGATGTCATATGGAACAATCTCGCAGAAAACAACCTAGAAACATTAGGAAATGTTAAATCAACGTATCTCACAACAGCATTGGGACTGTCAAAAACAATTAACTTACAGTAGAAGTTTTTAATTGAAGACATGAAGCTACGATTTATGTTACGACACACCAGGGTTTTAGGAGACCAACTAAGGACCATGGTGGATAAACGAGCAACTGTGTGGCCAGAGATCTACGGCACCGAAGCAATGGCGGATTGCGCATGGATGGCACCGAACTGTGGACCACGCCATGTTGTGACTGTCTACTCACGGCTTCCATCATCTATTATGCCAAAATATAAACTATCATGACCCAACACCAGCGTGTGTATGTGAATTATACAATAAGGTATGTGAACAATACTACATAGAGGTATGCACGAAAAGACAGATCAATTAGTGAATACGCAAACATGTGATATTGGGATCCAGGATTCAAAAAATACTCAGAATGGCTAGTGCTTATGCTAGTATTCGAACCTCGAATCTCCGGACTTGAAACTCCCCAATGTGCAGTCTTGGAGCGTGACATAACGCACCACACCAGAAGTACTGTAAATAGAAACGAGGCATATCAAGGATGAATGTAATGACATTTATTATGTACAGGACAGGAGGTCAAGTTAAAGAAGATGGCTAGCTATAAAATATTTTACGACCACAAGGTCCTTGGTTGTGAAAGGTATTGGAACTTCTGTACTACTGAGCACTTGGACATCTTGCCCGAAGATGTGACCCCACGTTCCGCTGCCCATTCTTAATGGCAGGCGTTCCTAATTCCTCAAGGTATGCTTGTCAGCATACATTAGAGCGGAACTGTTTAGCCTCTCGAGTGTCTTCATCTTAGGATATAAAAGGGTTGTGTAAATTCCTTCTTAAAAGTAACTAAGTTACAGTCACCGTTACTTAAGTGGCTTCAGTGGCGTAGGCATTAGCTTGCTGAACTGCTATGCCCAAGATCACGGGTTCAAACCCGTCCGAACTCGTCGGATTTTTAAGAGCGTTAAAATCCTTTAGTATGCCTTACTTCGGAGGGGAAGTAAAGCCAGCAGGCCTATTATATAGATTTATGGCATGAAAAGGATACCACTATTGTGTAGCCAAATTAGTAGGTAATATTTCAATTAGAAACGCTCTATCGAGTTCTAACGTCGACACAAGATGTCAGTGGAATCTGGTAGCCAAAGTCGGAACTACTGTACTTGAAATTGAACTTGCTCATTCATCTCCATCATCGCCGTCTACAATTCTCAAGCTGTGTCATTACGTCTGTCATCTGGGAGGCCTAGCTCATGCACATAGTAATGGCTAACACAGCGTAAACACATAGATTTTAACGCGAAACGTTTCCGAAAATAAAATAGAATATAACGTCCGCTAAATCTACACATAAATGTCACAAATAATGAAGGATAAATAGTCGATGGAGGCACTGGCCTATTTTGTTTGCATATTCAATTTAAATTATCGAATAATCGAATGGTGCAGAAAAATCCATAGATTGCTACAAATCATGATTAATCGATTGTGCGTTCAGTTGATTGGCCGTTTAATCGATTAATCGTTTGGTTGAATAATTGAATGATTCGTCGACTGAACTCGCTCCTTTCAATACGCTCTCACGGATATAAAACAGGCATTTAATTAAGTAAAATATATTTATTGTATCATGTATTCTTAAATAAATGTATTATTATTACTATTATTGTCTTTATTGGTGGTGCAGTTAGGGCTCTTGGCCCTCTCTTACACTTAACCACATTAATACAATACAATAAACATATTATGGCGAGAAAATTAAACAATAATAATTGACATTGATCATGACTTTCACACTCTCATTCACTCATCCAGTCACACTTGTTGTCGGTCAGTAGTGTTCAGCAGGCAGCCCCAGCAGGTGGTCTTGAATTTAGATAGTGAGGTGGTGCCCCTGACACTGGCTGGAAGGGTATTCCACAGCCTAGACCCCACCACATGAAAAGAGTTGTTGTATATAGAGGAGCGATGAATAGGAATGGAGAGGGAAGATCCAGAGCGTGTATTATTACCATGGAAAGAAGACAAGTACTTGAATTTATTTGATAAGTATAGTGGTCTATCGTCAGACAATAATCGGAAAATCTGGACAAGAATGTGATATGATCGACGTAGTTCAGGTTTCAGCCAGGAAAGAAAGCAATGTACTGTAATTTCTTTGTGAAAACAAGATGTTCAGTAAAGAACATATAGCCTACTTTCTCCTAAATGTATGAGTATAGTTATAACTCGTTGTTATTATCAAAGAGTATAATAGAACTATTCTTTGTTGAAGACCTTAGAAACGATTACCTCTACCAAACGCCACAACCTAGATAAAAACTGCTACCATCATTGAAGAAAGAAAGATAAGAAGTATATCAAGAATGTTATGAATCTGGAGACATAATCGACCGGACTGGCTGCGTGGCTCAGCAGTAACGTTCTCGCTTGCTGGGCCCTAGGTTGCAGGTTCGTATCCTGGCGCAGTCAGCTGGCATTTGAGGGTGCACAAATGCGAGGGAGCCGTGTCAGTACATTTACTGGCACGTTAAAGATCCCCTTCGGGCCAAAATTCCGGCACCCCGGTGTCTCTAAAAGCAGCAGTAGTTAAAAGGGATGTAAAACCAATATTATTATTATTATTATTATTACATATACGACCTGCCGTGGGCAACATCCAACTTTGAGTTGAGGCATGTCTTTACACGTCTGGTTGTGCATGGCTTTCACAACCCTAATTGAAAAAAAAAGGAAGGAAGATTGTAGTTTTACGTGACCGTGAATCTTGTGATTATGAGCCACGGGACCTCCTTTTTACGTGGAATCCGAACCACAGGACATGGCATTTCACTTCGAAAATCTCACATGCTTTGACCGGGAATCGAAAACCCTAATTGAATTAACAAATCTTTCCATGACCCTACAGAGACGTGTGTATACAAACTACTATATGAAATCGTTTTGTTCTTTACTTCAAATAACAATTTCAAGTAACGCAAAATAGGCTGTTACAAACCCTTTAAAATAAAAAGTAAAAATGTATCGTAGTATCATCTTGTCATTCTTCAAATTCGATGCGCATAGAATGCCAATGGTATAGTAATCAATGGAGCCCCACGTAGACTAGTCGTGATATCTAGTGGTGAAATATCGAACAATATAATCCTAACAGAGCGAGTGCATTCTAGCGGCCAGAAGAAGAAACATTTCAATAAAATCTAGAAGTTACCTTTTTGGCAGCTAGATGTCTCGAGTAAATCTGCTGGCGAATTATGTTTTAATTAAATATATATTTTACACCATAATATACACAATATAACGCTTAATTTTAAAACATCTGAGTCATTACAAAACAATAAACATATAACATTTCAAGCAAAAAACCTAGCTCTGATCGGGTTTGAACCATAGGCATTTGAGCGATAGGCTAACGCTCTACCACTGAGCTAATTGTGTCAACGAATATCGTTCTATATAAAATGACTTACATAGAACTTGTTAGCAAATAATGATTTATACTAAACGATTTCATCACTGGAGTATATTATTTATATATAAAGCATTTCATACAAAGTTTATTTATTTTGTATCAGCACGCTATATTGCATGCAATACTCAAATTAGTGAAATATAAGACAGGCACAAGATATCCGCTGCCATCTTGTCTTATTACAGAATCAGCTCAGCTTTTTAAAATCACGTCTGCACTATAGTATTACAAAATAAACTTTTAATTTCGAACGTGCCTCTTCCTTTAGAACAGTTAAAACGATTCTCGGCTCGATAATCGGAACTGGTGGGTCCCATGATATGGATTATAAAGTTTGCATAATTCGCACGGCCGCCATCCTGAAATGGTATGGCGAACGACCTTGTAGTTTGGTCACAAGACGCATCCTATACGAAGGTATGTTGTTACCAAATTTGGTAGAGATCGGATGATTTGGTTAGTCGTTATTTGATTTTACGTTTTGAACGTTTGAGTGGCCGCCATTCAGTTTTAGTAAAGATGGCGGCGATATAAAACATGACACTGAGGTGTCCTTTGCTAGTGCTACCTTTGTACCAAATTTCGTTCAATTCGCATTCACCGTGTTCGAATTGATAGGGGGGGACAGACATTCAGAGTACACACACTCACACACACACACACACAGACACACACACACAGACTCACACACACACATACACACACACACACAGACTCACACACACACATACACACACACAGACAGACACACTTTTTTCGCCCTGTGTTGATCTCATAAGTCTACTTTCATTTTTTGCAAAATTCGAAAGTAGGCTAACTAGGCTAAAACAGAAATGTTCCTGTCCTAAATTCTAAACATTGAACAATAATTCAAAATATTTCCTGAAAATTCTTCGTTTGTTTTTCTCTAAACCCTTCCCATTTTGATTGATGTTAGTCCTTCCACTGTCACTGACTAATTTGGTTATTTGGTTTGGTTATATGAACAAGGAAGGACACTTTGTATATTTAGGCAAAAGTATCTTTATATATTTCTATGCATCATTCCGAAAATAAGCGTAACTCAACTCAAGCGATGACCTCTCATTTAAACGCATTTCCTTATATCGTGTCTACGAATCAATTAATCGATTCTTCGGTTAGCTGATTAATCTATTATCCAATTAGTCAATTAATCAAATTAACGGCCAGTCGTTTAATCGATTAATTTCAAATTATTCTTTTAATCGATGCTTAACCAAACTACACCTACTAGCACTACCAGTTACCCCCTGCGATGCCAACCTCGAGGATAGATGACACGATATACGCGTGATATCGATTTTTCACCTATGAAGTGTTACTTGTGAGCTGTCCTCAAATATCCTCTGTCTGTTGTGGTGGTAACTATTTTTTTAAGAGTTGAAACATTAGTACATCTCCCCCAAATGGTAAACATGATAATACAAATAATATTACCAATGTTGTTGTTGCTGTTGTTTCATTTGGAGGGGCTTGGATATCGTAACCATGCTGTACTGTGTATTTGGGTGAGTGTAGAATTTTTTAATAACCTGTGTTATTGTGGTGCACTGTATGCTATCATTACTAATATTACGCTTATTACGAACTACTCACTTACATAGTGTACAAATGATGACGCAACGAAAATTAAGGTAAGGGATATAAAGGATAGAAAAAAGCACCAACCCTCAAAGAATGAGGATTGGGCTACTGTTAATAAGTGGTGCCATTGAAGGCAGATAATAAAGGAAATAAGTTGTGGGTACTCCCCGAGATCACAGGAAATACAAGAAAAAGAAATGGTAACTGAGCACAGCTCAAGAATCCCTCTAGCCCTAACCACGTGGCACAACAGCCCTTGAAGGGCCTAGAAATACCAAGCGACCGCTGCCCAGCCATTTTGCCTCCAGATTGTGGGTTGACGCGTGGTCAGCGCATCGGGTCCCCTCGGCCGTTAATCTTGGTTTTTCGTGACCGGGGCGCTGTCTCACTGTCAGACAGCTACTCATTTGTCCTCACGAGGTTAAGTGCACCCCGTTCCTGCCATCACGTCAGTTTCTAAAATCCCTGGTGGAACCAGGAATCGAACCTCGGGCCTCCGGGTGAGAGACAGGCGCGCTACCCCAACACCAAGGGGCTGGCCAAGAAACCCTCATGATCAACAAATCCCAAATTCATCACACATGAGGAACAAAATAATGTAAGCTATTCAAGGTTCATCATGCTGGTTTAAAGCGTCTTTTAACAGGCAAGATATACTGTGAAAGAAAAATAAGTCTGATCCCTCGAAAAATGAGGGCATCAGCCAAAAAGGGAAAAAAGGAAACATAAACAAGGGCCAATTCAGGCATGAAAATGTAAAACACCTTAGGCATACAAAACCCTAATACTGTCGGAGTCTGAGGAGGTCAAGACCTGACCAAGAGAGTGGAGACGGCACAATTAAGTGGACAAAATGGGGGTTTACCTGGAGTCCTGTGGTCGCCAACCCAATTCCCACTAGTTGTGAGCCACAGGGGATATAGGCTGTATAGTTCTCTCAGTTTCCTCGTTAACGAGCGGCAACTCGAACGTTAGGTAGTAACACGCGCCGTCAATAACCATTGTACACGGCTGACCAATAGCTGTTGGATCTTGACCAATAGCATGCTTCCTCTCATCACTCCACGTGAACTACAAAATACGGTCTTGGTGGCCTGCTCGCGTGTCAGGTGTCCAGTGTTGCACATAGTTCTGTCCAGTCTCACTGCTTGCTCTCAGTGCCTATGGTGGACAGTTGACAACACTGTGCCTGGAGCTTGAAAGCTTTGGCTGCCCGCAGACGTGGAATGTACAGTAAACATGGCAGGCCAGACAGGTTTCAAAGGCGAGCCGCCCGTTATGAGGAAAATGAGAGAATTTTACGATATACTTGTTGATTTATTCTCCAGGTATATTCTATTCAAATGTTATAGTTGGTAATAAGCTGCTCATGAAACGAAGTATCTCGTTACACCGAGCTGTTGTTAATATACTGACTGTATTTTCTACATGGAACCCTATTGATTTATGTCACCTGTATTGCCGATCATATTTGTAAGACAATCTTTTTTGGAGAAAAGTCATTAAATCTTAAAACGTTTGGGCGTAGATGTAGCTTTATTCCCCAAGGACCTTCTTGACCTGTCGGGTGGAGTGCCGTTCGACCAGATATGCTCACTTGTGAAAATTGTTAATTTAATCTCATTACCTCAAGGCAAAAGGACATTTGACTTGTTCAATGCAGGAATGCTGGCGTTTGATTACGCCTGCTGTTTCAAGAGGCCTAACATCTATGTTATCGGCCGTTATTATTATTATTATTATTATTTATTTACCAAAAATTGTGTCTACAATTTATGGACGGCAGATAGAGAAAGGGCAAGCCCCACATACACAGCAGTGTCTCCATCTCCGTTCATTAAATCTATACAAATCTGATGTTACATATATACAATTTACAACTTTACATTGCTATATACACATAATCTGCTGAACACGACGTCTATATCATACAATTAATAAATAAAAGGGAAGATACAGGCACGCACACACACATATACACACACTCACGCACGCACAAATGCATGCATACCTACACGCACGCACACACTCCCACTCACTCACAAAGTTACATTATATAAATTTAATTTACATGGGGTTTTAGTCCCTTTAGAGCCTTCACTTTCCGGCAAAATTGTCGTGGAGGAAGGTTTTTTATTGCATGAGGCAGGTCATTCCAAAGTCGAGCAGAGCGATTGTGGAACCCAGATTGATAATCTGTTGTCCTAGCGAATGGAGGAACGAGGGTGACACCCTGTGCTCTACGGACTGAGCGATATGACAGCTGAAGGCGGTGAAATGGGGACAGTTTAATGATGCCAGCTAGAGATTTTCGGAGAAAGGTGAGATCTATTTGGCTACATATGTCATTGATGGATGTTAATGGTCTTGTCAAATTTTTTTTACCCTGATTGTAAATGAGTCGCTCTGCTCGACGTTGGGCTGCACTTAACTTCCTCATGTTTTCCTCGGTAGTGGGATGCCAGGCAGGAAGTCCATACAGAAGAATGGGCCGTATAGTGGAGAGATACACCGCTCGGAGTGCACGGCTTCTGAATCCCAGAAGATTGCGTCTTGCAAATCCTAGAATTCTAAACGCCTTACACCTAGATTCCTCAACGTGTACATTCCACTTCAAATTGCTGGAAATGTGTATTCCCAGCATTCGCAGTGAATTGCACATGGGAAGAATTTTGCCGCTCAGTGAAAGGCTATGTTCAACAGGCTGTCTGGCCCTACTTAGCCGAATATATTTACACTTGTTTACATTCAAGGTCATCTTATTTACATCACACCACAGTGCCACACTCTCCAGATCTTCCTGTAGTGCTTTGACGTCATCATTATTTTTTATGGCTCTGTAAATTATTGAATCGTCTGCATACTGCGCCTTCGCGGACGTCACACAGCTTGGAAGGTCGAGGGTAAAAGCCATGTACAACAAAGGCCCAATCACCGACCCCTGTGATACTCACGAAGTTACCACTATGTTCGGCAACTTGGTCCCGCCAAACACGACACACTGCGTTCGACCTACCAGGGATGACGTCAACCATGAAATCAGTTTGCCTCCGATGCCATATTTGCTAAGCTTTAACAAGAGTCTTTGGTGAGGCACCTGATCAAAAACTTTGCTTAAGTCCAGGGCCACACAGTCTACTTGGGAGACGTTAGTCTGATCCAAGGAGTTCTGCCAGTCATCAATCACTTTTGTCAAAAGAGTTGTACAAGATTTCCCCGGAACGAAGCCATGTTGGCTTCGATTTAACAGGCCGCGTTCGCTCAGGAATTCCAGTACGTTCCTAGCAACCAGGCGCTCCATACATTTACAGATACCAGACGTTAGAGAAATAGGGCGGTAGTTGTCCATGTCTTCCTTGTCACCATCTTTGAACACAGGGACCACGTTGGCATGTTTCCACTCATGTGGTAGAGTCCCGGTGTTAATGGACTGGTTGTTGAGAGCGCACAACGAAGGCGCCAGGGCATCTGCACAGTAATGAAGGATCCGAGCAGGGATTAAGTCTGGACCTGTCGCAGCATGGGGGCGAGTTCTCCGTAGGCTGTCTCGAACTTCCTGTTGTGAGAAATATAGACTGGCTAGGGGAAAGAGAGGGGATGATGTCCTTGGTAGGAACATTCCTTCACTGGTGTCAGGTGGAGAGAAGTTATTTTTGAATTTACAGTAGAACGAGTTGGCTATGTCTAGCGGGTTGGAAATTGAAAGTCCGTTATGTTTAAAGCTCTGTGGTGCGGTGTTGCCACTTTTGCTCCGAATGAATGTCCACATTGCCTTGGGATTAAAGCTTAATTTGTCCATATACGCACTGTAGGCTTCACGAATTGCAGATTTGGTACTATTTCTAGCCAGCCTATACTTTTCCCATCTGCTGTCACTTGGGTACTGTTTCCACTTGTTATAGAGCTGATTTCTCTTTCTTATTTTGGATATTATGTCCTTTGAGATACAAGGTGTTTTTTTTCTTATTTTTAATTGTAATCTTAGGGATCACTTCATCAACGCACTGAAAAAATATTTCCTTCCAAGTATTCCAGGTACCATCTATATGTACACTGTTGGTGAGTTCAGGTGTAATGACCGGTAATCTGTCCAGTAAGATATCAGAAATAAGTTTCCAGTTGGTACGGGAGTAATTGTAAACTGTTCTGGTTTGTAATTTTGGACTGTTCTTTTTGTGGGTAAATATAGCTAGGAGGGCTTGGTGATCACAGAACCCAGGGATGACTTGTAAAGACTGAATTGAGGACGGAGAGTTTGTTAGAAAGAGATCGAGGGTCGAACGGGAGGTCTCAGTGATACGGGTAGCTTCAAATATGAGTTGATGGAAAAGATCATAGAATGCTGTAAGTAAGTTGTTAGATATAGGATTATTTGGGATAGGAGCGGCATTTCTATTCCATGTGATTTGTAGGTTGAAATCACCAACAATGTAGACAGCGTCATGGTTTTGTTGAACGTTTTGCACCCGTTTGAGGGAGAGAATCAGCTCATCATTCATCAGCTGGGACGATTTCGGAGAGCGATAGTCAGAACCGATCAGATATTTGCCGTTACTGCATTGAACCTCCACCCACACGGCTTCTGCGTCAGTTTCCAGCTGATGGACGCGAGTTGCATTGTACTCAGGCTTCACAGCAATCCCCCTGAAGTCCGTGGTCGATCTTTCCGGAACAGCTGGTATGTGTCTGGTAACACCTCCCGATCACCTACCACCCCAGAGAGCCACGTTTCACTGCAACACACGATACTTGGATCTAGGGCGGTCACTGTAACATGAATGTTTTGTTTCCGTCCGCGCCGCGTGATGCTGCGTGCATTGAAGGCGAATAGTGATAAGTGTTTATTTACAAGTGAACTATTCATGTTATTTATACTATTTACAGAGTCACCGGGAATATCACTGGTATTGTTGCACAATGAGTCGGTAAACGGCGGCATAGCAAATTGCCAACATGTCCACGCTCACTTGCCTTTTTTAATGCACCGGAACTCAGAGGTACCGATTTTAGCACACGTTCTGTGACTCGACGTGTTACAATTACTGCACTGAATATATAGCTGATTTTTTCGGCCGATTTTCTCACATATTGCGCATTGCAAAGGTCCAGGGTTGAGTTCTATGTCACCGCTTAGAGCTAGCGCTAGGCAGCAGAGTGAGAACCCGGCAGCAGGTAGCCTTGCGACACCTACCTCTCCCGCTCGACGTGGCCGCCTAATGGTGGCCAGCCCCAGACCTTCGCTGCCACACCATGTCCAGGAATGTATTGTACATTTATCACTCACCAGAAGCTTTTCCAGAAGGGTTTGATTCTTCAGATCCTGCTCACCATTAACGGCCACAGAATGAACACATCTTGCCACAGTCACTGCACATTTAACCAATAAAAATACTAAAATTACAGAGAGCACAATTCTCTTCAAGCAGGCACGCGCCACCATCTTGAAACTCCATGATGATTATAGTGGAGATGATCACTCCTACTACAGTTCACAAAAAGAGTTTTGCACGAGTCGTCCAGTTGCAAAACTCGTTTAATCCACTTGTGAATAAATATCATTTTCATGAGAAACGTTTCTCTGGACTTTGCCTCACGTATCTTGTGTTTGTTGTTTTCTACATTTTTCCTTTTTGCTTTGTGCTTTTGGTTTTGTGTTTGCTTTGTGCTTCGCTTTTTAAGTTTACTTTTTGCTTTTCTTTCTTGGTTTTGGTTTTGTGTTTCTTATCTGCTTTTGTTTCTTTGAGTTTTGCTTTTTTCTTTGTGTTTCTTGTTTTTTGTTTTCCGCTTTTGCTTTTGTTTTTGACTTTTGCTTTTTGCTTCGTGTTTTTTTGCTTTTGGTTTTGTGTTTGATTTCTGGAAAATCAAAATAAAACAAAACAAAATAAAATAAATCAAAATAAACAAAAATCAAAATAAAACAAAACAAAACAAAATAAAATAAAACAAAACAATTTAAAACAAAATAAAACAAGATAAAACAAAATAAAATAAACAACATCAAAATAAAATAAAATAAAATTAAATTAAACAAAACAAAACAAAATAAAATAATAAAATAAAATAAAGTAAAAAAAATACGAGCCTTACAGTAGTCGCATATGATGTGTAACATCTGACATAGAAGAAACCTCACGTGAAATTGTTGATACACCGGTATTTTATACTATTATTGGCACAAATAATCTATTGTAAAAGGGAGTGTTTTACAGATATTGTAGTTTATAATACGGAACTCATTTTATTAGATGATTTGTAGCTTCCACCAGCACTAGCCTAAACAAAGAATACGATTTGGATCAACTAGATTAATAGACGCGACACCGCTCATAACCTTAAATTCCTTATAAACAAGTCCTCTTGATTCACAGACCAACACTTAATTTCATATGGATTCTGTTAAAATGATTGATATGATAAAGATCGTTTGAAATGATAATCTGGGAGCAAAAATATCTACCCCGTCCGGGATTCGAACCCGAGATCTCTAGATTCACAGTCATAGGCGCTAACCCCACGGCTATTTCGACTACGCAAATATTGTGCACTCGATGGTGACTTATTTCCACGTTCCAATAATACCGCATTACGGAATTAAGTTTCGTTTATATTTTGCTTGTTTCGATAATGTTCCTGCGTGAAATTGAGTTTAAAATACCATATGAATAGGCCCTCTTGTGAGTAAAGAGAATGTATTCAGCAATAGTTCATGAAGGCTTGCTCAATTCTCGTATAACCACAACGATTATAGGCTATTATATTTATGACTGGATTGCCCTTAGGCCTATGTGGGTTAATATTTGAATAGCCATTGTGCAGAAACATAATACCGGCAAAGCCGACTATTTACAATGTTTGATATTAAGGCATTTTACCATTTAAATACTGATACGAAGACTTCGAACATGTACCATGTGCTTTGTTTCAATCACTTGACACCAGAGTTCGCATGAGCGTTTACCGTTCAGTATGTCATATACATTCCACATGGCCGAGAGTACGTCATAGTATCAATTTCCGACACTGCGCGCTCATTGTTTCTCTTACTACTGCCAGGTGGATCTTACCACTGCCAGCTGGATCGATCGATCGAGTTGGCAGTGCGTCTTACACTTCCGTTCAATCCACCACTGCCAGCTAGAACACTTCCGTTTGATCACACTTCCGTTCGATCGAACGGAAGTGTGCCAGCTGGTGCCACCTCGATCGTTCCGATCTACTTCCGTCCCATTTTTTCAAAATCATCCACAAAAATATCCAGCCGAGTGGAAAGATGTTACACATCATTAAAATAAAACAAAATAAAATAATAAAATAAATAATTTTACGACATGATCCTTATTCACAAATGGATTAAACGAGTTTTACAACTGGACGACTGACATGACGATTACACATTGGTGATGGGGCGATACTGCTAACACGTTTACAGTACGCACTGTACGTCATGATGTGTTTAGAGCCACACAATGACTGTACACCGTACGAATCACTGAATATTTGTCCACTAGAAGGTACGTTTCATGTCCGTCCGTTTAACACAACCACTTGTACAGTTGGTTCCGAGCGCACGGGTACTGTAGGAGTTACTGTAGCCTACTGTAAACATGCCAAAAGTTCACATTCGTACGTCATCCTGGAAGTGGTTTTCCGTGGTTTCCCCACTTGTACTCCAGGCAAATCTTGGGATTGTTCCTAACTTAAGATCACGCCCGCCTCCTTCCCAATCATATCCCCAATTCACAAATACACACACTAGTGCAGCCATGACAATAACACAGGTTATCACACAAATTCCTCATACGGGTCTATGTGTCCATGACGTCGCAGCCTCTACAGTAATCAACAACAAGCAACAACAGTGGCAGATCACGGTATAATGGTGTAGCATGTTTGTTGTCTAACATATGACAGGTGTACTTTTTCCACACAAAGAACTCGATTTAGTTCTGCAATGTATTTTGCGAGATATCGATAATTCACGGGAATTGGCTTTGGCGGCACAGTATTTGGTAACACGGTCATGGAGGAAGAAGCCAATGCTCGTGACTGAAATGACGAGACAAAGAGTAGTGAACTGAAATTAACATGTTGTAGCCTGCGTTTGAAAATCATTCGCGAGTAAATGAAGCCGGTATTATTTACGACTAGATGAGACTGTATTGCGACACATTGATATTGTACAACCACCCAGTTCAACTGCTCCACATATGAAGAATGTAACGCGTGTCTGAACTAATGGACCACTCTTGACACATTCAACAGCTTAATCGAGTCTACTTTGTGGTCTTCATATAAATCAATTCTGAACGAGGCGCCACCATGGCCAAACCCATCACCACGTTATGATACCGAAATGTGACATTGTAGGTCAATGGTTATTAACAACCTCTGATATACAGCAATACACTCTAGACCCCGATATACAAAATTGATAGTGACAGTGTCAATGGGTCGAGGCAGACCACACGGAAAGACAGATTCGCTAAAGTGAATAAATACGACCACTTTGTTCCTCTTCCCGAAACTCTTGCATGGTAAGCGTGAATTCCCTCCTAGAATCACAGCAGTGATTACTCGTGCAGGAAAATACCTTGTGTCAATTTTCACCTAATTGTAACAATAATATATGCATTATGTTTCTTCCGTGTTGAAACTAATTAAAATATGTCAGAAGTTTTTCTAAGAGCCGTGCCTGCGTTATAAAATGGTAAGGTGTGGTAATGAATGTATAAAATGTAGGAAAGTCCCTCTTTTCGTCATCAATACTTGCATTATTATTATAACTGTGGTTGAAACCGATATAGATGAAACTATTCAGAAGGGGCACACATAAATTAAAAATTATAAAATAAAACAAGAACCGAAAAACCAAAACACCGGAAAATAAAAACATTAAAAAATATTAAACAATATGAAAATAAAAAATAGAAAAGTATAAAAATATAAAATAAATAAATAAAAATAAAAATATTCAAAATTAAGGAAATAAAAGTAATAAAAAATATAAATATAAAAATAAAAATATAAGCTAAATCATTATGACAAGTTCGAAATGAAAATTGTAAAAGTAAACAAATTAAAAATAGAATAATGTAAATATAAAATAAAATAAATACAATTAAATCGAGTACAAACATTATCCTCTGATCGATCTCAAATCTAATCCTTTTCCCATTCCCCAACTGAGAAACATATAGCCTACTAATAATGGATATTGTAGGGTCAATCAAAACTCGGCCTTCCTGATTCATTAGCCCACTTGAGGAAGAAGATAAGGTCCTTATTTACATTGGAACATTATTTGTAATATGTTGGTCATTTGTTTACAAGGCATGATTGCTTTAAAAGTGGGTAAGTTACTTCTTGTAGTCTGTAGAATCTCGAAATGAAGATTTAAGATGTGTTCACTCCCACAATATTATCCAATCTACAAGAGTATGCGAGAGTTGAATAGCATCCCACATTCCAAGCAGATGTTATCTCCACTCTCCGTACTCGCAACCATTACATTACAGTCTGAATGTTATGGTGAGTCAGCAAAAATTATGATCACCGCACACAGTCAGATGTCACTGGACTGAACAACTGCTGTTGTAGCTATCTTGCGAGAATGCAATAACCGGGCGTGCATATTGTACGTTCCACGACAAAAGTAACAAGGTGCAACTTACAGTAGGCTAAGGCAAAGTTGTCGAGCATCCAGATGGAGGATGACCTCACCACAGAATTAGACTATGTCTATCCTAATCAAACCCATGGGGAATGATGTTAGATGATTCTTCTATGTGGCGAATGGTTTTTATGGCTGAATACTCTTCAGAGGAGTTATGCCAACTGAAAGGAATGAAAGCGGGCTATGAGTTGAAAGTGACCTGCCAACTGTAGAAAATCATTCCAAAGACTGTCGACGGTGGGGTTTTAAAACCACTCATCTTCCGAGTCTCCTGACAAAACACGCATAGCTACCCCAGTCGGTGAGCCTCTCACCAAGGCGGTCCGGGTTCGATTCCCGGTCAATGCATGTGAGATTTTCGAAGTGAAATGCCATGTCCTGTGGTTCGGATTCCACGTAAAAAGGAGGTCCCATGGCTCATAATCTATAGATTAATGGTCACGTTAAACTACAAGCTTCCTTTTCCCAGTCGGTGAAGACTGTCCTCACTGTTTCCACACAAACTAACAACGATTACGTATCTACGCAGGCTGCATTAAAATTTTAGTACCCTTTTTCCAGAGCACACCTTTTCATATCATAACCGCCATTGGACTTTTCTTTTGAAGTCTTCAGAATTCAAGCTCAAGTTTACCATGGGGGCTGAATTCAAAGTATCCCCCCTAACAGGGAAGCGAGCACCATTACCAGATGATGATGATGATGATGATAATTGTTGTTTCAAGGGGCCTAACTTCTAGGTTATCGGCCCCTAATGGTCTGGGTAATAGCGAAAATGACAATGAAATGGAAGCCACAACGAAAAATAAGTCAACCTGAAAATACTTACAAAATGGAACTCCGATTGAAACGACGCACAAAATGGAGAGTGGTAATACTTACAAAAGGGAATTTAGAAGAAAAATATTCGTAACGGGATGAGATTGAAAAATACGCACAAAATGTAGTTTAGGTTCAAAATACGTACACAATGCAATGTAGAGTCGAAATACTTACAAAATGCAAGGTAAATTCAAAATACTTACAAAACGCAAATGAGATTGAAAATACGTACAAAATGCAATTGAAATTGAAAATGCTTACAAAATGTGTGGTAGATTCAACTAGGCTACTCATTTGGATGGGCAATACATACAAAATGCAATTTAGATTGATAATACTGTTTTATCCCTCTGTTGGGGGTGGGATAAACAGGGTAGTGTAGGTGTGTTAATTTAAGGGCTGTTTCCGAATAAGGGTAGTTTCCCGTAATTGGGGGAGACTACCAGTGTAGTGTGTTGGTATGAGTACGTAATCTATTGGGGGCGTCCCTACAGGATGCGTTTACCTGCTAGGGGATGAATGTCTAAGTGTGGGCTATTAATCTAGCCTGCCAATTAAGTGGAGCGAGTGATTCAGCGAGCTCACGTGCAGAGTCGGTGACTTGACACTCTGCAGTCGGGCTGCTTGCCCGAGTACAATAGAATTCCTGACGATGCAGTTCCTGGTCTCCACGGTCAGGGGCAATTATGACTAAGATCAGGTTGGGTGTAAGGATGTAAAATGGGGTGTAATTAGTAATAAACGTGTGTGTTTACTGACCAAGTGTTTATTGGCCATTAGCTGTGATGTACTGTCCCTTTTAAGTTTTAGACAGATATAAAATGAAGTACAAGGTGTAAAATACACAAGTGTTCAGGGTAGGTGTTACAAAGATAAGGAATCTGAACAAACGGCTAGTTCTCACCTGGTGAAGAGCTGGAACGGACCTCGTAGGAGCAGGGCCGCTGGCCACGAACAGATAATAGGGCTCTTCTGGGCCTAGCCTTTAAGGCCTTCCCCCACTGCTTGGTCAGCGTTTCCTCACTGTTGCCTCTCCAGTTATTGTGTTTGTGTGTGTATTATGTAAGCGTGGCCGTCAGCAGTATCGCCGGGCCGGCTTGTGTTGAAGAAGTATATGAGGCTTATGGTATGCCTATGAGGGTGGTTTTGATGAAAGGTGGTGGGGTGGGTCTTTAGGGGAACTGCCCCTGGGCTGTACAATACTTACAAAATGTATTTTAGATTCAAAATACCCACAAAATGCAATTCAAATCAAACTACTTACAAAATTCCCACCAGACAAAATGCAATTGAGGTTGAAAATTCTCGCAAAATGCAATTTAGATCGAAAATACTTACAAAATGCAACATACATTGAAAAACCTACTAAATGGAGAGTAGATGCAAAACATTCGCTAAAGAGAATTTAGATACACGGGGAGCCAATTAAGAAAAACTGTGCGGGAATCTTAAAGAGAAACGGAAAGATAATGAAAAGAAAACAAGAGGTCTGATCCCTCGAAGAAAGAGGGATCAGGAAGTATGAGAGAAGGGCCAATGAAGGCGGGAAAGTGAAAGACTCCCTAGGCCTCGGATAACCTAATACCGTCAGGGTCGGAAGAGAACATAAGTTGGCCAAGGGAGGCCGATAGGAAAGAAGGCGGAGATGAGCTCGGCACAAGTAAGTGGAAGCAATGCCAGACTCAGCTGGGGTCCCGTGGTCTCCAACCCACGTTCCTCCAGATGTGAGCCCCTGGGGGAACCATTACCAGAGGACAGTATTCAGATAACTCTTGTACGATATGGAACGGTAACCGCAACGAGAAAACAAATGATATAGATTGAGACTCCTACTACCCTGAAACTAATTTGCAAATTCAGCACCAGAAAGAAATCCATCATGCCTCAAATAAGCTCTTACATTTTGTCTCTAAAGAATGGACATATTCTGCACAGTGTCCTGACTTTATCATGAATACGGGTGAATAACAACGTAACGTTATCAGAATTCCTGGATATAGCACAACACATTTGCATTAGAGAGGAAATTATTAACATTGTAATGCTATTAACTGGAGCAGTCTAGGATTAATGACAGAACAGCAGAATTGAAAATTATTCCAATGCCTTTACAAATATTTATACTCAGAACGTTGTAGTTGTTTAGTATCATCAGCACAATATCATACCACTCCTCCTTGGTGCCAGCATATTGCACTCTGCACTGTCACTCAGGGAGAGTATGTGTTGTCCTCTTGTCTGTGTGACATTGAAATCGTTGGAAAGCTGAGCCTTAAATCGCCCTACCCCAGTCCTCACACAAAAATAGCCGATCAGAATCATGCATATAACATTAATGCTGATTATTAACTTGGATTAAACGGGTCCATACTGTGTCTCCTCGACGAATGTATGAGAGTGAAGAATGGATGGCCCACAGAAACTAAATGTATGACTGTCTTGACTAATAAATGTACACCAGTTCAAGCTCTTACAAGGAACTAATATGCTATCCCCGTAAGCTATTGGTGTGGTTTCAATCTCATTAACTTAAAGATAGAAAAATCACATGCGTTAATATGGTATATGATAAATCATGCTGACGAGGCATTATCGAGAGGTCGCGTGTTTACATGGTGATGGGAATGTTGCAGTGGAAAACAATCCACAATCAAGCCGTTTTGAATTTTCCCACTTAAGTTGGCCTTTGCTTCACACAGTGAATGTTAGTTCTGTGTTTCATTTCGACATCTAACATGTTACTCATATACAATAGATGCAACTAATTAATATTTCAATAAGCCAAACAGTGTGTTGTTAGACACAGCCCTTCCACCTGATGGGTTAGTTCAAAACTATTTCTCAGGTAAAGTACACAAGGCGGAACTCAACTATTATATAGAATAATCTTCATTCATTTCATCTCCCATCAACTCCTCAATGGGGTTAGAGTCATGAAGGGCAGCCAGGCAGAAAACCACCTGCCATATAGAAATTCATCACATTTCACCCTTGACCCCCTTTGAAATGAAAATACAATAATAAAGGGGAGACATACGTACATAGGGCCTACATAAATAAATACATACATACATACACACATACATACACACACACATACATACACACACACATACATACACACATACATACATACACAGGGCCTACATACATACATACATACATACATACATACATACATAGGGCCTACATACATACATTCATATATACATACATACATACATACATACGTAGGACTACATAGGGCCTACATATATGCATAAGCATATACACGCACAGTGCAGTACATTACTCATTGTGGAAAATTGCCATCCACCAATTTTTCTTACAGGAGACATGACGTCTTATTTACTGTCATGCTTGATGGCCGAATTGGAAGTGTTTGCACGTCAAGTCTTATAATAAAGAGGTCTGTCTCACTTGAAGCGTGACACAAATAATTCAACAGAGAAAAAAGCAAGGAAACAACAACGAAATAAATGTGTTGAACCTTGACAACGTACCTTAGGAACCGTTTCTTGCGAAAATAGCTGATGAGTTACTAGAAGGGTGGCAGATGAGTTGGATGCTTTGTTACTCACCATTACCTTTTTTTTTGCTAATCGTGAGCGGTATTTGACAAACGAATACATTTTGCCTAACAATGACTATTGTGAAGTGGATACAAATACGGTACTATATTGCTAATTCATTTTAGGGGCTTGGGACATCTCAGACATCATACACGTGCACGTGGATATGTCTAGGATCTGTCTGATAACCTGTGTTTCTATGATGACTGTAAAAGTGTAATTATTAGGGTCAGAAATTGGGGTTATTGCCCCAAAACTTGAAATAAACTACTATCCCGGAATTTACAAAAAAGGAGTATAAAGAAAACAACATGGAAGCCACCCGAATCATGCAAGCATTATAATACATATGGCTCAATGAATCAATATTTATAGTACTTAGCATTCAAATAGTTTTATGCAATGACCCTTTGTTACCGACAGTAGTTGCTACGCGGGCTAAAGCGCAGCGTTAGGTCAACGGGCCAAGCTCTCTGCTGACTCGGTAGACACGTGGGTTCGAGCCCCACCGTCGGCTGTCCTTGAAATGGTTTTCCGTGGTTTCCCATTTTCAACACTAGGCAAATGCTGGGACAGTACCTTCTGACAGGCCACGGCCACTTCCTTCCACATCCTTGCCCAGTTTCATACATCTTCATGCATTCCACCTCTCATCCCGACGCGCAGGTCGCCCACGGGCGTCGACTAGAAAGACCTGCACTCGGCCTCTCAGGAGGCTACACGAAAAAAAAAAACGCAACAACAACAACAACAACAATGCAATGCTTATAATATGAGGTTGAATATTGCGCGCAGCTGTTGTCTTGAGCTTATGGCCGGTATCAGTGTCGTAATGAATTTACTATCTCCAAACCTCCAGCTTCCAAGTGCAATCACGGTGCCTGTCATAACGACAGTTTATGCTTTCAAAGCTGCTGATAGTTGAATCTTTCAGCCAAATTTCGGAGAATGTTCATGCCGAAGTGCTAGTATTTCTAAAAATCAAATATTATATACGTATCTACTTGACGTAATGTGTTGGATGAAATTTAAAAGAATTTAAAACTAAAAATATTAACAATTTAAGTGTAAAATAAAATATAAATATAGAAATAAAAATCATTAAATAAAATTACAATAATAAAATAAATATAAAGGCTCCAGGAATTAACCTGGGGGGAGTCCTTGTGGCTCCGGGCAAATGGGAGTGAAATGCGTCGTTGCCAGACATCTGCAACATAACATATCGGATTCAGCAAGTGAATCCAACTAGCCTCTTTCACTCCAACTCCAGCACATAACCTACAAGAGGTGTCCCTGTTTAGCTGAGCAACCCAGTGGAAGGTTGGGTAATCAATCCCAGCGGGAAGCTGGGTCAGTGAGCCGATCAGTGCTGGGGGCTTCAAGGCTTACTACCTTGATAGTTAACAATTCGTTACCTGCGGGTAACCACCCTAAACACTTTTTCTTATCTCTTGCAACATGAAGAAAACGACTAACGGTAATACTACCCCAGGTGGTACAAAATTTACAAAATCCACCCCTGCCTTTGGTGGGGCAAGCAAGCCTTCGGAGTCTGGGGAGCTTGCACTTTCATGTGACACTAAGAAACGTTTTGAATATTTGGCAACCATCAACATCAATTCCCTCCTTGAGACAGGGAAACTAAAACATACATTAGATGTTTTAAATGACCACAATATCCTGATAAATGCCCTACAAGGGACCAGATTCTTGGATGACGAGCCAATAGAAGCACAGGGATACAGAATCTACAAAGGGCAGCCAGGTGAAAGAGTGATGAAGAATGTGCCTCACTTGGCCACAGGCTTCATAGTCAACAACAAAATGATCTACTCCATCATCTCCTTTTCATCTCCAAATGGCAGAAATTCCACTATAGCCTTCAGAACTCTCAACAAAGCATACACAATTGTTAATTTTCATGCACCTACTAATGACACCAATAGGAAAGATATTGAGAGTGTGGAAAACTTCTGGAGGGTACTCGAAGAGACAATGGACTGGATTCCAAAGCACCATGTAACTATTTTAATGGGGGACTTTAATGCTCAGATTGGTAGAGAACGGAAATTTCAGGCCATAGTTGGAGATTATCCAGCATACAAGAGGACCAACAAGAATGGAGAAAGACTGATTGACCTGTGCAGAAATTACAACTTAGTCCTCAAATCATCAGCTTTCAAACGCCTTCCTAGAAAAGCTATGACGTGGAGATGGCCTAACCCAATGCTTTGGAAATTCCAACTAGATCATGTAGCCATTAGTAGAAGGAACAGCCAGGAAATATTAAATGTCAAAGTATTGAGAAGTGCGAACATTGACTCGGATCATTATCTTTCTTTGATCAAAACCAATTTCATCCCTCTAAAACAAGCAGAGGAATCCATTGCTTCAAGTCGCGAATTCCAAGGTTCAATCCATCTAAGCTGAGAGACAGCGATTTTTTTTTCGTGTGACCTCCTGAGAGGCCGAGTGCAGGTCTTTCTAAGTGACGCCCGTGGGCGACCTGCGCGTCGGGATGAGAGATGGAATTGATGAAGGCGAATGAAACTGGGCAGCGATGACTTCACCAAGACCCTAGCTAAGAACAAGGAAAAGAAGGACTGGCCCCAACTACAGAAGGCACTAGTAGATGCAGCGACAATAACCATCCCGGCAGTCAGAAAGAATAAACATCCGTGGTGGACAGCTACATGTGACAAGGCAATAGAAGAGAGAAAACAAGCATGGCTGAAATGGAACCGTAATAAAAGTGTGGACAATCATGATTATTTCTTAGAAATTCGGAAAACTACTGCCAAAATTATCAGAACAAGCAAGAGGCAGCATAATAAGGATATCATTGACCAGACAGAGAGGGATTTCCAGCGGAACAACACTAGAGACTTCTACCAGGCTTTTAAATCACAAATAACACCCTATTCAGCTCCTACACTTCACCTTCGGGGAGCTGACGGAGATCTGAAACTGAACAATGAGGAGTGCACCACAGCCTTAGCAGAGTATTTCAGCGACATTCTTAACTCCGAAGAACCCATGAGAAAGCTACCTTTTGAACCCATGAACGTTGCTAAGCCACACTCTTTCCCTCCAACAAAGGAAGAGATCCAGAAAGTCATTTCCGAATTAAAGTCCAATAAAGCAGCAGGCGAAGATGGGGTTATTGCAGAGCTCTGGAAGTATACTGACGAGGAGTCAATACAGAGTATCCATGACATCATATCTAACGTCTGGTTGACAGAACAATTACCTAATGACTGGACCTCAGCTATCATTCACCCACTACATAAAAAAAGGTGACAAATCAGATTTGAACAACTACAGAGGGATTTCCCTGGTATCAGTGACATACAAGATACTCTCCAAAGTATTGCTCACAAGAGTAGAGGTTCAACTGGATTCCTGCATTGGAGAATACCAAGCTGGGTTTCGAAAGTCATGGTCATGCACCGAACAGATTCTGAATCTCAAAACCATTCTCACTTACAAAAATCGAAGTGCCTCACCTTATGTTGCAATTTTCGTTGACTTCCAAAAGGCCTACGACTCAGTAGATAGAGAGTCACTCTTTGAGACGCTGGCTGAATTGGGGCTGGATAAAAAGACCCTGAATCTAGTGAAAGCGACTCTCACCAACACCACAGTCAAAGTCAAATTCAGAGGGGAACTGTCCAAGAGCTTCGAGGTCAGAACTGGTGTTAGACTAGGGGATGGCTTGTCTCCGATCCTCTTCAATTGCCTACTAGAAAAAGTAATTCGTGAGTGGACGAAAACTCTGAAGGATGATTCTGGATTAAGAATAGGCTACAAGAAAGACAAGTTAACAGTCCCCTGTTTAGCCTTTGCAAACGACCTTTCACTCCTAGTGTCCAGTGTGGAGGAAGCTAAACATCAACTATCCTCTTTGAACTATATAGCAGCTAAAGTAGGCTTAAAGATCGCCATCAACAAAACACAGTTTATCAGCAACATCAGAGATGCGCCCGAGTCAATCCCACTGGGGGACAAAGTAGTACAAAGGACTAACTCCTTCAAATACCTAGGAGAATTGATAACCCCAAACAACAATGAAGACCTGGCCATGAACGACAGATGCATTAAACTGGAGAGAGCCTACCACCTATGCAAGAATATGTACAAATCCAAAATCCTCTCAATGAATTTCAAACTCAGACACTACAGTACTGTAGTGAGACCATAAGTACTATATGCATCAGAATGCCTAAATATGGTCAGAAAAGGACAACTCCGGAAATTGGAGCTGAAGGACCGGAAGATTCTGCGAAAAATCATGGACCCTATTAAAGAGGAAGGCAAGTATAGAATCAGGCACAACAATGAACTCTATGAATAAGTGGAGAGCATTACAACAGCCATGAGGACGAGGAGGCTGATCTTCTATGGTCATATTGTGAGAATGGATAATCAGAGGCTACCTTCAGAATTTTCAACACTGTCTCTAGGGGGAAAGCAACTAACGCCAAGTGGTCGAAAGTAGTCAGGAAAGACCTAGAACAATTGGATATTGACCCCAGTAACATCTATGACAGGAATAAATACAGGACTTTAGTCAGAACATCAGACTCTCTCCAGTCACTAACAGCAAAAGCAGTGCGTCCAGGAGTAGGTGTGAAATTGACTCAGGAGCGGAAGGACATTCACAGTGCCAGAATGAAGGAATACTGGGCTAGGAGGAAAGCTGCCAGAGATAAGAACCACGTGGTCCACAGCCGACCCAAACGGAACTAAAAAAAGAAATATAAAAATTTAAATAATAAACATAACTATAACAAGTATGAAAATAATTGTAAAAATCAATTCGAAATTAGTTAATTCATTAAAAATATAAAAATTAAATAAATTGAACATACATTTAGAATTAATAACAAATATATAAACATTAAAATTAGAAAAAAACAAAGTTAGCATTATTTATAGTTATAATAATTAAAATAAATTAAAATGTATACACACATACAAGTAAAAATAGTTTTGTCCTATAAAGGGTTAATGGACATGGCTACACTGTTGGAGTAGAAGTTAAACAGGACAGACGAAAATGAGATTATTGGTTGGTTGGTTCCTTAGTTTAGGGGCTGCGACAACGCGGTCATGTAGCCCCGTGTACTTTGGGTGTGTGTAGAATCTGTCTGATAAACGGTGTGAATTATGATGGCTGTATTAGTGTGTGTATCTGTCTTTTTAATTCAAGTATGGACTGCAACTTTGAATTTTTCAAATAATTCCTACTTTTGCCGCCAAACGCCACCGTCAACGACTAATAGGCCTAGTTCAGAACTTAGCTACTAGACGCCACCGCAGTCGGCTCTTGGCAACTAACGTAGCAACCTAAGAGCGTTGTTTACATTCTTAACCTATACAATTTAGTTTCATACAAGTGTAATTAGTGGAAAGTTCTTTAACATGCCATAAATCTATGACATGGGACCGCCGGCTCTACTTCCCCTCCGAAGGAAGGCATACTGAGGGATTTTAACGCTCTTAAAAAATCTGACTGCTTCGACCGGGTTTGAACCCGCTATCTTGAGCATAGAAGCTCAGCATGCTACCAACTACGCCACCGAAGCCGCACGAATATGAGAAACATGCCCGCATGCACTCTGTCTGTATCTCAAAAGGAGTCATTGCGATATCGTCAGGGAAATGTGAGCCCTTTCATGTCAATACCGTATTTCTTTCTATTAAAAAATATGGAGGTGCTTTAACCACACAAAAATGCGATAAGTATCCTAATTCCTTTTTTCTAGGTCATCGGTCCCATTAAAAAGTTGAACAGAGAAATGTCCCACAAGTAGCAACTGATTCCATATCTTGACCGAGCTCAACAATTTCTGTAAGTAGCCTTCAGACACGCTCTGTGGCTGGCATGCAGTCAGGGACTGGGAGAGGTGTGGAAGAGGGATTAGTCACGCAGCTTAAGGAAAAATGCGGGATTCCTACAGTGCTTTTACCAGGGCTGGGCAACTTACTTTTGTAAAAGTTACTAGTAAGAGCGTTAAAAAGCCCTCAATATGCCGTCCTTCGGAGGGGAAGTAAAGCCGGCGAACCCATTTCATAGATTTATGGCATGAAAAAGATCCTTCCACTAAATGTGTGAAGCCAAAATTTGTAAGATAGAATTGATAACACTCTATTCGTTCCAACGTTCGCCGCCAGGAGCTGACTGCGATGCCATCTAGTAGGCAAGTCCGCAAGCTAGGTGCCGTGGGCGGTAGCATTTGGTAGCAAAAGTAGAAACTACTTGGAAATTACTGTCTGCAGTCCTTACTTAAATTAAAAAAAAACAGATAATACACACTAATACAGCCATCACAATTACCACTGGCTATCAGACAGATTGTACACACATGGCCACGTTGTCTCAGCCCCTAAACTAAGGAACCACCCAACCAAAAGTTACTAGGTAACAGTCACCAAAAATAGTAATTAAGTTACAGTTACTTTAGAATACATAAGTAACTACCCATACTTTTCAATGAATACATTGAACATGGAGGAAACTAGAGAAAACAAATTAAGTAGGAGTAAAGATTCAAGGAAATACAATTTCTACTCTGAGATTTGCTGACGACATTGTCATCTTAGCCGATTTATCATAGGATTTTAATTAGTTTTTAAATGGTATGTACTCCGTCTTGAAGAAAACAATTCATCAATTAATGCAAAACAGTAATAATCGAATGCAGCCGAAAGACGTCAGAAACCACTCTCGACGTCAAATCTGCAGGTGAAAAGCTAAACGAAGTAGGAGACTTCTGCTACGTAAAATGCAAAATAATCAGTGATGGAGGAAGTGAAGAGAATATAAAAAGTAGGTCAACTCAGGCAAGGAAAGCATTTCAACAGAAATTAAATCCGTTGACATGAAATATAACTTACATTAGATTTAGGTATTAGAAAATCATTTTTGACGGCCATTGTCCGGACCGTGGCACTCTATAAAAGTGAAACATGGACTGTTTGCGCAATAGAAACAAGTAGTCCCATGAAGAACTATAATTATAGCCTATTGTCATATATCCTACTTACGTTAATTGCCTCTATCAACACACAAAATTTCAGTTTGATTGCTGTAATAGATTTGTAGATATTGAGAACCATCTTAATATTTCGTTTTATGTCTGTACTATTACAGAAATATTATTGTGTAGGTGTATTATTGGAACTTCAATGGCATTATTAGGACACAAGAAATAAAAACGAGATTTAAAAATTTTGCACAGCCACCATCTTGTGGTTATGAAAACAATTGAAATGAAATAAATTTGATGCCAGTGGATTAATATTTCCATAAGCATGAACGTACCGAGTTTCACTGTGCTCGGATGGTTAAATCACGAGAAACGTTCACTTATATATTTACGTTTCGCGTCGCCGCTATGTTGGATTTGTGCTCATCATGTTATTGAAAGTCCCATGGGTGAACTTATGATTATAGCCTTTATAAACATACAAAATTTCAGTTTAATTGCTGTCATACATTAATAGATTTATTGAGAGCCGTCTAAATATTTCGGATGGTCGCCATGTTTGAATTTTTATATATATAGGCCATAGAGTTATGTACTATTAGGTAACGATTATTGCGTAGGTTCATTATTCAAACTTTGACTTCCATCGCATGATTAGGACACAAGAAATAAAATTTAATTTAATTTTTAAAAATTCGCACAGCCGCCATCCTAAAGTTATGTAAACAATTGAACTAAATTAGATGTCAGTGCATTTCAATGTGTATAAGCATTTACTGTACCAAGTTTCACTGCGTTTGGAAGGTTAATCCGCGAGAAAATACTATTTAAATGTTTCAAATTCGCTTGGCCGCCATGTTCGTTTTGTACTTGAAAGGTTTTTGAAAGACACATAGGTGAACTTCTAGTAGTGTCCTTTATCATCGTACACATTTTCAGGGTGATATCGGTAATAGTTTTGGAGATATAGAATGCTGGTGAAATATTTCGCACTGCCGCCATGTTAGATTAGTGAGACGTAATAAAATTTGAAGGGCACGGTCGGGGTCGGCCAAAATACAGCTATGACCTTATCAAGTTTCATTGAAATCGCTATAGCCGTTAAGATTTGATTAGGGGTACACACTCACACATACACACACACACGGACAAAAGGTGATCTCATAAGCCTATTTTTAGCCTACTTTCGATTTTTGCAAAAAATGAAGTAGACTTATGAGATCACTACAGGGCCAAAAATTGTGTGTCTGTGTGTGTGAGAGAGTCTGTGTGTGTGTGTGTGTGAGAGAGAGAGTGTGTGTGTACTCTGAATGTCTGTCCCCCCCCCCCCCTATCAATTCAAACACGGTGAAACCGAATTGAACGAAATTTGGTACAGAGGTAGAACAAGCAAAGGGCACCTCAGTGTTATGTTTTATATCGCCGCCATCTTGACCAAAACTGAATGGCGGCCACTCAAACGTTCAAAACGTAAAATCAAATAGCGACTAACCAAATTATCCGATCTCTACCAAATTTGGTAATAACATACCTTCATATAGGACGCGTCTTGTGACCAAACTACAAGGTCATGCGCCGTACCATTTCAGGATGGCGGCCGTGCGAATTATGCAAACTTTATAATCCATATCATGGGACCCACCAGTTCCAATTATCGACCCGAGAATCGATTTAACTGTTCTAAAGGAAGAGGCACGTTCGAAATTTTAAGTTTATTTTGTAATACTATAGTGCAGAAGTGATTTTAAAAAGCTGAGCCGTCTCGGTAAGAAGACAAGATGGCAGCGGATATATTGTGCCCGACTTATATTTCACTAATTTGAGTATTGCATGCAATATAGCGTACTGATACAAAATAAATAAAGTTTGTATGAAATGCTTTATAAATAAATAATATACTCCACTGATGAAATCGTTTAGTCTAAATCATTATTTGCTAACAAGTTCTATGTAAGTCATTTTATATAGAACGATGTTCGTTGGCACAAATGGCTCCGTGGTAAAGCGTTGGCCTATCACTCATATGCCTATGGTTCAAACCCCATCAGAGTTTTTTTTTGCTTGAAATTTTATATATTTATTGTTTTGTAATGATTCAGACGTTTTAAAATTAGGCGTTATATTTTGCATATTACGGTGGAAAATATGTATTTAATTAAAACATAATTCACCAGCAGATTTGCTCGAGACATCTAGCAGCCAAAAAGGTAACTGCACGCCGGCCTACTTATTAACTTCAAGATTTTATTGAAAAGTTTCTTCTTATGGCCACTAGAATGCACTCGCCCTGTAAGGGTTATATTGTTCGATACTTCTCCACTAGATGTCACGACTGGTCTACGAGGGACTCCATTGGTTAGTACCGTATACCATTGGCATTCTATGCGCATCGAACTTGAAGAATGGCAAGATGATACTACGATAAATTTTTACTTTTTATTTTAAAGAGTTTGTAACAGCCTATTGTGCGTTATTTGAAAATGTTATTTGAAGTAAAGAACTAAACGATATCACATAGTAACTGAATTCTAGCCGTTGGTGCTAGTTCAGGTTATTAATTAATACTTTTATTTCAGGCAAATAGCAATCGAAAATATCCACATAGTTTGTATACACACGTCTCTGTAGGGTCATGGAAAGATTTGTTAATTCAATTAGGGTTGTGAAAGCCATGCACAACCAGACGTGTAAAGACATGCCTCAACTCAAAGTTGGATGTTGCCCACGGCAGGTCGATTATGTAATAATAACAATAATAATAATGTTATTTGTTTTACGTCCCTTTTAACTACTACTGCTTTTAGATACGCCGGGGTACCGGAACTTTGGCCCGAAGGGGATCTTTAACGTGCTAGTAAATGTACTGACACGGCTCCCTCGCATTTGTGCACCCTCAAATGCCAGCTGACTGCGCCAGGATACGAACCTGCAACCTAGGGCCCAGCAAGCGAGAACGTTACCGCTGAGCCACGCAGCCAGTCCGGTCGATTATGTCTCCAGATCCATAACATTCTTGAGATACTTCTTATCTTTTTTTCTTCAATGATGGTAGCAGTTTTTATCTAGGTTGTGGCGTTTGGTAGAGGTAAATAGTTTCTAAGGTCTTCAGCCAAGAAATGATTCTATTATACTCTTTGATAATAACAACGAGTTATAACTATACTCATACATTTAGGAGAAAGTAGGCTATATGTTCTTTATGAACATCTTGTTTCATAAATAAAAATCGGCTAGTAAGAGAATAAAACGATTTCAAATGTGGTGTCGCAGGAGAATGATAAAAATCTGATCGGTGGCTAGAGTAGCAAATGAAGAGGTATTAAGGCGAGTGGGAAAGGGGAGATATTTCTGGAGACTGCTAATGAAGAATAGAGATAGGTTGATAGGACACTCAGTAAGACATGCTGGAATAGCAAACTTAAGAATCGAGAACATGGACTGTATGGGTTGATAAAGGTTTGGATAAGTTAAACAGATTGCTTACTTCGTAAGGTTGTCATTTGTAGCGTTTCAGTTCGACAACACGTTAGTGCCCAATGAATGGGCGGGATACAAGATATAAATAAGTAAATACACTCCTGGAAAAATTACATGTATTAGCTAATTATCACAATTAAGTGGGGAAATTTAGGTTTACGCTTTTCATCCCTCAAGAGGCCATCGTCAGATCCTGATCACAGGTTTGAAGTAAAAATTTGCACTAAAATAATTAAAAAAAAATAAATTCTTTTTAGTGCAGGAAAAAAATAAACAAGATGTTTAGTAAAGTACATATAGCCTACTTTCTCCTAAATGCATGGGTATTGTTATAACTCTTTGTCCTTTTCAAGGAGTAGCTAAAACTGAATGTTGGTTGTAGTAGCTTGTTGAAATGCAACGTGTTATACAGATATTAAACATGAAGATGAGGTGCCCTTGCTAGTGCTACCTATGTACAGAATTTCATTCAATTCGGTTTCACTGTGTTTGAATTGATCTAGTGAATTGATTTGCACACATACATAGCCGCTATCTGCAAACTATTGGGCTGATGACCTTGTAGTTCAGTCAAAAAATGCTTCCCACAAAAAGGTATATTGTTACAAAATTTGGTAGAGTTCAAATAATTAGGTTGGTCGTAATTTGATTTATGCTTTTAACATTTGGGTGGCCGCCATTCCGTTTCCGTCAAGATGGCAGTGATATAAAACATGACCCTGAGATGCCCTTTACTAGTGTTATCTCTGTAGCGAATTTCGTTCAATTCATTTTTACCGTGTTTGAATTGATAGGGGGAATCGATATGCACACATACATGGCCGCTAAATGCAAACTATTGGACTGATGACCTTGTAGCTTGGTCAAAGAACGCTTCTCATATAAAGGTATGTTGTTGCAAAATTTGGAAGAGATCTGATGATTAGGTTGGTCGTAATATGATTTAATCTTTTAACATTTGGGTGACCGCCATTACGTTTCCGTCAAGATGGCGGCGATATCAATCATGACACTGAGGTGCCCTTTGCAGGTGGTACCTCTGTACCAAATGTCGTTCAATTCGGTTTCCCCGTTTTTGAATAGATAGGGGGAATCGATTTGGACACATACATGGCCGCCATCCACATATTATAGGGTTGATGACCTTGTAGTTTATTCTAAAGATTCTTGATACGTAAGGGAATAACGTTGCAAAAATTGGTCGAGATCAGACGATTAGGTTGGTCGTAATTTGATTTAAGCTTGTAACAATTGGGTGGCTGCCATTCCGTTTTCGGAATGTGTGTGTACTCTGTGTACTCTGAATGTCTGCCCCCCCCTATCAATTCGAACACGGTGAATGCGAATTGAACGAAATTTGGTACAAAGGTAGCACTAGCAAAGGACACCTCAGTGTCATGTTTTATATCGCCGCCATCTTGACGGAAACGTAATGGCGGCCACACAAATGTTCAAAGCTTAAATCAAATTACGACTAACCTAATCATCCGATCTCTACCAAATTTTGCAACAACATACCTGTATGGGGGGAGCATCCATTGACCAAACCAATAGGCCATCAGCGTAACAGTTGGCGGATGGCGGCCATCTTTGTGTGAAAATCGATTCCCCCTATTAATTCGAACACGGTGCAACCGAATGGAACGAAATTTGGTACAGAGGTAGTATTAACAAAAGGCACCTCAGTGTCATGTTTTATATCGCCGCCATCTTGAGGAAAACGTAATGGCGGCCACACAAATGTTCAAAGCTTAAATCAAATTACGACTAACCTAATCATCCGATCTCTACCAAATTTTGCAAAAATATACCGTTATGGGGGGAGCATCCTTTGACCAAACTAATTGGTCATCAGCGTAATAGTTTGCGGATGGCGGCCATCTTTGTGTGAAAATAGATTCCCCCTATTAATTCGAACACGGTGCAACCGAATGGAACGAAATTTGATACAGAGGTAGTACTAACAAAAGGCACCTCAGTGTCATGTTTTATATCGCCGCCATCTTGGCGGAAACGTAATGGCGGCCACACAAATGTTCAAAGCTTAAATCAAATTACGATTAACCTAATCATCCGATCTCTACCAAATTTTGCAACAATATACCTTTATAGAGGAAGCATCCTTTGACCAAATGAATAGGTCATTAGCCTAATAGTTTGCGGATGGCGGCCATCTTTGTGTTGAAAGCAATTCCCCCTATTAATTCAAACACGGTGAAACCGAATGGAACGAAATTTGGCACAGAGGTAGCACTAGCAAAGTGCATCTCAGCGGCATGTTTTATATCGCAGCCATTTTCACAGAAACGTAATGGCGGCCACACAAATGTTCAAAGCTTAAGTTAAATTTCGACTAACATAACCATCCGATCTCTACCAAACTTTGCAACAACATACCTTTATGGAGGGAGCATCATTTGACCAATCTAATAGGTTATTAGCCTAATAGTTTGCGGATGGCGGCCATCTTTATGTCAAAATCGATTACCCCCATTAATTCGAACATGGTGGAACCGAATGGAACGAAATTTGGTACAGAGGTAGCACTAGCAAAGGGCACCTCATTGTCATGTTTTATATCGCCGCCATCTTGACTGAAACGTAATGGCGGCCACACGAATGTTCAAAGCTTAAATCAAATTACGATTAACCTAATCATCCGATCTCTACCAAATTTTGCAACTACATACCTTTATGGAGGGAGCATCCTTTGACCAATCTAATAGGTCATTCGCCTAATAGTTTGCGGATGGCGGCCATCTTTGTGTCAGAATCGATTCCCCCTATTAATTCAAACACGGTGAAACCGATTGGAACGAAATTTGGTACAGAGATAGCACTAGCAAAGGGCATCTCAGTGTCATGATTAATATCGCCGCCATATTGACAGAAACGTAATGGCGGCCACACAAATGTTTAAAGCTTAAATCAAATTACGACTAACATAACCATCCGATCTCTACCAAACTTTGCAACAACATACCTTTATAGAGGAAGCATCCTTTGACCAAATGAATAGGTCATTAGCCTAATAGTTTGCGGATGGCGGCCATCTTTGTGTGAAAATCAATTCCCCCTATTAATTCAAACACGGTGAAAACGAATGGAACGAAATTTGGTACAGAGGTAGCACTAGCAAAGTGCATCTCAGCGTCATGTTTTATATCGCAGCCATTTTGACAGAAACGTAATGGCGGCCACACAAATGTTCAAAGCTTAAGTTAAATTTCGACTTACATAACCATCCGATCTCTACCAAACTTTGCAACAACATACCTTTATGGAGGGAGCATCCTTTGACCAATCTAATTGGTTATTAGCCTAATAGTTTGCGGATGGCGGCCATCTTTATGTCAAAATCGATTACCCCTATTAATTCGAACATGGTGGAACCGAATGGAACGAAATTTGGTACAGAGGTAGCACTAGCAAAGGGCACCTCATTGTCATGTTTTATATCGCCGCCATCTTGACTGAAACGTAATGGCGGCCACACGAATGTTCAAAGCTTAAATCAAATTACGATTAACCTAATCATCCGATCTCTACCAAATTTTGCAACTACATACCTCTATGGACGGAGCATCCTTTGGCCAATCTAATAGGTCATTCGCCTAATAGTTTGCGGATGGCGGCCATCTTTGTGTCAGAATCGATTCCGCCTATTAATTCAAACACGGTGAAACCGAATGGAACGAAATTTGGTACAGAGATAGCACTAGCAAAGGGCATCTCAGTGTCATGTTTAATATCGCCGCCATATTGACAGAAACGTAATGGCGGCCACACAAATGTTTAAAGCTTAAATCAAATTACGACTAACATAACCATCCGATCTCTACCAAACTTTGCAACAACATACCTTTATGGAGGGAGCATCCTTTGACCAATCTAATAGGTCATAAGCCTAATAGTTTGCGGATGGCGGCCATCTTTATGTCAAAATTGATTCCCCCTATTAATTCGAATACGGTGGAACCGAATGAACGAAATTTGGTACAGAGGTAGCACTAGCAAAGGGCACCTCAGTGTCATGTTTTATATCGCCGCCATCTTGACGGAAACGTAATGGCGGCCACACAAATGTTCAAAGCTGAAATCAAATTACGATTAGCCTAATCATCCGATCTCTAGCAAATTTGGCAACAACATACCTTTATGGAGGGAGCATCCTTTGACCAAACTAATAGGTCATTAGCCTAATATTTTGCGGTTGGCGGCCATCTTTGTGTGAAATTCGATTCCCCTTATCAATTCGAACACGGTGAAACCGAATGGAACGAAATTTGGTACAGAGGTAGCACTAGCAAATGGCACCTCAGTGTCATGTTTTATATCACCGCTATCTTGACGGAAACGTAATCCCGGCCACCCAAATGTTAAAAGCTAAAATGTAATTACGACCAACCTAATAATCTAGTCTCTACCAAATTTTGCAACACCATATCTTTATGTGGGAAACATATTCTGACCAAACTGCTAGAACATCAGCCCAATAGTTTGCAGATGGTGACCAAGTATGTGTGCAAATCGATTCCCCCTATCAATTCAAACACGGTGAAACCGAATTGAACGAAATTTGGTACAGAGATAGCACTAGCAAAGGGCACCTCATATTCATGTTTAATATCCCTATAGCACGTTGTATTTCAACAAGCTACTACAACCAACATTCAATCATACTCCTTGAAAAGGACAAAGAGTTATAACATTACCCATGCATTTAGGAGAAAGTAGGCTATATGTTCTTTACTGATCATCTTGTTTTATTTATTTATTATTCCCAACGGCAAAGCCAATATATACATGAAAAATACAACAAGAATGATAACATTAAATAATTAATACATAAAGCTAAGAAAGATAAACTAATTAACAACTGAATTAACAATAATAACAAGAAGAAAAAAGCTATTATAGGTAACGAAAAACAAGAGCAAACTTAAAATAACAACAAATAAGGGTAACAATAATAACAGTAAATGAAAAACAGAGAAAGCTAATAAATAAAAATTGAATTTAACAATAAAACAAGATGTTCAGTAAAGAACATATAGCCTACTTTCTCCTAAATGTATGAGTATAGTTATAACTCGTTGTTATTATCAAAGAGTATAATAGAACTATTCTTTGTTGAAGACCTTAGAAACGATTTACCTCTACCAAACGCCACAACCTAGATAAAAACTGCTACCATCATTGAAGAAAGAAAGATAAGAAGTATCTAAAGAATATTATGGATCTGGAGACATAATCGACCGGACTGGCGGCGTGGCTCAGCGGTAACGTTCTCGCTTGCTGGACCGTATGTTTCAGGTTCGTATCCTGGCGCAATCAGCTGGCATTTGAGGGTGCACAAATGCGAGGGAGCCGTGTTAGTAGATTTACTGGCACGTTAAAGATCCCCTTCGGGACAAAATTCTGGCACCCCGGCGTCTCTAAAAGCGACAGTAGTTAAAAGGGACGTAAAACAGATAACATTATTATTATTATTATTATTATTATTATTATTATTATTACATAATCGAACTGACGCGGGCAACATCCAACTTTGAGTTGAGGCATGTCTTTACACGTCTGGCTGCGTATGACTTTCACAACCCTAATTGAATTAACAAATCTTTCCATGACCCTACAGAGACGTGTGTATACCAACTATGTGGATATTTTCGATTGCTCTTTGGCTGAAATAAAAGTATTAATTAATATCCTGAACTAGCACCAACGGTAGAGTTCAGATACTATGTGAAATCGTTTATTTCTTTACTTCAATTAACATTTTCAAATAACGCACAATATGCTGTTACAAACCCTTTAAAATAAAAAGTGAAAATGTATCGTAGTACCATCTTGTCATTCTTCAAATTCGAAGCGCATAGAATGCCAATGGTATAGTAATCAATGGAGCCCCACGTAGACTAGTCGTGACATCTAGTGGTGAAATATCGAACAATATAATCCTAACAGAGCGAGTGCATTCTAGCGGCCAGAAGAAAAAACTTTTCAATAAAATCTGGAAGTTAATAAGTAGGTCGACGTGCAGTTACCTTTTTGGCAGCTAGATGTCTCGAGTAAATCTGCTGGCGAATTATGTTTTAATTAAATATATATTTTACACCATAATATGCACAATATAACGCTTAATTTTAAAACATCTGAGTCATTACAAAACAATAAACATATAACATTTCAAGCAAAAAACCTAGCTCTGATCGGGTTTGAACCATAGGCATTTGAGCGATAGGCTAACGCTCTACCACTGAGCTAATTGTGTCAACGAATATCGTTCTATATAAAATGACTTACATAGAACTTGTTAGCAAATAATGATTTATACTAAACGATTTCATCACTGGAGTATATTATTTATATATAAAGCATTTCATACAACGTTTATTTATTTTGTATCAGTACGCTATATTGCATGCAATACTCAAATTAGTGAAATATAAGTCAGGCACAAGATATCCGCTGCCATCTTGTCTTATTACTGAATCGGCTCAGCTTTTTAAAATCACGTCTGCACTATAGTATTACAAAATAAACTTTTAATTTCGAACGTGCCTCTTCCTTTAGAACAGTTAAAACGATTCTTGGCTCGATAATCGGAACTGGTGGGTCCCATGATATGGATTATAAAGTTTGCATAATTCGCACGGCCGCCATCCTGAAATGGTATGGCGGACGACCTTGTAGTTTGGTCACAAGACGCATCCTATACGAAGGTATGTTGTTACCAAATTTGGTAGAGATCGGATGATTTGGTTAGTCGTTATTTGATTTTACGTTTTGAACGTTTGAGTGGCCGCCATTCAGTTTTAGTAAAGATGGCGACGATATGAAACATGACACTGCGGTGTCCTTTGCTAGTGCTACCTTTGTACCAAATTTCGTTCAATTCGCATTCACCGTGTTCGAATTGATAGGGGGGGACAGACATTCAGAGTACACACACTCACACACACACACACAGACTCACACACACACATACACACACACACACACACATACACACACACTTTTTTCGCCCTGTGTTGATCTCATAAGTCTACTTTCATTTTTTTGCAAAAATCGAAAGTAGGCTAATAGTGGTAGTTTACGGGCGCTTTCGTCCAACTCTTTGCCATGGTTCCTTAATCTTGATCCATTTCATCTCTAAATTCTCAAATAATGTTGGCGTCAAAAAATAGCATCAGACCGTAAATTCCATCCTCACTTCACCTCATTCTTGATCCTGTAGAAACGGAATGATAAGAGGAAGATATACTGTACATGTGATTCACTAATAAAGACGTAACATGACTCGACTGGAAGGACCACCCCATCTGGTGGATCAAGTGATAACAAACGCTGTCGTAGTTAGGCAAACAACGTATAAAACAACAAGAAAGAAAGAAAGAAAGAAAGAAAGACAGAAACATAGAGAGAACTGGCAAAGGAAAAATTGTTGATGTTATTTCATTCAGGGCCTTAGAACATCGTGCTAATCAAGCCAATTTCCATTCGTGTTTGTCGAATAATTATGCTATGTCCTGTGCTATTGTGGTGTCTGTAGGCCCTGCGAGAATATGTACTTGTGAATAGGGTACAATTGATGCCGTGGCCTCAAGTTAAGTACAGTAACATAAAACTATGGTGAGTTTATCTATATACTGTGCCCTTACAAGCAATAAATACGTGATCATAGTCCGCTAGCTCATTGGTTTTTCGGGGCATGGTACATTCTCCCACTCTATGATTCACGTATCTTGGATCAAAGCATAAGGATAAGACTCAGAATGAACATCAAAATATAAAGACTATTTATTATAATTCAAATTAGGCCCTACAAAACATAAAAAAATTACAAGGTTATATTTCACACTTGCCCTTAAATGAGCAAGGAATCATTAGAAATTACCCTTAAAATTCAATGGTTAAGGTTCCATCGAACCTGACAAAAATCAAAATAACACTCACTTCCATAAAGCACTTACCTCATACTGCACATACGAGCTACTCATGGCTCTGTGTTTATATTTTCAAAATTATACATTGTCAAAACACTTTTTACTCCTTTAATGGAGTATTACTTTACTGTGCTAATTCTTTATAATAATAATAATAACAATAATAATAATAATAATAATAATAATAATAATAATAATAATAATAATAATAATATCGTATGGCCTCGGGTGCCTGGTGCAAGCTTTGTTAATTGACACCCAGAGGGTAGCTTGCATGTCGAATTTCGTCGTTCCTTTGAACGCTATGAAAGTCAAGGAGGTTAGATATCTAAACTCCTTGACACTACAGCGCTTACAAGTAGAGAATGGAGGAACTTTGTGTTGGCGGAAAATCCCGAGATTAATTTTGCCATTGAACACGGCCTACTGAATTCAAATGGGTTCTTTAACATGCCAACAACGTATGACATGAGTATCGTGATTTTTGTCGCCTTCAAAAATCACTTACCATGGCCAGGGGCGAACCTGCAATCTTGGGGTTGGTAGTCCAACACTATAACCACTCACCCACCGTGGCAAGCATTCTTTATAATGATAATAACAATTACCATTTCATTGGGTCCACAGGAGCTTTAAGTTATCATCTCTCTCTCTACAATTCTACTACCCTTGTATTGGCCGGAAAGAATTCGTGCACCCCTGCAGTTTTGGAAACTACTGACTATATCAAATTAAGATAAACTCCCCAGGTTGTCTTAAGATTTCCATAACTCGGGAACAATATTTATGTTGTTTATCAAACAAAAGGGATTTTTACTATAATTTTCAAAACGATTATATCATTTTTGGTACGGTCTTGAACCATACTTAGCAAGAATGGTTAAAATAATAGGATCTCGGTACAAATTACCGGATCATTACACATGTTTATACACCTCTGCAGACCGCATGAACACATGGGGCTATTCCTGACCTACCACAGTCATTAGAAGCGACCCTTCTCTCTTGTCAAGGCACTCAAGTTTATTTATGAGGGGAGCCGTGTGGTCTCCACAGCTCTGACGGGATTTTCTTACCAAGCCGGCTAGCTACACGTATATTCCTTCATTAGACTCCAAAAGCAACACAATAGTTTCATTCACTAAATTATGCGGCTATATCATCCGCTCATATTGGCTCAAGTGAGAACAATAATTGCGAAGTATCCACGTTGGCGGGTATGAGATTAATAAAATCAATAATAAAGGGGCTTTCGAAGTAACTGAACCTAAGTTCATATCTGGCCGGCGTCCTAGACAATTCCATTTTGGGAGGACTTAGGACCCAATGAAGGAGCGAGGGCATTTAATACCAATCCTCCTTAATTAGCGACTTCCGGGCGGCATACAGCACGGTACCCTGCGCGTAACACAATATAAATTCAGCATCCTATCCAAATTTTGCATAAGCAAATACACACATATCTTCAGTACCACGCGCAACTACACCCCACAATTAATTTCATCCTGGCATAAGATCACAGCAATACTAGCGTAAATATTATATATATACGCTATACTAGCGTTAGTTATAATTATTATTTACGTGATGCCTTTCGAGTAAGATATTTCTCCACTGTCTTTTGATCTCCATCTCTTAACATATTTGCCTTCATAATGTGCCTTGCACTGACAGTTAATGAATCCTTGGTATTTCTTTAACTAGAACAAGATAGTTCAACAATCATTTATTATTTATTCAAAGAACCTAACGGCTTCCATATTTCATTATTACTGAATATTAAATTAACAATTAATTCATTCATGAGGTTTTTACCTTCTATTATTGCTTTTATAGCATTTGACATTATCATAACATTTAATGTTATTCCAAAAGAATACAACTCCACTGAGTATTTATTTAACACAATTATCTGGTTAATTTCATAACTAAGCTATCGTTCAGAAACCCGTATATTTGAACATACACACTGTATTTCACATATCCCTGTTTTAGGTGAGAAAACTTTCTCCTTATTTTTGTTGCACGAATTATCCCAAGAAACAACACATAATCAAAATATGTTACTTACATGACTTCCAGAGCTGCTTGCCTCGGGATCCCAATGAATCGACTTTTTCGCCCACATATTTTGGCTTAAGCCTTCATTGCACACATTATAACACACGTTATACACACTGATCCTTCCTTAATTTTATACATTTTATATACACTGCTTGAGGAAATAAACTCATGATTTCATTTAGCACTTTATCACTAAAAATATTTAAAAAACACTAAAAAATATTTGTAACACTTGAAAACTATCTACTGTACCCGATTGTCACCATGTGGACCATGTGTTCGTATCCCAACTAGCTCACGGTCTTTCGAGGTATGGGACGTTCCTGCCCACAATACGACCACGTGCTCAGGATTTGAGTCTACCAGGTAACTACTTCTACAGGAAATACACAACATTCCTAAAAAATAAAACATTAACTGGTCTAAAATCATGGCTATACAACAAATACAAATCAAAGGACAAATTACATTTAATTCCCACAAATAAAATAGGGTTATCCTGTGAGCTTTCTTCTTAAAAATAGTGCTACACTGCACTCAAACCTAATTCTAACATCCTGTCAATAATAGTTCAGATTACAAGGTTTCCATAGTGTTCATCATGTGACACAATCTTAGTTAATGGGAGTATCTTAACACAAAAATCACATGTCACATAAAATGATATTACTAAGACATTATTCCGTCTCTTATGGCATTTACTTTAACTAGCAAAAATTCATTATTTTCTGCATTTATTAACAAATATTTGTTGTGTCGTGCGAATCATCTTCCTTCTTTCCATCCCTATGAACGATCTAGGACAGTGGTACATGCTCTTTAAAAAAAATAAACATGGATAGAATATTTTATAGTTTCACCATATAACGATTTTTCTGGGTCTTGTCGGGCTTACCATAGTTTGACTGTGTCATGTTCTGGGAAAAACACATACCCGTATGCATAAATTAGCATGAACTGGCAAAATGTATTTTAAAGAAGATGCCTACATTATTTTGGTTCAGCTTTCCCCCTCAGAGGATAACTTCGCCAAATATTATCTGATTTCTATGATCCAACAACGTATGTGACTTGCCACACACCATTCAATTCAATTGGCATCATTATAATACTCATATCTTAATTGCATATTTAAATACCGAGATTCCTCAGTGTCCTACTGTGACTGTAAATGACAAGGGATCAGTCGACCGACATTTCTCCCACTCAGCAGGCCATAAAATTCGTTCCAGCTGGCTAACCAAGATGGCCGCCACGGAAATGGTCTACAATACCTCTCTCTCTCTATCGTCAAGGTCAAACTTGTTTACAATTATATAACAGTACAGATACGCTAGGTGTGATTCCTAAGTAATTGAGTCATTTAATTAATTAACACCTATCTTTATAGTGTATTTGGGCTCAAACTGGCTCCTTAATAAACATTCATGGCTGGGGTGGAATTCTAGTGATAGCCTTGCCGTTCTATGGTGATTATGTGGCTTTAAGACGCGCATCATAGTGAAACCCCACGGTTTTCACCAGCAGCTGTCAGTAATATATCAGGAAATCTGCGTTCCTAGACGACGAATATGATCCTACCTATCAGGGTAGACCATTGGTACAAATGCTCACTGCGTCTCGACGGACGTCAATAGTGGCCATAATTAATGCAAGCGTTGTAAATAGACAGGATCTATCCAAATCGCTGCGTATAATACAGTATGCACAAAGGCGATACTCCTCGAAGATTCAGCCAACTCTTCACCTAACGCGCAAGCTATACTAGTCAAATCCCGCGATTATCTTACGTAAATCACTGGATTCTACGTTAATCTGCACGCTATACATGCGGCTCAAACAATCTTTCACATAGATGACTCCATTATTAAGGCACCTGCGTTCTCTCTGTTATACTACTTAAGCCAAAGCTTTACATAGCTCCTAACACAAATGTATAAATTTACTGGCTTACTTTAACTTAATGGTCCTCAAACATAATCCTAAGGATTGACCATATCAAATATTCATTCAAAATTTTCACTGACACTGAAAAAGCTCTCGTATTTCACTATATTCTACGTTACATTTGTACTGTTTACCAAATTACAGTATCTTTAAATTAGACATGACACTATTTGAACATTACTTAGGCCACATTTGCCCATTACTTTATTGTTGCCGACCCCAGTTTATTATTATTATTATTCATTTACCGTTACCGTTAGATTCATCACTATTTTTGACCTAAAGGGTCCTAAACAAATCACCTTCCAAGCCATACTTTATTCAAGACGAGTGGTGAAAACTCGTTCAGTAAGTGACTATTACATCTTTTAATCTCAAAGTGATAAATCGTTACATGGTGAACTATTCAGTTATAAGGATATAATTGCATGTGTACTCACTTTTTCCTTCTTGCTGGAAAATGCCAGCTCTTCAGCCTGAGCGCTACCATGATGTTTGTTTTAAGCCATCATGATATCCTTAACACAACACTGAGATTCACACACTTGCCACATGATACACATATTTTTATAAGTGGCCTTTATCACTGCTATACACTGATTATTAACCATTAGACACATGAACACTTTAAATCATTATTTCACAATTTATGTACACTTCATCCATGACTTCACATGTTGATCCTTAATCCGGACTTCTCCTATGCTTGATCTCAGAGATGCGATGCAATTATGACAACCGCTGGTCTACGTGAAATCTAGTAGCGTTTTACGGATGTTCGATCCTCGTTCCCTGCAATCACGTTCAGCTCACTATCCTGGTTAGGTGGCAATGACTTCCACGCTCCCATCACTGTAGTGATCCTGATGATAATGTCATACAATTCTGACAATACCTCCCGGTATAAGAACTGTTCGAAAACATTATAAGTTCTTTTCGCTGTAGCGAATTTATATCTGCGTCAGATAATAGATAAATATCTGCATTAATTTACTTTCGACGCACTTCATGATTATTTATGAAGCTTATAACTTGCTTCCATTGTCTTCAACGGCGGCGCGTTGCAGAGCGAATGTAGACAAAAGACTTCTAACTCTCAACTGCTGTAGGTCAACTAACAACTTTCAACTCGAGCGACTGTAGATCAACTGCTTTCAACTGCTTTCAACTGACTGCTTTCAACTGACTTCGCGTGGGCTGCTCCCCCTTATAAAGGTTTCTTGCACAAAATAGTTCACGGGACATGTGAGAGCGACTCCCTTCTTGAAATAATCCCTCTTCAGCCGAAATGACATCTGCATCTTGTTTATTTAGGTGTGGAGGTTTCAAAAACATTCGCGTGCCGGCGATCGCTTCGGCCAATTAATTTCAATTAATTGCCTTAGTTCAGCGTGTTATGACGCCACGGTGGGGGTTCCCCGCTGACTGGTTACAGTATACCTGCTCTTGAGCGTGAGTTAGGTTGTAATGCGGTCATTTGGAGATATAGGCATTAATTTAGGTGAAAAACCACTCCTAAATTACTTCTCCATGAATATATTCATCTGTGTGTATATTTCAATGCATTACAATGTTCCATTTAGCTGTAATTAATTAATTTCCTTGTGCATGCGGTCCCGCCATAGCTTGCCCCGTTGTCAAGTAGTGGATACCCGGGTCATTAATTTTGAGCTGTCTCTCCGCTCCAGACGTAAGTAGTGCGGTCGGCGCCTAGGCTACTCCGCCCACTCTCTAAGGGTCATTTGTAAACTGCCAAACTCGCCCTCTCTCGTTTTCGTATGCACTGAAAACGTATATTTCCTATGCATTTGGCTACAATTCCTCCTTTAAATTGCTATGATTTTCACGTATAAATCGTGAAATCACGCTAGACTATTATATGTCAATATACCTCTCATTGCTCTGTGGGTTCCCTATAATTGCTCCCCCTTAGAGACCAATGGTTCGACCCTAGGCATAACCATGTGCCTGGTCTTCTCTGATGAGACCTGAGTTCGATGCTAGACTGCCGTGACTAATTGGGCACACTACATACAAACATTTTCACTTTTGGCTTGGAATAATGCCTTGTCACACACAACGTGATTATATTCCCTAATCCACTCGTGTTACCCGTTCTCCAATAATCCTATTCTAGAAATGCAGGTATCGGTGTACTATTTCGGCTGATCCTAACATCTGCTTGAATGATTGAAAGTCTCTGACGGTACCCGTGGTTCCCTGTTCACATCTGCACTGTCTATATCTGGTTATCCAATCGGCACTGACTTCTTGTCCGGGCGCGATATTTCTCGGTGCGGCTACACTAATGTACTCGGCCGTGTTTCTTGATTAATTAACGTTTGTTTAGAGTCGCAGTCTAGTTTCTAACTGGCACTCTGCTTTATGTGGTTCTCCACTCTATTTCCAAATTTTCAATGTTCTTCGCTAGAACTCCTTACTAGGTTTCTATCACTTTAAATGTTCTGAAACCTAACTAGTTTCAAACAGTTACTGCTATAGTTGACTTGAACTGTTTCGAAGTAATGTCCCGTGGACTGTCAATTGTATCTTAAACTTCCCATGCACGGGCAAGTTTAGATTATCGAAATTTACGTTTTGACTTACTTGTTCTTTGAACGCACTGATTTAAACAGTATAACACCCTTGGTGTTCACGAATACTTGGTACTGTCGAACAGTATAACGACCTCTTGGCGTATACGTAGACTGAGTTATGAATACTTGGCAGCACGTCCTCTCCCAGAGGTCCGCTGTCTACTGAATGGTGTGGTGAAACAGTACGATCCGCACCCCGCGGTCAATCAAGACTGAATATTGTTGAGATTCAGGGTTTCCTCCTCAGAGGAACACTAAGACTGAATGATGTGAGACAGCACGACAATCTCCGGCGTTGATGGTAGACTGAATAATATTGGTCGATCCAGCGTGACGCGCATCAGTGCTCACCAAAGACTGAATGATTACCCTCGGATTAGCTGCCTATTTATTCATTCTTCTAAAAAATAATCTAGTTTCGCTCCTTCTCAAAAATATTTTCTAAACTAAACGTCGTACTTTTGTGAAAAAATTATCTACTTGTTGCTCACGATCTAAACGTTTCAATGATACATAAATTTTCAAAAATCGATCATGACAAATTACATATAATAATTAAAAGGTGCTCCTTTAGTGTGTAGGCGTAAATACTTTTGTCCCACTCCCTGAGCCGCTTGCTAACTCCACCTTCCATTACGTAATGCAAAATCAGCGTTTCTATTCTGTTCACATATTACAGATTTTTATACTTCTTATAATTCTTAAATCCAGACTTATTAATATTTCCGATGAGATTTCTCAAGATTTTTGCGAGGTTCCTGCCAATTCCGGTATTACACCACAATTTCTGGCCCCTTCTCTCAATTAATTTTGCTAATTTATCGTTGAGTCAGGAATTCCGAGTGGTTCCCCTCTCTCTATGTAGCGAAGGAATTTTCCTCTGTAATATTGTACCATCAAACGTATGCAACTCTGATCACGTAGGCTGGATGATCTCATGCACGGTTGCGTGCAGTAACTCAGATTTGCGAGTCATATCGTCCATGCGTCACGCATAGATGAGCTCATCTGACCATCTAGCTGGCTCGTAACTGTACTGGTGTCCTCTAAATATTCTTTCTTTCACTACATAATATACCATGTGTTCGATTCTTGTCCCCTACAGATCGGTACAATACAGGGTGTAACTAAATATGTGGGAAAGCTCTGGGGATTCGATAGAGGACCTGACAACAAGCTAAACATGTCCTGTAAACATATGGTGTATGTGCGTTCCTTGCCGTGTTAGAAGCATTGTTTGTAGTGTGCATAACACAGACGCATGTGGTTCATGCATGATGGAGCACCGCCTCATTTTTCTCTTGTCGATAGAGCAATTTTACATCAGAAATTCCCAAACAAATGGATAGGGTGTCAGGAATCAACACCGTGGGCTGCACGTTCTCCCGATATCAACCCATTAGACTTCTACTTATGGCGTCATTTAAAGACAATTGGGTACGTCACACCTATTCATAACGTGGACATGGTGCGTCAGCGAATAGAGCAAGGTTGTCAGCAGACAGGGCAGACGCCGGGAATATGGTAGCATGTGAGGCAGTGAATGATGCGGCGCGGCGCATAGACGCCTGCATTACAGCTCGTGGTAGCTGTTTTGAGCACCTTCTGTAGAGAACTGTAAGTAGTAACGTAGACTTTATCATCACAAATGACCAACCCGCATAGTGAAGCGGTCTGTGTTATGTACACCACATTTATTTATTTATTTATTTATTTATTTATTTATTTATTTATTTATTTATTTATCGTGTGGCTTTTAGTGGCGGGAGTGTCCGAGGACTTGTTTGGCTCACCTGAGTCTGTAGCTGCTTCCACCGGACACTCAGAGGGTGAGCTACACGTTCCGTTCAATTTCAAGTAGTTCCTACTTTCGCTATCAGATGTCACTGATACCTAGTGGTGAACGTTGTAGCTTTGATAGAGCATTCCAACGAAATCTAACCTGGAAATTTAGTTCCTCACGAACAATGCTTGTTACACGGAAACGAAAGCAAATACACCATATGCTTACAAGGAACGTTTTGCATGTTGTCAGGCCCTCTATCGAATCTCCGGAGCATTTAGTTACAACCTATATATTTGGAATAAATTATTTAATTGATTATTGGTCTATTTATTAATATTGTAATACGAGCCTCTTTAATCAATGTGATGAGAATGATCAATTGTATGTATTGAATATTGTGCAGATATGTTTACAAAGTAATCAACTGGCCACTCTTTGTTCTTCATCGCAGCTGTCTGTATTGTGATTATTTCCCTTTGCCTGTGAGGTAACAATTGCTCCATTTGCCTGTGAGGTAACAATCGCTAATATTGTACAGTACATCTCTTTTCTGGAAGGTCATTGCGTGTGTTCATTGATAAAGTTATTCTCTAGTCGCAGTTGTTCACATTCTGGAAGTGACAATGACATTTCGGCATCCTAGATATGTGTAAACTTCTTCTGAATATTTAAAACCAGACTCTACACCTGATGAGAGCAGTGTTTGTTTACAATGAGTACCAAGGTGGTACTATGTCAAGTTATCTGTGATACATTAGAGGTCAACTCTTTAACAGGCAGAATAGAAGCAGGAACTCGTGTAGTATACGTTGCCCGGCGCCATTAAAATCCGAAACATTTTCTATAGAAATGGCCAATGTTACTAATATACAGGAGTTAAATATTTCATCGCTAGAGAGTGTTACTGTATTTTCTCAGAGTACCAACATTATTGTTTCCAGATCAATATTTTCAACCAGACCAATGGTTTTCGTCTAGGCCAATAAAGGTTAGGTAGCGCGGCCCTAGGCTAACAGATAACACCCCTGGTTTTTGTCACGCACAGTGGGGTAGTCACACATCAATAATCTTTATCCAGGCCAATGGTTTTGCCTAGTAGTACAATCAGTAAGTTGGAAGCATTACGTAATCAAACATGGCGACGTGCTTTTTGATAAGTTTATTATTTGAAAGTTAATGTTGACAATTTCCTTATTTTGGAAGTGTTTACGCGGTGTTTGTTAATGGCAAATGGCTTTAATAACGTGGCAGAGTAATTAAAAACCATTTTCAGAGCGCTACTAAGTAAAATAACGCACTTTCGAAACGGGCAACGTATACTACACGAAAGCCCCTAGAAGTTCACGCCGATGCTGGTTTGCTGGAGACTTCGTAGACAGTTCCCAAGTTGAATATACGATGTGTATGCGATTCAAGTGTAGATTCACAACCTCGTATGAAAATAACTTTACACCTGGTGTATTTCACAAGTGTTGGTACTCTGAGAAAATACAGTAACACTCTCTAGCGATGAAATATTTAACTCCTGTATATTAGTAACATTGGCCATTTCTATAGAAAATTTTTCGGATTTTAATGGCGCCGGGCAACGTATACTACACGAGTTCCCTTCTAGGTATAATTATCAACTGATTAGCATATTACGGACATAGATTCACAGTATTTTTATTTTAAAGAATGAAATCACATCATTGGAAGAAAATCAGGGTATTTGCATGTGTGGATATTAATCTACATTTTATTAGAATCAAGTGTAGTGTTATTCCTGAGCATGATTACATGCTGTGATTCCTGTACGAGCCCAGCGACCCTGACATAATTCAATGATTTGCATATTTCTGATTTTAATTCAAATTAATCCAGCAATGTAATTTAATCAGTATATCATCAATTTATTAAGTAACCATCAATTTCATTTAAATTTTATAACCACCACGTGGTGTAGTGGCTAGCATACTTTGCTGTGGCCCAGGAGGTCCGGGTTGGATTTCTGACTCTGACAAGAAATGTAATTCTGTTTAAGGGCAGGAACGAGATAAACTCAGCCGCGTGAGGCAAAACTGAGAAGAGGTGGGTTGAATTCGTACCTCAGCCATCCAGCAAATGGTTTTCCGTGGTTTCCTCAATTCGAGCCTAGGCAAATGCTGGGATGGTTCCTAACTTCAGACCACGGCCATCTCCTTCCCAATCCTCACCAATAACTCATCGTGAAGCCGGAAATCGATCCCTCCTAGGCTAGTGGAAAACGTGCTAGCCCAACACTATAGGGCCGTTATGTACACCAATAATATACACCAACAATTAGCCTACAGGTACACGCCCTGCAATAGTTATTATAGAAACACATGTTACCGGATAATTGCCTACCATGCTCTCAGAACTACACAGAGCTGACGACCACACATGCCCTTAGCCCCTTAAACGTTGTACGCACACCACAACCACACATGTTATTTTTAAAATTAATAAATAAATATAAATATATATATACACATCCAAGTACACGGGTATAAATGACCACGATGTTCAATGAGACAACAACAAAACATTAAATATTTCTTTTATCATAGTACCACCTCAAAATCCTTCAAAGAGGAGTTGTAAAACAATGGAAAAAACTTCTATGATGACTAAGATGGGAATGGAAATCATCCATCTTCCCATTCATCTTCATGAGACAGTGACAACTATTCCAGACAAGAATAAAATCCCTTGGTAGTCGAACTTGAAACCAGAACCTTTGGGCTATGCTTCTTAATACTTTTTCATCAAGATAGGAAAGAAGAAAGAGAAAATCAGTTGTAGGATTGATTTAGGGGCTAAAGACATGTTTGGTTGTCAGCTCTGTGTACAGCAGTTCTGTAAACATGGTAGGCAATTTTGTCTGATAACCAGTGTTGCTCGAATAACTGTTACAAAGCGTGTACCTGTAGTCTAATTGTTAGTGTCTAGTATTGGTGTATATGTCGGCTCCGTGGTGTATGAGTAGCACGTTTGCCACTTGCCTAAGAGGTCCTCGACTCGATTCCTGGCTCCACCATGTGTGATAGAACTGACGTTAAGGCTTTAGCATAGTGCACGCACTTTCGCGAGGGCTATTGAGTGGTTTTCTGATCCTGGTCATGAAAGCCAATATTAATGTCCGACAGAACAAATCATGGTTACTAAGCGTCACTCTGCACTCTGCAGCGGTTGCTGGGTAGGCCAAGTCCCTGTTTCAGCCGAGTTCCTTTTATGGGGGCAGGTGACAAGACACTTTAAATAAGATACCAACTCAGAATTTGTCTAGAGTATCTAAAAACATGGAATAAATTGTAACTGTGGATGGCTGATATCAACGCCGTGGTTCGAACTTCCGATCTACAAACCTACAGGTTCACAATGCAGTCATTGAGCGTGACCTAGTGTGCTCGGCTATATAGTTAGGTCGACAGCGAAGGTATCAATAATAAATGAACAAACTTGTGATACACTCTGATTTAATACGCTCGGCTACGTTGTTGTTAATTTATTGAGGGGGTTGGGACATCTTGATCATCAGCCTAATGTAGTTGGGTAAGTGTGAAACTTTTCTGATAACAAGCTGTGTGAGTATCTGTATTAAGGACAGGGATGAGGTAGATGCCCCGGGACTTGAAATAAGGTACTATGCCGGCATTTGTATGTGGGAGAGTGGGAAAATCTGGGGAAAAACCACACTCAGGATAGCCGCTGACAGCACCCGGATTCGAACCTACAACGTCCTGGCCGTGGTGTAAACTTACAATTTAACGAGCACGGCTACGCCACGGGACAGCTTGGCTACTTAGTTGGGTTGGTAGTGAACATAAAAAAAGAACTAACTTGTGACGTTCTCCGAACACTCAACTGGATCTGACATTAATGGCAATGAACTTAATAAAAGCAGTGAAATTAAAGGCACCCACTTCTCGGAAAACATTTAAGTACCGTAGTGCCTAAACATGGAATGTCATTGGCCAACGAGACGATTGCGTGATGCTAAATGACGACCCATGGTTGCAGATGTTGCTATCTAAACTGTAATAATAGCTTGAACCATGTTATTTATGTCGAAATGAATTTTAGCGATTTTATCACTGCGATTGTTTTCGTCCGTACAAAAGTTTTATTGTTATTTCGAGAAGACTGCCACATCGTAAGTCTCGGAACAAACTTTCTTTCCCGTCCATTATTTGCGGACGCTGATGATAACTTTCAAATTGTCTTGGCAGGCCATATTTTGTTATTGGAAAACATCGTATAAGCATGGCCGTCTGCAGGAGGGGGCCAGTGACAGCAGTTGTCACTCTGAGATTTCTGACTGCAGTCGATATCTAATCATTTTCTAAAAAAAATATGAAAGCTCTTGAATAGATTTCGTATAGTTTTCTTAATATTTCTGACAGCTACAAGAAGCAGTGGTACGTTTATCGCCTGCTGTATCCACGATTGCAAGACATTCAAGAAGATAAACATTTGAAAGAACTTAACGTGAGACACATATCAGTAGATTTACTTGCACTTTTCTCAGTCTGAGAAAAATTCTGGCTATGGTTAAAGGAGTATGTCAAGTACTTCAAACCGATAACCCCCACAGGGAATCACACCTAGTGGGACGTGGGTTGGCGACTACGATACACCAACTCTCTACAGTCAAGCATTATTTGAAAGAGGAACATCTCGACGTGGTTGAGAGTTTTTTTTTGTTTTTTTAGCGTATGGCTTTTAGTGCCGGGAGTGTCCGAGGACATGTTCGGCTCGCCAGTTTTTTGTAGCTTCGAGACGGACACCCAATGGGTGAGCCACAAGAACCGTTGGGGAGGAAAGTTGGAAGGGAAGGGCGAGGAGTTGGAAGGTAGCGGCTGTGGCCTATAGTGAGGGACCAACCCCGGCATTTGCCTGGAAGGAAGATGGGAAACCACAGAAGACCATCTTCAAGGTTGCCGGCGGGGGGATTCGAACCTCCTCGCCTCCCGGATGTGAGCGACTGCCATTAGTCATGCCGTAACCACCACGGCTAACTCACCCGGTAGTTGAGAGATGTTGATTGGAGATAAAGACTTCATTGTTATCCAAGATAACTCACTACAGCACACCTCAAGCACAGGGGAATATAAATCGAAAGTCAAACGTTAATCAGTTAGCTACAATACATGGATTGTTGGTTGGTTTCTCAGTTTAAGGACTGCGACAATGCGGTCATGTAGCCCCGTGTACTTTGGGTGTATGTAGAATCTGTCTGATAACCGGTGTTAATTGTGATGGCTGTATTAGTGTGTGCTATGTGTAATTCAGGTAAGGACTGCAGACGATCAATTTCAAGTAGTTCCTACTTTTGCTACCAAATGCTACCATCAGCGACACTTAGCCGTGACCTTGGCTACTAGATGTCACTGCAACTGGCACCTGGCAGCAAACGTTGGAACTTAATAGAGCGTTGATCAAATCTAATCTTCAAATTTAGATTCACACAATTGTAGTTAGTGGAAGGTTCTTTAACATGACATAGATCTATGACATGGGCACGCCCGCTTTACTTCCCATCGGAAGGATGGCATACTGAGGGATTTTAACGCTCCTAAAATGCCCGATGACTTCGGCTGGGTTTGAACCCGAAATCATGGGCATTGAAGCTCAGCATCTAATCAACTATGCCACCGAAGACGCTCCAATGCATGAATACAACACTAAATCATTGTGCACAGGAAAATTTAGTCCATGGTAATGATTTATCAACTCTTCGAAAGACTAATTCGATAGAATATCAGAATGATATTTTCCTTTTAAGAAAATAACATGTGTATAATATAAAATTAACGCAAAACCTTAAGTACAAAATTGAGGTAGATTATCTTGTTGTTTCACTACATAAGGTGACCAGGCTTGTTTCTTCCAAATAACAATACAGTAAAGTCACTTTCTCTATTGCTTCGTAATCTTGAAACTAACACAGTTTTACCATTCATTTTCAAGAGAAAAAAAAACTTTCTATTAATTGTTCATAACAGTTACATTTTTTGCTATTAACATTTAAGTGCTTAAGATAGTTCGCACATTTGCTATCCAAATTGCATGTATTTATAATATTGATATTTTGTTGTAGTAGCTGTTTCATTTGAGGGGCTTGAACAACGCGTACTTGGGTGCGTGTGGAATTTTGTCTGATAACCTGTGTTATTGTGAAGACTGTATTAGTGCGTGTATTTCTAATTCAGGTTAGGATTGGGGAGGAAATGACCCTGGCCTTGAGTTTGGAACCATCCCGGCATTCGCCTGCAGTAGAAGTGGGAAACCACAGAAAACCACTTCCAGGATGGATGAGGTGAGACTTGGACCCACCTCTTCTAAGTTTTGCCTCTCAAGCCCTCGCACCAGAATACATTTCTTTGCAAAGACGAGAATTGAACCTGGGCCTCCGCGGTGACAGCCAAGAATGATGTAGCATATACCTTTTTCGCATAATTATTTACTGATCATGAAAGTGACTACTGTGGCTGTCAGCTTTATTTTCAGCTTACGCTTCATAAATTATAGCAGTTAGAGAATGAACCATCATTGGGAGTCTGATATCAATAACAGTCAAATATAAAATCATAAACTATGAAACTCCAGAAGTTGTAAGGAAACTCTCGCGTTCATTTTATTTATTAGCACTCGTATACGATTGTCAACAGGCGTCTTCAGCCGTGAAAGCTGTATATTACACGTATAATACCATCTTCCATCTTTGTTATGATCGCAGGCATTGAATTCTGCCTGCGTATTCCTCTTCTTCACGGCATTCTATTAACATTTATTAGTTTGTGAAGTACAGTATAGACATAACAATCTTTCTCCTTACAAGAAAAAAAAATAAAATTGCTCTTGGCAAATTTTGTATTTGAACAAAATTCATCAGCGGAACCAATTATCAATAGTCCATGATATCTGAATTTTTCTTAACAAGCAATGGATAACATAGTATTGTCTGCGTGCCCGTAGAAGTCAGTTCGACACGCTGCGACGGGGAGCCCGGATTTGGCTGTACGCATGCGCGGTCGGTCTATTCCTGACCTAAATGTATCGACAGTCAGTTACTGCTACCTTCTGCATTGTGCTTGTTGTTCATCCAGCTTCAAGTATGAAGTCTGCCCCTTTCCACTTTTCTCATTTGCAGAGGTCTGAGTATAAACAAGTAGTTCCGTGAAGAACTATACAGCCTATTTTCATATATTCTACTTTTGTTAATTGCCACTATCAACATACACAATTTCAGTTTCATTGCTGTAATAGATTCTTAGATATTGAGAAACGACTAAATATTTCGGATGGTCGCCATGTTGGATATTCATATATGTAGGTCTTAGAGTTATGTACTCTTACATGAAGATTATTGTGTACGTGTGGTATTGAAACTTCAATCGCATGATCAGGACACAAGAAGTAAAAACGAGATTTTAAAATTTCGCACAGCTACCATCTTGTATTTATGAATACAATTGAAATGAACGAGATGCTAGTGGATTAACATTTGTATAAGGATTTACTGTACCAAGCGTCACTGCACTCGGATGGTTAAATCGCGAGAAACGTCCATTCAAATATTTATATTTCGCGTCGCCGCCTTGTTGGATTTGTGATCACCAGGTTATTGAAATTCCTATAGGTGAACTTATGTTCATAGCCCCTATGAGCATTAATAAATTCAGTTTGATTGCTGTAATAGATTCGTAGATATTGAGATCCATTTAAATTTTTCGGATGGTCACCATGTTGGATTGTTATATGTATAGGCCATAGAGGCATGTACCATTAAAGGAAAATTATTGCGTAGATTCATTATTCAAACTTTCACTTCGATCGCATGATTACGACACAAGAAATAAAAACTTAATTTTAAAATTCGCACAGGTGCCATCTTGAGGTTATGTAAACAATTGAACTAAATTGGATACCAGTGCATTACAATGTGTATAAACATTTCCTGTACCATGTTTCATTGCGTTTGTATAATTAAATCGCGAGAAAGGTCTATTTAAAATTTTCAACTTCGCTTGGCCGCCATATTCGTTTTGTAGTTGACCGGCTATAGATGAACTTGCAGTAGTGCCCTTTATCTCCGTACAAAATTGCAGGGTGATACCGCTAATAGTTTCAGAGATATAGAATGCCGGTGAAATAATTTGCACAGCCACCATCTTGAGGTTATGTATACAATTGAACGAAGTTAGATGTCGGTGCATTACAATGTGTATAAACATATACTGCACCAAGTTGTATTACGTTTGGTTGGATAAATCGCGAGAAACGTCTATTTAAACGTCGCAACTTCGCTTGGCCGCCATGTTGGTTTTGTAGTTACCAGGTTTTCAAAAGTCACATAGGTAAACTTCTAGTAGTTTCCTTTATCACCATAAAATATTGCAGGGTGATATCGGTAATAGTTTCGGAGATATTGAATGCTGGTGAAATATTTCGCACAGCCGTCATGTTGGATTGGTGAGACGTAACAAAATTTGAAGGGCACGTTCGGGGTCGTCCAGAATAGTGCTATGAACTTACCGAGTTTCTTTGAAATCGCTCTAGCCGTTTAGAAGTTATTAGGGGGAACCCACACCATCACACACGCACACACATAAGCTCATGATCTCATAAGCCTTGTTTTTTTCATAAATGAAAATAGGCTGATAAATAATTAAATAAATAAGAAAGAAGACGTGAATGAGTGAAACTTGGAGTGACCAACTCAATATTTTTGGAATGCGCGGTAGGTAGTACGCAGGAAGGCATCTGCAAGCCAAATCCAGCTGACTTCTCCTGGCGCGCAGACTATAGGCTATACAGGGTGGACCACGTAAGTTGAGACTGTATAATATCTCAAAAACTAAGAGTTATATACCAACTGTCTGGGATAAAAGTTGCGTGATTTAAAGGGGGAAGGAACGTGCTATGTCGTGGATTATTTGGAGAACGTTTGGATGGTAAATTGTTGGTCACGTGATGTTTTTTAAATGAGAACCAACATTTTTTATTTGTTTCCTTACACTTCATGCAAACCTTAACAACTGTTGTATAAAGCACTATGCATTTTTTTCGTACACAAACGTACATAATAACGTTAAGAATGAACGTATTAAATGAATAGGCTACATAACAATTACTATGATCGCTGGATACGTCCCGTTAATTGACCTTACACTCCCGGACTTTTTCTTATGGGATTACCTGAAATATCGAGTGAATTGTGAAAAACCAACGGCTCCGGGCAACATGAAAGCGCGGATACGAAATGCTTTTGCCAGTATTGACAGAGACGTGTTTTTACGGCCACATCAATCGTTAATTCACAGAGTTTGAGAATTCATTGAGATGGAAGGCCATCATTTTGAACATTTATTAGGCTATTGTCCGAAGCGTATGCAATAACTGGTATTACGCTGTGTACCTGTCTGTCGTCGATGTTGTATTGTCTACACCAGGGACAGAACCCTGTACTTAATAAATTGGTGTACGAAATGCTGTTTAGTTTTGTATCAGGAGTAAGGAAACACAATAAAAATTGTTGGTTCCCAAAGAAACGTCACGTGGCCATCAAATTACCATCTAAATGTTTTCCAAATAAACTACGACTTATAGCATATTCGTTCCGCGTTAATATCACGCAACTTTTATTCCAGACAGTTCTTTACACAACGCTTATTTTTAGCCTACTTTCGATTTTTGCAAAAAATGAAAGTAGACTTATGAGATCAACACAGGGCGAAAAAGTGTGTCTGTCTGTGTGTGTGTGCATGTGTGTGTGTGAGTCTGTGTGTGTGTGTATGTGTGTGTGTGAGTCTGTGTGTGTGTGTGTCTGTGAGTGTGTGTACTCTGAATGTCTGTCCCCCCCTATCAATTCGAACACGGTGAATGCGAATTGAACGAAATTTGGTACAAAGGTAGCACTAGCAAAGGACACCTCAGTGTCATGTTTTATATCGCCGCCATCTTTACTAAAACTGAATGGCGGCCACTCAAACGTTCAAAACGTAAAATCAAATAACGACTAACCAAATCATCCGATCTCTACCAAATTTGGTAACAACATACCTTCGTATAGGATGCGTCTTGTGACCAAACTACAAGGTCGTCCGCCATACCATTTCAGGATGGCGGCCGTGCGAATTATGCAAACTTTATAATCCATATCATGGGACCCACCAGTTCCGATTATCGAGCCGAGAATCGTTTTAACTGTTCTAAAGGAAGAGGCACGTTCGAAATTAAAAGTTTATTTTGTAATACTATAGTGCAGACGTGATTTTAAAAAGCTGAGCTGATTCAGTAATAAGACAAGATGGCAGCGGATATCTTGTGCCTGACTTATATTTCACTAATTTGAGTATTGCCTGCAATATAGCGTACTGATACAAAATAAATAAACTTTGTATGAAATGCTTTATATATAAATAATATACTCCAGTGACGAAATCGTTTAGTATAAATCATTATTTGCTAACAAGTTCTATGTAAGTCATTTTATATAGAACGATATTCGTTGACACAATTAGCTCAGTGGTAGAGCGTTAGCCTATCGCTCAAATGCCTATGGTTCAAACCCGATCGGAGCTAGGTTTTTTGCTTGAAATGTTATATGTTTATTGTTTTGTAATGACTCAGATGTTTTAAAATTAAGCGTTATATTGTGCATATTATGGTGTAAAATATATATTTAATTAAAACATAATTCGCCAGCAGATTTACTCGAGACATCTAGTTGCCAAAAAGGTACTTATTAACATCCAGATTTTATTGAAAAGTTTCTTCTTCTGGCCGCTAGAATGCACTCGCTCTGTTAGGATTATATTGTTCGATATTTCACCACTAGATATCACGACTAGTCTACGTGGGGCTCCATTGATTACCATTGGCATTCTATGCGCATCGAATTTGAAGAATGACAAGATGATACTACGATACATTTTTACTTTTTATTTTAAAGGGTTTGTAACAGCCTATTTTGCGTTACTTGAAAATGTTATTTGAAGTAAAGAACAAAACGATTTCACATAGTAACTGAATTGAAGCCGTTGGTGTTAGTTTTATTTCAGGCAAATAGCAATCGAAAATATCCACATAGTTTGTATACACACGTCTCTGTAGGTTCATGGAAAGATTTGTTAATTCAATTAGGGTTGTGAAAGCCATGCACAACCAGACGTGTAAAGACATGCCTCAACTCAAAGTTGGATGTTGCCCACGGCAGGTCGTATATGTAATAATAATAATAATAATAATAATAATAATAATAATGTTATTGGTTTTACATCCCTTTTAACTACTGCTGCTTTTAGAGACACCGGGGTGCCGGAATTTTGGCCCGAAGGGGATCTTTAACGTGCCAGTAAATGTACTGACACGGCTCCCTCGCATTTGTGCACCCTCAAATGCCAGCTGACTGCGCCGGAATTTTGGCCCGAAGGGGACCTTTAACGTGCCAGTAAATGTACTGACACGGCTCCCTCGCATTTGTGCACCCTCAAATGCCAGCTGACTGCGCCAGGATACGAACCTCTAACCTAGGGCCCAGCAAGCGAGAACGTTACCGCTGAGCCACGCAGCCAGTCCGGTCGATTATGTCTCCAGATCCATAACATTCTTGATATACTTCTTATCTTTCTTTCTTCAATGATGGTAGCAGTTTTTATCTAGGTTGTGGCGTTTGGTAGAGGTAAATCGTTTCTAAGGTCTTCAACAAAGAATAGTTCTATTATACTCTTTGATAATAACAACGAGTTATAACTATACTCATACATTTAGGAGAAAGTAGGCTATAAGTTCTTTACTGAACATCTTGTTTATATATTGTACAGTCTCAACTTCAGTGGTCCACCCTGTATTAGGTCGTTCATGACATTTGATTACGCCCACTATTTTTCACTGATTCAAGACATCTTTCTACCTGTTATGATTATTAATTTGCTGATATTTATTTATTTACTATTTTGGCACAAGTAGGGGTACCCAGTAGCATTTTGCTTACTTCGCTGACATATCATCTACTCGGCATGAACGTCGTACTAGAACTCGTGACCATAGATCTAGGCCTATTGGAAATGATTGCGTCTACTACCTCAAAGGTGTTGCCGATTTTCTCCAGAAAGGCTCGTCGTTCTCACTATTTTGAGACCGTATAGTCGGTGGAAATCTGGTATACTGATTCAAAAGTTGAGCCGATTACATCTTGAGGATCTACTCCTGCTGTTTCAAGTCATCAGGCATAGCAAACTGGGTGAATAATGTACATATACCCATTTAGATAAATGAAATTGTCAAAGGAATTTAAAAAAAAAGTCCAGATGAGCGCCCAGAAATTGAACAGAGATAAAGTGAAGTAAGTTACTTTATTAAAGCTAATTTAATAGTTTGGTTTATTTGATGTTATTATTTATTCAAGCACAAAACTACTCTGTGAACTTGACAAACACGATCTACTTGAAAGCGCATCTTCAGGTTTTGAGCAGAAAGAAACTTGACAACCTCAAGGAATAGTGGCTAGTGTACTTGGCTATCACCCCTGAGATCCAGATTCAATTCCTATCTCTGCAAAATAAAAATAAAATCGGTTTGAGTCCTGGAACAAGGTACACTCAGCCTCATGAGACAGAACTGAGAAGAAATGGGGCTTCCCCCCGCCCAAATCAGGCATTCTTGGTATGGTTTTCCGTGCGATCCTGCCTCTATTCTAGGCAAACGTAAGGCCACGGTTGTTTCCTTCCTTGTCCTTATTTAAATTGCACACACACATTTCTACAGTAACCACAACAACACAGGCTGCCATATAAGTCTTACACACACTCACATGGGACTGGATAACACGATGTTGCATGCCCCTAAATGAGTTAAAAATAATAATAATAAAAAAAGAGTCTTAAGACCAGTTTGTTTTAACGACCCCATCACATTTAATCGCTGCTTTAAAACAATATTGTATTTACCATTTTACGGTGTATCAAGAAATGCTAGGTACATCAGCTATTTTACTGCAGCAATATCTTTAAAAAGAGCGCTAAAACTAACTTGTATTGGCTAGTATCCTGCTTCAAGCTAATTAATTCCAACAGGTAATCAGTGCCTTAAATTACAAAACAAACTGCACCCATTAACAACCACACCCTTTTGACCAGCTTCGCTGCGATCTGAATGAAATTTAATTTGGCAAGATAAGAAATTAATAGCTTTATTCTCATTGGTTATTACGGAGAACAAAATTACAAGGATTTGAATTAATGTTACGGCAGTAATAACAATGACATTATTATCGGAGGCAAAATATCGTATCTCAACGTACCAGTACCACTTTCGGCCACATTTCTGGAGGGCATCGCACGTATTAGGGCATCATATCCTGTTTACATAGTCCACATCACCTTAAATTACTAACAACTTAATCTTACCAAATGTCTACCATCACTACAAATATGGTGTATAGTATCATTTCTTACTCTTATATTAGATGGTTCAGGGTTAAATTCACAGTTGTCAGTCATCATTCAAAGTCACCATGTTTGAAGAAATTCAAACCGGCATTTTCATGTAACTTGAAAGTTGGCAACATAAGTTGATCGCTCAGTATGGGTGGCTTCGGTGGTGTAGTTGGTAGTACGCTGAGCATCAATGCCCAAGATCGCGGGTTCAAACCTGGCCGAAAACGTCGGATTTTTGAAGAGCGTTAAAAATACCTCAGTACGCCGGTGGCCCCATGTCATAGAGCCATGGCATGTAAAAGAACCTTCCACTAACCACAATTGTCTGAATCTAAATGTGTAGTTTAGATTTGATAACACTCTCTAAGTTACAACGTTCGGTGCCAGGCGCTGGCTGCGGTGGCATCTAGTAGCCAAGTTCACAGCTAGGTGTCGTTGGCGGTAGTATTTGACATTAAGAGTAGGAACTACTTGAAATTGATGGTCTGCAGTCCTTACCCGAATTGCGGATAACACACCCTAATACGGCCATCACAACGAACACTGGTTAACAGACAGATTCTACACACGCCCAAAGTACACAGGGCTATAGGATCGCGTTGTCGCAACCCCTAATCTGAGGAACCAACCATCTCTCGGTATGACGTCATTCCGGGTTAGCCACATAACTCGTATCATAACCTATAATGAAGCGTGTATTGAAGATCAATGACAAATTTTAACTTCTTGTAGTCTGCATATTCTCTCTACTACGTAAAAGTACATCTTGGTGTTGAGGCTACCGTTCTTTGCTGTTGCCCTGGAGGTCCAGGTTTGATCCTCAGATCTGCCAAGAAAACTAATTCTGACGTGAGGACTGGAACCGGGACACTCAGCTTTGAGGAGCAAAACTGAGAGGAAGTGGGTTCAATTCTCATCTCAGCCATCGTGGAAATGGTTTTCAATGGATCCCGACTTCTACTCCACGCAAATGCCAGGATGGTTCCTAACTTAAGGTCACGGCCGTTTCCTTCCCAATCCTCACTCGACCTACAAATACACACACTAATAGAGTCATCACAATAAGACAAAAATTCCACGCACACCCAAGTACACGGGGCTACATGACAACGATGCGCAAAACCCCTAGATGAATCAATAACGTCACTTCTTCCGATCCCGTCGATATTAGGGCATGAAAGACTTCCAGTGTCCTTGGTTTTTCTGCTTAATTTTAACTAGTTATTTCTTGCATAGGGCCTAAAATACCTTCATTCAGTGATTCAGTGAAGCCTCCGTGGTTTAGGCGGCAGCACTCCGGCCTATCACCGCAGTTCCGTGGTTCAAATCCTGGTCACTGCATGTGAGATTTGTGCTGGACAAAAGCGGATGCAGACAGTCTTTTCTCCGGGTACTCCAGTTTTTCCTGTCAAAATTTCATTCCAGCAACACTCTCCACTATCATTTCATTCCAACTGTCATTCATTTAATCATTGCCTCCGAGGAGTGCGACAGGCTTCCGCAGCCGGCACAGATCATATCCTCGCCGCCAGATGGAGGGGCTTCATTCATTCCATCCCTGACCCGGTCGATGGACTGGAAGCAGGCTGTGGATTTTCATTTTCATTCCAGTGATTCAGTAGCGTAGTCGGAATATCATTTCTGCAGGGTCAGTTGAGTGAGGGTAAAAGAAATTAAAATTCCTTCTTTCCCTATCTATCGGCCTAATCTACTTCCCGTACAGCGTATAATAAGTGCCCTATACCATCATCGCCACTGCAACTGTACATTGAAATAGACAGCGTTATGGCATCAAATCAGTACGCCAGAAAAATTAACCAAAACATTCTTTTTTATTGAAATGAAAATACAGAAAAAATATGTGAGTGTTCAATAATGAAATAAGTATACTTCAAAGTAACCTAGTACTAAAGTCAAATTGCCTTAATTTAGCTTTAGTCTGGATATATGAGCCAACGGCCTGTCCATGTTGAAACACCGGATCCCGTGAGAACTCCGCAGTTAAGCAGCATTGGGTGTGGTTGGACCTTGGATGGAATGCCAGTTCAGTGGGGCCACGCACTGTTGATGGGGAAAGGAGGAGCGGAAAGGCCCTGACCACCCTACCGCACGTAAACTACGGCTGAGGATAGCCTCTTCCGAGGCACGGAACTACCTTTGGGCAGAATGCCAATAATAATATTCTATAGTCTACTAATATAATACAGCTGAAGAGTTTGTACGTTTGTGTGTTTGTGTGTTTAAACGCGCTAATCTCTGGAACTACCAGTCGGATTCGAAAAATTTCTTTTGTATATGATAGCCAGATTCAAGAGGAATAGTTTAGGCTATGTAGCATTAGGTTACACCTCTCAGGTAACCATAAAGATTGATTTTTGTTCAGTAAGTCGGAAGATCAAGCGCTCCCGAACAGCTTCAATAATAAGTCTATTGTTGCCGGCCCCGTGGTGTTGGGGTAGCGCGCCTGCCTCTCACCCGGAGGCCTGGGTTCGATTCCCGGCTCCGTCAGGGATTTTAGAAACTGACGTGAGGACTGGAATGGGGTGCACTCAGCCTCGTGAGGACAATTCAGTAGCTGTCTGACAGTGAGGCAGCGCCCCGATCACGAAAACCAAGAATAACGGCCGAGGGGACCCGATGCACTGATCACGCGTCAACCCAATATCTGCGGGCCAAATGCCCCATCAAGGGCTGTACTGCCAGGGGGGGGGGGTTATTATTGATGCCTGGCAATGCGGACTGCATCACGTCGCTCCTACCAGTGTTCTGGTGCAGATTTGCGAGCTGCTTATAAATTGCAGTCACGGGGAGTAATTAGTGCAAAAAGATTTCTTACGCCCAACAGTTATCATCATGACAATAGTAGGCCTCTGTGTAAGGGCGAAGGTGTTGGTGCAGTATACTGAGGTTGGTGCTTTCCGATCCTTACCCCCCCCCCCAGTGGCTCACATCTAGTGGGGCGTGGGTTGGCGGCCACGGGGCCCCAGCTGAGTCCGGCATTGCTTCCACTTACTTGTGCCGCGCTCCTCTCCGTCTTCTTTACTGTCGACCTCACTTGGTCAACTCTTGTTCTCTTCCGACCCCGACGGTATTAGGGGATCCGAAGCCTAGGGAGCCTCATCCTTTCCCGCCTTAATTGGGCCTTGTCTCATCTTTTCTGATACCCATCTTCAGCGAAGGGTCAGCCATCTTTTTCTTTTCATGTTATGTCCTGCCTTCTGCTCAAGGCCCTCAAGGAGGCAGGGCGTTTGTAGCCCCACCACTTCTGGTGCGCCCTGGATATTGCTACACCCTCAGGGGCTCACGGTTGGTGAGTTCGAGAGATGGCGACACCAAGGGATTCCTGAGCTGGGTCAGGGTTTCCCCCCTTTTATCCATTACCTCTGGGGTGGACCCTCTCCTCTTTCACTTTCCTGTCTGCATTTCATGGCTCTCCTTCCTTCCAAGTCCCTCCATCCGCATTCTTCGAGGGTTGAGGGCATTTCTTTTCCTCCTTTCCCTTTATTTTGGGGCCGATAACCTCGATGTTAGGCCCCTCAAAACAACAATTATCATCATCATCATTTCCTTTATTTGCCTTATTCTCCATTTGTTTTCCATTTCTTCTTCTAGTATATAAGTTAGTAGTTAGTTTTATTTGTTGTTTACATTTGCTACCATCTTCACGATTACTCAACCCATTAGGGGCCGATAACCTAGATGTTAGGCCCCTTAAAACAACAATTATCATCATCATTTCCGATCCTTATCCTTGAGTGCTCCAGTTCTGTAGTAGTATTCATTATCATCCATAAAACAAATAAATCCACCGGGCGAAGCCGGGCACTACTGCTAGTACAACATTACAGTAATGCCATGGGTTTTACGTCCCTTTTAACTACAGCGGTTTTTAGAAACGCCAGGATACTGGAATTTTGCCCCGAAGGGGTCTTTAACTTGCCAGTAAATCTATAGACATGGCTCCCTCACGTTTGCGCACCCTCAAATGTCAACTGCCTGTGCGAAAACGTTACCGTTGAGCCACGCAGCCAGTCAATGGCGGATCCGGGCCTTGCGGGGCCCTGGGCGATATGATAAGGTGGGGCCCACAATAGGAAATAAAAACATATCAAATCAAATGGAAAATAGTTTTGTAATAATAATAAAATAAAGAATGGGGTCTCAGGAATCAACCTGGGAGGAGTCCTTGTGGCTCTGGGCAAATGGGAGTGAAATGCGTCGTTGCATGTCACCTGCAACTCAAACATATTGGATTCAGCAAGAGAATCCAACTTAGCCTCTTTCACTCCAACTCCAGCACGTAACCTACCCGAGGTGTCCCCTGTTAAGCCGAGCAACCCAGTGGAAGGTTGGGTAACCACTCCCAGCGGGAAGCTGGGTCGGCGAGCCGATCAGTGCTGGTGGCTCCAAGGCTCACAACCTTGGTAGTACTTTGGCCGGTGTGAAATATCACCGACCCCAATTACAGTTTTTCAACTGTCTCAAGAAAGCATGGAGGAAAATTCAGCAAAAGCTACTACCCCAGGTGGTAACCAATCCACCATCGCTTTCAGCGATGCATGCAGGCCTTCGGATTCTGGGGAGCCAGCACCAAAATGCTTGGAGGTGTCGGAGACTCCACTAAAGATCAAACACAAACATCGGAACTTCTTTGCTACCGTTAATATGAACTCCCTTTTGAAAACTGGTAAACTTAAGCATCTCAATGATACTCTCTCCCAACATCAAATTCTTATTACGGCAGTACAAGAAACAAGATTTACAGATGAACATCCTTTTGAGTCTCAGGGGTACAGAATATTTAAAGGCAAAGTTGGTAAACGTGTTGCAAAGAACATCCCTCACCTTGGCACGGGATTCATTGTAAATAGAAGAATTTTGGACTCGGTCGTAGATTTCAGTTCTCCTAACAGCCGAGTAGCAATCCTCACTTTCCGATGCACGAACAAAATGTATACTATGGTTAATGTGCATGCGCCAATTAATGAGGCAAACAAAAAAGACAGAGAAGGAACAGATGAATTTTGGGAAGAACTGGAGGATATAATGGCTAAAATTCCGGACAAACATATGATTATCTTGCTTGGTGATTTCAATGCTCAACTTGGCCGTGAAAGAATATTCCGAAACATTGTAGGAAGTTACCCAGCTCATTACAGAACCAACCGCAATGGAGAGAGACTTCTGGAGCTCTGTAAGGCGTTCAACCTTGTTATGAAATCTACTGCTTTCAAACACCTGCCAAGAAAGCAGAAAACGTGGACTTCTCCAAATCCAAAACTTGGTGAATTCCAAATCGATCATGTCGCTATTTCACGGAAGGCACACCGAGAGATCCAGAATGTAAAAGTCCTGAGAAGTGTAAATCTTGATTCTGATCACTACCTTTCCAAAATCAAGGTTAAACTTCTTCCAAGAAATACCAGGAGGGTCTGCCGAAGAGAGATCAACTGGTTTGACACAGAGAAGCTACACTTGAATCACGAGTTTACTGAGAAGCTTGAAACTTTGGATCCACAGAATTGGGAACAACTACGAGATGGCATGGTGAGAACAGCTAAAGAGATAGTCCCGCTAACAAAAAGAAGGAAACATCTCTGGTGGACCAGTGAATGTGAAGCAGCAATAAGGCAGAGACAACTAGCATGGCAGAGATGGAACTCTAAGAAGAATTCAGATAACTGGGAGAGTTTTCTGTTAGTGAGGAAACATGCTGCAAAAACCATACGTGGGGTAAAACGTGCATACGACAAAAGTCAATTGGAAAAGATTCAACAAGACTTCAAGAAAAACAACACTCGAGATTTCTACAGAACCTTCAGACAGAATCTCACTAAATACACTCCACCTAGCCTACATTTCAAAGATCCTGAGGGAAAAACTGCCTATAATGACAAGGACAACTGCACTATCCTGGCAAATTATTTTGAGTCTCTCCTTAACTGTGAAAGCCCAGGATCCTCATTCTTATTTGAAGACAATCCAAATACAAACCCGGACTCTACACCACCAACCAAAGAAGAAATTATGCAGATCATTCAGTCACTTAGAAACAATAAGGCACCAGGCGAGGATTCAATAATCGCCGAATTATGGAAGCATGCTGGCGACGTAGCTATCGATAAACTAACAGAAATAATTAGTGAGATATGGGAAAAGGAGGAACTCCCTATTGATTGGACATCAGCTCTGCTTCACCCTCTTCACAAAAAAGGTGATAGAACGAATGTGAACAATTACCGTGGCATCTCCCTCCTTGCAATAACATACAAAATCCTTTCAAAAGCCCTTCAAACTAGAGCAGAGGAACAGTTGGATCCACAATTAGGGGAATATCAAGGGGGATTTCGGAAGGGACGATCGTGTGCCGAACAGATTTTGAACCTTAAATCTATCCTTTCATATCTGAAGCTTAGAAACAAACAGTTTGTAGTGACCTTCATTGACTTCAAAAAGGCTTATGACTCTATCGATCGACCCACCCTATTTGAAATACTGAAAGAACTGGGACTGGACAACAAAACAAGAGCAATCATTCAGAAAACCTTAACCAACACTGCGTCCAAAGTGAAATTCAGGGGAGAAATTTCAGAGCCCTTCGAAATCAAGACTGGTGTAAGACAAGGAGATGGACTATCTCCTTTGCTCTTCAACTGTGTGCTCGAAAAAGTCATCCGGCAGTGGCGAAAAGTAATGAACATTAACAAGTCTGAAAATGGAGTCAGATTGGGCTACAAAAAACAGAACCTGATAGTTGACTGCCTAGCATTCGCAGATGACCTCGCAATTTTTTCAGATTCCCTCGATGCAGCCGCAGCACAAATTAATGAACTCCAGATTCAAGCAGCAAAAGCGGGCCTTAAGATCTCCTTTGAAAAAACAGAATTTATCACTAATATCAAGCTAGCGCCAAAAGAGCTGGATGTAGGACAGGGGAAAATCAAGCAAACGAAAGCGTTCAAATATTTGGGTGAGTGGATAGACCCCAATCTATCTGAGAAGGCAGCTTTCGAGTCACGAATCAGGAAAATGGAAATGGCATACAATCTAACAAAGGCCATTTACAACAAGAAATCCATATCAACAAATGCCAAGTTAAGACACTACCAAACAGTCATCCGTCCAGAGGCTTTGTATGCTGCAGAGTGCCTTGCAATGCATCGCAAGGGACTAACAGAGAAGCTGGAAGTGAAAGAAAGAAAAATTCTAAGAAAAATCTTGGGTCCGGTAAAAGAAAATGGGGAATATAGGAGAAGACACAACCACGAACTTTACACCCACGTGGAAAAAATAACTGATGCCATGAGGAAACGGAGAATTACCTTTTACTGTCATATAACAAGAATGAACCCAGCACGATTGACAAATAGAATTTTCACCTACTTCCTCAAAAAGAAAACCAAGGGAGCTTGGTTCATTGAGGTGGACAAAGATTTGCAAGAAGTGGGAATAACAGGCAACGATATTTGGGAACGTGCCACACTTAAACAAAAACTAACAGCACACCGATGTTTTCAAGAAAAGCCAAAGCTTCCAACTGGCAAGAAGTGGACTGCAGAAAGAAAACAACAGCATCGAGAACTAATGCGAAAGTACTGGGAGGACGTTAAAGCTCGATGCAACAAGAAACAGTTGAAATGACGTGGTCCTTAGATGGCCGAATCGAAAGAAGAAGAAAATAAAGAATGGTTACAATATTTTGAATACACTACAGTACATTTTTTAATATGAAAGAAACCTTTAAGTCCCCTTGAAGAAGATTATGTATACTATAACATATTGAAATATTACTTTGCGACTTTTTTTCCGGCTGAAGTCTTCTATCATTTCACTGAAATATTAACTTGCTGAACGGTCACGGGGAGGTATTTGCTGCACTGAAAAAAGAATATGAATTATAAATTATTTTGCAAAGTATAATTAATTAATCAATTAAATTTAAAACAATCCATGGCGTGGGGCCTCCATCTAGCGGCGATGCCATTCCATTCCCTGACCCGGTCGGTCGACTGGAAGCAGGCTGTGGATTTTCATTTTCATGGCGATCGCCCTCCTCGCCCTCCCGTAGATCCGCCCCTGCAGCCAGTCTTACTTACAACAGTATTTACAACTATTAAACAACAGAAGTTCTTAATTAAACTTTGTAATGAGTCGCATTTTTTAAACCAATTCTATGTTTATTTCGTTAACCGATTGCATTTCTTATGTTTTGGGTTTTTGTTAGTACTTAATGTGTCTATAAGTGTGAAATCCTTTTGAATGGTCAATTTCTATCATAACAAGCTGTTGAAAGGAATGTGTTCGAGACTGTTTTGGTATTAATCATTACTTTTCAAAATCTCTTATATATATTTGATGAGTTTTTTTAGTTGGCTACTTAAACACTTAAATGTAACCGAGTTGACACTGTGCTTTTGCAGACTTATCTGATTTACAGCTTCTCCTGTACTGTACTGGTGAAAGTGTTGGTACATACTGTACTGTACTATAGTAGTGTGTAAGTAGGATATGATCTAATTCAGCTAGCCATGTTTAACATGCCGTGGTATAGCATAACAGCACACGATAAAAGTACTTGTATTTATAAAAATAGAATTTCCTAGCTATTGTACCGTGGTCCATACAGCCAGATATCCGCGTTGGTGGTCATCATTTTTTTGAATTAGTTGATGTAGGGAATCCCCAACATGCAGAGCATGGTTTATTTGAATCTCAGTGTTGTTTTTATTGCGCTATTGACAGAAACCTTCCGTCGGGCGCACATAATCTGTGAGATTAACAGGGAATGTTTTATTCCACACAGGCTTGTGTTTTTCCGTTAACGGCGCGCGCGTCCGAATAGTTTCTGCTCTCATCACCGTTTACATGAGGGTGAAGTCATTCTTATTTCAGTTCACTTCGCTACTTCGTAGTGGACAGATCCATTAGTGAGAATCAAGTGTAGCCTACCCAATTTGCCAAGTAGTAGTGGTTACGAACGAAGAAACACATTTGTAGCCTACGTTAGAATTTAGTAAAGAATGAAAGTACACTTACGAGATCTACACGGGCCAAATATCCGTGTGTGTATGTTTGTATGTATGTCTGTCCCCCGTATAAATTTCCAGACTACGAAACCAAATTTGGTACAGACGTAGTAAGTAGTAGTACCGTGATTAGTAGCACACTAGTGTCAAAAAGTTAAGCATAAGTTACGAATAAGCAGGGCAACAGGAAGTAGATCGCAAATCGCACGACCTAATCACCAACCAACCTTACGTGTTCGCTCTGTATAGGAAGTTAGTATTCCCTGCTTTAACTAGCGGTGTATCCGCAAGGTAAACACAGCCATTGCCTGCACCACATATTGCCTCAGTCGTGTTTGCCCTGTTATCGTGTGCGGAGTGTAGCTTCGTGGTGAACGAGACAACATGATGGCACAATGACGCCATTTGGACACCGTTTAGCAGGGTAGAATACTCGGCCGCCTCGAAGCAGGCCAGACACAGACCGAAGTCGCCGTATCCTTGCATGTGCCACAATGTTTCATTTCCAGGCTTTGGAGACGATTTTGAGACACAGGAGATGCCAGTCGTAGACCAGTACCAGGTTGACCAAGAGTAACCACCACACTGCAGGACCGATATCTGGCCTTAACCGCCAAACGAAATCGGAGTGCATCTGCAAGACAATTGTCGGCGGAGTTTGCAGCCGTCTCAGGAGTTGCCGTTTCCTGGCAAACTGTGTACCGGAGGCTCAGAACAGCAGCGCTGTTTGCCACACATCCAGCGGTGTAAGTCCCGCTCACTCCATCACAGAGACGGACCCGTTTACTGGGAGCCGTCAACGTCGAAACTGGACCATGAATGAATGGAGGCATGTGCTCTTCACAGATGAATCTCGCTTCAGTTTGCAGAACGATTCCCGTCGTGCATTAATCTGGAGAGAACGGGGAAGCTGATACAACCACAGGAACATCGTGGAACGGGACCAGTATGGTGGTGGTGGAATCATCGTGTGGGGCGACATCAAGTTGAATGGCCGTACGGACCTGCACAACTTCATGGGTGGTCCGAGGAACACAGTTAACACTCGGAGATACAGGGATGAGGTATTGAGACCACATGATCGACTCTTCAGAGGTGTGGTTGGTCCAGACTTCATCTTAATGGACGATAATGCCCGACCATACCGCGCTGCTCTGGTGGATGCATTTCTGGCTGGGGAAGACTTTCATCGCATGGACTGGCCAGCGAGGTCTGTGGATCTGAATCCTATAGAACATGCCTGGGATGCATTGTGGGAGGCGAATTGCGTCCTCTCTGCCTCCACCAACGACCCTCCAAGACCTTCGCATTGCCCTTTCGGAGTAATGGGATCGCCTGCCACAAGAGTTCTTGGACCATCTGATAGAGAGCATGCCACGTCGCTGCGAAGCATGTGTGGCCGTTGAGGGTAACCATACACCCTATTAACAGCATATTTTGTTGTGGAAGACATTGCCAAGAATTGTTTGTTTTTGTCAAAGTTGTACCTTAGCTATCAGAACCTTTCTGACACTGTTCTTTGGACAAGTTGTGTGATATATGGTGTGTGATTTAGCTTCCGTTTGTTCTGAAATTTCTATCGGGCGGTATGGCCTCGTTTAGCGATTATGCTTAACTTTTGGACACTAGTGTAGTAAAGGGCACACAAGTGAATATTGACTCAAATACTTGCTCTTTTTTGAAATTCTGATTTTTAGTTTTTCCGTAATTTTGTTTATTGTTATAATTTTTAGTTGTAATTAATATTTTGTTTTATTAATTGTTGGTATTTTCTGCCCACCTCTAAACTTTTCATTCCATTCTAAGATTGTATACTTTAATCTGTGTTAAGAGGGGCAGATGACCTCGTAGTTCCTCCCCTTATAACAACAATAACTAACTAGTAATGGGCACCTCAGTGTCATGTTTTATATTTTCGCCATATTAACGAGAAGAGAATGGTGGCTATCAAAGTATTCAAAGCTTCAATATACTAAACTAGTTACCAGATCTCTACCAAATTTTGGAAAAGCTAACTTTAATGTGAGAAACATCTGAAGCGCAAACTACAAGGTCATCAGTCGAATGATTTGAAGATGGTGGTCATGCGAATCATGCAAGCATTATAATCGATAACTTATGACCGAATGAAACATTGTTCAAAGTACTTGACATTGAGGTGGTATTATAAAAGGACCCCCCGTTGCCTACGTAATAACTCAGGACTCATCTTGAAATTGCGAAGACAAAATATCCAATACCAGCAATGGCGGCTAAGGTTCTACGGGTACCTTCTACGAACGGACAATAACAGACTTATAATAGATTAGGCTTTCACGGCCGGCGTTTATAACTATGTACAAGTGGTCCAGGCTTGTAGACTGTGGTCCAAGCAGGATGTTATCTCCCAACATTTCACCGAAAACTGCGTCCGGCATTATCAAGTATCCGCTCCTTCGGTTAGTCAGTAGCCTGGACTACTTGTACGTAGTTATTATCAGGTGGATCTTCTACTTGCTTAATAACTGTAAGCCTGTCGCTCAATGGAGAGCAAAATAACTTGGTAGTCCACAGGCATTTCTTACCTTGATGTTCAATATCGTTCCAAATATGGTTATCTCTCGGTCTCCATCTCCCAAAGAGTCTAAGTGTCGGAAATCCCTCTAACAGGAGAGAGAGGAAAAATTATCAGCCGGGCTCAGGAGTAATTGGGAACGAAAGAGAGCATCGAAGAAGAACTAATCATAAGTGCTACTTAGTGGGTTTAAATAAAAAATAATCCTATGTAACAAGTTTCATAAATAGATGTAAGGACAAATAATAAATATATATATGAAGGACATTTCCCTTCTCAAAAAGGTCGGCTTAGACTACCTTGCCTATCTCATGAACCACGCCTGCAATGCAACCAAATCCGTGTTGATGTTGCGGACAAGTTGAGTTCCACTTGCAATGCGGCTAGAAATTTGCGCTGGTGGTGTGTGATTATTTTCTTCGCCTTACTAAATATGGCGTGAATCAACTTATAAGTTATTTCGTTAGTCAATAATATCACTTGTCTGTGTGTAAGTATGTGTGTGTGTCCCCTAATAAAATCTAAACAGCTCGAGCAATTTCAATGAAACTCGGAAAAGACAAAGAACTATTTTTTCCAACCCCAACCATGCCCTTCAAATTTTATTACGTCTCACCAATCCAACATGATGGCTGTGCGAAATATTTCGCCGGCATTCTGTATCTCCGAAACTATTGCTGATATGACCCTTAAATTTTGTACGGTGATAAAAGGAACTACTAAAAGTTCACCTCTGTAATTTTTGAAAACCTGTTAAGTACAAAACGAAGATGGCGGCCAGGCAAATTTGAAACATTCAAATAGACTTGCATCCGAGCGCAGTGAAACTCTGTACAGCAAATGTTTATACACATTGCAATGCACTGGCATCTAATGTTTATAATTGTGCATAAAACTCAAGATAACGGCTGTGCAAAATTTTAAATTAAGTTTTTATTTATTGTGTCCTAATAATGCGATCAAAATCAATGTTTGAATAATAAACCTACGCAATAATCGTCATCTAATAGCACATAACTCTATGGCCTACTAAAGAAAGATCTAACATGGTGACCAACCAAAATATTTAGACGGTCTCAATATCTACGAAAATATTACAGCAATCAAATTGAAATGTTGTATGTTGACAGAGGCAATTAACGTAAGAAGTTATATGAAGATAAGCTATTTAGTTCTTCACGGAACTACTTGTCTTATCTGGGAGCCGTAACCAATGAATGGTGTTTGGAAAAACTCCCGATTGGAAGCATTCAAATCGCTCAAATTCCAGGAAAACTTCAACAGAGTCTTTAGAAATTGCAACCTACATCTCAACAAGGTATCCAACCTCCTACTGGTCATGACGAACAGAGAATTAGATATCTCTATTTAAAATACATCTATAAAAATGTGTTTTTTCGTTTCCAGCTTAGGACATTCATGCGAGCAATATTTCAACAGTGCTTTGTTGATTGGTAAAAGGAATGGGAGATTTTAATCGTTTAGAGTTCTAAAAGAAAGTTAACATTTGGTTCAAAAGGTGTGCTTTTTGTTTGATAAGTTAACACTAAGCTTCATTAGCCTACTTTCGATTTTTGCAAAAAATGAAAGTAGACTTATGAGATCAACACAGGGCGAAAAAAGTGTGTCTGTCTGTGTGTGTGTATGTGTGTGTGTGAGTCTGTGTGTGTGCGTGTATGTGTGTGTGAGTCTGTGTGTGTGTGTGTGTGTGTGTGTGTCTGTGTGTGTGTGAGTGTGTGTACTCTGAATGTCTGTCCCCCCCTATCAATTCGAACACGGTGAAACCGAATTGAACGAAATTTGGTACAGAGGTAGCACTAGTAAAGGACACCTCAGTGTCATACTTTATATTGCCGCCATCTTTACCATAACAGAATGGCGGCCACTCAAATGTTCAAAACGTAAAATCAAATTACGGCTAAACTAATTATCCGATCTCTACCAAATTTGGTGACAACATACCTTTATATAGGACGCGTCTTTGACCCAAAATTCAAGGTCATCGGCCATGCCATTTCAGGATGGCGGCCGTGTGAATTATGCAACCATTTTAATCAATAGCTTAAGACCCACCAATTCCGATTATCGAGCCTAGGGGGGGTTAAGCTATCCTGAAGGTCGTGATCCGTTATTTATTATAATTTAATATTATAATATTATACAGTACGAGTGGCTTAAAAGAGCTGAGCCGTTTGTGTCACACGACAAGATGGCAGCTGTCCTCATGTGCCTGTCTTATATTTCAGTAGTTTTAGTATGTTGTATGTGATATACCGTACTGATACAATAATATAAACTTTGTATGAAATGATCTTTAATGAAGATGTACTGCAGTGAAGAAATCGTTTATTTAAAGTCATTATTTGCCAACAGTTTGATTCTAATATGTCAGTTAAGAACACCTGACGTCATGGATAGGGTTAGCTCTGGGCTAGCATGTTAGTCTGACACGCAGTTGACTGGGGATCGAGTACTGCTAGAGTTAGTTTTTAGCCTACTTTCGATTTTTGCAAAAAATGAAAGTAGACTTATGAGATCAACACAGGGCGAAAAAAGTGTGTCTGTCTGTGTGTGTGTATGTGTGTGTGTGAGTCTGTGTGTGTGTGTGTATGTGTGTGTGTGAGTCTGTGTGTGTGTGTGTCTGTGTGTGTGTGAGTGTGTGTACTCTGAATGTCTGTCCCCCCTATCAATTCGAACACGGTGAATGCGAATTGAACGAAATTTGGTACAAAGGTAGCACTAGCAAAGGACACCTCAGTGTCATGTTTTATATCGCCGCCATCTTTACTAAAACTGAATGGCGGCCACTCAAACGTTCAAAACGTAAAATCAAATAACGACTAACCAAATCATCCGATCTCTACCAAATTTGGTAACAACATACCTTCGTATAGGATGCGTCTTGTGACCAAACTACAAGGTCGTTCGCCATACCATTTCAGGATGGCGGCCGTGCGAATTATGCAAACTTTATAATCCATATCATGGGACCCACCAGTTCCGATTATCGAGCCGAGAATCGTTTTAACTGTTCTAAAGGAAGAGGCACGTTCGAAATTAAAAGTTTATTTTGTAATACTATAGTGCAGACGTGATTTTAAAAAGCTGAACTGATTCAGTAATAAGACAAGATGGCAGCGGATATCTTGTGCCTGACTTATATTTCACTAATTTGAGTATTGAATGCAATATAGCGTACTGATAAAAAATAAATAAACTTTGTATGAAATGCTTTATATATAAATAATATACTCCAGTGATGAAATCGTTTAGTATAAATCATTATTTGCTAACAAGTTCTATGTAAGTCATTTTAAATAGAACGATATTCGTTGACACAATTAGCTCAGTGGTAGAGCGATAGCCTGTCGCTCAGATGCCTATGGTTCAAACCCGATAAGAGCTAGGTTTTTTGCTTGAAATGTTACATGTTTATTGTTTTGTAATGACTCAGATGTTTTAAAATTAAGCGTTATATTGTGCAAATTATGGTGTAAAATATATATTTAATTAAAACATAATTCGCCAGCAGATTTACTCGAGACATCTAGCTGCCAAAAAGGTAACTTCCAGATTTTATTGAAAAGTTTCTTCTTCTGGCCGCTAGAATGCACTCGCTCTGTTAGGATTATATTGTTCGATATTTCACCACTAGATGTCCCGACTAGTCTATGTGGGGATCCATTGATTACTATACCATTATCATTCTATGCGCATCGAATTTGAAGAATGACAAGTTGATACTACGATACATTTTAACTTTTTATTTTAAAGGGTTTGTAACAGCCTATTTTGCGTTACTTGAAAATGTTATTAAGCGTTATATTGTCCACATTATGGTGTAAAATATATATTTAATTAAAACATAATTCGCCAGCAGATTTACTCGAGACATCTAGCTGCCAAAAAGGTAACTTCCAGATTTTATTGAAAAGTTTCTTATTCTGGCCGCTAGAATGCACTCGCTCTGTTAGGATTATATTATCGAAAATATCCACATAGTTTGTATTCACACGTCTCTGTAGGGTCATGGAAAGATTTGTTAATTCAATTAGGGTTGTGAAAGCCATGCACAACCAGACGTGTAAAGACATGCCTCAACTCAAAGTTGGATGTTGCCCACGGCAGGACGCAATAATAATAATAATAATGTTATTGGTTTTACATCCCTTTTAACTACTGCTGCTTTTAGAGACACCGGGGTGCCGGAATTTTGGCCCGAAGGGGATCTTGAACGTGCCAGTAAATGTACTGACACGGCTCCCTCGCATTTGTGCACCCTCAAATGCCAGCTGACTGCGCCAGGATACGAACCTGCAACCTAGGGCCCAGCAAGCGAGAACGTTACCGCTGAGCCACGCCGCCAGTCCGGTCGATTATGTCTCCAGATCCATAACATTCTTGATATACTTCTTATCTTTCTTTCTTTCTTTCTTTCTTCAATGATGGTAGCAGTTTTTATCTAGGTCGTGGCGTTTGGTAGAGGTAAATCGTTTCTAAGGTCTTCAACAAAGAATAGTTCTATTATACTCTTTGATAATAACAACGAGTTATAACTATACTCATACATTTAGGAGAAAGTAGGCTATATGTTCTTTACTGAACATCTTGTTTTTTCTTGAATTCTTTTACAAATGATGTGCACGAGCTTTTTCCACAGATGCTGAATAAAATGTCATTTAGCTCAAAGGAGAGAATAAAGTATACACTCGTATATTAATAAAATCACAGTCCCAGCATCGCACATAAACAGAAGATATTAGGAAAAGGAGAATAGAAGAACTAGATACACGTTGTCATTAACCACAGCCTTCTTAATGCCTCTGTACGGTGCTGTCCTCTTGTGGGTTATGTGGGTAATATTGTTCCAAACATAACTCTGTGTAAATGCCTGAGCTGGCCTCCTGAAGTATGGCAATTTTGTAATACTGGTAGTTCAACTATTAGCCACGATCGCGCTCCGAATACTTTTAAACACTGCCAGCTGGATCGCCTCCCTCCTGGCTACTTTAAACTGCCTACTCATTCAACACCCATAGAACACTGCCATCGTAGTACATTACGATGGCAGTGCATAGGCGTACAAGATAAAGATTAATTCACCGATAGGTCGCAGCACCAACCTACTGTGATTGGGGCGGAAGATTCTTAATTTTGCAGGCTGGCTTAATATAGAGATTAACGAACGTGAATGCATTACAATAAGTTAGTAGTTTTGTTATTCAATCATCATAAAGTATATAATATTGATTTTGACACTTACTGGCTTATTATCAATATAAAAGAAAACAAACAATACATTGTGGTAGAGGTGATTGTGTTAGGGATGAGGACAAAGAGTCATAAAGATACCCATACATTTAGGAGAAAGTAGGCTATATGTTCTTTGCTGAACATCTTGTTTTCTTTTTATGTTCTTATTTGTGTCTTTATATCTACTTTTCTCTAATATTGCTAAAATTATTCCCTTTGTGGTCGTTAATTCAAACTGTGGCTTCTTTGTTAACTCAATACAGTAGATTACGTTTAACAATAGCGGTAGCTACGCTTGCTAAGGCGCAATGGTAGGCCATGGGGCAAAGTTATCGGTGGACTCTGTAGATGTGGGTTCGAACCCCACATCGACCGTCCTTGAAATGGAATTCTCGTGGTTTCTTATTTTCAACTCCAGGCAAATGGGAGGGTGGTACATTCCTTTAGGCCACGGTGGCTTCTTTCCAATTCTTCACACAGTTTCATTCATATCCATTCTTTTCACCATTCATTAACTCCTCTCCTGACGTTGGCGTCTTAAGGGGGTCCAGCCGTATAAACCACCAGCCGTGGAGAAGTTCATCACAGTTCATCCCTGACTCCTTTGAAACGGGAACAATGAGGGCTGGACATACGGAATAGATGAATTGTAGACCCAAATAACATTGCAGAATTTGAATCTTATTATTATTCATCTTTCTGATTTTATTGAAATAATATAACCATTTCTAATTTTAAAATTGAATCTGTTTCTTTCATAGAATTATAAATACCAGCCTTAAGTGGGATGGCAAATTTCGGTTAATTCGAATGTCTAATCTGAAAGATTAGTTGCGTTCGATGACGACAGTGTTTAGGTTGCGACTGATGGGAGTTTTATGTACTGTACATTAACAGCTATCAGTTCCGTGTATACAATGAATAAGGGTTATTGTCTCTTTTGACTGATGCTGCTTTAGAGAAGACGGAATGGTGAAAATTTAACTTGTCGGATGTATTAAACATGATAGTATATCTACTGACATGAGTTTCTAGTATATAGCCTAAGCAAACTTACAGCACATACCAACCGACTGCACCGGGATTTATTGCCTCTGACTTGAGTAGAGCTTATTCGGTACTTATTCGGTACACTACTCAGACGTCCACTCTGTGTACTTGTAGGATGCGGTGGAATTTGTCTCATACTCTAATGTTAGCATGGTAGGCCTATATGTTGTGTTGTGTTGTGTATATCTGAAGTATTAGATGATGATAATAATTGGTGTTTTAAGGGGCCTAACATCTAGGCTATCGGCCCCTAATGGTCTGGGTGATAGCAAAAATGACAATGAAATGGAAACTAGAACGAAAATTAAGTGAGAGGGAAAATACAAAATGGAATTCAGATTGAAATGACTCACAAAAAGTAGAGCGGGAATACTTACAAAAGGTAATGTAGAAGGAAAATACTCACGAAAGGAATAGATTGAAAAAGGCGCACGTATGTAGCTGAGGTTCAAGGTTCGTAAAGAATGCAATGTAGGCCTGGATTCGAAATACACACATCAAAAAAAGTTTTGCATCACCTCGGTTAGAGAGTTCCGGAACCGTTAAATGCAAAGGGAATAGAGATCAACACAAACAACATTTCAGCTCGTTTTATTGCTCATGAGACCCACACATTGCATGTTGTACCATCATACAGCTAGACTTTCAGCATTTGTGGGCCAGATTGCAGTACACACCACTACCTCTAATACCCAGTAGCACGTCCTCTTGCATTGATGCATGCCTGTATTCGCCGTGGCATACTATCCACAAGTTCATCAAGACACTGTTGGTCCAAATTGTCCCACTCCTCAACGACAATTCGGCGTAAATCTCTCAGAGTGGTTGGTGGGTCAAGACGTCCATAAACAGCCCTTTTCAACATATCCCAGGCATGTTCGATAGGGTTCATGTCTGGCGAACATGCTGGCCACTGTAGTCGAGCGATGTCGTTATCTTGAAGGAGCGCATTCACAAGATGTGCACGATGAGGTCGAGAATTGTCGTCCATGAAGACAAATGCCTCTCCAATATTCTGCCGATATGGTTGCACTATGGGTCGGAGGATGTCATTCAGGTATCGTAAAGCCGTTTCGGAGCCTTCCATGACCACCAGTGGCGTACGTCGGCCCCACATAATGCCACCCCAAAACATCAGGGAACCACCACCTTGCTGCACTCGCTGGACAGTGTGTCTAAGACGTTCAGCCTGACCAGGGTGCCTCCAAACACGTCTCCGACGATTGTCTGGTTGAAGGCATATGCGACACTCATCGGTGAAGAGAACGTGATGCCAATTCCGTGGGGTCCATTCAGCATGTTGTTGGGCCCATCTGTACCGCGCTGCATGGTGTCGGGGTTGCAAAGCTGGACCTCGCCATGGACGTCGGGAGTGAAGTTGCGCATCATGCAGCCTATTGCGCACAGTTTGAGTTGAAACACGACGTTCTGTGGCTGAACGAAACGCATTATTCAACATGGTGGCATTGCTGTCAGGGTTCCTCCGAGCGGCAATCCGTAAGTAGCGGTCATCCACTACAGTAGTAGCCCTTGGGCGGCCTGAGCGAGGCCTGTCATCGACAGTTCCTGTATCTCTGTACCTCCTCCATGTCCGAACAACATCGCTTTGGTTCACTCTGAGACGCCTGGAAACTTCCCTTGTTGAGAGCCCTTCTTGACACAAAGTAACATTGCGGACGCGATCGAACTGCGGTATTGACCTTCTAGGCATGGTAGAACTACAGACAACATGAGCAGCGTACCTTCGTCCTGGTGGAATGACTGGAACTGATCGGCTGTCGTACCCCCTCCGTCTAATAGGCCCTGCTCATGCATGGTTGTTTACATCTTTGAGCAGTTTTAGTGACATCTATGAACAGTCAAAGGGACTGTATCTTGGATACAATATACACAGTCAACGTCTATATGCCGGAGATCTGGGAACCGAGGTGATGCAAAACTTTTTTTGATGTGTGTACTTATAAAATGCAATTGAAATTCAAAATACTTAAAGAATGCAAATGAGGTTGAAAATACGTACAAAATGTATGGTAGATTCAAAATACTCATTACGAGTGAAAATATGTACAATATGTATGGTCGATTCAAAATACTCATTTGGAGTGAAAATACGTACAAAATGTATGATAGATTCAAAATACTCATTTGGAGTGAAAATACGTACAAAAAGTATGGTCGATTCAAACTACTCATTTGGATTGGCAATACTTACAAAATGCAATTTAGATTGAAAATAATTACAAAATGTAATTTAGATTCAAAATACTCACAAAATGCAATTGAGAATCAAAATACTTACAAAATTCCCACCACACAAAATGCAATTTAGTTTGAAAATACTTACAAAATGCAATTGACATCCAAAATATTCACAAAGGTGCCACCACCTACATTGAAAGACTTACTAAAAAGCAAGTTAGATTGTCAGTCCTTACAAAAGGCAATTGAGGATGAAAATAAAGGCAAACTGTATGGTAGATTCCAAAAATTATTTAGAGGTTATTTAGGTACACGGGGAACCAATTCAGAATAAGCGATCAGGAAAGATGAGAAAAGGGCCAATGAAGGCGGGAAACTGAAAGACTCCCTAGGCCTCAGATACCCTTAATACCGTCGGGGTCGGAAGAGAACAAGAGTTGGCCAAAAGAGGCCGATAGGAAAGAAGACTGAGAGGAGCCCGGCACAAGTAAGTGGAAGCAATGCCGGGCCCCGTGGTCGCCAACCCAAGTCCCACTAGATGTGAGCCCTGAAGTATTAGAATGATGATAATAATGATAATTGTTGTTTTAAGGGGCCAAACATCTAGGTTATCGGCCCCTAATAGTCTGGGTGATAGCGAAAATGACAATGAAATGGAAACCATAACGATAATTAAGTGAGACGGAAAATACTTACAAAAAGGAACTCAGATTGAAACTACTCACAAAATGGAGAGCGGTAATACTGACAAAAGGGAATTTAGAACGAAAAATACTCACAAAAGGAATAGATTGAAAAATACGCACAAAATGTAGGCTAGGTTCAAAAGACGTACAAAATGCAATGTAGAGTCGACATACTTACAAAATGGAATTGAAATTCAAACTACTTACAAATTGCAAATGAGATCGAAAATACGTACAAAATGCAATTGTGGTTCAAAATACTTACAAAATGCAATTGAAATTAAAAATACACAATGCAATTTAGATTGAAAACCGCCCATTTCAGATTCTAAATACACACAAAGTGCAATTGAAATTCAAAATGCTTACAAAATGCAATTGAAATTGAAAATCTTTACAAAATGTACGGTAGATTCAAACTACTCATTCGGAGTGACAATACTTACAAAATGCAATTTAGATTGAAAATACTTACAAAATGTAATTTAGATTCAATATAACCATAAAATGCAATTGAGAATCAAAATACTTGCAAAATACCCACCATACAAAATGCAATTTAGATTTAGAATTCTTGCGAAATGCAGTTTAGGTTGAAAATTCTTACAAAATGCAATTGAAATTCAAAATACTCACTAAAATGCCCCTGCTCCTACATTGAAAGACTTACTAAAAAGCAATTTAGATTGGCAATCTTTACAAAATGCAATTGAGGCTGATAAACACTCGCAAAATGCAATTTTGATCGAAAAATCGTACAAAATGCAACGTAGACTAAAAATACCTACAAAATGTAGTGTAGATGAAAACAAAATCGCTAAAAGGAATTTAGATACACCGGGAGCTAATTAACAAAGACAGTGAGGGAATCTTAAAGAGAAAGAAATATAATGAAAAGAAAACAAGAGGTGTGACCCCTCGAAGAAGGAGGGATCAGAAAAGATTAGACAAGGGCCAATTAAGGCGGGAAAGTGAAAGACTCCCTAGGCCTCGGATACCCTAATACCGTCGGGGTCGGAAAAGAACAAGAGTACAATAATAATGTTATTGGTTTTACGTCCTTTTAACTACACTGGCTTTTAGAGACGCCGGGGTGCCGGAATGTTGCCCCGAAAGGGATCTTTAACGTGCCAGTAAATGTACTGACACGGCTCCCTCGCATTTGCGCACCCTCAAATGCCAGCTGACTGCGCCAGGTTTCGAACCTGCAACCTTGAGTTCAGCAAGCGAGAACGTTACCCCTGAGCCACGCAGCCAGACGACAGGAAAGAAGACGGAGAGGAGCTCGGCACAAGTAAGTGGAAGCAATGCCGGACTCAGCTGGGGTTCCGTGGTCGCCAACCCACGTCCCACAAGATGTGAGCCCCTGGGGGATGAAGTAGGCTATTAGGGATACGTAGCCTGGACTAGTAATGGAGAAATGGAGGATAATCCCAAAAGCGACCGACATTGGGATATTAACCCATCTTCCAGATCCAGGGCTACGGAATCTTTCTCCACAATCGTATCCTCAATAATAACACCACCTCCGTCAGCAAGGACTGTTTCTACAATGTTAAGTAACCAGAGAGTTCAGTATAATTTCATGGTCTTCCATTTTGCCCTTACTGAAATAACCACCTTCTGTGGTCTCAGGGCACGTATTGAACCCGCTGAGCTATGGTTCATGTGATATTTTTGTGACGGAATAATTATTATGGGATGTAGTACTTTTGAACATACCCAGAATACCACGTGGAGCAGAGAGCTCATGCTATACTCTTTGAAGTAGCGCTCAATTGCATTTTTGACTTTGGAGGTCTTGTTAATCACTTTTATCCTTTCATAAGACTCAGAATATTCTAATTCGTCATTCTGTATTATTGAATCATTTTGGTGAATGATTATTACGTTTTTGGTAAGGTATAACACTTGCAGATGCGCAAAGAGCTATGAAAGTAGTCGCTCAATGACTTCGTTTTGGCGACCTACTTCCGAGTGAAAGTCAGTGACGACACTACATCTGGAGATCTGACGCCAGACAGGCGTGTTTCGAGTATCCGTCCGTCGCGACGTGGACATTATAAATATTTTTGTGCTCAAGTGAGCATCCGACTGCATCGTATGTTGAAAATAACTATACTAACGTTGTCACACATTGTGGACATATTATTGTTCTACGAAAGGCCATATTAGGCAATATTTTCTACAAACTGTAATTGGTGCCATACGCCAGATATTTTTCCCACGTGTAAGTGGAAGGGCAAAGTGCCACGCCGAAAATATAAGAGTTATCGTCTGATAATTGTGCCAAGACGACGTGATTATTACTGCCAACGATCACAACATTATTGCTACGGAAATTCTGAATTGAAAATATCAATTTTATCGCGGATGCCACGTGATTGATAAAACGTGATACAATTGCACGTGCTAACAAGCAAAGCATCGCATCGTGTTGAATCTTGAGGATCAACAGGCTGAAAACTACAAAATACTGTGGAGAACACTATTATTTGCATTGTCCACAATAATCACGCCAAAACGCCGAGAGGAACGAGATATTTCGACATTTTCGACATCATGTAAGACATTGAACTTTTCCACGCCATGGTGAAGAAGACGATTATGGGCTAATACCATTCCGGTATGAGGGAGACGTCGTGATGGAGACCACCAGCTTGATGGAACGTCAGGATGCCGAGGACGCAGACGAAGGAACGTGGATGCCGACTTCCAGGCACATTCCAGACCTTTTTGGGAGACCATCATCCGGAGGCGAACGAACCCTGGTTGCTTGGGAGGTCCAGATTGGTGAATCCGTGGAGGACAGGACCATGCTGGAGAGCCAAGCAGAGTTTTTCGCGACCCTGGTCGATGAATGTCTGAGCCGATGTGAGAGCTACCAAAAGTCGTGAGTTTGGGCACCCTTTCTTTTGTAATAGTCCGCGGTGGTATATTTAGATATCGTAGTTTTTTTTTGTGAATCAACCGCACTTATGTGTCAGCCATTTGCTAGGTAGGGTTGTAATTATTATAATTGTTGTTTATTTCAGTCATTGTGAGTCACCCTGTGGGGTAGACCAGTTTTGGTTAACCCTGGTGCCGTCCTGATGGACGTCGTACCACGTTATAGCCGACCCACTGCCAAACATGACTGTAATCATTTGCAGCTATTTTGCTCAGCCATGTGTAGGATATTTATCCGTGGTTTCATTCAGATGTCATCGTCACTTTATTTAACTGCAATCTTTGCAACCAGTCTGTTGAGACTTATGACCTCGTTAGATAGGTCGTATCGTTAGGAAACCAACTGTAGTTTCCAGTTTTATAAAAATATGCTGTATTTTCATTTTTTAAAGCGCTCAGAAGCCAATTTATAGTCAAATACTGACAGATTTATTATTTTGGAGAAAATGTAGATGTCAAGCATCGAACTAAGTGCACTATCGCATCATTATGCAGGTCTAGAGTTGCAGATCTGTGCCATATTTATCAATTTGTTACTACTTTGTTTCTGTCATGAGGACACAGGTGTTAATGTTATACTGAGAACTTAATAAGTGTTATATCTTTGATGAGCAAAGAAGCTCGTGAGACATGCTGCTATGTCTGTGATTTACTATTCTTTGAAATGAAGGACTGCGATACTTTATTGTACAGTTAAATTGTAACGTGTTTAGCACGCGGATTCTATAAGGTTTTTGTACCAAGCATATGCTAAGAATGACAAGGCCAAATATTACGGTATTATATAATGTTAAAATTAGCCGGCCTTGCCTGTTGAAAAATGTGGTCAGTGAAGGACTGCAATTTGTGAAGTTGTCACCAATAAACTGGTTTGTTGACCCAGTAACCTTGAAAACAAATGCTTGAAAGCGAGACAGAACTACGATAACATAGGACAGAATGTTGATTTCATTCATCTCTTTCTTTCAATGCAGCTATTGCTCATGTTTCTTACTGTATTTTTGTTCATTTGTTTTTCTTGGATTTTCATACTGATAGTTGGATATTTTGCTGCGAGGAATGTCATTTCGACATGTCCAGGGTTGTCAGGTTTCTTTATGCATTGTTGGCGATCCTCTTGAGAGAGGCAAATTATAATGAAGGCAATTTGGTTATTAAATGCGAGGTTTTTGCCGCAGGTAACCCATGATATTATGTGCCTTGAGTGAGTAAGACGTGCCATTGTTGTAAGTCGCGCATCTGTTGTTGTTATATGGCATTATTATGAGAGTTGTTGAAAGCGAGGTATTTACCGCTGATAACTCGTGTTATTGTGAGTCCGAGCCGAGTTTGCTCGTTGAGTTTTCCGACTATTGAGTCGATGTTTTGCTGCGGGAGAATGATCTTTAGAAGACTACTCCTTGTCAGGCCTTTGTCTACGCCATAAACCTACGGAAGGAACATAAACCGACATAATAAACATCATCCGCATAATTGTTTCAAACAAGATCTAACTAACATATTATTTCCATTTAAACTTTGACATTCTAACATTTGAACCTGCTGACATGGCCGTGCAGATGAAGGGATTTCCTTTATTGGAAACGACGAAGACTGTAGACATTTTTGTTGTGACCTGGCGCACACATGAACCATTAGTTCATAGTGTGTGGAGCGCAGGCCATGTGATTGTCAGACGTGGTTTTAACTACGCTATCACCGACATTACTATCAAGCTAGATGACAATGGTTTACAAAGAGTTAACCATGGGGCAGGAAGGCATTATAATAAAAACTGTGTTGTACTATAATTATTGATGTCATGAAGCTGTATTTTTCCCCATGTTACCTTTATTGCGTGCTATTTTAGCACATGATTGTTGATTAGATTAATTGTTTTTAAATGGCTGTACACTTAGCTTTGTATTGTAACTGTTTTGCTATTACGGACGTCACCGCCGTAACTTTGAATGTTAACTGATAGGACTTAGCTAGAAAAGTTAAATGTAAATGTGGAAATGGTACCACCATAACTTAGCTTTGCTTTGCTCCTTCACTTAAATGTAACTTCATATTAGCTTGATCATGTAACTTGTATTAGGGATTTTGCGTCGTACCATTTACCCGGCGTTGTTGCTGTTGCTTACTTATTGTGTATTAGATCTTTCGCGAGGGTTAATGTAACTTCATTGTTAGGGACTTGAACTTTTATTATCATTAACTTTTAGCTTGCGGATTAGCCGAATATAACCCTCCGAACTAGGATAGGGGTTTGTGGAAATCTACAATAAATTTTCACGGTGTTTTACATAAGCCTGGATGTTTAATTTCACAGTCTAGTTTTTGAGGTGAACCTTTCCTTAGGCCGTCTTTGACCATCGCAACCATGTACCACGAACCCCGTGGACTATAGAACCTCGTGCCGCATTGGCCTATTGTTAGGAAGTTCACCTGATCCTCACGGCAATCTTTTAAAGGTCCGACGGGGGAGATGTTAGGAGAGTCATCGCGGTTGTTGGATATCCCGACAGCTTTACCGGAGGACTTCTGAAGGTCACTCACAAATATGTGCCGTTGCCACCCGGCTGACGGTCACAGTATTGATATCTAGGTTCGATTGTTGGCTCTGACAAAATATTTAACCACCAGGGAAGCTACTGTGCTCAATCGAGTTTCATTGAGGAGCTATTGGCAACTCCAGCTATCTGATATAACATCTAGCGATAAAAATGAGAAACTTACCAAGTAGGGTACATTTGTCACGTGGTGACTGTTTGTATATGGTTTCTTGTATTGGTAAACAGATCGTGGTAAATTGTTCGTGTCTTTATACATAAGTAATAAGTTTTACTCGTTGATAGAGTGAAAAATGAGTAAAAGCAAAGTGTATTGCTCAGTTTACGGCTGTAAGTCGATGTATAAGAGGGCTGCGGATATACGTTTTCATCACTTTCCAAAAGATGCAAATAGCAATAGCCGAAATGTGATGATACCTAATAATACCTAATACCTAATAATAATACCTTTCCACCCCGGGAAGGATCTAACACTTGTCGAGGTAGACAGACAGAAGACCTGCGACGTAAAGCCAGCGAAGGTTATTCAGTTTAAAAACAGCTGTTACGATGGGCGCGCTGGTAAGATTGAAGTTACTTGAATAATTAATTAAATAATTAATTATTGGCTGCTTGGTAGGGAGAAGGGATGAGTTTAACTTGTATTAAAACTCGGGGGGGGGGGGGGGGGGCGACAGGAATTGCTTGATTTGGATGGTTAAAAGGTGGGTTTGGTGTTGAATATTTGAATGGTAGCGGACTCACTCATTCTACAGTGCCCACGGGGAGGCAAATTAGGCCTATATGACTCGTAGTGGAATAGCTCGAATATCGAAGAACTTAGCGATTACGAGGTGTAGGCTTGGCGGAAAGGCTGACGGATCATCAGTTTGACATCAATTCACGATATAAGTCGGAGCTTGGAACAGTGGCGTCTGGTTTGCGTGGATGCTAGTCTCGGAATGATAAAAGTAGCACAGCTTCGGTGTGTTATTTATTTGTTTATGTACCGTATTTCTCTATTTGAATGTCCTCGGCGTTGACTCAGGATCGACATTTACATTATATTGCGCATAATAGTACCGAAATAATGTCCGAAGTGTAGCCCTGTATAAATTTGAATCAGCTGATCTACATCAACCATAAAAACTGATGATTGATAATATGCAAATGACACCAAAAAACCAGTGGAACACACAAATTAGATCACGTGTATCGCACAGTTATACATATATACAATTAAAAATAACACTGTCATTACTTTAGAGACCACATTTACTGATTATAACCGAAAAATAAAAAGTGTCCCATATCAAACGCGTGTTATTGAGTATTTTAAACCCTACTTATCCAGACCGACCGCTGCGCCCCAAGTGTTAGTTTGAGTTGCCAATTGCACTATCTGCTGTGAGGTTTGTTGAGAAATCTACGTCCATTAATCACAGTGTACAAAGAGTCTGGACAGTTAATTTCACGTTTCAAGAGTGAATACATACACATTCTTCGGCTTATCCCAATTAATTGGAGTCACCGGAGACAACCAGGCTCATTTGTTGTTTTTAGCCGGGGTTTTAAGACCAGATGCCCTTCCTGACGCCACGTGATTTTTCACCCTGTTGTCACTGGGATTCGAACTCCAGCCGTCCGGGTGAAAGACGATCAGCTAGGCCACTGCAACTTCACGCTCCCTTCATTTCAATAGTACCGACAGCAGTGGCTACGCGGGCTAAAGCGCAGCGTTAGGTCATGGGGCCAAGCTCTCTGCTGACTCGGTAGACGCGTGGGTTCGAGCCCCACCGTCGGCTGTCTTTGAAGTCTTCCGTGGTTTCCCATTTTCAACTCCAGGCAAATGCTGGGACGGTACCTTCTGATAGGCCACGGCCGCTTCCTTCCACATCCTTGCCCAGTTTCATGCATCTTCATCCATTCCGTCTCTCATCCCGACGCGCAGGTCGCCCACGGGCGTCGAATAGAAAGACCTGCACTCGGCCTCTGAGGAGGCCACACGAAAAAAATATATATTCAATAGTGAATGCCAGTTTATAACAGCCCTGTGTGGCAGAGCTTGCCCATAGACTATGTGTAGAGCCCTGCGCGGATAAACCAAACGTTATCCGCATCCTCCCCGCATCCGCACGACTATTATCCGCATCCGCCCCGCATCCGCATTACTGTTATCCGCATCCGCCCCGCATCCGCATTACTGTTATCCGCATCCGCATCCGCATGACTTTTCTCCGCATTCTCACGTGTTTTATCCGAATCTATTGTCATTAAAATAATAGTTTTCATTAGATAAAGCATACATTACTAGAGCAACATATTTTGACATTTGGGGAAAAAGTCGTTCCCTTAGGCTTAGGCTTTGTATGTTATGTGCTATGTTTAAAATGAATGTTATGCAGCCTGAATTGCAACCCTTTCCTGTTCTGAGTTTTAATTGTGCCTAATAACATAAATTCAATGAGATCTGCTTAAATCATCTTACATTTGTCATGAAAAAAATATACAGTCAGTCTGAGAGACTAGACTTTATATCATTTCAAATGACGCATGCTACACATGTTAGAAAGGCTCAGGAGGGCTTCTCGCTTCGCTCGAAGTCCCAGGATTCTTTGCACTCTGCTGCATGACGTCACGCACTCGCTGTCTCCGTTCGCATAATGCCAGACCTCAGGAGTAAACTCAGACTTAACAGACTCTATTACCCTTTAACTTAGGCTTCCCGCGCGGGGGCTGCATGACGTCACGCACTCGCCGTCTCCGTTCGCATAACGCCAGTCCCCACGAGTAATCTCAGACTCGGTGCATATGCACTGAACAACATGATTACGTCCTACACGCCGTAACCGTGTCGTATAACGGTAGACCTAAGCATAACGATGAAGTCGACAAGATTATTCTAAATGATAAAACATAACGGAAAACATCTGAAATGTCATAAACATCCGAGTCCTAGTAATAATAATAAACAAGTTCGGATTTTATTCGAAAAACTATCCGGAAATTTTCTTCAAACATTATCCGCAGCTTATCCGCTATCCTCACAGTCATGCAAACTATATCCGCTTGGCGAAAACTTTTGTGGATATCCTCGGGTTTATCCGTGGATATATGCATCGCGCAGGGCTTTAACTATGGGTTGTTACCAACAGCTGTGTTTGCAACTAGCACGGTCCCATCCTCGACCAGCAATTCCTCACAACCAGAGCGAAAAGCATTTGCCACAGTCTGAATGAATAACGACCAGGCAGAATTCATTGACAGCTCTCACATTACACAGATTGATAATTTATGGGTGGTTCTAAGATGTTCGTGACTTCACCGACCGATTTCTTGAAGAACCCAATTAATCATCGTACTTCATTGGCAGCTTTTGATAGTGTAATGTTGGACCGCTAGGGGCCGTCGCCACTCCAAAGCATTCTAAATCGATAGTGTTGTATAATAGTTGAGGTTTATCCGACGTCCTATCTTTCTTTTTATTCCTTACCAAAACTTTCCTTTAGACTGCCGACTGGATGCAAAAATACCCTGAATAATTTGCTGACTCTCTTTTATACAAATTCCTTTTATTATTCTGAAGATCATCATCGAGGTGGATGCCATTTTTAGCCTATTTTCAATTTTAAAAAAATAGGCTTATGAGATCACCTTTTGTCCGTGTGTGTGTGTGTGTGTGTGTGAGGTGTGTGTGTGTGTGTGTGTCCCTAATAACTTCTAAACGGCTGGAGCTATTTCAATAAAACTCGGTAAGTGTATAGTACTATTCCAGGCGACCTCGGCTGTGCCCTTCAAATTTTGTTACGTCTCACCAATCCAACATGGCGGCTGTGCGAAATATTTCACCAGCATTCAATATCTCCGAAACTATTACCGATATCAGCCTGGAATTTATTACGGTGATAAAAGGAACTACTAGAAGTTCACCTATGTGACTTTTGAAAAACTAGTAACTACAAAACCAACATGGCGGCAACGCGAATTCGCGACTTTTAAATAGACGTTTCTCGCGATTTAACCAACCAAACGCAATAAAACTTGGTACAGTATATGTTTATGCCCATTGTAATGCACCGACATCTAACTTGGTTCAATTGTTTATATAACCATAAGATGGCGGATGAGCGAAATATTTCACCGGCATTCTATATCTCGGAAACTATTAGCTGTATCACCCTGAAATTTTATACGGAGATAAAGGGCTCTACTGGAAGTTCACCTATAAGACTTTCAAAAACCAATTAATTACAAAACGAACATGGCGGCCAAGCGAATTTGAAAATTTTAAATAGACCTTTCTCGCGATTTAATGTTCCAAACGCAATGAAATCTGGTACAGGAAATGTTTATACACATTGTAATACACTGGTATCAAATTTAGTTCAATTGTTAACATTACCTCAAGATGGCGGCTGTGCAAATTTTAAAATTAAGTTTTTATTTATTGTGTCGTAATCAAGCGATCGAAGTGAAAGTTTGAATAATGAACCTACGCAATAATTTTCCTTCAATGGTACATGACTCTATGGCCTATACATTTAACAATCGAACATGGCGACCATCCGAAATATTCAGACGACTCTGAATATCTACGAATCTATTATAGCAATCAAACTGATTTTTTTATGTTCATAGGGGCTATGAACTTAAGTTCACCTATAGGACTTTAAATAACCTGGTGATCACAAATCCAACGTGGCGGTGACGCGAAGTATAAATATTCACATGGACGTTTCTCGCAATTTAACCATCCGAGTGCAGTGAAACTTGGTACAGTAAATCCTTTTACGAATGTTAATCCACTGACATCTAATTTATTTCAATTGTTTTCATAACCACAAGATGGCAGCTGTGCGAAATTTTAAATTCTCCTTATTACTTCTTCTGTCCTAATCATGCGATTGAAGTTTGAATACTACACGTACACAATAATCTTCATGTAACCATGACGAATAGAAGGAACTAGTGTGAGGACTCCGCCATTATAGCACGGTAGTTTGGAGTCCCGCCGCTACAAGCACTGCAAGCGATAATCTCCATCAACCTGTACCAGGGTTGTAGGCACTACAAGCACGCCATCAAAAAACAGCAGTTGAAAAACAAGCAACAACTCCATAAACCCATCCCCTCACTCCTCTCCCTCTCACCAACACTTCCCCCACGCAATCCTAGCACTCTACATCAAATCCTACAGCTTTTAATCACGCCAGCAGCACAATAAACTTAATAAATACGGGCTACAGAACAGACCAAAAAACTACACTTTAAGCTAAACCAAATTCACTTCTCAGCTCGACATAAGCCATAATACAAGTTAAAACCTATACAAAACATACTCTCACTACTGTTTTACAACTATTAAACTAACTATTCGCACTCAAAACCTAAAATCCCTGAAACGGGAGCTAATTTAAAAACGCAATAGCCTAGCCCGATTACGTCTCTGGCAGTGCTACCGCATATGCATTTCAGGGTGTATGTAGCCCCATCAGTTCTGGTGCACCCTAGATAATGCTACACCCTCAGGGGCTCCCGGCTGGTGAGTTCGGGAGTTGGCGACCCCGAGGGATTCCTGAGCTGGGTCCGTTTTCCCCTTTAGTCCCTTCCCTTTGGGGCTGACCCTCTCCTCTCTCCCCTCCCCTCTCCTCATAATCGTCTCCTCTTTTCCTTATATTTCCTTTTCTCTTTCAGATTCCCGCACTGTTTTTGTTACTTGGTTCCCCGTGTATCTAAATTCCCTTTTAGGATTTTTTTTGTAGGTATTTTTAATCTACGTCGCATTTAGTAAGTCTTTTCGATCTACACACATCAAAAAAAGTTTTGCATCACCTCGGTTCCCAGATCTCCGGCATATAGACGTTGACTGTGTATATTGTATCCAAGATACAGTCCCTTTGACTGTTCATAGATGTCACTAAAACTGCTCAAAGATGTAAACAACCATGCATGAGCAGGGCCTATTAGACGGAGGGGGTACGACAGCCGATCAGTTCCAGTCATTCCACCAGGACGAAGGTACGCTGCTCATGTTGTCTGTAGTTCTACCATGCCTAGAAGGTCAATACCGCAGTTCGATCGCGTCCGCATTGTTACTTTGTGTCAAGAAGGGCTCTCAACAAGGGAAGTTTCCAGGCGTCTCAGAGTGAACCAAAGCGATGTTGTTCGGACATGGAGGAGGTACAGAGATACAGGAACTGTCGATGACAGGCCTCGCTCAGGCCGCCCAAGGGCTACTACTGTAGTGGATGACCGCTACTTACGGATTGCCGCTCGGAGGAACCCTGACAGCAATGCCACCATGTTGAATAATGCGTTTCGTTCAGCCACAGGACGTCGTGTTTCAACTCAAACTGTGCGCAATAGGCTGCATGATGCGCAACTTCACTCCCGACGTCCATGGCGAGGTCCAGCTTTGCAACCCCGACACCATGCAGCGCGGTACAGATGGGCCCAACAACATGCTGAATGGACCCCACGGAATTGGCATCACGTTCTCTTCACCGATGAGTGTCGCATATGCCTTCAACCAGATAATCGTCGGAGACGTGTTTGGAGGCACCCTGGTCAGGCTGAACGTCTTAGACACACTGTCCAGCGAGTGCAGCAAGGTGGTGGTTCCCTGATGTTTTGGGGTGGCATTATGTGGGGCCGACGTACGCCACTGGTGGTCATGGAAGGCTCCGAAACGGCTTTACGATACCTGAATGACATCCTCCGACCCATAGTGCAACCACATCGGCAGAATATTGGAGAGGCATTTGTCTTCATGGACGACAATTCTCGACCTCATCGTGCACATCTTGTGAATGCGTTCCTTCAAGATAACGACATCGCTCGACTACAGTGGCCAGCATGTTCGCCAGACATGAACCCTATCGAACATGCCTGGGATATGTTGAAAAGGGCTGTTTATGGACGTCTTGACCCACCAACCACTCTGAGAGATTTACGCCGAATGGTCGTTGAGGAGTGGGACGATTTGGACCAACAGTGTCTTGATGAACTTGTGGATAGTATGCCACGGCGAATACAGGCATGCATCAATGCAAGAGGACGTGCTACTGGGTATTAGAGGTAGTGGTGTGTACTGCAATCTGGACCACAAATGCTGAAAGTCTAGCTGTATGATGGTACAACATGCAATGTGTGGGTCTCATGAGCAATAAAACGAGCTGAAATGTTGTTTGTGTTGATCTCTATTCCCTTTGTATTTAACGGTTCCGGAACTCTTGGAACCGAGGTGATGCAAAACTTTTTTTGATGTGTGTAGATTGCATTTTGTGTGTGTTTTTCAATCTCAATTGCATTTTGTAAAGATTGACAATCTAAATTGCTTTTTAGTATGTCTTTCAATATCCTGGCCGGGGCTTTTATTAGTTTTTTGAATTTCAATTGCATTTTGTATTTTCAACCTACCCCGCTTTGTTCAAGTAGTTAAGTCTCAATTGCAATTTTGTGGGTATTTTGAATCTCCATTACATTTTGTGCGTATTTTCAATCTCATTTGCATTTTGTAAGTATTTCGATTTCACTTGCATTTTGTAGGTATTTCGACTGTACGTTGCATTTTGTACGTATTTTGGACTTAACCTACATTTTGTGCGTATTTTTCAATCTATTCCTTTTCGAGTATTTTCGTTCAAAATTCCCTTATGTACGTATTACCGCTCTCCATTTGGTGAGTAGTTTCAATCTGAGTTCCTTTTTGTAAGTATTTTCCCTGCTACATAAGGCATAGTTGTTGGGGCTCATTGTCTTTTTTATCTAAACCATTTTCGTTTCATCCACATCAGTGAGCTGCTTTTTATCTTCATCCTTTCATTTCACGCCATTTCATTTCATCAGGGGCCGATAACCTCTATGTTAGGCCCCTTAAAACAACAATTATTATCATCATCACCGCATATGCATTCATAACTTCACAATAACTTCCAAATTACGACTAAGTGAGCTATCTGCCTGAGTGGTTACAGCTGTTACCGGCTTGCCTGGGACGATGGGTCACCAAACCGGTATTTAAACTCAATTATTAAGCTTTAATTAACCAAATTGAGAGGAAACAGATCAGACCAAAAAACGTACACTTTAAGCTATACCAAATTCACTTCTCAGTTCGACATAAACTTTAATTCAACTCAAAACCTACACAAAACAAACTCTCCTTACTCTTTTACAACTATTAAACGAACTATTCGCACTTAAAACCTAAAAACCCTGAAAAGGGAGCTAATTTAAAAACGCAATAGCCTAGCCCGATTACGCCTCCGGCAGTGCTACCGCAATTGCATTCATAACTTCACCATAACTTTTGTATGATTTGGTGCAAAATGATGGGTTTTAAAGCTATCTGGATTCAGTTTTTCAACCAATTTATTGTGATGTTTTATGTACGGTATGGTTAATGTCAAACGCAACTAATATAATTTTATCCATAATGTAGAATCTTGGGCTTATGCCGTGTTTTATTTATTCAAACTCGACGCGTTTCGAAAGAAACCATGTCTTTCTTCATCAGGAATAAACGGAAATACGACTAAATTGTTGCTAAGAGAAAGCAACAAAGAAACTAAAAAAGGTGCCCTAAGATGAACAATGAAGTGTACCTAACACGTCCTTCGAGAAGTGTATGTGGCATTCTTTTCCAGGCCGAGAAAGTAATTACCGGAAAATTAAACTCAAAATCGATGTGGAGCGAAATATTTATGATTGTATCGATTCCAAAGGAACAATTTCAGTTGATCATTCAGGAGCTGGCTGCTGTCTTCAGCGTGTCATGGATATTATCCCTAGACTTGTTTATTTTGGGTGCCGATTCATCTTCAGAACGAAGGAAATCCGCCGAGATTTGCAATCTCGAACATCCGCCAAGTCTTCACGCAAGCTTTCGAAAGTTCAGTACCGTAGCCGACAAAATGAATTGGTAAGTAGAGAGTTACTTTAAATAGTTTATGTGTGCTTGTTTTAATATGCTGGGGATTAGCCGTGTTTTTTTATCTGATTCTGTATACTCCAGGAATCTGTGAGTTCCGTAACATGCAATGAAGACCATAGTTCTTATTTCCATGAATTATATTTTCCATTGTGCCCTGCCGTGCTATTTTAATTGTAACCGCTAATTACTTTTTAAAAGAGTACTAGTTACAAAGTAATTAGTTTCCCTTAGCACCATCCCTAAGACCAGCTGACCCCGCCAGTGTGGAACTTACCCACTCTAGCGCTGCCTGGCGGGGCGCGCTTGAACATCAGGAGTCTTCTCACTTTCTCCTTCTATTCGTCATGATGTAACATTACGTAACTCTAGGACCTACATATATAAAATCCAACATGGCAACCATCCTAAATATTTAGTCGGTACTCAATATCTACGAATCTATTACAGCAATCAAACTGAAATTTTGTATGTTGATAGTGGCAGTTAATATAAGTAGGATATATGAAAATAGGCTGTATAGTTCTTCACGGAACTACTTGTTCAGTGTTGCCTTAGTAATCGAAATTTAAGTTAATGTTTTCAGTCGGTCAACATGATTGTACCCAATTGTAATTGATAGTTCCCTAATCCTGAAAAAAATACATGAGATTAATGACGAACTGAAAAACATTAAATTTCGATTAATTATTTAGTTTATAACGTTACCCGTCCAGACACAAACTTATGAGCTGAACGTAATATTTCGTGAATTGTAGAAGCACGTATCTTTCCCAAAAAAATATACATATTTTACGAGGGATTAAGGAAAATCTGCTTCCAGGTCTGCACTCTTCAGGTGTGTGGGGCTCTTACCCACTAAAAACCACACACCCTTCTCCCATGACGTGTATATCTGTCCCGGAACTGCTCTCGCATTACTTCAGGACGGCGTCGTTTATGAAGCACCTTATGCTCCTTCTTCCTTCAGTTCTTCTTTACTATTGGCCATAAGCGTCTATAATAATAATAATAATAATAATAATAATAATAATAATAATAATAATAATAATAATAATAATAATAATGTATGTATGTCTACCCCTCATTATTCCCGTTTTCCAACGGGGTCGGGGATGAGATGCGATGGAAGTCTTTGTGGCGATGGTTTTTACGGCCGGATGCCCTTCCTGACGCCAACCTAATGAGAGGAGTTAATGAGAGATGAAATGAATGATGGTGAATGAAACTGGGCAAGGATGTGGAAGGAAGCGGCCGTGGCCTATCAGAAGGTACCGTTCCAGCATTCGCCTGGTGTTGAAAATGGGAAACCACGGAAAACCATTTCAAGGACGGCCGACGGTGGGGCTCGAACCCACGCGTCTACCGAGTCAGCAGAGAGCTTGACCCCATGTCCTAATGCTGCGCTTTAGCCAGCGTAGCCACTACTGTCGGTAATAATAATAATAATAATAATAATAATAATAACAATAATGGCCAGGTAGCAGTGATGAGCCGAACGTTCAAATTGGAGAGTAAATCGCCTTGCCTCCAGCTCAAAGACCCATGCCATGGTAGCTGAGGTCATACGACTATTATTTTGGTTATTTGTACCACAAATAAGAAGAAATTCTCCCATTGTGGATTAAAAATATATTTAACTGGGTCAATAGTTTTATACTCTTTTATATATGTTTAACCTTATTATCGACTATTGGTGCAGCAGAAAAGAGGAGAATTGAAGCATTTGAAATGTGTTGTTATAGGAGAATGATGAAGATCAGATGGGTAGATAGGGTTAAAAATGAAGGGGTATTACGACAATTGGGAGGAAAGAGATGTTTCTGGCGACTGGTAATGAAGAGATAGGTTGGTAGGACACATACTAAGACACCCAGGAATAGCAAGCTTAGTTATGGAAGGAAGGGTCGAGGGCAAGAACTGTAGGGGTAGACCAAGGTTAGAATATGTTAAACAGATTGCCACAGATGTAGGGTGTGGTAGCTATGTAGAGATGAAACCATTAGCTCAGGACAGGGAGGCATGGAGTGCTGCATCAAACCAGTCAAAAGACTGAAGGCACAAACAACATGCAATTCTTTTAGGATACATATAAAGGACAGAGCAACCGCCGCCATAAAGTGAATATAACTTAGGACATAAAATAATACAGGGTCATTTTCTATGTGCGCCCCGATGAACACGGCGAGCTACGCCGGCTGCGACTGGCGCAGATGGCGGGCGCGCATACGCGGTTCCTCAAATAATTACAACAAAGGAAGAAAGGAAGCTAGCCGCTTTAAGTGACCGTTAATCATGCGACCATGAGCCACGGGATCTCCTTTTTTTGCCTATTTTCATTTATGAAAAAAAAAAGGCTTATGAGATCACCTTTTGTCCGTGTATCTGTCTGTGTGTAAGAGTGTGTGTGATGGTGTGTGCGATGGAATTTTGCGTGTCCCCCCTAATAATTTCTAAACGGCTGAAGCGATTTCAATGAAACTCGGTAAGTTCATAGCACTATTCCGGGTGACCCCGACCGTGCCCTTCAAATTTTGTTACGTCTCACCAATCAAACATGGCAGCTGTGCGAAATATTTCACCAGCATTCAATATCTCCGAAACCATCACCGATATCACCCTGAAATTTTTGTACGGTGATAAAGGAAACTACTAGAAGTTCACCTATGCGACTTTTGAAAACTTGGCAGCTACAAAACCAACATGGCAGCCAAGCGAAGTTGCGACTCTTTTCTCGCGATTTAACCAACCAAACGCAATGAAACTTGATACGGTATATGCTGATACAAATTTTAATCGACTGGCATCTAATTCATTTAAATTATTTTTATAACCACAAGATGGCGGCTGAGCGAAATTTTAAAATCCTGCTTTTATTTCTTGTGTCCTAATCATGAGATTGAAGTTTGAATAATACACCTACACAATAATCTTCATGTAATCGTACATAAATCTAAGGCCTATAATATTAAAATCCAACATGGTGACCATCCAAAATATTTAGACGGTTCTCAATATCTACGAATCTATTACAGCAATCAAACTGACAATTTGTATGTTGATAGAGGCAATAGATATTAGTAGGATATATGGAAATAGGCTATTTAGTTCTTCACGGAACTACTTGTTTTACGTGCAATCAACCCTGGACATGCCATTTCACTTCGAAAATCTCACATGCATTGATCGAGAAGCGAACCTGATCCTCCTAGGTGAGAGGCCAACAGCTTGACCACTGCGCCACCACGCCCCTAAACAATTACAACAACGAGCACCAAACTCAAATCTGAACAAGTTCACTAGCGTATGGAGATTCCCAGGTACAAATCCCAGCTCTGACAGCATCCATCATGAGTGAGAATTTGTTAACACTCACTGCAGAAGAATTGCAGAATGATACTTGAAGTTCCGGGACACTTACCTGAATCTTAAACTCTAATATTTACATATAACCATAACTACAATCACTGAAATAGCACAGGTTATCGGATAAAAATCACTACACAAGTACACGAGGCACATGGCCAAAATGCCTCTAACTCCCAAACGAAGGAGAGATAACGATAATGATCTTCCTAGGTTACTTAGGTCAGTGCTACTTAGCGCACTCTCGAAGTAAAGCGTCTATACGAGATGAATGGCAAGTTTGGACTAATGTATGTTGTTGTTGTTTCATTAAGGGTCTTTGTGACATCGTGGACATTTAGCCCCGTGTGCTTCGGTGTGTGTAGAATTTGTCTGATAACCAGTTTTATTGTGGTTTCTGTAGTAGTGTGTGTATTTGTAATTCAAGTGAGGATTGGGAAGAAGACGGCCGTGGCCTTATGTTAGACACCTTCCCGGCATTTGCCTGGAGTAAAAGTGGGAAACCATGGAAAACCACTTCCAGGATGGCTGGGGAGAGAAACGAACCCACCGCTTCTCAGTTTTGTTTGAGTAAACCCCGTTCCAGCCTTCAGACCAGAAATAAATTTCTTGGCAGAGCGGGTAATCAAAGCTGGACCTCCGGAGCGAAAGCCAAGAATGCTAGCCGCTACGTCAGAAAGTGGACTGGTCTAATATAGCATTCTGAATAGGGTTGCGGTTTTTGGCCTACCCCATGTCAGAAATTCCAACACAATGGAATTATTTTCATAATGATAAACGTGAGCAGTATTAGTATTTAACATAGATTCATTATTATTATTTGGCATGTCACATAAAAACACAAGAGCATAGTAAACACGCAGAACAGGTAACCGCTTAATGGCTGCGACAATAATTATGTTTTCATGAGGAAGATGACCAATCCCTATTACCGGTGTGATATTTCCATATCCAACAATACTACATATTCATCAAATGTAAGACATCGCATAGCTATTTGTAAATGTCTACAACACAGCATTAACATAAACCTAAAGCGGACTAGTAATTGGCACAAATAAAAAGCAATCTGCTCTAAGGAACAATCCGTGTCAAATGGATAATTAAGCTTAAATATATTTTATACGGTACAAGCATTCATTCGAGCATGTTGAAGGATTAAAAATTAATGCAGAACTTCAATAATCAGGCTACCTTCGGGTCATAAAAGGCAAAACAAGTCCTAATACACGACAATTTGATTTAAATATGCAAAATGAACCCCTACCTTGAATTCATTGCTTATGTGTCCATGGTATGCTGGTTCAAAGGAATGACAGGAGACAGTTTTCAAAAGATAAATTACAGGCACAGGACAACAATCACACCTGATAATAAAGCTGTAACACTTGAAACATGATGTGGACCACTTGACTAGAGTAGAGCACGTGGTAATCAACCCGCCCGTCAGAATGGCCCACGTGCGTACGGGACAGAGCGCGCACTCGACTAGCGACCAACCTTTCAGCGAGAAAGCTCAGAGGCTACTACTGCAGAAGGCAGGCAAGGCCATCGGGATACAGGCCGAGCGAGGAAGCGGGTCGTCATGCGCGCACAAGTCTTCTCTCGGAACCATTCAAAACAACTCACCAATTCGATCAAATGTGATCATTATAGGCATTTTCATTCAAGATAGTCGTGTGGAACATAGTGTGATGCAGCAATGCCCATACACCCCGATAATGAGGCGCTGCCTAAGTTGCTTACGTATAAGCTTGAGCATCAATAGCGCAGCGATTTAATTCATTCATTCATTCAAGCACTCATTCGTTCATTCACTCATTCATTCATTCATTCAAGCATTCATTCATTCTTTCAAGCACTCATTCATTCAATCATTCATTCAAGCACTCATTCATTCATCATTCATTTATTCATTCATTCAAGCACTCATTCATTCATTCATTCATTCATTCGGGGCGTGGTGGTGCTGCGGTCAAGCTGTTGGCCTCTTACCACGGCGGACTGGGTTCGATTCCCGGTCAATGCATGTGAGATTTTCAAAGTGAAATGCCATGTCCTGTGGTTCGGAATCCACGTAAAAAAGAGGTCCCGTGGCTTATGATCTCGAGATTAAAGGTCACGTAAAACTACAATCTTCCTTTTTCATTCATTCGTTCATTCATTCATTCAAACGCTCATTCATTCATTCATTCAAGCAATCATTCAATTTTTCGTTCAAGCATTCGTTCAAGCATTGATTCACTCATTCATTCAGTCAAGCATCGATTCACTCATTCATTCAAGCATTGATCACTCATTCATTCATTCATTCATTCAAGCACTTATTCATACAAGCATTCATTCGTTCATTCGAGCATTAATTCATTCACTCATTCATTCACTAACATTTCTATAAGTTTGTTATTAACACCTAGTGGGTTGACGTCGCTGGGGATGACGTGGATGGGCTCGCCTTCCACTTGGCCAATAGCCACTGACCTTCGTCATTTGTTTTTTTCTTGTTTTTTTTAGCGTATAGCTGTTAGTGCCGGGAGTGTCCGAGGACATGTTCGGCTCACCAACGTTTGTAGCTGCTTCTATGCGGACTCACATATGGTGAGCTTTAAGTACCGTCGCGTGTGGAGTGTTGTCTGGGCAGGAAAGTGTGAATGTAAGGACGAGGAATTGGAAGGTAGTGGCTGTGGCCTATAGTTTGGGACCAACCCAGGCATTTGCCTGGAAGGAAGAGGGGGAACCACAGAAGACCTCCTTGCTACCAGATGTGAGCGACTGCCTGCAGCCATGTCGTAACGACCACGGCTAACTCACCTGTTGCCCATGTGGTGAATTATGTGGGCTGGCCAGCTTTGTCATTGTTCCTATCCACAGTAGCTGCTTCCTTGTTTTAAGGCGATCCGTTTGCTTCTGACCTGTTGTGTCTTCAAGTGAGATACCTCACCTCTGGTTCATGTAGTCCGTGGATTTCTTTAAACTTCCATTTTTATATTCATTTATTCTGGCGCATCTTTGTATCTTTGAATTGCCCTTTCTACGGAACAAAAGTAAGAAAGCTTGTAAAGGTTTCACTCTTCTAAGGCAAGCTCGTGAATGTCAGTGCTCAGCAATTGACGTAAATTTACGCACGAGTGACAGTTAAAATTGTGTTTGTTAGTTTTTTATTTGGGGGATTTTAAAAGGAACTACCAGTTTTCAGGACAAGGAAAGGCCTTGTTGTACTTCGGCTGGGACGGGGTTAAACTTTTGTTTCCTAGAAAATGGAAGTTCTAACTCCCTCCATATTCCATATTAGCATATAAGAATCCATCTTTGTAACCAACCTCAAAGCAGTACCTAGCAAAGGAAACTAAGTTTTTTTTAAGCGTATGGCTTTTAGTGCCGGGAGTGTCCGAGGACATGTTCGGCTCGCCAGTTTTGCAACTGCTTCGAGACGGACACCCAATGGGTGAGCTACAAGTACCGTCAGGGAGGGAAGTTGGAATGTAAGGACGAGAAGTTGGAAGGTAGCGTCTGTGGCCTATAGTTAAGGACCAACCCCGGCATTTACCTGGAAGGAAGATGGGAAACCACAGAAGACCATCTTCAAGGTTGCCGGCGGGGGGATTCGAACCTCCTCGCCTCCCGGATGTGAGCGACTGCCAGCAGTCATGCCGTAACGGCTAACTCACCCGGTCAGGAAACCAAGTAATGACTTCGGGAGAGCGTGGGTTCGAATTCTACCTTGGCTATCCTGAAAATGGTTTTCTGGTTTCCCCATTTCACCACCAGGGAAATGCTGGGACGGTTCCTTTCAACAGGTCCACGACCGATTTTCTGACTCAAGTTAGCGGTTGCCTGAGCGATCGGACTGCCAACATCCCCAGTTGTATCTGCCGATAATGGGTGTTCAGCTCCCAGACACCATCCTTGGGACTGTAGAGGAATTATCAATCGATGAGTCCGTGGGTGAGGCCGAGCTAGGAGGATAAGCGATTTGAAAAAAAATCTATGTAGCCTAATGTCGCACTGAACTTTTTAGAGTTGTCTTGAAGCCATTAATATCATTACAAGAGGAGATATTGTATGTTCTACATCTAGAACAACTATTCTAATTTTTAAATCATAATCTTTCCAATGGAACAAACATTACAGTGAGTTGAATGAACAATGACATTTACACACGGGGCCACAAGTGAGTTGATGGACAACCTCGTTCTCAGACCACATGGAGAAACTAGAAACGTCAATAGTATTTTTGAATCATTCGTGACAGCAGGCATGGGTTGCTCGGTGTCAGAGCCTGAGATTGCGAAAGTGAGCAATTCATCTGCTGTTAGTTCGAGTACGGTATCGGGCATGGGTGTTTTTGTTTCTTTAATACTATCATCGCGTATTTTACTCAAGTAAAGTATTATAGAATTTGAATAACTAACACTATAGCACACTGGAGCGGGCAGCAGGCTATCTAGTAGGGAAGATTGAAATGCAATCTGCGACAGATATGACGAGTAAACTGGACTGGTTCGATATAATCATAATCAGTGAAAATTGGTTTAATATTGCAGAACCCAAACATAGAATAATGGATATGTTGTTATTTTTCTATTTGTATCACGTACTACCCAGCCAGGGAATTGTTACCGCTAGACGTGGAGCGGGGCTGTTGTGTATACATAACGTCATCTCGCCACGTTATGGCCGCCACGGGCGGGTGAGGAACAAGAGGGGGAACGCATGTACAGTCATACAATGAGAACACACCGAACAGCGCACGAACCATGCACACACAAATCATGCGATGAGGTTTCGCTGGCGACGACTACATGTCTATCAAAGGCGTGTGGCTGGGCGGAGCGCATTAGTTCCGATTCCCGCCATCGGTAACAATTCGTTGGCAGGGTAGTACGCTTGAACGTCTGGGAACTAAACTGCGCTTGCACTTGTTGCTATGGTAACCAGGTGTCAGCAATTTGTCGCCTAAGCGCGCTTCAATGAGAGGGATAAGTGGGCTTGTAGTTGTTGCCATAGCAACCAGGTGTCAGCAATTTGTCGCCTAAGCACGCTTCAATGAGTGGGATAAGTGCGCTTGTAGTTGTTGCCATAGTAACCAGGTGTCAGCAATTTGTCGCCTAAGCACGCTTCAATGAGTGGGATAAGTGCGCTTGTAGTTGTTGCCATAGTAACCAGGTGTCAGCAATTTGTCGCCTAAGCACGCTTCAATGAGTGGGATAAGTGCGCTTGTAGTTGTTGCCATAGTAACCAGGTGTCAGCAATTTGTCGCCTAAGCACGCTTCAATGAGTGGGATAAGTGGGCTTGTAGTTGTTGCTATGGTAACCAGGTGTCAGCAATTTGTCACCTAAGCACGCTTCAATGCGTGGGATAAGTGCGCTTGTAGTTGTTGCTATGGTAACCAGGTGTCAGCAATTTGTCGCCTAAGCACGCTTCAATGACTGAGATAAGTGCGCTTGTAGTTGTTGCCATAGTAACCAGGTGTCAGCAATTTGTCGCCTAAGCACGCTTCAATGAGTGGGATAAGTGCGCTTGTAGTTGTTGCCATAGTAACCAGGTGTCAGCAATTTGTCGCCTAAGCACGCTTCAATGAGTGGGATAAGTGGGCTTGTACTCGTTGCCATGGTAACCAGGTGTAAGCAATTTGTCACCTAAGCACGCTTCAATGAGTGAGATAAGTGCGCTTGTAGTTGTTGCTATGGTAACCAGGTGTCAGCAATTTGTCACCTAAGCACGCTTCCATGAGTGAGATAAGTGGGCTTGTAGTTGTTGCCATAGTAACCAGGTGTCAGCAATTTGTCACCTAAGCACGCTTCAATGAGTGAGATAAGTGGGCTTGCACTCGTTGCCATAGTAACCAGGTGTCAGCAATTTGTCACCTAACCACGCTTCAATGAGTGAGATAAGTGGGCTTGTAGTTGTTGCCATGGTAACCAGGTGTAAGCAATTTGTCACCTAAGCACGCTTCCATGAGTGAGATAAGTGCGCTTGTACTCGTTGCCATAGTAACCAGATGTCAGCAATTTGTCACCTAAGCACGCTTCCATGAGTGAGATAAGTGCGCTTGTAGTTGTTGCCATGGTAACCAGGTGTAAGCAATTTGTCACCTAAGCACGCTTCAATGAGTGAGATAAGTGGGCTTGTACTCGTTGCCATAGTAACCAGATGTCAGCAATTTGTCACCTAAGCACGCTTCCATGAGTGAGATAAGTGCGCTTGTAGTTGTTGCCATGGTAACCAGGTGTAAGCAATTTGTCACCTAAGCACGCTTCAATGAGTGAGATAAGTGGGCTTGTAGTTGTTGCCATAGTAACCAGGTGTCAGCAATTTGTCGCCTAAGCATGCTTCAATGAGTGGGATAAGTGCGCTTGTAGTTGTTGCTATCCTAACTAGGTGTCGGAAATTTGTCGCCGTAACATGCTTCAATGACTGAGATAAGTGCTTTGAACTTGTTGCCATGGTAACTAGGTGTCGGATATTTATAACGCAAAAATGTCCATGCTAAACTGTCCACGCATATTCCATACAATCCTGTCCAAAATCATGTCTATATTAGAAATGTACTAAGTAAACTTCTGTACGAACGTCTGAAAGGCAAATTCCATATTTCATTAACACGGTGTTATAAGACGAGGGAGTTTTCAGTAGAAGGATATCGTCGTGCAATGGTAATGCACAATTGTAATAATCTAATCACCCTGTAGCGTAAACGTACTCGTTAAATCATGCATCATGACCGCACGGGCAACTACAGCAAGCCCAGACTTTGGAGGTTTGGATCCCAGCGTTGACAGGAGCAACCTTGAGTGTAGTTTCTCCCCGGGTCTTTCTACATTCCCTCCAGGCAAATGTCGGGTAATTCGAATCCCAGGGCACCTATCCCATCTTCAATCCTAATAAGTACAGTTACTGTACACACACACCGTCATCAGAGAAACGAAGGTTATTATAGAAATTGAGCACACACCCAAGTATACGTGGCTGGTGACTAAGGTATTAACGAATATTAACAAACACCTGTTGTCGTATTACCGCGTTTAGGGCCGATATTTATCATTCCAAATAATTACCATTCGTTATTTCGTTGCTAATTTATAATCTCATTGTTTGTCTTTCCAAATCTTCTCAAAAATCGACATCGTGAATTGAGTTTAAAATTACCTTCAAATTTTTTGCACCACAAGCTGAATGTTCTTCCAACATAAATATTTACGTGTGAACCATGCTTCTGTGCGTAAGCGTAGCTTATTACTATTATTACGTCCACTATACAACAATCTTGAGGTGCAAATATCTTTGATACAGTTGGAATAAACTAAAAACGAATGAATAACTGGCGCAAATACTTGTGTAGGTTTGCATAAGGCGAACACGTTCACCATGTCATAAATGATTTTCACACGCACATAAATTGCACTCAATTCCAAATTTAACGTAATGTAGACGTAAGTTGAGTTGCTTATCTTCATGAATGTATTCAATGAGTTTAATATTCTGAACCGGAATGATAGCAGGTGGTCTTCTGAAACTTGCATTTGTCCAGCAGCAGAATATGTAAATTGAAACATTAATGTGTCCCAACACATTCTACTCAGCATGCAACAGCATATCTTAAGTAAAGGATAAATCAGGTATTTGAATATACAACAGTAGGTTAATTTTTCATTAACCAACTATGGGTACTAGCATTTTAGCCCACCATTGCTTTGGTTTGGAATGCTAAAAAGTAGAAGAACCATGTTACAGAATATACAAAATTCAATAGACTCTCAGCATTTTGATGTTGTTTTTAATTCGGAATACCTTCGATCATCAACCCTGTGTACTTGGGTGTGTAAAGATCTTATCTGATAACCTAAAAATTAATTTGGATTTCAATCTAACCCTCACTATCTGAGAGGTGGATTTTCTTGTCTCTTCCCACTTGAACTCCAGATCAGTGCTAGAATACCTAGCATTGCGTAAGTCTTCAGAGATGTTCTTGTGTTAATTGTTATATGTGCTAGTAAATCAACTAAAGTGGAGTTCCGAATGACCACTTCTACATACCTAATCCCTAATTCAAATCTTGGGAGACAGGAGGAGGCAAATTCGAAGTGCTGGTAGGAGAGGCATTTGCTTTTCAATCCCTAGCAGAAAAAGTCCTCTCGGCAAGCCGGAAGGCGGAGGTAGATTTCACCGGGCAGACTAGAGGATAGGCTAAAATAGGCGAAATATGCAGGTTTTCGTAGGTGGATCAGACCTCATTTATTGCGAGAATGTATTTTACAATTGGAGGTAAATTAACCTTTTTTTCGTCTTTCTATGCATATTTTTAACATTTTATTGTCTTATGGGGATGGTAACTTTCTTGTCATATTTGGGGTTCATTTTAATACTTTTGATCACAATGTCCTTATGCAAGGTTTGGAACTGATGTGTAACTATCTGACAGTCTGTTACTTCTTCGCGCAAAATTTTATCTCCCGCAGAGATGTTTGTTGGTTCCTCAGTTTAGGGGCTGCGACAACGTGGTCATGTAACCCCGTGTACTTTGGGTGTGTGTATAGTCTGTCTGATAAACGGTGTTAATTGTGATGACTGTATTAGTCTCTAATTCAGTTAAGGTCTGCAGAAGGTCAATTTTAAGTAGTAGTACCTAATTTTGTACCAAATACTACCGTCAACGACACCTACTGTGAACTTGGCTGCTAGATTCCACCGCAACCAGCAACTTGCAATGAACGTTGGAACTTCCCCTCCGAAGGAAAGCATGCTGAGGGATTTTTAGCGCTCTTAGAAAATCCGACGACTTTGGCCGGTTTTGAACCAGCGACCTTGGGCATAAAAGTTCAGCATGCTACCAGTTAGCCGCTTCCCACATAGTCAGATGCAACAAGAAGTTCCGTGCGGAACTAAAGAGCCTACTTTTCTTAAAATTAAGATTCATGCCAATGATTAATCTACAGTATATGAACCTATCTAGAATAATGACGAAATTAAGTTGGTAATATCGGAATGTCTTAATTAGTTCGAAATACTGTATACTAGGCATAATGTAGCCTAATACAGCAATACAGTTGGCAGCCCTGGTGACTGAATATATTCTTAATTCCATCTCTTAAGGTACTGAATACAAAATGTGGTTGAAGTCCAAAGGATGTTACATGGAGTTATACATTGGATCTATCAGCACACGTAAAAGCACGTTGGCAACAATGTCATGCGTATGCTGGTCAGAAATTATCGGAAATATTATGATATATTTTTGTGCCAATTTTGGATGAAATCCATTTTTTAGTATAGAAGTTATATGTATTTTAAAATTGGAGCTATCATCAGGCATAGAATCATGTTGGCATCACTGACTTATATTAATTACTCCAAATTAATCTAGAATGTCAGGTGCTATACGTATGCAAAGTATAGACCTGTTGGCTTGCATACTTTCTGATATATTGATATTAGGGTAAAAAATATAGACACCATTTATTAACAGTTGGCAGCCCTAATTGCTCATAAGAATACTTATAGTCATATCTGTTATATTACACATAGCACATATGAAATTTGGTTGAAATCCAACTGACAGTATAGAAGTTACATGTATTTAAAAATTGGTCCTATCAGCAGGCTTAGAATCATGTTGGTAGAACTGACGTATATAAGATACTCCAAATTAATGTAAAATGTCAGGTACTATACGCGTGCATAGTTTAAAGCTGTCGGTTTGCATACTTTCTGATATATTGGTATTTGGATAAAGAGTAGAGAGAACAATTATTAACAGTTGGCAGCCCTGGTGGCTCTTAATAATACGCTCAGTCATACCTGCTTATGTGCTTATATTACATACATAATTTGGTTGAAATCCAATTGATAGTGTAGAAGTTATGTGCATTTAAAAATTGGACCTATCAGAAGGCTTAAAATTATTTTGGCAACACTGTCATGAAATAGTATTATCTACATGTGTGCCAATTTCGGAATTGCTCCCATGTATGCCTTCCATGATATCCAACATGGAGCTCAAATTTCTAATGCGTTTTTTTAGCAGTTGGTAGCACTGACATCTTTTTCAAATATGGGCTTGAGATATTCCGGTATTCATCTTTACTCATACTAAATTTGGTTTCGATTGCTGCAGCCGTTTAGGAGTTGATAAGGGGGGGGGGGGACACACACACACACACAGCCAGCCAGACAGAAGGACAGACAGACAGACAGACACACTTTCCCGGATCGATCTCATAAGTCTACTTTTTCCTCATTTTTGCAAAGTGTGAAAAGTAGGCTAAAAATGAATGTGATCTCGTCAATGGCGTTGTCTTGGCAACCTCTGATAGCTCATCCCTGATCAATTTAGAAGCGTTGTCATGGTAACCTCTGATGGCACTTGGCATTTTCTTTAATTCCGAAATAGTTTTTCTCATCCCTTGGCGTAATGGTGGGTCATATCAACATTTCTTTCGGACAAAAGTTTTAGGTAATTACTAGAGGAATATTTTCCATTTTGTACGGTTTTGATATTGTGCATATTAAGAGAGATATGAATAATGTTTCCCGAAAAACCCACTTTTTTCCACCCCTTTGGTCAATGGTTGGTGCTATCAAAAAACTTATTTGACATACATTTTTGGCACTTATCCGACACATATTATGAACTTTAAAGGGATTCGATATTTCACGTATTAAGAGAGTTATAGCGAAATTTCACTTTTTCGAAAAAAAAAGCCCCCCATTTTCACCCCCTTCGACCTATTTTTCCCATTAACGAACTCGACCGAGATTTTATAGGGATACATATTATGTAGAAAATTCAAAGTGATTGGTGCAAAATTACGGCAGTTAACGTGTCCACAAGGAACTGATATATATATATATATAGATAGATAGATAGATACATATATACATAAATTATATATAAACTTTTGAACTGACGGTGGTTTTGGGGTCTGGGGGATGTGAAACGCGAAGATATGTCGAAATTTTCCGGAAGTCGAAACATGGTACCCATTGCAATAGTTAGCTTTCTAATGAAATCTACCTAAAAATGGGCTCACTCATCGACCCGAGCAGACACAAGACCAAGTAGATCCGTGAATAACTAAATAGCATATTTCATCATGGGTCTTTTCTATTTAAAAGACCTCCCACCTATTAAATGGATATTCCATGTGATGGAATAAATAGCGCATGGCACATGGCCTACACTGTGATAAATTGTAGACCAACAATTTCAAACTCAAAACTCAATATCCAAACATTCTAGTCACTTAACACAAAAGTTAAAGATAAAATGGGTTGCTGTATTACTAGTGCTTGTTGCTCTGGCTTCAAACCTTTCATACTGTCCTCGGAGACTAAATCGCGAAAAGTCTATTTAAGCATTTCAAATTCCCATGGCCGCCATGTTGGTTTTGTGCTGATCAGATTCTCTAAGTTCATATACGTAAGTTTGTTTTAATATCCTCCATCACCATAAACATTTCAGGTTGACAGCACTAATAGTTTTGGAGTTATTGAAAGCCTATGAAATATTTTGGATCGCCACCATGTTGTATTGGGGATAGTTATTAAACCTTGAAAGGCACAGTTGAGGGCGGACAAGGTAATGTCAAGTTCTTACGAAGTTTTATCGAAATCACTCTGGCCATTTAGATTTTATTTGCGGGGGGGGGGGGGGGGGCGGATACATGTGTATACTCACATACGCACATACATGCAAACGTACAAAAGGTGACCTTATTAGTACCGGTACATGTTTCATTCATAAGATGAAAATAGGCTAAAATTGTAGAAACCGTTCAGCAGGATGAGAATTATAATAATAATTGCTTATTCAAATGTTCATACCACCTTTAGATTTCATTTAGAGGATGTGTATGTAAGTACTATTTCAGATTACTTGTGTTATTGTCGTGTCTGTACTGGTGTGATTTATTATAACTGGAGCTAGTATTGGGAAGGAAGCAACTGTTGTCGTAATGTAGGTTTCATTCCAAGCTCTCTTTACCTGCAATTGAATTGGGAAACCACCAAGTACTAATTCGAAGACAGCTGAGTTGGGATTCTAATATAACTCTCCTAAGTTATCCCCATTCTTAGTCCGAGAGCAGAATTGAATTTTTAGTAGAACTGGTAATCGAACTCAGGATATTAGATATAGGAATCTCAACACATACTCCTAAACCACGGAAGGTCTCGAGAAATAGAGGGATAGACAAATAGATTTAGGGAATGATTAACAGTTATACAATTGATTGGAGGAAGTTAATTCTACAGTTACCGTGAAGACTTTAGACGAAAGGAAATATAAGAAGTACTTAAAGAGCCTTCGGTAGTCATGACGGCTACTGAATTGCTTATGCAAATTATCATATACCTTCTATTTTACTACAGGGAGATCTTTTCTCATCCTTCTTGTTCTGTTCCGCATTACTCTATTAGAAGAACTTTTAAACTTAATTGCTTATACAATATCTACCAAGTTTGCGCTTGAAACTTTCATTTTACGCTTTTCCATGTTTTAAAACCATCGAGACTGGTGTGCTTTATGTGTTTTCCACTTTCTTTAACATAGTATTAAAATTATAAAGTCCTATTGAGGCGGATTTAATTCCTCAGTCTTAGTATTCTAAGTAATTACGTATTAGCTTTAATATTTCAGATAGTAGCACATCATGTAAGTCGAGCATCTCTACTTTAAACGAGGGGGCGTGGTGGCGCAGCGGTCTAGCTCTTGGTCTCTCATCAAGGTAGACTGGGTTCGATTCCCGGTCAAAGCATGTGAAATTTGTGGTTTGGATTCCACGTAAAAAGGAGGTCCCGTGCCTCATGATCGCATGATTAACGGTCACGTAAAACTAAAAGCTTCCTTCTACCTTGAACGTAAACTAAATTGAGGAGAATGATTCTAAAACTCGCTCAAGTCCATATTTGTGATTTTTGTACTAAGCATACACACTCAAAGGTGCCTTTCTGAAAACACAAATCCCTCTGAATGTCAACATCTGTTTTGTACCATGTAATAGATCTACTATTTTATTATATTTCTATTGCAGCCAATGGCCATAAGAGGGCATATCAAAAACGCCCCTAGGCTGCCTAAAAAGTCCAATTCCAAGTAGTTCCAAATTTGGCTACCAGACGCCACTGTCACTGACACCCAGTGGTGAACGTTGGAACTTGATAGAGCGTTTCTAACCAAAAACCTACATTTTTTCTTTTAAATGCCATAAATCTAAGACATGGGCCCGCCTCCCCCCTCCCACTGAAGAAGGGCAGTTGTAGTTTCCTAAATAATTTTAACGCTCTTAAGAATCCGACGACTTCGGCTGGGTTTGTACCCACGATCTTGGGCATAGCACTTCGGCATGCCACCAACAGCGCCACCAATGCCTATTTTTACGTTGTAACTGAGACTTCGCACAGTCCATAAACAGGTTTTGTTGTTGTTGATTCTTGAGAAGCTTTGTGACATTGTGGTCATGTAGCCCCGTGTAGTTGGGTGTGTGTTGAATTTGTTTGATAACATGTATTTATACAATAATAATATCGTATGGCCTCGGGTGCCGGGTGCAAGCTTTGTTATTTGGCACCCAGAGGGTAGCTTGCTTGTCGAATTTCATTGTTCTTTGAAGCACTATGAAAGTCAAGGAGGTTAGATATCTAAGCTCCTTGAACACTATAGCGCTTTCTAGTAGAGAAATGAGGAACTTTGTGTTGGCGAAAACTCCACAGATTAATTTTGCCATTATGAACACGGCCTATTGAATTCAAATGGGTACTTTGACATGCCAACATCGTATGACATGCGTGTCGTAATTTTTGCCGCCTTTCAAAAAAAAACACTTGCAACGGCCAGGAGCGAACCTGCAACCTTGGGGTTAGTAGACCTACACGTTAACCACTCACCCACCGTGGGAAGCCATTTATACGATGACTGTAGTAGTGTGTGTAATTGTATTAAGGACGGGGATGAGGTAGGTGACCCGGGACTTAATGTAAGGACCTATCCCGGGGAAATAACACACTCAGGATAGCCGCTGTCAGCGTCGGGATTCAAACCTACGATATCCGAACTTGCTGCAGATGCCCTCGCAGCCGTGGTGATCGATTTAACGAGCGCCACTACGCCGCGGGACAGGAAGATGAAAAAGAGTGGTTTTATTTTAATAGGATGGTTCCCACCTTTGAAAAGAAACGTTTCCAAGCAAAAGTTTTCTTGAAGTAGGTTGGCCAGTTCCTTTCAACTCCTTCCTACCTTCTCTCCCCCAACGTTAGGTAGTTCCCAGTACCGGCTACTTTTCCAAGCATTCACTAGATCTCATGGGATCCGATATTTCGATAGGGCTGTGCCAATATCCACAGCGGACTTAGATGATTGTAACTTATAAGAGATCTCGACTGTGAAACTAAATCACTATATAAACAGGCATCCGTAAGTTGTAGTAGGATGGATAGTTTCCTTATACTGCTCCTTCAGTCATAATATCAGATAAAGTATCATTTGGTATCACGATGCTGGTAAAGATGGCATCAGACTATTTTTTTTTTTTTTTTTAGCGTATGGCTTTTAGTGCCGGGAGTGTCCGAGGACATGTTCGGCTCGCCAGTTTTGTAGCTGCTTCGAGACGGACACCCAATGGGTGAGCTACAAGTACCGTTGGGGAGGGAAGGAGGGAAGTTGGAATGTAAGGACGAGGAGTTGGAAGGTAGCGGCTGTGGCCTATAGTTAGGGACCAACCCCGGAATTTGCCTGGAAGGAAGATGGGAAACCACAGAAGACCATCTTCAAGCTTGCCGGCGGGGGGATTCGAACCTCCTCGCCTCCCGGATGTGAGCGACTGCCATCAGTCATGCCGTAACCACCACGGCTAACTCACCCGGTATCAGACTAATATCAAACTTCTACATTCTTGGTAGAGCTCGAAAACGAATCCAAGAATTCAGGGTGCTGGCCGATATCACTACCACTAGAGGTTAACAAGTAGTTCCGTGACGAACTAAAGAGCATACTTTTCTTAAAATTTAAGATTCATGCCAATCTATATAGACCCGCCCGCTGCTTGAGCTTTTAGTTCTCGTAGTCAAGTGGTGCGGTTGCACCTAATATAAAGGGAGGTGGCGCGCAGTTCGTCACTCCTGTGGGGGTCCGGGCGGGGACACCAAGAGCCCGCCGATGAGCCTAGCTTGGTGTCCTAGGCGAAACCCCACACAAGACACGGCACAAACCTAGAAGAATTGCTGAGTTTTAATTCACCGGCCGTGAAAGCCAATATACCATCTAATTGGGAGGTACTTGCATTTTGGATGATAAGATGTATAAAGTAGACCTTTTCATCGTTGAGTTAGGGATGATATGCTCTGCTATTGTTGCTTGTCACATGAGGACTAACAAGGACAGAGCTGATCACAAGGACGGTATACGTTTCTTCAGCATACCGTCAGTGATAAAGAACCAATGTGAACTCACGAAGAAACGAAGCGAGAGACACCGAGCACTGTGGCTTTCTCGCATAAATCGCAAAGACCTGAGAGACTGTGACGTGAAACCTCATACTAAAGTATGCAGCCGTCATTTCGTGACAGGTAGGTTGCTTAGAGCGCTTTATGTTTTGACACTGTGGCTGACGAGGAGGTTATGTGCTCATCCCCTAATGTTCTGTTTTCATTTCTAGGATCTCCAGCTGCCCTATGGGATAAAAATAACCCAGACTGGGCACCTAATTTAGAACTGGGTTACTCTTCTGGACCGACATCGCCGTCTCGCAAGGCTTGTAATGCCTCTGCCCGATACGATCGTGTCACCCAGAGAGCCATTAACAAGAGTAGGAGCAGTCCACTGTCTCATCAAGCTGAGGACATTATGGGAGGCAGCCAGGCGTTAAGTTTGTCCGTGCAGGATTGGTCATCTTGAGCTTTGGCAGCCACCTCCATCATGAAAATAGAGGCTGCTAAATGACAACAATTCTCACAGCGCCCAGCCATGCATGTGCAGTGCGCTGTGAGAATGTTCCCATTTTTATTCAGCTAATATACACAACTTCAGTGGCTCCAAGGTGTGCCTTTGAGAATGATGAACCTGTAAACCAGAAGGTCATTAGTGCCAAGAGCTAAGAGGATGGAGAAGGAGAAATAGGCTATGTGTCAATGTTGGCTGAGTTGAACTAACCTTTCCTAGCAGGACAATCTTACCGCCTGCTACTTCAAGTTAAGTTTGGTCACATTTGGCTTTCTTATGACTATTAGTCTATTATCAACACATCGTATCCCTGCTTCCGCATTATTTTGAGGTAAAGGTTGCTGCACTGACTTAGTGAACAAAGCAGTGGCAGCTATCTTACTCCTCACATGCCTTGGTCTTTGAGGGGGTGTCTACCATATAACTTATGGGGGTGTACCGAGGCGGAAACATAAAGCCACTGGTCAAAAAATTGTGGGCCTCCATAGATTTAAAATTCTTCACGGCTTCTTTCGTGGCAAAATTTGTCCTCAGCACTATATAATCTATGCGGCCGCGGCCCTTGATTATTGTCCCCACTCCAAGTCAAATGGATCAACTCCTCACAGATAATTCTTTTCTTCATACCGACTCTTGTCAAAATGAGTCAGGATTGACAAATAATTCTCCACAAAAGGCATTTTGTTCCTTAAAAGTTGATGCTAACACGCTTCTCACTACCCGTGATAACTCCGGCCTTTACAACAATATGGCGGACGCTGCGTTTCTCGGGAGAGGCAAGAGATGGCGCTCGCATCGGCCCGCCACACCCTTGAGTCGTGCAACCCACCCATACTTAGAGCACGTTTTTAGGTGTGGAGATAATAATATGATCTATAACAAATAAATCACATTCAAAATAGCAATAACTGAAAAATTAATAAAAATTATACCAAGGTGTGAATTTAGAACTCCAAAATGAACACTCACAGCATTTGGGACAAAACTTCCTATATAATTTACATGTCTAAATTTCTTTCGGTTGCAATTGGAGTATATTTCATTATAGACAAGCATAGGGCTACTACAAGGCCTGCAGCATATTATTACCCAGCTTTAAAAAATTGGACCCTTCCAATAAATCACGGTAGGCCCAATCATAACCAATTAGTTCATACAATAAACTACAAAGGAAAAGTACTGGTAAGGTAGAATATTCATATCTTAAAACGCTTGATGCTGTTAGCAATAACAGTCAAACGAAGCAGGTGGTATAACCGGATCCTCATTACACTAAAATTGTTAGTGTAATTAGTGCCAAATTCATTAGGGTGCTGACAATTCAGAAAAATAATTGGATATCACAAAATTTCTATAGAGTAATTCATTTCATATTCCCTTTAAAATGTATCCAGTTCACCAATTTTGAAGGGTGCAATAAGTCAGGACAGCAAAATATATCATCGCACACTAATACAGAAAATTCTATGACATGCTGTGAAGGGGAAGGGAGAAATATGACTTTCAATGAAAAACAAGGAACACACTCAATGCTGCTCATGTTTTATTTTTGAAAAGTTGTCAACGAAGAAAAAACAAGATGTTCAGTAAAGAACATATAGCCTACTTTCTCCTAAATGCATGGGTATTGTTATAACTCTTTGTCCTTTTCAAGGAGTATAATTGAATGTTGGTTGTAGTAGCTTGTTGAAATACAACGTGCTATAGGGATATTAAACATGAATATGAGGTGTCCTTTGCTAGTGCTACCTCTGTAAGAAAATTCATTCAATTCGGTTTCACCGTGTTTGAATTGATCTGGGGAATGGATTTGCACACATACATGGCCGCTATTTGCAAACTATTGGGCTGATGACCTTGTAGTCAGTCATAAGATGCTTTCCACAAAAAGGCATGTTGTTGCAAAATCCGGTAGACATCAAATTATTAGGAAGGTCGAAATTTGATTTAAGCTTTTAACATTTGGGTGGCCGTCATTCCGTTTCCGTCAAGATGGCGGCGATATAAAACATGACACCGAGGGGCCTTTTGCTAGTGCTACCTCTGTACCAAATTTCGTTCAATTCGGTTTCACCGTGTTTGAATTGATAGGGGTAATCGATTTGCACACATACTTGGCCACCATCTGCAAACTATTGGGCTGATGATCTAGCAGTTTGGTCAGAATATGCTTCCCACATAAAGATTTGTTGTTGAAAAATTTAGTAGAGACTAGATTATTAGGTTGGTCGTAATTACATTTTAGCCTTTAACATTTGGGTGGCCGCGATTACGTTTCCGTCAAGATGGCGGTGATATAAAACATGACACTGAGGTGGACTTTTCTAGTGCTACCTCTGTACTGTGCCCGTTTAGACCGGATTCCGCACGACCACATATGCATTTTACCAATAATCAGTCAGCACGAGAGTCAAAATATCCCGGAGCGCCAGATGGGTTAAAGCAAATCGCAAAAACGACATCAAATGAAAAAAATGCTTTACTGATTTTTGGCTCAATGCAACAATAAGGATAGAAGGAGATTCAATTGGGTATAACACATCAAGTAAAATTATCTCAGTTTATTTTGAATTTAAAATTGACTGCAAAAATGCTCAAAGCAGCATCACTCACGTGTGGCGACCCACACTCCTATTTACACAATATACAGACATTTTCCAAACACATTTGACAATTATTTTTTGGAAACACAAGTCTGATTGTTAGTCCTGTAGACTGTGTTCCAAAATTATTTATAATTAATGATTACATCCAGTTCAAATTTAATTGTCTCTACTGGAAATATCGTAGTTCACTGTTTGAATTTTTACATAATATTAACACTCGTAGAATAAATGTTCATAGAATTTTTAACTTTCACTTATTTTTCCAGTTTCAAAAATATATTGTCGAAAAATATTATTATCATTGAATCAACACAAATTATTTACACATATTAATAACATCTGAAAAGTATTTGACCTTGAGCATAGCATCGAAGAACTTGTGCGAAGCACAACAAAAATTAATTGTTCTTCTGACATTAAACATTTCGAGAAGTGACTCGATTATGAACTTCAAGTTCCTAACAAAATATATGATTTCTGAATCATCAACTTGATCAATAAATTGTTGAACCATTCAACTATTCAATTTTCCACTTGGAATCATTATTAAGAAAAATATTTATATTTGTGGCCCTTTTAGTAACTTTCACAACTTGCAATTCTTCGACAGAATGCGGAAATAAGAATTGTAGTTTCATAATGAATTCATTTAGTTCATGGCACTAGGACTGAAAATATCCTTCAAATTATTCGTGGTTAAAGAATTATTTTTAAATTGGCAGTGGCCCATTCTATTATTTGTGTAATAACACAATATTACAACAACAACGGCAAATGTCTTCCTCTGAAGAAGAATAAACTACTATCATGACAAATCCGGGTTCTAGCAAAATCAAAGTCTAAATGGAATCCGTAAACCAGGTTGAAATAAGAACTGATGGTTTCTAAGAAATAACCTTCGGGTCATTCATACGACGAAATGTGTAGTTCCAATACTCCTACTATAAACCTGAGCCATCGAACCTGCTATTTGATTGATGCTCGAAAAAATCTCCTCATTCCTGCGACTTAAACATGCGCACCTGGGAATGGCATTTCAACTACTCCACACACATAAATTTTCTTCCCAAAATTTATACAATAAATCAAGCCTCTGCTTGTTATCAACACTGGAAGATTAATAAACTTACAAATTTTATTTTACCATTCAGTTCAACCCGTGAATTTACCATACTTATGAAAATCTTTATTTCACTTTCGAGTGTATTTACGTCATGATTTTATATAAATACAAAAATATCCTATTTGATACAAATATCAATTGCTTCCCGTTTCATGCCTCTCCGTGTTATCTGAAAAATATACTTTGCTCATTGCAAATATCAACTGTTCAACCAGAACTGAAATGTTGGTTGAATGCGGGCTTGCGCTAACCACTCTCCTTCGGAAAATCTCCTGTTCCAAACTAGAAATGATTAAACTACTTCATAGGCTCTCTCTCAATACATATGATTATTAGAAAATATAATATCCAAGAATTATTTAGAAAAATTATAAAAATTATTATTATTATCATTAGTGGATTATTATTATTATTATTTGTTATATTATTTTAAATATGTTTAACTATCATCTCATTATGTGAGAATCCACATGTTCGAACCTTCGAATATGGAAAAAATATCCATTCCTCAACAAAAATAATTATTAACTTTTACAGTTACATCGGCTGATTACCGTGATTTCCCAAAAATATGAAATATTCAAATAAATGCTCGAAATGCTCGGTCATCGATCCTAAACTGTTCTGAGTGCTGAAAATACTCAGAATAACTCTAATATGTCTTGCGTAAATCGTTGCAAGATTTAAATACGAAGAAAAATAAATGTGTTGGTCATCTGCCGAAAAATAGTTTGTTCCAATTAGCTAGGCATAATATAATTCAAATGTGGCTTACATTTATTGATGGTCTTGAAGCGTAGTGAACCTGGTCTGTACCAGATTTATCCATAGACATGCCCTATCGGACAAGCACGTATAATCCTTGTATTGGCCGCCATTATATACCCACAATCCGTCTAGTCAGACATAGTGGTAGTATCTCTTGACGTTTGAATTAACCGTTGTTCCATTTTAATATGGGCTTCTATCAAAGCCATAACAGTTTGTTTAAATGGGGTCAGATCTATGTGATCTATTCTTAGATATGTCAGCTGTAACATAACTCACGGTAATCTTATCAATACAAGAAGACACTGACAGTCTAACCAATCAACGGCTGTTCTGAAGATCGTTCCCTGGGCATGGCTTCTCGCCATCTACCATGCGCTAAGCAACCTGTAGTTTCCCTTGCGTAGACTAATGAACACCACCGTGATCGACTGGTCTTCAGTGTACTGATAGATCGAAGTGGTTAACAAGTTACCAATATGAAAACTGACTGAAATGGACTTAAACATCCAAATATTAGGTTATTACTGGACTGTGACAAAGTACTAATTCTAGACAAAGTCTAGCATATGTCCATGTAGAAACATAAATATTTCCACTAATGTCTGTAGAAAAAAAATTCAATCACCTCAGTGATTCTCCTCGCCGGAAACTTACTAAGTTCCAGCTCGTAGCGCAGCACTTTTGTGACTATCACAACTTTGAAAATTACTTCTGCGTAGATCCGGCAACCATGTGCCTTGGCTCAGCGTAGCAGCAACTTGCTCTGCAAGTGCTTGTGTTGGAATGAGCTATCGATGCCTCGGCCGGCCGGCTTTTATTCAAAACTGCCAGGGTCACGCGTCATCAGCTGATATCTGGAAATCATCATATCTCTGGTATCTCTGGTCCGATTTACTTGATACTAAGTGCATTCTCTTTCATTTGGCCGTGCCAGTAATCTGATCCAAGTCTCAAGTCTCTACTCCATGGTTAACTATTTAATCAATAAATAGCCTCGACCTCTGCTATTACTCTCTACGTCACTTGACATGCAAGTATCGGTAAATTCTTTCCAATTGCTTCGAGAAGCAATGGAGCGCGATATTCAAATATCTCAACTTTCAAAAGCGGCTGTAGCCTTTCCCTTGATATCTAGGTGTCTGAATCTTGGAATACCCATTCCTAGAGTTGGGCACATCCACCCCACACCTAGCAAAAAATAAAAATTGAAAAATTTTTATTTTTCCTATCTACACATTAAATTATCTGGTTCTTGAATAATAAATCTTCAAATTCGATGCATTATAAGTTCCCACGATGTTACCAGTTCGTGTATTAGCGACTTCATAGCTTCCATTATTGTTTACTTCCACAATACGATAGGGTCCAGCGTAAAGGCTTGCAAACTTCGAGTACACTCGATTTTGCACGTCAGAGGGTGTAGGTCTTTTCACTAAAACAAGAGTTCCTACGCGCAAGGGTCTGCGAAAACGCTTTCCTCTCACTCTGCGCTCTCTTTTCTCAGCTTGGCTCCTCAACTTGTCTAAAGCTAGAGTTTCCCTCATCTGACGACTTGGTTCAATCTCAGGTGGAATAGAGATGATTCGATCCCATAATCTTGTTGGTTTAATTCCATGATGAAGCAGCATGGGAATCTGTCCAGTACTCTCATGAATTGTAGAGTTGATGGATTCGGATGCTAAAGAGAGAACATCCATCCATTTCCAATGCTCATTTGGACAATAGAGGCGGCAAAATTTTGCTATTTCAGCCATCACGCGTTCTGCTGGATTGCTCTCTGGATGTCTAATAGAACAAAACAATTGTCTAATCCCAAGATTATTCATGATGGTTCGAAATTCTAAAGATGTAAATTGAGGTCCACGATCTGATAAAAGGAATTCCGGTTTGCCTGCTTCCGGAATTACGCTGTCTCTAATTCTCTTCGCACAATATTTTGCGTTTGCCTTCTGAATCGGATGCAACATAGTGTATTTGCTGAAAACATCCATGATCACCAGAATATATCGGTTACCTCTTTTAGACTTTGGGAGAGGACCATATAAATCAGTCGCGAAGATTTCGCAAGGCTTAGAAGGAATAATAGGCCTTGGTAATTCTCTCAATAATCTAGAATTATGTTTACTCCTTTGGCATAAGTCGCATTCTCGAATAGTGTTCCTGACAGTTTGTCGCATTCGCTCCCACGAAAATTTCTCTTGAATCATGTTGACCGTCATATCTACTCCAGCATGACCTGCGATTCGATGTGCCATCCAGATAATGGGTTTTTGCATTCGTGGAGGTATCACTACTCTCAACTTCGTATGGTCAGGATCTGCAAACTTGTAGATTAAACCATCTAACATCATAAAATCTCTTGAAATTCTTTCAGTTTCCACAAAATCATCATCATTTGGATCCATGTCTCCCTGTAGAAAACGAAAAATGTTTCTAAGACGTCGGTCTCTCCTTTGGGATAAATGCAACAATCTTAACCTTCTCAAGGTATCCTCATCCTCCTGCGTCAGGTTAACTTGAAAAACCTTAGATGTAGATTCCACTGCTCTACTCCATAAATGAGCTCCCATGTTCAACTTTCCAGGAGTGTGTTCAATAACTAGGTTGAATTGTTGAATAAAAAGTGACCATCTAGTTATCCTATCACTGGCAAAGTTTGTTCTCAAGATAAACTCCAATGCGTGGTAATCAGTCCTCACAATGACTGAATGTCCAATTAACATTTTCTTCCACGACTCCAACGCGAATATTACAGCAAGTGCTTCTAACTCTGTGGTGTAATAATTCCTTTCTGATGGACGAAGTTTCCTGCTAATGAACGCCAGGTAATGTCTCTTGTGATCTTCATCTACCTGAAGAAGAATAGCTCCAATCCCTACGGTGGATGCATCAGATTCTATGATGAAATTCTTGGTAAAGTCAGGATACTCCAATTTCACGCTGTTTACCAATAACCTTTTGGCATCTTGAAATGATTGTTCACAATCTTCATCCCATTTCCATTTGTTTCCTTTCTTTAATAATTCCTGCAATTGAGCTACCGTTTTGGTGAAGTTTGGACAATGCCCTGCAAAGAATTGGCATGTCCCAAGAAAACTGCGGACATTCTTCACTCTAGTAGGTCTAGGGAAATTTGCAATTGCCTGTCTCATTGGGACGGTATCCTTCTCCATCCAATATGTGACCCAAAAATTTTATTTCCTTTCGAAAGAACTGACATTTTCGAAGGTTTACTTTAAAATTCGCTTTTCTCAAATCTGCGAATAACATCTGAAGATGTAACAAATGTTCCTCTTTAGTCTCGGATGCAATTAAGATATCATCTATATAACGAATTGCTATCTCTTTTACTTCAGGACTCAATTTTGTTCCAGTGCTCTGATCAAAACTGATCCAGATGTTTTAACTCCAAATGGTAGACGGCGGAATACATATGTCTGCTGGTCAAACATAAATCCTGTAAACTTCTTAGAATCTTCACTAAGCCTAATGTGATGGTAGGACGAAGTGAGATCAATATTAGAGAACCAGACCTTGCCTTGGAATTTCCTTAACAGTTCCCTAATGATTGGTGGTCTGTCATACTCTGGCAGTAATCTTGAATTCAAATTTCTAAACATAGTCTCAGACTTCCATCTTGCTTAGACACTACTGCTAATGGATTGACATAAGATGTAGTGTACTTTTCAATCACATTGTTGCTTTCCATCTCCTTGATAAGCACTTTTACCCTTTCTCGATGCTTTTCCGCTACCGGATACAATTTAGCATGAAAAGGTGCATCATCATTTACACGAATATGATATTCAAAATCTTTATTTTCACCAGGTTTAATATCGAAAATATCGTGATACTCTTCCAAAACTTTCCCTAGCTCTGGGGACTCCTTCTCAGTGTAGACTTCTCTTCCTTCAGCTTCATGAAAAATCAGAGACCATTGAGCATCTCCCTCGATGTCTTCCTCTTCTTTTCCCTCGAAGTTAATCTCTTCGGTATTCTTGAATTTGATCGTCTCTGTCTTCATGTCTATCACTGCTTGATATTTCTGAATGAAATCCGCTCCCAATATCATGTCAAAAGCCATGTCCTTCATTACTACAAACACATGTCGGAAATCATGTCCTCCAATCGTAATACATAAGTACAATTGTGTTTTACACAGATATATTTTGTTGGGTATTATTCCTTGGATCTTAATTCCTGATACTGGAATCTCCTCAAAATTCTCTTTGAGCTTCCACAGAATATAAAGCTTCTCACTCACAAGACAAAGCATAGCCCCAGTATCAATCAAAGTATCGACAGGCATACCGAATACTTCGCATTACAAGATGGCGGATAAGTTAGAAATACGTATTGAATGTGCTCTTAAAAAGCTTGAAGACATCGCGGAAGCCGGCGGATATATGAAAAAAGAAACGAAAGAAGACATAGCAGAAGCAGTAAGTGTTATCAGGAATTATATCTTAGCACGGAATTCAACTGTGGCTCATGATATCAATGAAAAGGACAAGTCTGAAAGACAGGTTATCGAAAAGACGATACACCAAAGAAAGGTTATGGTTAACCAAATAGATGCCACAACTAAGGGAGCAGAGAGCTCCTCTGTGAAACAACTAGCGACATCTAGCAACACTGAACAGAACCAGCAAAGAGTGCCACCTACCGACAACTCGCAGAAAGAAAACAACGTCAGTACGGTACGAGTAGCGCCGCCGGCACACAACGAACAGAACCAATCTAGTGTTCCATCTACCGGCAACGACAAGAACCAGCAAGGAGAGAAAACTACCAACAGCAGTCAGGACACAAACAGCATCCAGCATGCGGTGTCACCTACCGACACAAATCAGAAGACTAACAGGAGCCAGCATATACCGTTCCAGGCTGTGGAAACAAATAACAATCAAAGCGTAGATACATACAGATCGCTTGAAGACAAAATCACAAAAAGGATGACCCAGCAAATACAATCAATAATGGAAAACATGTCGCAAAATATCAAAAAGATGATACGAGAGGAGATCAGACATACAAATCAACAGAATCTGACACCTCAGCTAGATATTTCTAAAACAACCCCTGAAATACCATACCGCTTCGAAAGGAATGCGCAGATGCCCAACATGCGAAGAGGAACACGCCCCACCCCAACGCCTATAGGAAGAAATGAGGATTACAACATAGAGGAAGATAACTTCCCAGCGATAACACATGAATCACCACAAGGCCAAAAACAGGAAACACCAACAGACAAAACAGCAGAGGAGAAGTGGACAGATGTAATCGGCAGAAGAAGGAGACAACCAGCGCGATCACAAGCTCCCATAACTGGAACAGGAGCCGAAGACAAAAACCTACAAGCTGCAGAAAAGATGGCCTGGTTCTTCATAGGGAGAGCACAACAGCAAACAACAACAGAGGACATAACGAAATTCCTTACCAACAAGGAAATTAAAGGAAACCTAATCTGCGAAGAATTATCAACGAAGTATAAAATGAAATGCTTCAAAGTGGGAGTCCCATTTAAATATCTTGAAACAGTAAATAATTCAGACTTCTGGCCATCAAACATCACCGTCAGTCGTTTTAAGTTTTTTCGGAGGAACACAGGGATGCCACTCGAATAAAACACAGAACGGACTTTGGAGCAACACAAGCTATAGAGGAGAAGAGAATAGAGGAAACCTACAAATAATGTTATGGAACATTGAAGGCTTAAAAAACGCATTAAGCATGTCACCAACGGACTGCCTAAAAGGATATGACATAATAATATTAACAGAAACGTTCCTCACAGGCCATTGGCAACATGCAGAATATTATTGCATACATCTACAAGCGAAACAAGGAGAAAAGGGAAGACCAATAGGAGGAATAACCGTTCTCTTAAAGCCTTGGCTGACCCCAACAAAAATGATAACACAACTGGATCACTCTCTACTAATAGAAACAAAACACATCACAATTATAGCCGCTTACTTTCAACCACACACAACGGCCTTGGAGATAATAGACGAATTAGGACAACTTATCACTCAGAGTAAACAGGACAGCCCCCTAATCGTAGCAGGGGACTTAAACTGTAGACTGGATGTACACAATTACAAAACAAAAGTAGTAATGGAAAAACTACAAGAAGATGGCCTTCTCCTATTAAATAACAGCAACATACCAACCTATATATCTCACAATGGAAAAAGCGTCATAGATGTGGCACTCATAAAAGGACAAATAAAAGGAGAAATAACCCCTATCTGGTCAGCAAATCACACACCAATAAGAAAACATATCCCCATGAAAATAAAAATTCATGGCGATTGGCGAGCACCCAAAAAACAAACAAAATGCCTATTATCAAGAAAAATTGACGTCGGAAAAATAGAAGGACGAGCCGACCAGATAAGAAAAATAGAAACGCTTACTGAAGAATCAAGACTAGAAGAAGCGGCACAAACACTTGAAGAACTGCTAATACAAGCCGCAACCCCAAGAAAGGAACGAAAGGCGAAACAATGGTTCGATCAGGAATGCTACGTGCTAAGAAAAGAAGTATTGAAGGCCCTGCATGAACTAAAAACAAACGAGAAGAACCTTACACTCTATCAGGTATACAACAGAAAAAGAAGTCTCTATAAAACGCTCACGCGGGAGAAGAAAAGGGTATACTGGGAGGAAGAAGGTAAAAGAATCGTAGAAGAGGCAAAGAAAGACCCATATATCGCTCTACGTCCTAGGAAGCAAGCGCAGACACATTATATAAACATGGAAAAATGGATGACACACTTTAACAATATACTCAACAAGGAAGGAATAACGAACACCCCAGAAAATAATCAAAGTACCTATACACTAGCGTCAACAGAATGGACTCCGCTGACAGCTAATGAAGTCCAAAACATCATCTCAAGCACAAAGAAAAACAAAGCCGCAGGACCAGACAACATTTACAGTGAGTACATAAAAGACACTGCTCACCTCCTACTACCTACATGGACCAAATTATACAATAAATGCATTGAGACGGCCTCAATACCGGAGAGATGGAGACATTTAACTATAAAAGTACTTTATAAAGGCAATGGCGATCCATATGATACAAACACATACAGAGGCATCGCTCTGGAGAATATTCCGTTCAAGATATTCACAAAAACAATCGTGGGGAGAGTCAGAGAAGAAATAGACGAGTATCTACCAGAAAATCAATTCGGATTCCGGAAAGGAAGATCAGCTGTAACCGCTATACACTTACTACTCAATGACATCAGGAAAGCCCTTGAAAGAAGAGAAAAGTTCTACGTAGTGTTTATAGACTTCACAAAAGCATTCGACCTCATAAACCGGGAACTTGTGGCACAGAAGCTGGAAGAAACCCTAAACAGGAACCATGTGTGGACTGAAACCATAAAAACGATACTACAATGGAACAAAATAAGAATCTCTGACAACATATCACTTTCAGAACCGATACTTCAAACGAACGGAGTATTACAGGGTGACCCAATGAGCCCATTACTTTTCATCCTGGCAGCAGAAGAAATAATGCGAATAACCAATAAGGATGACGTAGTATCGTACGCCTATGCTGATGATATAGTGATCGGATCAAAGGACATCAGAAAACTACAAAACGTGATAAAGGAAATGGAGGAATGGTGCTACAAACACACATTCGAAATTAATACATCAAAAACAAAAATGATGGTATTTAGGCAAGGAGGAAAGATCCCAGCAATGACAGAAATCTTCATAAAGAGGCAGAAAGTAGCCATAGTAAACGATTTCAAGTACCTTGGCATTACTCTGCAAACAAGTGCCAAATGCTTTACAAAGCATGTAATAGAAAAAACAACACAGGCAATACGGGCGATGCACGAAATCAACTACATTAGATCACTTAGCCTAGAGACGGCGATGGCACTATTTAGAGCAAAAATCATGCCTATTCTAACATATGGGATGGAAATCATTTGGCCGTACCTCACAGAGAAGAACCTATCCTCTCTAGAAAGAATAAAAGCTCTATACATAAAAAGAGCGATCGGAGTATCCAAGACAACAAGATCAAGACTCGTCTACCTTCTAGCACGAGAATCCTTCCTCATTGAAGACTTCAGAACACACCTGAACCTGCCCAACACCAGAGCATCAGAAAATCTCCTAGCAACACTCAACAAAAAGAGAGAAGACACCCCATCTGAATTCTTTGGAACTGGAGCTATGATAGACCGGACGTGGACAACATCCAGCTTCGAGATGAGGCACGTGTTCACAAGACTGGCAGTACATGGTTTCCACCATCTAATTTGTAACAACACCTCATACCATGAACCGACAGAGATATGTAAGTGCAAACTATGTGGATACATGTGTGAACGTTACCACCTAGAACTCTGCACCAAAAGAACAAAAACAATTAAAGAATATGCAAACCAAGGCCCAATCCCGCGAGTACAGTGTATATAAATGTATTATTTCTTTTCTTTGTGTATGGCTATATAGCTGCAATAAATATATTATTAATACTTCGCATGATATGATTGGCATTCTAATTCTTGTACCCATTTCTTTCCGTTCGTCATTCTGTTGAATTAAGTCATCATCCTCTGCTTGCCATTTAATAATTCTGGAAGTGAAAGTGTTCAAAATTCTATCTTCTACAGTGAATTCGAAGGTTTTTTTTTCCGTTACCATTCCCCTCTAAGGCCTGTATATAAAAATCCAACATGGCGACCATCCAAAATATTTAGACGGTTCTTAATATCTACGAATCTATTCCAGCAATCAAACTGAAATTATGTATATTGATAGAGGCAATTAACATAAGTAGGATTACGAAAATAGGTTATGTAGTTCTTCACGGAACCACTTGTTATTTCTTGTGTCCTAATAATGCGATTTTGAATTTTGATTTTGAAGTTTTAAAAATAAACTTACCCAATAATATACATCTACTGCAATAGTACATAACTCTATGGCCTACATTTATAAAAATCCAAAATGGCCGCCATCCGACAATTCTCTACACCTACGAATGGATTAGAGCAATCAAACTGAAATTGTGTATGTTGATAGAGGCAATTAACATAAGTGGGATATATGAAAATAGGCTATTAGTTCTTCATGGAACTACAGTACTTGTTCAATTTATACAACCATAAATGTCATCGTACTGGGCTGGCATCAAACGCCCTATCCTGTGCCTTGAATACCACCGGTCAACAGACTGTGCTATTTAGCCCGTTTGGAAACAATGGGAACCTGTATTTTGTCTGAAAATGAAGTTTCCAACACAGGTGCGAATAATGCAGCCATTAATACTACAGTGTATTCTCGTGCACCATAAAATGCAGTGATCAATCATTATACAGAGGAGAACACGGAACTTACGTAATATTAGGTGTAATTATATTATTGCAGTCGATACCGTTCAGCGCTGTACGTATGAAGTATAAATCACACAGCTTTGTGTCAATTGATTGTAGTGGTTGGATGGTTGGTTCCTCAGTTCAGGGGCTGCGACAACGCGCTTATGTAGCCCCATGTACTTTGGGTGTGTGTAGAATCTGTCTGATAACCGGTGTTAATTATGATGGCTGTATTAGTGTGTGTTATCTGTTTTTAATTCAAGTAAGGACTGCATACATTCTATTTTTCAAGTAGTTCCACTTTTGCTACCAAGCGCCACCGTCAACGGCACTTTGTTACTAGATGCCACCGCAGTCGGCTCCTGGTGACGAACGTTGGAACCTACGAGCGTTACTCAAAGATAACCTATAATTTTGCTTCACATAGGTGTAATTAGTGGAAGGTTCTTTATCCTGCCATAAATCTATGACATGGGACCACCGGCTTTACTTCCCCTCCGAAGGAAGGCATACTGAGGGATTTAACGCTCTTAAAAAATCCGACGACTTCGGTCGTGTTTGAACCCGCGACCTTGGGAATAGAAGCTCAGCATGCTACCAACTACTCCACCGAAGCCGCTCAATTGAATGTAATCAGAATATATTAGCTTGATATGAAAAGTTCGTTGCAATAATGCTTACTTGAAGTAGATCTATTAGAAGCCTAGTTCTATTAAAGAAAGCTTACTGTAAACTCCTGAATAGACCCCTATCCAGTCCTCATACCACTTTTCTTATTTTGTGGCAGAGCCGGGAATGGAACCTCAGACCTCCGGGGTGGCTGCTAAGCACGCTGACCACTACACCACGGAGGCGACTATTCAGAATATAAGTTATGTAATTATTTATTTATTTATTTATTTTGAAGGGAAATCCGCTGATGAACTATTGAAAGGAACCGTCTGGGCGTATGCCTTGTGGTTAAAATGGGAAACCACGAAATCACTTTTCAGGACGGCCGAGGTAGGATTCGAACCCACGCTCTCCTGCGCGTTAGCGCTCTCGTCCATCGTGGCTGGTTAACATTTTCTAAATAGTAACGGATAAGAATGCTTTTCAGACATCTCAGTCTAGTGCTAGCGTTTCACCCTGCATTTAAATACAAAGTGACGCTCAGAAGATAACGTTTCCATAAAAATATAATGGCATAAATCTAAAGGATGATTATTAGGCCTACGTAGATGACAGTCTTGATTGTTTAATCATGAGCTTAAAATACCATGATCATCATCCCTATATACTCTAAGGTAGTAAACAAACATCTACCTGGAGTAGAAGTGGGAAAGTACTGAGAATCAAAACTCAGCATTTTTTCTACGTTAATGCCGTGTCTTGTGTGGGGTTTCGCCTAAGAACACCAAGATAGGCTAATCAGCGGGTCCTTGGTGTCCGTGCCTGGACCCCCACAGGAACAGTGAACTGTGCACTACCTCCCTTCTCATGAGGCGTGGTGAGCGTTATTACTGCGAGAGCTAAAAGATCAAGCAGCCTTTCACCTTCCTATACTGGCTTAATAAAAGATGGTAGGCTACATTGGCTTTCACGGCCAAGGAATTCAAATTTAGCATTACCGTTTAAATATTTCACACAGCCGCCATGTTGGATTGGTGCGACGTAATAAAATTTCAAGCGCACGGTCGGGGTCGGCCAAAATTGTACTATGATCTTACCGAGTTTCATTAAAATCGCTCCATCCGTTTCGAAGTTATTAGGAGGGAAACACACACACACACTGATGCACACACACACTGATGCACAAACAACGCGCACATACACACACATACACACACACACACACACACACACACACACACGGACAAAAGGTGATGTCATAAGCCAATTTTTTCAGAAATGAAAATAGGCTAAAAACGAAATTTTTAAATTTCGCACAGCCGCGATCTTGAGGTAATAAAAACAATTGAAATAAATTAGATGTCAGTGGATTACAATTTGTATAAGCATTTACCGTACCAAATTTCACAGCGCTAGGATCGTTAAATCGCGAGAATCGTCCATTTAAATACAGTATTTAAATTTTGCGTCGCCGCCATGTTGTATTTGTGCTGACCAGGTTATTGAAATTTCCATAGGTTAACATTGAAAATCCACAGCCTGCTTCCAGTCTCCGACCGGGTCAGGAATGGAATGAATGAAGCCCCCATCTAGCGGCGAGGATATGAAATGTGCCGGCTGCCGAGGCCTGACGCACTCCTCTGGGGCAATGATTAAATGAATGACAGATGAAATGAAATGATAGTGGAGAGTGTTGCTGGAATGAAATTTTGACAGGGAAAACCGGAGTACCCGGAGAAAAACCTGTCTGCCTCCGTTTTGTCCAGCACAGATCTCACATGGAGTGACCGGGATTTGAACCACGGATCCAGCGGTGAGAGGCCGGCGTGCTGCCGCCTAAGCCACGGAGGCTGTCCATAGGCTAACATTACTTATGTTAATAGCTTTTATCAACATACAGATTGAAGAGGAGAGGAGCCAGTACTGAACCCTGTGGGAGGCCATTAGTTAGCTTCTTTCGTTTGCTGATTTTTGATCCCAAAACAACCTGGAAATGTATGTTGTTAATCATATTGTCAATAATCTGGGCCATAGATTTATAGGGAATCACTTTTAGGAATTTATACAGTAGACCTTCTCTCCAAACTGTATCATACGCAGCAGTTAAATCTAAGAAGGCAAATGCTGTTTTCTGTACTTATCGGATCTACCAGAAACAAACTCAAAAAAGTTTTGTTATGCTGATGACATAGCATTGGCCACTAGACACTAAAATATGGAAGATTTAGAAAATGTACTTGAGGATGATTTGGCTAAACTTGGAATATATTTCCACAAATGGAGGCTCCAACCCAGTGCTACAAAAACTGAGGTATCTTGTTTCCACCTGAGCAACATATTGGCTAATACCCGACTCAATGTAAAATTTGAGGGGAAGATTTTGAAATATAACAAGTTCCCAAAGTACTTAGGAGTAATACTGGACCGAACACTCTCATACAAGCAACACCTCCAGAGCACATCAGCTAAAATTAGAAGCCGCAACAATATATTGTTAAAGCTATGTGGAACATCTTGGGGAGCTTCTGCCACTACTACAAGATGCTCTGCCTTAAGTCTAGCCTTCTCTGTGGCTGAATACTGCGGCCCAGTTTGGCTCAATAGCCCACATGTCAAACTCGTTGACACCCAGTTGAACATCACCATGAGACTAATCACTGGTTGTATAAGAACTACACCAGCATATTGGCTTCCAGCCCTCAGCAATATTCTTCCACCCCACCTTCGTAGAGAAGTTGCCTTGCTATGGGAGTACTACACGATTATGGATCACCCTACACTACCTATTCATGAAGACATCCCCTCTCTTCAAATGAACAGGCTCAAATCCTGGAAGCCACCCATTTGTCACGCCCAGAGGCTTGTAAGAAACCATTTTGATTCCAGCATGCAGTGGATTAGTGAATGGACACTAAAAGCTTGTGCTGAGTCGAGCTCCTTCCTGGACCCTACAAGAACATCCACTCCAGGTTCCGATCTGCCTAGGAGGGCTTGGGCAACTCTCAATAGGATTCGGACAAACCACGGAGTATGCAATGGAACTTTGTTCAAACGGGGAAAAATGTCGTCTCCTCAGTGTGATTGTGGTGCTCCTAATCAAACCATCCAACACATTACAACTGACTGTCCTCTGAGGGCATATGGAGGGGACTGGATCGACTTCCTGTTGGCGACACCTGACGTGGTCCAATGGATATACTCATTAGACCTGAGACTGTAAATAGTGTAAACAGCAAAAATAACGTACGGTAGATTTTTAAGTGATTTTCTTTGTAAGCTGAAATCTTGTATTGATTATATTGCCAAACGATAAATAAATAAATCAACATACAAAATTTCAGTTTGATTGCTGTCATAGATCAGTAGATATTGAGAACCGTCTAAATATTTTGGATGGTCACCATGTTGGATTTTTATATAGGCCATAGAGTTATGTACTATTAGATGTCGATTATTGCGTATGTTCATTATTCAAACCTTGAATTCGATCGCATGATAAGGACACATAAAATAAAAGCTTAATTTGAAAATTCGCACAGACGCTATCATGACGTTATCTAAACAATTGAACTACACTGAAGAAAATGGAAATTGCATCATCCAGAAAGAGTGGTGCTACATTGCTGCAATTGAGCAGGCAGGACGAGTGTTCGGTTGTGATTCGATGATTACACTTTCAGGTCCCTCTGACCGCAAGTTTGGACAACAATCAATACAGGATGAGCCCACCACGAGCTGCAATACATTGATGAATTCGGCGAGGCATGGAGTCAATAAGGCCCTGGATCGCTTCCTGAGGAATTGTGGCCCATGCTTGCTGCACTACACGGGTCAGTTGTTCCAGAGTTGTGGGTGGCTGAGGACGGTTGGCCAGTTGCCGACCCATCATGTCCCACACATGCTCAATAGGACTCAGGTCCGGGGATCTGGTGGGCCATTCTAAGGTTGTGATGTCGTGGAGAGCTTCTCCGGAGATGCGTGCAGTGTGAACCCGGGCATTGTCCTGCTGAAACATCCCTTTAGCAATGTTCGCTATGATAGGGACAACCACTGGATTGAGTACCCTATCAACTACTGTCGAACAGTCATAGTGCCCTCAACAAGTACTAATTGTGATTTCACATTAAAGCCAATAGCTCCCCAGACCATAATGCTTGGTGTTGGCCCTGTGTGCCTCTTGACAACAAGGTCTGGGCGGCTCCTCTCCCCGGTACGTTGGCGCACACGATTCCGGCGATCACTGCGGGCAAGTCAGAAGCGCGATTCATCACTAAAAACGACCCTATGCCATTCGTCGACCCACGTCGATCGTTCTCGACACCAGGCCAGCCTTACACGTCGCTGTTGTGGGGTCAATGGAACACCTCCTGCAGGGACACGAGATCGTAAGCCAGCTGCACGCAGGCGATTACCAACTGTTTGTTGTGTAACGTGGGGTGCCACAGCTTCTCGAATTTGCGCTGCTGTTGCATGGGGTTCCATCCGGGCCATCCGAATAATGCGGCGATCCTCTCTCACAGTTGTCTGTCGCGCTGGGCCTGTGCCAGGTCTACGAGTGTGGGTACCTTCATTTGACCACTGCTGCCATACACGTTGTACCGTAGATGCCTTTCGGCCAACACGTGCAGCGACAGTCCTTAGCGATAATCCAATCTCACACAGCCCAATTATCCGAGCCCACTCAAACGGCGACAGTTGTTGATAGCATGCTCTTCTCTGTCGCCGAGGCATGTTTGACGGGGAACACTTCACTGCACAGACTGCAAGTCAACTACGCTACACCAGAGTTCGTATACAGGAGTTGATTCCTCCGCGACCAATGACGTGGGGAGACATGTAGCAACAATCCAATGGGTCCGAAACCTTGATCGTTTACATACCTACATGGCATCGTTCCATATCTTGAAAATCAACACAAACGACCAATGCTTTCATGGGGTTGCAATTTCCATTTTCTTCAGTGTAAATTAGATCTCAGTGCATTACAATGTTTAGGCCTATAACCATTTTCTGTACCAAGTGTCACTTCACCCAGATGGTTAAATCGCGAGAAACATCTATTTAAATGTTTCAACTTCACTTGGCTGCCATATTCGTTTTGTACTTAACAGGTTTAACAAGAAGTTCCGTGAAGAACTATACAGCCTACTTTTCATGCCAATGATTATTCTAAAGTATATGAACCTATCTAGAATAATGACGAAATTAAGTTGGTAATATCGAAATATCTAATTAGTTCAAAATATACCTGGTATAATGTAGCCTAATAGAGCACTACAGTTGGCAGCCCTGGTGACTGAATATATTCTTAGTTCCACCTCTTAAGGTACAGAATACAAAATTTGGTTGAAGTCCAATGGACGTTACATGCAGTTAGACACTGGATCTATCAGCACGCGTAAAAGCATGTTGCCAACAATACCATGCGTGTGCTGGTCAGAAATAATCTGAAATATTATGATATCTTGTTGTGCCAATTTTGGATGAAATCCATTTGTTAGTATAGAAGTTACATGTATTTTAAAATTGGACATATCAGCAGGCATAGAATCATGTTGGCAGCACCGCCTTGTATTAATTACTCCAAATTAATCTAGAATGTCAGGTGCTATACGTAAGAAAAGTATAGAGCTGTTGGCTTGCATACTTTCTGATATATTGATATTAGGGTAAAAAGAAAATAGACAGCATTTATTAACAGTTGGCAGCCCTGATTGCTCTCAACAATACTTATAGTCATATCTGTTATGCTACACATTGCACATACGAAATTTGGTTGAAATCCAACTGATATTATTGAACCCGCTGAGCTAAGGTTCATGAAATATTTTTCACGACACCACATTTATGATGGGATGTAGTACCTTTGAACACACCCAGAAAGCTACGAGAAGCCGAGAGCTTATACTATTCTCTTTGAAGTAGCGGAGAATCGCACTTTTGACTTTGGTGAAGTCTGCTAATTATTTATCTGAGGTCTTATTAATCAATTTTATCTTTTCACGAGACTCAGAATATTCAATTTCGTCATTCAGCATTATTGAAACATTTTGGAGAATGTTTTTTTCACTTTAAGGTAAGGTAATATCATTGCAGATACGCAAATAGGGATGTAAGTAGTCGCTCAACGACTTAGTTTGACGACTTGCTTCCACGAGGAACGCAGTTCCTTGCACTACGTCTGGAGAATCCGCCCTGTGTAGGCGTGTTATTATATCCGTCGCATTAGACGTGGCAAACAGTCCGCTTTTCAGCGTGGAAATCATTATCAGGTGTCATCGAGCACTAAAGAACTACGAATCGCTGTTGTTGATGTGCAGTGATCAACACGTACAGCAAAGTGAATTACTTGGCAAGTATTGTGAAATTTACGACATTAATGTAGCACCACATGTTTTCACCCACGTGTTTGTGGAGGGCCGAGAGCCTGGTGCGGAAATATACAGGTAAATGTGAAGTTATTACTTTGAACACGTGTGATTATAAAAGTACATTATATAGTAATTGCTACGGTAAATTTATCCGTAATAAAACGACGCCCATTTCACGGATGCCACGTGATAGAAAAAGTAGCGTCTGTACACGTGTGGAACCGCAGAACAGTGCATGGCCATTTATCATTTACATCTGCAAAGTGTAGAGGCCGTGTCATCAGTTATATTTAAATCCTGTGATATCTACGACGAAATACTGTAATTTTCAAGTGATAATAATGAACTACTACAAGTCTTATTCTACCGCCCACGTGGTTAACTTTTTAAACACCATGTTCGAGACCGAGACCATGGGCTAATACCATTATGGTATGAGGGAGATGTCTCGGATGGGACCAGCTTGATTATGGAACTTCTAGAACATCGAACGAGAAGGAAGGAACCGAGGATGCCTTTCCTAGGCATGTCCAGTCCATTCACGAGGTCAACTACAGGGACAGACCGAACCCTGGTCTTTGGGAGAGCCCGGATGGAAGTTCTGATGAGGACGATGCCAACCCTGAAAGCCAGAGGCGCTTTTGTTCAACCCTTGTTGTTGGACAGAGAGCTAAGTGTGGACTCCTTCGTATCGTGAGTTTTGTACACCCTTCCTTGTTCTAGTTTCTGGTGGTATAGTTAGATTAGTGTAGTTTGTGAACCAACCGAACTTAGTGACAGCCATTTCATAGGTAGGGAATGTAATTTGGTCTAATTAGATGACATTTATTTACAGTGATAGTGAGTCACCCTTGGGTCTGACATTTTGGTCAACCCTGGTTTAGCTTGATGGACGTCGTAGAACGTCAATTTCTATCTATTGCTAAACGTGACTGTAGTCATTTTGAGGCTACTTTTTTAACCCTATCTGGGGTGATTTTTCAAGTCTTTGCAGACTCTAGTTATGGCAATCAGATGCCATGGTTATGTTTCTTTAACTGCATTTTTTGCAGCCAGTCTATGTTTCACCCCTGACTTCGTTAGAGTAGTCGTATCATTTGGGTAATCGACTGTAATTACCAGTTTTGTAACTGCATTATATTTCATTAGAGATGAGCTCTGATAGCCATCCAGGTCATGTGTGGACCTTATAAGTAAAAGGGACGTTTCGTTGTTGTCCAGCATCGAACTCAGTTCCCAACGTATCATTAAGCAGATCCAGCAGAGAGTGGAATTTGCTCCACAATTATTATTTTGTTGTGTCAGGTGTGATGACACATGTTTATTTGATGTTTGATACAAGTCATAAATAGTGTATTCTATCTTTGAGAGCAGAGAGCTCCAGCAATTAGTGACATTGCTACCTTTTAAACGTATTTGATGTGAAAGACAGAGTTATATGATTGTATTCAGATTTATAGCGTGCTTTTTGTGCACATATTCTTCTAGGTTTATAATCTATGGTAAAGGTATTATTGTGAGGCCAGTTGTATAGTTATTTACTTGCTTAAATTGCCGGCCTAGTTAGTGTGTTGTGTCATACAGCGCAGGAATCTTGTAGCCTGAGGCGACACGAACAGGTTTTGTGTATTCTACCCAGCGCCCGACTGAGAGCGCATGCTTCTAAGTGAGACGGACTCATGTCAACATAGGACAGAATGCTTTTAGCATTCACTTTCCCTTTCATTGCAATTATAGCTTATGGAACCCAGTGACCATTCTTGTATCTGATAATATGTTCTGTAGATTGTCATTTGTTAGTTAAACGCTGTTGCGTGTACCGTTGTTTTTGATGAGTACAGTTATGTCAGGTTTCTATAGTACGTTGTAGGCTAGCCCCGCTAGGGAGGTTTTTCATGTATGATGGTATTGTGTGTACCATGTCCGGGATTGTCCCGTTGACCAGATATTTAGGGAGGGTAACTGCTTGTGTCCAGGCCCATCCCAGAGTTATTGAACGCGAGCTGTGCGCCACTGGTAACTTGTGTTATAGTGTGTCCGAGTTGTTATTGCTCGTTGATTATATTCCGACTTTTGAGTCGAGGTTTTTGGCAAAGATGATCTCAGGGGAGACGCTCCGTGCCCAGGCTTGTCAGTATTATTCGCCATAAACCAACGATAACCTAAACCGACATCTTAATAATAAAACGCATAATTTTGATAAAACAAAAGCTAACTAACGAATTCTTTCTACTTAACTTTGTTCATTTGCATTTGGGACCTGCTGACATAGCCGTGCTAATGAAGGTATTTCATGGAGGAAATGACTTGAGGACAGCTAACATATTTTTGTTGTGACCGAAGCTTGCTCGAACCTAGTGTTCGTAGCTGGTGGAGCGCAGGCCATACGATGTTAGACGTAGTCTTTACTACGCAGTCGTCGCCGTAATTGCACACATTAGATGACTATGGCTTACAAAGCGTAAACCAAGGTGCAGGCAGGCATTTGAATAAAACTGTGTTCTGTTATGTAATTTATTCATTTAATGATGTAAAAGTGTATGAATCCTCTATGTTACCCTATTGTGTGCTGATTAGCACTTAGTTCCTAAGAATGACTTAGATGTTTTTTTATATGGCTGTTCACTTAGCTTTGAATGTAATTGTTTGTTATTACGGACGTCACCGCCGTAAATTTTGTTATTAATTGATAGGACTTAGCTAGATGAATTAACGTTAAATGTAAATGTGGAGATGGTATCATCCTAACTTAGATTTGTTTTGCTACCCTGTTAAATGTAGATTCTGATATTAGCTTAATCTTGTAACTTGACCTAGGGCTTTGCGTCGTACCATTTTCCTAGTGTTGCTGTTGTTGCTTTATTATTGTGAGACAGATCTTTCGCGAGGGTTTACTGTAACTTCTCAGGTAGGGACCTGCTCTTTATTTTTGATTATTTATTAGCTTGCGGATTAGCCGATAGAAACCCTCCGAACTAGGCTAGGGGTTTGTAAAATTTACAATAAATTTTCACGGTGTTTTACATAAGTCTGGATGTTTCTTTTCTCGGTCTAGTTTTTAAGGCGAACCTTTCCTTAGGCAGTCTATGACCTTCGTCACCATGTACCACGATCCCCGTAGATTACAGTTTCTCGTGCCGCTTTGGCCTATTTGGAAGTTCACCTGATCCTCACGGCAGTTAGGTCCGACGGATGAGATGTTAGGGAAGTCATTGTGGTTGTTGGCTATCCTGCCAGCTCCTCTGACGGGCTCAGTATAGAAGTTACATGTATTTAAAAATTGGTACTATCAGCAGGCGTATAATCATGTTGGTAGAACTGACGTATATAAGTTACTCCAAATTAATCTAAAATGTCAGAATATACGTGTGCATAGTTTAAAGCTATTGGCTTGCATACTTTCTGATATATTGGTATTTTGATTTTAAAAAATAGATAGAGCAATTATTAACAGTTGGCAGCCCCGGTGGCTCTTAAGAATACGCTCAGTCATATCTGTTTATGCACAGATATTACATACAAAATTTGGTTGAAATCCAGTTGATAGTGTAGAAGTTATATGCATTTAAACATTGGACTTATCAGAAGGCTTAAAATTATTTTGGCAACACTGTCATGGTTGGCCTCCTGGAAATTAAACTGAAATAGTATTATCTACATGTGTGCCAATTTTGGAATAGCTCCCATGCATACCTTGCAAGATATCCAACATGGAGCTCAAAGTTCTAGTGCGTTTTTTCAGCAGTTGGTTGCACTGACATCATTTTCAAATATGGACGTGAGCTATTCCGGTGCACATCTTTACTCATACTAAATTTGGTTTTGATTGCTGCAGCCGTTTAGGAGTTGATAGGGGGGGACAGACACACAGCCAGCCAGACAGACAGACAGAAGGACAGACAGACAGACAGACAGTCACACATTTTCCCGGATCGATCTCATAAGACTACTTTTTCCTCATTTTTGCAAAATGTGAAAAGTAGGCTAAAAAAGAAACATACATGATTTTCTAGTAGTGCCCTTTATAACCGTACAAAACGTAAGGGTGATATCAGTAATAGTTATGGAGTTATATCATACTGGTGAAATATTTCGCACAGCCACCATGTGAGATTGGTGAAACGTATTAAAATTTGAAAGGCACGGTCGGGGTCGAACAAAATAGTAGAGATCCGACCAGCTAGGAAGGAGTTTGGCCGCGCATGCGCACTTACGACGATCCAGCGCAGCGTAGTCCCGCCTTCCAGAGCTCGTGTTGCATGGACACTTCAGTGCATAAGTTTATACTCAGCTGTTTAGACGTGCGCGCTGCCTTGCTAATTTCCCGTGGTGTAACTGTGGTTTGTGGTGCACGTTCGGCCTGTCTGTGACAGTATGGAAGGCGTTAAAAGTGACCTGCATCGTAAGGTGCTAAAGAGTCAGACTCGTGCAGCAATCTCGAACGTTATGGATTTTATGGAAAGGGAGGCATTGGAAGAAAAGTTCATGATAGATTGTAAGAAAGTGCAGGAAAGAGTAGCAGCAGCTGTTGGAGTGTCAAAAGTTCTGTGGCACGGATTAAGGGTGAAAAGCGAAAAGCGATAGAATTAGGTAAACCTTTGGATAGTCTGTTTGAAACACCAAACAAACAACGAAAGCGCACAAAGACTGTTACTGGACTGGACGACTTTGACGAAGGTGTCGTACGGCGTATTATTAACAATTTTTATTTAGTTGAAAAATGTTTGCCTACAGTTCCGAGAATTCGTGCGAAAATGGAGAAAGACTTAGAACTCAAAAAGGATCCAATACCAGTGTCAAACGAATCCTTCGATCATTAGGGTATCGCTGGAAAAAACTCTCACTAACAAGCGTATCTTAATGGAAAAGCACGATATAAAGTACAAAACATTTGTTTATTTGAAAAAAAAATATGTCAAGTACCGGGCAGAGGATAGGCCTATAGTGTATACGGATGAAATCTGCGGAGTTACACGTCCGCTATGACAAAAATTTCGTGTCGACTGTACTTCGCCACAACACCGAGCGAGAAGGGGAAGTCAGCGTTCTCATTCCCACGGTTCAGCGTTCTCACTCACACATTTCCCCTCGCCAGCCGTCTTCCTAAATGGCCCGATCTCTACTATGTTCTTGCAGAGTTGTATTGAAATCACTCCAGCCGTTTAGATTTTATTAGAGGCGGACACACACACATACGCACACAAACACATACACACACACACATGGACAAAAGGTGATCTCATAAGCCTATTTCTTTCATAAATGAAAATAGGCTAAAAATCGCGTGTCGGTAGATTAAATGGAATGTAAAATAATAATTTATTGGCAGTTAGCACTGCAGCCTCCTTTGTTCTATACCTCTTAATTTGAAATCGTTTAACACTGAAACTAACCATCGCCAACTAGGTCTGTCTCTGCTTCACTTACCCTAGACAGCCGAGCTCATTAACCTATTAGGTAGTCTCTCCTGTCCCATTCCCATCAAATGACCTCATCATTTTGAGTCAACTCATACGAACAGCTTCATTTAACGTGTTCATTTCTGACTTAATATTTATCACTACGATTACCTTCCTGTCATAGCTCCCATCCATTTGTCCTAGCAAACATTTTATCTTCTCCTCATGAAAAATGAAAATCCACAGCCTGCTTCCAGTCGACCGACCGGGTCAGGGAATGGGATGAATGAAGCCCCCATCTGTGCCGGCTGCCGAAGCCTGTCGCAGTCCGTTGGGGAAATGATTAAATGAATGACAGATGAAATGGAATGATAGTGGAGAGTGTTGCTGGAATGAAATGTGTAAAAGGGAAAACCGGAGTACCCGGAAACAAACCTGTCTGCCTCCGCTTTATTCAGCACAAATCTCACCTGGAGTGACCGGAATTTGAACCACGGACCCTGCGGTGAGAGGCCGGCGTGCTGCCGCCTAAGCCACGGAGGATCATTATCTTATCCTCATTTCAGACTCCGGGAAGGATCTTTGAAACCCAACCCAAGTGCAGACATGGCATGATCGTCTGCAAGGATTTGGTCTTCGTTTGAACATCCACATGACTGAATACCTCGAAACGATTCCATCCCCTGGAACTATAGGTATTAATGGAGCTCCTCTTACCTAGGTAAATACATTCCGATACCTACTGTCGACCAAAGTATTATGTGCACTTGAGTTTGAAGGTTGTTTGTGAAGTAACCAATAGACCTACATAAAATCCAATAACATCATTATTTTCGTCGATCTATTGTACGTTAGCTCATGTAGGTTTGGAATTTTTAATTTATATTTTAATATTTTTTGTCGCAGTTGGAGCACAAAAAGTGCACGTTTTTAAGCGTGTTTGAACCATGCGTCACATTTAAGAATTATTATCTCAAAAACCCGTCATCAGATCGAATCCAAATTTTAACACAATATACATTGGAATGTTATATAACTGGTTTATTAATTTCAAAATTTTACGTGTCCAAGAAAAAAAGTTGTTATCATTTTTGTAAGGTAACTTTTTCTCGGCTCGGGGTGGTTGGAAAATGTAGTTCTTGATCGCGATGTAATCCTTATACATCAAAAGGTTATGCTGTATGACAGTGAAATACGTAAATTAACTCACTTATTTTATAACGGTTTGTATTTGTAGGCGGAAATAACACATCGTTCACCAGCTACCTGCTCGAGGAAAAGCTGTACAGCGTTGCCGAAATGGAGCCCATCACGCATCATGGCGTGCCTCGCTCGGAAGTGATGGGCTCCATCACAGCAACGCTGTACAGCTTTTCCTCGAGCGGGTAGCTGGTGAACGATGTGTTATTTCTGCCTACAAATACAAACCGATATAAAATAAGTGAGTTAATTTACGTATTTCACAGTCATACAGCATAACTTTTTGATGCATAAGGATTACATCGCGATCAAGAACTACATTTTCCAACCACCCCGAGCCGAGAAAAAGTTACCTTACAAAAATGATATCACCTTTTTTCTTGGACACGTAAAATTTTGAAATTAATAAACCAGTAATATAACATTCCAATGTATGTTGTGTTAAAATTTGGATTCGATCTGATGACGGGTTTTTGAGATAATAATTCTTAAATGTGACGCATGGTTCAAACACGGTTAAAAACGTGCACTTTTTGTGCTCAAACTGCGACAAAAATTATTAAAATATAAATTAAAAATTTCAAACCTACATGAGCTAACGTAAAATAGAACGACGAAAATGATGATGTTATTGGATTTTATGTAGGTCTATTGGTTACTTCACAAACAACCTTCAAACTCGAGTACACACAATACTTTGGTCGACAGTAGGCTGACTATTGAATGGTGACAGCTCTGTGAATGAAGATGTACGAGCACGAATCAATGCTACTTGGATGCGATTCAGAGATGTCACCGGTGCTCTTTATGATAAGAACATTCCTATCCGCCCAAAATCAAAGATATACCGCACAATGGTGAGACCAGTTGCATTATATGGTACCGAGTGTTGGCCAGCACCTAGAAGTGCTGAGCACTCACTTCATGTCATGGAAATGCGGATGCTACGAATATCTATAGACATTTCTCTGCTCGACCATATCCCCAACACAACGATTCGACATTCAGCTGGCGTGGCTCCAATCAATGAGAAAATGCAGGAATGGAGACTCCGTTGGTATGGGCACGTTTTCCGTGCACCACCAAGTTCAATCATCGGCTCGGCGTACCATCTAACGGTCGACGGCCAGAGACAGCGTGGAGGACCAAAATTGCGGTGGCTGGACACTATTAACGCAGATTTACGATCAAGAAACTTGAAATCGCGCGAAGCATTAGATCGCAAGAAATGGCATGCATTGATCCAAAAAGCGGACCCCGTTCCTACGGGATGACGCTAAGAAGAAGAAGAAGATTTCAGTTATATTTATTATTATTATTATTATTATTATTATTATTCGTTATGCCTATTCAAAGAGCGGGTTTGAATTTGGTAGTTGTCCTGATGGTTTTCGCCTTCTTATCCTCCCAACATTTCTTCATGAATGCACTGTGTTGTATCTGGCATTCTACGGACCACTACTTACAGGTTTTCTCTTCAGGATTCTCCAAGAATGTGTGCGTGCCTACCATTATACTAAAAGGTGTGTCCTCTTGGTGTCCTCTAGTCAGTTTATTTTGCCTTTCTTTGAGTTGATTGCCATAAATATTACTTTGATGAGTCTAAAGCTGTCATTTCTATTATGGCAACAGAATTTCAAGCGTCTCTTCCGTGTGACATCCTTGAACCTGTCACTTAAGGAGAAAATGTCCGCTGTTTTCCTCTTAATCCACATTACTTTTTCTCTCGTGGATCCATAAATTCTCCGGTGAATTTTCTGTTCTTGCTGTTCAATTACTTAATTAATTAATAATTGAAGCAATAATAATATATACAGTGTAGTCATAGCTAAGATTTCTTGGCCAACATGTTGTGTAGCGGCTAGCATTCTTGGCTGTCACTCCGGAGGTCCGGGTTCAATTCCAGACTCTGTAAAAAAATCTAATTCTGGTCAGAGAACTTTAACGGGGTACACTACGCCTCGTGAGGCAAAAATGTGAGCAGGCGAGTTCCATTCCCACCTCTGCCATCCTTGAAGGGATTTTCAGTAGTTTTCTCCACTTCTACTCCAGGCAAATATTGGGATGGTTTCTAACTTACAGCAATACCAGGGCTGCCTCCTTTCCAATCCTCACCTGAATTGTTTATCTTACTAAATTCTGTATACATCCAAGTATGCGGGCCTAGTTTATAATGCTGTTCAAATCTCCCAAATGATACAATAACACGATTTCTTATAACATTCTTCCTTAATAACCGAATTGGCATAAACATAACAAAGAATGTTAGATATTTACCTTCATAATTTTCAGTTTATCAGCTTTAAATATTTTCTATACATCCGACTTAATCGTAATTCCAATATGTAATACGATCGCTAAACTGCCTTTTATTGGATCATGGTTCTCTCCAAGAGAGTTTTGCCATCTCTCCTTGCAGAAGCAAATTAAATTTACTCAGTAACATTCAAGTCTTGTGTCAATTGTGATTTATGTTTCGCTATTTGTTAACAAATCTTCAACTTCACCAGAGAAGCTATTGATTTCAGAAAGCATCCATACAACTTCAACTGAGATTGCGGAATCAGCCTGAACCTATCCTCGTAACGGGTGGTTGGAACAGTATCGCAATCAACTATTCTGCATTTCACTGCCACTCAACAACAACAACCTTGACGATGGTTGTTGAGTCTTAATTACACACTAATAACACAGATTATCAAACAAGAAATTCCACACACACCCAAGTACATGGAGCTAAATGACAACGATGGCCAAGGCTCTTAAATGAATTATCAAGAACAAAACAATTCTTTTCTTTGAAAATAATCTTCACATCATTAATGTTGAGACATTGCATACTTGAATATAAAACACACGGTATTTACATAACCATGGGGGCGTGATGGCGAATCTGTCAAACTGTTGCTTTTCAGGAAGGACGACAGGATTCTAAACCAGTATAATGCATGTGACATTTATGAGGTGAATTATCATGCCGGGTGTTTCCTATTCCAGCTCGTTCCTTAGCGCAGTGATAACGTCACTGTTGGGATTGAATCCCAGCGCAGTCAGTTGGCGTTTAAGGGGGCTTAAATTGGAGCAAGTCTTGTCAGTAGATTTACTGGTACATTAAAGATCCCCTTCAGGGCACCTGGGCGACTACAAAAGCCACAGTAATTAATGGGACATTAAATCCCCTAATATTAACATTATAATTATTATTATGTATTATCATCTATATATTTAAAACACTAAGCTGTTTTTTGTACACACGAGATTGTGAAAACGACTTAACCGATTGGCTTCGTAAGACATTCTAACGAAAGCTCTTGGCATGCAGATTTGCAGAGTGTCTCTAAAATAAACAAATATATTACGGTATATTTTTAAATTAATATAGAAAATAGCAGAATTCTAGGCCCTCACGCATGCGCACAATCCGCCTGGGGGTCATGACAAAATGGCGGTGAGAAGTCCATTAAAATGTATGTTATTTAATAAGCTTGCATGTAATTGAAAACATACATTAACCAAGTTCTGACAGTAAAATATAATAACAGTATGAACGTATACGAATGTGCAACATTGATTTATTTGGATAATGAAATGGATTATTTTCTTCAGACAGCGGCTTTTAATGATAAAGAAATGCTGCGTCTGCTGTTGACCAAGAGTGCGCGTGTAGCTATGTGGTTAAGGCGACAGACTGTGCTTCCAAGGTTCACCGGTTCGATCCCAGCCCTCGCCGATATATATATTTTTTTTTACCACTGAAATATTGTTTAATCAAGGAGTATTAGTAAGGTTTTATGTCTGTTAAAGATACATATTTCTACATTCCCTCTCGGTATATTTTTGAATTAATATAGAAAATAGCAGAATTCTTGGCCCTCACGCATGCGCACAATCCGCCTGAGGTCATGACAAAATGGCGGTGAGAATTCCATTAAAATGTAAGTTATTTAATAAGCTTCCATGTAATTGAAAACATACATTAACCAAGTTCTGACAATAAAGTATAATAACAGTATGAACGTATACGAATGTGCAACATTGATTTATTTGGATAATGAAATTGATTATTTCCTTCAAACAGCGGCTTTTGAATATAATGAATGGCTGCGTCTGCTACTATACATGAGTGCGTGAGTAGCCATGTGGTTAAGGCGACTGACTGTGGTTCCATGAAGCGCCGGTTCGATCCTAGCCCTCGCCAGTTTTTTTTTTACCACTGAAATATTGCTTAATCAAGGAGTAACAGTAAGGTTTTATGTCTGTTAAAGATACTTATTTCTACATTCCCTCTAAATACGTTTTATTTTCGTTTTACCATTGCATTGCAGCATGTAATCAAAAGAGCAAACTGTTGTCCGCAGTACGCCGTTTAAATATCTGCAATCAGTTCCTATAACTGACAACAGATGGCAGTAATTCGCCCATATAGTTCCATTAACTGACAGCAGATGGCAACACCATTGCATCGATATATTTATAACACAAGACATGGCATGTTTTCACGTGATGGAAAATTATAAAGGAGGGGAATATTTAAGAAGGGAAATGTTGAGGAACATTAACTGACAGTTGAATGTGTAGGCTAGGTTGTTTATGTACCTTAATATTGCAATTTCTTCCCAATGCTTCGGTGGTCAAGTTATTAGCGTCCTAGACTAAAAGTTATAATTATGCATCGTCGATATTAAAGAAAAAAGTAGTTTTCCAGGCACACGCACGTCTCCACAATTGCTTTCGCCATGAGAGACACTTGGCAAATATAATTCGTTTGAAGGACTCCGACATCTTGGTCACTCAGCCCCGTGTACTTGGGTGTGTATGTGTGAAATTTTCTTCTGATAACCTGTGTTATTGTGATGGCTGCATTACTGTGTGTATTTGTAATTAAGGTGGTAAATGGCAAGGAGACGGCCAAGGCCTTAAGTTAGGAACCATCCCGGTATTTGCCTTAAGTGGAAGTGGGAAACCACGGAAAACCACATCCAAGATTGTCGAGGTGGGAATTAAACCTTCCTCTTCTTAGTTATACCTCAAGAGACTGAATGTACCCCGATTTTGCCCTGAGACCAGAATTAAATTTCTTGGCAGAGCAGGAAATGTAACCCGGGTCTCCGGGGCGATAGACAAGAATAGGTGGGCCTCCATGTGTTAATACGATTTTTGACATGCACGGGACATAGAATTCAAAAACTGCCTCCATTAGGGTGACTATCGAAGTGAGTATTGAGTATAAGCCTATGGTCATTCCAGTAGTTGGTGAAGTGATTCTATGTTCCCCTGCAAAATGTACTGCCATAACCTATAACAGGTGATGGAAATTGCTTATTTAGAGCAGTTTCGTACTGTTTATAACAAAATGAAGAACGTCATTCTGAGCTGCGTTTTCAAGCTATCGCAAAAAATTTCGCTGGCAGGAACAATTATAAGGAATTTATTTTAAGCGATCAGTCTCATCGCATTCTCCTCACCAACCAACTTGAGTATGAAAGTCTCTGGACGGTCATGTTGAACTTCATTGTATAAGACAATTGTTTAATGATTATTTGTTTAGAGTACGGAGTCTAACTACGTAGTTGATTTCGGCAATGGAAGTATTATTTGCCATTTAATATTTAGCGGCTCCGTTATTGCAGGACACTATAGTGTTATCGAATAATACGAAGCCACATTTAAAATCCAATATAAATAGGCCATTTCAGAAACAATTCCAGATATTATGCAATACAGTGTACTGTAAGGTCCTTGACGATCAAATGTAAACATTTTTCTACATTGTATTTCTCTTGCGTAAAATCTATGCGTGGTTACTTTGGTCTTTACTGTTGTGAGGGTAAAATTGATCTACTGGAATATAAAATATTTGCCAAGCTGCAACAATGTAATGATATTAATTTAAAAGTCATTGAACTTATATCCAGCAGTTCAAACACATACATCAGCGTTAACAGATTGGATACTGAAGATGAAAGCCAGCTACTTCATTTCCCTATTATTGAATTTTTCAATTCCTTGGAATTAAGAGATTCGCCTCCACATACTTCGAACGTTTAAGCCGTAGATATGCTTCTTAGAAATCTGAACGTTTCCCATGGACTCATATATGGTAATATATTAATTGTAAGAAATCGCTTGGATTCGGATATAATAGGTGCAGTAATAATAGGCAGAGAGCTCAAATCCTACGACTTGATTTAACACCTTACGATAAAACACTTACAGGTAGCCTACAGTACATTTTCTTTTAATAGGCAACAATTTCCTATTCGCTCGGCCTACTTTATCAAAATCAATCAAGCTCAAGGAGAAACTCTTGAACGTATTGGGCTATTTACCTCATCACGTTTTCAGTCATGACCAGCAGGATAGTGAAGGTGCAAAAAAGGTCCTGTTTGGGATGGTAAAGAATAAGAGGCGGAAGGATCCTACGGATTATGTTAGAATTGTGAACAAAAGGGGACAAGAGATAGAAAATAGGGAAGAACTGAAGAAAATGTGGAAATAATATTTTGAAGAACTCCTGAACCCAAATGGAAACCACGGCGAGGAGGAAGAAATCCGGGAAGAGGTACAGTAGATGAACTGCAAATAGAAAAGGACTTAACATGGAAAGAAGTGGAAGATGCAGTGAGGAAGATGAAAGGAGGGAAGGCACCGGGTGTGGATGAGTTGAGTGTGGAGATGGTGAGAGCAGCAGGAGAGGTGGGGATACAATGGTTGTACCGAGTGATGAAGACAGCATGGAAGGAAAGGAAGACCCCAGAGGACTGGAAAAAGGGAATAATTGTCCCGATCTTCAAGAAAGGTAGTAGAACAGAATGCAGAAACTATCGGGGAATAACACTGATGAGTCATTGTGCAAAGTTGTTTGAGAAAGTTTTGGAAAGGAGAATTAGGACAAGGATAGAAGGAGGGATGAGGGAAGAACAACATGGCTTCAGATCAGGAAGGTCCACAGTGGATTTGATTTTTGCTGTAAGGCAGTTACAAGAACAGCACTATGAGTATGGAACAGATCTACTGATGGCCTTTCTGGACATTGAGAAAGCATATGACAGTGTATGCAGAAACAAAGTATGGAAGTCCCTGGAGGATAGAGGAATATAAAAATGGACTATAAGGAAGATAAAGGAGATGTACAAGGGAAGCGTGAGCTGTGTGAAAGTGGGAGGAGAGAGATCGGACTGGTTGGAACAGAGAAACGGCCTGAAACAAGGAAGTGCACTGTCACCGTTACTTTTCATTGTGGTGATGGATGACATAATGACCCGAGTGGCACAAGTAATTGGGGAAGGAAAGATGAAAGCAATGGTGCTTGCAGATGATTTGATGATTTGGGGAAACAAGGAGGAGGAGGTACAGGAACAGTTGGACGTGTGGGAAGGAATAATACAAGGTTATGGGATGAAATTTAGCATAAATAAGAGTGAGATGGTGATCACACAAGGAAGAAGGAAAGAACCACAACGGAAATAACAATTGGTGGGGAACAGCCGAAGGAATTGGAGAGTTTCAAGTATCTGGGAAGCCTGATACAAGAGAATGGAAGAAACGATAGAGAAATAAATGAGCGGGGGAGACAGGCAGAAGCATTCCGGAGGAGTGTGAGAAGCATGTTATGGAGCAAGAATGTCCCTCAGAACAGCAAAAAGATCATATATCGGACGTACAATGTCCCTATCCTGACGTATGCCTCGGAGACCTGGGTTATGAAAGGAAGGGAGAAGAGCAAAATACAGGCCAGTGAGATGAGGTTCTTGAGAAGCAGTATTGGAGCTACAAAGATGGACAGAATAAGAAATGAGAGGACCGGAGAATTAATGAAGGATGAACCATTACAGACTGGTATAGAGAAATCTAGACTTAGATGGTATGGACATGTAAAACGAATGGAGGAGAAGAGGATACCCAGCAGGATACACGAGACGAAGTGGGAAGGAAAGAGACCAAGAGGGAGACCGAGAGACAGGTGGGTGAAGGGGGAGGAAGAAATCGTGAAGAAGAGAGGAGAAGACTGGACAAGGGTGGAGGCTGAGAGATGGTGGGAAGACAGAAGACGTTGGAGAGACTTGTGTTCCAAACAGACCCGGCCAGTGGCTGGAAACTGTGCAAGATGATGATGACCTAATCACGTTTTCAGTCATGACCAGCAATATATTGCAATGCTGAGAGTGCTATCTTTTGACGCCCTTAAAGTTGCAATAGTGCTAAAAAGTAATCGTACAAAGAATGTAACTTATATAAGAAGCTTCTTCAGTAATTTTGTTTTCCATTGTCCGTCATGTTTTGACGGGTTTCATCTAGTATCTATATATTTAAAACACTAAGCTGTTTTTTGTACACACGAGATTGTGAAAACGACTTAACCGATTGGCTTCGTAAGACATTCTAACGAAAGCTCTTGGCATGCAGATTTGCAGAGTGTCTCTAAAATAAACAAATATATTACGGTATATTTTTAAATTAATATAGAAAATAGCAGAATTCTAGGCCCTCACGCATGCGCACAATCCGCCTGGGGGTCATGACAAAATGGCGGTGAGAAGTCCATTAAAATGTATGTTATTTAATAAGCTTGCATGTAATTGAAAACATACATTAACCAAGTTCTGACAGTAAAATATAATAACAGTATGAACGTATACGAATGTGCAACATTGATTTATTTGGATAATGAAATGGATTATTTTCTTCAGACAGCGGCTTTTAATGATAAAGAAATGCTGCGTCTGCTGTTGACCAAGAGTGCGCGTGTAGCTATGTGGTTAAGGCGACAGACTGTGCTTCCAAGGTTCACCGGTTCGATCCCAGCCCTCGCCGATATATATATTTTTTTTTACCACTGAAATATTGTTTAATCAAGGAGTATTAGTAAGGTTTTATGTCTGTTAAAGATACATATTTCTACATTCCCTCTCGGTATATTTTTGAATTAATATAGAAAATAGCAGAATTCTTGGCCCTCACGCATGCGCACAATCCGCCTGAGGTCATGACAAAATGGCGGTGAGAATTCCATTAAAATGTAAGTTATTTAATAAGCTTCCATGTAATTGAAAACATACATTAACCAAGTTCTGACAATAAAGTATAATAACAGTATGAACGTATACGAATGTGCAACATTGATTTATTTGGATAATGAAATTGATTATTTCCTTCAAACAGCGGCTTTTGAATATAATGAATGGCTGCGTCTGCTACTATACATGAGTGCGTGAGTAGCCATGTGGTTAAGGCGACTGACTGTGGTTCCATGAAGCGCCGGTTCGATCCTAGCCCTCGCCAGTTTTTTTTTTACCACTGAAATATTGCTTAATCAAGGAGTAACAGTAAGGTTTTATGTCTGTTAAAGATACTTATTTCTACATTCCCTCTAAATACGTTTTATTTTCGTTTTACCATTGCATTGCAGCATGTAATCAAAAGAGCAAACTGTTGTCCGCAGTACGCCGTTTAAATATCTGCAATCAGTTCCTATAACTGACAACAGATGGCAGTAATTCGCCCATATAGTTCCATTAACTGACAGCAGATGGCAACACCATTGCATCGATATATTTATAACACAAGACATGGCATGTTTTCACGTGATGGAAAATTATAAAGGAGGGGAATATTTAAGAAGGGAAATGTTGAGGAACATTAACTGACAGTTGAATGTGTAGGCTAGGTTGTTTATGTACCTTAATATTGCAATTTCTTCCCAATGCTTCGGTGGTCAAGTTATTAGCGTCCTAGACTAAAAGTTATAATTATGCATCGTCGATATTAAAGAAAAAAGTAGTTTTCCAGGCACACGCACGTCTCCACAATTGCTTTCGCCATGAGAGACACTTGGCAAATATAATTCGTTTGAAGGACTCCGACATCTTGGTCACTCAGCCCCGTGTACTTGGGTGTGTATGTGTGAAATTTTCTTCTGATAACCTGTGTTATTGTGATGGCTGCATTACTGTGTGTATTTGTAATTAAGGTGGTAAATGGCAAGGAGACGGCCAAGGCCTTAAGTTAGGAACCATCCCGGTATTTGCCTTAAGTGGAAGTGGGAAACCACGGAAAACCACATCCAAGATTGTCGAGGTGGGAATTAAACCTTCCTCTTCTTAGTTATACCTCAAGAGACTGAATGTACCCCGATTTTGCCCTGAGACCAGAATTAAATTTCTTGGCAGAGCAGGAAATGTAACCCGGGTCTCCGGGGCGATAGACAAGAATAGGTGGGCCTCCATGTGTTAATACGATTTTTGACATGCACGGGACATAGAATTCAAAAACTGCCTCCATTAGGGTGACTATCGAAGTGAGTATTGAGTATAAGCCTATGGTCATTCCAGTAGTTGGTGAAGTGATTCTATGTTCCCCTGCAAAATGTACTGCCATAACCTATAACAGGTGATGGAAATTGCTTATTTAGAGCAGTTTCGTACTGTTTATAACAAAATGAAGAACGTCATTCTGAGCTGCGTTTTCAAGCTATCGCAAAAAATTTCGCTGGCAGGAACAATTATAAGGAATTTATTTTAAGCGATCAGTCTCATCGCATTCTCCTCACCAACCAACTTGAGTATGAAAGTCTCTGGACGGTCATGTTGAACTTCATTGTATAAGACAATTGTTTAATGATTATTTGTTTAGAGTACGGAGTCTAACTACGTAGTTGATTTCGGCAATGGAAGTATTATTTGCCATTTAATATTTAGCGGCTCCGTTATTGCAGGACACTATAGTGTTATCGAATAATACGAAGCCACATTTAAAATCCAATATAAATAGGCCATTTCAGAAACAATTCCAGATATTATGCAATACAGTGTACTGTAAGGTCCTTGACGATCAAATGTAAACATTTTTCTACATTGTATTTCTCTTGCGTAAAATCTATGCGTGGTTACTTTGGTCTTTACTGTTGTGAGGGTAAAATTGATCTACTGGAATATAAAATATTTGCCAAGCTGCAACAATGTAATGATATTAATTTAAAAGTCATTGAACTTATATCCAGCAGTTCAAACACATACATCAGCGTTAACAGATTGGATACTGAAGATGAAAGCCAGCTACTTCATTTCCCTATTATTGAATTTTTCAATTCCTTGGAATTAAGAGATTCGCCTCCACATACTTCGAACGTTTAAGCCGTAGATATGCTTCTTAGAAATCTGAACGTTTCCCATGGACTCATATATGGTAATATATTAATTGTAAGAAATCGCTTGGATTCGGATATAATAGGTGCAGTAATAATAGGCAGAGAGCTCAAATCCTACGACTTGATTTAACACCTTACGATAAAACACTTACAGGTAGCCTACAGTACATTTTCTTTTAATAGGCAACAATTTCCTATTCGCTCGGCCTACTTTATCAAAATCAATCAAGCTCAAGGAGAAACTCTTGAACGTATTGGGCTATTTACCTCATCACGTTTTCAGTCATGACCAGCAGGATAGTGAAGGTGCAAAAAAGGTCCTGTTTGGGATGGTAAAGAATAAGAGGCGGAAGGATCCTACGGATTATGTTAGAATTGTGAACAAAAGGGGACAAGAGATAGAAAATAGGGAAGAACTGAAGAAAATGTGGAAATAATATTTTGAAGAACTCCTGAACCCAAATGGAAACCACGGCGAGGAGGAAGAAATCCGGGAAGAGGTACAGTAGATGAACTGCAAATAGAAAAGGACTTAACATGGAAAGAAGTGGAAGATGCAGTGAGGAAGATGAAAGGAGGGAAGGCACCGGGTGTGGATGAGTTGAGTGTGGAGATGGTGAGAGCAGCAGGAGAGGTGGGGATACAATGGTTGTACCGAGTGATGAAGACAGCATGGAAGGAAAGGAAGACCCCAGAGGACTGGAAAAAGGGAATAATTGTCCCGATCTTCAAGAAAGGTAGTAGAACAGAATGCAGAAACTATCGGGGAATAACACTGATGAGTCATTGTGCAAAGTTGTTTGAGAAAGTTTTGGAAAGGAGAATTAGGACAAGGATAGAAGGAGGGATGAGGGAAGAACAACATGGCTTCAGATCAGGAAGGTCCACAGTGGATTTGATTTTTGCTGTAAGGCAGTTACAAGAACAGCACTATGAGTATGGAACAGATCTACTGATGGCCTTTCTGGACATTGAGAAAGCATATGACAGTGTATGCAGAAACAAAGTATGGAAGTCCCTGGAGGATAGAGGAATATAAAAATGGACTATAAGGAAGATAAAGGAGATGTACAAGGGAAGCGTGAGCTGTGTGAAAGTGGGAGGAGAGAGATCGGACTGGTTGGAACAGAGAAACGGCCTGAAACAAGGAAGTGCACTGTCACCGTTACTTTTCATTGTGGTGATGGATGACATAATGACCCGAGTGGCACAAGTAATTGGGGAAGGAAAGATGAAAGCAATGGTGCTTGCAGATGATTTGATGATTTGGGGAAACAAGGAGGAGGAGGTACAGGAACAGTTGGACGTGTGGGAAGGAATAATACAAGGTTATGGGATGAAATTTAGCATAAATAAGAGTGAGATGGTGATCACACAAGGAAGAAGGAAAGAACCACAACGGAAATAACAATTGGTGGGGAACAGCCGAAGGAATTGGAGAGTTTCAAGTATCTGGGAAGCCTGATACAAGAGAATGGAAGAAACGATAGAGAAATAAATGAGCGGGGGAGACAGGCAGAAGCATTCCGGAGGAGTGTGAGAAGCATGTTATGGAGCAAGAATGTCCCTCAGAACAGCAAAAAGATCATATATCGGACGTACAATGTCCCTATCCTGACGTATGCCTCGGAGACCTGGGTTATGAAAGGAAGGGAGAAGAGCAAAATACAGGCCAGTGAGATGAGGTTCTTGAGAAGCAGTATTGGAGCTACAAAGATGGACAGAATAAGAAATGAGAGGACCGGAGAATTAATGAAGGATGAACCATTACAGACTGGTATAGAGAAATCTAGACTTAGATGGTATGGACATGTAAAACGAATGGAGGAGAAGAGGATACCCAGCAGGATACACGAGACGAAGTGGGAAGGAAAGAGACCAAGAGGGAGACCGAGAGACAGGTGGGTGAAGGGGGAGGAAGAAATCGTGAAGAAGAGAGGAGAAGACTGGACAAGGGTGGAGGCTGAGAGATGGTGGGAAGACAGAAGACGTTGGAGAGACTTGTGTTCCAAACAGACCCGGCCAGTGGCTGGAAACTGTGCAAGATGATGATGACCTAATCACGTTTTCAGTCATGACCAGCAATATATTGCAATGCTGAGAGTGCTATCTTTTGACGCCCTTAAAGTTGCAATAGTGCTAAAAAGTAATCGTACAAAGAATGTAACTTATATAAGAAGCTTCTTCAGTAATTTTGTTTTCCATTGTCCGTCATGTTTTGACGGGTTTCATCTAGTATATATATAAAACACTAAGGTATATGCTTCACAAAACTCAAGCCCTTAAACAAGAGGGAGATAAAAGCTACGGTTTGTACCAAGCCTTCCAAATCGTCTGAATAGTACAGGAAAAATATTTTATTTATTGAAAAGTAAACGGCAATATATTTATGCGCTTATGAAGTGCGTTTAAAAGAATAAACAACGATAGCCCCTGCCAGAACTGTGTCGTGTTAAGCTCGCATAACATTAAAGCCAGGTGGCTGGTATATATACACATGGGGAACCACAAGTAACCGATTGTAACAAATGAGTTTTCAAAAGAAAGAGAATTACCCGCAGAAGTGACGAATTGCATTCTGATTTGATAAATATCGACAATTTGTTTACAAATGTGTGTTTTAAGAAATTAACAAGGCGATTGTCCCTGCCAGAACTGTGTCGCGTCGAGCCCTCAAGAGTTTTCGCATGGGTCTGCTAGTTATTATCATAATAATAATAATAATTATTATTGTTATTGATGTTTAACATCTTTCCACTGGGTTGCTGGATGTTTGTGGGAGTGATTTTGAAAAATGGGACAGAAGTGGATCGGACGATCCAGCTGGCAGTGGTGGATCGAACGGAAGTGTGTAAGACGCACTGCCAGCTGGATCGCATTGCTGAACACTTTCATTCTGATGGTAAACGCTCATGCGAACTCTGGTGTCAAGTGATTGAAACAAAGCACGTGGCACATGTTTGAAGTCTTCGTATCAGTATTTAAATGATAAAATCCTTTAATATCAAACATTGTAAGTAGTCTGCATTGCCGGTATTATGTTTCTGCACAATGGATATTCAAATATTAACCCACATAACGGTAATGCAGTCATCAATATAATATAAACGTTGTGTTTATAGGAGAATTGAGCAATCCTTCATGAATTATTGCTGAATACATTCTCTTTACTCACAAGAGGGCCTATTCATAAGGCATATTAAACTCCATTTCACGCAGGAACATTATCGAAACAAGCAAAATATAAATGAGACTTAATTTCGTGATGCAGTATTATTGGTACGTGAAAATAAGTCACCATCTTGTACCTAGCATTCGTGTTGTCGAAATAGCCGAGGAGTTAGCGTCATTGACTGTGAATGTAGATATATCGGGTTCGAATCCTGGACGGGTTAGATATTTTTGCTACCAGATTATCGTTTTAAACGATATTTATCATATCAATATGGCTCATTTTAACAGAATCCATGTGAAATTACGTGTTGGTCTGTGAATTAAGAGGTCCGGGAACTGGGCAAGCCTTTCATGATCTACTGCTGTGCACATTGCATTTACTCGCAAGTTGGCCTATTTATAGGGAATTTAAGGTTATGAGCGGTGACGCGTCTATTAACCTAGTTGATCCACATCGTATTCTTTATTCAGGCTAGTACTGGTTGAAGCTACAAAACCTCTAATAAAATGAGTTCCGTATTATAAACTACACTATCTGTAAAACACTCCCTTTTACAATAGAATAATATTTGTGCCAAAAATATTATAAAACACCGGTGTATCAACAATTTGCCGTCCTTGAAATGGTTTTCCGTGGTTTCCCATTTTCAACTCCAGGAAAATGCTGGGACGGTACCTTCTGACAGGCCACGGCCGCTTCCTTCCACATCCTTACCCAGTTTCATTCACCATCATTCATTTCATCTCTCATTAACTCCTCTCGTGGGGTTGGCGTCAGGAAGGGCATCCGGCCGTAAAAACCATCCGCCACAAATACTTCCATCGCATCTCATCCCCGATAACGTAGGAAAACGGGAATAATAAGGGGTAGACATACAATACCGGTGTATCAACAATTTCATGTGAGGTTTCTTCTATGTCAGATGTTACACATCATATGCGACTACAGTAAGGCTCGAATTTTTTTATCTTATTATATTATTATTACTATTATTAAGATAAAAATGTTGTATCATGAGAGTAAAAGCAGTGTACAAGTCGGAAGTGGTGACTCTGAATCATTCTATACAAAAAAAGGCCTCAAGCAAGGAAGTGCATTATCACCATTATTATTTATTATACCGATGGATGAAATTATAAAACATGTAAAACAGAGTATCAGTAATGATGAAGAGAATGCTTTGGTATTCGCAGATGATGTGGTGATTCGGGGAAAGGGAGAAAAGGAAGTACAAAAGAGACTGGACATTTGGAAAGAGTTTGGAATGGTAATTAGTAAAAAGAAAACTGTAGTCATGTACTGTGGAAAAGAGAAAAAGAAAAGTCGAGTGATCATATGTGGGGTTCGGTTAGAGAATGTAGAACAGTTTACATATCTGGATAGCACTATAAATGGAAGTAATGACATCAACATTGAAATTAATAACAGACTAAGTAAAGGTACCACATTTTATCATCATGTCAGAGAACTTTTATGGGATGACAAAGTACCCAAGAGAACGAAATTAACATTATATAAACAGTATTTCATACCAATTGTAACATATGGACTGGAAACACTGTTAACGAATAACAGCAAAATAGTAAGATACGAGCAGTAGAAATTAATTTTTTAAGAACTTCAGTTAAAAAGACAAGAAGGGATAGAATTCAAAATGTTAAAATCAGAGAAGAGTTAAATATGGAACCGTTAAATCAGAAGATACAGAAAGCAAGGTTACGTTGGTTCGGACATGTAAAAAGAATGGGTAAGGAAAGAGTAGCAAGAAGAGAATTAGAGCGAGAAGTCAAGGGAAAGAGACCAGTTGGAAGACCAAGAAGAAGGTGGTTGGACTAAATTTTGAAGGACATTGGAGAAGCTGAATTGGATGTGGCAGAAGTGATGGAACAGGATAAATGGAAGGACAGAAAGGAGTGGAGGAGGCTTGTAAACCACACCCGGGTGACTGGAGTGGGACTTCGATGATGATGATGATCGTATTATATAATACGCTAAGGTATATGTACGGTATCACAAAACTCAAGCTCCTAAACCAGAGGGAGTTAGAAGGTGTGGTTAGACCAAAATCGTCTCAATAGTACAGGAAAATCTTGCATTTATTGAAAAGTCAACGGAAATTATTTATTTTTTATAAAGTGCTTTTAAACAAATGAACAAGACGATAGCCCTTGGCAGAACTGTGTCGCGTACAGCCCGCATAGCACTAGGGCCGAGTGGGTAGTCTGTACACATGGGGCACACACAACCCATTATGCGGGAATTCTCGCACGGGTACGCTAGTTATGATTATTGTTGTTAATATTACTCTGGTTTGGACACAAGGTACAAATGACGTCTCGTGTCATATGAAACCGAGCTGTAAACCTGCAAGCATTCTTCCATAAATGTATCCTCCCTAATTGCTCCTGTTAGGTAGAATACCAACTTAACCTGCTGTATGCTTCTTATCTGCCGATATTCACATTTCTACTCTGGGCGTCCTGTTCAGACTTCTGAGACCCAGGAGAGACCAATAAATAACTCCGTAGAGTAATTTCAAGGAACAGAAATCAACCTTCAACAAAAGACAGGAAACCGGGGTAGACTTAACACACAAACAGTTTAGTAGAAATTTTTCTCCAGTCGTTAAAAAAAGGAGCGTCACATAACGTGGTTTATGTCTCTCCATTACAATCGAACAAGTCTTCTTTACAGCCTCGGGCAGCCGTAACAATGGTGAGGCGAGGTAGGGCGCGCCGTGTGTCATCTGTCATCATGGGCGGGCACTGTGGTACTTGTATCGCCCTGTCGTCTACAAGTTACTCGCGGTAATTAAACAGTAAGCAACTAGAAAGATTTTTGAAATGCAAATGACCAAGGTTTGTCTTCCAAGGGACACATATATCTTGCATAAGTAAATATAGCTTTGAAGTCATTTCTCAGCGTAGCCTTATTATAGCTTTCGGTAGGTCTAGTCAAAAATCATCCCAATTACTGGAATATATGGTTGGTTCTTACGTTTAGGGGCTGCGACAACGCGGTCATGTAGCCCCGTGTACTTTGGGTGTGTGTAGAATATGTCTGATAACCGGTGTTAATTCTGATGACTGTATTAGTGTGTGTTATCTGTTTTTTAATTTAAGTACTGCAACTTAGAATTTTTCAAATAGTTCGTACTTTTGCCACCAAGCGCCACCGTCAACGACTACTAGGCCAAGTGCGACCGCCGGCTTTACTTCCCCATCCGAAGGAAGGCATACTGAGGGATTTTTAACGCTCTTAAACGCTTCGGTCGGGTTTGAACCCGCTATCTTGGGCATAGAAGCTCAGCATGCTACCGACTACGCCACCGAAGCCGCACTGGAATATATATTTCAACACATTAGTAATAGCCAAATAATATGTTTTGTTGTAGTTATAGCCACCGAAGCCATCACAGAAGAATGGCTTGTAGTTCATTTCTGCATATTAGTTTACAATTCTACCGTAGTTTCAGGGCTTACTGCTTAAGTGGATCACAGCAATAGTAGCTACACCTTCATAATAAATAATAATGATGATAATTGTTGTTTTAAGGGGCCTAACATCTAGGCTATCGGCCCCTACACCTTCATAGATTAGTTTTGGGGGAGGAAGACTGTTTTTTATGAGTAACATCTTTCCATTCGGTTGCTGAATATTTTTGTGGGAGTGATTTTGAAAAATGGGACGGAAGTGGATCGGAACGATCGAGATGGCACCAGCTGGCACACTTCCGTTTGATCGAACGGAAGTGTGCTCGAACGGAAGTGTGCTAGCTGGCAGTGGTGGATCGAACGGAAGTGTAAGATGCACTGCCAACTTGATCGATCGATCCAGCTGGCAGTGGTAAGAGAAACAATGAGCGCGCGGTGTCGGAAATTGATACCGCGACGTACTCTCGGCCATGTGGAATGTATATGACATACTGAACGGTAAACGCTCATGCGAACTCTGGTGTCAAGTGATTGGAACAAAGCACATGGTACATTGTCGAAGTCTTCGTATCAGTATTTGAATGGTAAGATGCCTTAATATGAAACATTGTAAGTAGTCGGCATTGCCGGTATTATGTTTCTGAACAATGGCTATTCAGATATTAACCCACATAACGGTAATGCAGTCATTAATATAATATAATCGTTGTGGTTATATGTGAATTGAGGAAGCCTTCATTAACTATTGCTGAATGCATTCTCTTTACTCACAAGAGGGCCTATTCATAAGGCATTTTAAACTCAATTTCACGCAGGAACATTATCGAAACAAGCAAAATATAAATGAAACATAATTCCGTAATGCAGTATTATTGGAACGTGGAAATAAGTCACCATCTTGTGCATAATATTTGCGTAGTCGAAATAGCCATGGGGTTAGCGCCTATGACTGTGAATCTAGGGATCTCGGGTTTGAATCACGGACTGGGTAGATATTTTTGCTACCAGATTATCATTTTAAACGATATTTATCATATCAATATGACTCATTTTAACAGAATCCATATGAAATTACGTGTTGGTCTGTGAATGAAGAGGACCTGTTTATAAGGAATTTAAAGTTATGAGCGGTGTCGCGTCTATTAATCTAGTTGATCCATATCGTATTCATTATTTAGGTTAGTGCTGGAGGAAGTTACAAGTCAATTAATAAAATTAGTTCCGTATTATAAACTACAATATCTGTAAAACACTCCCTTTTACAATAGATTAATATTTGTGCCAATAATAGTTTAAAATACCGGTGTATCAACATTTTCACGTGAGGTTTCTTCTATGTCAGATGTTACACATCATATGCGACTACTTTGAGGCTCGTAATTTTTGATGATGGGTTCGTCATTTCAAAGTTTTGCATCATTAAAAGAAATAGTCCTTTGTTCAATGCTTTATGCTTTAATATTTATCTCTACTTAGTATAAAACAAAGTCCCCGATTCTTGGATGTTACGGGAAAACTCGAGAACCACTGGATGGATTTTGATTCGGTTTTTACCATTCTATAAAGGATATCTCGAGGATGATTTCTATAGAAAATAATTTATTTATGATCAAAGGAAGCTGAGCAGTAACGATTTCAGTGGAAAAGTAGAAAAAACCTCGCGTCTGAGCGCTTTGTAATTTTACGCTGGGCAAACCGTTAAAAATATCTAAATACTATGAGTGTAAGAATTGTTCAGCATGAAAAGTTCTACAAAAACGTCCAAGAGAGCATATGTCTATCTTCAATACATCGCCGACTATAAGAGTTTTTACGTTTTAGTTTCTTCCAACCGTGTCCATTCAACTACTGAGGCGACAGTTTACGAGCTAGCTAAGGGCGAGTCCATTATCCCTGATACAGCCTAGCTAGCGGGCGAACCTATTGCCCCAGATACACAAAGCAGCAAACCGTTGAGTCGTGTTGAGTTAAGACTTCTGAGAAGGGTGGTTGTGTTTGGAGTTTCCCTGGAAGTGCAACTCGGGTTTTCTTCATTTCGCCTGTGAAACACAGTCAAGTTAAGATTGGACGGAAGGGGGATTTGAGTTTCATTCACCTCGCCATTTCTTGGAAGTGCAACTCTCATTTCACTTGTGAACTTTTCGTTCCGCAAAATTTTCAGTCAATTTAAGATAGGACAGAAGGGGGATTATATTATATTAAATTATACTGATTGGCGTATAATCTCTCCTTAGTATTAAACAAAGTCCCCGATTCTTAGATGTCACGGGTAATCTCGAGAACCACTGAATGGATTTTGATGCAGTTTTAACCATTCTGTAAAGGATATCTCGAGGAAGATTTCTGTAGAAAATAAGTTATTTATGACCAAAGGAAGTCAAGCACTAACGGTTTCAGTGTAAATGTCGAAAAAAAACTGGCGTCCATGCGCTTTTTAAGCTTCCGCTGGGGAAACCGTTAAAAATATATATATATACTATGAGTGTAAGAATTGTTCAGCATGAAAAGTTATATATAGAAAAGCCCGGGAGAGCATATCTCTATCTTCAATACATCGCCTACTATAAGTGTTTTAACGTTTTCATTTCTTCCATCAATCTCCATTCAGTTACTGAGGCGACAGTTTACCAGCTAGGTAGGGGCGAGTCTATTACCCCAGTTACAGCTTAGCTATCGGACGAGCTTATTGCCCCAGATACAGCCAGCAGCAAACTGTTGAGTCGTGTTTAGTTAAAAACTTTAGAGAAGAGTGGTTGTGTTTGGAGTTTCCCTGGAAGTGCAACTCGGGTTTTCTTCATTTCGCCTGTGAACTTTTCGTCCGCAAAATTCACAGTCAAGTTAAGATTGGACGGAAGGGGGATTTGTGTGTCATGAACCTCGCCATTCTTAAATTACGTCTGACAAGAAGTTGTTGCACATGCACCTCCATGATAATATAATCAATAGTCCAGTCAGTGATTTTAACCCATCATGCCGAGACGTAAAACGGATATTGGTCGTTCTTCATTGACATTGAAAAAAAAAAAAAGCGCTTATCATGTAATGCATTCATAACTGTTCCCGGGCGAAGCCGGGTCGGGTTGCTAGCCGTACTATAAAAACATCAAAATCAATAACTTAAGATCATATCGCGCAATGAACAGAAAACTTTGTATTAGAGGAGTTTCATACAAGAGACCTCGCTAGCATTACGCATAAGACGTTCACACTGCATATAGGGCCGATAACCTAGATGTTAGGCCCCTTAAAACAACAATTATCATCATCATCATCACACTGCATATAACACGCAGCCGCCATCTTGAATATATAAGAGTCGACAATTCACTATTTATTACATTTAGGTGGCTTCGGTGGCGTAGTTGGTAGCATGCTGAGCTTCTATGCCCAAGTTTGCGGGTTAAAACCCGGCCGAAGTCGTCGGATTTTTTAAGAGCGTTAAATATCCCACATTATGCCTTCCTTCGGAGGGGTAGTAAAGCCGACGGTCCCATGTCATAGATTTATGGCCTGAAAAAGAACCTTCCACTTACTTCGTTCCTTGGAGCGCTATGAAAGTCAAGGATGTTAGATTGCATAGCTCCTTGACACTATAGCGCCTTCTAGTAGACAATGGATAAACTTTACGTTGGCGGAAGATCCCGTGATTAATTTTGCCATTATGAACACAGCCTACTGAATTTTAATGGGTTCCTTAACATGCCAACAACGTATGACATGCGTGTCGAGAATTTTGTCGCCTTTCAAAAAAAAACACTTACCACGGCCAGGAGCGAACCTGCAAGCTTGGGGTTGGTAGTCCGACACGATAACCACTCACCCACTGTGGCAAGCTGCTGCTTAAGTGTATCACAGCAATAGTAGTTACACCTTAATAGATTAGTCTGGGGGAGGAAGACTGTTTTTGTTGATGGGATAAACATTTCTAAGTTTGCAACATTAAAATAAATAATTATTTTCTCAGTGCTTAATGCCTCAATAATTAATAAATAAGTTGTCTGACGAGTTTTCTCTTGTATTTTGTTTTTGGAGGGCAGAGGCTGTTTCTGGGTGTCAATGTAGGTTTGGTAGTGTTTGTAGAGTTATTTGCACGGGGATTAAGCTACGATGCGAGTAACTGACAACACTGGGTACTTCAACGCCACCCCACTACGAGCGCTGCTAGGCAAAAGTTTGCCTCGTGTTTGGTTGATTTTGACTTACTTGACTTATGTCCTCCAAGGAGCAAAGGGCTTCCACAAGAGCTTTCCAGCCTTGTTATATTTGGTGTTCTGTGTTGTTGATAAAATGGCGGCTCCACATGATTGAAACACGTTACGGTAACTGTTCATTATCCTGATTTTGAGAGATATTTAAGTCACTTATACAAACAAAACAAAAGTCAACCCCTGGTACTATACAGCCCATGATGGGCTAAGGCCGACCAAGCGACCGCTGCCCAGCCATTTGGCCTGCAGATATTGGGGTGACGCGTGATCAGCGCGTCGGGTCCCCTCGGTCGTTAATCTTGATATTCGTGATCGGGGCGCTGTCTCACTGTCAGACAGCTACTTAATTGTCCTCACGAGGCTGAGTGCACCCCGTTCCAACCCTCACGTCAGTTTTAAAATCCTTGACGGAGCCGGGGATCGAACCCGGGGCCTCCGAGTGAGAGGCAGGTGCGCTACTCCAACACCTCGGGGCCGGCTAAGTCACTTATACGCTAAAACTAATCGCAATAGCAAATATTGTTCCTGGGTAACACGATACTGTAGTATTTCTGCAGCTTATAATTGTGATCCATACTTTTCATTCGTAAACCGTATTTGTCAAATGCGGATGTTGCTCACGCCAAAGAATATGAGTCATACGACATCGGCATGAACAGTTCTGAATAAAACCACCCAGTCCAAAGTCTCATGTTGGTGCGATTTTTAAATGCAAATGTGTCCTTAAACAAAACACGGATTGGAGTGGCCCAGTTAAATAAAATAAAAACATAAAATGAAAACATATTTGAGAGCTAATATTTCCAAACTGGTAGTGGCTGCCACACCACTAGGCGTGCTGCAGTAGTTTCTTGTTTCCATGCTCACCATGCGGCATTCACTTCTATTATATTTGGTGTTCTGTGGTTATTTGTCGGCCAATCTTTGATCTGACGATGCTCACTTGGCGAGTGAAACATGTCCCCCCTTAGTCTTCTTCTTCTTCTTATCCTCTCGAAAATAGCATCAAGTACTTAACACTTAAACTAGTAATCAGATATCACTGATTCAAATCAGATATTCATATCATGTAAACCTACAAATTATACCCGCCCCGTTGCGCAGTGGCTAACACTCTTGCCTGTCACCTCGGAGTCCCGGGTTTAATTCCCGGCTCTGCCGAAAATCTAATTCTAATCAGAGAGCTTTAACAGGGTACACTGCGCCTCGTGAGGCAAAAATGTGAGGAGGCGAGTTTGAATCCCACCTCAGCCAGCCTGGAATTGGTTTTCCGTGGTTTCCCACTTCTACTCCAGGCAAATTCCGGGATGAATCCCAAATTAAGACCACGGCCACCTCATTTCCAATCTTCTTCTGAATACACACACTAATACAGCCATCTCAATAACACAGGTTATCAGACAAATCCCCCCCACACACATACATCCAAGTACACGAGGCTACATGCCCATGGTGTCGCCAAGCCCCTGAGTGAATCAAGAACAACAACAACAACGCTTCTATGCAATTCATACCATTTGATTTCTGAGCGCCGAAAACACTGTACCAAACGCGCGATAAGGTAGGGGGAGAGAGGGGAGGGTTGTTGGCGTATGTGTCAGGTCTTCCCGGCGTATTTTGAAGTCTCATTTGCAATACGTGTTATTTTGCTAGAATATGAAAGGCAAATGATATAAATAAGTTGTACGATAACCGCGTGCATGTATACGTTCAATGTAAAAATGTTCGGAAGTCAAGCGGAGAGATTGGCATTTCAATCAGTTCTCAAAATGGTCTCTCTCTAGACATGCACATTCTTCGTAACAACGCTTCCTTAGGAGTCTGTTTAGACTACTGGAATATTGTTCGATAGTGCGAACACGAGTCTATTTCGGATCGTTCGCACATGATGTTTTTTCTTCTTATTTTTTTAATAGCTTGCAATGCACCAGCTGAGCGTGGCAAATTTAAGGTCCAAGTTCTATATAGTCTATATATATATTGAACCCTTGCAAATAAGCATATGAGACTCAGTTTCGGGGGGTGTAACGGTTCATATCGTAAGTTGTTGTCAAGGCGCTTCATTAACTTGCAGGGTAACATATAACAAAATAACATGCAGGAAAGAGTGAAGCCAGGGTTAAAACAAATGAATTTAATAACAAATCACCATATTTACACTTAACAAATAAACAACAAAAACTCCCATCTTACTCCCACTTAATAAAAATGCCCAAAAAAAAAACTAGGCGAAAATCTCTGGAGAGATTAATTACCTGGACCAAGTGTCCCTAAGATAAAATACAAAAGTGACCATATATGTGTGTATGCCGTTCTACATGCATCACGATGTGTACAATGAATGCGTGATTCGTTATCATCCAGAATGATCCTTCAGATAACGAATCCACATTTCTAGAGCTAGACCGACACGGGGGAACACAACTACAATACTTAAAACTAAACCGACATTTCCTAAATCTAATATAAACAAACACAAAATTTCCGTGTGAAATTGGAATCAAATTGCCGTAGCAACATTTACTGCCTAAAAACTTAGGACTTCTCACACAAATCAACACAAGTACATTAACACGTGACCAAATAAAAATACACAAAATGACCGCCGTCAAAATTTACAAGTACTCTACAATTACACCGCACGGGTGTCACACACAAAATTACATGAATCGAGTCATCAACAAAACAATAGGCACACCGCCAACATTTACGTTAATAATACAATATTTTACCCATACAACGTACAACAAGCCGTTACACACATGGCGAACTCCCAATTAATTATGGCTTAAAAATAACCATCACAATGAACAGGTTTGCTACATGAAAGCTTACAGGGGTCAGTCGGACAAATCAGGACTGCCTATCAAAAATTAGTCACCAGGCAAAAACGGGCGGTTTGTGGAACTCTGCATGTCTGTCAACCCACGTGTCAATAACCTCGACCTCCCAGGACATGGGGTCGAATCTCGAAGAAGTGTGCCCCAAAGCACAATAATACGTGTGTGTGTCAAAAAAAAATATGGACAAGACAGAGGTCTCCCTAGAGCACCCTGTCTTTCCACCAAAAATATGACAGCAGCAAAAATATGAGAGCGGTAGGACCTCTACCCCCTCCTCACGTAAAAATCAACACACACTTGACACAGTGACACACACAATCACACGTATGGGTTTTGACAGACCCTGAAATAAAAAGACACAAATAATATCCACATGCTGGCGCCACCGTTCTATGCAGTGACTAGTCAACCTGAAAAGGACTCAAAAAAAATCTATCAAAATTAGAAGGAAGGTGTTCTAAAAATTACTTTTAAGTTGGTGCGCTTGGCAACCCTAATATGAATAATAACCTGTTCAGCAAATATCTCACAGTAATTTCCTCCCATTCCTATTTCAAATATTAACGTTAATAAAGCACCATTTATCGAATGTAACGGGTTCCGCATTTGCAAGGATAAAAATCACGCACGCACGCCGCGCGCATTACATATGACTCAAGGAAAAACAAATATCTAACAAACACTTTGGCCACGCGCCAACGGACATTTAAAACATTGAGGGTCGGTGCAAGAAAAACTCTAAACAACAAGAAAAGAAACATGACTATTTACAAAGTTCCCCGGCCAAATCTAACTACATAATTGAAATAATTCAATTTTAGTACATCACCGTTCTGCTTGTAGAACTAAGGACATCCTCCTCAACCCATTGCCCCTATGGACAAATTAGCACTCCATAGTAGTCGTCTGCGTTGATCTGTTGAAGTTCATCCCAACTCCAAACCACGTGCTGATCATCTTGGTATCGACTCCTTGGCAGAAAAGTTCAATGTTAAATTATTTTACCTATCTATAATCGCTCGGGGGTTACTCAGTTCACCCACAATTGTCCTAATGCGATTAATAGCGAAGACTAGCCCTAAATATCTCGCACACACGCACAATAAAACACATATAAAATACACTGCAATATGTACATAAATATACACCTCGAGACCACGTCACTGGCTCGTTAACACGTTTAAGATCTTGGCTGCACTAGCAGTCGCTATCTTGCTCGGTATTTCCGTCCTGTACTGTGGACCTTTGCTCCGGTGAGCGCTAATTAGGGTGTTACAATACTTCCCCCTTAGAGCTGAACTCGTCGTCTTTAAGTAACTGTTACAGTTTACACGCACTGGCGTGAAATATTTAGCTCACAAAATAAAGTTGATTCCAGAATTAAAAAATGTATTCGAGCTTTAAAATTCGATAATGCAATCGCTGTAACTTTAGCTCCTCAGAGCTCCCAAATAAAATGACTTAACCAAATTCAGAGCGTTAAAATCACGATACAAACTGGCGTGAAGTAAGCCCCTCACGGCTCCACAAAGATTGACTTCGAGTGGCGTCAGGCCAAACTATTTATTAGAAAACTGACAGGGCGGAGGGGTGGGGTGGAGTCGGATAAAAACTTCCAGAGTTTTTGTCTCACAAAGATGGGACTAGTGTCATTCTTCTTCAAATAAATCAAACGTCTCAATTCACTCGCGCGGAGATTAATCCGTTCGGCGGTTCTCTAGATATCCATTTCCGCGGGCTTTTTTTACTACTGACGCTGTCCACCGCGTGGTCATGGCTTGGTCTCTTGTGATTGGCTGATTCAATCGTATGTTCGTTGCAAGTGCCTCGTGCTCCTTCCTTTATGCTTCCAATTTTGGTACAGTAGTTGCTCAATTTGGCCTTGAACCCAACTAATTCTAGCCGTCCCCCAAGAATAGCTACCAGCTCAGCTCCTGTTGCAATATTACGAAATACTAGCCTCCCTTATATCCATGTCGACTTCCTCAAGTACTGCCTGGGCCGTAGTAATAATAATAATAAATATGAATACTTATTTATCGAAGATCAATAAGGGTTCATTTATCCTCAGCAAGGTTTTGAAATTCGAAACAATTTATTGGTTTGGATTTCAAAAACAAAATCCACTGTAGTAACAACACATTCTTTAAATCTCACTCAGCTGCTCGAGTGTACGCCCCTCTGACTCAATTAGTGTGCTCTCCTTCTCGCTGGAATGTCATTCATACTTCCTCACTAGGCCTCCCCCTTCTCCTCAAGTAGTTGCCACTCCTGTCGTCTCAGCTGCTCGTTGTTTACAAACAAAATGCGTACTCTGGCGCTCCCCGTAGATTTGGGTGTTGGCTTTCAAAATAAAATTTTTGCAATACTGATTCTGCACACATCATCTTTCCTAGTCATCAAATGGTTCCCTTCTGTAGTAAGGTTTTAAATTGGCGCTATTAAAAACAGATTTTGCACCAGTGCTCACTTCTTCCAGCCTGTAGGTATTGTTACCCAGATTCTTAATTACCCGGAACGGGCCAATAAATTTCGGACAGAATTTGGCGAAGACTTTGTTCTTAGGGTCGGATATCGGTGGTCTACGAACCAGCACTAATTCTTGTTCTTGTAACTCTCGGTGAAACTTCTTTCCTCGGTGCCGTCTCAGCCTTCGGTCCGTTTGGTTCCTCATGTGCTCTCTCGTTCGCTGGATTCGCAAATCATGCGCTAATAATGGATCCCTTGGGCAAGGAATGATCTTGTCCCAAGTTCTTTCTGGCAATCTGTTGTGGTGTACAATCAGTGGGACTTCACCGGTCGACTCCTGCTTAGTGGTGTTCATGCACATCTCAATTTCCCCTACTTTATCAACCCATTTATTGTGCTCGTTAGGAATCATTACTCTGTAGTACTTAGCAACACAGCGAATTGTTCTCTCGCTCGGATTTCCACAAGGATGACGAATGCTTGAAAATACGTGTTTTATTCCTAGGCTCTCTAAACCTTGCCTAAAAAACATTGCTCGTGAAATAGGTACCGTGATCTGATAGAATGGATTCCGGCTTCCCAAGCATCGGAATAACTTTGTTCTTAATTCGACTGAGGACTTGTCTTGATGTCGTCTTCTGAATAGGACATAGCACGACCATCTTAGAAAATACGTCGACACACACCAGAAGGTGTCGGCATCCACGCTTTCCTTTTACTTAAGGGCCAAAGCAATCAATAGCGAGCATCTCGCATGGTTTCTGAGGTAACAGTGGTCTTGGAGGTTGTTTCAGAATAAAGTTGATCGGTTTTGTGCGCTGGCATGCGTCACACGTTCTAATTACTTCAACAATGGTGAATCTCATCTTCGGCCAAGTAAAGGTCTCCCCTATCGTAGCTTCAGTCTTATCCGTGCCGATATGTGCTAGGCTCTCGTGAACATGCCAAGTTAATCCCCTCTGTAGTGATGCTGGAACTAAGATTCGCAGTTTAGTATGATGCTCATCCACGTACTTATGTAACAAGTTATTTAAGTAGTGAAATCTCGCTTGTTTAGCACTGGCTTCTCGGTACTCCGGTGAATTTGGTTGTAATTCCTTCCTGTATAATTTTATCATCATCATCATCCATGGGTCTGCTTCTTGCTCCTTCCGAATATCCTTCAATCTTGCCAAAAACTCACGAGCCTTCGGTGTCAATGTAATATTGTGAACTTCAGCTGTTACTTCGTTTCCGTCCTCGGGATTTCTACTCAAGGCATCCGGTATGACGTTCATCCTTCCAGGGCAATGCTCTATCGTGATGTCAAACTGTTGTATGTAGATGGTCCAGCGCGTAACTCTCTCACTTGCCATTGTTGTCTTGAATAAAAATGTCAGTGCATGGTGGTCGGTTCTAACAATGATGGAATAACCATAGATCATCTTACGCCACTGTTGAAGAGAATAGAGAATTGCTAGTAGCTCAAGTTCCGTAACTGTGTAGTTCCTCTCATGTTTCCGTAATTTACGACTCGTAAATGCCAAATAGGATTTCTTCTTGGGTTCTTCAGCGTCCTCTTGGTACAGCATAGCACCAATCCCAATTAATGAAGCATCTGCTTGAATAATAAATTGCTTCTCAAAATCCGGATATCCAAGTTTCACACAGTTTTCCAATAAATCCTTCGTTGCTTTAAAAGACCTGTCGCACTCCTCGTTCCACGACCATCGATTTGCCTTCTTCAACATCTCCTGCATAGGAGCTACTGTTTCTGTGTAACCAGGGCAATTTTCTTTGAAGAAGCCTGTCACTCCCAAAAACGCTCTCACATGTGTGACTTTGGTAGGTGTGGGAAATTTCTTAATAGCATCAATCTTGGCTGGATTAGGCCGCACGCCCTCGACATCAATTATATGCCCCAAATATAAAATCTCGCTCTGGCAAAAATGTGACTTCTTTAGGTTGGGGGGGCGTGGTGGCTCAGCGGTCTAGCTGTATGCCTCTCACCAAGGCGGTCCGGGTTCGATTCCCGGTCAATGCATGTGAGATTTTCGAAGTGAAATGCCATGCCCTGTGGTTCGGATTCCACGTAAAAAGGAGGTCCCGTGGCTTATAATCACAAGATTCACGGTCACGTAAAACTGCAATCTTCCTTTCCTTTAGGTTGATTTTGAAGTTCATGGTTCTCAAGTTGTCTAACAGTTTATTTAAATTTATCAGGTGTTCCTCCATTGTCTCAGAAGCAATTAATATGTCATCAACATATCTCGTGGTGAAGTTCTTGACCTCCTCAGTCAGATTTCTATCGAGTGCTCTAATGAGTGCACAACCCGCAGTTTTCACGCCAAAGGGCATTCGACACCAGATATAACTTTGATTATCGAATAAAAATCCCGTCAACAGTTGGGATTTTTCTTCAAGTTCAAGATGGTGGAAACTATTCGTCAAATCAACACTTGAGTATATCTTCTTCCCACGGAAGCCTTTCAAAACATCTTTAATCCTAGGTGCTTGGTCATGCTCAACTAGCAGTTTGCTGTTCAAAACTCGCGCGTCTAGGCATAGCCTAATTGATCCGTTTGGCTTGGTCACAGCCAATATTGCGTTCAGGTAAGGGGTTGCCGCTTTCCTTATCATGCCAGAATCTAATAAGTTAGTAATAATGTCCTTCACCTGAGAAAAATGCTTCTCTGGGATCGGGTACAATTTACTTTTAAATGGGGTCCAATCTGTTACCTGCATAGCATATTGAAAATTTAAAACTTTCCCAGGTACGGTGTCAAAAGCTCCTTTGAGTAATCTTAAAATTTCTTCCAGTCTTCTTTTATCCGGTTCCCCTACGATGGCCTCCTTAAGTCGCTCCTGAAGTCGAATTTCAAATTTGGTTCCACTAATTTCTTCTTCTGCCAAATGCACCCAAAGTTCCTGCGAAATATCTCGGCTGTCAATTTCTAGCACTGCTGTCTGGCTGACTCGCTCCCCCATCAAGATCTTATCTCCGGCCTCATTAGTGCATTCCTCAACAACCCAAGTATTGGCCTCTCTCTCCAACGGACTCTCTTCCATATATAAACCCACATGATTCAACCCCTCTACTTGTTTGAAGCTTACAGTGTTGTTATGTAAGTCAATTACAGCATGAAAATCGCAGATGAAGTTGGCTCCTAAAATTATGTTGTAGTTCATCTTTGGAATAACAATGAATGTTTGTGAGAAAGTATGGTTCAATATTTCCAAATCTAAAAATGCTTGCTGTTTACAATTCATAGTTTTATCAGGAATAACACCTCTGACTTTCATTAGCGGTACCGGCATAATAGGAACAGTTTGTTTCCTTCCTATTTCCTTTATCAAACTTTCAGTAACTAAGCTCACCTGGCTACCTGTATCAATCAAACATCTCACCCTCATGCCTCCAACATGCGCGTAAATAATTGGTAGCTGTCTGATAACATTTTCACGGTTCTTCACCACTTCCTCCAGGCAGTCGTCCGGGAATGCTACCCACTCTTCTATATTGGCCACTATCATCTCTTCTTGCTCCCTGGCGACCTCCATTTTCAGCCTGTCACCTTTCAGTTCATTTGTTTTTTTTATCCCGGGACCCATTTGTCGTGTCATTCTGTCGCTCCTGTTGTCTCAATAAACTCTCCGCCCCCTCTCCTTGATGGTTGTCTGGGCTCTGTCTGTTCGCCATGGCACGCCCCCACTTCTCTTTCTCCGCTTCTTCAGTACTTAATTGATCCAAGTATTTACGTGATTCATTATATCGCTCGTCCCAGGTGTTCCGATAATCTCCCCTATTTTCTTGGCGATAATCCCTGCCGTTATTCCATCTACCATCTCCATTTCTTTGGTAAGGTCTACCTTGTCTCTGGTTTCCCCTCCAATTTGTGTACTCCCGCTGGTACGTCCACTGATTGTTTTGATTTTGATTGTTCTGATTGTATCTCCCGCGGTTATTCTGATAATTCTGATTGTTATTGTGGAATTGGTTTCGGCCGTCAAAATCTTGTCTTCTTGGCGTGAATTGTGTCCCTGTGGACTGTGTCTTAGTTTGGTTCCCCTGGCTGTGGTTACTTTGGAGTCCCTGAACTACCTCTGCCGTGTTGACACATTCCAGATTCCTTCTTCCTATCTGTGGGCTTACCATACTCGTTTCGTCTAAGTGTCTGAGTAATTCTTCGGCTTGGACTGCGGTTTGAATGTTCCCTTCGTCTAATGATTGTTGGATGTGCATTGGGAGTTGTTTCCCGATGGTTAGAACCATATTTGGCTCGCTAGGCGGGTCGTCAAAATCTCTGAATTTTACCAATTGCTGACTGAAGAATTCTGAAAAACGGGTTGGATGCGTACTATGATATTTGCGCGTGTACAGGTCCATTCTCAACCCCTGCTGTAACGAAGGGCTCCAAAACTTCTTCAAAAATGCCTCGCGGAATTGAGCCATGTCTGTGAACGTGTACTTGAAGCTTAAAAACCAGGTTAGGCTAGGTCCTTCTAAAAATTTCTCCACTAGTCTTAATTGGTTCTCAGGGCCGATGTGCTGGTCATTGAAGTAATCAGTTAATTGTCGTAGAAATGCTTTGGGAGTAGTTCCTGAATGTTCCTTAAACTTATCGGGCTTAAAATCATTACCCCGAATGACTTGGATGACTTGGGCTGGTGCCAAGTTCGGTTGCGGTGTTAAAGTCTCCCCCCTGTATTGCTGGAATGCATTACTCGTTAGTCTGGGACTTTGACCATGGCTCGTATCCTCAGCCAACTTCAAACCTGCAGGACTTCCAATACTTGTTTGCTTCTCCGGTATATTTTCAGTCGAAAATACTGTCGCATTCTCTAAAGATCTAATCTCGTTTTTGATGATTAACTCTGAGTGTTCCTGTAATTTTGACTTTATATTTTCCTCCAATTCCTGCATTCTTGAACTGTGTTCCCCCAAGCGTTTTAAAATTGTCAAGCAGTCTTCTTTATTCGCGTGAGCCTGCTGGTCCCAATCTCACCGGATCCTACTTTTCAAGCTATTAATTTTCTCCTCGTTCATTTCCTGATTTTTCTCTAGCTCTTCACGTATCTGTTCTTGCGTTTTGACTAGTTGTTCCCCCACCTCTTCTCTTATAACCTCTTGTGTTTTTACTAGCTGTTCTCCCAGATTATCCCGAGTCTTGACGAGCTGCTCTCCTACTTCTTGTCTTATGACCTCTTGTGTGTTTATTAGCTGGCCTTCCATCTCTTTTCTTATGATTTGTTGTGTCTTGCCTAATTGCTCCTCTAAATTCTCCCGCAAGTGTATCCGTTCGGTTTCAGCCTTCACCTCGACTTTATCAATTTCCTTTATTAATTACAGCACGTTGCTGTCTACCGAATTAATTTGCTGCTGTAGTTTCTCTTGGGTTTTCTTCATTCCCGCGGTGTTACTGACACATGCTGCCTCTATCTGCTTGAGTTTATCTGCCACCATCTCGTCAAATTGTACTAATTTGTTATCGAATTTCGCCTCCAATTTCTTAATCTCGCCTAACTGTTTGACGTTGTTCTCCGCGACCTCGCCTGCCAGTTTCTCTACTTTTTAACGCTCTGATTAATGTCATTAGTGATTTTTCCTAATTGTTCGGTTTGTGCCGTTTGTGTTACCGCCTGTTCCGACAATTTGTGATTTAGTTCATTTAATTGTTTGTCCGTGTCTAATTTCTGGACTTCTAACTGGACCGAAATATTATCGCTCATATCATGTAATTGTTTTTTACAGTTCTTTAATTGTATATCACAGTCTATCTTCTGCGCTTGTAACTGGACCGAAATATTATCACTCATGTCGTGTAATTGTTTTTCACAGTCTATCTTCTGCGCTTGTAACTGGACCGAAATGTCATTTAATTGTTCCTCTGTTTTCGCGGACATCTGTTCTAATTGTTTTTCACTATGCTCACGCTGAGCTCCTAATTGTTCTTTTAATTGTTTTTTCATCTTCACGGACATTTGGAACGACATCTGTTCCAATAATCCCTTAATTTCATCAACACTCGCCATATCACACACAAAAATATATTCAGAGAAAACAGGGTTATGGGCCAAGGTTTCAGCCATATACACACATACATGTCACACATTTAAATATTACTGGCTCTAATTTAATGAAAATTTCAGTAACAAAATTTACTGAATACAATGACACTTATTCCCAAACAACAAGATAACCCCTGGTGATCTGCTTTTAAATTCCTAACCAACAGAATTTACGAAACACCAATTAACCGAAGTCAATTAAATGTCAAATATAAGGCAACATCTTCCTGCTTTGACTGAGTTCAATAATAATGCAAATTTCTAATTTTAATGCCGGGCGCCAGAACAAGTTTATAACAAATACAATATCAAATTTTAACCTTGTTCAATATCTCTAACTTTAGGAACTCAGTGATTTTACTAATGCACATGGCGGTACAACATCGCCTCAATTTACTGAATTTACATGTCCGCTTGACCTGGCATCATTTCTCAACGAAATAAATATGAGGTCAGCGAAGCAACAACAACAACAACAACAACCCCACTTGGGCAGCCATTTTTGTTTTATGAACCCTTGCAAAGAAGCATATGAGACTCAGTTTCGGGGGGTGTAACGGTTCATATCGTAAGTTGTTGTCAAGGCGCTTCATTAACTTGCAGGGTAACATATAACAAAATAACATGCAGGAAAGAGTGAAGCCAGGGTTAAAACAAATGAATTTAATAACAAATCACCATATTTACACTTAAAAAATAAACAACAAAAACTCCCATCTTACTCCCACTTAATAAAAATGCCAAAAAAAACTAGGCGAAAATCTCTGGAGAGATTAATTACCTGGACCAAGTGTCCCTAAGATAAAATACAAAAGTGACCATATATGTGTGTATGCCGTTCTACATGCATCACGATGTGTACAATGAATGCGTGATTCGTTATCATCCAGAATGATCCTTCAGACAACGAATACACATTTCTAGAGCTAGACCGACACGGGGGAACACAACTACAATACTTAAAACTAAACCGACACTTCCTAAATCTAATATAAACAAACACAAAATTTCCGTGTGAAATTGGAATCAAATTGCCGTAGCAACATTTACTGCCTAAAAACTTAGGACTTCTCACACAAATCAACACAAGTACATTAACACGTGACCAAATAAAAATACACAAAATGACCGCCGTCAAAATTTTCAAGTACTCTAAAATTACACCGCACGGGTGTGACACACAAAATTACATGAATCGAGTCATCAACAAAACAATAGGCACACCGCCAACATTTACGTTAATAATACAATATTTTACCCATACAACGTACAACAAGCCGTTACACACATGGCGAACTCCCAATTAATTATGGCTTAAAAATAACCATCACAATGAACAGGTTTGCTACATGAAAGCTTACAGGGGTCAGTCGGACAAATCAGGACTGCCTATCAAAAATAAGTCACCAGGCAAAAACGGGCGGTTTGTGGAACTCTGCATGTCTGTCAACCCACGTGTCAATAACCTCGACCTCCCAGGACATGGGGTCGAATCTCGAAGAAGTGTGCCCCAAAGCACAATAATACGTGTGTGTGTCAAAAAAAAATATGGACAAGACAGAGGTCTCCCTAGAGCACCCTGTCTTTCCACCAAAAATATAACAGCAGCAAAAATATGAGAGCGGTAGGACCTCTACCCCCTCCTCACGTAAAAATCAACACACACTTGACACAGTGACACACACAAACACACGTATGGGTTTTGACAGACCCTGAAATAAAAAGACACAAATAATATCCACATGCTGGCGCCACCGTTCTATGCCGTGACTAGTCAACCTGAAAAGGACTCAAAAAAAATCTATCAAAATTAGAACGAAGGTGTTCTAAAAAATTACTTTTAAGTTGGTGCGCTTGGCAACCCTAATATGAATAATAACCTGTTCAGGAAATATCTCACAGTAATTTCCTCCCATTCATATTTCAAATATTAACGTTAATAAAGCACCATTTATCGAATGTAACGGGTTCCGCATTTGCAAGGATAAAAATCACGCACGCACGCCGCGCGCATTACATATGACTCAAGGAAAAACAAATATCTAACAAACACTTTGGCCACGCGCCAACGGACATTTAAAACATTGAGGGTCGGTGCAAGAAAAACTCTATACAACAAGAAAAGAAACATGACTATTTACAAAGTTCCCCGGCCAAATCTAACTACATAATTAAAATAATTCAATTTTCGTACATCACCGTTCTGCTTGTAGAACTAAGGACATCCTCCTCAACCCATTGCCCCTATGGACAAATTAGCACACCATAGTAGTCGTCTGCGTTGATCTGTTGAAGTTCATCCCAACTCCAAACCACGTGCTGATCATCTTGGTATCGACTCCTTGGCAGAAAAGTTCAATGTTAAATTATTTTACCTATCTATAATCGCTTGTGGGTTACTCAGTTCACCCACAATTGTCCTAATGCGATTAATAGCGAAGACTGGCCCTAAATATCTCGCACACACGCACAATAAAACACATATAAAATACACTGCAATATGTACATAAATATACACCTCGAGACCACGTCACTAGCTCGTTAACAAGTTTAAGATCTTGGCTGCCCTAGCAGTCGCTATCTTGCTCGGTATTTCCGTCCTGTACTGTGGACCTTTGCTCCGGTGAGCGCTAATTAGGGTGTTACAATACTTCCCCCTTAGAGCTGAACTCGTCGTCTTTAAGTAACTGTTACAGTTTACACGCACTGGCGTGAAATATTTAGCTCACAAAATAAAGTTGATTCCAGAATTAAAAAATGTATTCGAGCTTTAAAATTCGATAATGCAATCGCTGTAACTTTAGCTCCTCAGAGCTCCCAAATAAAATGACTTAACCAAATTCAGAGCGTTAAAATCACGATACAAACTGGCGTGAAGTAAGCCCCTCACGGCTCCACAAAGATTGACTTCGAGTGGCGTCAGGCCAAACTATTTATTAGAAAACTGACAGGGCGGAGGGGTGGGGTGGAGTCGGATAAAGACTTCCAGAGTTTTTGTCTCACAAAGATGGGACTAGTGTCATTCTTCTTCAAATAAATCAAACGTCTCAATTCACTCGCGCGGAGATTAATCCGTTCGGCGGTTCTCTAGATATCCATTTCCGCGGGCTTTTTACTACTGACGCTGTCCACCGCGTGGTCATGGCTTGGTCTCTTGTGATTGGCTGATTCAATCGTATGTTCGTTGCAAGTGCCTCGTGCTCCTTCCTTTATGCTTCCAATTTTGATACAGTAGTTGCTCAATTTGGCCTTGAACCCAACTAATTCTAGCCGTCCCCCAAGAATAGCTACCAGCTCAGCTCCTGTTGCAATATTACGAAATACTAGCCTCCCTTATATCCATGTCGACTTCCTCAAGTACTGCCTGGGCCGTAGTAATAATAATAATAAATATGAATACTTATTTATCGAAGATCAATAAGGGTTCAATATATATATATATATATATATAAAGTATGCTCACCAATAGACGCTATTTTTATTAGCCTACTTTCGAATTTTGTAAAAACTGAACTTAAACTTACGAGATCTACACGGGTCAGATATCCTTGTGTCTGTCTGTGTATGTGTGTGTGTATGCCTGTTCCCGCTATCAATTCCCAAACGACGAAACGGAATTCAATCAAATTTGGTACAGAGGTTGCACTAGTAAAGGGCACGACAGTGTCATGTTTTATATTGCTGCCATCTTAACGAAAGAAAACTGCACGGGGCTCTTCAGAACGAAATGAACACAAGTTATTCGTTATTAATCTGTCTTGGAAAGATTCAAACAAAACTGTGACAAAAGACGATGGACGTATTCCTGAAAAGCGTCTGAGGCCGATACTACAAGGTTATAAGCTGAAAAATTACAAGATCATGAAATCATTATACGATCCAATTAATGAATGCTCACAGAACTTAGCATTTAGGTCTGTCTGTTAGGTAGTCATCCCTAAGGCTGGTTGGATCCTCAAAAAGCACCGCCGTTACGTTATGTGAGTAGATACCCACAAAAACCCAAGGCAGCGCTATATTGAGGCGTTCTAGGCAAGAAGAGGAGTGAGGTAGTTTGCCATTGCTTTCCTCACTGAGTCAGAACAGTAGTCCTAACCCTATGAGTAGAACCTTTCACAACATCCACAGGCACTGACTGTGCCCTGAATGTCATTACTAACTCAGTAGCTTCCATATAATCACAGCCATGAGTAAGACTGAGACATCGGTGAAAAGCCACCTTTTACTCTAGCCTGTGCCAACTGACAAATGCAAATGTACTGTATTCATCAAGAGATGGCAACCAGGCCAAAGCATTTAGGTAATTTGATATAATTACTGTCCGTTACCAACGTGATGACTATGTGAGATTGACTATTACGCACAGCCACTGATATTATAAAATGTACAAATAAATAACTCTCAACACTTAACAGCTACAATGACAAAAATATTTGACCAGGTAGGACCATATATCCTGCCGAGTATGGTAAAGACGAAACAACTGGCTTTCTATACATTCAAAATGGAGGCTGCGCGAAATATAGTATTAGAACATTAAAATCGACATTTCAGAATTATTTTATATTTAAGAGCTACAATAACGAAATAACTGATGAAATGAAAATCCACAGCCTGCTTCCAGTATCCAACCGGGTCAGGAATGGAATGAATGAAGCCCCCATCTAGCGGCGAGGATATGACCTGTGCCGGCTGCCTAGGCCTGACGCACTCCTCTGGGGCAATGATTAAATGAATGACAGATGAAATGAAATGATAGTGGAATGAAATTTTGACAGGGAAAACCGGAGTACCCGGAGAAAAACCTGTCTGCCTCCGTTTCGTCCAGCACAGATCTCACATAGAGTGACCGGGATTTGAACCACGGACCCAGCGGTGAGAGGCCGGCGTGCTGCCGCCTAAGCCACGGAGGCTACAAATAACTGATAAGGAACATAATTGTACGCGGCAACGTATGGCCAAAGAAAAATAACAGCGATTCCAGAATTTGAACAAGGTGGCTGGATGTACTATTAAAACTTAATAATGCATCATTCAGAATGTACTTGCGCAATCAAGACTTATACTTATTACGAAAGACGAATCATAAAAGGGACCTTACTGAAATAAATCATAAGAATAAAACACTGTAATCAATGGCCATCTTGAAAATATAGAATATGATAATGAATAACTCAATAAGCTACAGTAACGAATAGCCTATATGTAGTAATTCACGAAAACCTCGTAAGTGGCTTTCTGTGACTAAGTTAAAAGAATAGTGACTGCATACATTCACGATGGTGGCTGGATGAGTTCATAGAACTTGAATAGTATTAACTTACGATATATTAGGACATTTAATGCGAAATTTAGTGATAGAACAAGTACCACAAAAAATACCTCTAACCTTGCATTACCCATCAGAATATCACACTGAATATAGCGCACAGTGGCTATCTAGAAATTACGGAATATAAACATAAATAACTCTCGATATATTTTACAAATAAAATATCTAAGTTTAGTATTAAAGTAGAAGCGTATAAGCTTTTCATATCGAAGTCAAAAGAACAGTCTCGCTATACATTCAAGATGGTGGCTAATCGTACTATTAAAACATCAAAATCAATAACTTAAGATCCAATCGCGCAATTTACAGAAAACATTGTATTAGAGGAGTATTCATACAAGAGACCTCGCTAGCATTAATCATAAGACGTTCACACTGCATATAACACGCAGCCGCCATCTTGAATATATAATAATCGACAATTCACTATTTATTACAGTTATAATGACGAAACGCAGCAAGTATGTTGTCACACTGATTTCACGTCAGAAGGCACACGATCAACAGTTCTATACGTTCAAGATGGTGGATAATGAAAATCCACAGCCTGCTTCCAGTCTCCGACCGGGTCAGGAATGGAATGAATGAAGCCCCTATCTAGCGGCGAGGATATGAACTGTGCCGGCTGCCGAGGCCTGACGCACTCCTCTGGGGCAATGATTAAATGAATGACAGATGAAATGAAATGATAGTGGAGAGTGTTTCTGGAATGAAATTTTGACAGGGAAAACCGGAGTACCCGGAGAAAAACCTGTCTGCCTCCGTTCTGATGGTGGATAATAATAATAATAATTATTATTATTATAATTATAATAATTCCTCTGGATGCAGGAGCGGAATTACAACAATGATGATCGTGTGGCCTCCGGAGAAGCCGAGTACAGGTCTTTCTTGTTGACGCCCGTGGGTGATCTGCGCGGCGTAATGAGGATGAAGTGATGACGAAGACGTCACATAAACCCAGTCCCGAACGCACGGGAATTAACCCCAGGAGATTAAAATCCATGATGGCTTGGCCGGGATTCGAACCCGGGGTACTTCGGGCTAAAGCCTAGCGCGCTAACCATTTAACCATGGAGCCGCACGGAATTACACCGAAACGTAATAAATGAGGTGTCTTATAGAGGGTACATCTCTTAACGTTCATCGCAAGAACATTCAATATTATACTGCTTGATAAGGAGAAACAGTTCTAACTATATCCATACATTGAAGAGAAAGTAGGCTATATGTTCTTTACTGAACATCTTGTTGGTTAATCCTGTATATTTGAGCCAGTTACCTGAATTCTACCAGAGTACGATCTCTATAGAGGACAACAAAGAAATTTAAATATACATCGTATTACTATCGTGCATAAAGTAAAATACGAAATGAACCAATGTCGGTCTTCTTATCTAGTAATTGGATTCGGATTGCAAAGCTCAGCCCTCTGCGTTTGGGAATGTATTCCGTATCAAATGGACCGCGATTAACCCCCTCATTCCACGAGAATCGATTGAAGATACGCAAAAAGAAGACAGGGTGGGCACTTCAAATGTCATCAGGCGTGGCAATTAGGGAAGGACCGCCTACGCTCGTGGCGGAGAAAGAGAGCTTGAAATCTGCAAAAGAGTAGAATAGGACGAATCAGAGGGGAAAAGGGAAAACAGAATGAATCGGTCAATTAATGTAGGAAGTTCTATTTCTGGACTCTTTGGTAGGCTCGTTCTTGTATCTAAAGTCAATCATAATGCATGAAAAGTAAGTGGGGCGTTAATTCACCTATGAAAAGCAAAGAAAATGGATGAAGGGTGAGAATTTCATGTCGACAATGGTACAATTAGATACTTATCAACTCATGTTATATTGTTGTTATTTCATTTAGAGGCTTTGTGACACCATAGTCATGCAGCCTTTGTACTTGGGTGTATGTTGAATCTGTCTGATAACTTGACATGTGTCATTGTGATGGCTTTAGTAGTGTGTGTATTTGTAATTGGAAGTAAGATTTGAATAGGAGGCGGCCGTTGCCTTTATTTAGGTGCAATCTCAACATTTGCCTGCAGCAGAAGGGAGAAACCACGGAAAACTATTTCCAGGTGGCCATGGTGGGAATCGATCCCAACTCTTCTCTGTTCTGCCTCACGAGGCTGAGTGTACCCTGTTTCAACCTTGTTCCAGGACCTCCAGAGTGACAGCCACGAATGCTAGCAGCTTTACCACAAGGTAAATGAATAAACGTATGAAACTTGAAAGTTTTCAGGATATTATCACGTCTGGTTTATGACGCAACCACCGTAAGTTCATGTTAGAAGCAAGAAAATAAGGATAACTGGTTACTGTCACGGCAAAATGTACAACTTTATGAGCTTTAGAAGTTTCTAGGCTGTAGGTATTTCGGAAATTAATATTTTATATAACTTACACCTTAGCATTCTTGATTCTACGGAGTAGGTGATAAGGTGGCATGTTTTCTTTTTATGGAATGGGCTGGTTGGTTTTTACTGTCGGACGCCTTTTCTGACGCCAAGCTTCTCAGAGGAGTTAATGAAATGAAACGAGTGAAGTTGAATTAAACATGGGTAGTAGTTGTAAGGAAGCACCGTAGCCTATTAGAAGATACAGCGTAATGTTCAGCATAGACGACGGGATACACGCAACCAGTTGGCCGAGAAAAGCACTCGTTGCCAGAGCTACGTGCCACGTACTACGAACAATCTGTGGCAAGGAAATAGTTTTTTTTTTTTTTTTTAGCGTATGGCGTTTAGTGCCGGGAGTCTCCAAGGATATGTTCGGCTCGCCAGTTTTGTAGCTGCTTCGAGACGGACACCCAATGGGTGAGCTACAAGTACCGTTGGGGAGGAATGTTGGATGGGAGGGTCGAGGAGTTGGAAGGTAGCGGCTGTGGCCTATAGTTAGGGACCAACCCCGGCATTTGCCTGGAAGGAAGATGGGAAACCACAGAAGACTATCTTCAAGGTTGCCGGCGGGGGGATTCGAACCTCCTCGCCTCCCGGATGTGAGCGACTGCCAACAGTCATGCCGCAACGACCTCGGCTAACTCACCCGGTAAGGAAATAGATGAAGCATACTGTTAAATATATGGTACTTACAATTCACAGAAGGCGTTGAGAGTACTGCCCCTCGGCTAGAAAACATTACTGATACCTTTGGATGAGGTTGCCGTGTACTCGACGCAAATATTCTTCTGAATGATGTTGTTGTTGATGTTGTTGTTAAGTCATTTTAGGGATTTAGGACATCTTGGTCATCTGCCCGGTGTAGGTGGGTGTGTGTTTCTTTTATCTGATGACCTGTATTTATATAATGACTGTCGTAGTGTGTATAACTGCATTAGGGACAGGGATTCGGTATGTGCCCCGGGACTTGATGTAAGGTACTATCTCGGCATTTGTCTGGAGAGAGTGTGCGAAAACCCGGTGAAAAACCACAATCACGATAGCCACTTAGCCACTGCCACTAAAGTGTGATCTCCGGACTAGCTGCAGCTGGCCTCACGGACGTCGTGCACGACTTAACGAGCACAGCTATGCAGCGGGGTTCTTCGTAACGTAATGAACACAAGTTATTCGTAATTAGTCTGTCTTTGAAAGATTCAAACAAAACTGTCTTAGATTCACGTAACAACAGGCGATGGACTTATTCCGGAATGCTGAGCAGTACGCAGGATTGATTTCCGAAGAGAACATTCAAAGTTAGCAAGGATTTCGGTTGAGGTATATACCACGATACGTACGCATCTATGGGAAATATTTAGTGTAGTCGATGATTTCACAGTTAACGTTCAGACTTTGATGTTTGATGTTGTGACTTGAAATGCCACCACATTACTCAGACGTATTAGGTTTCAAACAGTGCGTCGTTACATGCGGAGGTTCAATGGCGAGGTTTGGTGGTGAGTTACGAATGTCATGAATTATTTACGTTCTCAAATGTAATTGAAAAGTTGCACTCCACTCTTCTAAAACCATGGTGACATAAAGCCATTGCTCGCTACTAGGTTAGACCACTATCTGGACGAACATTACTGCCTGTATTATAAGCAAGGGGGTCTGGGGCGTAACCCAATGGTAAAGTTAGTGTTTGTATGTAAAGCTTTTGTTAACTCATAGACTTTACCAAGTCCGCATCGTTTAAACCTTTAGTGTCTTCCATGACGCCTTGGATGATGCCATTTTGTGTCACCGGGAATTTTAAAGTGGATGTTATCGTCTGTGTAAGAATTCGACATTTCTAATGCGGTTTCTTGTCCAAAAATGACCTGGTTTTCTTTACTTTCTTAGAAACGTATAAATTGATCGTACGTGTGGAACTTTAACGCCTGGGAATATACGGAGAAAGTTTCTAGGCAGCACTACGCTCTTTTACGAAACAATTGTGCCGGTAAACTCGTTGCTTCTAAGTCAATCGCTCCAAGTCCACTCTAATTCTAATTTTACAATAGATCACAAGAATGTAAGCATTTTTGGTTAGGCTATACCTACCTAAAACATTCGATATCACTCGGAGCACAGCTAAAGTAAACAATTCCTCCTTCACATTGAACTACGTCACAACTCTTTGCTTGGTGCCTTGAAGGTGGTTTTCATTCTGAAGTGGCAAGTTGCAGGTTGTATGCATGTAAGTGCCAGGAGGCATGCGACTAATAGCCTATACTGGACCATGTCGCCAAACTAGAGCCAACACACCGAGGATGCATCCTGGAAGCAAGTGACACTTGCTGCTCGAAGACCATCAGGCTGGTTATTATCAGCGCGCATCCTTTTTGTGCGAGTCGATTATCAGGAAAATGACTCGTTCATTCGTTGGTCATCCTCGGAAAAATGAAGAAGGGACACTCACGGCCAAACAGGTTGGTCGAAAACTGTCATTAAAATCATGACCAGCGCTACCAATAACTTCGAACCGTGATTTCCAACTCATTGTTCAGTAAGTACTTTCAGAGCTTTTATGACTTGCGAGTAGATTAGCAGTTCTGGAAGTACTGCAAGGAGTACTCCAAATAAGAAAAACGTCCACCCAGTCCATCCATTTCGAAGGGGTAGAATAGTACGTCATAATATGAAGAGATAAGATTATGCAAGTGACACTTGACAAGTAGATGTAAAAGCTCGTTTCATCACGGTGCAGGACGCACATGCCACTTGTGATTAGGGCACATATTTGGTGTGAAAACCACCTAAGACGCTGACAGCAGGAACTACGCGATACGCGGCTCGGCCGGTACCAGCTCAGCGGCCGGCCAGCGCACTACGTGAAACTCGTCGATCATGCCAAAAAGCACCCACTACTATCCCGGGATTTATCTGGAGTTGAATATGAGGAACTTCAGGAGTCCATTTCAAGAACGACTAATGTTGGGTTCTAACTCAATCAACTACCGAGTCCGGAGATAGCCTGGTCTCTCAGATTTGCACCTTAGCACGCGTAGCTACCACAGTCAATGATAAATAATAGTGTCAAGGGAAATTGTTCGATGATTCATTGCCATTCTTCAAGCTGAAAGGAGAAGTCAATATCTTCAGCAGATCAAATTATATAGGCCAACTACGGTAACTAACTCTAGGTATAGGAGAGGGTTGGATTAAATAAGACATTCAACAGCCCAAGTGGTGTTAGATGTACTTCCCTACCTATGAGATGGTAACTGTTGAAGTTCAGGTAACAAGTCTTTTAAAGTCATTACAACTCCTCATAACAAGACCGTTAAGAGCGGATATACATTACAAAGAAGGTGCAGTATCAAAGAGCCGTCTCTTGCTTTCTTGTCGCATGATGCTACTAGTCTACTCTTCTAGAATGGGTAATGTGAGTAAACCCGGGTGATGAGCTCAGGTGAATGTCTTATAAGGGTACGTATGACCTTTATGAGGCAATCCCCATTTTAATTGGCTGCGTGTTATCGTATAGTCAGTGGGAGTATTTGAAACAGGGTCTAGAGTCGGTGTTGGTCTTAAGTTAGGAACCATCCTTTCATTTGTTAGGAGAAGATCTTCAAGCAACTAGGCAGAGGTGAGAATCCAATCGACCTCTTTCAGTTGTTCTTACGTGGCAGTCCAAGATACAAACATACACGTATTACATCTGCTCAACTGAAACGGTGCAGAGTTATTTGGATACACCTCTTATGAGTTAGCGTAACTACAGGGGGTGACAGGGAGATCAATCCCCCCCCCTCCTAGGACCAAATAATAAAAATATGAAATTTGTTGAAATTTTTCATTTTAATAAAACGAATTTTTGAATTAGGGATAAATGATTGAATTGTGTACGTCTATACTTACTAATTTAAAAGCATTTAACATGACGTACTGAATGAGTTCAGTTAGCCAGAGGGGTGCCAGTAAGATGGGCGTGGTGCTATCTTTCCTTATCCCTTTCCAAAATTATGCCACATAGATAAGAGGTTTTGAAACTTCATAATCGTATATTTGCTTTTCTTCATTATGTCTCATCATGTCCGTACCCTCATCCCGTCCCACAATGCAACGCATTCCCCTCCGGAAGCAATCCTTAGATACGCCACTGCTCTTATGTACACATTTATTTCTAATTTGCGCGCTGGTACGGGACACACTCAGCCTCATGAGGACTGCACATATTATTCCAACATTTGATTAATTCCATTACATCGAATATTCGCTAATTCGAAATTCGAATAAACTATTCGAACCTTCGAACAATGCTGATATACGAATACTTCGATTGTTAGAATCATTCGAATATTCGAAGTGTGGTACTCGAGTATTTCAAATAGTCGATTATTAAATATATCAAACAGTTCAAAAATTTTAATTATTCGTAGATCATGAGTATCCAAAAATTACAGCAACTGGTGTAAAACAATATTCCCAGTGGTCAAGTTGTTTGAAGCAGGGGCAAATCCAAGGGGTCAGATGGGGGTTAACTCCTTCCCCCATTCAGTCTGTAGATCCTTGTAAATAAATAGCATTCAAAACAAGCACCACTTGTTATCTCTTGCTCTCATTCCTTCTTTCCTATTCCTTTGATCTTACTTTTCACTCTGTTTCTTCTTCTTCTTCTTCTTCTCCTCCTCCTTCTTCTTCTTCTTGCCCTCCTTCTTCGCGAATGGGTCGCTTAGGACCACGCGGAATCAGCACTTTCTAGCCTTTCTGTTGGCCCAGTATCCCTTCATTCGCAACGAGTGGGTCTGTTTCCGTTGCTCTGACCATTGATCTTGTGTAGTCTTCTCTTCTTTGCTGATCCCAAGGTTGCAGGTTCGAAACCTGGCGCAGTCAGCTGGCATTTGAGAGTGCGCAAATGCGAGGGAGCCGTGTCAGTAAATTTACTGGCACGTTAAAGATCCCCTTCGGGGCAAAATTCCGGCACCCCGGCGTCTCTAAAAGCCAGGGTAGTTAAAAGGGACGTAAAACCAATAACATTATTATTATTATTATTATTATTATTCTCTTCTTCCTCGAAACCCCGCGTCTGAGTGATTTTCGTGATTTCCTTCCGGTCATGTAAGTTTGGTGATCCTAATTCCTTTAAGTCTTTTTCTGTAAATTTATACCAATTAGGTCTAGTAGCCTTGTTATTTAAGAAAGTATGTATTTTGTGTGTCAGTCTGTTCGGGTGTCCCATGAATTGGATTCTTCGCATTCGCATTGTGTCGGTGATTTTCGATTTATTATTTGTAAATTTCTGTACTAGCCTTTTGATAATGCACACCATCTTTTGTTCTTGGTCCAAGGATTGTTCTCATTATATTAGCCTACGTTCTTTAACTTCTATTTGGTGTTTTAGTGTTTGGTGTTACAGATTGAGTGTCTCTGAAGCATAGAGAGCTTCAGGTTTGATTACAGTTTGCAGTTCCAGGAGAGACTCTTTTTGTTATAAATATTTTTTGTTGATTGAAAAGCAGTTTTCATTTTCCGAAGCCTAGATTCAATTCATTGCCGTTCGTTACAGTTTTCTGTAACCCATTCACCAAAATACTTAAATTCGTTTACTCGAAAGATTTTGTTGTTGCCAATTTGAAGTTCGCTCTGTTTCATTTATTATCATTATTATTATTATCATGATAATTATTATTATTATTTGAACATTTGATAATTTGAATTGTACGTCGAAACATTCTATTATTGACTGAATTGCCGGGTTATTTCACTAATGTGAATATTTAAATAGGTTGGAAATTAGAATAATTTGAATGTTTGAATACTTCGAACATTTGAAAGTGTGAATAATTCAAATATTCAAACTGTCTGTACGGTGGAATCAAATATTCGTGTTCCAAATATAAGTTACGAATAATTTCATGTTCAAATATGTACACTCAGCCTCGTGACGCATACCTGATAAGAGGACGGTCCAATTTCCATCTCAGCCAAATTCCAGGTGGTTTTCCGTGATTTCCCACTCTACTCCAGGCAAATGCTGAGATGGTTCCTAACTATAGACCACGGCTGCCTCCTTCCCAATCCTCATTAGAATTACAAGTACAAACATTAAACAGCCACCACAATAACACAGGTTATCATACAAATTATACCCCCCCAAGTACATGGGGCTACATGAACATGGTGTCGGGAAGCCCCTCAATCTATCAACAAAAACTAGTACATTGATCACAAGCACACAGGTTATCAGACAAATTCCACACTCACCCAAGTACACGGGGCTATATGAACACGGCGTAGGGAAGCCCCTCAATCAATCAACAAAGACCAGTGAAGCCATCACAAGCACACAGGTTGTCAGACAGATTCCACATAAACCCAAATAAATAGGGCTACATGGCTACGATGTTCTAAAGCCCCTAAATCAATCAACAACAACTCAAAATACAATGTTATACTAATACCTTCATGTGAAATCCAAACGCGTCTGTAGTGGAAACCACCGTCGATTTGGTCAGCGTCTGTTTACACTGAGGGTACGGCTGCGTATTTTATGTTCCAGGAACTAACAATCGCTGGTCCTAAATTCCCAGTGGAAACACTGAAAAAAATTTTGATTACAAGCTGATATGATTCGTGCAAACAGCATCAACATTACCCCAGGTGGTACCCAATCCACCCGTCAGTGAACGGCAACCAGGCATTCGGATTCTGGGGGACCTGGTAAGTCACGAATACAGAGAAAGAGTCGGAGTTCTCTGGCAAACTACCTTCAAAGACACCCATGTACGTCGGAACTTTCAACATTAACACCCTAATTAAACCAGGCAAACTACATGTCCTTGTATTAGAACTAGATCGGCAAAAGATACAGATACTAGCCCTTCAAGAAACACGCTTTACGGACGAGAATACTGTAGATTACGGTAACTACCAGATCATTAAAAACAAGACAACATGATGGTTGGAAAAAATGACATCCCACTATTGGGTATGGCATTTGTCGTACACAAAAATATACTCGGCTCAATAAAAGAAGTTACACCCATAAACAACAGCATTATTACAATGCGTGTACAATGTGCAAACGAGAAGTACACCCTGATTAACGCACACGCTCCCACAAACATCGATAACAAGAAGGATCTGAATAAGGTCGAACAATTCTGGACCACAATTGATGAGGGCATGACCAAAGTACCCATGGAGGACACAAAGATTTTACTGGGAGATTTCAATGCCCAATTGGGCAGAGAAAAAGAATACCAAAAAACTGCAGGCAGATTCCCTCCACATAAATTCACTAACAAGAACGGAACGAGATTTATTGAATTGTGTCAACAAAACAATCTGAGGATCATGGCAAATTCGCTGAGGAAACCCCCTCGAAAGCAAAAGACTTGGAGATCACCTATACTATCGCTTGGTGAATACCAGATCGATCATGTAGCCATCACATACTCCTTGCAGAAAGAAATCCATGATGTATAAGGCCGCAGAGGTGCAAACATTGACTCTGACCATTATCTGGTGCGCATGAAAGTGAAATTTACCCCTAAAACAACCCATCGCAAAAGAATACACCTCCAGAAATTTGATACAAAAAGGATCCAGGAAATGGGTATAAAGGAAGAATGGGAAAGAGAACAGGTGGGCACCTGGGAACAGTTCCACACTAAGATCATAGAGGAAGCTAAAAAGTTAATTCCCCGAAAGAGGAACACAAAACACCCGTGGTGGGATTCGGCTTGTGAGGATGCTCTGGAAGAACGAAAGAGAGCCTTCCAGAAATATAATAGTAAACAATCACCTGAGACGCAACAACACTTTTTTGATATCAGAAAAAGGTTGCGATGTTAATCAGACAAACGAAGAGGAGACATATGAAGGAGCAATTGCAATCCATTGAAAAGAGCTTCAGAGACTTCTATATACGTGATTTCTATAGAACATTCGCAGGAAAGATTAGAGGATATACCCCACAGAACCTATGCTTTAGAAAACAGAACAGTGAACTCGCACTGACCAATCAAGAGAACTGCAGAGAGTTAGCTCGATATTTCTCTGAGCTACTCAACTGCCCAGAACCACCCTCGAGATTTCCTAAGGAAATGCCTTCATATACATACCCCGAATCTCAACCACCATCCAAAGAGAAAATCAACAGACACATCCTCAGACTCAAAAATAACAGAACATCTGAAGAAGCTGGTATTATAGCTGAATTCCTGAAGAACATAGGGCCCAAAACTCTTGAGGAATTCACTCAAATCATCAATGACTTTTGGCTAACAGAAAAATTACCTGAAGACTGGAAGTGCGCCCTCATCCATCCACTCTACAAGAAAGGTAACAGGACGAATGTGAATAACTACAGAGGGATTTCTTTACTTCAAGTTGCCTACAAGTTTCTCTCAGCGTGTCTACTTCAAAGAGCACAAGAACAGCTTGAACATACGATCGGCGAATACCAAGCAGGTTTCCGACCTGGGCGCTCCTGTGTGGAACAGATCTTCAACTTGAAGACAATACTGAAGTATAAAGCAATCAGAAACTGCCCAATCATATGCACATTTGTTGACTTCAAGAAGGCGTACGACTCCGTCGACCGACAGTCACTCTTCAACATCCTGGAGGGGCAAGGACTCGACCCAAAGACTTTAAGTCTTATCAAGAAAACAGTCAAAGTCCAAAGTGAAATTTATGGGTGAAGTATCAGAGCCCTTCAAAATTAAAACCGGTGTTCGTCAAGGAGATGGATTATCACCACTCCTCTTCAATATCGTCCTAGATAAAGTAATTAGAGAATGGGAAAAAGAGCTGAAATACCAACAACACTGGAAGCCCATTCAACTTGGACGAGCAAAAGATGACATTAAGGTTACTTGCTTAGCTTTCGCAGACGACATAGGGATACTAGCGGACAGTGAAATCACTGCAATCAAACAGATAGACGTCCTCGAGGAATGTGCTAGAAAAGTTGTCCTACACATCTCTTTTGAGAGAACTGAGTTCTTCTCTACTGGGTTCAACATTCAGAAATTGAACAGCAAATATGGAAAAATCAATCGCGTCTCACACTTCAAGTACCTAGGGGAGATCTTGGAACCAACAGGTTCAGAAAAAGAAGCACTAAGAGGTCGGCTACAGAAATTGAAGAGAGCGTATGGGAGAACGCGTGACATCTACAACAAAAAGTGCATGTTCACACATACAAAGATCAGACACTACAACACGGTGATCAAACCGGAAGCTCTGTATGCAAGTGAAACTCTAATACTTAATAGGAAGGATGCCTTGGAAAATATCCTAAAGGAAGAACGCAAGATCTTGAGGAAAATTCTTGGCCCAGAAAGAACAGAAGATGGATACAGGTTGAAATCTCGTAAAACAACTGAGACATTATCTAATCTTGCGGCGGACATCAGAAAGCGAAGATTGAAGTTTTATGGACGTGTTCAAAGACTTCCACCGACAAGGCTTACACACAAGATCATGACCTACGCAGGAAGACTGAAGAATATACCGTGGATTCAGCAAGTCAAACAGGATTTGGAGAAAGCCCAAGTAAGAACAGTGGAAGTCTTTGACAGGAACCTATTCCGATTTAGGGTAAATGGATGGAAAGTAACACCAGAGAATGACGCTCCAAAGAGACCAGGAACCAAGTGGACTGAGGTAAGGAAGATGGCCCACGGAGAGCGAATGAGGGCCATATGGAAGATCAGAAAGGCGAATCATAAAAGTACTGCGTGATCCACCTGGGTCCATTCGCAAATAATAATAATAATAATAATAATAATAATAATAATAATAATAATAATAATAATAATAATAATAATAATAATAATAATAATAATAATACCTCAATGTGACGAATAGAGTTGAATGTTGAATTTATGCATTGAGTAGTATATCTGTATCTGTAGAGGCAAAATTATCTCATTTGCGAACGATGCTGTGGAAGAGCGCAAATGTGAGGTTGAGAGTTTATCTTTAAGGTCGATCATCAAACGACTGATAATACAATACTGTCTTTGTAAAATGTGTGCTAAATTACATGCTCTGTAGAGCCCAAACTAGATATGAAACGTGAAAAGGTTATACATATGAGATAGGCTACGTGCCACTGTAACACATAGAAAAGTTTCTCTGCAGGAGAAAATAAGAGAATATTGAATTAATTCTAATAACAATACAGTGTTACTTAAATTAGTTGTATTTCTTCTTGTGTATCGTGATAATCAGACTTATTTACTTGCATGTGTGTGTAATTTGACTGAATACATATTTGCCTGTACTAGTGTATTGTATTCTGTTCTTTGAACAATGAATGATATTAGAGAAAAAAATCAAGGTAGAAGTAAAGATTCAATGAGAAATAATTTCAACACTGAGATTGTCATCCTAGCCAATTCCTCAGAGCATTTGTCCGGCTCCATGGCTAAAAGGTTAGCACGCTAGTCTTTGGCCCAAAGTGCCCCGGGTTCGATTCCCGGCCGAGCCATCAGGGATTTTAATCCCCTGAGGTTAATTCCCGTTGCTCGGGGACTGGGTGTATGTGACGTCTTCATCATCACTTCATCCTCATTACGACGCGCAGGTCACCCACGGGCGTCAACTAGAAAGACCTGCACTCGGCCTCTCCGGAGGCCACACGATCATTTATATACCAGAGCATTTGAATTAGTTTTTAAATGGTATGGACTCTGCCTTGAGAAACAATTCATAATGAAAATCAATTAATGTAAAACAAACTAATGGGATGCAACCGAAAGAAATCATAAACACCTATTGACGTCAAATTAGCAGGTGGAGAGCTAAACGAAGTAGGAGACTTCTGCTACTTAGTTAGCAAAATAACTAGTGATGGGTGAAGCAAAGGGGATATCTAAATTAGGTTGACTCTGGCAAGGACAGCATTTCTACAAAAAACAAACCTGGTTACATCAATTATAGCCTAGATTTATAGGTATTAGAAAGTTATTTTTGAAAGCCTTTGTCTGGAATGTGGCACTTTATGGAAGTGAAACTTAGACTGTTGGCGCAGCAGAAAGGTCGAGAATAGAAGCGTTTGAAAAGTGGTATTAATGGAGAATTATGAAGATCAGAAGGGTAGATAGAGCAACAAATAAATAAGTATTAAGGCGAGTGGACGAGGAGAGATGTTTCTGGTGACTGCTAATGAAGAGAAGATATACTAAGACACCCAGGAATATCAAACTTAGGTATGGGAGAAAGGGTTGAAGACAAGAACTGTAGGGGTAGACCAAGGTTAGAATATGTTAAACAGATTGTCTCAGATATAAGGTGTGGTAGCTATGTAGAGATGAAGCAATTACTGTAACTCAGGACAGGGAGTCATGGAGAGCTGCAGCAAACCAGTCAATACACCGAAGGCTCATACAACAACACTAGTGAGCGTCCTTAAAACTGAGAGTAGCATTTGAAAGGAGGCGGCCGTTGCCTAGAGCTAGATGCCATTCAGTTGTTCGTTTCCAATGTTCCAGAATGTCAGAGAATGTCTAACCCACCTGTCTCCTTGCTGGAACTCACGAGCTGATACATCTTGTTGAAACTTTCATGTTGTTGTTTTACTTTAGGAGCTTTGTGACATTGTGGTCAGACTCCAGTACTAGGGCGTGTTGGAGATTTGTCTGATAACCTGTGTTATTGTGATGGCTGTATTAGTGTGTGTATTTGTAATTCAGATAAGGATTGTGAAGGAGGCAGGCGTGGCCTTACGTTAGGAATCATCCCGGTATGTGCCTGGAGTTGACATGAGAATCCATTTCCAAGATGGCTAAGGTGGGAATTGAAGTCACCTCTTTTCAGTGTTGCCTCACGAGGCTTACTGTGTCCCGTTCCAGCCCTCAGACCAGAACTAAATTTCATAGAATAGCCGGGAATAGAACCTTGACTTCCGAGGCGACAACGAAGCATACTTCACTCTACACCACGAGGTTGTCTAAAACTTACATATTTAAATCCTTCATGACCGAGTCTGGAATCGTAACCGTGCATTCCAGACTATGAGATACTCATTTTGTGGCATACATTTAATTGAGTGAATGTACAGAGCGTCTGCAAAGTCTCTCCGCAGTGGCGAGCTACGCGGTTCTCGCCTTGCAGATCGTGTTAGGTTGGCATCACATGCATGTCACTGTATACGCAAAGTCTTACCGCAGCGGTTGGCATAAGCATGCATTTGTTCCGTGATGACCTTCAACTGGGGTGATAGGGTGGAGAATACCGGTTCATTATTGCCGACAGTTAGTGCCTGTACGTGACAGTGTTGACGCTGTAAGTTGTGTTCTTGTCACGTTCTTGTGTACGCTGAGTCTAGTGACAATGCTTACTACTGAAGAGCGTGTCATTTCAGTGGAAGAGGTTTTCCGTGCTGGTGGAACCTTTACGGAATCATAGTTTGATAGTTTGATAGTTGTGAGTACCGATTGCACTGCTTAATTTAATGTAATTGTTTTCCTTGTAACAACATAATATGAATGTACTGCTAACCCAACATGTTCCGCAAGGCGAGACACGCGCTGCGGAGAGACTTTACGAACGCACTGTATTTAATATTACATTAATATAAGGACATGTTGACATAATATGAGTAATCTGAGTAATCTTTACAAAGGAACTTCTAAATTAATAAATTAGAGCTCATACGGAGAAACTATACTTGACAGGCAGATTAAGGTATACACAATATTCACACTGATACGTATTACTATTCATTTTACTCACCATTTCTACCCAGGCACTTGTTCCAACAGTAGTAAGGCATCGATGCCTACATGGAAGAAACCAGACCACACGTTATTAGGACATAGGTCTCCTGAATGCCCGCATCGTCGATGGATCGCTTACCGCGCAAATGTTTCGTCGGCTGTCATCCTTCTTGCCATTTTTGACATCAGTGCACTAATACAAAACCTGTTTCCATTACATGACATTTACACCGTGCACCCCAACAAGTTACCTATACATTGCCGCTGATGAGATGCTCTAAAGGCAAAATAAAATGTCTACCTGTTTGAGTACGTTTCCGTGCCAGTTTGCGAGGTCAACCAGCATTGCATACACCGAATAACGGCTTTATAATAAAACTGTCGCTTCTTACTTCGGCCCTGAAGGAATATTAGAATACGAGGGAGACTATTTCCCCCGTGCAAACATATAAAATTATCGTGTTGCAAGACATTCTTCAGTGTTGCCTTAGAAAACGGAATCATAAATGCTTTTCAGTCGGTCAATACGCTGAACCCAATTGTAAAGGGTGTTAATCCCTAAGCCTGAAAAATAATATATGAAAATAATGAATTCACCTGGATGACTAGTTTCGATCGTCAAGCGATCATCATCAGATCCCTTTCACTCTACGATTATGCGGGTTAAGGTATTCATAATATACCAGGTGTGTCAGCCGCCCCTTATTTTTTTTTAGTTTTCGGCCACACTTCCAACGTCTGAGGCCAACATGGTGGACAGTTCCTCGTCTGCAGCCAAGCCACAATGACCTTAAACGACTTTACAAGATTTATGACGACATGGAAGCAACACCTTTACAAAAACATGGGTGTGACAAGTTATAATTCAAACATCAAACTGTCATACGGGCATGTACAAAGAACATGCCGATTATACGGTTTCAGTTGGATACGAAATTAACGCTAAGTACGGTGACTTAATGATAAAAAACGTGAATGAAGCTTCGAAGCGGAAAGCAGTATCATATCGCATACGCTTTCAGGCGAGCGGAAGGGGCAAGTAGCCGTGGGGCAGTGGTCAAAGTGCGCAGAAGATAATCGTCCTGTTTTTGGGAGCTGGGTTCAAATCTCACCAACGCTAAATATTTGTATGCGCATTTTAAACTTTGGGGATCAAATACAAGATGATGATGATGATAATTGTTGTTACAAGGGACCTAATATCTAGGTTATCGGCCCCTAATTCTTTGGGTGTTAATGAAAAATACTTATAATTAAATCAAACTACAAACTTTCACTATCGTTTTATCCTCCAGAGTTGGCTTTTCCCACGGACTAAGCGAGGGATCCCACCTCTACCACCACTGAGGGCAGTGTCCTAGAGTTTGAGACTCTGATTTGGGGATACAACTCGGGTGTGTGACCAGACACTAAGCCCAGGCTACCTCACCTGCAAAGCGAACACTGGCCTGATGAAGGGATGGGAAGAGTGGGAGGGTTAAGGTAGGAAGTGGGAAGGAGGCGGGCGTGGCCTTGCGGAAATTATCATCCTGGCATTTGCACGAAGACGAAGTGGAAAACCACGGTAAACCACTTCGAGGATGGCTGAGGTGGAAATCGAACCCTCTCTACTCATCACATCGGGTCGCCTCGGCCGTTAATCTTGGTTTTCGTCATTAGGGCGCTGCCTCACTGTCGGACAGCTACTCAGTTGTCCTCACGAGGCTCAATGCACCCCGTTTCAACCCTCACGTCAGTTTTAAAATCCCTGACAGAGCTGGGAATCGAACCCGGGGCCTCCGGTTGAGAGGCAGGCGCGCTACCCCAACACCACGGGGCCGGCTCAATATGTAACTTCATCAGGGTAAATCCATACTTCCAGGTGTAATCATGATTAAAACCCGTTCCAAACTTGATACGGGATGTACCGTTGATGAGGTTGGAAAGACGCATGCGCAAGCGGAGTTGAGTGTAAGGCTCATGCGCCGTGGTCGGATGCTGGTGCGATTCAGAAACCGTTCAAGTAAGAGCAACGTGCAGAAATTCAGGTTTAAGAGCAGACTGAATGTAGTGAAATTTGCTTGCCAAAGTTGCGGATTGGTCAAAAATGTTCCGAAATGGCCATGAGGGAACAACGGATTTGCCACGTCCTGGCCAAGTACACATTTCGGTTATTAGCCCCGTGTAATTGGGTGTGAGTAAAACTTGTCTGATAACCTACATTTACACGTATGTGATGACTTTAGTACTGTGTGTAACTGTATCAGTGACAGGGATGAGGTAGGTACCTCGGGATTTGAAGTAAGGTACTATCTGGGCATTTTCCTGGTAGGAGTGAGGAAAAACACACTCAGGATAGCCGCTGTCAGCGTGGTGATTCGAACCAGAGATCTCTGGACTTGATGCAGCTGCCCTCGCGACCGTGGTACACATTGAAGAAATTCTTCGAGTTTTAAGGATTTCACTCTGACGTTGAGGTACAAGATACAGTTCTTCTGTCACCCCGGAGTTCTGGGTTCAATTTCCGGCTCTGGAAATGACTGTAATTGTAGTTTGAGGACTGGAACGGGATGCACTCAGCCTCGTGAGGCAAAACTGAGAAGAAGTGGGTTCGATTCCCAACTCAGCCATCCAGGAAGTGGTTTCCGTGATTCCCACTTCTACTTCAGGCAAATGCTGAGATGGTTCCTAACTTGAGGCCACGGCTATATCCTTCCCAACCCTCACCAGAATTACAAATACACACGTTACTACAAACATCACAATAACACAGGTCATCAGACCAACCCTCACCAGAATTACAAATACACACATTACTACAAACATCACAATAACACAGGTCATCAGACAAACATTTGACATACACCAAAGACAACGGGGATAAACGAAACAATAACAACAGCAGATACAAACTGGTCGCGAGGGAACACATAACATTTTTGAAGTACCGTAAGTAGGAAGAAAATCTTTAGATCAAGCTACTTGTCACCATAGTTGGCAAAACTGATACAAGCCCAATTTTCAAGTTCGCGCACTATCACAGAAACCTCAATAACACAGATTAAAATAATAATGTGCTGTAGTTTTAGTCTGCATTCTTTTGACTGGTTTGATGCAGCCCTCGATGCAGCCCTCCATGCTGCCCTGTCCTGAGCTAATCGTTTCATCTCTACATAGCTGCCACACCCTACATCTGAGGCAATCCGTTGAACATATTTTGACCTAGGTCTACCCCTGCAGTTCTTATCCCCGACCCTTCCTTCCAGAACTAACTTTGCTATTCCTGGGTGTCTTAGTAGCCTGTGTCTTACCAACCTATTTCTTCACTTCATTAGCAGTCGCCAGAAACATCTCTCCTCTCCCAATCGTCTTGATACCTCTTCATTTGTAACCCTATCTACCCATCTGATCTTCATCATTCTCTTGTAACACCACATTTCAAAGGCTTCTATTCTCCTGTCTTGTACTGCTCCAACAGTCCAAGTTTCACTTCCATAGAGCACCACGCTCCATACAAAGGCTTTCAAAAATAACTTCCTAATCTAAATCTAATAATAATAATAATAATCGTATATATTCAGCTACTATTTTATGAATTGGAATGGCTGAGTGCCTCAGCGGTATCGTTCTCGCCTGCTGTTCCGAAGGTAGCAGGAGAAAATCCAGGCGCAGTCAGCTGGCATTTGGTGCGCAAATGTGATGGAGTTGTGTCAGCAGATTTACTGGCACGTTAAAGATCCCCTTCGGGATAAATTCTGGCACTCTGGCGTCTGTAAAAGCCAAAGTAGTTCAAAGGGACGTAAAACCAATAACATTATTATTATCTTATGAATGGAGCTACTCTCAAATTTTGACGTCATGTTTAACACTCCCATCTAGCAGTGAAGCCCAGAACTCTACTGTATGGCTTGCGGCTGCGATTCAGTTGACTATGCCTATGTCTTGTAATCACAATATGCTGTACGAGAGATATTAAAAAAAAATACAGAAACAATTATGGTTAGTATATTTTCCCCCTGAAATATTAACACTTACAATACTTGGAATGTCATATCCTCAATGCATATTATACAGTCTTGCCAGTGTTATAGGGCAGCCAGATGAAATATGGGACAGGAGGGTAATAGTGACCTGGATACAATGAGAGTGAACAGTCGTACATTACCTGCTGAACGAAATCACACGTCTTTCTGTCGCCGGTCATGACCAAGGAACAAAAAAGAGGTATAGTTTATGGGATACTGGGAGGAAGGATATGATAGGCACATTCATCTCCGAGTTACTTCAAAGAAAATATATTACCTCCTCATGGTCAAGCGAACGATGTTAGAATTTATTTCTGTCCATCTCCCGCTCTTGTGTGAGGTGTCTCGCCCAGCAGGGATGTCATTAGGCTGATATACGGCTTCTCCGAACCCATATGTGTGATGTTATGGTCATGCTATACAGAAGAATTATCAACGAAGAGGGTAGCCTATATGAAATGTACGAGGGGTGGTCAGATAAATCCTATTCGAGGATCCTGACTCCGAAACGGGAAGAAAGCAAGGTTGTTACGTAAGCCAAATGCGAGTGTCGACATTATTTTATACATTGCCGGGAAATGAAATTGTAACACTAGGAAAATGTAAATTCTCGAAAAGTGTTTCATAATTAGCCTACATTCATTATAATGGTTTTCTTTTTAAGTATCGGATCAAAGGATCATGTTTTATGCATTTGGGTGCAAGAATATGAGCATTCACGGGTTTTAAACGGATTCTGTCGCCTAGGGTGTTTTTTTTTTTGGCGATATCTGCATTAACTTTACAGCTTCACGCTTCCGCTTTTATGGCGCTTTGTTGTGGCGTTGTTGGGCTCTCATCTAATGACTCGTTATTCAGTAGGCCTATTTCCTCGAGCATTGAGAAATTTGGTTGCAGTAAAGACTGTGCAACGTTTTTGTGGCAGTAATTTTGATTTAAGTATAAAATTTTGAAAATAAAGTAGTGACGTCTGCTCATGAAAATTTGCTAAAAATCAAAGACCTTTTAAGTGAAAAATGATATTTCTCTTAAAATGAAGTTACTGTTTATCTTCCTTGCATTTAATCTTTAAACATAATCAAAATAAAAATTATTTAGTGTTCATTCTTTGAAAATGTCCAAGTGTAACGCTTAGTTTTTGGCCGCAGTGTATGTGTTCAATAGAAGTCACTCACGACGTTGAGGCAGAAATCGCATTGCTTGGGTAGGCACCGTATGTCGTCCATGAAAAATGAGTTTGGATGCTGTTAGAACCAATGTTTAACTGAGAGGCAGGTGACCTTGCTGTTATGCCCCATAAAACAACAATTATTTATCTAAAACTGTATCGTTGTTTGTGGTTCTTGTTTCATTTGAGTGGATTGGACATTGCGGTCATTTAGCCCCATGAATTTGGATACGTGTAGAACTTGTCTGATAACCTGTGTTATTATTATGTCTGTAGTAGTGTGTGTACTTGTAATTCAGGAGAGGATTGGGAAGTAGGCGGCCGTGACCTTCAGTTAGGAATCATTCCAGCGTTTGTTTGTAGTATAAGTGGGAAACCACGGAAGAGCACTTCCAGGATGGCTGAGTTGGTAATCGAATCCATACATTCTCAGTTTTTCCCCATGTGGCTGAGTGTACCCAGTTCCAGCCCTCAGATCAGAATTACAGAGCTGGAATCTGAAGTCGGACCTCCGCGGCCGGCAGGGGCGAGGCGCCCATTAGGGCGCTGAGGCTCAGCCTATCCGTAAAAAAAGTTAAATTAGTTTTCTTCGGCTGTTATTGGTGTTTTTCGATTGATATTTCGAATATTATATATTTGAACTCGCGCTGCCTAGCGTCGTGTCTGCTCACAACCAAATCAACCAATAGCTATTCACCTCAACTCAGCCTCACGCGCGCAGACGCAGTAGCAACTACTTGGTGGGCGGGGTGAAGAGGGGGTGTATCTTGTAAACTTGTGCGTTAAGGCTTGCCCAAGGACTCCTGGAGATAGAAACGCCACAACGATAACTGCTGCAATCTAGGCGTGTTTGGCAGAACTAAGACAGCACAGCCACGGCCGACTGAATACGAGCTGCGCTCTATGAGCGCATTCAGTCGGCCGTGGCACAGCACTGGTTACAGGGTTGTCAACTATATTAAATGCAAGATAGCATAATTTTCTGACATGAAAAATTATTGAACATGGACATAAATCTGAACAGGACCCAGACATACGCAAAAAAATGAATTTAAGATAAATCTCATTATGTGTTACTTTAAAATACATAACTTAACTTGCAGAATGTTTTTTTAATGTGCTCTTTTGACATGTTGGCAGTCCTGGCTACACGGTGAATGATACCAATCTCTGCAGCCTATTGCCAGTGTGGAATGTTAAGTGCAGTGAAGTGTGTTTCTATTAATATATTTGTATCTTACTGTGTGGGGTGTTTGTGTTACAGTGTAGTTGAAAACAAATAGTAGGCATAAGTACGCTAATCTACACGACACATGCGTTTCAACGGATGCGTTCAATACATCTCATGATCCATTGAATTTTCTTATTGAAAATCCAACATTTTTTTCTCAACTCTCTTTGGAGGAAAAATTCCAGGTGAAAGAACGGAAGCCCACGCCAAGCTTGTCACTTCAGAAAACCGATGGAAAGTTTGTAAGACTGTTTCAGAGACAATGGTACGAGTCGAAACCATGGTTGAGTGGTAGTGCTACCCGAAATAGATTATTTTGTTTTTATTGTGTGCTTTTTGCTAAAGACAATTTAGAATGGGGCAAAAGAGGGGTTGGTGAGGAAAGTCTTAAACATTTTCTTTCTAAGGCAAAAAAAAAATGAATGTTCAATTTCACACATCACAGCAGCTGTTAAATATAATCATTTAGGTACCGCTAGAATTGACCATGCACTTTCTGAGGCGATGCGTCTTGCAGCTTTGAAACACAATGAAAAAGTCGAGCGAAATAGGAATATAATGAAAAGACTGATTTCAACTCTCTGTTTCCTGGCGCGGCAAGAGGTCACGATGAATCTGAGACGTCTTTAAACAAAGGCAATTATTTAGAATTATTGGATTTCTTGGCAGAGGAAGAACCGTATATGAAAGATCATTTATCATCCGATGGGGTATATAAAGGCACTTCCTCTGACACACAAAATGAACTACTCGAATGTATTACGGAAGTAGTTAAAGAACAGATTTTTAGTGAATTTGAAAATAGTCCGTTTATTTCCATACAGGCTGATGAAACCACGGATGTCTCAACTACAAGTCCAATGAACGTTATTTTCCGTTATGCCAATAACGAATCGGGAGAAATTGAAGAGAGATTCGTCGGATTTTATGACGTTTCATAAGACCGAAGTGCTCAAGGTATAGCCGCTGTTTGCTTGACGTCCTCAAAACCTGGAAGATCTCGAAAGGGAAATTAATATCCCAAACGTACGATGGATGCAGTGCAATGGCAGGTAAAAATGCTGGTGTTCACTGTATTGTAAAACAAGAATATCCTCATGCCCTCTTCATCCATTGCTACGCGCATCAATTAAATTTGGTTCTGCTTTATGCTTGTAAAACAATTACGCAAGTTAAGATTTTTGTAGCAATCCTCGCAGGATTCCATACTTTCTTGAGCCGTTCTAGTAAAATAAGCGATCTTCTTAGAGAAAGGGGTTTCAAATTGCCAAGCTCATGTGAAACAAGTTGGAACTTTCATTCGCGCGCTGTTGCAACAATTATCATTCACTATGCGGAACTAAAAGCCGCATTTCATGATATTATAGACAATGATGGATGGGATGATAATTCCTTACATCAGGCAATTGGACTCGGCAATATATTGAATGATCTGACGTTTCCTTTTTTGCTGCAGCTTTATAATTTGATTTTTCAGCATACGGGTGTATTGTTTGTCATCCTGCAAAGCAAAACCGTAGATATAAGACGTTGCAAGTACGAAATTGAAAATTGCACCAAGGCGGTTGATAAACTAAGATGTGAAGAAGTATTTCTTGCCTGCATTGAGAAAGCTAACTCTCTCCTAAATTCAACAGGTGAACTTTAAACTACTCTAAATGAAGCAGGATCACAGAAATTGAAGAGACTTGCGTTTGAAATAGTTGACACTATAGTAGTGAATATGGAAACCAGATTCCAGGACTTTCAGAAGGTAGATTTTACGGAATTGGTAGATCAGGAAGAATTTTTGTATTACAGTAGGCCAAATAAATTCCCGACATTTATTCTCGAAAAATTGTTTAAAGTGTATCCATTCTTCGATCATGAAAAACTGACAGGAGAACTTATGTTAGTTTATAGTAGTGAGGATAAACACCTATCGCCTAGGGATTTGTTCAAATACATTATACACAATGGATTAAAAAATGTGCTCCCCGAGTGCGTGAAGCTACTTTCCTTGGTACTTTCAGTTCCGGCGATCACTGCTTCATGTGAAAGAAGCATGAGTACATTGAAACGTGTTAAAACGTACCTCCGCAACACAATGACGAACGATAGACTATCGAATTTGGCAATTTTGGCTATAGAAAAGAGAACTGTTAAATCTTCTTCCAAACGTCAAAAATTCATTTCCCGAGTTATCGAGGTCTACGCCCAGGAAAAGGACAGAAGGATCGAACTTATCTACAAAAAAATTAATGGTGAGTGATAATGTATTAATTTGCTGATGCTCCTTGTCGAATTAGATTTAATTATTTGAAATAACACATCTGCTTTATTATGACTGTGAAAGTGAAGAATACAATTTAGTTGAGATAATTGTTCTATTTTTTTTCATACATGGTATGAGTAACTGTGTGTGCACCATTAAAGTAAAAAAAGGCCTGACCTCTGATGAGTTATGGGACACTGGGGGTGAGGACACAGCCTTTCCAGTAGACTAAAGCTGTGAATTTTGAGGAGTTGAGCACGTTTGTTACTTTCGGAATTCATTCAACTTCAGCCTACCCTACAAAAAATATCACGCTTCGCCACTGGCGGCCGGTTAGCTGTTTACTATATATGCATATCAAATTCATTGACTTCTTAGATTGAATAAGTCAGTCGAACGTGCAGTTAAAATTTTAAAATTGATAACTCAGAGAACAATAAGGACATCTTTTTTTAAAATTGTTAAATTAGAGGTCATACATTATGAAACCACTTATACTAGAGGCGTCCATACCGCGCGCCTGCACGCCAGCTGGCTTCTGGCGCGGACGGCCTTGCAGCGATGAAGGGAGAAGACTATATGTCCATCTCTCTCGCATTCCCGTCTCACTCCCTCCCGTACTGCCTATGCTGTGTTGTGGTTGATCGATCGAACGTCAAAAGGTATTCAGTATATTTTAAATAGGAAACAAATTGAAACAAGACGAAAACAAGGTTGGTTGGATGGTTCCTTAGTTTAGGGGCTGCGACAACGCGGTCATGTACCCCGTGTACTTTGGGTGTGTGTAGAATCTGTCTGATAACCGGTGTTAATTGTTATGGCTATAATAGTGTGTGTATCTGTTTTTTTAAATTCAAATAGGGACTGCAACTTTGAATTTTTCAAATAGTTCCTACTTTGACCGCCAAACGACACCGTCAACGACTACTAGGCCTAGTTCAGAACTTAGCTACTAGACGCCACCACAGTTGGCTCTTGGCAACGAACGTAGCAACCTAAGAGCGTTGTTTACATTCTTAGCCTATACAATTTAGTTTCACACAGGTGTAATTAGTGGAAAGTTCTTTAACACGCCATAATCTATGTCATGGGACCGCCGACTTTACTTCCTCTCCGAAGGAAGGCATACTGAGGGATTTTTAACACTATTAAAAATCCGACGGCTTCGACCGGGTTAGAACCCGCTATTTTGGGCATAGAAGCTCAGCATACGAAAACAAGGGAGAAGAACAATAATATGACCGAAATTGCAATGCCTTAAATGATTTCCATGATACCTTATCAGTATTTCTGACTGTTTTAATGATAAACACGTAATATTCACTGCCCTGCTAAGCACAGGAGTGGTAACTGACATTTTTGTCGAAACTGAGTTACAGATTTCATATTTTATTGTTCTGCAAACTACCGCGTCTTTTACTAGAGTGAAATACCGTATATACCTTACGTGTTTGTTTAGGAAATAATCGCTTATTTAGTCTACCGTAACTTCCTCTCGGCCTCCTTTGGCCAACTCTTGTTCTTTTGCGACCCCGACTGTATTAGGATATCCAAGGCCTATGGAGGCTTTCACTTACCCGCCTTAATTGGCCCTTGGCTCATCTTCCAGATCACTCATTCTTCGAGGGGTCAGACCTCATGTTTTCTTTTCATTGTATCTCCTGCCTTCTGATGAAGGCCCTCAAGGAGGAAGGGTGTGTGTAGCCCCACCATTCATGATGCACCCTAGATTATACTACACCCTCAAGGGTTCACGTCTCTTGAGTTCGGGAGTTGGCAACCCCGAGGGCTTCCTGAGCTGGATCTGGTTTTTCTCCTTCTTCCATTGCCTTTATGGTGCTCCCTCTCCTCTTTACCTTTCCTGTTTGCCTTTCCTGGCTCTCCTTTCTTCCAAGTCCCTTCATTCTCATTCTTCGAGGGTTGGGGACATTTCCTCGTGTATTTTGTTTCCCTTATTCTTAATTTTGTTTTCCATTTCTTCTTCTAGTATGTAAGTGTGTAGTTAGTTATGTGTTTAGTGTCATCTCATTTACATTTTCACCGATAACCCAGAAGTTAAAACAACAATTAGCATCATGATCGTCATAATCCCCACGGTAGTAGCGGACTGTGCTCTACCTATTATGAAGCGCACATGTGCATTATTGCGAAAGCTAATAGTACATTATGCAACGAGCCTATAATGGCTATAATTAAGACACGAGCGTGAGCGAGTTTTATAATTTCCATACGAGTGTCTTAATTACCATTATAGGCGAGTTGCATACGACTGTTTATGTTCGACGATAATTATAACTTTATTATATGTTTTAACATAAATATTCATAAATATATGTTCAGTAACTAGAATTTTGTGATCGGGTGGTGCGCTAGGTAGGATATCTCTTTGTTCCAAGCTATCTGGCCGACCGACGCATGCGCTCTGTGTGCTTCAATGCCATATGTGCAGATCGTGAACCAGTATTCAGTAAAACTGTCACTGTAGTCGTTTGAAATCAACGCGCTGTGTAGAAATTTGATTTGGGTATATTAAGGTGCAGTGCAGTTTTTTGTCTCATATTCACCAGTTTATTTACGCGAACATATGGACGGTGCACTTCCGGTAATTTATATAGACATGTTGGATTTTGAGCGCATGCGCGAAGGTATCCTTATCTATTTGGTCAAACAACTGTTTCTTGAGCTGTGATTGGTGAGAGAAACTGTTTCATAATGAAAAATAGTGTTATAATGAACATCATTATGATACAGCCTCCGTGGCTTAGGCGGCAGCACGCCGGCCTCTCACCGCTGGGACCGTGGATCAAATCCTGGTCACTCCATGTGAGATCTGTGCTGGACAAAACGGAGGCAGACAGGTTTTTCTCCGGGTACTCCGGTTTTCCCTGTCACAATTTCATTCCAGCAACACTCTCCACTATCATTTCATTTCATCTGCCATTCATTTAATCATCGCCCCAGAGGAGTGCGTCAGGCCTCGGCAGCCGGCACAGTCCACATCCTCGCCGCTAGATGGGGGCTTCATTCATTCCATTCCTGACCCGGTCGGAGACTGGAAGCAGGCTGTGGATTTTCATTCATTATGATACAGTTTTCAGACATATAATAGTCAGGGTCGAACATAAAAGCTCAAGTAGCCTTTCACATCCGAAAGAAGGTTTCCAAAAAGATGGTACTGTATATTGGCTTTCACAGCCAGTGAAATAAAACTCAGCAATGTTTCTAGACTTATGCCAGGCGGGTTCGGTGGCGTAGTTGGTAGCATGCTGAGCTTCTATGGCGAAGGTCACGGGTTCGAACCCGGCCGAAGTCATCAGATTTTTTAAAGAGCGTTAACATCCCTCAGTATGCCTTCCTTAGGAGAGGAAGTTAAGACGGCGTGGCGGCCCCATGTCACAGATTTATGGCATGAAATAGAACCTTCCACTAACTAAACTTGTTGTTGTTGTTTGTGTCTTCAATCTTTCGACTGGTTTGATGCAGATCTCCATGCCTCCCTGTCCTGAGCTAATCGTTTCATCTCTACATAGCTACCACACCCTACATCCGAGGCATCCCTACATTTTCTAACCTTGGTCTACCCCTACAGTTCTTGTCCTCGACCCTTCCTTCCATAACTAAGCTTGCTATTCCTGGGTGTCTTAGTATGTGCCCTACCAACCTATCTCTTCTCTTCGTTAGTAGTGGCCAGAAACATCTTTCCTCTCCCACTCGTCTTAATACATCTTCGTTTGTAACCCTATTTACCCATCTGATCTTCATTATTCTCCTGTAACACCACATTTCAAACGCTTCAATTCTCCTCTTTTCCGCTGCACCAAGTTTCTGCTGCACCAAGTTTCACTTCCATAGAATGCCACGCTCCAGACAAAGGCCTTCAAAAATGAATTCCTAATATCTAAATCTATATTCGATGTCAACAGATTATTTTTCTGTAGAAATGCTTAACTTGCCTGAGCTAATCTACTTTATATATCCTCTTTGCTTAGTCAATCGCTGGTTATTTTGCTTCCTAAGTAACAGAAGTCTCCTACGTCCATCAGTTTTTCACCTGCCAATTTGATGTCCATAGAGGTTTCTGATTTATTTCGGCTGCATTCCAATATTTTTGTTTTACATTTGTTAATTTTCATCATAAAATCTTTCCTCAAGACGGAGTCCATACCATTCATAAACTCATTCAGATCCTCAAGCGTGTCGGCCAAGATGACTATGTCATCGGCATATCTCAGAGTTGAAATTATTTCTCCTTGAATCTTCACTCCCACTTTAAACTTTTCTCCAATTTAGTTCATTGCTTGTTCAATGTAAAGATTGAAAAGTATGGGTGATAAGTTGCAGCCTAGCCTTACACCTTTCAGAGTACCAGCTTCTCTCTCATGTCCTTCAGCTCGAATGACTGCTGTCTGGTTTCCGTATAGATTGTAGATCACCCTCCTATCCCTGTACTTCATTCCAATCGTTTTCAAAATGTCAACCAATTTAGTCCAATCAATGTTATCAAAAGCATTTTCTAAGTTTAAAAATGCCATGAACGTTCTCTTATCTTTCCTTATTTTACCTTCCAAAATCAGCTTAAGACTTAGTACAGCTTCCCTTGTTCCTACATTTCTCCTAAAAACAAACTGCTCTTCACCCAACTCCGTTTTTATCTGGCTTTCCATCCTCTTGTAAATTATTCTAGACAGGATGTTTGAAGCATGAGTAATAAAGCTGATTGTACGGTAATCTTCACATCTGTAATCTCCCTCATTCTTCGGTATGGGGATGATAACATTCTTGTTGAAATCAGAGGGTACCTCACCTGTCTCATAAATCCTACACCCCAAGTGATATAACCTGATCAGACCTTCGTTACCTAAGCAGTGTAGCAGCTCAATCGATATATCATCTATGTCTGGTGCTTTGTTCCTGCTTAAGTCTTTCAATGCTCTGTCAAATTCTGATCTCACTATTAAATCTCCTTTTGCATCCTCATCAGTTTCCTCCTCCCTTTCCATTACATGATTCTCAATCTCCTTTCCCTTATACAAACACTCTATGTAAGCTTTCCATCTTGTTAACCTCATTTCTCAGACGTCTGTATTCTGCTTTACCCTTTTCATCTCTTACACTCTTGTGTTTCCGCCTTTCATCCATCAATTCTAGTATATCCTGAGTGATCCACGGGTTTCTACCTATTCTTTCTTTCCTACCAATGCTTTCTTTCGCGGATTTTGTTATTTCATTCTTCAAAAAAATGCCCATTCGTCTGCAACTAAAGTTTGTTTAGGGTTTTTCATTAGTCCTTCTTTTATACTCTTCTTGAATCTTTCGTTTACATCCTTCTCTTTCAGTCGGTCTATTGCCCACCTTTTTGGCTTTTGATTTTTCTTCAGTTTCTTCAACTTTAATCTGCATTTCATAACAACCAGATTGTGGTCAGAGTTTATGTTTTACTATCCAAAATCTGATTTCGAAACCTCTGCTTGACCATAATGAAGTCGATTTGGTAACGTTCTGTATCTCCTGGTCTCATCATGTGCATATTCTTCTATTGTGCTTATTGAATAAGGTGTTAGCTATGACCAACTCATGCTCGGTGCAGAATTCCATCAGCCTGCTTCCTCGATCATTCCTTTCACCTAATCCGAAATCTCCTACTATCTTCCCTTCTCTTCCTTTTGCTACCACACCATTCCAATCGCCCATTACTATAACATTTTCATCACCTTTGATATACCTCAGAATTTCATCTATTTCTTCGAAGACCTTTTCAACATCTTCATCATCAGCTTGACTGGTAGGCATATAGACTTGTTCCATTGTGGTGCACGTAGGTTTTGTATTGATTTTTGCTACAACTTGTGTGAAGCCAAAATTTCTAGGTTAGAATTGATAACGCTCTATTAGTTCCAACGTTCGCCGCCAGGCACTAACGCGATGCCATCTAGTAGGCAGGAACACAAGCTAAGTGCCGTGGACGGTAGCATTTGGTAGCAAAAGTAGGAACTACTTGAAATTATTGTCTTCAGTCTTTACTTGAACTAAAAACAGATAACACACACTAATACAGCCATCACAATTAACACCGGTTTTCAGAGAATCTACACACATCCAAAGTACACGGGGATACATGACCGCGTTGTCGCAGGCCCTAAACTAAGGGACCAATCAACCAACCAACCTAAGTTTATGCCATGTCTTGTGTGGGGTTTCGCCTAGGAACACCAAGCTGGCTCATCAGTAGGCTCTTGGCGTCCGTGCCTGGACTCCCACATGAGTAGAGAACTGTGCACTAACTCCCTTCTTTACTGCGAGAGCTAAAAGCACAATCAGCCTTCAACCTCCCTATAAATTGAAAAGTTTCATGTCGCTGAAAAAGATAAAAAGTCGTTCATCTGAACGACTTTATCTCCACAACATTGTTACATTACAATCCAAGCAAAGCGTGGCAATTTACTTCTTTTGTACAAAAAGGAAAAAAAAGGAAGATTGTAGTTTTACGTGACCGTGAATCTTGTGATTATGAGCCACGGGACCTCCTTTTAACGTGGAATCCGAACCACTGGACATGGCATTTCACTTCGAAAATCTCACATGCATTGACCGGGAAGTACAAAAAGGAGTATCAGGATGATTGGAAGACATTAGATTTTCTTCAACTGAAATTAATTAAAACTGGGAAGATTCCTGTACCCAGGCAGCAAGAACAAGCTAGAGGAATTCCTACTCAGGGGAAATGATCTTCACTTCAGTTATTGAAGGGATAATCATGTATTATTCTTACTAACAGACTTGAATTTTGGCATTCACTTCCTCTAAGTGCTAATGAGGGCAGGGAGACGCGAGTGATGACAATGATGGCTAAGTTTCAGATACACTTCAGGTGTATTTGTTTAGATGTCTTACAACCTCCTTTGTTCTTTTATATTGAGGAAATAGTTTCTATAATCCAGTTAAGTTTACAATGTTACGAAGCAAGTTACAAATTGTAACAAATCAATGTGTCTTTTTAATAGTTTTCCTTACCAAGATCAAAACTTGAGCACCCAGCCTACGGTACTAAAAGATTTAAACTGATATTTCCTTTCATATGACTTACCGTACAACTGCTAAAATATGATACATTTTTATGGAGGGATATGATTTTTTTATTTTGTGATTTTTTTGTCTTTTAATTGTATTGATTGTCCAAGATCAGCCTGCAATTTTAATAAATTCTTTCTGTAAAATGTAATTATGAAATCCTGCATAGCATATATTACTATATAAACCCTGGCACTACAGCCTAAGAAGGGTCTAGGCCCACCAAGCAACCGCTGCCCAGCCATTTGGGCTGCCGATATTGGGATGACGCGTGGTCAGCGCATCGGCTCCCCTTGGCCGTTAATCTTGGCTTTCGTGACCGGGGCACTGCCACACTGTCATACAGCCACTCAATTGTCCTCACGAGGCTGAGTGCACCCCGTTCCAGCCCTCACGCCAGTTTCTAAAATCCCTGATGGAGCCGGGAATCGAACCCGGGGCCTCTGGGTGAGAGGCAGGCGCGCTAACTCAACATCACGAGGCCGGCTGCATATTCTACTAATTCTGATTATTTTGGGAAAGATTTCATGCAAGTATTAAAATATGACATAAGCCACAGTTGGTTATTTTTCATTTCTAGCAGCATATAACTTGGATTAAGCAAAAAAATATAGGTAGGCTACATTTAAAAAATTGCAATAAAAGCGACTGAACTTTTCAGAGTTTTTCTATGCTATAAAGCAACTATTTACAAATTACTAAGCAGGTTCTTGGTATCTGAGCACAAACAATATTTAAGCCTAGTGACGTGCAGATACAGTAAAATAGCTTAGCAAACATGAGCGTTTTCATTAACTGTTCAAGATTTATCTGTTTTTTTTGCAGGAAAATATTCTCTTATTCCGTGTTAAGCTTTAGAAAGCAAGTACCTGCAAATCATAATATTACAGAGATGCTATATTGGTTTATTTTTTCAAATACACAATCCACGGCAATGATTGAAACTTTAACCTTGATTTACTCCATTCCAACCCGAATGCAGAAACAACTTCTGTGCTTAGCAGGGCAGTTCACGTACCATTATGAAACACAATGCAGATGTGTCGGACAACCAACACATTTTTTTTTTTTTAGTTCCGTTTGGGCCGGCTGTGGACCACGTGGTTCTTATCTCTGGCAGCTTTCCTCCTAGCCCAGTATTCCTTCATTCTGGCACTGTGAATGTCCTTCCGCTCCTGAGTCCATTTCGCACCTACTCCTGGACGCACTGCTTTTGCTGTTAGTGACTGGAGAGAGTCTGATGTTCTGACTAAAGTCCTGTATTTATTCCTGTCATAGATGTTACTGGGGTCAATATCCAATTGTTTAAGGTCTTTTCTGACTAGTTTCGACCACTTGGCGTTAGTTGCTTTCCCTCTAGAGACAGTGTTGAAAATTCTGGAGGTGAGCCTCTGATTATCCATTCTCACAATATGACCATAGAAGATCAGCCTCCTCTTCCTCATAGCTGTACAATGCTCTCCACTTGTTCATAGAGTTCATTGTTGTGCCTGATTCTATACTTGCCTTCCTCTTTAATAGGGCCCATGATTTTTCGTAGAAACTTCCGGTCCTTCAGCTCCAATTTCCGGAGTTGCCCTTTTCTGACCATATTTAGGCATTCTGAGGCATATAGTACTGATGGTCTCACTACAGTACTGTAGTGTCTGAGTTTGAAATTCATTGAGAGGGATTTGGATTTGTACATATTCTTGCATAGGTGGTAGGCTCTCTCCAGTTTGATGCATCTGTCGTTCATGGCCAGGTCTTCATTGATGTTTGGGGTTATCAATTCTCCTAGGTATTTGAAGGAGTTAGTCCTTTGTACTACTTTGTCCCCCAGTGGGATTGACTCGGGCGCATCTCTGATGTTGCTGATAAACTGTGTTTTGTTGATGGCGATCTTTAAGCCTACTTTAGCTGCTATATAGTTCAGAGAGGATAGTTGATGGTTAGCTTCCTCCACACTGGACGCTAGGAGTGCAAGGTCGTCTGCAAAGGCTAAACAGGGGACTGTTAACTTGTCTTTCTTGTAGCCTATTCTTAATCCAGAATCATCCTTCAGAGTTTTCGTCCACTCACGAATTACTTTTTCTAGTAGGCAATTGAAGAGGATCGGAGACAAGCCATCCCCTTGTCTAACACCAGTTCTGACCTCGAAGCTCTTGGACAGTTCCCCTCTGAATTTGACTTTGACTGTGGTGTTAGTGAGAGTCGCTTTCACTAGATTCAGGGTCTTTTTATCTAGCCCCAATTCAGCCAGTGTCTCAGAGAGTGACTCTCTATCTACAGAGTCGTAGGCCTTTTGGAAGTCAACGAAAATTGCAACATAAGGTGAGGCACTTAGATTTTTGTACGTGAGAATGGTTTTGAGATTCAGAATCTGTTCGGTGCATGACCTTGACTTTCGAAACCCAGCTTGGTACTCTCCAATGCAGGAATCCAGTTGAACCTCTACTCTTGTGAGCAATACTTTGGAGAGTATCTTGTATGTCACTGATACCAGGGAAATCCCTCTGTAGTTGTTGAGATCTGATTTGTCACCTTTTTTATGTAGTGGGTGAATGATAGCTGAGGTAAAGTCACTAGATAATTGTTCTGTCAACCAGACGTTAGATATGATGTCATGGGTACTCTGTATCGACTCCTCGTCAGCATACTTCCAGAGCTCTGCAATGATCCCATCTTCGCCTGCTGATTTATTGGACTTAAATTCGGAAATGACTTTCTGGATCTCTTCCTTTGTTGGAGGGAAAGAGTGTGGCTTAGCAACGTTCTTGGGTTCAAAAGGTAGCTTTTCCATGGGTTCCTCGGAGTTAAGAAGGTCGCTGAAATACTCTGCTAAGGCTGTGGTGCACTCCTCATTGTTCAGTTTCAGATCTCCGTCAGCTCCCCGAAGGTGAAGTGTAGGAGCTGAATAGGGTGTTATTTGTGATTTAAAAGCCTGGTAGAAGTCTCTAGTGTTGTTCCGCTGGAAATCCCTCTCTGCCTGCTCAATGATATCCTTATTATGCTGCCTATTGCTTGTTCTGATAATTTTGGCAGTAGTTTTCCGAATTTCTAAGAAAAAATGAACTTCGCAAAGTCAAGTAGGAAAGCCTGGCGAGTCATGAATGGGCTAACTGGCAAGCAACACCCCAAAAAGCCGCATACTAAACTGAGTCCTGACATTATTGCCAACAGGATCGTAGACCTCTCAAGGGCAAAGAGAGACAAGAATCATACCAGAGTGGTAAAATGTAACCTCTCTAACCTCAAGCACAGTGCCCCAAGAAACGAACCGCTTTCCAATCCCTTCTCCACAGCGGAAGTAGAAAGTGCAATCAAACAACTGAATATCGGCAAGGCTGCTGGTCCCGACAACATCTATAATGAGTTCATTAAGAACATGGGTCCGTATTGTATATGCTGGCTCACTTCTCTCTTCACTTACATTCTCAAAGAGAACAGACTGCCCAGACAATTCAAACTGTCAAATGTTATAGCCATTCTCAAACCTGGCAAACCTGAAGACAGCCCCGAAAGCTATCGTCCAATAGCACTGCTCAGTTGCATATTAAAACTTTTTGAACGAATCCTTCTAACCAGAATAGCACCGCTCATTGTGGCTGTTATCCCTCCTGAACAAGCTGGCTTCAGACACGGACGCAGCTGCACTGATCAAGTTCTTGCCCTAACTACACACATTGAAGCAGGTTTTCAAGGTAAACGGAAATCAACAGCTGTTTTCATCGACTTGACAGCTGCGTATGATACTGTTTGGCGACAAGGACTGATCTACAAACTATTGCAAGTTGTACCAAGCCGAGAAATTGTGGATCTAATATCTAGCATGCTTAGTGAAAGGCAATTTGAAGTGTTCCTAGGAAACACTAAAAGCCGCAAACGAAAACTAAATAACGGCCTACCACAGGGATCTGTTTTAGCCCCACTGCTATTCAATTTGTACATCCATGATTTACCAACTACAACATCAAGTAAGTTCATCTATGCTGATGATATCGCGCTGGTAGCTCAGAGCAATAACTTTGAAGATGGCGAACAAATCATTACGGAGGACCTGGAGAAGATGTCAACTTTCTTTAAAACCTGGAGATTGATCCCAAGCACAACAAAAACTGAAGTCTCTTGTTTCCATCTAGCGAATCGTGTCGCAAACTACAAACCTAGAGTCCTGTTCAATGGACAAGAGCTGAGGTACAATCCTTTCCCAAAATATCTCGGAGTCACTTTAGATAGAACCCTGAGCTACAAAGAGCACATCACCAAGCTCTCTCACAAAGTCGCCGCAAGAAACAACATACTGCATAAGCTCAGTGGTACCTCCTGGGGAGCCTCTGCTGACTGTCTACGTTTAACTGGCATCAGTCTTGTTTACTCAGCTGCTGAGTACTGTGCGCCTGTCTGGTTGGAAAGCGTACATGTGAAGAAGATAGACACGAAACTGAACGATACAATGCGTTGCATTACTGGTACCATCAAATCAACTCCATGTCACTGGTTACCCGTGCTGAGCCACATCCCTCCACCTCACTTAAGGCGGAAGCAAGCTCTACTGAGGGAGGCTAAGAAAATCTTTGCATCACCCTCTTTGCCACTGCATCAGGAATTCTGCCATCCGTCACAACAACGATTGCAATCCAGAAGACCGGCAAGTGTCACTGTAAGGCAACTCATCGCGGATGGATTTGACATAAAGGAAAGCTGGAAGCATGAGTGGTCAACAAAAACATTGGGAACAAGTGTCCACCATCTTGATCCCACAAAGAAGCCAAATGGTTTTGACCTACCAAGGAACCTCTGGTGCCGTATCAACAGGTTGAGGACTGGACATGGGTGTTGTAATTATTTCAGGTACAAGTGGGGCTGGATCAGTTCACCAATGTGTGAATGTAACTTAGAAGAACAGACGATTGAACACCTGGTCCTACGCTGTCCTCTTCATTCATACCCTGGAATTCCTGACGACTTGTTTGATCTCACACCTAGTCTAACCGAATGGTTGAAAAGGAAGGACTTTAAAGTTTAATTTTGTCTTATTTGTATTCTGTATTGTATCACCATACGATTAAATAAATAAATAATGATTGTTTACACTTTTATTACGGTTCCATTTCAGCCATGCTTGTTTTCTCTCTTCTATTGCCTTGTCACATGTAGCTGTCCACCACGGATGTTTATTCTTTCTGACTGCCGGGATAGTTATTGTCGCCGCATCTACTAGTGCCTTCTGTATTTGGGGCCGGTCCTTCTTTTCCTTGTTCTTAGCTAGGGTCTTGGTGAAGTCATCACTGTCTCTCAGCTTAGATGGATTGAACCTTGGAATTCGCGACTTAATGCAATGGATTCCTCTGCTTGTTTTAAGAGGGATGAAATTGGTTTTGATCAAAGAAAGATAATGATCCGAGTCAATGTTCGCACTTCTCAATACTTTGACATTTAATATTTCCTGGCTGTTCCTTCTACTAATGGCTACATGATCTAGTTGGAATTCCCCAAGCATGGGATTAGGACATCTCCACGTCATAGCTTTTGTAGGAAGGCGTTTGAAAGCTGTAGATTTGAGGACTAAGTTGTAATTTCTGCACAGGTCAATCAGCCTTTCTCCATTCCTGTTGGTCCTCTTGTGTGCTGGATATTCTCCAACTATGGCCTGAAATTTCCGTTCTCTACCAATCTGAGCATTAAAGTCCCCCATTAAAATAGTTACATGGTGCTTTGGTATCCGGTCCATTGTCTCTTCGAGTACCCTCCAAAAGTTTTCCACACTCTCAATATCTTTCCTATTGGTGTCATTAGTAGGTGCATGAAAATTAACAATTGTGTATGCTTTGTTGAGAGTTCTGAAGGCTATAGTGGACGTTCTGCCATTTGGAGATGAAAAGGAGATGATGGAGTTGATAATTTTGTTGTTGACTACGAAGCCTGTACCCAAGTGAGGCACATTCTTCATCACTCTTTCACCTGGCTGCCCTTTGTAGATCCTGTAGCCCTGTGATTCGATTGGCTCGTCATCCAAGAATCTGGTCTCTTGTAGGGCAGTTATCAGGATATTGTGGTCATTTAAATCATCTAATGTATGTTTTAGTTTTCCTGTCTCAAGGAGGGAGTTGATATTGATGGTTGCCAAATATTTAAAACGTTTCTTAGTTTCACATTTATTTATTTATTTATTTATTTATTTATTTATTTATTTATACCACGTTCGGTGCGCTAGCGATCCCAACTTGACTGAGTCAGACACGGCCCAGATCTATAGCAGCGCCAGCTGTTAGGGCAGGCTGCCTAGCCTACTGAGCTAGCACGCCGAGCGTGCAAAGGCTGGACGTTGACTTATACAATATGCAAGGATTTAATATTGAAAATCTCGAGTATAGAAAATTTAAGTCCAATACTCAGTATTCAATAATGCTACAAGTACGAAGATTGCCAGGCGATAGATTCGTATTAAAGACTTGGCTAAAATAACGTCATATGTACCAAATTTGATTAAAGCGTGCATATTACAGTACTTTTCCCAATGTGATGTTGCTGCTGTATGACCCAGAAATTGAACACCCTAATTTTACTGTATCGTACTGCGCATAATAACAAAAAATAAACAATCAGTTACGTGAAACCTATTTTATTATCTTCTACTGGTCTTTTCATCTCAAAACTCTCCCTGCATGGTGAGAAACGTCACGCTGTTTAATCCATGGGACATAATGACCTAAGTGTTAATTATTGTTCTACCACATGCCGTTTCAGTTTTTGAAAACATTTTGTAATATCATGAATTATAACTTATTATCTTGAAGGAAATTATGAATTTCATTCTATTGCCATCCCAAAGTCCATTCCCCGACCCATCCTGAAAATAAAGCAAATGGCCATTGGCTGCAATAATAAACAAAGAATTCTATTGCCATACTGAAGTGTTAATTTACATTACTTTCTGTCACAGAATAACAGAATTTACAAATGCGCATACGGTTTATCACAAAAGTGTAATATTTTGCAGATATGTGTATTGTGGAGATAACCTCTGTAACAGTCAGATACAGCAGTTGAAGCAAACGGTTATGAGATCAAATCTTTGAAGAGGGGAAATCTGAATATAAGGAGATTTAAAACGTTATTTTGTGCAGACCATTACAGAATTCCGTTTTAAATAAGCATACTTCAAGCAAATACAAGTATGTTACTTTCCTTACACAATTGGGTCCCATAGAAACAATCGCTGTAATTACACACAAATTTAATAAACGGTGTGTCCGCACCTGTCAAAGTCAAGTAGAGGACTAATAGATAGGCGAGTACAGAGGATCCATGTGCTGTGTAGCCAACATATGAAAAACTATTTACAAAAGAAACACACGAGGGTCACAAGGATCCATCCATGTAAGTGGCCGGTTAAATAGATTTTCCATGTGATGGATTAAATAGCTTTTAGTATATGACACACATTGTAGAAAGCAATTTCAAACTCAAAACTCAATATCCAAACTTTGTAGTCATTTTAATCAATACGCATAAAAATTATCTTACTATAGTCCTACTATAGCCCTTTCTTAATCCAGAGCTTTCATTAATGCTTAAGGTAACTCACACATTTCTAGTGCTGCACAACATGTATTTTAAGTCACTTGGTGAGGTGTTATCAACAATAGATGAATACTACACTGCACGATTTAACGACGCAACGTTTTTGAGTTTCCATGTTTGACAGAACTAATTTCTTTCTCAATGTATTGCATAATTTTCTTTCGAGACATGAATACTTTCTTCACGCGCTTTCTGGGAATACGTTCTTGCAATATCCCTTATAAGCCCTGAATAATGGCGAACAAGGATTAACGAAAACATTTTTGATGTATGTACACTGATATACCCTGGACTCCCATCACAACACAATATGATCGGATGTATGCTTAACCTCGTTAAATCGTGCACCACAGTCGCGAGGGGAGCTGCAGCAAGTCCGTAGGTCACAGGTTCAAATCCCAGCGCTGACAGCGGCTATCCTGAGTGTGGTTTCTCCCCGGGCTTTTCACACTCCTTCCAGGCAAATGCCGGGATAGTAGCTAATTGAAGTCACTGGTCGCCTATCCCTCTCAATAATACAGTCACAGTTACGCTACTACAGTCATCACATAAATACAGATTATCCAGTGCTAGGTCATAATCCCCCTACAGATCTCAGACGTAAAGATGTTCTCCTAAGAGAATTCAATAAAATAATGAACAATCCTGGACTGCCGATACATGATGACATCAGCGATGCAAATACTGGTCGCCTGCGTTCCAGAAAACCATCAACAAGAGATGCCATGAACTTGAGGAACAGCAACCACCAAGTGGCAGAAGAGACTCAACAACAAATGTTGTCCAACAATGCCTCCTGTGAAGAAGACGCCGCCACCTGGTTTCAACCTCCCTCGTAGACTATGGTCACATTGAACAGGATACGAACCAACCATGGGAACTGTGCAGCCTTCCACTACAAATGGAACAGAATTTCAACGACTGAATGTAACTGTGGTGCTACAGAACAGACGATCCAGCACATCATCACCGAGTGCAGCAAAAGAAAGTACATTGGCAGTGTTGGTGACTTTGCTGTCGTGACCCCAGAGACTATTGACTATATTCAGAATTTGAATATACGTGTATAAATTCCTACTGTATCTCTAGGAATAAGCTAAATAAATAATAAATAAATCCGACAAAATCACACACACCCAAAAACTGGGACTGATGTGGTAGGGTCAGTAGAAACTACGAACCAGACGTTTGTACAAGTTTACTCTCTCAACTTTTACTGCGATAGGATCAATAGAAACCAAATAACAGGCATTCACTTTGAGAACAATACGGGCGTGCGCCTTCTATAATTGAGGAGATTTACTCAAAAAAAGAAACCGTGTTAGTTTTGTGATTATCAGATTTCTTAAATACATATTTAGCAACGTACTTTATAGCCTCATATCGCCACAAAAATTAAGGTAGACTGATGCAAAACTTTCTCTAAATTCAGCGCGACCAACGTGCTGGATTTGTGACTCTCTCGAAATTTGATATCGTATTTACGGGAATGCACATTTTTTACTTAGTGATTTTTGAACTATTTTCCAGTGATACAGAACGGAGCACATTATTTTTAGCCCATTTTCAATTTTGAAAAAAATAGGCTTAAGAGATCACCTTTTGTCCGTGCATGTGTGCGTGAGTGTGTGTGTGTGATGAGTGTGTGTGTGTCCGCTAATAACTTCTAAACGGCTGTAGCGAATTCAAAGAAACTCGGTATGGTCATAGCGCTATTTCAGGCGACCCCGACCGTGCCCTTCAAATTTTGTTACATCTCACCAATCCAACATGGCGGCTGTGCGAAATATTTCACCAGCATTCAATATCTCCGAAACTATTCCCGATATCACCCTGGAATTTTGTACGAAGATAAAGGGAACTACTAAAATTTCACATATATGACTTTTGAAAAACTGGTAACTACAAAACCTACATGGCGGCCACGCGAATTCGCGACTCTTAAATAGACGTTTCTCGCGATATAACCAACCAAACGCAATAAAACTTGGTACAGTATATGTTTATACACATTGTAATGCACCGACATCTAACTTCGTTCAATTGTTTACATAACCACAAGATGGCGGATGTGCGAAATATTTCACCGGCATTCTATATCTCTGAAACTATTAGCGGTATCACCATGAAAATTTGTACGGAGATAAAGGGCACTACTGGAAGTTCATCTATATGACTTTCAGAAACCGGTTAACTACAAAACTAACATGGCGGCCAAGCGAATCCGAAAATTTTAAATAGACCTTTCTCGCGATTTAATGTTCCAAACGCAATGAAATGTGGTACAGGAAATATTTATACACATTGTAATGCACTGGTATCTAATTTAGTCCAATTGTTTACATAACCTCAAGATGGCGGCTGTGCGAATTTCAAAATTAAGTTTTTATTTATTGTTTCGTAGTCATGCGATCGAAGTGAAAGTTTGAATAATGAACCTACGCAATAATTTTCCTTTAATGGTACATGACTCTATGGCCTATACTTTTAACGATCCAACATGGCGACCATCCGCAATATTTAGACGGCTCTGAATATCTACGAATCTATTAGAGCAATCAAACTGATTTTTTTTTTATGTTCATAGGGGCTATGAACTTTAAGTTCATCTATAGAACTTTAAATAACATGGTGATCACAAATCCAACATGGCTGCGACGCGAAGTATAAATATTCACATGGTCGTTTCTGGCAATTTAACCATCCGAGTGCAGTGAAACTTGGTACAGTAAATCCTTATACGAATGTTAATCCACTGGCATCTAATTTATTTCAATTGTTTCCATAACCACAAGATGGGAGCTGAGCGAAATTTTAAAATCTCCTTGTTACTTCTTGTGACCTAATCATGCGATTGAAGTTTGAATGCTACACGTACACAATAATATTCATGTAACAGTAGCCTTCATGTAGCCTCTAGGACCTACATATATAAAATCGAACATGGCGACCATCCGAAATATTTAGTCGGTTCTCAATATCTACGAACCCATTACAGCAATCAAACTGAAATTTTGTATGTTGATAGTGGCAATTAACATAAGTAGGATATATGAAAATTGGCTGTATAGTTCTTCACGGAACTACTTATTTATCACCATATGAGGTGTTGCTGGAGTGATCCATACCTTGCTCTAGGTAGTGTCTGTAGCTCCATCAGGGTGTGGCTCATTTTGATACACATGATCCCACAGTGATCCCCACTGATAATCATCATGGAGAGTGAAATCTGGAGACCTAATTGGTCAGATTTATAAATAAATCGTTTAAACACTGGAATGAGGTATGGGACGTGTGTACAATAAATTGTTGAAACTAGTCCTTGTTAGTTTCATAGTTGTAGAATAGCGCAACGGAATAATCCAGAAAATCAGTGCGGTGGCCAACGGCCTAGCCGTGTTGAAACACCGGATCCCATGAGAACTCCGCAGTTAAGCAACATTGGACGCAATCGGAACTTGGATGCCATGCCGGTTCTAGGCACTGCGCGCTGTTGGCCAACATAAGGTGGAGCGGAAAGGCCCTGGCCACCCTACCGCAAGTAAACTCTGGCTGGGGGTAGCCTCTTCGGAGCCTCGGACCTGCCTTCAGGCAGAATACCAATTATGTTTTTAAATTAGTGCGGTAATATTTTATGTTGGTGGTGCCGTAGAAAATTTATCTAATAATACGCTGCCGACTCACGCCACTCACATCTACTGTATGTTCTTCAGATCATATAAAAACATTTCCTACCATTCGTAAATGTTGTAAAGGTTCCAGACACAAATGTTCTATCTCGTATATGGAACCACGCCTCATAAGTAAATAAAGTTAAATCAAGGCTGTCCTTGACAGATCACGAAAAAAAAAAAAAGGTTCCAACTAATTGCAACAATCAACGCCAAAGACGGCCCCATGATCCACCTGTTAACAGTTGCACTACGGACACTTTGTATCGAAAGCATTGCAAGTTTCTTTTATAGAATTTTTTGTAACGTGCTCTTTGCCACATTTGACTGCTGATATAATCGTCTTAAGGATTTCTTTGGACTCTTCAGTGTTATCATTGTAATGTCTCATTGCCACCACTGTCTCTTCTCACGTTGAGTGACAGCCAGACGTGCCACAGCCCATTCTCGTAGTCATACGCGAAAGCTAATCATCTAAATAGAAAGAAACGGCCATGTCCTACCAAACGTTGCTCGGATTGTACGGCACAATTACTTTACTGACATCCTACATATATAAGTACATTGTAGATACTTAATACATCAAAGAGCTAAAGAAAGGTTCACGCATTATCGTGTGGTAGAACAATATGACTCAAACTGACTCAACAGTAGTTACAAAATAGGAAAATGTGCTTGTTTTTCAAAATAATACGTCATACTTACTACATCGTGGAAATTTAAATCGAATACATACAGGGGATGGAGGGGATGGGTGTGGAACAGAATTTGGCAGAAAAACGTCTCAATAAATCCCCACATAGAAAATATACTGTAGTTTATTTTAAAAAGGAACATGGATATTATCTCATGTCCCTTTGTCAAGATAAATATTGAACACATTAATTGTAATTTTACATCAAATAAGTACAATTAAGATGAACTTACATTTACATTATACAAATACTTTTCGGTTCAGTACAAAATGTACGATGTAGCCTACATGCAATAGCAGTCAATCCTCCATAAGGTCTATGAATCATGTACAGTACACTTACATATAAAATTTCACCATTGTACACTACCGAATTATTCCTTCCAAATAGGCCGGTACAAATCGTACGCCACTAACAATGAAATAAACATAAAAGCAGTCCTCTTAAAATCATCTTCAGTAATTTACAACGTCCCCACACTTTTGTTCTTTGGTTCATTTCCTATCAGCAATAACACTCTTGTTCGTCGCGACTAACCTAGGCGCAGTAAAATAGAACTATTGCCTTTCTAATTAACAATGAGATCATCACAATACTCACTCATTTTCTTTCACTTTGAAGATGTGAAACCCACAGTCGATGTAAATGACTTATTTAATATTGTGCATACCAATAAACTGCTCATTCTCCGTTTTAGTATGCTTTACTAGTAATGTAAATACAATAAATTCGGTATATTATTTGTATATTAAACGTATCAGTTAAAAGTATGTGAATATTCTTAACAGGATACTGAATATCATTCTAACATCACACTCAATTCATTGCAACGTTAACGTATTGGCTCGAATTTCTCTCGATCTCATATCATTAGGTCACTTTACACCTGTACATACACATACACACACGGACACACACATTTTATTACGATTCATGCAGCACAACAATCGATAAAATGCAATTTGAACTCTGATGGGTAGTTTTTGATTACAGTCTGAATAGTAAAGTACATGTTTTCCGTATCTCTTGACATCAATTTGAAGTTGAAATTTAAAGGAATAAGTAGCCTATGTAGAAAACTTATTGTAATACTACAGATTGAACATATATTTAAATACATAACTTATGTCAGTTGATAATTTACCTTCACTGAATAAGTAATTAAATTTATGAGTACTGAACCAGAGAGTGATGTGCATTCCATGACGAATCAAGGAGTCATTTTGGAATAATATTGAAGCCTTCCGGTAAATCAAGGGCCGTTTTCCATTTGATACGTATTCGCTTTCCCGAACTACTAATGATAATTTCAGCACTTTGAATAGGCCACTTCATTGACTATTTTAACCATACGTTCGAGTGTTAATACTAGATACCACCAACTTTAACATTTTGGCAGAAGTGTCGAGATTTTAGGGCAAACCAAAATAAAAAATACAGCGAAAAAACGGATTAATGAGCACATGACATGATGTTTTTAGATATAAGCAACTTAAATGGTATTACATGAAGAGATTTCATTTAAATAGATCCTTATTCTACCGTAGACTTTAATTGTTTATTAGAACCTGGGTGATTTAAATGTATATTTTGTTTCTTTAACAAACATATTTGAGTACCGAAACTAGAATATGTGCCACACAAATTACTGCCGTCAGTGTATCTGGGATATGTAGACGCATTGAGCTCATTATTACGATATGATGGATATGTATGTTTTATTTGCTGTTGAACACGCTCATACTGGTAACGGAATTTAATGGCAAAGGGTAACAGCACCTCAAGAATGAAATAACACCTTTTTTGTTTATAAAATTATTTCTTGTTTGGAAATACTGTTACAATAACTAAGTTTCCTTCAGTGTTGCCTGTATAATGTGTATAATTCAGTCTGTCAACAGACTGAAAACAAAGTCTGATTTTTAATTCTAATGGATAACTCGATGAGAAGAGGTGATTGGACAACTGTTCCGTGCAAGTATGTTATAGCACATTATGCAACGAGCCTATAATGGATATAATTTACATACGAGTGTCTTAATTACCATTATAGGCGAGTTGCATACGACTGTTTATGTTCGACGATAATTATAACTAGGTATTTTATGTTCGAACATAAATATTCATAAAATATCTGTCGAGATTTCGCTAGTTTTATGTACTGAACAGAGCGCGTGGGACTCGGAATACTTTGTATTTGACCATGGTCTCCTCGATTACTCCACTATGACATAAGTCACGCAGTGAAATTTAAATTAGGAGGCCGTGGAACTCAGCGCAGGTGCGATGCTATCCTTACCTAATTGATCATACAACTGTTTCTAGAGCTCTGATTGGTGGGAGAATCTGTTTCATAATGAACAATAGTGTTACAATGACTCTCATTATGATACAGTTTACTGACATATAATATTTACATTTCGACATCGTCGAACATAAACAAATTTCGAGCGCTCTGTTCCGTTTTGCACCCGTTTGAATAGTAATCGAGGTTTCTTAAAAACATCTTCTTAGCTAAGTGAAACATTTTTGATTATTTCGTGTAGAACGGCAAGTTTGCTCTAAGTAATGATTTTACATGGCTATTATCTGATATATCCCTGTCATACCCAACGCCATGTCGGAAAGATTAAACTTTTAAAATTGAAAATCCCAAGGAAAAAATCTTCGTGATTCAATTCCAGCCTTCGCTGAGTTACTTAGCACAATGTTTTTCTTCGCGAATATTCATCGCAGGTGATTAAAATATTCCACATAGTTTACTTATTTTTGCTGTTAATTCATTTTAGGGGCTTGGGACATCTTGGCCATCAGCCCCATATAGTTGCGTGTGTGCTGAATTTCTCTGATAATCTTTATTTTATGTGACGACTGTATTAGGGAGTGTAGCTGTATTAGGGACAGGGATGGGGTAGGTGTTCCACGACTTGAAATAAGATACTATCCTGTCATTTGCCTGTAGGGAGTGTGGAATAACCCGAGGAAAAACACACTCCGGGTAGCCACTGTCAGCACCGGGGTTTGAACTTGCTGCAGCTGCCCGTGCGGTTGTGGTGCACGATGTAACAAGCATCACTACACTGTCGGACCACATAGTTTACGAAGATCTTATTATTCGCCAGTTCATACGTTATTATCCTACTCGTTAATTTTGTTCACCTCCATATTAAATCCTAAACAGCATAAGGTTGAACAGTCTCATGACTTGCCCGTGGACTGTTATCAGCTTGGATACGAAAATTTAGGTCGCAATTCAACCTCAGTGTGCGTGTATATGACAAGAGACCAGCTTCATTGGTAGTACACAATTTATATAAGTAATTTATAATTGTATTGTTTATTATTATTACCTAGTAATGAACTAACAACGGGGAGCCTCCTTGGCTTAGGCGGCAGCACGCCAGCCTCTCACCACTGGGTCCATGGTTCAAATCCCGGTCACTCCATGTGAGATTTGTGATGGACAAAGCGGAGGCAGACAGGTTTTTCTCCGGGTACTCCGGTTCTCCCTGTCACACTTTCATTCCAGAAACACTCTCCACTATCATTTCATTTCATCTGTCATTCATTTTATCATTGCCCCGGGGGAGTGCGATAGGATTCTGCAGCCGGCACAGTTCATAACCTCGCCGCTAGATGGGCGCTTCATTCATTCCATTCCCTGACCCGGTCGGTCGACTGGAAGCAGGCTGTGGATTTTCATTTTTCAATGAACTAACAACGGAACATTGTGAACGTCAATCTCCCGATCTTGGTGTGCCAGATCACATGACAACATCTGTTGTGGTCTTTCATCCTGTAATTTATTTGGGCCATCCCTCAAGTCAAACATTACGGTCAATATGTTGCACAGCCCTGTTTGATTGAAGCAGCTGGCGATGGCAGTATCATACTACACGCTTACCACGTCAGACTCAGCAAATATATGGAGAAGCAAAGTTGCATTTCTATGTATCTGTTGTTATTTTAGGGGCTTTCCGACATCGTGGTCATGTATCCCTATATACTTGTGTGTGTGGAATTTGCCTGATATTCTGTGTCACTGCATCGGCTGTATTATTGTGTGTACTTGTAATTCAGATGTGGATTGGGACGGAGGCGGCCGTGGCCTTAATTTAGGAACCATCCCGGTTATTGCTTGGAGTAGAAGTGGGAAACCACAGACTACCACTTTTAGAATGGCTGAGGTGGGAATCAAACCCACCTCTTCTCAGTTTTGCCTCACGAGGCTGAGTGTAGCCCATTCCAGCTATCTATCCTGAATTACATTTCTTGGTAGAGCCAGGAATCGAACCTGGGCTTCCACAGTGAAAGCCAAGAGGGCTAGCCACTACGCAATGATGTGGACATTCCATGTAGGCTATCTGGATTCAATGCTAAGCCACTGTATATAATAGATCGTTTCAAATGCCTGTTCTATCCGCTTTTGATTCAATTGAAAGAAAAAACGAGCCTTACAGTAGTCGCATATGATGTGTAACATCTGACATAGAAGAAACCTCACGTGAAATTGTTGATACACCGGTATTTTATACTATTATTGGCACAAATATTAATCTATTGTAAAAGGGAGTGTTTTACAGATATTGTAGTTTATAATACGGAACTCATTTTATTAGATGATTTGTAGCTTCCACCAGCACTAGCCTAAATAAAGAATACGATATGGATCAACTAGATTAATAGAAGCGACACCGCTCAAACCCTTAAATTCCTTATAAACAGGTCCTCTTCATTCTCAGACCAACACGTAATTTCATATGGATTCTGTTAAAATGAGCCATATTTATATGATAAATATCGTTTAAAATGATAATCTGGTAGCAAAAATATCAACCCCGTCCGGGATTCGAACCCAAGGTCTCTAGATTCACAGTCATAAGCACTAACCCCACGGCTATTTCGACTACGCAAATTTTGTGCACAAGATGGTGACTTATTTCCACGTTTCAATAATACTGCAATACGGAATTAAGTTTCATTTATATTTTGCTTGTTTCGATAATGTTCCTGCGTGAAATTGAGTTTAAAATACCTTATGAATAGGCCCTCTTGTGAGTAAAGAGAATGTATTCAGCAATAGTTCATGAAAGCTTGCTCAATTCTCATATAACCACAACGATTATATTATATTGATGACTGCATTGCCGTTATGTGGGTTAATATTTGAATAGCCATTGTGCAGAAACATAATACCGGCAATGCCGACTACTTACAATGTTTGATATTAAGGCATTTTACCATTTAAATTCTGATACGAAGACTTCGAACATGTACCATGTCATTTGTTTCAATCACTTGACACCAGAGTTCGCATGAGCGTTTTCCGTTCAGTATGTCATATACATTTCACATGGCCGAGAGTACGTCATAGTATCAATTTCCGACACCATGCGCTCATTGTTTCTCGTACCACTGCCAGCTGGGTCTTACCACTACCCGCTGGATCGATCGATCGAGTTGGCAGTGCATCTTATACTTCCGTTCGTTCCACCACTGCCAGCTAGTACACTTCCGTTCGATCGATCGAGCGGGCAGTGCATACTTCCGTTTTCCACCACTGCCAGCTAGTACACTTCCGTTCGATCGATCCAGCGGGCAGTGCATACTTCCGTTTTCCACCACTGCCAGCTCGTACACTTCCGTTCGATCGATCGAGCGGGCAGTGCATACTTCAGTTTTCCACAACTGCCAGTTAGTACACTTCCGTTCGATTGATACAGCGGGCAGTGCATACTTCCGTTTTCCACAACTGCCAGCTAGTACACTTCCGTTCGATTGATCCAGCGGGCAGTGCATACTTCCGTTGCCCACCACTGCCAGCTAGTACACTTCCGTTCGATTGATCCAGCGGGCAGTGCATACTTCCGTTGCCCACCACTGCCAGCTAGTACACTTCCGTTCGATCGATCGAGCGGGCAGTGCATACTTCCGTTCGATCCACCACTGCCAGCTCGATCGTTCCGATCCACTTCCGTCCCCAATTTTCAAAATCACTCCCACAAAACTATCCAGCAACCGAGTGGAAAGATGTTACACATCAATAATGAAGACCCTTGCTTCGAAACCCTGATTTAATAGTTTGTTATTGTTTTTTTACTTAAGAGCCTTGGGCACAAATATAATTTTGCCCCGTGTACTTGGGTGTGTATAATTTGTCTGTATTATTCTAGAGTCTGTAGTAGTATGTTTGTTTTTAATTTAGGTGAGGATTGGATGGATGCAACTGTGGTCTAAAGTTAGGAACAATCCCGGCATTTGTCTGGAGTAGAAGTGGGAAACCACGGAAAACTACTTCCAGGTTGGTTTAGGCGGGAATTGAACCCCCGCCCCTCTTCTCAGTGTTGCCTCACGAAGTTTGTGAACCCCGTCCCAGCCCTCAGACAATTAATATGTTTTTGCGCCATCCTCAAATCCAAACTAACTGCGTCAGGATTCGATCCTGTAAACTTGGGAACAGGAGGTTAGAATGTCACAACTGCGCCACGCAGCCATTTAAGTTGAAGTCAATATCTATTATCTTTCCACCATGACCAATGGTAATTAAGGAATTTTAAAACAACGTTTTGACGTGATATTATGAATTGTTGAAATAAAGATACGGAGTGTTTTATTTAATAATTGAGCTATACTGCTGATCATGTGGCATTTGGTCAATTATCACACAGTGTCTTTAGAAACAAAGATCTAATAATTCGCACGAAACTCATGCCATATCAGGCGTGGTCATCTCAACTTTACGGATGTGAAACGTGGACCTTATATCGTCGCGACATCTGAAAACTAGAGCGTTTTCACCAGCAAAAAGCTCAGTTCGATCATGAATATTAAGTGGGATGACTATGTATCCAATCTTGCTCTCCTTGAGAAGGCATGCACCAAGAGTGTAGAAGCTATCATCGTTGGTCACCGACTAAGATGGACAGGATATGTCCGCTACATGAATGACACCAGGTTGCCACGTCAATTCCTCTACGGTGAACCTTGCTCTGGTAAAATTCCAAAGGGTGCACCTTTAAGGTGCTTCAAAGACCAGCTGAAACAATCCTTCAAGTTGACAGAAATTAACCCTCTAACTTGTGAGGCACTGGCTGAAGATCGTGTACTTTGGAGGCAAACTTTATCTGTTTCAGTGAATCATTTTGAACTTGAACGTCGCAGACTGGCAGAAATGAAGAGACTCGAACGCAAGCTTCGTCAAACCCGTCCACGCTCTCCTCCAACTATAAGATGCTCAGTATGTGGCTGCATGTTCCATGCGAGAATCAGCCTGTTTAGTCACCAGAAATTCACTCATAAAATGCCCTTATTTTGGAAGTGTATTGTCAGAAAATTGTATACTCCGAAACGAGCTGCAGCCAACGACGACGACGACTGATTTTAGCTGCTAGTTACGACACATTCAGTAGGGTGATTATATGGAAAATCAGACGGCTCAAACTTTTACACATTATTTTAGCAATAGATTTATTTCGTGATGGCTTTCATGACTTACTTGGTGGTGCATCTTTCAACCAGATGTGTGGTGTAGTGAGTAGCGATCTTTTCTGTCATCTATGAGGTACGTGTTTCCATTTGTGGCTCTCTAAAGAACTGAAATTCTCTGAGGGCAGGGATGGGGCACACTCTGCCTTGATTGGGGGAAAGACTCAGAAGAGATGGAATCGAATCGCACCTCAGTCATCCTGGTAGTGGTTGTTCATGGTTTCTCACCTAAACCCCATGCAAATAAAGGGGTGGTTTCTAGTGTAAAGACCATTGTCGCCTTCTTCCAAGTCATTTCTTTAATAATAAAAATACACATACTTGTAAGGACAGCAGATTATACCTACATCCAAGTACACATGGCTGATGACCACAAAGGTACAAGCTTCTAAATGAAATAAAGAGTCGTGGCAATTGTTCAAAATCTAATCTGATTTTCAAAACGGTCATACAGATGAATTTGTGTAACTGGTAACTGATACTCTGGCTGATCGTTAAGTTCATTATTGTTGGTTATAGTGTAACAGGATTATGTTGAACGTGGTATTATGAGTTTTTGTTATCATCTAACAGGAAGAAAACAAAACAAAAGGTATTGCCAACGGATCACAGTATGTTTTATCCCACGGCATAGACATGCGCCTTAAATTGCTCACCACGACCATGATGGGATGCTGCACTGAGTCCTGAGATCGGAGGCTCAAATCGCGATGTCGACAGTGGGTAGCTTGAGTGCGGTTTTACGCTGGGTTATTGTTTGTTCTTTCCAGGCAAATTTGGGATGGTACCTTAATTGACGTCCCGGGACACCTACTACTCCTTTCCCGACCTAGAGTATTGTATCACATACTACTGCAGTCACCACAGAAACACACAACCAAGTACACGGGATTGATATCCAGGATTTCCCAAGCCTCTGAAATGAATTAACAACAAGATATTATCAGGTGTCAACTTACGTAACAAATCCAGTATAGGAGTTCGTAAACTACAGGACGGGGCATAATAACTCGTAACACTGTCATAACAGGTAACTTCCCCCTTTCTTGTTTGTATATATCTCCACGACGATAAAATATAGGCAGTTTATTTGACTAGCGATGCGTTCTGAGAAAGTTCATGATAGCCTTCTTCTTTTCTAACACCTGGACTGAAGTTTCTGATCACTCTTCTTCGTCGCCATCGGGGCATTTGACTCGTGGTTTCGATGCAAAGGACAGCTAACCGCGAGTCACACGCGAACTTTTCTTGCTCCAAGAGCTTGTTATCCAACAAAGAAGATGCGAGTCCCATCTCGTCTCTTCTGTCGGAGTGCCAGCCTTCGCAGAAGGTGTCCATCACTCTCTCACCCGCAGTGTCCGACCCGTGCCAGATGAACTTCTGAGGCCTGTAACATCAACATAATATAATCAGACTCACCATACAGTGTAGATAACTCTATATATTTGGATCTGATGATGCTCACTATACGAGCGAAACATATAGGCTAAGCTTTTCTGTAATCCATAACAAATATATCGGCCTATATACTAGAGGGCCTGTGCGAGGACACTCGCATGCATTAAACCACCCGTCTGGCTTAACTGTTATGTGGGCTCGTCGCGACACAGTTTTTGCAGGGGCTATCGTCTTGTTTATTTGCTTGAACGCATTTAGGTAGATTTCATTAGAAAGCTAACTATTGCAATGGGTCCCATGTTTCGACTTCCGGAAAATTTCGACATATCTTCGCGTTTCACATCCCCCAGACCCCAAAACCACCGTCAGTTCAAAAGTTTATATATAATTTATGTATATATATATATATGTATATGTATATGTATATATATATATGTATATCAGTTTCTTGTGGACACGATAACTGCCGTAATTTTGCACCAATTACTTCGAATTTTTTACCGAAGATGTATACCTATAAAATCTCGGTCGAGTTCGTTACTGGGCTAAATCGGTCGAAGGGGGTGAAAATGGGGGGCTTTTTTCGAAAAAGTGAAATTTCGCTATAACTCTCTTAATACGTGCAATATCGAATCCATTCAAAGTTCATAATATGTGTCGGATAAGTGCCAAAAATTTATGTCAAATAAGATTTTTGATAGCACCAACCATTGGCCAAAGGGGTGGAAAAAAGTGGGTTTTTCGGGAAACATTAATCATATCTCTCTTAATAGGCACAATATCAAAACCGTACAAAATGGACAATATTCCCCTAATAATTACCTAAAACTTTTGTCTGAAAGAATTTTTGATATGACCCACCATTACGCCAAGGGACGAGAAAAATGATTTCGGAATTATAAGAAAATGCCAAGAGCTATCAGTGGTTGCCATGGCAACACTACTAAATTGATGAGGCATGGACCATCAGACGTTGCCATGACAACGCACTTGCACGAGATCAGATTCAGTATTTCCATCTGATTAAGTGGTTGGTTGGTTGGTTCTTAAGTTTAGGGGCTGCGACAACGCGGTCATGTAGCCCCGTGTACTTTGGGTGTGTGTAGAATCTGTCTGATAACCGGTGTTAATTGTGATGACTGTATTAGTGTGTGTTATCTGTTTGTTAATTTAAGTACTGCAACTAACAATTTTTCAGATAGTTCCTACTTTTGCCGCCAAGCGCCACTGTCAACGACTACGAGGCCAAGTTCAGAACTGAGCTACTAGACGCTGCCGCAGTCGGCTCTTGGCAACGAACATAGAAACCTAAGAGCGTTGTATACATTCTTAACCTATCCAATTTAGCTTCACACAGGTGCAATTAGTGGAAGGATCTTTAACATGCCATAAATCTATGACATGGGACCGCCGGCTTTACTTCCCCTCCGAAGGAAGGCATACTGAGGGATATTTAACGCTCTTAAAAAATCCGACGGCTTCGGCCGGGTTTGAACCCGGTATCTTGGGCATAGAAGCTCAGCATGTTACCGACTACGCCACCAAAGCCGCCTGATAAAGTGGGAAGCGGCTTCGGTGACGTAACTGGTAGCATGCTGAATGTCTATGCCCAATGTCGCGGTTTCAAAGCCGGCCGAAGTCGTCGGATTTTCTAAGAGCACTAGAATCCCTCAGTATGCTTTCCTTTGGAGGGGAAGTTCCAACGTTCGTTGCGAGTTGATGGTTGGGGTGGCATCTAGTAGCCAAGTTCACAGCTAGGTGTCGTTGACGGTTGTACCTGGTAGCAACATTAGGAACTACTGCTTGAAATTGACCGTCTGCAGTACTTACATGAATTAAGACTAATACAGCCATTACAATTCACACCGTGTATCAGACAGATTCTACACTCACCCAAAGTACACGGGGTTAGATGACCGCGTTGTCGCAGCCCCTAAACTGAGGAACCAACCAGAGGTAGATTTCGTTAGAAAGCTAACTATTGCAATGGGTACCATGTTTCGACTTCCGGAAAATTTCGACATATCTTCGCGTTTCACATCCCCAGGCCCCAAAACCACCGTCAGTTCAAAAGTTATATATAATTTATGTATGTATATGTATATCAGTTTATTGTGGACACGATAACTGCCGTAATTTTGTACCAATCACTTTGAATTTTTTACCGAATACGTATACCTATAAAATCTCGGTCGAGTTCGTTACTGGGCTAAATCGGTCGTTGGGGGGTGAAAATGGGGGGCTTTTTTTTTCGAAAAAGTGAAATATTGCTATAACTCTCTTAATATGTGAAATATCGAATCCGTTCAACATTCATACTATGTGTCGGATAAAGCCCAAAAATGTATGTTTGAAGAGTTTTTTTTATAGCACCAACCATTGACCAAAGGGGTGGGAAAAAGTGGGTTTTTCGGGAAACATTAATCATATCTCTCTTAATAGGCACAATATCAAAACCGTACAAAATGGACAATATTCCCATAATAATTACCTAAAACTTTTGTCTGAAAGAATTTTTGATATAACCCACCATTATGCCAAGGGATGAGAAAAATAATTTCGGAATTATAAGAAAATGCCAAGACCTATCAGTGGTTGCCATGGCAAACGCACTTGCACGAGATCAGATTCAGATTTCCATCTAAGTGTGAAGCGGCTTCGGTGACGTAACTGGTAGCATGCTGAATGTTTATGCCCAAGGTCGCGAGTTCAAAGCCGGCCGAAGTCGTCGGATTTTCTAAGAGCGCCAAAAATCCCTCAGTATGCTTTCCTTTGGAGGGGAAGTTCCAACGTTCGTTGCGAGTTTCTGGTTGCGGTGGCATCTAGTAGCCAAGTTCACAGCTAGGTGTCGTTGACGGTAGTACCTGGTAGCAACATTAGTAACTACTGCTTGAAATTGACCGTCTGCAGTCCTTACCTGAATTACAGACTAATACAGCCATCCCAAAGTACACGGGGTTACATGACCGCGTTGTCGCAGCCCCTAAACAGAGGAACCGACCAAAATCTCTGCGGGAGATATAATTTTGCGTGAAGAAGTAACAGACCGTTACATAGTTGCACATCAGTGTCGAAACCTAGCATAAGGACAGTGTGACCACAAGTATAAAAATGGACCCCAAATGACAAGAAGGTTACCGTTCCCATAAGACAATAAAATGTTTAAAATAAGCATAAAATGACGAAAAACAAAGTTAATTAAGCTCCAATTATAAAATACCTTCTCGCATTAAATGAGGTCTGATCCTTCTACGAAAATCTGCATATTCTGCCTATTTTCGCCTATCCCCAAGTTTGTCCGGTGAAATCTACCTCCGCCTTCCGGCGTGCCGAGAGGACTTTTTTAAACCAATTTTCGATAATGATTAAATAAGTTTTCAATTCGTCACTGCTGCGGATTATTCTTTTTCTTTTGAAAGCTCATTTGTTAAGAACGGTTACTTGTGAGCGCCCCATGTGTATATACCACCCACCCAACATAACTGTTATGCGTTGTGTATTTGTTTAAACGCACTTTATTAACTAATCACTATATTTCCGTTGACTTTTCAAGAAATGCGAGATTTTTCCTGCACTATTGAGACGATTTGGAAGATTTTGGCACAAACTGCGCCTTTTAACTTCCTCTAGTTTAAGAGCTTGAATTTTGTAGGTGTCTTAGTATGATTCCTACGAGCCTATCTCTTCTTATCATTAGCAGTCCCAGAAACATTCTCTTCGCGTCTTAATAACTCTTCATTTGTTACCCATCTACCCATCTGATCTTCGTCATTCTCCTGTTACACCACATTTCAAATGCTTCTATTCTCTAAGTTTCAGTTCCATGGAGCGCAACTCTCCAAACAAAGGCTTTCAAAAATGACATTGAAAATGAAAATCCACAGCCTGCTTCCAGTCGACAGACCGGGTCAGGGAATGGAATGAATGAAGCCACCATCTAGCGGCGAGGATATGAACTGTGCCGGCTGCCGAAGCCTGTGGCACTCCCCTGGGGCAATGATTACATGAATGACAGAAGAAATGAAATGAAAGGGTAGAGTGATGCTGGAATGAAATTTGTGACAGGGATAAACCGAAGTGCACGGAGAAAAACCTGTCTGCCTCCGCTTTGTCCAGCAAAATCTCACATGGAGTAACCGGGATTTGAACCATGGACCCAGCGGTTAGAAGCCGGCGTGCTGCCGCTTAAGCCACGGAGGTTCTTAAAAATGACATTCTAATAGCTAAATCTATATTTGATGTCAACAGATTTAGTTTCTGTAGAAATTCTTTCCTTACCTGAGCCAACCTACTTTTTCTGTCCCCTTTGCTTCGTCCATCACTGGTCATTTCGTCTAAGACCACCTCTGGGTGTAGCAGCTAACTTTCTTTGTTGTCGTCCCAACTGTGCCAAGATATTTAATTTCAGTATCAGGGCTGAGTCTCGTGAGGTAAAACTGAGAAAAGGTGGGTTCGACTTCTAGGCCACGGCTGCCGCCTTCCCAACCACTGAATTACAAATACACACACTACTACAGACATTAAAATGACACAGGCCACCAGGTAAGTTGTACACACACCCAAGTTCACGGGGCCAGATGACTACGATTTTTAAGCTCCTCAAACAGCAATAACCTATTTGGTTTTTACCAAAGATTTTAAATGTTCAGACTGAAAGCTTACTTCATTCAAAAATAAGACAATTTCAAGCTGAAATAAAGACGTATGACATGTCAGTAATTTAATTCACACTACAACTATACAGAAAGGGACAGATGACCTCTGCCCCTTAAAACAATAAGTAACTACAGAAGTGCCCAAATTATTAGACAAAGCTGAATAGAACGAAATTCGTTATTGCAAATTAAGATAAAATGCATTAAAATGGAAGATGTTTTTTTTGTTCCTGTCTCCGTTGTAGGATATTTCTTATTTGTATTTAGTAATTTATTCACCAAATGTGCTACAAGATATCTTTTAGGAACAAATATTATATGAAATTACGTTCTTCTTATGCATTTAACTTCAGAGGGCATTTACATGATTTAATTTTCTATTAAACAATACACATCAAAATACCAATCTCTAAGAAAATAAATTAAATCTGTCATCGTATCGTCTTTTGTTACGTAGTGCCAACGAATATCTTAAATAGATGTAATTATTTCCACAGCCTGCTTCCAGTCTCCGACCGGGTCAGGAATGGAATGAATGAAGCCCCCATCTAGCGGCGAGGATATGAACTGTGCCGGCTGCCGAGGCCTGACGCACTCCTCTGGGGCAATGATTTAATGAATGACAGATGAAATGAAATGATAGTGGAGAGTGTTGCTAGAATGAAATTTTGACAGGGAAAACCGGAGTACCCGGAGAAAAACCTGTCTGCCTCCGTTTTGTCCAGCACAGATCTCACATGGAGTGACCGGGATTTGAACCACGGACCCAGCGGTGAGAGGCCGGCGTGCTACCGCCTAAGCCACGGAGGCTCCAAGTGACTGGAAATAATAAATCTAATTAATTCCAGCCCCATTGGCTCAATTGGCGGCAAAGACTGATCTGGATACGATGCCATAAACACACACATTCTGAACAGGATACAGGAAATCCATACATTGTTGAAAATCCTGCGAACTAATTAACAATACAGAATTTGTTTCTATTTAGCTTTATCGTAATAATTTGGCCACCTGTGTAAGTACACTTACCAAGAATAATCAGTGAGGATATTCTTGCCACTGAAGCTGTATATTTTAAGTTGTTGAGGAAAGACTGCACCGTCTCCATCAAACAAGCTTCTCCAAGAACCAAACAAGACATCTCCCTGGAACAGAAATAAGCACTTGATATTCAAGACTGATTAGGTACGAGTACTCCTTCGTGGCACGTGGAGGTTAAGATTCCTACAATCATTTACTTCCAAAACTTTAGTAGTGGTGTACTGAATGTGATCAAAACCACTGCTCTAATATTCATTTCCCCCAATAGAGCAGCAATTCTGGTTGTTGTTGCTTATTTTAGGGACTGTGATATCGTGTGTTTGGGTGTGTTATGTCTAATAGAAATATACACGAAATTTAAACAAATGTATACAGATTGCCTTACATTTGGCATCAGATCAGATTGGGTGTACAAAAGCAGAATGTTAATTATGTAATATTTAAGTTTAACAATGTATTGTAAAATGTCTCATGGTTTTGTAGAGTAATGTTTTTTTGAAGTGACAACTAAGTGGGAATCACAGTCACCACGGGGTGGGGGAGCTGTAAGCAATATTACCAGGAATGACTCACATACTAGACAATGGTGGAATTTACCTGAGGGCAACAACAGCAACAACAACAGAGCAATGACCTCTATACAATATGGGTAAAAGGGGTTAAATGTTCCAAAGTGAATAGTGCGGGAACTTTTGCACTATTCTTTGATTTATATTTTAGTACCCATGTACAAAAATTTCGAATTAAGGAAGGAAAACTTCAAATTATCAAAGATTGTTTTGACATTGTATCAAGTCGAAGTTTCATTGACCGACGCAAAACTATTTTCGATGAAATCGGATTAAGGAAGGTCGAATTATCCAAGTCCCACCGTATCATGGAATTATTGAAATGTCAACACACAAACATAATCAATATATATTAGTAATACTTCCCAGTATATAGGTACATTCAAATATTCACTGTACTAAAACAAGGAAAGCTGCATTTAGGAAGGTTGAATGTACGTCATTGTATTACCCATTTTTCAAACTAAGCGAAATTTAAAATAAACAACTGTTCACTCAATACAAATAGAGTGAGAAGATTTGTTACTTCTACTAACCTCATTGCGGTTTGAGCTACAAATACACCTTGTACGGAAGTGTGGCTCAATGTGGCAGCCACTCACTTACATTACACAGAGTTGCGGAATCAAATCACAACAAAGTTGATTTGCATTCAAAGGTGCCACAATGAGAAGGTCAGTAAGTTTACTGGCGCGTAAAAAGAAAAGAAAAGAATTCCAAGCCAGACTAAATTCTGGCATCTTGAAAGTCGTTAAGTATATATTATTAGTAGTCTATTATTATTATTATTATTATTATTATTATTATTATTATTATGCCGACAGTAGTGGCTACGCTGGCTAAAGCGCAGTGTTAGGTCATGGGGCCAAGCTCTCTGCTGACTCGGTAGACGCGTGGGTTCGAGCCCCACCGTCGGCCGTCCTTGAAATGGTTTTCCGTGATTTCCCATTTTCAACACTAGGCAAATGCTGAGACGGTACCTTCTGACAGGCCACGGCCGCTTTCTTCCACATCCTTGCCCAGTTTCATTCGCCTTCATCCAATCCATCTCTCATTCCGACGCGCAGGTCGCCCACGGGCGTCGACTAGAAAGACCTGCACTCGGCCTCTCAGGAGGTCACACGAAAAAAAATATATTATTATTGTGGCGGGAATCAGGCTAATTTCTTCTAGGTCACAACACAACTGGTACGTGCGATACTTAACACTAAATTTGTTACGTCTATTGTACACAATTTTTACAACTGTACAATTCTCACGCAGCAGGCTTCCAAGTCAACAGTTCACAGTTCTCCTCTGCTCTGTGGTGCTCCGTTGTGAAGTTCCCGCCAGAGTTCCTTTTCGTAGTCTCCTGTCTGAAACCTCGCGCCGCGCTGAACTCAAGACCTTCATTGTTGTCCAACTGCTGAGCACACACAACACTCCGTTGGCACAAACACTCCTACAAGCGTTCTGGTTCACTCTTCCCTTCACAGCATACAATGTCGGAACCGTATTGGACTTCCACCCACCAAAAGCTGTTAGACACTGCTCGCACTGGACGCTCTCGGCTACAACTCCTCAGCCATTATTTACCTGCTAACGGGATATCTGGTAGCTTCTCGTCTACTCCAGGCCTATTAGATGATCTCACTGTGTCTCGAACTGTGTGATAATCTGTTTACACCCAGCCATTTCCAGAACAGAACCAACGAGCAAAACCCAGTGCGTCAATGGCCTTGCGTGACCCAAAGAAGCCTTTGTTCAGCAAAGGACAGTCCCGCGGCCAACAGGAAACTCCACCCTCAGTCTATACAGCTGGGTGAATCTAGCACATTATGATTATTATTATTATTATTATTACCTTCGTGTTTATTATGGGCAATCTCCAGTCTTCTAACTGTACAATTGAGTTGAGACTTTGAATCCTGGTTGATAGGAAGGCTCGGAATGTTCCGTGTAATCCCTCTCTTCTGGCTTGTCGGTGGCAAGAATAATCTGCACCTCTTACTCCGTGCATGTCGCCACTCCATGGTTCGTTCAGCGCTGCCAACCTCAGCTGAAATAAAAGATACAAATTAAATAAAGAAATACAACAACTACAGTTCAATCACAATTATACACTTTTCAAGGTAAATAGTAAAATATAATGGAGGCAATAATTGCGAGAAACTTTGAGGAGGACCTATTTGACCGAACACTAACGACATTACTTTGAAGGAAGTAAAGTATTGTATTTTACTTGTGTGATATTCCTGCACACTAGCGGTATGCAACCTTGTAGTACTCTGCACCTCATGTCGTAGTGACTAGCATTGTTGGCTGTCACTGTGGAAACCTTCATAGGTCAGATTCCCGGCTCTGCCAACAAATTTCATCATGGTATGAAGCCTTGAATAAGGGTTACTCTATCTCGTGAGGTGAAACGTAGAAGAGCTGTGTTTGACTTCTACATTAGCCATCCTAGAAGTGGATTTCTGTGCATTCCTACTTCGACTCGCGGCGAATACCGGGTTGCTACCTAAAATAATGCTACAGCCGCATCCTATCCAAACCCCAGTACCAATTACAAATACACACTCTAGTGCTCTAATAATGACACAGGTTAAAAGTAAGTTTCCAAACAAAGCCAAGTACGTTGACGCCAAGTCTCAAAATTAATCAATGACTAGCAACGTTCAGAATAGGCGATTTTTATTTAGACTAACATTTGCAACATTAATTCGAAAGAAAACAGCATTTATTGTTTTTTATTTTGTAACGATTCTTATTGAGATAGCTGATGCATCACTGCATGAGTGTGCAGAAGGCATGCAGCATTTAAAGATGCTCTGATACATGCACGCTGCAATCAGCTGTCAATTTAGTTAGTTATTTTATTTTTAAGGGGCGGAAATACGAGGTCATCTGCCCCTATAGCTGGCACATTCCCTTGCTTTTGTTGTACTCGTAGCTGTGTCATTTGAGGGGCTTGGACATCGTGGTCAATTAGCCCCGTGTGTCTGATAGCCTGTGTTAATGCCATGACTGCAGTAGTGTGTGTATTTGTAATTCAGGTGAGATTTGCGAAAGAAGCGTCTGTGGCACTAAGTTAGGAACCATCCCTGTTCATGCAGGAGTAGAAGTGAGAAACCACGTAAAACCACTTCCAGAATGGCTGAGGTGTGAATTGAACTCTTCTCAGTTTAGCCTCGCATGGCTGAGTGTACCCCGTTCCAGCTGAGATTAGCACCAGCCACCCCTGGAATTTATCTTGGTGGTGCCAGCAAATTAAAATTCTTTAATCAAATCGTTTCGAAGTCGCAAGTTCAGACAAAGAATATTTTATAGTGTTTTATGAAATATCAGTATTTATTTGCGTAATTGTACAAGCCGCGCACTAAACTTTGACACAATTTCAGTTGCCGTCGCGATATAAACAAGTGAAAAGAACTGGAACACCTACTGTAGGTCAAGACTACCTTGCATACAGACATAACGTGGTAAGGATATCCACTGCATTACATATATATATATATATATATATATATATATATATATTGTTACGTGCCACCCCCCTAGTGGCACTTTTGTTAACTGGATTACGGTGGGTTGAAGCACAACACAGGTTGTTCCTTTAAATGAAATAATGAACTTTATTGCGGCCAGAACATACACCACTCATCAGCAAATACAAGCAATTGGAACCTTACTCCAGTTTCCTCAAGTCTCTTCCTTGAGCGCTCTTGGCCCTTTCACTTGTCAACAGACCACAGAAGTTAATCCGTCCTAATGAGTACGGTGGCCTTGACAGAAACTACCTGCTCCTCTCACTTATGTACACCGACTACAGTTATTTACGATCACTTGCTGCAGGCTGTTCACAAGCTGGGAGAAACAATGTCACTGGATTTCGTAACTCGCACGGCACTTCGTCACCACACTTCTGTCGCTCGGGAAAACACGCACTAGCTCAGAAACACACACCCACTGAAAGCTCGGTCCCCTCACTGTTGAAGCCGCTTATATAGCAGGCTGGTGACTCAATGAATTCTAGAATCGTCCAGGACACACGGCTTCTCGACATTTCCTTCACTGGGTGGGTCACGAATATTCTGGACCATCCCTTTCACTTCGCAGTCCGTTGCGTAACGCGCACGTAATACACAGAGGCAGAGCACACACAGCCCGGGGGAGCTGTGACTCATGCGGCGAGCGACAAAACAAACTCACAGCCGTAACAATATACACCGCGGACAGGCCAACAAGGACCACGCAAATATCACTTCTTTATAGGTCTAGTTTCCTTCTTTCTCTTCCAGAAGTCTTTCATCCTGGTCGACTGTGCAGCTCTTCTTTCAGCAGTCCATTCTCCTCTGTTGAGATTTTTCTTCTCCCCGACAAGAATTTTGAGACCTAAATTTTTTTTCTGTACTCTATTCGATTTAGACTATCTTCTTCAGTAATTTTGAATTTATGAAGTTCTTCTTTCATTTGTTTTACATAGCCTCCTTGTCCTTTATAGTTCCAGATTTTATCAAAAATTTGTTTGTTAAACCTTGAGCAATCCATGCGGACCATATGTCCGTAGAACTGAAGTCGCCGTTTTCTGATCATCACTTCAAGGTTGTCGATTTTACTATAAATTTCTGCATTCGATCTCAGTCTATAAGCTTCCTGTGTTTTCCTAGGACCATAAATCCTTCTTAAAATTCTTCTTTCTATCTCGAGCAAATTCTCCATTCCGGTTATATTTGTAGTTTCCATGCCGTACAAGATGACTGGTCTAACAACAGTATTAAAATGTCGTAATTTTGCATTGATAGACAGGTTCTTTTTATTGTATATATTTTTTGTACAAAAATGTAATCTTTCCAATTTCCAATTACATATAATTAAATACAAAAATAATTTACGACGCACTTGCAATGCCACCAGAAAAGTTAACAAAGCTGAGAATGTGTATTGGCGCTCTGGTAGGAGTATATGTGTCGCCAAGATTAACAAACAAAACACTGCAAACTCACTGCAAAAATTCTGGATTATTACATCACAAAGATGGATGTAAAAAAGGCGCTGGATATCTAACAATAAATATGTAGTGACCAGATAGGCTATAGTTAAAAATCACTAAATTGGGAACCCTGGAGCTGAGTCTTCTGCATTGTGCTGTCATATGTAGCAGTCTAGTGCTTGCAGTAATTCTGAATTGCGTCTGCTATATAACCTATTGGACTCAAAATCCCGTGGCACCACATCCTATGAAGGGCCCTGGTCTACTAATATACCGCTGCACAGTCATTCAACCAACAGATTGCGAGGTGCGTCGGTTGTCTCGGCTGTCAATCGTGCTCTTCGTGACCAGTGCACTGCCTCACTATCAGACAACTTCTCAATTGACCTCATGAGTCTTGAGTGCACCCCGTTTTAGTCTTCTCATAAGTTTCCAGAATCACCGATGGAGCTGGGAATGGAAACCGCGGCCTCCGGGTGAGAGACGGGCGCTACCCCAACAACACTCTAGTGGATGGAATTCAAGAGTTGCGTCAAGCAGCCACTGGCTCTATCTCAGTCCAACACAACAAATACAAACCCAGGCCAAAGCAATCTTGAATACAATGTGCTATTTTTGGAGGTGGTGCCAGTGAGGTCTGGAACACACAATCAAAAATAATAATGATCTAATTGGATAATATTATCGATGTTAGGTCCCTTTTAACTTCTGCGACTTTAAGAGACGCCGGGGTGCAGGAATTTTGCCCCGAACGGGATCATTTACAGATGCATCGATTGGGAAGAAGACGGCCGTGGCCTAAGGTTGGGGTCCATTCTGGCGTTTCCTCAATTCAATAGTTGAAATAATATTTCAAAAAAAACTGTTTGGAATTTTTATTTTACGAAAATTGGTTTTAGGAAGGGTAAACTTAAAGAAAAAATGGATCATAAAGAAAACTTAAGAGGCTGTCCGCTCTTTTAATATTTTGGTTTATTTATAACAATTTTGAGCAAACATTTACTGATAAATAACATTTGCTGATAGAAGTATTCGTGTTCACTTCTGATATTTTTTAACTACGGTACTCTTCTTTTTTTAAACATTCACTGCCTCCTGATAACCAGTTCAAAGAAGACATATATGAAGTCCTTTACAAGGCTATTGCTTCCTTGTTGTCATCTAGAATATATGGGGCGTGGTGGCGCAGCGGTAAGCTGTTGGTCTCTCACCAAGGTGGCCCGGGTTCGATGCATGTGAGATTTTTGAAGTGAAATGCCATGCCCTGTGGTTTGGGTTCCACGTAAACCGGAGGTCCCGTGCCTCATAATCGCATGGTTAACGGTCACGTAAAACTAAAAGCTTCCATTCCTTCCTTCTAGAATATATCCAAAATGGTTTTTCATTCGGTCAACAAATAACAGTGAAGACCAATTGGGCGGTGAACAGTAAAATATTCCACACAAATACCGTAGCTAAAATACATGAACATTTAGTAAATCGTTCAACTTGAAGTAGTGAAGTGTTCAATTTGTTAAATTTTTGTGTAGAATGAATAAACTTCTTAACCGAGTGTGTGGATCTTGCTGACTTACGAAGAAACCTTCGTTTTCAGATGACACTCAAACTTATATTAGCCGATGACGCGGTGGCTGCTGGTCGCGTTATCCGCTTTATAAGTGAGAGTGGGTTAGGGCCAGCAATCTAAATTATCCAGTGTAAATTGTCTCAACGACTTGTTCGTTTTTGAATGATAATTTTTTGTTTTTCCGTAATTTTTCTTTATTTTTCTAATTTTTATTTTTATTTAATTTTTGTTTGTTTTGTTTTATTAATTTTAGGTCTTTTTAATTTTAGGTGTTCTCCTCAAAATTTTAAATTTAATTCCGAAAATTTTATTCTTTAATCTGTAATAAGATGGGCAGATGACCTCGTAGTTCCGCCCCTAAAAACAACAATAACTAACTAACTAAATAAACTTCAACCTCCCAAGATAATTGGGCTTCCCTATTGCCTGTCGACCGACTGAAGAGCAATAAGGTACAAATATAAATATGGATTAGGAAAAATGACCAGATCAGTAAATCAATAAGGCTTACAAATCGTGCGAGAGATGGTCGAAGTTGCCCGTCGATCAGTTTGAATGACTCGACTGCCGGTTTTGCTGGCTGTGAAGTTGTTGTAGGCGGTGGTGCTGAAGATGACGGCGATGGCGTCGTAACAGGGAGGAGGGATCCGAGCTGAAATAGTAACAACATAATTTAATTTTGGGCACCATTCATATACAGCTAAAAGCACTCACTTTATGCTGTATTCTTTTCATGAAAGAGGCAATTCAGTCATATTTTGAAGAACTTTTAACACTAGGGGATAGTTAATAAATTAATAAAGTGGAACTAAAAACATCCGATAGCAACTGACTTGTAAGAATGGTCACTTCCTTTCAGAACATGGAGGGGGCACATTTGGCACAAGGCAGAAATAAAATTAAGAAAGCTTGTTTTGGAATACAGCTCAGAACTTTCATCTAGCTACCGTTGTAGCGTACATGATATAAAATTTTGAAACAACAAGATATTCCTTAAAGAGCAAAGTGCCTATTTTAAGCCTATTTTCAATTTTGAAAAAAAATAGGCTTATGAGATCACCTTTTGTCCGTGTGTGTGTGCGTGTGTGTGTGTGTGTGTGAGGTGTGTGTGTCACCCCCCCCCCCTAATAAAATCTAAACGGCTGGAGCGATTTCAATGAAACTCGGTAAGTTCATAGCAATATTCCCGGCGACCTCGACCGTGCCCTTCAAATTTTGTTACATCTCACCAATCCAACATGGCGGCTGTGCGAAATATTTCACTAGCATTCAATATCTCCGAAACTGTTACCGATATCGCCCTGAAATAGTGTACGGTGATGAAGGGCACTACTAGAAGTTCACCTATGAGACTTTCAAAAACCTGGTGACTACAAAACCAACATGGCGGTCAAGCGAAATTGAGACTTTTAATAGACATTTCTCGCGATTTAACTATCCAAACGTAATGAAACTTGGTACAGCAAATGTTTGTACACATTGCAATGCACTGGAGTCTAATTTAGTTCAATTGTTTACATAAACTCAAAATGGCGGCTGTGCGAAATATTTCACTGACATTCTATATCTCCGAAACTATTACAGATAACATCATGCAATTTTGTACGGTGATAAAGGGTACTGACACAAGTTTACTTATGTATATTTCATAAACCTGTAAAGTACAAAACGAACATGGCGACCAAGCGAATTTGAAATATTTTAATAGACTTTTCTCGTGATTTAACTATCTTAGCGCAGTGAAATGTGGTACAGTAAATGATTTTGCAGATTGTAATGCACTGCCATCTAATTTAATTCAATTGTTTACATAACCTCAAGATGGCGGCTGTGCGAAATTTTAAAATTAAGTTTCTATTCTTGTGTCGTAATCATGCGATCGAAGTGAAAGTTTGAATAATGAAGCTAGGCAATAATTGTCCTTGAATGGTACATAACTCTATGGCCTATACATATAACAATCCTGAAAGCCGAGCTTCCGAAATATTTTGACGGTTCTCAATATCTATGAATCATTTGCAGCAACCAAACTGAATTTTTTATGTTCATGGAGACTATGAACATATGTTCACCTATAGGACTTTCAGTAACCTGGTGAGCACAAATCCAACATGGCGGCGACGCGAAGTATAACTATTTAAATGGACGTTTCCCGAGAATTAACTATCCGAGTGCCGTGAAACGACGCACGTTAAATGCTTATACAAATGTTGATCCACTGGCATGTAATTTATTTAAATTGTTTGCATAATCACAAGATGGCTGGTGTGCGTACTTTTAAAATCTCGTTTTGACTTCTTGTGTTCTAATCATGCGATTGAAGTTTGAATATCACACGTACACAATAATCTTAATGTAATAGTACAAAAATAAATATCCATCCTGGCGACCATATGAAATATTTAGACGGTTCTCAATATCTACGAATCTGTTACAGCAATTAAACTGAAATTTTGTATGTTGATAGAGACAATTAACATGAGCAGGATATATGAAAATAGGCTGTATAGTTCTTCACGGAACTACTTGTTTAATTTGCAATTCAATGTCCCATTGGTACCTGTTGACATTGGTATGCAGTAGAAGTCAGTAAAATTTGTGTTGTGGTTCTTTCTTGTTTCATACACCAGCAATGCCCTGAGAAATGTAACGAGTACCTCAAGTCCATATTAAAGAATAGTCCAGAGAAGCCCAACTGTTCTGCATAACTTGCTGAACACAAATACATTAATACACTACAATGTCATACACTTAATGTTTACAGTACAGTGTTATGGGCTGTAGCCGAATTTAACAAAACATTCTTTAGCCTATTTTCATTTATGAAAAGAAATATGTATGAGTGACCCCCCTACCCCCCCCCCCCTAATAAAATCTAAACGGCTAGAGCGATTATAATGTAACTCGCGAAGGACATAGTACTACTTAGTCTGACCCCGACCACGCCCTTCAAATTATATTAAGTCTCACCAATCCAACATGACGTCTGTGCGAAATAATTCAATGGCATTCTATATCTCCGAAACTGTTAGTGATATCACCCTGACATTTTGTACGGTTATAAAAAGTACTACTAGAAGTTCCCCTATGTGACTTTTAAAAACCTGTTAAGTACATAACGATCATGGCGGCCAAGCAAATTTGAAACATACAAATGGACTTTTCTCGAGATTTAACCATCTGAGCGCAATGAAACATGGTACGGTAAATGTTTATACACTTTAAAATGCACTGACATCTTAATTTAGTTAAATTGTTTATAAAGACTCAAGATGGCGGCTGTGCGAAATTATAAAATTAAGCTTTTATTTCTTGTATTCTAATTATGCGATTGAAGTCAACGTTTGAATAATGAACCTACACAATAATAGTCATATAATAGTACATAACTCTATGGCCTACGTAGATAAAAATTCCAACATGGCGACCATTCGAAATATTTAGACGGTTCTCAATATCTACTAATCTATGATAGTAATCAAACTGAAATTTTGTATGTTGATAAAAACTATTAACATAAGTTTACATATGGAACTTTCAATACCCTGATGAGCACAAATCCAACATGGCGACGACGTGAAATTTAAATATTTTAATTGACGTTTCTCACGATCTAAGCATCGGAGTGCAGTGAAAATTGGTACGATAAATGCCTACAAAATTTCAATCTGTTGACATCTAATTTATTTCAATTGTTTTAATAACCTCAAAATTGCGGCTCGACGAAATTTTAAAATCTCTTTTTTTTATTTCTTGTTTCCTAATCATGCGATTGGTGTTTGAATAATAAACCTACGCAATACTCTTCATCTAATAGCACATAACTCTATGGCCTACATATATAAAAATCAAGCATGATGACCATCCAAAATATTTAGAGGTTCTCAATATCTACGAATCTATTACAGCAATCAAAGTGAAATCGGTATGTTGATAGAGGCAATTAACATAAGTAGGTTATATGAAAATAGGTTATTTAGTTCTTCACGGAACTACTTGTTGTCTCTCTTGAAATCTCCTGTGAAATGATCTTTATCAGAATATCTTCTAAATGCAAAAATAATTGTTCAGTTGTTATTTTCTCTCTGATATCTAAGGCTATCCTATATTATTAGGAAACCAATACATTTGGACCATTTATAATCCAGTAACTTAATGAATTGCACAGTTAAAGCAGCACGTCTCTTATGAATACCAATTTATTGTGAACTTTCTGCATTAGCATTCGATTCCATCACATGATGTTGCAATATGGCGGGTGTGTGTAAAATACATCTCATAGATTCTGGAAGCAAGGTCTCTTTCATAAGATTTCTCTTTTACTAAATATCATATCAATGTCATTGTTATATTCTGATTGACTTTAAAATTCTGAAAACACATAAGACTGCTATCGTTAAAGTATTAAATCAATGGACTATTAGCCTACTTCCAGCAGAGTAAAACTCTGGCACGATACTGAAGTGTTTCGAAGTTTCCGAATATAAAGTTATTATATTGTGAATGATCAATGTTTAAGTTTATACATTCAAGATGGTGATCGTGCGATACAATCATATTATATTTTTGACTTATACAAGTACGGTACGATATTATACACTACACAATTATATCAACGTTTCGGGATTTCAGGTCAGGCGTTTATAACAGGGACACTGCCAAACAGATGCACCAAAATTACATGATAAACTGCATAATCCCACTTTAATATGAAAATGAAAATCCACAGCCTGCTTCCAGTCTCCGACCGGGTCAGGAATGGAATGAATGAAGCCCCCATCTAGCGGCGAGGATATGAACTGTGCCGGCTTCCGAGGCCTGACGCACTCCTCTGGGGCAATGATTGAATGACAGATGAAATGATAGTGGAGAGTGTTGCTGGAATGGAATTTTGACAGGGAAAACCGGATTACCCGGAGAAAAACCTGTCTGCCTCCGTTTTGTCCAGCACAGATCTCACATGGAGTGACCGGGATTTGAACCACGGACTCAGCGGTGAGAGGCCGGCGTGCTGCCGCCTAAGCCACGGAGGCTTGCCACTTTAATATAATGTTTTGAAAATCTTAAACGTTGGCTAAGAAAGAATCACAACGTGAGCCACCTGCAGAATATAGAAAAGTGTAGTAATATACCTGTATCAGGTTTATTGAACGAACAGACCAGCATACTAATGTAGCACAAGCTCTTATTTTGTTTGCGTAATGAATGAGTGAAATGTTATTTTTGGGACTAGACACATATTGGATACGTGCTGCTGGAATTTATTTGATAGCCTGTGTTCCTGTGGTGGCTGTCGTTGTGCGTGTAATTGTAATTATTAGGGTAAGGAATTGGAGTAACCGCTCCAGGATTGGAAATACGATTCCATCCCGGCATTTACCTGGAGGGACTGTGAACGAAACTATGGAAATAATGCACACAGAATGGCCGCTATCAATGACTACTAACCTACAGGGCCTGAATGAATCAATGAATGAATGACTTAATCCATTTATAACCCTTAGGGTGGGTCTTACCTTTTTTATGTTCACCAGGTGTTATTGGCCAAATATTAAGATATTCACCGACAAACAGTATTCAGATGATTGTATAGTACAAATAAAGAACATAAAATACCTACGTCAGGGTAGATTGAGGTATGACGTGAGACTATATAGTATTCTGCAAGATTACTGCCGATTGTTCGAGTGGCCTGGAGACTCAAGAAGGCTTTTATGGATTTCAATCTTAGATAGATGACAAACAGAGGGAGGGTTGCACAAGTGAATGCATTGGTCTTCCCTTGTATTTGCCGATACTTCCATTCAAATGTCAAGGGGAGCAATTCTGGTTTGATGGTAGACTTAGGCACATGTGGAGAGAAAGAGAGAGTCAACATCATCCAATAGTACAGTTCGACCATCTAATTTGTCAAGGACTATGTATTTGGCGAATCCCTTTCTTTTTAGGCACAGATGGTGATTGTTGTTTTAAGGGGTTTACACGTCGGTACAGCCATCACAACAATACAGTTAATCAGAAATATTACGCACACACACTAAGCACAATGGGGCAACAAGATCACACTGTTGGAAAGCACCTAAATAAATTGTCGACAAAACAAATTTTACAGGAGGAAGAAATGTAATTTTATGTTACAGATGAAGCTCAAATCTCCGTCTGTAAGAAGTGTACTACCTAGATATAAAGTCTTACCGCTATATACTGCCACCCATTTATAACTCGAACCAGCAAGGCTTCCTCATCCGTAATGTAGGCAACTGTTCCAGCTGCACTCGCACTGAACATCTGTGAAGGAGAAAAACATTTCAAGTAAGATCTAAGTAACGTTATGTTAATGAATAAAATTTATGAATATTTGGTTGAAATCCATTTTGCTGTTTATGAGCTAATAGACTAATTACCCAAAAAGAACTGCAACAACGCCTCCATTGCTGTAAAACCTCGTTGTTAAAGTAAATATTGCTTTCGAGTTCATATACCAGAATACCCAGACAGTAGAATTTTATTTCCATAGATTGTAGGTGATTGCATTTATGTTCTAATGTGTCCTACATTGATAGAAGGGCCACAAATATCTGAGTAATGATATATTCTCACCTTAACCATATCCTCGGTGGTCTGGAAAGTCACTGCCCCTGGAACTAGCCCTGTGAGGTTCGTAGTGTCGGTGTCTTGATTTAGTCGACTTGGTGATCCTGGAGATTTTGGGGAACCTAGAACATTTTCACTCAATGAAAATAGACTATCAGTGTATTATTTTGGACCTACGACAGTTATCATTTACTTGCTAGAGGTAGAAAAGTAATTGCGGAGCGGAGCGTAAACTATGTTTGTAATTTCTATTGTATGGGACTCTCTTAATGTTCAGATATACGTATTTTTGTGAGAAATAGTTATGTATTTTCCTTTATCAAAGAGTGTCGAAATAAACAAAATCTTTTACTGTATTCTTTCTATAATACACAATTTCTTGGGCCTTCCGTTGCTAACTGTAAGACACACCTCGACCAAATTTTTAGTTACCGTGCCCTTTAATAGTTTCTTAAAAACCAAACCAATTTTGGCATAGGCCTACCTTTTAACACCAGCAACAAGTGGTTTATGATAGGGTTGTTTCAGTCCTGCCATGAGTAACTAATTGTTGGTAACAACTTAAAAAACTCGTTTATGTCTAACCCAATATAACCAAACATTGAATGAAGAAATTACTCAATTTGAATAGAAATTGTACTAAATGTACTTTAGGCGATTCAAGCACAGTTCTGCAAAGAGGAACTTATTGGTTGTAGGAACATTTTGAACACCTTGAATGAGTTGCCAAATATTGTCTCAATTTTGCATTAACAATCGTGACCACGATTTATGAAGGTTTAGGCAATTCCAGTACTGATTACTTGATCAACATTACGTTTAACCTCAAATGACTCACGAAGTGTTGACCTACTTTTGACCAAATATTGAACGAACAAAGTGCAATCCAGCTGAATTATTAATTAGTGGTTTAGATGATTCCAGTGTTGGCAACCGTAAGTAATAGATGGTGCCACCCTTACGGTTTGATTGAAGACTGGACTTTACACTTGTGCTACCTCTCCTCAATCCAGTCAAACATCAGTCGAGACATGTTATTTAGCGTCGATTCTTTCGTCTTTGGCCCATTGTAACAACTTCTACAGGATGTAATGGAGTATTGTACCATAACCACAATGGAGAACAAAGATTTCTGTTAGTGCGACAAAATGATTTTTGAATCAGAAACTATCTTCGAGGGACAGTTTGACTTGGAACGGTTGTGACTTGAATCTCCTTCTGGCGGGGGCGTTCTGCCACCTAACCAATACTGACGAGCATGAAGCGTGTGTATAAAGTGTAGATTTCTGATAACTTGATAACTGATGGTACACATAGACAATGCTAGTGCTGACCTAATCTAGCAGCAAGTCTTGCAATGGACGAAGTTCTAAAGGCAGGCACTCGGGATCCCCTCTCATCTGATACTGCAGGTGGACCGGGAGGACCCTGAAACGAGAAATTACAGAGCCTTATATTAGAGTAGCAGTTACAATTTTTGGAACTAGGGCACGTAATTCTCTATGGAAACCAGTCATCTCGGACTGAATCTTGAAACAATTATTGATTATTTGAATGTATTTGCGTTAGATTTTTGATGATTTTGATTAATCATTTGTGAAGATAGAGTTTGTCCATTTTTTTACACATTTTAGGTGCACATCTTTTCGAAATCGAGGCATACAATAATAAATTTCATGTATAAAACTAATTTACATATGTGGCGATACATTCAATTGCAGTTAATAACTGGTGAACAATTTCTGTTACTTTCTATGGTTTTTGAATTTGCGATTGATAAAAGAACTTAATAATTTAAGCCAAATGTTTATTTGTAGGCTAAGTATGAAATTAAAATGTTAATGCATTTCTTTCGGTACTTATGTTGATTATCTTTTTTGCTGGTAAATTACACATTTGCACTTGGATAGCGACATGATTTGGACCGAAAGAAAATTGTAACAGAACAGACAAACTCTTATATCTTTACCAATACTGAATAAATCAATTAATTTAAGAGAAATGTATCGAGATTTGGTCAGGAATTGTTAAATTGTGTAAGATACGATTGTTTGTGGTTCTTGGAAGTTTTCGAACCAGACAAATATAATGATATAGGCATTCAGGGATGCTAGTGACGGGCACAAGGATAAATCTGAGATACGGAACCCAGTCGAAAACGCTTACATCGCAACATCTGACGCTCAAGAGGGCGAAGGATAACTACTGTAGAAACATGGGTTACACGAGATTTTGACTCTTTATGTTTAGGTGTAATACTTTTAATTACCTAACAGCATAACGAACGTTTCCAAGGCACGCCATCTACGGGTGTGAGTACGAATACTGACTGGAAGAGCTAGTGCTGTAGAGATGCCATAAATAAACACACGATCCATTGCACGCCCAGTAGGAGAGTACATCTAATTGCAGTGTTTGTTTGTAGTGTAGGCTAATAATACAGTGATATGTGGAGTGTTGTATCTTACGTTGCTAGGTATCCCACTGGCATTCAGTTGTCAACCAGCTGATGGAGGCTCACCGGATTGGAAATCTGCATCTCAAATTGATCCTCGTATTTGTGACCAGCAACTCCGAATGTCTGAATCATTATCGATGAAGACACTTCGTATGCACTGAGTGATCAAACCTAATGCCCATTCCTAATAGTAAGTTCATGATGTCACCAAAAGAATTAAATGCACAGTTGCGTGATTCATGTATCTGTATCACAGAGTTTAAAAAATAGTTTTTGGAAGAACAAATGGGGGCATTATTTTGGGAGAAAAAGGAAAGAAAACGTGTCGTTGGGAAACAAATAAGCAAGCAAACAAGCAAACAATGGTCGTGGAGGTCATTTTAATCACTATCCCCTACCCCATCTTGCCCTTTCTCACCCTACTCAAGATTGGAGTGTCCGGGTACTTGGGCTTGCTATCGAATCGAATTAACTTCTGTCCAGACTACCCAAAGTTATTTGGGGGAGGGGGAACAGTCACTAACTTACTCACACACACGGACAAAAGTAGAATGCATAAGCCAATACTTCAAATGATGAATTAGGTTAAAAAGTAATTAGGTGACGTTATATTGGGCAAGGAAATTGAGGTAGCGAGTAGGACACTATATTTTCTTACCGATACTTTTAAATATCTTTGAAGGGGGCATTCCAGCTCTAAATACTCACCTGTCTGCCTGGAGGTCCTGGCGGGCCGGGGACGGGGATGTATCTCGTGGCCACTTCATTGGAACCAAATGGAGTGGGGAAGCCTGGTAATCCAGGAGGTCCCGGAGGCCCTTCTCCTGGAGGGCCCTTATCACCCTTCTCCCCCTTGTCTCCCTTCACTGCTATTTCCTGAAATTATACAAGATACTGCTGCATTGATCAGCAGTGGCTCGTCCAATAGCAATGGAAGTTCAACGTTTGTTAGCTGCATTGAGTAACGTTAAAGTTAAACCGAGGTTTCGTAAAGCTATGTCAGAACAATACAAAGTGCTGAGTAGTAGCACTATGAACAACTGTCTCAGCGAACATCCAGTCCCATACCAGTCACCGCTGGCATTAGATCTAAATAATAATCTGATACAAATATTCCGGTGGCTCGGGTTTCAAATTTCATATCTTTCGATCACCAGGCAAGTGAGATACATCTACTGTAACTGAACCAGTGAGAAATCAAATTTGCTTTGCTGTTCGTCATGGAATAAGATTAAAATTATTATTATTATTATTATTTTTCTCCATTAGGGTCTTCTGAGGACCACGAACCAATTTCAATGTTTAGTCCTTTGTAGTTCTTTCTTCTTCCTCCAGTGCTCCTTCATCTTTTCGCTGTGTGTCTTCTTTCTTTCTTCCGACCATTTTGAGCCTGTTTTCTTATATTGCCTTCCTTGGAGTCCTTCCATTCACAATACCTTTTTTGTGATAATTTCTCTCTCCAGTGCATCTTCTTCTCTTACATTGTTTTTTTTCTTTTCTAAATCTTTCTTTACTTCTTGAAATCAGGTTGTTGTCGATTTCTTTTTCCAAAGATATTTAAAAATCTGTTTTATTAACCTGCTATCATTCATTCTATATAACTGTCCGAAAAATAACAATCGCCTCTTCTCTATTGTCTCCGTTATGTTTCCAATGTTCCGATATATTTCATCGTTACTTCTTAATTTCCAAAACTCTGTAGTTCTTAGTTGTTCGAGAATTTTGCGTATAATTTTTCTTTCTGATACTTCTAATTTATCCAATCTATAATTTAGTATTAGACATTCACTGGCATATAAGCATTCTGGTTTAATTACTGTTCTATAGTGCTGTTTTTTCAATTTCTTAGATAAACATTTTTTGTTATAGATATTCCTAGTTATACCATATGCTCTTTGAATCTTGTGCACTGTTTCTTCTACGGCAGATTTTTCTAAGCCTTTCTTCTGAATTATTTCCCCCAAATATTTGAACTTATCTACCCTCTTAATATGACCAATTTTTGTTATTAGGGTATCTGGAGCATTTTTAGTATTTGTCATAAATTTTGTTTTTTCTACAGAAATATATAAACCTGTTTTATATGGCTATCTCTTCTAATAGATTGACTTGTACTGCTGCATGAGCTATGTTTTCAGAAAATATGGCAAAATCATCAGCAAATGCCAGACAATTACTTTAACACTACTGGTTTTTTTCTCCCTATTGTTATAGGTGATATATTCTGCTCCTTCAATTTCTTATTCCGAATTCTTGCTATTATTATTATTAAAATATTATTATTAAAATTATGTTGCAAAATACTCAATTTACAAAATTTCAGAAAGATTGTACATATTTCATGAACTTCACTTCTCGCTTCCCACTCATTTGTTTTACGTGTAACTTGACAATTAATTATTGAATTGAATTACTACGATTTGATGAAGAGAGGTGGAAATGGGAAAAGAAATTTATTCATTCTGATTGTGAGTGCAAGCAGAAAGTTTAATTCAAGGAAAAACGTTGAGAAATTATTAAAAAAAACTAACATTTTTCATGAATACGTTATATTATTATTATTATTATTATTATTGGTTTATACAGTACATATAACACATTTCTGGTACATTGCAACATAACTATACGGGCTTCAATGAACCAAAGTATAGTTACTGAAACTGCAACTTCTAAGCTGGAGTTTCGCTACCCATGAACTTCCGAACGATTCTGGTTGTTGTTAGAACTACTGCCTTCTGTATTAGTTTGTACAGCCGAGTATCCAGATCAAGTTCTTTAAGGCCTTTGAGCAAGGTACTTTGTATCACGCCGGTACTCGAGACAATAATAATAATAATAATAATAATAATAATAATAATAATAATAATAATAATATCGTATGGCCTCGGGTGCCGGGTGCAAGCTTTAATAATTGACACCCAGAGGGCAGCTTGCGTGTCGAATTTAATACTCCTTGGAGCGCTAAGAATGTCAAGGAGGTTAGATATCTAAGCTCCTTGACGCTATACCGTTTTCTAGTAGAGAAATTAGGCGGAAAATCCAGAGATTAATTTTGCCATTATGAACACGGCCTACTGAATTCAAATGGGTTCTTTAACATGCCAACAACGTATGACATGAGTATCGTGATTTTTGTCGGCTTTCAAAAATCACTTACTATGGCCAGGAGCGAACTTGCAATCTTGGGGTTGGTAGTCCGACACGATAACCACTCACCCACCGTGGCAAGCTACTCGAGACAATGATAGGTAAGGTCTTGACACGCTCTACATGCCATTGTCTTTTGATAGGGTCGACCAATTCGCTGTATTTGCTGATCTTTTCAATGTGTTTTGACTGGAGATTATTGCTGTTAGGAATCGCAACATCAATCAATGTAGTTTGCTTGGTTTTCTTGTTTACAACCACCAGATCCGGCCTGTTGTGTGATACCGATTGGTCAGTCAAAATAGTTCGGTCCCAATACAGCTTGTATTCATTGTTTTCAAGAACATACTCTGGCTGATATTGGTGGTACGGAACTTTATTTCCTTTCAGAAGCTGAAACTTGTCAGCCAACTCCTGATGCGAGATTTTAGCAACTGCATCATGCCTTTGTTTGTGCTCCGTCGCCAGGAAATATCTGGATGCAGATGTAATATGTTGAATTGTTTCTGACTGTTGACACCCGTAGTGGCTCTTATCATCTCGTACAGCGGGATCTTCTACAATGAACTTGAGGTAGTTCCTTGTAGGGATGACATGGTCTTGAATTGCTGGCATGAAACCTTCAGTTTCTGGAAAGATCTGTCCTGAAGTGAGCCAGTAGTTTGACGCAGTTATATCAACATTTGCTTGACTCACCTCATTTGGATGTCTTCCGTGCAAAGGTTTTGCTTTCCATGCTTCCATCTTCTGAAGGTCAGTATGTGGGAGGTGATGAATCTCTTGCTGATACAAGACCAGTGGCGTTGATCTGTCCGCCTCACTGATGGCTCTGTGAAGTACAGATGACCTCGCTTCTACGTAAAAGTACTCCCTAAGGCTGACTATCTGTCGTTTCATCTGGTTATCAATGTCAACGAACCCATGTCCACCTAGGCTTCTGGGTAGAGTCAATCGCTCTATTGAAGATCGTGGGTGGTGTTTCCTTCCTTTTGTGAGCATCATGCTCATTTTTCGCTCAAGTCCTTCGATGTCCGTTTTACACCATTTGATTATGCCAAAGGAGTAGCTCAGCACAGGTACAGCATACGAGTTAACAGCTTTCACTAGGTTTTTGTTGTTCAAGTGCGTTTTTATTATTTGTTTTAATCTTTTGAGAAATTCACAGGACAGATAATTCTTTATTGACACCTGGTCAATATGCTTATCTTGGTTTACTTCTAAGTATTTGTAGGTGTCTTCTGCCATCATAGCCTTAATATGCTGTCCATCTTCTAGCTCATACCCGGACTTCTGTACTTTTCCTCTCACCACCTTTAGTGTCAAGACACTTGTCCAAACCAAATCTCATTTGCATGTCTCGTGAGAATGCTTCAACTATTCTCAGCAAGTTTTCCAGATGCTACTCTGGTTCGGCATAGAGTTTAAGGTCGTCCATGTATAGCAGATGATTTAGCCGAGTACCAACTCTCTTTCCAATCTTGATAGAAAAGCCGTAGTGAGTAGAGTTAAGCTGGATAGATAAAGGATTCATTGCCAGGACAAACCATAAGGGGCTAGGGGAGTCTCCTTGAAAGATGCCTCTCCGAATCGATATCTCATCTGTTCGTATATCTCCGCGTGGCGTACTAAGACACAGTCTAGTTTGCCATTTTGACATAACCCTTTCCAAGAAACTGACAAATACCTCATTGATCCTATACAATCGCAGCACTGCTACTAGCCAGTCATGGGGCTCAGAATCAAAGGCCTTCTTATAATCGATGTAAGCCATATGAAGGTTTCGGTAATTTAAGTGTGCCTGGCCACACACAACAACTGAGTCAATTATTAGTTGTTCTTTGCACCATTTTGAACCCTTTTTACAACCTTCCTGTTGCACGGCAATTAAATTGTTTCTTTCACAGTGTGCATTATCCTGCTGGCCAGGCATGATGTAATGATCTTATACAACGTGGGCAGACATGTGATGGGACGATATTTTGAGGGATCCCATGTATTCTGAAGATCTTTTGGAAACAAATATGTGATGCCACGTGTGATGAATTCGGGCAAGCTATCAGGATGAAGGATGGCACCATTAATTAACTCACCTAGTCGATCGTGGATGCTCCAGAACTTCTTATACCAAAAATTCTGAATCTGGTCAGGGTCAGGGTCTTTCCAATTCACTAAGTTGTTGATAACTTCCTTAATATCATTTGTGGTGAATTTCTCGTGCTGCATTTGCTCAAATCTTTGGGAAGCTTGCTATTCTTCTCTTACCCAACTTGATTTAGTGTCATGATGAGATGGTGTAGACAGTTGTTTGCCCCAAAATTCTTCAATTTCTTCTTTAGTCGGATAGTTTTTGTCCGCAGAAACCTTTATCTTACCCAGAGTCTGATAGAATCTTCTCTCTGAGTTGGCGAAAAGGAATTTATCTTTCTTCCTCTTCATACTCTCCCTATACTTTGCAAGTCTGGCGGATAAAACAGACAGCCTTTGTTTCAAGGTATCTAAGCACTTTTCAGGTGTTGAATTCGGTACATCTCGCTGTGTGTGGTCTGTGTTTTGCCTCATTATATGCTCAGATTTCCTCAGTACTTTTCTTGTTCTTGTACCACGAACATATTGTGTCATTCTAGCAATATCTGCCCTGAGCTGTTCAATCCTTCCAACAAGTCTTCTTTCCCAGTTTGGCATCGATGGCATTTGCTTTTTCCTTTCATGGTGTCCAATACCCATAGCTCTCACAACAGTTACTGCACCACAGTAAATAATAGTATGAAGGGATTTCAGATTGGCAGATCCTTCAACATGTTCCGGTAAAACATCCCGATTCATGATACTCAGTATCTTTGTCAGCTTTCTTGAACCATTGACTTTCGGCATTTTCGGCCTGCAATTTGTATCAGTTCCATAAAACTCTATAACTGTAGTCATCATTTCATTCTTCAACTTTCCAATTTGGTGATGATCGATACTTTGCATGGAAACTGGATCTACTTATTGAAGGTTCTGGCTATCAGCTTGTGCCGACTCCAGTTCTTCAGGAAAACTGTTCTGAGTATCTCCATTCACACCTTCCTTCTCACGCCGTACCTCTTCTTTAATGGTGTTCATTCTGGCTTCAGGGATAAGATTATTCCGGAGAATTGCCCTGTATTCATCAGATACTCTCTGTTCGGTCACAGTTAGTTCAGGGTAAAGCAACCGAAATTCAGAATGTAAGCGTTGCCTATAACCAACTGAATTCTGCCCGAAGTCAGTAACCCTAAAATAGTGCGTATTATGGCTTCATTCATGACATTTGTCCATTTAATACGCTGACGTGGCAGTCCTGCCTGGGTGAGCACAGGTTGAGTTACCTGTGCAGCACCTTCAGCAGGTGAAGTACTAGATAATGATTCACTTCGCTTTTCAGGCTCATCTTGCAAACGCTTGTCGGCTCTAGTGATTTCGAGATCTTTCCCGGTAGGGACCCGCCTGTTCAGCCCTCTACCACCGGAGGCTCGCATACTGTCACGTCCAGCACCGGCTCCAGACGTGCCCTGGCGCGCGTCAGGCAGCGGCATTTCATCCGAGGCATTACTATTATTATTATTATTATTATTTAGTCTAGGAACAAAGTAACGGTCAGCTTCGCGTTTTGCTTATAATAGCTTTGTTTTATTTCATGCCCTTACTAGTACTGTATGTAGGAGCAGATGGCATTGTAGTTCCGCCCCTTAAAACCTCAATAACTAACTAATTACTAGTATGCGTCTTTGCAAATGATTGCGACTAGAATGAGGAAAGCACCCTATAATATGCAGTTATTTCTTATACGAGACATTAACCTGTACTCAGAATAAGGAAACTCGTCGGGAACCATCCTGAGACCGGACGCTGAAACTCGCTTCAACCTGACATTTAAATACACTTAAATAGAGCTTTGTGTAGATGTGAAAACGAGAAATGGATAAAAATATACATCAAGTTAGCTCTTGTTAAAGTAAGGATTCAAACCTCGATGAAGGAAATCTCGAGTCAGAAGCTAATTTCCTGAGATCTGTCACTGGATATTGTTACCAATCTCATAAGAATCATTATGGATAATACAATCGGAACCAAGTATGTACAAAGAAGTGAAAATGATTAACGACTTACGGCTAGTCCATACTTGTGAAGAACTGGTTCTCCCTTTTCACCTTTCTGTCCTGGAAAGCCTGGAGGTCCTGACGAGCCCGGTCGTCCCTGTAACAGTAAAGAATAATCGTTTCGTCGTAATACGCCACGGATCAGGGCCAGACAACTCAGTGCTCTATGGAGAAACAGGGACAGCCTTTGAATACCCAGCATTCCCTGCTAAAACATGCGACAAACAGGTAGTAGTGGCGCTCCGACCGGCAACACTTTATAATGCAGCTTGGCGACAATGTACTTCATATTATGATACTGCATTATGTTGTGAAGAATGGTTAAGAAATGCTTGTGGAGTACATATTAATATGTTTCAGGTGCATAATACAACTTACTCAGAGAAATCTATTTTTGATACAAAATACACTGAAAACATTCCTGAAAATACAAAATACTTTCAATAAAATATGCTTCTCTTCCATACATATTTTTCAAAATAACAATACTGTATATTAGTTACTATCATACGCACGTTAACGTGCAAAGCCGTAGGGTTCAAGCCTACTCATCGGTGTTCGCATATATTTGTCCTAGGACGAACATACAAGCATGATGTCATTAATATACCCTTCTTCATCACAATACATTTTATTCCCATAAAATCTTATTCCACGTATCGTTTAAAATGAAGTTAATCTTATTGATCTACTTATCCATCATGTAAAATTAAAGTTTTATTTAGAAAGAATACGTATAGCTTTGTTCGATGATGAATGCATAACGTATTGTGATAGAGTTCGGCAAGACGCGTGGGTAGACTTTGGTTCAACGCAGCACGATCAGCGGGACTCTGGTGGTAGAAACCTGAAGTGGTAGTGCGGTAAGCGTTGAACTGTGAAGAATGTATGGACTGCACTGAGTACTGTGGTTACCCGCGCACAGGGAGGAGTGTACTGTGTTAAGTCGCATCCTGAAAATACTGGTTAAGGGGCAGATGACCTCGTAGTTCCGCCCCCTTAAAACAACAATAACTACTAAAATACTGGTTAGGTGCCGATAACCCCGATGTTAGGACCCTTAAAGCAACAATTATCATCATCATGTAAATACGGCTGTATATATATAGTAACTAAATCATAAATTTAGTGTGGGTCATACACGCTACTAGTTGTGTGTGTTCATTCACGAGTGAACAATGAAACCCGACCCTATTATTACGAAACACAGTATCTCTAATAAGATTACTTCCTCACATTATTGTTTCGTACTCACCTTGAGATGCTTTGAGAGCAAGAACAGAAGAGAATATTATTAATTTTGTCTCACTAATCTATCATTATATTAATGTACTACGATGTAATTCAGTTTATTGAGGTCAATTGCCTGTTACCTTCTTCCTAATATTTTACCTTAAATTCTTTTAAGGGAGAAGATAAAGCTTCAAAAGCGAAAAGAATAACTAATTTAATATTATGATTGTGCCTGTCATATTTCTTGTACAATAATTATATACATTTCCGAAGAAAGACACACATCTTACTATCAGGAACACAGTTCTACATTTTAGCCTACTTTCGATATTTGCAAAAAAATGAAACTAGACTTATGAGTTCTACACGGGCCAAAAGTTGTGAGTCTGTGATTGTGTATATCTGTCCCCATCCCCATTCAATTCAAACATGACGAAACTGAATCTAACAAAATTTGGTACAGAGGTAGCACTAGCAAAGGACACCTCAGTCATGTTTAATATCACTGCCATGGCGGCCACCCAAATGCTCAAAGCTTAAATCAAATTACGACTAACCTAATCATCCGATCTCTACCAAATTTTACAAAAATGTACCGTAATGTGGGCAGTGCCTTTTTCCTACACTACCGGTACAAGGTCATCAGCCAAATAGTTTCAAATTGGCGGAATCATGCAAGTATTATAGCCTAACCGTAACATACGATTCAACAAGACCCGGCCTCACCAAATCAGTTTATCGTAGAGAGGCTGGTTTAAACTGTCATCAAGGGAGTGACCCGTAGGATATCAGCACCTTATAATAGAATTATTATACCACAGCAGTTCAGGCCAATCGAGCCATATCGTGCTGGGCCGTGCCGTTCCGTTTGGTCTAAATGGAGGCTATTGTTTGCTCGCTAGTCCATATTTTAAGTGAGGATTCAATCAATCAATATATAATATAGCATGTTGTTATTCCGCAAGCTACTACAACCAACATACAATTATACTCCTTGAAAAGAACAATGCATTATGACTATACCCATGCATTTTGGAGAAAGTGGGAAATTATATGTTCTTTACTTAACATCTTGTAAAAATTCAAATCGTAACAATCTTTAAGCACTTTTAAAAATGTGGTCCTTGCTCTGAGCTTATCTTCACATTTTCCCCTAATATCTCCCAAATTTATAGGCATTTTTAGACTATTCTATATTTATAGTGGATGATAAAGTTTCAGCTAGAAGTGAAACTCCCTCAGATCTGTTTGGCATTAATTATTAGTCTTTCTATAAAACATTAAACGTATTTCTTGAGCTTGCTCAGAATTAAAATTAAATAATAACGCTTAGTTCACAGATATGTAAATGAGTAAGACTCATTTTGTAACTGTAGGTTTAACAATCCCTTTATAAAAAGAAAACTCCCAAAATGCTATAAATAAGGGAGATGTAGGAGAAGCGGTGAAGGTGAGCACAAAGGAAGAACCAATATTTGAAAAAAGGATAAGATAGTTACAATTTGAATTTTGAACATTTAGAACTTTGGTTCTAATAGTAAGATGTGTGTGATTCCTTGGAAATGTATATGGTTGTTGTGCAAGATTTATCCCTCAGTATGCCTGACTTCGTGGGGGAAGTAAAGACGGCGGTAAAAGAAGCTTTCACTAGATTTGACTAATGCTCTTAGGTTCCTGCGTTCGTCGCCAGGAGCCTACGGCAGTGGCATCTAGTAACCAAGTCTATAACTAGTTGTCGTGGACGGTGGCATTTGGTAGCAAAAGTAGGAATAATTTGAAAATTGGATGTCTGCAGTCCTTACATTAATTTAAAACATATAACACACACTAATACAGCCATCACAATTAACACCGGTTATCAGACAGATTCTACACACACTCAAAGTGCACGGGGCTACATGACCGCGTTGTCGCAGCTCCTAAACTGAGGATTTATGACAGGTACAGTCATTGTCGGGCTCTTTAAGCTGTATGTTACCCATTAAAGAATAATTCTGTTATTTTATTAATTCTTATTTCAATATTATTGTGTAAAGAAGAAATTTAAAACATGTGCCAATAGAAAGGCATTATGATATTTCAAAGGTGATAAGGGCATTGCCTGTTGTCACTTACCGTCCATCCTGACATGAAGGTCTCTCCCACTACCCCTGGTTTGCCGGGAGGACCTACTGGTCCAGGAGGTCCTGGATGACCTCGATGACCTCTGCTCCCAGGTTCACCTTTCTCTCCCTTCATTGCAACGAAATCATATGCTGCGATCTTCTCTGGTCCCGGGGGACCTCGTTCTCCACGTTCACCCTTTATTCCTTGTCGTCCAGTTACGCCTTCTTCTCCATTTCTTCCAGCTTCACCTTTATCACCGGGAGGTCCCTGGAAATAGGCCTAAATTGTAATTAAAAATAAACCTAGATTTGTATCGGCTTTCGAGTATGGCCTCTATTGAGTCAGATCCTCTATAAGAGTAAACAATTAAAATAAGTTCACCATGAGGACACAAACCCAAATCCCCTACATTTTCATCACCAAGCAGGGTGACCAAAGGACGCTCATTAGTTTCAGCTATTAGACTATATCAAGAGTGCACACATGAGCTAATTTCGGTCGTAGATAATGCGTGGTATAACAGGTCCACACCCCTTCCCCGGATGTCAAGGATTAAGACACAAATCCCGATGACCTTCTCATAATCCACTCTTACGCTAGGAAATAATAGTCGTCATATTGTCGATTTAGAAGAAGTGTGACATTAAATAGCAAGCACCAGAGACATGAGGATTGTTACTGCGGATACGTTACTGCTGCTGTTGTTATTGCTGTTTTGTATGAGGGACTTGGAACATCCTTGGTCATCAGCCCCGGGTACTTTGGTGTGTGTTGAATTTGTCTGAGAGCTTGCGCTTCTGTGTTAACTGTTGTAGTGTGTGTAAGTGTAATTTTGAGGGTCTGGGATGTGGTAGATGCCCCAGGAGTTGAAAAAAGACACTATCCCGTCATTTGCCTCGAGGGTGTGTAGAAAACTCAGGATATTCACTGTCAACACCGGGATTCGAACCACCGATCTCCTGACTTGCTGCAGATTCCCATCGCTGTTGTGATGCGGATATCGTTGTTGGTGATTATTCATTTAATAGCATTGCAACATCGCGGTCATATAACCCCGTGTTCTTTTGGGTGTGTGCATGCGTAATCTGTCTGATAACCTGTGTCATTGTGATGCCTGTTTATCATTACATTTATCAACATTGCACTTACGGGTAAAGTCTTGTGTCAGGTGACCACTGATATTGTTCTTGAATATTGTTACGAATGCTAGACAGTTTCGTCACCCGCGCGTGACTCAGGCCGCCCCAGGCTGTCCCAGACTGTGTGTCACCAGCGCCTTACGCAACAGGGCTGTTAGAACAAAAGGGCACGGTCTAGAACCCACGCAGCCCACCCAGAAATGGAACTCTCGAGAAACCGTGAACCCTGGCCCGCTCTCGAAGCATCCATTGAGTCATCAGCTCCGATATATAAGAGCGACCCTGGCCGGTGAGCACGGACTGTGTTTTTGAGGAGTGTGTGTGTTTGACTGTGCGACAGAAGTATTGAGGCGAAGTACCGAGCGAGTGTGTTTTCCAGTGCGACGGAGGGTAATGTGGTGGATTGCGAAACGCAGTGGACTGTTCCCTAGCCTGCGGACGGCAAGACTGTGGCTTGTTTACAAGAGGAAGAGTGCAGCTATTTCTCTCCAGGACACGGGTCTACCTCATTAGTGAGAGATTAACTTCTATTAGTGAGTGAAAGGAGGTGAGTGAATTCCATAAGGGAGGAACTTGACTGAGACTGCTAATTGGTTTCCAAGTGTTTATTGTGTGGTGTAACTTTCTTGACCTGTAACAAAGCTATATTTCTTTAAAGGACCAAACTGTGCAGTGCTTTTAACCACTGTAATCCAATTAACGAACGTGCTACTAGGGGTAACAATTAACAATATGTATGAAGCAAATACAAGTGAAGTGAGACTGTTGATCAATCATGTAAATACTAATTAAATAGCTGTATCACACCGACAGAACAACATTAATACTATCAATATCGACGGATATAATTTGAGCAACTCAAAATGTTTCAAGCACCGTACCTAATTATTGTAATACCTCAAAACAAACTGGCGTGGAGAGTGGCCTTCGGTAACGAATTACATGTTCAAACTATTTCACGGCGTGTTTAGTGCAAAGCGTTATAAAAATATTTCCGTTTGCAGGTGTTGCTGCAGCTTATATGCATCGTATATGGATACCCTGGGCGTTGAATGCTGAACAAAAGAGATACAGTCAGTCTGAGAGACTAGACTTTATATCATTTCAAATGACGCATGCTACAAATGCTACACATGTTAGAAAGGCTCAGGAGGGCTCTTTCAACAAACTCCATTACCCATTATCTTAGGCTTTCCGCGGGGCACCTCTTTAAGGGTCACCCTGTATTTGAGTCTGACATCTTTTACAACTCTTTAAGGGACACCCATTTTTTAAATCTGATATCTTGCAAACCTCTTTAAGGGTCACCCTGTATTTGAATTGAATCTAACATACTGTACACCTCGTTAAGTGTCACCCTGTATTTTGCTCTGACATACTGCACACCTCTTTAGGAGACACCCTGTATTCTTATCTGGCATCTTGTATATCTCTTTAGAAGTCACCCTGAATTCTTGTGTGACAACTTGTACACCTCTTTAGGAGTCGCCCTGTATTCTCGTCTGACATCTTGTGCACCTCTTTATGAGTCACCTTGTATTCTTATCTGGCATCTTGTATATCTCTTTAGGAGTCACCCTGTATTCTTATCTGGCATCTTGTACACCTCTTTAGGAGTCACCCTGTATTCTTATATGACGTCTTGTATATCTCTTTAGGAGTCACCCTGTATTCTTGTGTGACATCTTGTACACCTCTTTAGGAGTCACCCTGTATTCCTGTCTGACACCGTGTACACCTCTTTAGGAGTCACCCTGTATTCTTATCTGGCATCTTGTACACCTCTTTAGGAGTCACCCTGTAGTCTTATCTGACGTCTTGTATATCTCTTTAGGAGTCACCCTGTAGTCTTATCTGACGTCTTGTATATCTCTTTAGGAGTCACCCTGTATTCTTGTCTGACATCTTGTACACCTCGTTAAGGGTCACCCTGTATTCTTGTGTGACATCTTGTACACCTCTTTAGGAGTCACTCCGTATTCTTGTGTGACATCTTGTACACCTCTTTAGGAGTCACCCTGTATTCTTGTCTGACATCTTGTACACCTCGTTAAGGGTCACCCTGTATTCTTGTGTGACATCTTGTACACCTCTTTAGGAGTCACCCTGTATTCCTGTCTGACACCGTGTACACCTCTTTAGGAGTCACCCTGTATTCTTATCTGGCATCTTGTACACCTCTTTAGGAGTCACTCCGTATTCTTGTGTGACATCTTGTACACCTCTTTAGGAGTCACCCTGTATTCCTGTCTGACATCTTGCACACCTCTTTAGGAGTCACCCTGTATTCCTGTCTGACGTCACGTACTCGCCGTCTCCCAGGAGTAAACTCAGACGCGGTGCATATGCACTGAACAACATGATGACGTCATACACGCCGTAACCGTAACCGTAACGCATAACGTTGGACCCAAGCATAACGACGAAGTCGACAAGGTCATTTGAAATGATAAAAGCACACCGGATGGCTGTTTATCTGCAGAACCTGATGCGCTTCAATGTAGAGAGCAACACATTCCTGGAGCGCATTGTTGCAGGCGACGAAAGCAACACGTTCCTGGAGCGCATTGTTGCAGGCGACGAAAGCAACACATTCCTGGAGCGCATTGTTGCAGGCGACGAAAGCAACACATTCCTGGAGCGCATTGTTGCAGGCGACGAAAGCAACACATTCCTGGAGCGCATTGTTGCAGGCGACGAAAGCAACACGTTCCTGGAGCGCATTGTTGTAGGCGACAAAAGCTGGTGCCACCACTGGGAGCCGAAATCGAAAGCGTCAACGATGCAGTAGTGTCAGCCATCGTCCCCTCGTCCCAACAAGTTCAAGAGCCAACCATCCGCTGGAAAGGTGATGCTCACCCTGTTCTTTGATTACCGGGACTCCTTGCTTATTGATGTCAAGGAACCTTGTTTCTCCTTCATTGAAGAATGGTACTGCTCAACACAGGAGAAATTACGGCATGCAATTAAGGCAAAACATCAGGGAAAACTGCGACTACAGTAGATTCGGCTGCTACATGATAACACATATCCCCATACCGCAAAGGTCGTAACGTAGAGGGTACGCCAACTTAAGTGGGAGACACTCGTGCAACCGCCCTATAGTCCTGATCTCTCCCTATGTGAATATCACGCCTTCGGTCCCTTAAAAAGGGCCATGAAGGGTCAACGATTCCTGTTTAACGAGGATGTGCATCAGGACAAGGTGTTTTACCACACGTGGATCTTCAACCTGGTGTGTCGGTGGGATGAGTGCCTGAATGCTCACGGCGAGTTTGGCTAATTGGTATACCGATTCTGGACTGTAAGGCCATCAAACGGGAACTTTTGATCACCCCTTATACAGAGTCATTATCTATGTGTGCCCCGATATACACGGCATGCTAAGCCAGCTCTGACTGCCGCAGATCGCGGGCGCGCCAGTGGTTGACGCCCTCCGCTGACTCATATCATTAGTTCACACGTGTTTTGTCATTTAAATGGACGTGTATCTGCACAGCTTAGACGTTAGTGTTGCACGTTTAGTGAGTGTTATGATTACTGTGATTGTTGGTCATACCTAGACAAAAATTCACATTGCGCGAACGTCTGTATAGCCACAATTCGTGTATGAAAAGCAGAAAATATTGTTTTGAAACGAGACGAAAATTTCGTATCAAGTTTCCAGGAAGACCTGTGCCTAATGTCAGTACAATTAGGAGGCTCGCTTAACGATTTAAGGAAACAGGCTCCGTAAATAATAAAAGAGTTGACAAACATTCTTTCATCAGAAGATGTCAGGTGTGTGTTACTAATGTGGGAGGACATTTTTAGAATCGGCTATGAGCACTGTAAGTACACATTATTGAACATGTTTGGTAAACGTGTGAAAGTGCACGCCTATCACCGGCTGAACCGGGTACGCGTGCCCGCGATCTGCGCCAGTCACTGCCGGCTTAGCTTGCCGTATTTATCTTGGCGCACACAGATAATGACTCTGTATATCAGAGAAGCAGGAGGATCTCTAGTTGGTATTAGTAAGACTGGTACCGAGCACCTGTCGAGAACAAATAACAAACTATAACTGGAAAGATAAGGAAAGAAGGAAACAAGCAAGACATTTTTATTTTATGGTATAACGTATGGGAATATTATCGATTCATGTATACAATAATATATATTCAATTTTATTATATCTTCAGAATTGCTATTTGGTTTTTAGTTCTTAGTGAACACTTCTTGATATCTGATGTTTCTGCAGCCAATGCCATAGCGGGGTATTTTAATTGAACGTCCGAAGGTTCCCCATCAAGTTCAATTTCAAGTAGTTCTAACTATGGCTACCAGAGATGCCACTGTCACTGACACCAACCGGCAAACGTTGGAAATTGATATAGCGTTTCTAACCAAATTACTTACAAATTTAGCTACGCACTACCAATTTTAGTGGTAGGTTCTTTTACATGCCATAAATCTATGACATGGGACCGCCGGCTTTACTTCCCCTCCGAAGGAAGGCATAGTGAAGGATTTTAACACTCTAAAAAAATTCGAAGACTTCGGCCCGGTTTGAATCCGCGATCTTGGTCATAGGAGTTCAGCATGCTACTGACTACGCCACCGAAGCCGGTTTTTGTTCTGAATTTAAACGTTGAATATATTCAGAAGAAATCTTTGAAAACATTTGTACTTGCTATAAAGACGTTAGATTTCAAGAAGTGTTTAACACGGTCTAACAAGGCGAAAAGTCGTTCTGAACATTCTTCACGTGTCCGTGAAAATCGACATCAGTATTGAGACAGATGCACCCGGCTGGCAAGTCATAGGACGTAGTTTCCTGGGATGCGCTCCGCTTGTTGGACGTGAGGCTGTCCTTGCTAACTATAGGCCTCTACGGTTCACGCAATGTCATTGACGCGCCGCGTATTGTTGTCGTGTTTTGTTGTGGAAAGGGCTGGACGTAAGCGAGCCGCCAGATTGATCGATAGACAGTGACATCACTTATTAGGTCCGGGGTAGCCTAGAAGCTGCGAGAGGTTTGTAATAACCCTGTGAGCGGTGGCTACGAGTCAAGTAGAGTTGAATTCTAGCAGTGACTGACAGCTGTAAACAGACGGCGACAGGTCCATTGCGGTTATGGACAGTGTGTGCAGTGATGCACACTTGTGTGAGTGAGTGCGTGTTTGTGCCAACGGAGCGTTGTGTAATATACGAGCGAGACAGCGCTGAAGGCCCTGGGTTCGACGCAGCGCTAGGACAGACACGGAGACTTCGAAGCGGGATCTTGCGGAAACTTCACGGTGGATCACCACCGAGTAGAGAAGAACTTGGCCGCCTGCTGTGTGAGAATTGTGCAGTATGTGTATATAATTGTGTTCAGAAGCTGTAATACATTTAGTTTCAACTAACGCACGCTACCAGTTGTGTATGGTTTTGTAGAGCTAACCCCGATTTCTGTCACAGCATAATAATTTTTGTGAAATGAAGTCCGTAGCATTAACTCATGGACCCGATCTGTGCTATCTCTATAAAATTCGATCAACGACTAACACAGAATGAACTAGTGTGATGGTATTCAAGGGTGATTAAATGTGGCAAACTCGTTGCCTACAAGTTAAGTATACCCTCCAGTCAACGTTCTGGCATTCCGGATCTTTAAAACCACTTAAGTTTAAGTGGACGTTGACCAAATACACTAAGCCAATTATTAAACATACTGACACCAACCTCTTAATTGTGAACACCATAAAATGCATTATGAATTATGCACCTACCCTATATAATTAATGTCTGATTAGGTCAATGACATACATCCGTAAATGTCAGCATAGGGCACAATTACTTATCAGCCAACTGAATCACACAATGAGCTCTATACTTTATCACCATGCAAAACACTCAATGCTTCAGATCTGGGCATTTTACGCCCCTGGATAACTAAATATTAATGGGATAATAAATCCTTCTAGAAACTCACCTGAAGGCCTTTTATTCCAGGTAGTCCTGGAAGAGCATCATTGCCTGCCATTCCCTTCTCTCCTTTAGGTCCCGAATCACCTTTCGCTCCCTTCGACCCCATTTCACCGGGTTCCCCTTTGACGTCTGCCATGGCTAGCAAAAAAAGTAGAATCAATAGTATTTCATGCCAACTTATGTAATCTCCAAATTAGCATACGCAGTATAATTGGAACTATTGAGTCTTCCATTCACTAAGGCAGTACACATACTTAGTTATCCTGTATGTGGACGCATAATAATGAAATTAAATACAATTGGTTCAAATGTCGTCCAAATTCGACCTGACTAGGGAAGCTCGCGACAGTGAACTCCCAGACATTACTGAAAATCGGCACACATATTTATAAGACAATAAGACATACATATGTGATGGCATTTTGTGTCCAAATCCACTCGGGATTATTGAAGACGAAATACGAGGGGTGATCAATTTAAAAAGTACGAATCGTCGTAAAACAAAAACCGGATAATATATGAATACGCCGCTTTGGGATAACGAAGGCTGAAGATATAGTGTCCGCCGTGGTACTGCGCATGCGTCGGCGCACACACTCATGACGCAAAAGAGAAGCTGACTGTTGGACGTTCCGTCCCGTCCAGTTGAAGTTGAAGCAGCAGCAGAGATGGCGTTCACATTGCTCAGTTCGACAAGTGAGGAGCAGAGAGGTGTCATCAGATTTCTGACTGCAAAAGGGTCTAAACCAGCCGATATCTATCGCCGGATGGTGGCTATATACGGAGAAGACTGAGTATCCGCCAAACAAGTGAGAAAGTGGAGTGCCCGGACGAACCATTAACAGTGAAGTGTATTGTGCGACACTCCGTAGCCTATGTAAGTCCATCAAGAACAAAAGGCCTGATCTCATCACGAAGGGAGTAATTCTGCTCCATGATAACGCTCGCCCACACGTCTCTAACGTCACACGAGGTGTATTGGCCACGTTCAAGTGGGAAAAACTTGAGTATCCGCCCTACAACCCGGACTTGTCACCCTGCGACTTCCATCTGTTTGGTCCGTTAAAGAAACATCTCAAGAGAAAACGTTTCCAATCGGACGACGAACTAAAGGACACCGTACAGGATTGGCTCCTGTCACAACCACAAGACTTCAGGGAACAGGGAATCCTGCGGCTAGTGAAGCAATGGGACACCTGTGCACAGGCCTGTGGTGATTACTTTTGAATAACGAATAAATTGTACCCACAGAATCGTTTCGTACCTTTTCGTTTGAACACCCCTCATAGTACAGTCATAAACACGAAAGTGACAGAAGGCAACGTTTGAGAGATTTAGAGCTCTGTTTCTGCCTTCTGTTTGTTCTGGGCTCAGCCCAATTACTCTCAGTCGCTGAGGCTGTATTGATGTAAGAACGCGTGCGCTTATCAACTCTTCCCTTCTCCGCTCCCCAGTACCCCCCTTGACCAAGGGATTAAGCGTTCATTCATTCTAATGTCTCACTTTAGTAAGAGCTTTCCTCGTTTCAATAAGAATGAAGAGAGGTGTGTCGACAGTCAGCTGGGTGAGCGTGTATCGTATTGTACAATCTGACAGCAGTAATATTTAATTTTTAATATGTCGTACCAACTTGCAATGAAAAACCTAGTAGGTGTAATCAAAGCAATGTCATAGTTCTCCCTTACTACAGAAATAAAGCATAATTTTAATGTTGTGTGATTTATAGTTTTCTTTTCATCCAAATGGGAGATACCGTAGTTGTGTATAGTGCTAGTCCACAGCCACGCTATCGTATTACCGTGTTTGAAGCCATTCTTCAGTGTTGCATTGTTGTTCTTGTTTGAGTCTTCAGTCTTTTGACTGGTTTGATGCAGTCTCCATGCCTCCCTGTCCTGAGCCAATCGTGCCATCTCTACATACCTACCACACCCTACATCTAAGGCAATCTGTTTAACATATTCTAACCAGGGCCGGATTTACCCAAAGTTACGCTATAGGCACCTCTCCATTTAGCGCCCCTGCTCACTTGAGCACCCCCCCCCCCCTCCCGATTTTTATGATAAGGCATAGCCACTCGCATGAGGTAAGGTTAGGAAAAAAGGAATAAGCAGATATATGGCTGACAGCATAAGTTAAAGCTTGATTTCTTTCGCAGGGAAATCATAGTCAATTCAATTAAAAAAACAGCTTCGAGTAAAACTACATGAAACAGTTTAACTTATATGCAACCAAAACACTTTATAAATACCCTTTCCAAAAATAATGTCTAGCCTTAATTCATACAACAAAAATGAAGAGTAGCTTCAAAATAAAAACATAATTTACTGCTGTAACTGAATGAACTGCGGTAGCACAACATATATTTAAAAAAATAGTAGAACACACACTAATTTTAAAACGCATGAAGAGCAGTGGTACGAACGACATTTTAAATTGATCAAAGCGCCTCTAAAATACAAATAAGGCCAACTGGTCTGCATAGCTTCCTGCAATATCTTTTAGAGAAATTAACGTGCAGATTAAAAACATGAATGAAGACATAACGGGGCCTGCCTGAAGCACAGCTAGAACTACTTCAAAAGTTTCCTTCTTGCCTTCTTTTCAGTAAATTCATTAATTATGGCACCGCAGTTCAAGTTTATCGTCATATCTTTTTCAATCGCTAGGAGTGCAATAGATTTTAACCTTTCTTCTTTAGTGACTGACCGCAAATAGTTCTTGACGCGATTCAGTACCGAAAATGATCTTTCTCCAGAACAATTGGTCACTGGAATGGTGAGAAGTATCTGGTATCGGGTACATATCGTGTAAATCTATTTCATGAAGGAAAGTGCTGAGCTCAGAGGCTGACTTACCTTTAAAATCTGCAATTTTTAAATGTTCCTTTAAATGCAAACACTCGTCAGCCAGTGCAACTTTCTAAGTCATCCACATACATTTCTGAGAGATCGTCAGCGAATTTTTTAATCATTGGTCCATCTAGGTCTAACAGGTTTTCTAGAAAATAAATTCTCTTATGGAGGACTTTGTAAGCCTCACTTCGCCTCTTAAGCTCAGCACTTAGTACATCCAGAATTACATAAAATACATTGACGCGAAAATTTTCTGGGCCCTCTGACGGTACATATTCTCCTTGCTTTGTCTCATCATTCCTAGTCTTTCGTTCCGGTCTTCTCTTTAGGTCGTAGGAATATTGAGCAATACCGCTTAATTCTTTGGCTTCTTTCTCATAGACATCGAAATTATCTCTTAAACTTTGAACAAAATCCGCTAACGAAGCGTAACATTCTACCACAGTGCTCCAATTAGTGCTAACTTTTTGGAGCTTCTGGCTGACAGCATTAAATCCTTTTAGAATGGTACTCCAAAAAACAACTAGGAAAGCAGTTTATAATTGTAGGATATTGCTTAAGATGCCTTTGGCTTCACTTCGAATGTTTGCCTTTTGATTTCTGTCTTCGTGAATACTCTCAAGAGCTGCCTGCCATGACGCCACACCAGCCTTCCCTCAGCGCTTGACAAGCGTCATATCGTGCCGACCACCGAGTCACTGACGAGCTTTTTAGTACGCGGGCAATGAAGTTCTTAAAAATTTTCCATCGAAAGGTCGAAGCAGTAAAAATGTTGTACAGTTCACGAGCTGTTAAAAAATACCTTACAGATTCTGAACAAGATTCAGCGGCATGAGTTCCAACCAAATTTAGTGAATGGGGTGAGCATGGTGCATAGAGAGCTAAGGGATTCAAGGCCGCTATTCGAGCCTGCAACCCGGAATATTCGCCGGACATATTACTTGCGTTATCGTAAGATTGGCCTCGAATATCCTCCACTTTCAAATCCAGATCTTCCAACTTAGCCTTTACTGCATCAAAAAGCTGCTCTGACTTGAGCCCGATGCTCGCCATAAAACCCAGAAACCTTTCTTTTGGTTCACCATTGGCCGTAACATTTTGTTTGTCCGCTGAGGCAAATTTAAATTTTTGTTGCTTTCTCCCCTTAAGGTGTCATTTGAATTAAATGTAGGCCTAGAATTTTCATCCTCTTTTTCATCAATTTTGGCTTGTTGGAGCTGAAAAGGAAAATCCCGTATTAATTAGAGCACCTCAAACATAGTACATTTAAAAAGAACAACTTTTAATATGCTCTGCAGGTACGGTACGGTTTCGAGGCCAGTCTGAGATTTTACGTATGTCACTTTGTGCAACAGTGTATCAAGGAATCGCCTATTGGGAAAGGCCTAATTTGCGTAAAGTAATTCGTGTACGGTAGCTTACCTCAAGTTGCTGAACTCCATCGCAGTCAATGTCGTGAACCGCAGAGCAAGAATTGTTATTGTTATCCGAATTTGTCGTTGGACGTGTAGGATTCACACGCCCACTAAACATCTCATTTATTTTCCGACATTTTGATAGTGTCACCTTGGCTTTCTTATCCTCTTCAGCTTTGCGGACACGGTTTTGGTAACCAGACAACTTTTTGCTGCCCGTAGTTTAAAACATTTACTTGCAGATCACATCACAACACAACGCAAGCTCGAACTCGCACACAGGACAGGCAAGGGGGCACTTCGATGCTTCTACAATTCAAGCAAACCCAGCTACCGCAACAACAGCACGCGCACCACAGCTCCGCTCGCCCGCATCCTCGCCCCTCTCACACTTCTCGGGACGAAAGGGCGTCGAGCGGCACAACGAAGAGCGAAGTGGAAGGGCATGCGACAAAGACACGATGTTATTTCTAAATGTCTCTTCTCATTTCTCAATTTTTATTTTAGCTTATATACTGCTATAATCCTAACTTAGCACATTTAAAGCCCTAGCAAAGAGGGCGCCTGACGGCGGTGCCCTTCGGGGCGCCTCCAGTACAGATCATTGCCGGTTGCCTATCCGAAGGGGCGCCTTGCGGCGCCCCTTGGACTGCGGCGCCCCTAGGTACGTGCCTATTTTGCCTTACGGTAAATCCGGCCCTGATTCTAACCTTGGTCTACACCTACAGTTCTTATCCTCGACCCTTCCTTCCATAACTAAGTTTGCTATTCCTGGGTGTCTTAGTATGTGTCCTACCAACCTATATCTTCTCTTCACTAGCAGTCGCCAGAATCATCTCTCCTCTCCCACTCTTCTTAATACCTCTTCGTTTGTATCCCTATCTACCCATCTGATCTTCATCATTCTCCTGTAACACCACATTTCAAACGCTTCAATTCTCCTCTTTTCTGCTGCACCAACAGTCCAAGTTTCACTTCCATAGAGCCCCACGCTCCAGACAAAGGTTTTCAAAAATGACTTCCTAATACCAAAATCTATATTCGATGACAACAGATTCCTTTTTTGTAGAAATGCTTTCCTTGCCTGAGCCAACCTACTTTTTATATCCTATTTGCTTCATCCATCGCTGGTTATTTTGCTTCCTAAGTAACAGAAGTCTCCTACTTCCATCAGCTTTTCACCTGCCAATTTGATGTCCATAGAGGTTTCTGATTTATTTCGGCTGCATTCCAATATTTTTGTTTTACATGTATTAATTTTCATCATGAATTCCTTCCTTAAGACGGAGTCCATACCATTCAAAAACTCATTCAAATCCTCAGGCCGTCAGCCTTAGTAATAGATTTTTTCAGTCGGTCAACACGATTGTACCTAATTGAATTGGGTGTTACCTTAATCCTGAGAATAGTTCACGTGAGATTAATAAATACACTTTGATAAAAACATTTATTTTCAAGCTATTGTAGCCTATATTGGTCTTGGATATCCAAAGCTTAGCACTAGCCCAAAGGACGGCAACACCTCGATCGCGGGCAACACCTCGATCGCGATCTACCGGTCGACTGCCAGTATAGATTTAATAGATCGCGAACATTATTTACTGAAACACTAATAATAAGCATTATTCATGGATTCTATTTGAATTGATGTGCAAATTCTGACAACGGGAAATTATATCTCGTATTTTGAGTTTCACTTCACTGAATAGCAAAGCCAGCCATAATTCACACTGTGTGAGTGGATCAATTATTACACTTCTTCTTCTTCTTCTTCTTCTTCTTCTTCTTCTTCTTCTTCTTCTTCTTCTTCTTCTTCTTCTTCTTCTTAAGACGCCGTCTCCAAACGAAGGTTGGCGATTCACTGAGCCAGCTCTGACCTTGACATTGCAGTACGAAATGCTTCCTCCGATGTACACCGGTGCCATCTTCTAATGTCCTTCAACCATGAATTTCTGCGACTCACAACGGATCTTTTTCCTTGTATCTTTCCTTTAATAATTAGCTGTAATAATTGGTACCTCACGTTTCGCATGATGTGACCTAGGTATTGTGTCTTTCTTAGCTTTATAACATGTAGCAATTCTCTTTGCTTTTTCATCCGATGTAGGACCTCGACATTTGAAATTTTCAATATATAAGGTATGCACAGGACACGACGATATAGATACATTTCAAAGGCATCGATCGATTCGTTTTTCAATAGAAGGATCCATGGACCACCATTCGCAACCATACAAACGAACAGAAAATATGTAACAACGGATCATGCGGATTCGTAACTGTAGACTGAGACCTGATCGTATAAAGAATGTCCATAAGGTAAAGAATTGCTTCCTGGCCTGTTCAATTCTAGATTTTATTTCTTGTTTGGCGCCACATAGTTCGTTCAATATGGTGCCCAATTATTTTAAGGAGGACACTTGTTCAACTATATTATTATTTATTGTGACATTTGCTCTTATTGTCATTTTAGAGAACACCATCATTTTTGTTTTTAAATTATTCATAAATGTCTCGTAGTTTGATGTTTTTCTGTCGGTCAACACGATTGTACCCAATTGTGATGGGTTATTCCCTAATCCTGAAAACAAAATACATTAGATTATTAAATACATTTGGATGACCAGTTTCTATCGTCAAGCGATCATCATCAGATCCATTAAACTTATGCTATAAAATCGATGTGTGAAAGTATTTTCAATATGTACACTCATTTAGTTGCAGTATTAGTTAAGATAACGCAACTCGTCCATATGTCTAATGTCTATTAGGCATATTTGTGATAATATACATTATCTCTACAAGTATGAATTCTATTACCAGTACCGTAAATGGTTCTTAATATCATGTTGATTTTTCTGACAAAAATGGCTTGGCAATTGTTGTAAGGGTAGAACTGGAGATCATTTCAGAATGGGAGAACCATTCAGAGGATTATCATCAAGGCTTTCAGGTTGCCTGTATCTGCACCAGCCTATCATACATCATATTTAAATCTAACGCTGAAAATACTGGCTTCTGTTCTTTCAGACCATGCAAACAACTTCTCCAACTTTTTTAAAATAAAGAATTCAATGATATAAATTTTACCGGGTTGCCAGGGTATAGAATGATAAATTTGCTCTTGATGACAAAATCACTAGATGGAATGGACAAACAATTATAGGCATCACGAACATCCATGCCCCAGGGCGGACTCGAATCGGCAGCATACACACGGCACAGTTTCACACTCTGACTCTGAGCTACACCTGCCGGCAACTTCAAAGTCACTCATTGTAACATGGAGATATAGAGGCCCCAGTCACGCTTGCATGAGCATCCGTTAAATTACTGGCACATTATAGATGAATTGATATTTTTACTTTCAGTTGATCGACACAACATTTTTTGTTGGCTGACTGTAAGTTACAATCTATAGGCTATACAGTATATAATACGGTAAGGTGAATGTTTCACAAAACTCAAGCTCCTAAACCAGAGGGAGTTAGAAGGTGTGGTTTGTACAAAAATCTTCCGAATCGTCTCAATTGTAAGAGGAAACATCTTGAATTTCTTGAAATGTTAACGGAAATATATGTATTTGTTTATAAAGTGTTTTTTTTTTCGTTATCGTTTTACCCCCCAGGGTTGGCTTTTCCCACGGACTAAGCGAGGGATCCCACCTCTACCGCCACTGAGGGCAGTGTCCTGAAGCTTGAGACTCTGAGTCAGGGCTGCAACTGGGATGTGTGGCCAGCACTACGCCCAGGTGGCCTCACCTGCAAAGCGAACAGGGGGCCTGATGAAGGGATGGGATGAGTGGGACGGTTAGGCAAGGAAGTGGGAAGGAGGCGGCCGTGGCCTTACGTAGGAACCATCCCGGCATTTGCCCGAAGACGAAGTGGGAAACCACGGAAAACCACTTCGAGGATGGCTGAGTTGGGAATCGAACCCCCTCTACTCATTTGGGCCACCCGAGGCTGAGTAGACCCCGTTCCAGTCCTCATACCACTTTTCAAATTTCGTGGCAGAGCATTGAATCGAACCCAGGACCTCCGGGGCGGCAGCTAACCTTGCTGACCGCTACGCTATGGAGGCGACTATAAAGTTATTTAAAACAAATAAATAAGACGATAGACCCTGGCAGAACTGTGTCGCGTACAGCCGCATAGCACTAGAACCGGGCGGGTAGTCTGTACACATGGAGCGCACACAACCCATTGTGCAACCAGCAGCAGTGATGAATTGCTTTCTGATTTCATAAATATTGACAATTTGTTTAAAAAGTGCGTTTAAACAAATGAACATATTCATAGAAGCTCGCATAACAGTAAAGCCAGGCGGGTGGTTTACACACATGCGAGAGTTCCCACACGGGTCCGCTAGTATAGGGTGTCAGGGAATGTTCTCCGCAGTGCCTAGGCACTGCTACGTTAGGTGAGAGCCGGAGTTAAGTTGGAACAACACAGTACAGCACAGCTCACACGTGTGTTCTGATATCCTGTCGACCTTGGAGAAAACAGCCAGGGCGAGTGAGCGAAAGGTCTGACACCACGCTGCCAACTTTACTCTGGCTCTCACCTAACGAGGCACTGCGGAGAACAGTCCCTGACGCTCTGTATTAATAATTGTTAATAAGACAACGCTGAAAAATAGCTTCAGAGCTATCTTTACATTACAGATGTGAATAGTTATACAAAATATGGTCATCCTTGTGCCCTGAACAATTTCCTTTACCGACGGTTGAAGATACCTATCAAGGATTGAGGAGGCTCACAAATTTTTGATGGTCAATAGCGCAGTCACATTCTGATTGTTTCACCAAGGGGTGGAAAGTCTAGGTCATATTCTTATCTGATTCCCGCCTCATCTTCTCCTGGCATCCTTCCCTACATCAGTTAATCGTCCATCTTCGAGGCCTTTCCTGACATAATTACATTGTCCGAATAAAAAGAATCCGTGGCTCTACAGCCCTACTAAGTGACCGCTGCCCAGCCATTTGGCCACCAGATAATGGGGTGACGCGTGAACAGCACGTCGGGTCCCCTCGGCCGTTTATCTTGGTCTCCATGACTGGGCGCTGCCTCACTAACATCCCTGATGGAGCCAGGAATCGAACCCGGGGCCTCCGGATGCGAGGCAGGTGCTCTATCCAAACACCACGAGGCTGGCATTGTCCAAATAAGTTTTGAGAAATTGCTGTACAGAGTACCTCCTAGCCCTCTGATGTGAGGAGATGTTGTGCAGAGAATATAAGGGGTGCTAAACAATTGCACTGGGAACAAACTGATTTTTGAAAGTAATTTGTTGTAAGTTTGATGTCATATTTAACCACGGTAGAGATGACTCAATCAATTAATTAATTAATTTATTTGGCAGCCTCCGTGGCTTAGGCAGCAGCACGCTGGCCTCTCACCGCTGGGTCCGTGGTTCAAATCCCAGTCACTCCATGCGATATTTGTGCTGGACAAAGCGGAGGCAGACAGGTTTTACTCCGGGTTCTCCGGTTTTTCCTGTCACAATTTCATTCCAGCAAAACTCTCCACTATCATTTCATTTCATCTGTCATTCATTTAATCATTGCCCCAGGGAAGTGCGACAGGATTCGGCAGCCGGCACAGCCGCAAGATGGTGGCTTCATTCATTCCATTCCCTGACCCGGTCGGTCGACTGGAAGCAGGCTGTGGATTTTAATTTTCATTTTATTTATTTATCGTGGCTCTTAGTGCCGAGAGTGTCCGAGGACATGTTCGGCTCACCAGAGACACATGGGGTGAGCTTCAAGTTCCGTTCAATTTCAAGTAGTTCCAACTTTCGCTATCAGATGTCGCTAACACCTAGTGGTAAACGTTGGAACTTTGATAGAGCGTTTCAACGAAATCTAACCTATAGCTTCACACAAGTTTAGTTAGTGGAAGGATCTTTTGCATGCCATAAATCTATGACATGGGACCACTGGCTTTGTTTCACCTCCGAAGGAAGCCATACTGAAGGATTTTAAAGCTCTTAGAAAACCCAACGACTTCGGCCGGATTTGAACCCGTGATCTTGGGCACAGCAGTTCAGCACCCTAACAACTACGCCACCGAAGCCAGCGTATTATCATACATGGCACACATGGCATAGGATCTCTTTCACTTCATCAGATTCAATGAGGAAATAATTTGCAGTTAGTGAAGACTAGTCGCTAGTATGTATCATGGAACCATTATATTCTGAAATTAAAACACCAACCCTGAAATATATAAAAATAATATTGACCCACATAAATACCTTTGAGTAGTATTGATTCACCCAAGCTTCTTTCGTCAATATTTCGAATGCTGAATCCTGTCCGATGTCCTGGAGGTCCAGCAGGCCCTTGCTTTCCTGGTTCACCGCTCTCTCCTGATTAGACATAGAGAATTATACAGTATCACACTGTGACCACACGATCTTCATAAGAAATAGCATAATGTAAATTAGAATATTCTCTACTTCCAATCTAGGACACATAGAAACGGAAATGAGAATATATTGATTACTACCTTTACTTTAATTCATTAACCCTATTATGACATAGAATATGTGCCACTTCAAATGGGTTGTCCAGTTGCAAAACTCGTTTAATCCACTTGTGAATAAGAATCATTTTCATAAGAAACGTTTCTCTGACTTTGCCTCGCGTATCTTTTGTGTTTGTTGTTTTCTACTTTTTGCTTTGTGTTTTTGGTTTTTGGTTTTGTGTTTGCTTTGTGCTTTTGCTTTTGAATTTGAATGTGTTAATAATGATACAATAGTAGCTAAAAACTCAATGATGTATATCATGCATAATTTATGGTCAAACCCATTTTCATGAATTTGTGTCATCTAATGATAATTGATATTACTACTTTTCAGTCGGTCAACACAATGAAATCCCAATTATTGGGACATGCAAAAAAACTGAAAGGATGTACAGAGTGTTTGTTTTATATGCGACGGGGACCCTACCTCTCCTGCTCGCCCGCGTTGCGAGCCAGTCTCCCGCCAGGCACTTCCCGTAATGCGGCGCCCGCGTGGCACTGAGTCATTCAGTATAGGAATTTGTACATCAATTAGTACTTGAATGTGATCCTTGACCAAGTTTTTGAAGAACTGACTTATGGAGAGCGATTGTCAACTTATTTTCAACAAGATTCTGCCACTGGTCACACTGCCGAAGCATCCATGACAAAATTGCGTCGCATTTTCGGTATTAGGATTATAAGTCGGACCGTGTGTCCCCCGCGAATCCCAGACTTATCACCATGTGACTTTTATCTGTGGGGACGCTTAAAAATAGAGGGTATGCGACAAACCTACACACTATAAATAAGCTTAAAAACTGCATTACACCTGAAATACAGTCAATCGGTGCTGAGGAACTTCAGAAAGTAAATGACAATTTCATAAAGAGGTGCCAGCGATGTGTAGCAGTGATTGGCGAACATTTTCGGCACCAGCTGTGAACTACGTAAGTACAAATTCCTACACTCAATGACTCAGTGCCACGTAGGCGCCGCATAACGGCAAAGTGCCTGGCGGGAGACGGGCTCGCAACGCGGGCGAGCGGGCAAGCGAAGGTCCTCGTCGCATATAAAACAAACTCTCTGTATGTCATTCAAATACCTGTACGCAAATCGCGCACACCGCCTACTGAGAAATGTGAATAAATCACGCCCAGTCTAGAAATTGTCCTCGTGACAATACTGTTCTTCATACAAAACAAACCTAACCTGGGGAATAAGCACCGACTCCCTTGCTTGTAGTGCAATCAGTAATTTTCGTCCAGACCGTCACTTACCACGGCCAGGAAGCAACCTGCTAGCTTGGGTTTTTAGTAGTCCGACACGTTGACCACTCACCCACCGTGACAAGCGGCTATCTAATGATTGGTTAGAAAGAGCAATGTTAACCACAAAGCTTGTAATTGTTTCAATGGTGTATCTTAATTATATACACTATACGTATTATTGGAAGATACCTTTCCTAGTCTTAAACAGTGGATGGGATATTAGTCGTAAGAGATGGGAATGTGACCACCGTTGGGTCTCGATCCCGATACTACTCAACAACAGACCAGTACAGAATGTGGCTACACCATAAATGATCCAATCCTCAATATAGTTGGTATTAATCAACCATTATACCAGATATATATTGATATAATGGTTGAAATTATGCAGTGCCGTACGGTTATGGACCAAATCTGTGTGGCTTTGCATAGCGATGACCGTGCGTTGCCCTAACTAGATACTGAATGGTAGAGTAGTATCAAATATTGCATTCACTTTTCAAAGTATGTCCGTTTGAACATGAAATTAGTACTTTTCATCATCCTTTGAATACCAAATGCGATTTGTCAGCTAGTAGATCGTGCTGTGTACTTTCAGTTCAAGCCATCAATGTGTTAAACAGATAGTTAAAATATCTGACGCAACCAGATCTCAAACCTGGGTCTTTCACGTTTTTTCGCCCGATGCTCTTACCAACTAAAATATGTTGTCATTGTTCTCGTAGTTAAATGACCAAGATATCCAAGTCCTACAAATGAAACAACAACAACAAAGACAATGCTATTGTTAGAATAGTCCGTAGTATAGGCTATTGAAACTTTTCCTCAGTTATGGGCTATCATGGAGGGAGGACAATTTCAACTCATGAAACCATCATATATATGTGTATATCTTTTAAAAAGGAACCGTATGACATTCAACGGCTTGTTACTTTCGATAAACATCATAGTTCTCTAAGGAGAGTGAAAAATGCGGTAAGTCTGCTGATGTAAACTTTTGATGTGATTGTTCGTTGTTTTGAGGGACTGAACACCTGCCACAAACCTTAACTCAGGAAGCGAAGTTCTGGATACCATCAAAATTATAGTCTACGAGTTATTTATTCCACAACAGGTTTCTTAGTGTTGAGTAGACTTCCCCACATGTAATTCGATATGGAGAATAGCTCCGTGTTAATATCTCATTTTGCACCAGAATGAACTTATCTGGTTTTACACACACTCTACATTTCGGGTTGTAATGCTTGCAACTATTTTCCAAACCTCAACGCTGAGACGCAATGGTCTAGGGATAAATACACTAGCTTTCCTCAAATACGGTTTAAGTTTGATTCTCCACTTTACATTATTGATTACATTTATTCACGAGTCACCCATAATGTTGAGACAGGCAACTCATTGTCTTGGTAGGCAGCGAATGCCGTTCGCAAAGAATGATTTTGTTGCTGCACCAATCCATAATACCTGCACAACGGGAGTGACAAATTTGTCCGTTTAGGAATTTCTTCAACTACATAAACAGATGAAAGTCGCAAGAAACGGTAAATCCATGAGATTCCCCACAGCCATCGTTAAACATTCGCGACCAATCAGTAACAGTTTTCTTTGTCAATGGCATTTCACAGTATACAGCAATCATTCTCCGATGAATCTCCACTGGCTTGTAACACGCTGCCGTTAAAATAAAATGGATTACCACTCGTTGGTCCTGCTTGGACGGGTTCAGAATCTCACCAACCATCTAAATGTTATGCCACGTGACTGCAAGCAACTGAACTATACACTCAACTCTACTTCAAATGGGTTGTAATTGAACACACCTCGTACATATATGACATGCAAGCATAGGCGAATTAATACACACACCATCTCGGCTTAGAAGTCTACACTCCACAGTACGATGAGGAGACGTTAGTAACGTTAGTTATTGATGTTTAAAGGGCTTTAGAGCGAGGTCATCTGCCCCTAATCTGCTGACGAGATGGTACCTGCACGTTTGCGTATCGTTGTTTTGTTATTAACGTCATCGATAGGCATGGTCATCGGCCACACGTATACTTGAATATGAGTGTGAGTGTGAGTGTGAGTGAGGTGAGAGTGTGTGAAATCTGTCAGATAATCTGTGTTATGGTGATGTCTGCAGTAATGCTTGTAATTTTAGGCTAGGATTGGAAAGGTGACCACGTTCTTGTACCACCGCGATATTTGCCAGAAAAGAAAGAGGAAATACACACATCAAAAAAAGTTTTGCATCACCTCGGTTCCCAGATCTCCGGCATATAGACGTTGACTGTGTATATTGTATCCAAGATACAGTCCCTTTGACTGTTCATAGATGTCACTAAAACTGCTCAAAGATGTAAACAACCATGCATGAGCAGGGCCTATTAGACGGAGGGGGTACGACAGCCGATCAGTTCCAGTCATTCCACCAGGACGAAGGTACGCTGCTCATGTTGTCTGTAGTTCTACCATGCCTAGAAGGTCAATACCGCAGTTCGATCGCGTCCGCATTGTTACTTTGTGTCAAGAAGGGCTCTCAACAAGGGAAGTTTCCAGGCGTCTCAGAGTGAACCAAAGCGATGTTGTTCGGACATGGAGGAGGTACAGAGATACAGGAACTGTCGATGACAGGCCTCGCTCAGGCCGCCCAAGGGCTACTACTGTAGTGGATGACCGCTACTTACGGATTGCCGCTCGGAGGAACCCTGACAGCAATGCCACCATGTTGAATAATGCGTTTCGTTCAGCCACAGGACGTCGTGTTTCAACTCAAACTGTGCGCAATAGGCTGCATGATGCGCAACTTCACTCCCGACGTCCATGGCGAGGTCCAGCTTTGCAACCCCGACACCATGCAGCGCGGTACAGATGGGCCCAACAACATGCTGAATGGACCCCACGGAATTGGCATCACGTTCTCTTCACCGATGAGTGTCGCATATGCCTTCAACCAGACAATCGTCGGAGACGTGTTTGGAGGCACCCTGGTCAGGCTGAACGTCTTAGACACACTGTCCAGCGAGTGCAGCAAGGTGGTGGTTCCCTGATGTTTTGGGGTGGCATTATGTGGGGCCGACGTACGCCACTGGTGGTCATGGAAGGCTCCGAAACGGCTTTACGATACCTGAATGACATCCTCCGACCCATAGTGCAACCATATCGGCAGAATATTGGAGAGGCATTTGTCTTCATGGACGACAATTCTCGACCTCATCGTGCACATCTTGTGAATGCGTTCCTTCAAGATAACGACATCGCTCGACTACAGTGGCCAGCATGTTCGCCAGACATGAACCCTATCGAACATGCCTGGGATATGTTGAAAAGGGCTGTTTATGGACGTCTTGACCCACCAACCACTCTGAGAGATTTACGCCGAATTGTCGTTGAGGAGTGGGACAATTTGGACCAACAGTGTCTTGATGAACTTGTGGATAGTATGCCACGGCGAATACAGGCATGCATCAATGCAAGAGGACGTGCTACTGGGTATTAGAGGTAGTGGTGTGTACTGCAATCTGGACCACAAATGCTGAAAGTCTAGCTGTATGATGGTACAACATGCAATGTGTGGGTCTCATGAGCAATAAAACGAGCTGAAATGTTGTTTGTGTTGATCTCTATTCCCTTTGTATTTAACGGTTCCGGAACTCTTGGAACGGAGGTGATGCAAAACTTTTTTTGATGTGTGTATATGGAAAATAGCCTCTAAGATGGCTGAGGTAAGAATCAAACCCATTTCTTCTCAGTTAAGATTTCACTCAAAGGTAAATGAATCACTCAAACCAGATTAAATTAAGATTATAATTCTGTAATGTGTGTAACGTCCCTGGTCGAGACGCCAGGAAACCGGAATTTCCTGCTGGAGAGTTTCAATATTGTGGTGGTAAATCTACCGACTCTAGGTTGTGGCATTCAAAAAGTTAAATGCCATTGATGGTTGATTGGTTGGTTCTTCAGTTTAGGGGCTGCGACAATGCGGTCGAGTAGCCCCGTGTAGTTTTGGGTGTGAGTAGGTATGTCTGATAACCGGTGTTAATTGTGATGGCTGTATTAGTGTGTGCTGTCAGTTTTTAATTCAAGTAAGGACTGTAGACATTCGATTTTCAAGTAGTTCCAACTTTTGGTACCAAACGCCACCGTCAACGACCAACTAGTTCTGAACTTTGTTACTAGATACCACCGCAGTCGGCTCCTGGTGACGAACGTTGGAACCTAAGAGCGATAGTAAAATATAACCTAAAATTTAGCTTCACACTAGTGTAATTAGTGGAAGTGAGGTACGTTCGAACTCATTGTCGGAGTTAGAATGACAACGCTAAAACTACTTCCCCACTCAGCCCGACCTACATTTCTTAACAGGAGTTTCAATAGGTCAGTCTAGACCACAGAAGGTGACTGTTCGGATATCAGGGAAGAGGTTGAAAAATGTCAAGAAGAAGAAGAAGAAAATGATCAATAATAAGAAAGAGGAACTGCTGATGGTGATACAAAAGACAAATATAGGGAACTTTTACCTTTCTGTCCTTTCTCTCCGTCTCTGGCATTGTTTCCAGGAAGCCCAGGCAGTCCATTAGCTCCTGGATTCCCTGGCTCTCCTTTGAATCCCTGGGCCCCGGGATGACCTTGGTAGCCCTGGTAACAGAATGACGACCACATAGAGAATATGTAACATATTAAACACCTCCGTATATCGCTCATTACATACGTCATATCTCAGAAGTTACTATGTCACAGAAAATGAAGTTCAATATTGGATATCAGTTGTTCATTTAGGAATAAAAACGAATATATTTGACGATCGCAATGTAAAAAAAAAGCTACCAAAACACATTTAAACGTTTTCTTGAGTAAAACATATTGTTACGTGCTACTCCTTGTAGCAAGTTCGTTAATTGGACTACAGTGGTTAAAGGCACAACACAGTTTGGTCCTTTAAAGAAATATAGCTTTATTGCAAGTCTAGCAAGTTACAGTACACCACACAATAAACACTCAGAAACCAATTAGCAGTCTTAGTCAAGTTCGCTCCCTTATGGAGTACACTCACTCCTTTCACTTTCTCGAGCAGCTAGCTGTTCACTAATTAGGTAGACCCGTGTCCAGCCACAGCTTATCATTCACTGATATACCTGCACACTCCCTTGAGTACACAATCTACAGTTACTTACGATAGCCAGTCACTCACTACTACACACTGCTTCGCTGTCCGCAGGCTAGGGAACAGTTCACTGGGTTTCGCAATTCACACAGCACTGCAATAACCTCTGCCGCACAGTGGAACACACTCGCTCAAAAACACAGTCCATCCCTCGCTAGCCAGGTCGCTTTATATAGCTGGCTGGTGACCCAATGGATGTTTCCAGAGAAGTCCAGGATTCACAGCTTCCCTAGAATTCCATCACTAGTTAGATCACGAACATTCTGGACGGTCTCTTTGTTACTGCAATCTTCTTGTTGCGCAAATCGCTGGTAAACACAGGGGCAGGGGGGTAGCCCGAGGCGGCCTGTGACTCACGCAGCGAGGTGATGAACTAACCGCGCAGCCGTAACAATATCGATTTTTGTTGAGATATGACGTTGTTGCATAATGAACGATATAGTGCGCTTACAACAACAACAATAATAACAATAATAATACTAATAAAAACAATAACACCTTAAGACACAAAGTAAACAAATGGTAAGTTACATCAGAGCAACCAAAACAAAAGCAGTACAGACCTAAGCTGTGGGAAGAACGTAAACAAGCCTGCTCGGAAGGAATTAAAGCCTATTGGAACAACAAGAAGAACCAAATGAAAAATTGATTGAGTTATTTGCTTAATATCTGTCATTTATTGGGAGAATTCACTTAAAATAAATAAATAAATAATAATGCTGTGGTCTCAGCTACAGTAGCGTAGATTGCTTTGAGTTGGAGCCATTGAGGCGATCTACTATCCAACTTCGACGTTCTGTTTAGCAAGAGCAATACTAGGTAACCTCTGGCTGAGGATTAATCGTGTCTTGTAATCACCAGATGTGATACGAGAGATCTTGTACAAGCAGACATCGTACGGCTCGAATGCCGTGAATTTTTGCCGCCCATAAAAATCTGACTTCATTGCCGAGATTCCAACCCGCGTTCTTGGGCTCATGAGGTGATCCACTGAGGAAGCCTGTATATGACAATGCATGGTGATAAATCATAAAATATTTACTAAATAACACTTTTCTGGAATAATGTTTTAAGTGAAGCAAAATATTTGAATTTTGTTCGTACAAGTTAGTTCTCAACATAGTCAATTTAACGCAGTGAATTTTGACAACGCAATGTGAGAGAAATGACCACGTCTTTTTGAAACTCACTAAAACATAATGTATACACCATCACCACCACCCCACCCCTATCCCTATCCCTATCCCCATCACCATCACCATCCCCACCCCACCCCACCCCCATCCCCAACCCCATCCCCATCACCACCCCCACCTTCACCCCACTCCCATCCCCATCCCCACCACCACCCCACCCCTATCCCCATCACCATCCCCATCCCCATCACCACCCCCCACCCCCATCCCCACCACCACCCCACCCCACCCCTATCCCCATCCCCATCCCCATCCCCATCACCTCCACCACCCCACCCCACCCCCATCACCATCCCCATCACCACCCCCACCCCATCCCCATCCCCACCTCCACCCCACTCCCATCCCCACCACCACCATCACCCCACCCCTATCCCTATCCCCATCCCCATCACCATCCCCATCACCACCCCCAACCCCACCACCCTCCCCATTACCACCACCATCCCCATGTCCATGACCATGCACAGTTTCCAGTCACTGGCCGTGTCTGTTTACATTCATTATGTAATAATATTAAAAACCTCAACTCTAAGTAATATCGTATGGCCTCGGGTGCCGGGTGCAAGCTATGTTATTTGACACCCAGAGGGCAGCTTGCATGTCGAATTTAGTCATTCCTTGGAACGCTCTGAAAGTCAAGGAGGTTAGATATCTCAGCTCTTTGACACTATAGCGCTTTCTAGTGGAGAATGGAGGAACTTTTGTGTGGCCGAAAACTTCTGAGATTAAACCATTATGAGCATGGCCTACTGAATTCAAATGGGTTCGTCAACATGCCAACAACATGCAAGCTGTGATTTTTGTCGCCTTTCAAAAAAAAATCACTTACCACGGCCAGGAGCGAACCTGCAAGCTTGGGGGTTAGCATTCCGACACGATAACCACTCACCCATCGTGGCAAGCACCTCTAAAAATATATGTATTGAAATAGTAAGGACATACAGGCTGCATAAAAGTACATTTACAAAATGTCTCCATTTTTAAGATTACCCATTTTGAGACAATATTATTTGTTAAGATCATAGCCTATCGATAAATATTGAAAATGTTAGAAATTAATATCACGTAATCCCCATATTTACAGGTCTGTATTATAACAACAACGGCGTGTGGCTTCCGGACTGACCTAGTATGTGTTCTCCAATTGACACCCCCCTAGGCGATCTGTGCGTTGCGACGAGGATGAAATACATTCTTTAAACGTCATTAACACACAGTCCCCGAGCCAAGGGAATCACCCATACTAAGTTTAAATCCCAAAACCTGGCTGGGAATAGAGGTCGGGGCCTTCTGAACTAAAGACTAGCTTCGTATTGATTAGCCATAGTAATGGAGGTAATGCTGAATGCAAAATTGCAAACCTCCAACTAATGTTGATTTCACCTATGATTCATTAGTTATAGTAACGCATTTCTTAAATTTTGATGAAATATTTTGATCGCATCGTGATCAATGTCTGTATCTTAACATTGCGAGAAGGCGATTGCTATTTTCAGAACAATGCGGTTACAAGTAGGCTGTGAGCGATTATGAAATCAGTCATTCTTAAACCACTAACGAAATAGTTTTAAGAGCACTTACTATGTCCCCTTTCGGCCCTTCCATTCCAGCATCTCCTCGGTCTCCCTTACTCCCTGGATCACCTCTTTCTCCAGGATGGCCGGGTATGCCAGGGAACCCATATTCACCATTTTCTCCTAAAATACCAGGGTTACCTTGCGAGGAACCAGCATCAGAAGCTAATTCCTGGAACAATAAGAGCTTCAATCACATTTAATGTAGGTCAGAGTCTCACTCCAGGCCACTGGCCACAATTATTGTTCACCTTGACAGCAAATGCAGTTATACCAACTACAAATTGAAATGCAAGAAAAGAATGGAAAAACAGTTCACTACAGAGTCATCAGCCCTTATTAATGTGAAAATTGACTTCCGAATTTGACAAACATTTCTAAGATTATATTACGCTCAACCAATGTACAAATTTTAGTTTCAGGTCGTTTCAATTTTGTCAATCGTTAGTAATGAGTGATATAGATGGGCCGGTCATTTGTGGCCGGTTGTAAGCGCGTGAGAATTCTTCTTAAAGCCCGAGTTGAACATTGAGACCACTGAATATGCACATCCGCTGCCGAGGACACATTGCGCATTTTATTTGCATTGATCACAAAGGTATGAAAGATCACTGTGCGTGGAGACACCACTGCGCACGTAATATGTACCGTCAACAAGGAACGGCCCCCCTATACCAGAATGATTGTTGAGAACATCAAAAAATGTTAACCCAAATTGGACCAAACTTTCCACGAATACAGTACAGATCACCAATATATGAATTACAACGTTTTAAATCGATCGTGTGTTGATTAAAGTTAGTAATACATAGTACGAACCATACGTTATTAAATTATTCACAATTGACTAGGAGACAAAGCTTATTGCGTAACATCAATACATGGTTCATATAACATTAATATATTTTGAAGTTATACATGTGCTCAACTGTTAGTAATAGATGGTAGTCATCTGTTTTCACAGTAAATCTTGGAAAGCTCACAGAAAGACTGACTCATTTTGAAGAAACTTTCAACCCTGACACACTCTTTTATGTAATTTAGTCATTCCTGAAAACACACCAATAGGGGTTCCTAACTTAACAGTTGTCTTTGAATTATTCGTAACGAACTTATCCAATGTTGAGGAAGCACAAAGCAAACACTAGCAACGCATAATTATGTTTTAACATGAGTCAGGGCTGCCATCTGTAAGCAACAGTTGGTACCACCTTAATGGAAAATAGGCGGTTTAGTTCTTAACGAAATGATCTTCTGTCATGATCATCAGCCTCATATAATTAACATAATGTGAAAAGACTACCTGTTATCATCATACCTGTACGTGCTATAGATGAGTGCATTCGTTAGAATGGATGCGATTTTGAAGAAAGTTTCCGAATTTGAGAAAACATATGTTGCTTGCCTGCTTGAGCTATACTGGTCGAATACAAGCGTAGGTTTTGTAATAACAAGGAACATTTCCTGCTAATTGTAGATAAGGCACTCAGCTCTACCCTCTGTGAACATAATATACGCTGCAAGGGAAGTAGTGCATAGCGCGAATCTCTGCCGTCGCTAACGGACTGAACTCTCATTTGCGTCGCTTCCCGGGAGAAGGCTATTTTCGAGCGTGGGAACTGCTCACGTGTTTGTATTCAGATACAGCTCGGCCTCAGATTTTCCTCTGTCTAGCGGCTTACCTCTGGTCGTCGAAAAACACGTGTTTGGTAGTTGGTTTGAGTGTTGAAACAAAGGAAGATTACCTGTCCTGGCCAAACACTAAGAAACGATCGATACAGAATTCTAGAACATATTATTTCAAGAAAGTTGGAAGGTCGAAGAGGCGTCGGGAGAAAAAATAAACATTATGACTTGGGATCATCCTAAACAGGACGGGCATTCACCCTCAACAAATATTCCGTCTGGCAATGGATCACCATGCATGTGCCACTTGACACGAAAAGCAAAAGAAGAAAAGAGAAAGTTGTTTCATTCAGGGCTTTGGACATCGCGGTCATTTAGACCCCGTGTACTTTTGGGTCTGTTCAGAATTTGAATGTTTACTTGTCTTACTGTGGACTCTATAATAGAGTTTGTTTTTGTAATTGAGACTTGAATTGGGAAGGGTGTGTTCAGAATTTGTATGATTACCTGTCTTATTGTGGTTTCTATAATAGAGTATGTTTTTGTAATTGACACTAGGATTGGGAAGGTTGTGTTCAGTATTTGTATGATTACCTGTCTTCTTGTGGTGTCTATAATAGAGTATGTTTTTTATAATTGACACTAGGACTGGGAAGGCTGTGTTCAGAATTTGTATGATTACCTGTCTTATTGTGGTGTCTATAATAGAGTATGTTTTTATAATTGACACTAGGACTGGGAAGGCTGTGTTCAGAATTTGTATGATTACCTGTCTTATTGTGGTGTCTATAATAGAGTATGTTTTTCTAATTGACACTAGGATTTGGAAGGGTGTGTTCAGAATTTGTATGATTACCTGTCTTATTGTGATGTCTATAGTAGAGTATGTTTTTGTAATTAACACTGGGATTGGGAACGGTGTGTTTCGAATTTGTATGATTACCTGTCTTATTGTGGTGTCTATAATAGAGTATGTTTTTGTAATTGACACTAGGATTGGGAACGGTGTATTCAGTATGTGTATGATTACCTGTCTTATTGTAGTGTCTATAATAGAGTATGATTTGTAATTGACACTAGGATTTGGAAGGGTGTGTTCAGAATTTGTATGATTACCTGTCTTATTGTGGTGTCTATAATAGCGCATGTTTTTGTAATCGAGACCAGGATTGGGAAAGAGACAGCCGTGACCTTAAATCTGGAACCATTCCCCGTAATAACCTGGAGGAGAAATGGATAACCGCTTCTAGGATGACTGATGTGGGAATCGAACACACTCAATTTTGCCTCACGATGCGGAGTGTACTCTGTTACATACCTGAGAACAGTACAATATGTATTGGAAGAGCCAGGAATAGAACCCTGCACTTTTGGGACCGGAATCTCCATGCGTACCCCAAGATCACAGAAGGCGATATGAGGATGACAAGGAGGGGCAGAAAGAAGAACAAGAAGAAGAAAGAGGAGGAGCTGGTCCCACTAAGCCACTGGACTCGATCGTATATACAATACTTTGGCCGGTAGCTAATATGTGAGACAGTGGAACTGCTGCCCAGTACGAGGGAGTCAGTTACAGTGGATTGGAAAGGAGTGACGATTTTCCAAGCAAACAACAATCAGAAAGTCAGTCTGCAAAGTGAGAAAATGTAGACTAGAACTGGGGAAAACAAGAAGCCGCCCTCTGAGCCGTCAGATGGAGCTCTCGCACAAGGGAACAAGCTCAGATCCGAAAGCAACACTGCTATCCACACGGTGATTCCATCTTTCAGGACGCAAAGAAGGATGCCACCGATGAAGTACATAATTCTTTACTGGTACGATGAACGTTCGCATGCTACACCATACAGATCTGCACCCTAACTTTCCGTGTCTTCATCGCATAGACCACATTATATGGGATCCTGTGGAACGGATCCTTCGAAATGGCCATCCTCAGTGGACCTCGAATGGCTCACTATGAGCTTCCATCAGATATATACACCGACAGTCTTGCTACAGCGCAGCGTTAGGTCATGGGGCCAAGCTCTCTGCTGCCTCGGTAGACGCGTGGGTTCGAGCCCCTCCGTCGGCCGTCCTTGAAATGGTTTTCCGTGGTTTCCCCATTTTCAACACCAGGCAAATGCTGGGACGGTGCCTTCTGATAGGCCTCGCCCGCTTCCTACCACATCCTTGCCCAATTTCATTCATCTTCATCCGTTCCACCCTTCATCCCGACGCGCAGGTCGCCCACGGGCGTAGACTAGAAGGACCTGCACTCGGCCTCTCAGGAGGTAAGCTTAGCACCTAATGGAATCCCTGCCACCAGGTGTATGGGCCGCCCTCCATAGTGGACCATCAAAGTGCCAACTTGATGGTCGCTACTTAGTGAGAACTCTTTGAATTCAGTTTGGATAAAGCATAGATGTATGGCAAGTTGAGTCCATCATACAGAATCTTATCTTCTCTAGTTATAACAATACCGTAATGTTATGGATTTATCTTAACTACTGCGTCGTTGAGAAACGCCACGTATAATTCGGAATTTTGCCTTGAGAGTGAACTTACACGTGCTAGATAATCTACCAATATGGCTTTCTCGCATTTAAGTACACTGAAATGAAAACTGCATCGAAATTGATTACAAAAACTTGGGAACAGCAGGTGAAAACGCTACCACTGCGCCACGAAACCAACCATTCGTCTTCTACAAAGAGCTCATACGACAATAGTGTTGATACCATATACGTTAAATAGGGAAAATTGTGATAGCAACAGATACAGTAAGACAATAAAATTCAATATTAGGGTACACTTAGGGCTCGGATTTTTAGGTAAATAAATATTTTTTATGTAAATACATATTTTAAGCATTTTTCTATAAATATATAAATTCCTGCTTTTCACTTATTAGCACATAAAAAGACATAATATTTACATTTCTTTAAATCAGATCTTTCAGTTTATTGCATTTTTGATCTGTGTTACTTCAACTGGGAAGAACCTGTGAGCTATCTAATCTTCATGCAGAGCGTATGTCAGCTTGCAACTGTGTTATTCTCAACTTGTCACCCCGTGTCACTCACTGTGGTAGACGGGGATTTCCTTGTCCATAGCCATATTGCGCCACGTGCTAGACCTATCCCTCCCCCAGCTACCTGGAACCAGTATCACTCACATGCAGTTCATTTCTGGCACTGTGAAGTGTAAGGCCTAAAGTAACAACAACTACAAGTTATCGTCTGCAGCAGTATGTGGCAGTATGAATTTACTTCTGATAGAGGCGTTATGTTCTGCCAACCATGTGGGAAATCAATCATGACTGAACAGCGATCTCTAAGTTACACAACACCTCAAGGGCAAGAAATATATAGTCGCAGTTTCGCGCCTTCAGAAGAAGTCTTTCGCGATAATCGTCGGTCATTTGTGATGGACAACCTGAAGATGTATCTCGTTGTGTATTGTAATGCTTTAGCAGTCAGTGAGACAAAGCATAAATTATTGCATTCGTGAGTAATTGTTTATATTCACATTAATAAACTAAATTATAATTAATTATTTTTACTTTTTTGTCACATATTTCAGATTTTTTAATACATAAAAATAATTATTTTCTCGATTTTTAGCACCTAACAATCGAGTCCTAATTATAACCTTCTTCAACAGACACGATAAGAATGAAGTTGCAAGATTACAATATCATTTTATAAAAAGTACGATTCAATTTATTTTCCAAAAACGCTAACTATCTAAATGTTTAAAAATACTCTAAAATATTGTAAAATCCGATCTGTTAGAATTTGCTTTAAGTTAATAATGAATGAACAAATTCTTCAAAAAAAGCCAGCCCTTAGTGGTGAAGTCAAATATATGGAATTGATGTTGTTCAATTGAGAAATTTAGAGGTTGGGATTCATTGTGAAACTTATGATTACGTTGTATTAAAAGGTCTTATTGTACATTATAGTGATGAGAGTTTGTACTAGACCTTTTAATACAACGTAAACATAGGTTTGACAATGAATCCCAACCTCTAAATTTCTGAATTGAACAACATCAATTCCATATCTTTGACTTCTCCACTACGGGCTGTCTTTTTGAAGAATTTGTTCAATAATTATTATTAACATAAAACAAATTGTAACAGATCTGAATTTAAAATGGTTTTGAGTATTTTTAAGCATTAGATAGTTAACGTTTTTGGAAATATTTTTGAACTCATAATTTTTATAAAATTATATTGCAATCTTGCAACATAATTCGTATCGTATCTGCTGAATAAGGTTATAATATAACCGGAACTGGTACAGTGTACCCAAATATTGGATTTTATTGACTGAAGGTATCTGTTGCTATCATAATTAAACTCTGTCAATAAACATTTTGGCAGATATGGTCCTTGTCATGTCACTTCGTATTAAATAGGGAAATTGTTAGGTTAGGTTTCTTATCGGTGCATTGTAAAAGGAAGTTACTTACCTTGAAGTTGATAAGTGTTGTTTCTCCGGGCAGGCCCGGAGGACCAGGGCTTCCTGGGACACCCGGAGCGCCATCTCGACCAGGGTCACCTGGAACAACAAGTTTATTTTGAGAGAAGTCATTGAAGAAAATTTCTTGATGGTGACATTTCTTAGAACAAATAAATATTTACTTGGTTCGTTAATGTTGAGAATGTTTCAATCTCACATCGGTTAGGGGTCAATCGGCGTCAGTAATTGGGACTATATAAAGTAAGAGTGACTCGTCATATGTCAAATTCTGTCTCGTGTAGGAAAGAATATTTTCCAAATCCCATGTGTTATAGACTGAGTCAATTTAGCCTGCGAGTGCATGAACATAATACTGTTATTGGTTTTACGGCCCTTTTAACTACTGCAACTTTTAGGGACGCTGGGGTGCAGGAATTTTGCTCCGAAGGGGATTTTTAACGTGACGATAAATCTACTGACACGGCTCCCTCGCATTTGTGCACTATAAATTGCCAACAGTCTACGCTAGGATTCATATGTGCAACCTTGGGCACAGCAGGTGAGAACGTTACCGCTGTGTCACGCAGCCAGTCGAGTGCATAAACAACCTGGCGTGCTAATATATAGGGATACGGATGTTGAAAGCACTCTTCGAAGGATTAGAACTTCCAAAATAGAGTAGCTTTCCGTTAGATACTCAGCCCCGAGGCAGATCTTATCTTAAAAGAGAACCACCATAGGTTATGTGGATAGAACCCCCCATAATCCAACCAAATCTATAATGAAATGTACTAGGTACTTCACCATTGAATTTCTCACTTACAAGGGAACTCTGGTAGCGTCTACCCCTGATCGGATTGTAATTGGTTAAGGATACTCTTGGACGGTTACTCTATAAGATGGTTGGAAACATATCGGATTAAATTAACTTTTAGACCCACCCAGGTAGTGGATTTTAGAAACAAAACTACCACTTTCGGAAACGCAAATAGCCCTGGGGTACACTCAGCCTACACCCGAAATGAGTACCAGGGCAATTCCTGGGAGCAAAGACGGCCGGGCGTGGAGCTGACAACTTCATCCCATTTAGTGCCGATGTCACAAAAAGTGGAAGCCTCTACATTCCACTATTCCCAGGGCCTCCATGGCCTGTACGGAGTTGGCTTTGCTTATTTGCTATATTTAAAGCGATTGAAAAGATGTGGAACACAACGCGTTGAAGTGGAAGGTTGGTGGTTGTCTGGTCGCTTCAACAAGGCAGCATGTGGACGAATACCTTCGATTTCCACGCACTGACTCCTTGTTCCACGTCTTTTCAATCGCTTTAAATAGAGCCTTAATGTTAATTTGAGCCGATATTTTTTACCACTATCGTATAGAGTGACCTCCCAAGAGTATCCTCTACCAATCACAATCCGATCGCAGGGTAGACGCTACCAGAGTTCTCCTGTTAGCCATTATAGTATCGTTTTAATTAAGGTTGTTTTTTAGCGGCTTTGGACATGTTAGTCTTGTGTATCCCGTGTTCATGTTTGTGTATAATTTGTTTAATAACTTGCATTAATGTCATGTTTGTAGTGGTGAGGATTAAAAAAAAACAGCGTGCTTATCCATGGCCTAACATTTGCCTGGAGTATACCACGGAAAAAAATTATAAGAATGGCTGAGGTGGGAATCGAATCCAGCTCTTCTCAGGTTTTGCCTCAAAAGACCTGAGCGTACTTCATTCCAACCATAAGACTTGAATTGCAACTCTTGGCAGATCCGGGAATCGCACCCGGACCTAAAAAGTGACAGGTAAGAATGCTAGCCACAACTCCACAAGGTGGTCCAGTTTAGTAATACTAACCGTATCAGCAAGCCTTTTCTTAGTATCCACAGGCACTAGCTGTGTCTCAAATGCAATTAACCCTCGCACAGGATACTTCAGTTGCTCCATGTATCTACAACCATAAATGAGACTTAGACGTCAGTGAAAAGCTACAATTTTCTGTAGCCTGTGTCAACAGACAAATGCAAAATTACCTATTCATCACGAAATTGAAACAGGTAAAAATACGGCATATCAAGCTGAAAGCACAGTACTCAGTTCTCCCAGAACCCGAAGACACAGAGCCTATCTCATACTGGGTGGCCACAAAGGATGTAGATCAAATCGACGAAGGGTGAACAAGATAATCGGGTGGCCACTTCAACTAAGGATGTAGATCGAATCGACGAAGGGTGAACAAGATAATCGGGTGGCCACTTCAGCTAAGGATGTAGATCAGATAGACGAAGGGTGAACAAGATAATCGGGTGGCCACTTCATCTAAGGATGCAGAGCAGATAGACGAAGAGTGAACAAGATAGTCTGGTGGCCACTTCAGCTAAGGATGTAGATCAGATAGACGAAGGGTGAACAAGATAATCGGGTGGCCACTTCATCTAAGGATGTAGATCAGATAGACGAAGGGTGAACAAGATAATCGGGTGGCCACTTCCTTCTAAGGAGGTAGATCAGATAGACGAAAGGTGAACAAGATAATCGGGTGGCCACTTCATCTAAGGATGTAGAGCAGATAGACGAAGAGTGAACAAGATAGTCTGGTGGCCACTTCAGCTAAGGATGTAGATCATATAGACGAAGGGTGAACAAGATAATCGGGTGGCCACTTCAACTAAGGATGTAGATCAGATAGACGAAGGGTGAACAAGATACTCGGGTGGCCACTTCATCTAAGGATGTAGATCAGATAGACGAAGGGTGAACAAGATAATCGGGTGGCCACTTCCTTCTAAGGAGGTAGATCAGATAGACGAAAGGTGAACAAGATAATCGGGTGGCCACTTCATCTAAGGATGTAGAGCAGATAGACGAAGAGTGAACAAGATAGTCTGGTGGCCACTTCAGCTAAGGATGTAGATCATATAGACGAAGGGTGAACAAGATAATCGGGTGGCCACTTCAACTAAGGATGTAGATCAGATAGACGAAGGGTGAACAAGATAATCGGGTGGCCACTTCATCTAAGGATGTAGATTAGATAGACGAATGGTGAACAAGATAATCGGGTGGCCACTTCATCTAAGGATGCAGAGCAGATAGACGAAGGGTGAACAAGACAATCGGGTGCCCACTTCAGCTAAGGATGTAGATCAGATAGTCGAAGGGTGAACAAGATAATCGGGTGGCCACTTCAGCTAAGGATGTAGATCAGATAGTCGAAGGGTGAACAAGATAATCGGGTGGCCACTTCATCTAAGGATGTAGATCAGATAGACGAAGGGTGAACAAGATAATCGGGTGGCCACTTCATCTAAGGATGTAGATCAGATAGTCGAAGGGTGAACAAGATAATTGGGTGGCCACTTCATCTAATGATGTAGATCAGATAGACGAAGGGTGAACAAGATAATCGGGTGGCCACTTCAACTAAGGATGAAGAGCAGATGGACGAAGGGTGAACAAGATAATCGGGTGGCCACTTCAGCTAAGGATGTAGATCAGATAGACGAAGGGTGAACAAGATAATCGGGTGGCCACTTCATCTAAGGATGTAGATCAGATAGACGAAGGGTGAACAAGATAATCGGGTGGCCACTTCATCTAAGGATGTAGATTAGATAGACGGAGGGTGAACAAGATAATCGGGTGGCCACTTCATCTAAGGATGCAGATCAGATAGTCGAAGGGTGAACAAGATAATCGGGTGGCCACCTCAGCTAAGGATGTAGATCAGATAGTCGAAGGGTGAACAAGATAATCGGGTGGCCACCTCAGCTAAGGATGTAGATCAGATAGACAAAGGGTGAACAAGATAATCGGGTGCCCACTTCAGCTAAGGATGTAGATCAGATAGTCGAAGGGTGAACAAGATAATCGGGTGGCCACTTCATCTAAGGAGGTAGATCAGATAGACGAAGGGTGTACAAGATAATCGGGGGGCCACTTCATCTAAGGATGTAGATCAGATAGACGAAGGGTGAACTAGATAATCGGTGGCCACTTCATCTAAGGATGTAGATCAGGTAGACGAAGGGTGAACAAGATAATCGGGTGGCCAGTACAGCTAAGGATGTAGAGCAGATAGACGATGGATGAACAAGATATGAACTCCTCGTCATGCTAGTCCTGTTACTTACCTTTACTGCCCTGTGGACCCTCTGAACCCATGGGCCCCGCATCTCCTCGATCACCCTTATCACCCTGTGGTCCTGGCGGTCCCCTTTCTCCTTGTGGTCCAGGCTTTCCCTGAAAGAAAGGGATCACCTTAGTTCTTGACAATAAAACAGGCCCGAGTAGAATTATTCCTTATTACAGCTTCTTATATTCCACACTAAACGCTGTACCTACTGTACATCAACATCGTGTTCATCGCATTCCTCTTCTCTACGCTCTCGTTTCTTGGTTGCGATGCCTATTCCGTAGGCCTACAATATCAGACTAAGTAGTGCAGTTGGTTAAGCATTAGCCCTGAAATGTTTAAGTTAACGGGTTTGATCCTGTCACAGTTCGATAACATTCAACTGTGATTGAATGCTACAACGTCGTACCAGTAGATTCACTAACCTTAACACTATTGCATTATTAACAGTAATGTTCCATAGAGAAGTAGCCAAGAGTAGGCTAGCTATTGGCTTCAAAGATTTAGAAAGCATGTCACTTTCTATTAAATTATTTCACTTAAATATACTTATTTAAAGGCTCGCTAAAAGGATGAATGCCCCTTGAAATTTTCATGTAGGCCTAACCTACAGGTGGATAATTCTATGTTATAGATTTTTCTCTTCCTGGACAGAATCGTGCTGACTGTTGGAGTTTGGAGACATGTAAAGAACAACGTTTAATGTTTGACAAACACTACACACGATTCACAAGCCTCCGAGTTGGTGTAGGTAATTATCAAATAACTTGTATAATAAAGGTTTCTACAACCAGAATGACAACAGTGGTGTACTTACAGGCGTTCCAGATGTTCCCGGTGGACCATCCAAACCATCTAGTCCCACTACTGATGATGTTATAGGGTAGACTTCCATCAGCGAGAGTAGGGAGGTTACGTTGCACAAGCACACTCCAGGGGGACCAGGTGGTCCTGCCATCAGTCTGGGAGAAAACTGGAAAAAAATCAGGCGTATCAGAGCAATTTCAGATATATTAATACCAATGTGAGAATTAAGGGGTCTCCCAATAGTTCACGGGCTGAGCTACGGTACATAAAACCATAGGTATTGCTTTCGAGTACCTCTGGGTTCGTAGATCTTATTCCCTAACTTCCATCCATATGGCTTGCACCGTTTGCGCATAAAACAACATAATAGCTGAAAGCCTTAATTTGTGTGAAATGAATGAATGAATGAATGAACAAATGAATGAATGCCTAAATTGAGAAGGTCCCAAATATTGAGGACAGGTAATACAGTAGTATCTTAGTAGAATCTAAGTGGTGTACTATAATTTGAGCAGAAACGTCAGCGACAGCTGTGAAGGGGTAACAAGAAATTACCGCTAGGAGACAGAACTTTGCGACAGAAAAAGAGATTGCTTTTATGAATTAAAAATTAGGTGCTAGAAAGTTCTCTTTGAAGGTGTCGTCTGTAGAGCTGCTCATAAATGTTCCCCAGATAGGAAAGCACAGAATACATTTGAAACTTTACCCTCAAGAAATAGTCCGATGGAACAAAACGCATCTAGAGTCCTAAACTGTGGTCACATTAACCCGTGCACTAAGGTTCTATATACTCACTCGCTTATATCATTCTGTGTTCGATTCTCATCTATTAATTAGTTTCCAGTGCGAAATTTCCACCTCTCTTGCTGCTTCTTATAACAAAAATCAAGTAAAAAACAAGTACAAGACACAGCGTCTATTTTTGTACGAAGAACAAATTGAAAATACAAAGGACCGTTTGAGCGATGTAGAGCGGTTGAAGGAAGAGGCAGAGGCCGCAAAGCTTAGAATAAATACAAATAAGACCAAAGAGATAAGGTACAACTCACAGATTGATGGAAAATTGTCTATATACTATAAAGACATAGAACAGGTAGACCCCTTCCTCTATCTTGGGAGTATTGTCACTGCAACTGGCGGAGCGGAATAAGGAGTCGCATCAGGAAAGCAAATGGGGCCTTTGTTCAACTCCCATCTGGAGAAACAGAAGCATCTCTAGGAAGACGAAGCTGTGACTTTTTAACACGATCGAGGAGGAATGCATGCAAATGGGAAAGACATGGAGTGAGGTGAAGAGGTTGGCCAATAACAGGGCCCGATGGAAGCGTTTCACGTAAGCCCTATGCTCCGAGAGAAGCAACAGGAATTAAGTCATGTAAGTCAAGTTCGAGCGATTTGAACCAGGGACGTTTGATCGTAGCTGAAGGCCCACAATGGGCCCAGAGTGACAAGGTAGTGGACATTCAACGACCATTGTTTATTGTAAAGGCAAACGGGATGGCCGATGATAGGATTCGAACCAAGTTACTTCGCAAATTCTGGCCTTCATTACCATAACCTCACTGCACTGAGCTAACTTGGTTGGTACAGTTTGTATAATTGAAATACTTTTCTTTTTTTTAGCGTATGGCTTTTAGTGCCGGGGTGTTCGAGGACATGTTCGGCTCGCCAGTTTTTGTAGCTGCTTCGAGGCGGACACCCAATGGGTGACCTACAAGTACCGTTGGGCAGGAAAGTTGGAATGGAAGGACGAGGAATTGGAAGGTAGTGGCTGTGGCCTATAGTTAGGGACCAACCCCGGCATTTGCCAGGAAGGAAGATGGGAAACCACAGAAGACCATCTTCAAGGTTGCCGGCGGGGGGATTCAAACCTTCTCGCCTCCCGGATGTGAGCGACTGCCAGCAGTCATGCCATAACGACCACGGCTAACTCACATTGAAATACTATTAGTATTAAGTTTCTACACGTTATTCAATAATGTTGAAATGGTGATAAGTTATACAAGTTTCAGCCACATTACGGAATCCATTTTCCCCTTCTTATTCTTCTTCTTCTTTTGCTTTAGCGTTTGTCCCGCCTCGTGGCAGGGTCCGCTATGTGAATCCGCTATCTCCACATTAATCGGTCATGGGCCATGTCCAGATGTAGGTTGACGAATTTCAGATCCCTGTGCAGTGTATCGGCCCAACGTTGTCTCGGTCTCCCCTTTGGTCTTTTCCCGGCGACCTCTAGTGTGTAGCCCTGTTTAGCAATGGTGTCCGGTCCTGACCGTAGCACATGCCCTCACGCATTTTGTTGTTGATTGCCGCGATACCAAATCGTTCCCTTATTCTTTCATTGGGGATGTGATCCAACCGAGTAATGCAAGCTGTCCATCTAAGCATCGTGGTATCCATGACACTTAGCCGACGTTCTGCTTCCTTGGTGGTCGGCCAACATTCAGTACTATAAAGCGCCACGGGACGAATGACAGTACGGTAAATATCTTCGATTTTAGGCGGTCTTTCATCTGGCGGTCGTACATGACACCTGTCGTTGTTCGCCACTTCATCCACGCAGCATTAATTCTTACGTTGACCTCGTCGGTGACACGACCTTCAACAGTTAGATACTTAAATTTTGTCGTTCGAGGCAGATCATCGCCGTCGACTTGGATTGTTCCTATTTCTTCTGTATCTGATGTCATATATTCTGTTTTAGTTTTGTTAAGCCGCAGGCCATATTGACTTAACAGATCACTCCATTCCTGGACTTTATGTTGGAGATTCAGCTTGTTTTGAGCGGCCAACATGACGTCATCAGCGTAAAGAATGGTCCAAGGTAACGGTTGTTGTAGATCAGCATCAACCGTGTCCATGACCATAATGAACAGCAATGGTGACAGGGTCGTACCTTGATGAACACCAAATTACATGGAAGCTTTCCGACGCTCCTGCAGCGGCATATACGTAACTTCTTGGCTCTGCGTAGAGCAACTGTACCCAGTTAACAAGGTACTCTGGGATGCTATGTTGTCGGAGAGTCAACCAGATAAAGTCATGCGGCACACATCAAAAGCCTTTTCGAGATCTATTGTAAGAAAGCAAGGTGCAACGGCTTATTCTTTTCACGGAATCCGTAAAACCAACATAACATCAACACCCAATGAAATTGAATTACACAATACATATCCGAGAAATATTATCAGTCAAAGACCATCCATAGCACATACATAATTCTCTATTGAGCGGGGATTAATACCAACAAAATTCCAAACCATAGTAAACTTCTGATGTTTCGTCATATCACGAATGCTCCCCTCAACAAGGAACCCAATTTTCATCCAATGAGGAACCATTATAGGATATTTTTTAATTCATTTCTTCTATTTATAAAACATATATTTCAAAAGAATTATTTTATGAGTATGTATCATCAAATTTTTTTTGAAGCACACTTTTGTTAACAGATCTGATTTTTGAATACGTTTTAAAACGAAAATTAATATCAAATCAACTTTGATCATAATTATACTGTATTAAGTTTTAATTTTATATTTAGAGAAAAGTTACTAAAGAAGACCACAATGTGGCTGAAACTTGTTTAACTTATTACCATTTCAACATTATTGACTAACGTGTACAAACTTAATAAATACAATTATACTATAACGCCAATAGCTTGCCACGGTGGGTGAGTGGTTAACGTGTCGGTCTACTAACACCAAACTTGTAGGTTCGCTCCTGGCCGTGGTAAGTTATTTTTTTTGAAAGAGCGGCAGAAATTGCGACACGCATGTCATACGATGTTGGCATGTCAAAGAACCCATTTGAATTCAGTAGGCAGTGTTCGTAATGGTAAAATTAATCGCGGGAGTTTCCGCCTGCACAAAGTTCCTCATTTCTCTACTAGAAAGCGCTATAGTGTTCAAGGAGCTTATATATCTAATCTCCTTTACTTTCATAAGGCTTCAAGTAACAACGAAATTTGACGTGCAAGCTACCCTCTGGGTGTCAGATAACTAAGCTTGCTCCCAGCACCCGAGGCCATACGATATTATTATTATTATTTTAACGTCAACAAGGAAACCCTCCAAACTTGATTAACTTCATGTCATTACGTATTAATGGTACAATTAGTGATATGTCTGTCCCTTGTTATTACCATTCCAACGGGGTCGGGGTGAGATGGGTAGCGGGTTCTCTTTCTGACGCTAATTACATGAGAGGAACTAATGAGATAGGGAATGAATGAAGTCAAATGAAACTGGGCAAGGAGTTAGAAGGAGGTGGCCTTGGCTTATTAAATGGTATTGTCCTGGGAACACAATCTAGAGGAGGTCAAACCTCATGGTTTAGCACTGTGCCTTAGATCAGGAACAATAGTGAGGAAAAATCAAACCTTTCTGAACCGTCTCGTGTAAGAACTTGAACCTACATTCGGTCGAGTATACCCTCTAGCAATTAGGGGACCATCACCTAATTGATAGGCCCCTTCAAACAACTATCAACATCATCATCATCATCATCATCATCATCACCATCACCAGTAGTAGTAGTAACCATTGAAATACACCTATCCCAAAAAGATAACCCATCTAAATCAAACGAACACACATTCATGGAATATTCAACACTAAGGTATTCTAACTACCGTACTATGTTGTTGTTGTTGCTGCTGCTGTTGCTAATAATTCAGTTGAGGGTCTTGGGATATCTTGGTCATCCACCCCGTGTAGTTTGGTATGTTTTGAACTTGTCTCGTAACCTGCATTCATGTGATGACTGTGGTAGTGTGTGTAACTGTATTAGGAGCAGGGATGAAATAGGTGAAGTAGTAATTGACTATTTAGGCTACTTCCCAGTTTGTCACACACACACACAAAAACACGGGGTTGATGATCAAATACATACCAAGTTTCAAGTGAGAAGTAACAATAACATCATCATAGCCTACATATTTTCATTCGTCGATGCTCTTTTCTAAATCACTACCAGAAATCATAGACTACTTTATTAGTATATTGCATTTTAAGAAGACGTACTACTACTACTACTACTACTAATAATAATAATAACAATATCGTATGGCCACGGGTGCCGAGTGCAAGCTTTGTTATTTGACACCCAGAGGGGTAGCTTGCATGTCGAATTTCGTTTTCCTTGAAGCACTATGAAAGTCAAGGAGGTTAGATTTCTAAGCTCCTTGAACACTATAGCGCTTTCTAATAGAGAAATGAGGAACGTTGTGTTGGCGGAAACCTCCGAGATTAATTTTGCCATTATGAACAAGGCCTACTGAATTCAAAAGGGTTCTTTGATATGCCAACATCGTGTGACATGCGTGTCGTAAATTTTTGCCGCCTTCCAAAAATAACTTACCACGGCCAGGAGCGAACCTGCAAACTTGGGATTAGTAATCCGACACGTTAACTACTCACCCACCGTGGCAACCTTAAGAAGGCGTAAAAAATGCACTAGCATAAAATTGATTGTGTTTGTCTGCAACCAGCTTTTCCATTTATTAACCGACCATTAAACTGTTCAATTGGTAAGAATATCAATCTTTTTATGTTTTTGACAAACTTGTGGCATAAAGGTGCCTGTACACTGGAGAGCTTTTGCCCTAGCTAGAGCGTAGAGTAGCTCTAGCTAGGGCACTCTAAGCTCCTCTGCAGTGTACACAGGTGGTAGAGAACCCTAGCGGAGACCGCTCTAAGCTCTAGCTAGGGCCGGCTGACTCTACGGTGTAAACAGTATTTGGGTGCCCTAGCTAGACCAGTCTAGCTCTATTTGTTCGGTTGAATATTGGAAAGTGCTCTATGTAGAGTCAGTGGTGGATTGCTGGGGTTATTTGTTTGTTGTTAACTATAGTGCTTGAATATGGCTGAATTTGTGTGGAGTCGCGAAAAAACAATAACATTAATTGAACATCCAAAAACTTGGAATTGTACTCTGAAAGAATACAGAGACAGAAATTTGAAGGCACAGTCGTTTCGGGTGATCCCTTTTGCTGATCCTGGGGTTAATTTTGGCGAAAATATAATCATAGTCATTTTTGTTCATTCAGAATCTTCTGAACATAGTCTTGCAATAATTTAGCGTGCATTCCCTCGTATTCTCTTTTTGATATCCAATTCCTCACCCACAACCTTCTTTTCCTCTTCATAGTTTTCTTTTTTGACAAGGCACACACAACCACCACAGATGCTAAAAGCTCTCTTGAAGACATTTTAACTTCACAACACAGCGCAAGAAACCTAGACTCACACTGCCCTCAGAATGTTTTAGCGCTGCTCTACCTAGTGCATTTACGATTGACAGTGTACACAGGTTTAGAGAGTGCTCTAGCTAGATTTGTCTATCTCCACTCTACGAATGCTCTACCTAGGGAAAATTACTCTACAGTGTACACGCACTCAGTTTAACTAGAGCGGTCTAGCTAGACTTGCTCTATGAAAATCACTCTCCAGTGTACAGGCACCTTAAGCGTGGTCCAACTTAACATATGGAAACTCCAAAGAGAAGTAGTAAGTTATCTCACCTTATCATCTTGGAGTTTGCTAATGAAGTTCTCGTATCCAGGGTACGGGGCGCCAGGAGGTCCTGGAGGTCCAGGAAGTCCTTCTGGTCCGGGAAGTCCATATATGGAGAATATACTTTCTCCTGGATCACCCTTAATGGACATGAATTCAAGCAAGTACTGTTAAATATTGCCCTGCTAGAAAATAAACTGCCAGACAAAGTGAATGTAACCGCCAAGAAAATACAGCGTGTCTCAAAAAAATGTACTAACAGTTTGAATGGCTAAAAAATGAATATTTATGAACATAGAGACAAGTTTAAGGGCTTCAAGTATAGAAGAGACATGTAATTAAAGACTCATGTTCGCAAGTGTTCAAATTGATGACCGTCAGTGTCCAGGAATTCGACAAACAGCCACCAACGCATTGGACCATTGCTCGCATCAGAGATAAATTTCAAGCAGATGAAACCGTTCACAACGTCAACAAGAAACGTTCTGGACAACCAGGGACATCCACAAGTCCTAGAAAAGAAGAACAGGTGCAGGAAGCCCTCACTCGATCCCCACCGAAATCACTACGACAAACAGCTCGAGAGACACACATCTCAAAAGATAGCGACCATCGCATCATGAAGCGTCTGCGCTGGAAATCGTACATTCCAACACGAAATTGGTAATTGACAGACAATGTCACGAAATTCCAAATGAACTTTGTCGTAACGTTTGCGAATCCATTGCTTCGCATTATCAGCTTTGTCTGGACACTGACGGTCATCAATTTGAACATTTGCGAACATGAGTCTTTAATTACATGTCTCCTCTATAATTGAAGCCCTTAAACTTCTATCTATGTTCATAAATAATCACTTTAAAGTCAAAGTGTTAGTACATTTTTGAGACACCCTGTAGTTTGCCACGATTTCGAACAAAAAAGAAACAAGAATGACATTAATGCATTTAAGTCAGGTTTGCATTCATTTCATATAGGAGCAACACATGTTTGAATAGGGTAGCACTTTTTGCCTTATTACCAATGTTGGGAGCGGATGTTACGGTTTCATCATTTATTTTGTCTCGGAATATACGGTAAATGTACTCATTCTCGAACATTATTTCCTCCACGTATGGAAATCTGCCATTGGAGGTACTCAATTGTACAGGTTCTAGAGTTGAATAGGAGCACGTTGATAAGCTAAAGATTCATAGCGATTGTTTTGGAGAATAGGTACCCCCTCGGCTTCCATAACACTTGAGAATGGTTTGAAAATGAGATCGTGGACGGAATTCAACCACGAATCTCCTGCATTCCGTGCAGGAACATTAGCCTCTTTGTTCCCTTTTCATCTATGACATAGAATTGCGTCGTGATCACGAGGAAGCCTTTGTAATGTACGGGGATAAAGTACCTGTGCAGAATGCCAGAAATCCAGGTTACAAACCCAGTAACGGTCTCATTTTCATATCTCACTCTGCAGTTATTGTAGGGTAATGAGTGTATATCAATTAACTCCTTTTGCTACTAGATATCAGACCTTACTCTGTTCCAGTTGGATACTAATCCTCAACCGCCAAGCCTCTACGACTTAAAATAAATATCTCTAAAATATATATATCGCTCATTTGTTGCAACAGTGGTATAACTCCCTATAGACATCGGAACTTTTTCAGGTTTTACCTCAGTGTTGTGCTGGAAAATGTTCGTTATCAATTGATTAAGATGACACTATATCGTTTTTCCTGGCAACGTGAAACTACACAATTCGTCATACCAGATTCCTAAATTTTACAATTACACCAAGAGCATTGACATTTTCCTAATTGTATTGGTAATAATAATAATAATAATAATAATAATAATAATATTATCGTATGGCCTCGGGTGCCGGGTGCAAGCTTTGTTATTTGACACCCAAAGGGTAGCAAATTGCATTGGTATCTATCACACTCATCTGGAGCAAAGTAATAAATCCCCTAATCAATATGGCGTAAAACCTTAACATTATTTAAATAATCCACCGTTTAGTAACTCCCCTTAAATCCATAAATGCAGTTTCCCACCTACATTATATTGTAAATTATATCACTGTTGCAGCGAATGAGCGATATATATATATATAGTAAGAAATATTTCTGGCTGTACTAAACCTTAGCATTATGCAGAATGAGGTGTATAATGACAAAATAGCCCTTTAGTTTAATTTTTGCCTGCTTATTATTTTGTCATTGCCATTTCATATGGGTAGGCATCCAAACAACTGTAGTGAATTGCAAGAAAATTTGTCTTTAAATAGACGGCATCCCTATTGTAAAACTGCATTACAGAGTATTTATATCGACGGAGGTCATTCAAGATCTCGTAAGCCACCATCCTGCTTTTTCCCATTCTGTTCTTTAAATCTGGTAGACATTCCCTAGTCATACTCCCCTGACGAACTGTATATTTAATGTCCAATATATAAGAAACTCAAATTTAAACGCAATGTATCTTGGGAATGCATAACAATGAACATCTAAGCGTTTGCGATCAGTTGCAACAAAGAGAATGGAAACGAACAGCGTAGTGGTTTACGAGGTCTTGCATGCCCTCCCTGATATATTCCTACAGGATGAGACCTATTATTTACCTTAGTCTGAAGAACTATTGACAGGAAGTAATCGAAATTTCCCAGGGATGATTCTTTAATACAGACATTTTTGAATATATATATATTTTTCCTTTTCATGATTTAGAACATGATTTTTACTTTTAACAGGAAATTAAGAACATTGACATGTGTCAAAACTTAACGTAGGAAACACATATAAGGACCAATTAGCCTACTTGTAAAAATCACAAAATGTTGAAAAGTTTCGCATTTTAGCTAGAAATTGAAATCAAAGTATTGTAAGAGTTTTAGTACATCCCAGTATCACAGAACATCTCTTCTTCCATTTGAAGCACTATCATCCATTTTGCAGAATTACAATGCCTGTTCGCCCTTCTGCTTTCTTAAAAAATTGTTTTATTTCTAATGTCTGGTAGAAACAAAAATAATATAATACTAGATGAAATCCGTCAAAACATGACGGACAATGGAAAACAAATTTACTGCAGAAGCTTCTTATATAAGTTACATTCTTTGTACGATTACTTTTTAGCACTATTGCAACTTTAAGGGCGTCAAAAGATAGCACTCTCAGCATTGCAACATATTGCTGGTCATGACTGAAAACGTGATGAGGTCATCATCATCTTGCACAGTTTCCAGCCACTGGCCGGGTCTGTTTGGAACACAAGCCTCTCCAACGTCTTCTGTCTTCCCACCATCTCTCAGCCTCCACCCTTGTCCAGTCTTCTCCTCTCTTCTTCACGCTTTCTTCCACCCCCTTCAGCCACCTGTCTCTCGGTCTCCCTCTTGGTCTCTTTCCTTCCCACTTCGTCTCGTGTATCCTCCTGGGTATCCTCTTCTCCTCCATTCGTTTTACATGTCCATACCATCTAAGTCTAGATTTCTCTATACCATCCTGTAATGGTTCCTCCTTCATTAATTCTCTGGTCCTCTCATTTCTCATTCTGTCCCTCTTTGTAGCTCCAATACTGCTTCTCAAGAACCTCATCTCACTGGCCTGTATTTTGCTCTTCTCCCTTCCTTTCATAACCCAGGTCTCCGAGGCATACGTCAGGATACGGACATAGTACGATATATGATCTACTTGCTGTTCTGAGGGACATCCCTGCTCCATAACATGCTTCTCACACTCCTCCGGAATGCTTCTGCCTGTCTTCCCCTCTCATTTATTTCTCTACCGTTTCTTCCATTCTCTTGTATCAGGCTACCCAGATACTTGAAACTTTCCACTTTATTCAGCTGTTCCCCACCAATTGTTATTCCCGTTGTGGTCCTTTCCTTCTTCCTTGTTGTGATCACCATCTCACTCTTATTTATGCTAAATTTCATCCCATATCCTTGTATTATTCCTTCCCACACGTCCAACTGTTCCTGTACCTCCTCTCCTTGTTTCCACAAATCATCAAATCATCCGCAAACACCATTGCTTTCATCTTTCCTTCCCCAATTACTTGTGCCGCTCGGGTCATTATGTCATCCATCACCACAATGAAAAGTAACGGTGACAGTGCACTTCTTTGTTTCAGGCCGTTTCTCTGTTCCACCCAGTCCGATCTCTCTCCTCCCACTTTCACACAGTTCACGCTTCCCTTGTACATCTCCTTTATCCTCCTTATAGTCCATTTTTCTACTCCTCTATCCTCCAGGGACTTCCATACTTTGTTTCTGCATACACTGTCATATGCTTTCTCAATGTCCAGGAAGGCCATCAGTAGATCTGTTCCATACTCATAGTGCTGTTCTTGTAACTGACTTACAGCAAAAATCAAATCCACTGTGGACCTTCCTGCTCTGAAGCCATGTTGTTCTTCCCTCATCCCTCCTTCTATCCTTGTCCTAATTCTCCTTTCCAAAACTTTCTCAAACATCTTTGCACAATGACTCGTCAGTGTTATTCCCCGATAGTTTCTGCATTCTGTTCTACTACCTTTCTTGAAGATCGGGACAATTATTCCCTTTTTCCAGTCTTCTGGGGTCTTCCTTTCCTTCCATGCTGCCTTCATCACTCGGTACAACCATTGTATCCCCACCTCTCCTGCTGCTCTCACCATCTCCACACTCAACTCATCCACACCCGGTGCCTTCCCTCCTTACATCTTCCTCACTGCATCTTCCACTTCTTTCCATGTTAAGTCCTTTTCTGTTTGCAGTTCATCTACTGTACCTCTTCCCCGATTTCTTCTTCCTCGCCGTGGTTTCCATTTGGGTTCAGGAGTTCTTCAAAATATTCTTTCCACATTTTCTTCAGTTCTTCCCTATTTTCTATCCCTTGTCCCCTTTTGTTCACCATTCTAACATAATCCGTAGGATCCTTCCGCCTCTTATTCTTTACCATCCCATACAGGACCTTTTTTGTACCTTCACTATCCTGCGGGTCATGACTTAAAACGTGATGAGGTAAATAGCCCAATACGTTCAAGAGTTTCTCCTTGAGCTTGATTGATTGTGATAAAGTAGGCCGAGCGAATAGGACATTGTTGCCTATTAAAAGAAAATGTACTATACCTGCAAGTGTTTTATCGGAAGGTGTTAAATCAAGTCGTAGGATTTGAGCTCTCTGCCTAATATTACTGCACCTATTATATCTGAATCCAAGCAATTTCTTACATATTTCTTACAATTAATATATTACCATATATGAGTCCTTGGGAAACGTTCAGATTTCTAAGGAGCATAACTATGGCTCAAACGTTTGGAGTATGTGGAGGCGAATCACTTATTTCCAAGTAATTGAAAAATTCAATAATAGGGAAATGAAGTAGCTGGCTTTCATCTTCTGTATCCAATCTGTTAACGCTGAAGTATGTGTTTGAACTACTGGATATAAGTTCAATGACTTTTAAATTAATATCATTACATTGTTGCAGCTTGGCAAATATTTTATATTCCAGCAGATCAATTTTACCCTCACAACAGTAAAGACCAAAGTAACCACGCATAGATTTTACGCAAGAGAAATACAATGTAGAACAATGTTTACATTTGATCGTCAAAGACCTTACAGTACACTGTACTGCATAATATCTGGAATTGTTTCTGAAATGGCCTATTTATATTGGATTTTAAATGTGGCTTCGTATTATTCGATAACACTATAGTGTCCTGCAATAACGGAGCCGCTAAATATTAAATGGCAAATAATACTTCCATTGCCGAAATCAACTGCGTAGTTAGACTCACTACTCTAAACAAATAATCATTAAACAATTTTCTTATACAATGAAGTTCAACATGACCGTCCAGAGACTTTCATACTCAAGTTGGTTGGTGAGGAGAATGCGATGAGACTGATCGCTTAAAATAAATTCCTTATAATTGTTCCTGCCAGCGAAATCTTTTGCGATAGCTTGAAAACGCAGCTCAGAATGACGTTCTTCATTTTGTTATAAACAGTACGAAACTGCTCTAAATAAGCAATTTCCATCACCTGTTATAGGTTATGACAGTATATTTTGCAGGGGAACATAGAATCACTTCGCCAACTACTGGAACGACCATAGGACTATACTCAATACTCACTTCGGCAGTCACCCTAATGGAGGCAGTTTTTGAATTATATGTTCCGTGCATGTCAAACATCGTATTAACACATGGAGGCCCACCTATTCTTGTCTATCGCCCCGGAGACCCGGGTTAAATTTCCTGCTCTGCCAAGAAATTGAATTCTGGTCTGAGGGCAAAAACGGGGCACATTCAGTCTCTTGAGGTATAACTAAGAAGAGGAAGGTTTAATTCCCACCTCGACAATCTTGGATGTGGTTTTCCGTGGTTTCCCACTTCCACTTAAGACAAATACCGGGATGGTTCCTAACTTAAGGCCTTGGCCGTCTCCTTGCCATTTACCACCTTAATTACAAATACACACAGTAATGCAGCCATCACAATAACACAGGTTATGAGAGAAAATTTCACACATACACACCCAAGTACACGGGGCTGAGTGACCACGATGTCGGAGCCCTTCAAACGAATTATGTTTGCCAAGTGTCTCTTATGGCGAAAGCAATTGTGGACACGCGCGAGTGCCTGGAAAACTACTTTTTTCTTTAATAATTTAAGAGTATATCGACGATGCATAATTATAACTTTTAGTCTAGGACGCTAATAACTTGACCACCGAAGCATTGGGAAGAAATTGCAATATTAAGGTACATAAACAACATAGCCTACACATTCAACTGTCGGTTAATGTTCCTCAAAATTTCCCTTCTTAAATATTCCCCTCCTTTATAATTCTCCATCACGTGAAAACGTGCCATGTCTTGGGTTTTAAATACATCGATGCAATGGTGCTGCCATCTGCTGTCAGTTACTGGAACTATATGGGCGATGTACTGCCATCTGTTGTCAGTTATAGGAACTGATTGCAGATATTTAAACGGCGTACTGAGGACAACAGTTTGCTCTTTTGATCACATGCTGTAATGCAATGGTAAAACGGAAATAAAACGTATTGAGAGGGAATGTAGAAATATGTATCTTTTACAGACATAAAACCTTACTAATACTCCTTGATTAAACAATATTTCAGTGGTAAGAAAAATATATATCGGCGAGGGCTGGGATCGAACCGGTGAACCTTGGAACCACAGTCAGTCGCCTTAACCACATAGCTACTCTCACACACTTGTTCAGTAGCAGACGCAGCCATTCATTATCTTGAAAAGCTGCTGTCTAAAGGAAATAATCCATTTCATTATCCAAATAAATCAATGTTGCACATTCGTATACGTTCATACTGTTATTATATTTTATTGTCAGAACTTGGTTAATGTATGTTTTCAATTACATGCAAGCTTATTAAATAACTTACATTTTAATGGACTTCTCACCGCCATTTTGTCATGACCCCAGGCGGATTGTGCGCATGCGTGAGGGGAAAGAATTCTGCTATTTTCTATATTAATTCAAAAATATACCGTAATATATTTGTTTATTTTATAGACACTCTGCAAATCTAGAGGCCAAGAGCTTTCGTTAGAGTGCTCTACGAAGTAAATCGGTTCTGTCGTTCTCTCAATCTCATGGTAACAAAAATCACCTTACTGTTTTAAATATATAGATACGTTAGTGGTTGTGGGAAGGTATACTTAAAGTATCCTTAGGAATGAGCTATTAAGATATACCATTAGAATGCCAAGGTTTCTGAGTATAATATGGCACAATAATATGATATTTTGAAAATTTTCGAGATTATCTGGATTGCAGGTCAGGCCGTCCCACTTTTTCTGTGATAAGACTTTTCTTTTTCTTCGGTGAAGTGGATATGAGCTAGAAGTTGTCCTCGAACTTCCTTCCAGTATTCTACGATCCCGTCAACGACGGGGGTTCAAAGCTCGTTACTGATAAGTATTACATACAAATGCTTAAAAAATGGCACACATTAATTGAAAGAGAAACGGAACTGTTACTATTTAACCGACTGATCAACATAATATTCAATGTAACTGTGGAGAAGACCAGACTGTCAATGTCGACTATCTCTAGCCTCCTGCACAGAAGACTATCATCATCAAGGAACAGAAAATTCATTGGAAGTGGCCAAGTTATATACTGTGTATAATTATGTATGTCTCTGATACGAGAATAGTAATAACTGACTGGCAGTGTAGGCTATTAGAAAATAACATTTGTCCATAGGCTGCTAAATATAATACACCCTACTTAAAAAATAATTAACACGAATATTTCCAATTCAGAAAATAATATCCTTCACTAATGATCCAAAATCTATGCACAGCTTACCTCAGGACCGGGATCTCCTTTATCACCTTTCGGACCTCGGAAAATAATACCTGAAAAATAAAACAGAAATATATCTAAGATTGTTGATTTAAGTGTGGAACATAGAGGTCATCTGCAGCTATGAAGATGAACGAACACAATTAATTTAAGACGTCCCAAGCTCCCAAAATGCATTAAAAGAAACAATAAAAAATATTAATATTTCGTGCTGGGCATTTACGGTACAGATAAAGAAGCGAACGGTCGTGCATGAGTGAACCAAGAGCCTACTACGTTCGTACAAATTTGGGTAAAAAAATTGATTGCTTTGTTTCTTTATTTTGTTTGATTATTGCTTTATTTAAAGTAACAATTAAGGTCCGGTTGGTTTCTCTTACATCTATCAGCACGAGTAGAAATGCGTTAACAAGAACTAGATATTACTAAATAACTAATAAATGAGAATTCCTTATTAGCCTATTTTCATTTTATGGAAATATAGGCTTATGAGATTACCTTTTGTCCGTGTGTCTGTGTGTGCATGCGTGTGTGATTCGTGTGTAGAACCCCCCCCCCGCCCGTAATAATGTCTAAAGAGCTGGAGCTATTTCAATGAAACTCGGTAAGATCATAGCAGATTCTGGCCGACCCCGACCGTGCCCTTTAAATTTTATTGTGTCTCAACAATCCAACATGGCGGCTGTGCGAAATATTTCACCAGCATTCAGTATCTCCGAAACTATTACAGATATCACCCTGAATTTTGTACGGTGATAAAGGGCACTACTAGAAGTTCACCTATAAGACTTTCAAAAACCTGGTAACTACAAAACCAACATGGCTGCCAGGCGAAATTGAGACTTTCAAATATACTTTTCTCGTGACTTAACCATCCAAACGTAATGAAACTTGGTACAGCAAATGTTTATACACATTGTAATGCACTGGCGTCTGATTTAGTCCAATTGTTTACATAACCTCAAAATGGCGGCTGTGCGAAATATTTCACTGGCATTCTATATCTCCGAAACTATTACAGATATCACCGTGAAATTTTGTACGGTGATAAAGGGTACTGCTACAAGTTTATCTATTTAAGTTTCAAACACCTGTCAAGTACAAAACGAATATGGCGGCCAAGCGAATTTGAAACATTTTAATATACTTTTCTCGTGATTTAACCATCTGAGCGCAGTGAAATGTGATACAGTAAATGATTTTACATTTTGTAATGCACTGCCATCTAATGTAATTCAATTGTTTACATAACCTCAAGGTGGCGGCTGTGCAAAATTTTAAAATTAAGTTTTTAGCCTACTTTTCACATTTTGCAAAAATGAGGAAAAAGTAGACTTATGAGATCGGGCAAATGTGTGTGTGTGTGTGTTTGTCTGTCCTTCTGTCTGTCTGTCTGTCCTTCTGTCTGTCTGGCTGTGTGTGTGTCCCCCCCTATCAACTCCTAAACGGCTGCAGCAATCTAAACAAAATTTAGTGGGAGTAAAGATCTATACCTGAATATCTCACGCCCATTTTTGAAAATGATGTCAGTGCTACCAACTGCTGGAAAATCGCATTTGAAATTTGAGCTCCATGTTGGATATCTTGGAAGGTATGAATAGGAGCTATTTCAAAATTGGCACACGTATAGATAATAATATTGCAGTTTAATTTCCAGGAGGCCATACATCGCAGTGTTGCTAAAATGATTATAAGCCTGCTGATAAGTCCACATTTTAAATGCATATAACTTCTACACTATCAATTGGATTTCACCCAAATTTCGTATGTGCTATGTGTACATAAACAGATATGACTGAACGTATTCTTAAGATCCACCAGGGCTGCCAACTGTTATTAAATGCTCTCAATTTATCTTATCCAAATGCCAATATAATAGAAAGTATGCAAGCCGACAGCTTTAAACTATGCAAATGTATAGTACCTGACATTCTATATCAATTTGGAGTAACTTATATACGTCAGTGCTACCAACATGATTCTAAGCCTGCTGAGAGGTCCAACTTTAAATACATGTAACTTCTATACTATCATTTGGATTTCAACCAAATTCCGTGTGTGCTATGTGTACCGTAACAGATATGTATATGCCGATTCTTAAGAGTAACCAGGGCTGCCAACTGTTAGTAAATACTGTCTCTATTTCTGTTACCCTAATATCAATATATCAGAATGTATGCAAGCCAATAGCTCTAAACTTTGCACACGTATAGTACCTGGCATTCTATATTAATTTGGAGTAACTAATATACGTCAGTGCTGCCAACATGATTCTAAGCCTGCTGATAGGTCCAATTTTAAAATGCATGTAACTTCTATACTAACTAATGGATTTTATTCAAAATTGACACAACAATAGATCATATTATTTCAGATTATTTCTGACCAATACATGTATATCATTGTTGCCAACATGATTTTACGCGCGCTGTTAGATCCAATGTTTAACTGCATGTAACGTCCATGCTATCCATTGGACTTCAACCAAATTTTGTATTCTGTACCTTAAGAGATAGAACTAAGAATATATTCAGTCACCAGGGCAGCCAACTGTAGTTCTCTATTAGGCTACAGTATGCCAGGTATACAGTATTTCGAACTAATTAGAAATTTCGATATTACCAACTTAATTTCGTCATTATTCTAGATAGATCCATATAGATTAATCATTGGCATAGATCTTAAATTTTAAGAAAAGTAGGCTCTTTAGTTCGTTACGGAACTTCTTGTTATTTCTTGTGTCGTAATCATGAATTCGAAGTGAAAGTTTGAATAATGAAGCTACGCAATAATTTTCCCTTAATGGTACATAACTCTATGGCCGATACATACAGTATAACAATCCAAAATGGCGAGCATCCCAAATATTTAGACGGTCCTCATTATCTACGAATATTTTACAGCAATCAAACTGATTTTTCTTATATTCATAGAGGCTATGAACATAAGTTCAACTATTGGACGTTCAGTAACCTGGTGAGCAAAAATCAAACATGACAGCGACGCAAATTATAAATACTTAAATGGACGTTTCTCGCGATTTAACCATCCGAGTGCAGTGAAACTTTGCACGTTAAATGCTTATACAAATGTTAATCCACTGGCATCTAATTTATTTCAATTGTTTTCATAACCACAAGATGGCAGCTGTGCGAAATTTTAAAATCTCGTTTTTACTTCTTGTGTCTTAATCATGCGATTGAAGTTTGAATACAACACGTACACGATAATCTTCATGTATGTATGTCTACCCCTTATTATTCCCGTTTTTCCAACGGGGTCGGGGATGAGATGCGATGGAAGTCATTGTGGCGATGGTTTTTACGGCCTGATGCCCTTCCTGACGCCAACCTCGTGAGAGGAGTTAATGAGAGATGAAATGAATGATGGTGAATGAAACTGGGCAAGGATGTGGAAGGAAGCGGCCGTGGCCTGTCAGAAGGTACCGTCCCAGCATTTGCCTGGTGTTGAAAATGGGGAAACCACGGAAAACCATTTCAAGGACGGCCGACGGTGGGGCTCGAACCCACGCGTCTACCAAGTCAGCAGAGAGCTTGGCCCCATGACCTAATGCTGTGCTTTAGCCAGCGTAGCCACTACTGACACGATAATCTTCATGTAATAGTACATAAATAAAAATCCAACCTGGCGACCATCTGAAATATTTAGACGGTTCTCAATATCTACGAATCTATCACAACAATCAAACTGAAATTTTGTATGTTGATAGAGGCAATTAACATGAGTAGGATATATGAAAATAGGCAGTATAGTTCTTCACGGAACTACCTGTTTTATTATGTATGAATTGCAGCAATGGCCATAGCGGGCTATTTTAATTGAAATCCCGTAGGCTCCCCATCAAGTTCAATGTCAATTAGTTCCACCTTTGGTCACCAGAGATGCCACCGTCACTAACACCTTCCAGCGAACGTTGTAACTTGATAGAGCGATTCTAACCAGCCAAATATAACTTGCACATTTAGCTACACACTACCAATAGTAGTGGTAGGTTCTTTTACACGCCATAAATCTAGGACACGGGCCCACCGGCTTTACTTCCCCTCCGAAGGAAGGAATATTGAAGGATTTTAACGCTCTTACAATTCCGACGACTTAGGCCGGGTTTGAACCTGTGATCTTGGGCATAGTAGTTCAGAAACTACTTCGCTTATTCGCTTTCAGTGAAATTGGACAAGAGTGAAAACTCTCAAAGTTTGATCACCACTTAAGTGGAAAATGCAGCGCATAAATGCGGTTCTCATCAGAATAATTGTTTTGAAGATAAGAGACAAAATACCCAAGGTTAAGTAGTGAATGTTGCACCTCCTGTTTGCTACTCGCACTGTAGCATGGTCTAAAATTTAAATACTTAGTATTTCGTGAGTTAAGCCGTGATATTTTAAATGGCCGTAAGAGGGGATGATACTGTATTTAGATGATAGTTATAGCCGCTGAAAACTACTTCTGGGATGGGTGAGGTGGGATTCCGACACACCTCTTCTCAGCCTGGCAGGGCTGAACGAAAACTGATCCTGCCCTCAAATCAGAATTATTTTTTTGGCTGAATTGATAATTGAACTCAAACTTTAGAGGTGTCTGCCAAGAATGCTCGCTTCTGCGCAATCAGGTGGTCAAGAGAGAAATATATCAAAAGATACGTGAATAACGTACAATACTGATTTCATACTAACGGTAGCACTGTGAAGAATTTGAACCATCAATCCAGGTTATGCGGGGTCGAGCATGATTGTCGTTGTTAAAAAGTATTAAGGGATTGGGACATATTTGGTCATCAGCACCGTGTACTTGAGTGTGTGTTCAATTTGTCTGATAACCTGTGTTTCTGTAATAACCGTAGTAGTGTGTGTAGCTGAAATTATTATGGCCAGGGATTGGGTAGAAGTCCCGGGACATAAAATAGGTACTATCCCGGCATTTGCCTGTAGTGAGTCCAAAAGAATCGTGGGAAAAGTCACACTCAGGATAACCAGTGTCAGCGCCGGGATTCTAATGTTTGCTCTCCGGACTTGCTGCACCTCCCCAGCGAATGCGTAGCGAGCGGTTTAACGATCACGGCTACGCCACGAGGTGATCGACGATGAAGTAACTTGTTTATTTGCCGTAAATGGCGAATGCAATTTTGGGCCAGATACCCGTCCTGACGCAAGCCTCATCATATGATCTAATGGGAGACAAAATTGATTATTATGAAAGGACTGGAGCAAGGAATTGGAAGGAAGTGACCATGGTCTGTTTAAAGGTGCGTTCAACGAAGATCAATAAACGATCAATAAATAAGAAAGGTTAGGACTGACAGGGAACAGCTATTTGTGTGTACATTATAGCGGAGATTCATAGGAAACGTTGGCACTGTTTGAGAGAATATGAATATTCAACTGCAATTTTATTAATCAAAATAATCCCTTCTTTATCCAGCATTCTGTTGAGTTATGAGGTTTTCGAGTTATACTGCTATTCTAACAATCTATCATTCGTATAAATTTACAACACAACAATTGGTCAAATTTCAATGACTCGGTTCGTATTACTATACGTTATTATCTAGGAAATACTGATCTTCAAATATAAATTTTAGATGGTGATAGTCATTGTTCAACTTATCATTGGCCTACAGTGAACAGAGAAAATAATGTCGGGGGTACGGAAGGAGATAAAGGATCGACAAAGAGAGTTTGAATCCCTAGAACATACATAAGGAAATTTATGAATTATTTTTACAATGGAACGTTGAATAATAAGTTATTAAAAGAATATTTCCAATTTTGGAGAAATTGTAATTAGCTTGGCAAAAACAATTTCGCCTATCTGATAAAACAGGATGCCAACAGATTTAAACCGAGTGTATATATGGGCTGTTCATTTTTACGTGCGCAATTGTACATCCACGAACAATGAGTCTGCATTCGTTTGTGACCAGTTTAAATGAGGTGCAAAATGTCGACTCGCGCAGCGCATGAGTATATTGAGTTCAGTTGCAGTATTCTGCTTGAACTGTCAGCATAAATATCGTGCAGATAACAATGTAACGTGTGAGCACAAATAATAGTGGCCAACAAGATGCTGGGCGGTTGGGCTGGAAGACTGTTAAGGGGATGCCACGTGACATTGCGTAGAATCGCTCTAAAATGATGAAGCGCATGCGACAGGCCACAAACTGTCGGCCTATTTATAATGCATGCTTCCTTTAGAGAGAGCTTACCTCTCATTCCTGGAGGAAGTGGTCGACTTTTTGGAGGTGGTAAGCCGCTGTCTCCACTCGGCCTTTGGTCCTTGTTAACCTGCAAATAAGAAGAATACTACTTCAGTTTGTAATCGAAAGGAATTTTCTAATATTGGCGGTTAGGTGAACAAAAAGTAATAAGGTGAATCAATCGGGACAGAAGACCAGGTTTCCTGGCCTAGAAACAAACTACTGAGTACGAGGCACCACAATGTGCTCAAAATTAAGATATAAATCGTCGGTCTATAGCTATATAATTATAGCTGATTTAAGGGGTGGAACAGCGAGGTAATTGCCCCTAAATCTCCTGTCCATATCGTCCTCAAGAAAGCGCTGCTACTATATTAGTGATACCGAACCGTAATCATTGCCCTTCGCAGATAGAGACTGAATAAATGTCAAATTATTGTTACGCGGTATTGTATCTTATTATAAGATACATTTAAGTTTCTATTCTGGGATTTCTTGCCTGAAGTGAAACTGGAACAAACCACTCTAGATCGGCGCTCTCAGTTATCGGTTCTTCGAGCAGTGCAACTACCCAGTTGTAGTTTATCATCTTGGCTTACAGGATTGAGCCGCGTCGTATATCGGTTATTATTTATTGACGGACACCAACTCGTACCTACCCATGATTATGGCTGCTGCAATGTCAGCCGAAACATCGGGAAATAATAACCGATATACGACGCGGCTCAATCCTGTAAGCCAAGATGATAAACTAGACACCAGCCGCGAAAGTCTACGATCTAAATAGACAGTTGTAGATTTATGTCCTTGTACAGGGTCTTTCATTCAATGTGCGGCCGGCAGCGTGGCAAGTGGAGGCAGCTCGCTGAGCTTAGGGTCGAGAGTCCGAAGCATCAATCCAACAGCACTTCCTTCCTTATGTTAAGTATGACATATGCTGTGACAGCAGCGCGCTGCGATATGCTCGTCTGCCCTTTATAGTTGCACGTTCTACCTAGAGCGCTAGGCCGGCCGCACTTTGAGTGAAAGACCCTGTATAAGGAAGTGAGTAATGTATTATTTCAAATAGGTGCTTTCAGGCTTGCCTGGGGTCAATGGTGGTAGCAGCTCTTCAGCGAGACTCCACACCATCCTTTCAAGTACATTGAACTGGACTCAAACATCCTCATCACAAATCCCGCAGACCACCCTTGTTCTAAAGGAGACATTTAGGCTCGTAAGAAGGGCCACTTAATCCTCTCATGAATGTACAACTTCAGGCTTTTCTTTGCGCCAGGCGATACTCCTGTATTTTAGCCTATTCCCACCTTATAAAATATAGGTTTATGAGATAATGTTTTGTCCGCGTGTATGTACGTTGAACGTGTGCATGTGTGTGTTTCCTAACAAGATTGAATTTTCTAGAGCAATACCATTGACATTTGGTCAGAACTTACTATTATCCTGTTCCACTTCGACCGTTCAGACGGATTACACACACGCCTAACTACATGAGGCTACATGAACATGATGTCGCAAAGCCCCTTTAAGAATCAACAATAAAACGACAAGCTATCTTGGAATTAACTAGAGTCAGGCTCCTTTAAAAATATTATAGGGGCAATGTCCCCTTAGTTTACATTTTAAGGAGACCGAATGTGACTTTCCCATTCCACCCTGAAGTTGGCACCCATGTGTGTCTAGTTTAATGAAGAACGTCTGTGAGGTTCAGTTGGTAGCGCGCTCGGCTGCGAAGGTGGGTTAATGTGTACTCGGGTTGGTTTGAGGCAGACATACTCTCAGGTGTAGCCCGAGTTAATTACTTGTCACGTGAACTCGCGACAGTGAAATATTTCCTCTATCATGAGGATCTTCCCTTACACACAATTTACATTCTCCCCACTTGTTTCATTAATTTGTACAACACCCCAGTTACCCTCCACCTTTATCTCAGCAGTAAAACTTCTCCTAGCTCTCTCTACTGTAGATGAGTGAGTGACTGGTGTTGTTAAGGGCTTTGCGACATCGTTGTCATGTTATCCCGTGTACTTGTGTGTGTGAAATCTGTCTGATATCCTATGTAATTGTGATAGCTGTACTAGTGTGTGTGTGGGTGCGTGTGTGTGTATGTGTGTGTGGAGCTAGAATTCGTAAATATTTGTAACCATCCCCGAAAACCATGGAAAACACTTTTAGGATGCCTGACGGGGCAATTGGACAATTCTCCTCTCAGGTTTGTCTTAATAGGTTGAGTATATCCCGTTCCACCCCTCAGATCAGAATTAAATTTCTTGGCAGAGCTAGGAATAGACCCAGGACCTCTGGATCCGGAGTCTCAGTACGTATACCTAGACCACAGAGGGCGGGAAGCTACGACTATATTTTAATTATACTGAAGTTATGCTAATAGAACCGACTTCAGAGAATAGGTCCGCATGGAGCAGTCATATATTTTGAGAAAGACTCTGAAATGAGATCATTATTGGAATTCTAGCCCAATTCTCATGCATTCCAGGAGGACCGATTAGCCACCAACGGGCTCCATATAATCACAAATGATTTCCGTGCCTTATTAGACCATAGCTCTTCCGCAGTGGCGTACCGACGGGGGGGGGTTTCAGGGTTGAACCCCCCCCCCCCCCCCCCGAGATATTCCTTTACTTGAATCTACATATTGCCCCATCTATCACCTGTTTTACGGTATCGCTCGTTAGGCGTCTTAACTCCCGTATATACTTTAGGTGTGCTCACGTTCCTCACTTAGTAAATGCCCTGCACTCTACTCGCAGTGTTGGAGCTACCCATGGATCAGTTTTGCTGTTGAAGTGGGCGATCCGTAACTTTTTTCACGTCGCTTCGAGTTGCTTTAATTGTATGTGCCCGTTTCCTTAAAGATAATTCAGTAAAAGAGGAGTCTCTGCAATTTATTCCAATTAATGGTACAGATAAAATAATCAAGATAGGCAGATTTTGAGAGTCAGTAGCAATTGCAGCAGGAACACGGAGAGCAAAACATTATTTTTTTCTCTCATAATATCAATATTTTAAGCAACCGCGTAACTAAGGTCATGATGATACCACTGCATCGCTTCAGTCTCAATACTGTGCCCAATTGGACACGGCTGACTGGCATCGAACTGGGGTCTTTAACAAGAAGACTAGGCCCATGATTCTGCACCGAATCGAATCATTGATCTCTGAGGGGGAACAGCCACAGTGAACCCGAAGATCAATGAGTTATATCTGCATATAATTATAATAGCAGGATTTCACGGCTAGAACGGGAATATCATAGCTTTTAAGGTGGATTATTGCAGAAAATACCAGCCTATGTACGTTTTAGATGCCAGAACGCAAGAAAGCGAGCTAGCTGGACATTTTGACAAAGCGGAGTTGAATGTGGGAGGAGAAGACATGGCGTCAAGGTCCTACTTTCGGCGTGGCTGGAAGTTGAAGGGCATGATTAACGACCAAGAAAATCCCCTTTCGACAAGGCGAAACAAGAGAGTGGGGGCGGTCGCCCACAGAAATTAATTGATTACAGCCAAATGGAGCAATGAATTGAGATGAAACTTACACCCAGATGCATGTATTCTAGGAAAGATAATTTAGGAGTGTTCTCGCGCCTAAATTAAAGCCTGAATCTATAAAGGAACCTCTGCACAGACACCATCCGCCACAGAGTAAGAATTTGTGAAGGAACCGATGGGAATTACCGGAGTAGCGTCATGACGCCGTGGAAGAAAGCAATTAATTATAATTAATTGGCCAAAGCGATTGCCTGCACGCGAGTGATTTTGGGACCTCCATGCATAGACAAACAAGGATCATACTTCACTTTGTCTGAAAATGTATTATATCAAGAATAGACAATGAACATAACCAGGAAGTGTTATAATGGGAAAAATAACATATTATTGTAATGATCACTACAGTTACGGGAGCCTGGGAGGCGTCACAATTAGTCGCGACCTAGGATTGAGCAAAGTTGCAGTAGAGGAGATATAAACTGTAGGTGACGGGAATCAAACACACACACACACGCAATATAGACTTTCAAGGAGACCAGCGGTTGTCAGGAGTTAGCTGCATCGCATCTCTGAGGTCAGGCGATAGTGGGAATCCTATCAAGGATCCATGTGTGAAAATAGTGCGAGAATTGTGTATAAAGTTATATTACAGTGATTTTTAAAAGTGTCTATGTTTATAGGGTAAAAGAATGCGTATTGTGTCAAAGTGAAAATGCCAATAGTGAAAAATATAATTACCAGGTGTAAAGTTTATACAATGTGTCGTGTGAATAATATCATGATGGCTTAAAATAAGCATCATGGCAGGCAAGACGCTGGCATGCTGGACCAACCCAGCAAAAATGAAAGTGAGTACAAATTTAATATGATGATATGTTTAAATAGCTCACCATACAACGAAGCATCACTCTATGATTAAGAATTAACAGTCATTTATGTACGAGATCACATCCCTCGTATTTTGGTAAAATATGGCTTGGAGGATGATTTGTTTACTGCCATTTAGGCGTAAGACATTGATGAAAGTAACGGTAACGTTAAATAATAATAATAATAATAATAATAATAATAATAATAATAATAATAATAATAATCTGGGGTCGGTAACAATAATGAATAAATAAATGGGCATGTCAGGCCCATAGTACGTACAATGTGTGTCATGTCTAGCGTAAGAATACTGTGTTATTGTAAACAGTAAGAAAGAAACGTAAATATCGGGGTAAAGAGAGCTTTTCAGTGTCATTGAAATGTTGAATAAATGTTTATTATGGTATATTCTACAGGGTTGTATTTGAGAGCCATTAAGTTAGTTAAAGGTAAGCCAGTAAATTTATACTTGTTTTGGAGCTACGTAGAACTTTGGCTTATGAGTAAGTGCATAGAAGACGTGAGTGCTTTAAGAATTGAGTCATCTGTAAGAAATATTGTTTGAGCCGCGTTCAAGCGAGCATGTAACGTAGAATCAAAAGATTTACGTCAATAAGTTGCGGGAATCATCCGAAAATAGCTTGCGCGTTGGCGAATCTAGTCGGCTAATCTTCGAATCTACGATATAGTATTGCCTTAGTGCATACATGTTATTCGCAACAGAGTTGGGACAGAGTCTGTCTGTATCCACTGTTCGCATAACCTTCGCCACCAGGGATAACTGCTTGAGACCCTAGGTGAGCCCATATATTAATTGATCTGCCCTTAGAGGTAAGACTAATGGTTTTTCGTATAGGAAACGTCGATTTCCTCTTGTTATATGCATGCTGCACCAGAGAGAGAACTGTGATACTCACTTGAGATGCGCGCAAAAGCGACTGATGTCGACCACAGAACGGCAAAGCTATTTCGTGATCCATCCCTTGCCATGAATATTAATTAGGAGCCGAGATGAGCCCATTATATACTCTTAATGTAGGTATTAAATAAGTAAATTGACTCAATTCATAAGGACACGACCCACTCAGGGTACCTCTAGCATGGCTGCACCAGTAAATGAACTTGACCCTGCGGGAAGCCAGATGGGGTGGCAGGTAGTCCACTAAACCGGCGGCCATCTTGCCGATGCCAGCCGTGACTAATTCTTTGTTCGCACGGAAAGGAAGTCAATAGACCTGATCCTTTTATTTTAAAAGTGTAGTGGGACACTGAAGAATCTCGATATTTGGAAAAGTAATTAATATATGCTTGATGTGATGATATCAATTGAATTAAATGCGTTATTTCCACACACATGCAATGTTGGAATGTTGTAATCGGATAATATTTGGCCCAGTTATTCTCTGAGGAAGAATTAACTGCACCAAATAAATAGAAGCATTTTTTTAAGGTGTATTTGCCCAGTTCACACTAATTTATTCATACGGGTAGCGTAATTTGAATGACATGACACGTTTGTAACGATAATGTTTTGACCAGACCCAGAAAATCGTTGTATGGTGAAGCTGTAAAAACATCTATATCTATTTGTATTTTGGAGGGGAAAGTGTACCACTTCAGCGTTTGAGATTGATGGGAAAGGAATACAACACTTATTAAACAAGGCATAAGCTAATGAATTAATGTTATTTAAAATAAATGTCCCGTGTAAAACGGATAAATGTTTAATAATTGCAGATTAATGTCATTTAAATATAATTTGTGTTTATTATGTTGTGATATTCCAGTTTGTGTTAAATTGTGCCACGTGAAGAACACTATGGACACTCGCGAATGTCAAAGAGTATCAATAATAGGATGTTTTGGATAGACTTGAGTGCGGTGAAGCACTAATTTTGAGGAGAAGAGACTCACAGATAATTTTGATTTTTGTTGTGGGAAGTAAATGTAAAGTATTTTTTTGTGTTTCATGTTGTATTGCCATGATTTACTATCATTAAATGTTATACTTAGGAATATGTTGTTTCTTTCAAGTAGAGTAGTCACCTGACAGACTCAAATCCTGAATATGTGATCGTTTAGTGGGTTGAACGCCCCATACCTCGAAAGACCGTGAGTTTGCTGGGATACGAACACATGTTCCATATGATGACGATTGGGTACAATACAGGTATTTAGTTACTGTTTTCCATATTTTTTAGAATTTCTTTTCAATTTTTTATTGTGTCGAAAAAATGAGATCTAAAATATTTTTCATGCAAAGAGAACGGTTACTTAATTCTTGCTTTTATGAATATTAGTCGAATTATCATTTTAATTATGATGATGACTGTCGTTTTAAGGGGCGGAACAGCAAGGTCATCTGTCCCTTTAATACCGGTAATGTACACAATTACCCTATTATACTAATGAACCTCCCCCCCCCCCCTCCAGAAGGAAATCCTGCGTACGCCTCTGCTCTTCCGGTCAATTCGTCACCGACCGACCTCGAGAGGTGTGAAGTATACAGCTGCCTTGAACGAGACGAGTGACTGGATAGCATGGTCAGGCAGAACTTCACCCCAATGAGCAACGAGGAAAAGACTGGCCCTGTACTGAGTATCTGTTGGTTGGTTCCTTAATTTAGGGGTTGCGACAACGCGGTCATGTAACCGCTTGTACTTTGGGTGTGTGTAGAATTTGTCTGATAACCAGTGTTAATTGTGATGGTTGTATTCGTGTGTGTAATCTGTGATTCAGGTAAGGACTGCAGACGATCAATTTTCCAGTAGTTCCTACTTTTGCTGCCAAATTCTACCATCCACGACACCTAGTTGCGAACTTGGCTACTAGATGTCATTGCAGCCAGCACCTTGCGGTAAACGAAGAAACTAATATAGCGTTATCAAATCTTACCTACAAATTTTTGCTTCATACACGTTTAGTTAGTGGAAGGTTCTTTTACATGCCATAAATCTATGGCATGTGCCGGCCGGCTTTACTTCCCCTCCGAAGGAAGGCATACTGAGAGATATTAACCCTCTTAAAAATCCCACGACTTCGGCCGGGTTTGACCCCACGATCTTGGGTATAGAAGCTCAGCATGCTACCAACAACGCCACCGAGGTCGCTACAGATTATCTGTTGACTTGTATAGTTGATCAATAGAAGGTTTAGGCAATTGAAATAATGGAGTAATCACTGTTAAAGTTGCGAAGTAAGTAAGTAAATAAGTAAGGAAACAATATGGTTTCATAGTTTTCAGTAGCCAACATCACGGCCGTTATCCTTATTGAAGTTTTCTTCACGGTATTGTTACCGTTTATATCCTATACATTTGTAAACAGACGTTTCACCCTCTTCTACGGAGGGCATTTTCGAGTTATGTCATTAGTTAATGATTCATGCTCATCTCCGCATTCCCTGCTACTTACCATAATCAACATGTGAAATATAAATTTTAAAATCCCCCCCTCAGTTGGGGCGTAACGTCGGTTAACAAATTAATACATAAATAATTTTCACCGTGAAATCCTGATTATAAACATACATATAAAATGAAAATAATTAATATTCAAACTTAAATAAAACAATTAAACAAGGGAAATTATATTTTGAAGCTGTAAAAATATTGATTTATCTCAGAAAACCAAAACGATTTTTTTTTCAACTAACGCCTACAAGGAAAATCAATACTGGTATCGTATAAACTCTCTGGGTAGGCTGCGAGTCGCAATGTTTCCTACACAACTGCATTGAAAAACGACGTGTCTATCATGCAACGCAGCTGTACTAGCAGCGAGAGAGTGAGAATGGCCAGAGAGTAGTGGAGATTACCTCTTGGAGTCGAACACAGAGGCGCCTCAGGGCGAACTTGGAGAAGTATGCAATACACAACTAAAGCACTGAAGACCAGTGTGTTAATATTTGTCACACTGTTAATTGGTCAGTGTGTTTCCTCTTCAGAAATACGTATTAAATGAGTTGGAAAATATACCCAGACCACAGCGGAAATACATGAGAAGCATAATTTTCATTGTTTCTCAGGAGAGCAGTATTATCGTTTAAATCACTCCCAAATTACTTTCTTGTAATCTTCATTGGTCGAAACAAGAGATACATTCATTCATTTCTTTTATATTTAATGTCATGAACTCATCATATTCTTCCCTTGTACAAAACCATTATGTGAACTACTTCTTTATTTATTTCACCTAGAATCTAAGTCGGTACAGTTGGGGTGTTGGCCAAGCCTTCTAAATGAAGTCGTCATAAGCCTATTTTCAATTTTGAACAAGTAGTTCCGTGAAGAACTATACAGCCTATTTTCATATATCCTGCTCATGTTAATTGCCACTATCAACATACAAAATTTCATTTTAATTGCTGTAACAGATTCGTAGATATTGAGAACCGTCTAAATATTTCAGATGGTCGTCAGGTTGGATTTTTATTTTTGTACTATTACATTAAGATTATTGTGTACGTGTGGTATTCAAACTTCAATCGCATGATTAGAACACAAGAAGGAAAACGAGATTTTAAAATTACGCACAGCAGCCATCTTGTGATTATGCAATCAATTGAAATAAATTAGATGCCGGTGGATCTACATTTGTATAAGCATTTAACGTGCAACGTTTCACGGCACTCGGATAGTTAATTCGCGAGAAACGTCCATTTTAATATTTATACTTCGCGTCGCCGCCATGTTGGATTTGTGCTCACCAGGTTACTGAAAGTCCTATAGGTGAACATATGTTCATAGTCTCTATGAACATATAAAAAAACAGTTTGGTTGCTGTAAAAGATTCATAGATATTGAGAACCGTCTAAATATTTCGGAAACTCGCCATTTAGGATTGTTATATGTATAGGCCATAGAGTTATGTACCATTCGGGGACAATTATTGCCTAAATTCATTATTCAAACTTTCACTTCGATCGCATGATTACGACACAAGAAATAAAAACTTAATTTTAAAATTTCGCACAGCCGCCATCTTGAGGTTATGTAAACAATTGAATTAAATTAGATGGCAGTGCATTAAAATCTGCAAAATCATTTACTGTACCACATTTCACTGCGCTCAGAGAGTTACATCACGAGAAAAGTCTATTAAAATATTTCAAATTCGCTTGGTCGCCATGTTCGTTTTGTAATTTACAGGTTTATGAAGTATACGTAGGTAAACTTGTATCAGTACCCTTTATCACCGTACAAAATTGCAGGGTGATATCTGTAATAGTTTCGGAGATATAGAATGTCAGTGAAATATTTCGCACAGGCGCCATTTTGAGGTTATGTAAACAATTGAACTAAATTAGACTCCAGTGCTTTACAGTGTTTATAAACATTTGCTGTACCAACTTTCATTACGTTTGGATAGTTAAATCGCGAGAAAAGTCTATTTAAAAGTCTCAATTTCGCTTGGCCGCCATGTTGGTTTTGTAGTCACCAGGTTTTTGAAAGCCTCATAGGTGAATTTCTAGTGGTGCCCTTTATCACCGTACACAATTTCAGGGCGATATCGGTAACAGTTTCGGAGATATTGAATGCTAGTGAAATATTTCGCACAGCCGCCATGTTGGATTGGTGAGACGTAACGAAATTTCAAGGGCATGGTCGAGGTCGCCGGGAATAGTGCTATGAACGTACCGAGTTTCATTGAAATCGCTCCAGCCGTTTAGATTTTATTAGGGGACACACACACACACACGCACACACACACGGATAAAAGGTGATCTCATAAGCCTATTTTTTCAAAATTGAAAATAGGCTAAAAAAATAGGCTTATGAGATCACCTTTGGTCCGTGTGTGTGAGGTGTGTGTGTGTGTCTAATAACTTCTAAACCGCTGGAACGATTTCAATGAAACTAGGTAAGTTCATAGCACTATTCCGGACAACCCGGACGTGCCCTTCAAATTTTGTTACATCTGACCAATCCAACATGGCGGCTGTGCGAAATATTTCACCAGCATTCAATATCATCGAAACTATTTCCGATATCACCCTGGAAATTTTTACGGTGATAAAGGGAACTACTAGAAATTCACCTATGTGACTTTTGAAAAAATGGTAACTACAAAACCAACATGGCGGCCACGCGAATTTGCGACTTTTAAATAGACGTTTCTCGCGATTTAACCAACCAAACGCAATAAAACTTGGTACAGTATTATGTTTATACACATTGTAATGCACCGACATCTAACTTCGTTCAATTGTTTACATAACCACAAGATGGCGGATGTGTGAAATATTTCACCGGCATTCTATATCCCTGAAACTATTAGCGGTATCACCCTGAAATTTTGTACGGAGATAAAAGGCACTACTGGAAGTTCATCTATAAGACTTTCAAAAACCGGTTAACTATAAAACGATCATGGCGGCCAAGTGAATTTGAAAATTTTAAATAGACCTTTCTCGCGATTTAATCTTCCAACCGCAATGAAATCTGGTACAGGAAATGTTTATACACATTGTAATACACTGGTATCTAATTTAGTTCAATTGTTTACATAACCTCAAGATGGCGGCTTAGCGAATTTTAAAATGACGTTTTAATTTCTTGTGTCGTAATCATGCGATCGATGTGAAAGTTTGAATAATGAACCTACGCAATAATTTTCCTTTAATGGTACATGACTCTATGGCCTATACATTTAACAATCCAACATGGCGACCATCCGACATATTTAGATGGCTCTGAATATCTACGAATCTATTATAGCAATCAAACTGATTTTTTTAAATGTTCATAGGGGCTATGAACTTAAGTTCACCTATAGGACTTTAAATAACCTGGTGATCACAAATCCAACATGGCGGCGACGCGAATTATACATATTCATATGGACGTTTCTCGCAATTTAACCATCCGAGTGCAGTGAAACTTGGTACAGTAAATCCTTTTACGAATGTTAATCCCCTGGCATCTAATTTATTTCAATTGTTTCCATAACCACAAGATGGCAGCTGTGCGAAATTTTAAAATCTCCTTGTTACTTCTTGTGTCCTAATCATGCGATTGAAATTTGAATGCTACACGTACACAATAATCTTCATGTAACAGTACATAACTCTGGGACCTACATAAAATCCAACATGGCGACCATCCGAAATATTTAGTCGGTTCTCAATATCTACGAATCTATTACAGCAATCAAACTGAAATTTTGTATGTAGATAGAGGCAATTAACATAAGTAGGATATATGATAATAGGCAGCATAGTTCTTCACGTAACTACTTGTCTTTAATTATATATACACACTCGGAACAACAGCAAAAAGAATACAAAATAAACACGTCGTCTAATATTTAAATATATTGTTTTTGTTGTAGTTAATCCATGTATGGGTTTGCTTGTACTAGGTTGTGATATGAAGACGTCTGATAACCAGTGGCATTTTGATGGCTGTACCAGTGTGTGTGAAATTGGGACTAGGATTTGGATAGGAGAAGGCCGTGACTTTATTTTAAGGACCCTTCTGACATTTACATAGATTAGAAGTAGGGTACCACGGAAACTTCCATTTCGAAGATGGATTAGTTGGGAAGGAAGTACCCCTTCTCACTTCAGCCTTATGAAGTTGTGTGTACCTCATTTGAGCCCTCAGATCAGAACTAAATTTCATGGCAGAGCCAGGAATCGAACCAGGGCCTTAGGGGTGATAGCCAAGAATGCTTGCCACTGCGCATCGATGTGGACTCCATGGATAATACATACAGTATACACAAATATACACTATAAATACAATTTCACACATTTCCTTTCTCACCAGGACAAGTCACGTTATTCCCCGGTCGAGTAATATTACACATCTCTGTACCGTGCGATCTATCAGCAATTTCTCCAGTTAGATTATACCTATTAAACGAATTTACATTCATCCTGAAAATGGCATTATAATCTCAGAATAGTCGTTTCGTTTCCAAATCATCCAAGTCCATTTGTGAATAAGGGTCACTTTGATTCTCACTTCCCATATTTCGAACCGCTAAAGTAATTTGCCGTATATTCGATTCAAAGAGTTTTTCATTACTGTTTAACGAAACGCTTTATGAAGCAAATCACGAGACAAGTTCGCTTCACTGTCACGAATCAGGGGATATACGTCGTTAGTAGTTGGAACAAACAATTAGATAATAGCTTATAATAAATATATAAACCATTGAAACCACCAAAATCTCAAAAACCAAGGAGAGAATCGCGTAGACGCAGTGGTACTGCTCGAGTCCAAGCTCCGTAAACCTGAGAGGAATGTGGATCGCTGACGATGAGGAGTGATGTGGGGGGGGGGGACGGTCCATGCGTAGTAACAGTACAAATACATTGATCGGTGACTCACTCACTTATTCGCAACGGCCCTATGTTAGCAGTATTGGAATAGACAGATATTCCAAATAACACAGTGGGATGTTGACAGGCCCTTCTCTTCCCGCCTCCCACGTCACCTCACCCCGCAAGTTCATAGAGCTTGGAACCGAGAAGTACGTGGCACTCCAGGAACACTCCACGTTATAACAGAGAATGGTATAGCAAGTAGTTGCTAAGCCATAATGGGCTTAGATAAGGTGTACGGACGTCTGCTGACGAGCTCAATCGGTACATCTGGACGAAATTTTTACACACACGGCATAATATATAGAAAACATTGCTGTGTTAAATTGACTTATCTTTTTCTCCTTATGTGGTCTTCATATACAACTTAATATGCACCAATAAACAAACAGAGAGGCACAAATACAATCAACATTTCACCAACTACACTAATACAACTCTATAAAAACCTTCTCTTGGTAGGGGGAAAAAGGAGCTCCATAGTAGCACCATGTCCCCGAAACTTTTCAAGAAATAACTAAAGTCTGTTCGCCGAGTCGAGATAGTGGAAGTAAACACTGTTGTACACGTGATTGCAGGGCTGCCCGCAAGGGGTGCATATAGCTGTGTCTGTTGAACGTACGCCAACTTCAGTGCTGTGTATAGCCTGCATGTGAAGCGGGCTGACTTATCGGTTACATGCTACAGCGCGGCTTATTTATTGTTCGTTTATATATTTATTGAATTAATTGATTAATTAGTTCTTAACAGCTTATGCCAGGCAACAGTAAACAGTGCAGCACAGCACTAAGTGCAGCAAGTCTTGTCTTTTCTAGGGCTACGGCATGACTAATGATCTCTGAGCTTCTTGGCTACCCCTGTCCGGCAGAGCCGATGACGTGAACTGTGCGTGTTTCCCTGTCCGGGTAGCCAGGGGCACTGTCTCGACTCGGCGAATAGACTTTGGGTGATACCGAGCTCCACTAATAAGTTCTGAACACGGGGGTCAATTCGGAGACTCCTAACAGGGGAAGTTGCCTGAGGCGTGTTTCTCTGCCCCCCCCCACTCCAAACTGGACGTCAAGGTAAATATATTTTGGAATGTGTCAACCTGTGTTGATCTCTCCAGTGTTCTTCACTAGGTTATCTACTCTTGTTATCTCAAAGACGTGTTCGATACTATTCATTAGCAACTTTTGGTATTATTCCAGATTCCTAGATTTCTTTAGCCTTGCACTTGATAAAGATAAGGTTCGGTTATTTTCTTTGTGTTTCACAGTTATTATTCAGACCTGCACTTTTTAATTTTTATGTTTTAGCTTCGTAAACATGCAAGTTATAGCCTGCACTATGGCCTTTAAAAAGATATCGTGGGAAACAAAATGCTGATTATGTATTCTGCTACAAAATAAGGTACATTCATAAATGAATTCCTTGTTGGAACACCTCCACTTTTGGCCCCCATTGTGACAACTCAAACTTACAACATTTATAGTTTCCTAGAACTCGCAATCCTGCAATTATTTGAATGTGCATGGATAAGATATTAGCTCTACTGATTATATCTACGGAAACTCCAGGGAATCCAGCTGTACGTAGCTGTCAGTCAACTCATGGCTTAACAAACATTTCAGGAGACGTTGCCTGCCCCCACTCTCTTCCCAAACCCATTAGTGTGAGCTGATAGTACTGTTTGGGTTTAACGTAATAGGAATGTAGCGGGAGAAAGTTCGCGCCAGATAGCGCTCGTGTAGTACTGGGTAAGAGCATGGCGATCGTTTTATGTTTCTCCCAGTCAGCTGCGAGGAATGTATAAATTGTGACCGAGTTTTCTAAGCTAAAGTAAATTATATATTCTCTAATTATACTCCAAGACTAAATTATTTAATTCTATAGGTATATCTCCTAATATATTATGGACGATTTTCAGCGTTTAAGCGTTAAACGGCTGTAAAATGAGCTAGGACTAGAGGCACTAAAACTAGCGGGAGGAAGGAAGAATAGCCTACAGCGGTAATAACAAAATTCTAACACGCTTTATTATTCAAATAATGAATATGAGTCAGCATGCTTTCTCCTAAAGATTACAATTACTAGAGTATTGTAGGCCTATATTGATAAATATATCTCCATAAGACTTAAATCATAAATAGAGATTTAAATATTCACTTGCTCCCCCTGCTTACAGACTTCGATTCATGTATTTTTTTTAGGTTGATAGCTTACATGAAACTGTCGTGTTTTAAGGTAAACATAATCAAAGAAAGTTGATACCGGTAATGTGTACCTCAAAAATGCATCGCAAAGTTTGGTTCTCATGTAATTTTGTAAATTTCTCAATAAGAATCGCTCCCTTACCCCTGGGAAAGGACTTGGGGGTACAATTTTTTTAAAGTTTGAGAATCCCTGCTTTAGGGCCATGAACTGTTTCCATTCATCTGACTATGTCTCAAGAATGTAGAAGTCAGTCGCTACCACATTCTCCGTCGGGCAGATTCATTCTGATTTCAAGAAACCAACCATAATACGTTTGTGACTGTTAATGTTGCGACATTTATTCTTGAAGTATTTGACCGAGTATTGATGTCTTTGAAAATGGGAGTCCGAAATGTTACTTTCATTTCTTCTGTGTATATTGCGATTTCTTCCCGTACTTCAATGGAGATGATTTCTGCAGATTCCGATATTGTAGGCATATCGTGATAATCCGGCAATTTTCTTGTGTATGGCCTCTTCCTAAATAATTATTTTTGTTGTGTTTGTGGTCCACGGAAAAAGCGATGGAACAGCGCCCGATTTTAATCTTGCACTCTCACCTTCAAATACAAACCAATAAATTCAGTGGTTGTTATCGAAATGTCTAATCAGTTTATAGGTACAAAATCGGAATTATTTCCCTTTGTAAGTCACACTTATCCAGCACAGTTTTCGTGAAGTCATCGGGTTGTAAATTATGGAAACACACATTAATATATTCGGTCGTATTTTTCTCACCGAAATTTTTCCTTTTAATACCATGTGACCATTTCTTCCTCATTTCTTTATTTTGTGGAAATTGGTGAAACGAAAACGGGCTTCCCTGATTTTTGCAAAGAGGAACACTGCAATAGCTCGGCATAGTCACGAAAATAACAATTTAAACAACTTAAATTCGTACATATTAGCGGCATGAGAACACAGGAGACAAATGAAGAGCGCCTTGCGCTTACCCAGTACAACAACAGTGCGCTCTATCGGTGCTAGTTCTATACATCCCTATTGGCGCAGTTCGACCATCCCATACACTTAAGCATTATCTCCATGCCTGACATTACAATCATAGAGGCTTTAAACTAATAATGTTCAGGTCACGATACACTAGCAACAAACACCTCGTACTACAACCTGTCATATTAGAACATAACATTAGCCTAATTGTAAAAAGATAATTATATCCTCTTATGGGAAAACAATACACTAGTGAAGAATCTATATACATCTGTTAAAAACTCTCATGGGTCTAGTTTGCTAATCCACTTAATATACATTACAACAAATAGAACAATGTGTTTACTGCAGACAAGCGAAACTTAAATTACCAGTGAATTGTGGCTGCAAAAATGTTCGCATCAGTGAGCGAATAGCCACACCAAATGTTCATAATATTTCATGCAAATACATGCGTTCCATTTCAGTATTTCACAACACAACACATTTAGTGAGTGGAATAAAGAATTGCATGTTTTTACTTTCAAACCAATCAAGGTATACATCACGGTTAATACACATTAATTTAGTGTGAATCATCAATTGAATTATGTAGATTACATTTTACGGTATACATGATCACTTGTTTTCTTTATTACTGGCAACACAGCATTAAACAGTGTGACCATACAATAGGTGCTCAGTACTGAATAAATGAGGCCATGGCAGAGCGAAAATGGCTTGTTTTCGAATATGCTTCGGGCCGTTTTTATCAACGTCAATTTTCTCTTAATTCATCAATAAAGTTTATTTAACTATGCACGAGCATTTCATCAAACATAAACGATCGTTAAATTACCAACAAGCAATTACGTTAAATGGCCAAATATGACCACTCAACTCACTCAAGTATCGTTTAAGTGGAGAGAATAGCAAAATTCTACCTCGCGCATCTTGCAATGCCAAAGAATTGATTTGCTTCCAACTTTCACACGAACTTTCATCGAAATTAATATTAAATATGTTTATAACAATGAAATTATAAAAGATCATACATGTTACTAACACCAAGAAAGAGAATAAGAAAATAAAAGAAAAGAAAGTGGGATTTGAATTCCTTCCAGCTCTGCATGATTAAATCCGAGTCTGCAACGCAACCACTTACACTACTGAGTAAACGGGAAGACCGTGTCCTATTTAGCTAAGTCAACAATGCGTACATACAACTGCCAGTTCTCCTAAATAATTTCTTTATATCATTTTAATCTTTTTCTATAAATATGCCCCCCCCCCCCCCCTAGGGGATCGCATCTAGGGGGGCGTAGGTTGGCGACCACGGGGCCTCAGCAGAGTCCGGCATTGCTTCCACTTACTTGTGCCAGGCTCCTCTCCGTCTTCTTTCCTGTCGACCTGACTTGGTCAACTCTTGTTCTCTTCCGACCCCAACGGTATTAGGTTATCCGAGGCCTCTTCCTCTCCCTTTCCCGCCTTAATTGGCCCGTGTCTCATATTTTCTGATACTCTACTTCTGCGAGGAGTCATCCTTTTTCTTTTCATGTTATCTCCTGCCTTCTGCTCAAGACCTTCAAGGAAGCAGGGTGTATGTAGCCCCATCACTTCTGGTGCACCCTGGATATTGCTACACCCTCAGGGGCTCACGGCTGGTGAGTTTGGGAGTTGGCGACCCCGAGGGATTCCTGACCTGGGTCCGGTTTTCCCCTTTTATCCATTACTTCTGGGGGCGGACTCTCTCTTCTTTCACTGACCTATCTGGCTTTCATGGCTCTCCTTCCTTCCAAGTCCCTCAATCCGCTTCTTTCAAGGGTTGAGGGCATTTCTTTTCCTCCTGTCCTTTATTTGCCTTATTCTCAATTTGTTTTCCATTTCTTCTTCTAGTATGTTAAGTTAGTAGTTAGTTTTAGTTAGAGTTTACATTTAATTATCATCTTCACGATCACCCAAACCATTAGGGGCCGATAACCTAGATGTTAGGCCCCTTAAAACAACAATTATCATCATCACCATCATATTAATATGGCCTTCTGCATTTCCCTTCCTTTATAATTATGTTCCATAAAATCTCAAGGAATCATCGCAAATACTGATCAGTGCTACACGCTTTTTGCTCTGTCCGCCATGTTTCTCCAGGGTGAAACTGAGTCCACGCATGCACGAGAGTCATAAAGCGTATTTAAGTAATTACGAAACCGAATGGCCTCGTAAAACTCATCGCCGATAACCAGGCATTAACTCTCCTATTTAAGTTAAATAGGAATTAAACAACTAGGCCTAATTGTTAATGAAGAGTTGGTGGAAACGGCTCTTAGAGAATTTGGACATTGATTGAGGTAATCAATATCAGTTTAGCTAAATAAGATTTGAAATTGAAATCACAGTTATTATTCGACCACCGAGCCTCCTGCTGTCCGGGCAGATGAGTTTAGACATTTACACTAATGGGGCCACGCTCCACCACGACAAATGTCCTAGTCTTAGATGGAGACGCGCTGATCTTGTGACTTTCGGAATGACGAGGACATGTCTTTGATCTCCTTGACGACACTCATAGAACCACTTGTGTACTTAAGTCTGAACCTGACTTAAAGTTGATCAGGCAGAAAAACGGAGTTTCGCAGAGTGGCCCATTAAGCCCGTTATTATTCAATATTATCATGGCAGACACTACCAGCATAATGAAGGATACTCTCAGTACAACATTCATACTCTACACAGATGACATGGTATTAGGGTCCTCAAACAACCTACATTAAAAAGAGCACTGATAGAAATATAAAAGAAAATCACCCTGGAATAAACCTTAAAACCATCCAAATGATACACAGGAAAGGGGGAACATCAACGTCGAATGTCACCCTACCCTTGCACAACGAACCACTAAATATACTGTAGTATAAATATAGTAAACAAGTTCAAATACTAGGTACCTGCAGACTACTGCAACCTACTTCAGTCATATAAGAGAGGTTAGCAACAGCCATCAGAGCCTTATACAAGATCCGAAATCTAACATCTCTATCTCTAACTACAGCCTTGACGCTATTCAATACCAGCATCTCACCAATTGTGACATATGGCCTATAAATAGTATGAGACCACCTCGCAATCAGAGATCTCGAAAGAATAGCGAGTAAAGAGTCTCGCTTCTTAAAATATGCGCTAAGAATTGAAAGGTGGTCATTACAAGATTGATCTACGAGCTATCGAAGTAAATATTCACAGAGAATTTCGGGCTGAAAATACCGTTGCCAGCTACGGGACCATTTACAGACCGACTAGAGTATAGAAGAGCATAAACAAGGGGGATCGACCCAGACTGCTAAATAACTGACGCCTTGATGGACAGAACGTGGACCAACGAAAGTTAAGTTCAAAGGCACATCATAACGAGACTATCTATTCATGCATATGTGTACTGTGCAACGAAAGGTGTACCGAATAACGACATGTCGCAGAAGAACAAATTCATTAGTGAATACTGCATAGTAAAAACTAATGCCCACTTGGGCCAAATGTCTTCCTTTCTTTCTTTTAGCAAAATTGGAGCACAGAGAATGACAATGGTAAGGCAGTGCATCTCAGCGTCGTTGCACACAAAGCTTCTTATTTAGTTTCTGTTGTTGTTAATTAATTTGAGGGGCTTGAAACATGCTGGCCATCAGTTCCGTTAGTTGGGTGAGAGTTGAACTTGTAGTAGTGTGTGCAACTGTTTTAGGGACTGGGATGTGGTAGGCACCCCGGGACTTGAAGTAAGGAACTATCCCAACATTTTCGGAGGTAGTGTGGAAAACCCCAGGGAAAACCACACTCATAATAACCGCCATCAGCCTCGGGATTCAAATCTGTGATCTTCGGACTTGCTGCAGATGCGCTCGTGGCCATGGTGCATGATTTAGCGAGGATAGCTACGAGCGGAGTTTCTTCTTATTTTGGACTATATTAAAGAGGACTGGGACAAGAGCACATGTCGCCTCTTTAGACGTACGTTCTTCTCATGTTTATATTTGTTTATAGATATCTGTTACTAATTCGCATTTCACGAGGAATAGGTTAGAACTTGGAACGTAGAATAGTTTAGAGTTTAAGCGAATATTGCTAAGACTAGGAAATTCAACTCTGGCAGGTCTATCCTTACGGGTATGGATCACAAGTTCTTGACATTGCTGGGCAAATTCGTAGTCAGTTTACCTTCCAGGTAGGATTTCCCCACGGATTCAGCGAGGGATTCCACCTTTACTGCCTCTTCGGGCAGTGTCCTGGAGCTTGACATCGGTTCAGGAGATAAAACTGGGAGGCGTGACTAGAGCCTCGCCCAGGCGGCCTCACCTGAAATGCGAACAGGGGGCCTCATGAAGGATTGGACGGGATGGGAAGAATGAGAGCGAAGGAGGTGGCCGTGGCCTGACCGTAGATACCGAAGACGAAGTGGGGAAACCACGGAAAACCACTTCAAGGATGGCTGAGGTAGAAATCGAATCCCCTCTACTCATTTGGACCACCCGAGGCTGAGTAGACCCCGTTCCTGTCCTCATACCACCGTTCAAATTTCGTGGCAGAGCCAGGAATTGGACCTCCGGTGTGGCAGCTAAGCACACTGACCGCTACACTACGGAGGCGACAAATTTCAAATTTAATTAGTGTACATTCCTATCTCAACATTTCAGTAGTGTCAGTTATTAAGGCGAGAGAATTGAAAGGAGGTGCTGTATGCTTTATTTTCTTATCGCCAACCTAAGCTTATTGCCCGTACTGAAGACATGTTCGCCCACAAATCTTTAGAATCCTGGCTATGAGAATACCCTGTACTCTTGACGCCCTACCATAACAAGCAGGTAAATGACTCTGGTATAACACATTCACTTCACTTTCAAACACTTGGTAAGCGTTGCGTGAACCTGTTTAACGTCCATTTAAATAATACAGTGCAAGACTGTTAAATATTAATGATTTACACAAAAATAACACACACGAGTTTTTATTAACATACACATGAGATGTAACTTCATTCATTTACATAACATGTACTGTATGTGTGGGAGGGATGGATACAACAGCTCCTTCCCCTTTACAGCACACAAAGAAGAATGCAGGCTAATGCCCTGCTTCCTTCCTTCTCTCTGTGTTGTTGACTTGTTTTGTGAGATTGTAAAACATATTACTAGGTTAAAATTTCTTCTGACACGTTGAAAATTGTGGGCACGTGCTAAAGCTTTGTTAGTTACCACATAATTCACAATGTACTTTACGTTTTGTTTGAATTGCTATATTATATACCAACAGGTGGGAATGTAGAATCCAGTAGCGTAGCCGAGAATGGCAATTCACGCTCCACGACTACATAGAGGACATACAAGTTCGAAGATCACGAGTTCAAATTCTGACGTTAATAGTGGTCTGCTCCAATGAGGTTAATTCACCATACTTGCTCCAGTGAAAAGGCTGTTAGGATGTCATATATATTATTTCAGTAGTATAGATCCCACCTGCGGCGCTCACAAGCATTCAAATGAAAGAGAATAGACATTAGCAGTGACGAATTGCACTCTAATTTCATAAATATCTATATTTTCTTTAAACAATACTTTATAAAAAAACGTACGAAGTTTGCGATTTGCAGATACTGTTGCTGTAGGGAAATACGCGCCATAATTGCTGTCCACTTCACAATTTGACCGCTGTGACGCCTGTTTCATGTCATTTTATCATTCTGAGGTCGTTCCTTTATCATTTTGCATGGATTTCAGAAAGAGTAAATCAAAGGAACGAGTACTCTTACCGTATAATTTCATAAATATCGAATAACTGGCGAGTGTTATGATGATCCAATTTTCAGTGATTGCCTTCTGAAGATAGGGAACGTAGAATTTGAAATTCTAACTGGAATGTAAATAGTGTTCTATAATCATTTGGTTTAAATAAAAATATAACAACCTTTCTCCTTACGTCTCTCATTATAAACCTATTGGGGAAAGTGTGGTTTATGAACATGCGAGATTTCTCGCACGGGTCCGCTAGTTATCCTTATTAAGCTTGGCAATACTTACGACGTATGTGCTGTGATCTGGTGGTGCAGCATTAAACTTCAACCCTTGCAAATCATTTTAAATGCATGGCTGCGTGGCTCAGCGGTAACGTTCTCGCTTGCTTTTCCCAAGGTTGCCGGATCGAATCCTGGCGCAGTCAGCTGGCATTTGAGGGTGTGCAAATGCGAGTGAGCCGAGTCAGTAGATTTACTGGCACGTAAAAGATCCCCTTCGGGGCAAAATTCCGGCACCGTCTAAAACCCAGAGTAGTTAAAGGGACGTACAACCAATAACATTATTTTTATCCCAAATGTTTTAAGCATACAAAATAAAAAGCGGCTAAGATTCATCACACAAATATGAATACGAATCAGAAACATTAACCATGACGAAATATGTGTTCAATGAACTTATTGACGTAGGCCTATGTGTTAATTGAGTTTACAAAGAGACCTGTTAATACTATAATGTTAATTTAAACGTCTTTAGAGAAGTATCTAAGCAAATACAGTACAACACCTGTAATCCGTCACCTTTGGGACTGAGGGTTTGGTCGGAACGCAAAAAAAGGTCGGATTATCAACAAGTACAGAAAATAAACAATCTCTCAACTCAAGATATCGGGGTTTCTTTCCTTCTTTCTTGGTAGAATCACACCCACAATGCGTTTTCAAGCAGTCCAAGTTCAGGCCTTTTCAATGTTTTGCGATTCTTAAAAGAGTTTTCACCATCTATCGTCACGGTACATGATTCAATATCTTTCCGATTTCTTCTCCAATCTTTCATTGTCGTAACGCTACATTGAGTTCCTTGGAGTGATTCCTCTTCATCCAGTCTTCGTAGCACTGTTAAATTTCATTTAATTAAAGAGTAACGTGTTTACGTTTCCCTCCTGACATGTTGAAAAATTATACACAACTGTACAGTACAAACAATGTGTCCTACATAAAACAAATTGATGTACAGTCCTGTAACGAAAACAGAAGAACAGTACTGTAACGAAAACAGAAGAACAATGTCGTAAAACCATGCCCTACGCACTGTGCACAACACGGACAATGACAGAAGCGACACGAGAGCCGACGGAGCACTAAAACGGACAAGCGATAACAACAAGTATCTGTAAACAACAATGGCGCGATGGGTAGTGAGTCACCACTACGAGTCGGGACAAGTTTGGCTCGAGCACGGTCGGATCAACCGGAGTGTCGGACCAGCCGAGGGCAGACGAGAGGGGTTCTACTGTAGTTAAATATGTATTTGAGCTTGAATGCATTAATAGGATTGTGTTCCTATTAATAGCCTTAATAGCCATGTTAAACTATTTTCATAAATACTTTTGTAAAGATGTCCATTTCTATTGTATTTTTAGAGTTATTTTATTTCTTCTTATTTCTTCGAATTTGGCCTACTGGGGACCACGGGAAACAATAATTGATTTGCTTGTTAGTTCCTTTTTCTTCAGCCAGAACTTCTTCATCCTTTCGCTGCGGTTCCTCCTCTTTTCCTCTGACCTGGTGTTCTTGGTCGTTCTACTGGATCGTTCCTTGAACCCCTTGAATTTATCAATTTCATCTCGAAACACAGCCCTATTCCAGATGTCTTTTGGATGTACGCCAACTTCCTTCATGTCTCTTCTCGTCTTTTCTACCCACATTGTAGTCGCCTTGAGCTTGATGATTTAATTAAATGTTCTTTTCGTTATTCGATTCTCATCCATTCCCTTGAGGTGCCCAAAAAACTGCAGTCTACTGTTACGCATGGTGTCCGTGATCTTCTCTACCTGTCTATATAGATCCTCATTTCTTCTCTTTCTCGATGTACGATCGTTTTGTTTTTCAGGCCCTAGTATCTTTCGCAAGATTTTTCTGTCTTTCTTCCCTAAATCCTCAATTTCCCCTTTTTTTAATTCAAAATCAGACATTCGGAACTGTCAAGGCCTTCCGGCTGGACAACCGTGGTATAATGTCGTATCCATTTTCCTGGCTCGAACTTTATTTGCCTGCTTATCAAGTCCATTCGGCTGAATCCACTCAACCAAATATTTTAATTTATCCGCTCTCTTCATGTCCCCATACCCTTTTTCCATATGTTTCTCTTTATCAATTCTGTACTCTCTGCATTCTGTTAATATTTATTGTATTTAGTATATTATTCTTTCATATAAAATAACCTGTTTAGTACATGTAATGCATGCTGATGAAGACCCCAATGAATGGCTGAAGACATGTTTCAGTAAACATTATAGTATTAACAGGTGTTTCTTTGTAAACTCAATCATTATGAATTGCCATGTATTTAGCTCATAAGCCACTATATTTTATAGTTTGGATTTTTAATAGTAATTTTAAGTGTTTGAATTTTTAAGAGGACGCAAGAGGACCGATGGACACACAAGACTATCATGTGGGACACTAGAATGGGAAAGCGTAATAAAGAGGAAGACTGAGGCGGAGATGGTCTGACTTCTAATCTGCGTGGACAGACCCACAATGGACCAGAGCAGCAAGAAGCAGGAGCAGACAGAGAAAAATGGAACACGGAATATTGAGTGAGTGAAAGTAAAACGTAAGTGAAAAGTGAAAACCAGAAAACAAAAAGCAAGTGTCACAAATAAAAAAAGTGAAAATCAAAAACTATTCATAGTGCTGCGGCGAAAACCAGACAATATACTCTACAATCAGTTAGTTGAAACCTAATGTGACTAGCTAAACGCATTAGTGTATAAGAGCTACCCTCTTGTAGGAGGACTTTACCCTTGATGGAGAAACAAGGTTATTTATATTAAGCTAGCAACACAGCTTCGCCCGGTATTATTAAAGGTTTACCCAGCGTAAGCTTAAAAGTCGCAAGGACGGCAGATCCCAGACGCAATTCAGAAAAGTCAAGGTGAACAGCGAAACTCCAAACACATATACTTTTCTCTGATGTCGTAACTCGACCCGACACGACTTTACAGTTTGATGCTGGCCGAAGCTAGCTCGTAAACTTGCTCCGAAGTTAGTAATTAAAATTTCCACTGAATGGAAATTGTTGGAAGAAATGAAAACGTAAAAACACTTTTGTATAGTGGGTGATGTATTAAAGATAGAGATATGCTGTCGCGGGCTTTTTTGTAGCACTTTTCACGCTGAACTTCTTACACTCTTAGTATATAGATATTCTTAACGGTTTACCCATCGTAAGCTTAAAAGGCGCACGGACGGCAGGATTTTCTTCAACTCGATTCACGGAAATCGTTACTGCTAGGCTTCATTTGGTAATTAACGAATGTTTTTCTACAGAAACCTTCCTCGAGAAATCCTTTAGAGAATGATGAAAACTACATCAAAATCCATCCTGTGGTTCTCGAGACCACCCGTTACATCGGGCACTTTGTTTTATACTACAGGGTGGTCGAGAAGTCCCTTTACATGTTATAGCATAGGGCAATAAATTTAGACATGTATTATAAATATTTATTATTAACACCATTTACATATTGTTGAGATACCAATTTCCCGCCGTGAGCCGAGTTTTGCACTTGACACGTTCACTTCGGGTAGCGTGGGAAAGTCGTGTCACGTGTCACGTGGTTCGCTGCGTAGCTCACTGCGCAGTTAGCTGTCTTCAGTCGAAAGAGTTCAACCATGACGGATACAAGTGTTTTCACTGTTGAGGAGCGTTTGGTGGCTTCTGTTTGGGTTCACGAACGTCAGAATACGAAGAAGGCAATGTCAGACATTTTGAAGGACCTCGCTGTGAGGTTTGGAAAACCACCGCCATCACGACCAACGTTATTCGCGTGGGAGAAGAAAACCTTTGTGACGGGAAGTGTTCTCGATGCACCACGTAGCGGAAGGCCTACGACTCGTATCGAAACTTGTGCCGCAGTGGCGGAATCGATTGAACGATCGCCGGTGAAGTCAACCCGTAAGCGGTCTGCGGAATTTGGCGTCCCACGATCGACGATGAAAGACCATATGCGCAAAGACTTGAAACTTTCATGTTTTCGGCCATCCTCAGTGAACGAGTTGAGTGATCGTGACTTGGAGGAACGTGTGCATGCAAGTGAAATGCTGCTCGCACGCTTCCCGCATGCAGATGCTCAAAAATACGTTATATTCACTGATGAGTGTGCGATTTATCGTTGCTCACGAAATCGTAACTTCTTTATTTGGGCAAAAAGCAATCCACACTTTTATGAGGAAATTGAGTGCATTCCGCCGCATGTTATGCTTTGGGCAGTGTTATCGGCAGACCATCTGCTTAGACCTTATTTCTTCGACGGTCCTGTGAACCAGCATAGCTACCTGCAAATGATTAACACGTGGTTGCTTCCACAATTAAGGGCTAAAGGTAAAAGTGACATCGTGACACTTCAACAAGATGATGCTCCACCACATTTTGCTGTGAGTGTCCGCAACCGGCTAAATGAACTTTTTCCAAACCGCTGGATTGGGCGTGGATCACGAGACCTTCCAGCACCACTGCCGTGGCCTCCATGAAGCCCAGACCTCAGCACACTGGACAATGCACTATGGGGATTAATAAAAGAAAACGTTTGTAAACGACGATACGCGAACAATGATCAACTGAAAGATGGAGTTCGCATGGCATTTGAAACTATCACCCACCGTATGCTGCAGCGGATGCATACAAGAACATGGCGCGGATCAACGTCTCTTTGAACATGGAGGAATACATACTGACGTTTTTGATCAATGAATGGAATTGTTAATTGTAACCAGACATTGTTTACTCCAAATAAAAGTTGAAAAATAAAATCCTGTTTTATTCATAACAATGTTTCCATGTCTAACTGTCCGATGCTATAACATGTAAAGGGACTTCTCGACCACCCTGTATGTAGAGATAATACCTCCATTGATAGCCAGGCGATCTATCCCGGACAAATGGTCATAGAAATGCTCCAGTATTTGCTGAAATGTTACTACTCACACATGTAGTAGAGAAATCATTGAGCCATACTGTACGGCTCCAGGCCTCGCTGGTGGTGTTTCAGCTTGAGCGGGTACATGGGAACCACACAACATGCTGGATACAGCGCTCAATATACATTATCTACGACCACAAAAACAAATACATTGGTCTGCCTCGACAAATTTCACAAATTCCAAAAAGAAACTTCATCCAAATACTTGAATATCCATGAATATTCTGTATGAGATTACAGTGTTGTTTCTCTTATGAGCGCGCAACATCGTAGTCATCAGCCCCTTGTATTCAGGTATGTGTAAAATCTGCTAACCTGTGTCATTGTGGTGTATGTAATAGTGTGTGTACTTGTATTATTATTAGGCCATCTCGTGTTGCATTGTCTAGCATTGTTGGCTGTCACCTCCAGTGGTCCGGGTTTGACTTCCGGCTCTACCAAGGAACTTAATTCTAGTCTGAACGTTGGAAAGATGTATACTTAGTATTGTGAGGTAGAAATAAGAAGAAGATTGGCTTAGATGATAAAGATTTACGAATAATTGTGAACTTGTACTGGAATCAATCTGCTTATGTGAGGATGGGTAACGAGAACGCGGAAGATATAGATATTCTAAGAGGTGTAAGACAAGGCTGTATATTGTCTCCATTGTTATTTAACATTTATTCGGAATATATATTTAAAGAAGCTCTAGAGGATGGAGATGGGAGTGCTCTTAAATGGTAACTGGATAAATAACAATCGATATGCCGATGACACTGTGATTTTTGCGGATAGTCAAGAAAGCCAGCAACATATCATTGATAAAGTTATCCAAAAACGCCATAATGGTTTAGATATAAACCCTTAGAAGGCAAAAGTGATGGTCATTAGTAAAAACAAAGTCTCTGCATGCAAACTATAGACCAGAAACCCATTGCACAAGTGCATAAGTATATATACCTTGGCACTACCATAAATGATCAATGGGACCCTTCTGATGAGTTGAGGTCTCGAATTGGAAAAGCCCGGACAAGTTTCAAAAAGATGCGGAATTTGTTCAAACATCATGGCTGACAATGACCACGAAAATCAGGCTTTTGTGTTGTTATGTGCTCTCTACTCTTTTTTACGGTGCTTAGATATGGACTCTGACTGAGTCATTATGTAAACGTTTAGAGGCCTTTGAAATGTGGCTGTACAGAAGGATATTGCGGTTACCATGGTCAGCACATGTCACAAATGTTGAGGTTCACCAAAAAATGAAAAAAAATAAGGACGTATTAATCACCGTGAAAATCAGGAAAACCCAATACCTAGGACACAACATGAGGAATACCGCCAAGTAGGCCTACCATCTCCTACAGTCTATTCTTCAAGGAAAAATACCAGGGAAGAGAAGTGTTGGACGAAGAAGAATATCCTGGTTAAAAAATCTTACAGCCTGGACCTCAAAAACATCTACTGAATTATTCCGACTCTGCAAGTGATAGGAACAGCACAGTCAATATGGCAGCCAACATCCGGAACGGATAGGAACCAGAAGAAGAAGTATTTGATTTCCACCTCAGCCATCTTTGAAGTGATTTTCCGTGGTATTTAATTTCCACTCTATGTAAATGTCAGGATGGTTCGTAACTTACGATCACGGTCACAGCCACCGCCTTCTCAATCACAAATTCGCTTCTACAGGTGCCACAATTACACACGTGTTCGAATGAACTACCTCATGAATACTATCCCACGTTACCTCTTCGTCACAATAGTCACGTGCAGAACTGGTCCATTGTAACAACAGAGGACGGTAGTCCAAGATATCTAACATATCCAGACTCCGAACAGATGGTTCAGTGGACAAGCTGCTTGGAGGTACAGTGGCTCATGATCGCGACATTTATGGCCACATATAACTTCCTTTTTTTTTGAACAGTAGCAAAGGCATTTCGAAGTAAACTTAGGTTCAAGAGTGCAGACACATTTATTTTGACAACTGTATATGAGACAATCAAATTGCTGAAAGTCTCTTCATATTTGGTTCTTTTTGAATTATTGAAAATTATTGGACCTAGTTAAGTCATTACATCATTCATCTGCCTTCAGTAAATCTTTCCTCGCGACGTTCAACTTGTGCATCCCTAACAACTTGGGTAGGTTTTCGCTTAGAATTAACCTTACCCACAAGGGAAGATGAATAAAGAAGTAAAGGGAAGTGGGTTTCGGTCAGAGGAACAAGTGTGGATAATAGTAAGAAAGTCCAACACTAAATACAAACAATTTTAAATAAGAGTGTCACCGCAAAGCCCGTGAGATCACTAAAGTGAGTGTGGACCTGAACACAGCTAACGGGAAACGCAGCTAGAGCTTGGGCTATTTGCAGGCGAGAGTAGGAGGTACCTTCCCTTCCAAGCCATGATTCGGCTACTATGGGGAAGGGTGGTGGTCTGGCAAAGAAAGAAATGATAAGTTTCCTATATACCTTTTTAAAGGAGTTTGTTTTAAACAAATATTTTGAAGAATGCAAATAATTTGAATAAGCCGTGATGTTTTAGTTCTTGAAATTGTAGAATTTCTAAAAAGTGACAGAATGTTTCCAAGAAGGATAGGGATGAAGCAATTATACCCTTGAGAATAATTTTGGTAAGAGTACCAATAGTTGCATTTAGGAATGACTAAGCTTTTGCCCAGCAAGGAGCCGACTAAAAGTTTAGACAATGAGAAAAAACTTAAATTTTGAAAACCAACCATAAGTTGTAGAGAGAATCTCAACAAGCAGGAAGCTGGCGTAGCGAGCTATGCTTGCCTTACTGGCCAGTTAGAATTAGCTATCAAAGCTAAGAGAGACTTTAATAAGTTAATAACTAAGAGTTCTTGCTCAAATGCAACAAGTAGTGCAAACCTTAACAATGGATTTATTTTTATTAAAGAGGGCATAAACCTAGGAAGAGTCAGGGAAGACAGGATCTTGGCTAACCGTTATTTCAGAGAAATGATAAAGCAAAAGGAAAAATTCAAATTTATTTAACAATGCAAAAAGTTGTAATGAATTTAAGACATATATAATTTGAGTTTACAAACAATTGGGGTCGTAGACCTCCGAAATCATTTAAATTTTGCGCCAGGCAACTGATAATTTTTTGGTTTTAAACCTTTTATATGAGCTAAAATCTTCGTAATATTTTGAAATAGTGCTAAGATTATTAACGTAATTAAGGTTAAACAATAAATCAAGTACAAGATGTGTACTTTAAGGATTTCTAGATAGGTATCATAGAAATATGAACAAATAACAACTTCGAAAATAACAACAACAAAAAAAACAGGAAGAAAAGAAATAGAAGTTTCTATAACTTCTTGTATTAATATAGAACTACGTTTAGAGATTATACAAATAGGGCAGGTCACTTATTGTGAAACCTGAAGAGAAAAATTGAAAGGAAGTTTCTAGAACTCCTATGTTTAAGTAGGGATCACGAGAAAAATAGGGCAAATTTCCCTTTCGTGAAACCTAGAGATAACTCACTTTTGAGTGGAAAGAATTGGATTCACTAATTAGAAGGGAGAAACAATATACTTTAAGGCGTGTACTAGACACGAAGTTTTACAGACATTAATTCGTTATACGTGGAGCAAGTAAGGGAGGGCACTTATTGAGAGTGACACCTCATTGATAAAAGACCTAAAGTAACAATTTTATTATTTTAGTTTGTTAGTAAAGGGTTTGGGAAAGATCAAATGAGATTGTGGAAGAGTGTTCATGGCCGTATTTATTGTACTCGGACGAGCGCGACGCGGATGAAAAAGTTGAACAGGCACTGTTTTCACTATAGTCTGTTGATATAGTTGAAAAGTTCACTGTAGTAGCACAAAAAGTTTATGGCAAAGAAAGTTATTGCGATGGTGGAAAATAACTAGTTACACTAGATTTGCGAGAGTCTATTGCTTGAAAAACTTGTAGGTTATACTTGAATATAGTTGAATACACCAGAAAAATTCAAACGGAGGAAGAAAAATTAGATATTGATCAGCAGTTCATAAGGAAGATTCCTTAGTTTGAAAAAGTATTCCCATATGTGAGTGGAAAGTACTAGAAGGTTTAACTTGTAGATGAATTGTTCGGCATGGAAAATTCCTGAACAATCATGACTGAAGAATAGGGCAAAAGTTAATCCAGCGGTGGAACGAGCTAAGTATTCTATAGACAGTGGGTAATTCAATGGTGTCCCTCGTTGTGAGAAAATCTCTCATTTAATAAGCAAAAGAAATGCTGCTTCATGTTAAGATTAGCTTAGATAGACAAAAGCCCAACATAGAAAATCCCGCGAAGGATGATTATTGCCCTACATTTAGAAATCTCACACAGCCTATAAAATGATCATTAAAAAGCATGTAGCAATTTAAAATCAATTAAAATAAGTTGAAGAACGTAGAAATAGTACTTAGCTCATTTCTGATGAACGGCGATTCCTTGGTGACCGTTAGTCAGGAATTCACAACATGGCGAAGATTTGAAAGTTTGTCTCTCGAGGTGAGGAGACGAGCTTTAGTTAAGCTCCGACTGACTAGTTTGACTTCAGACGCACAAGTGAGGCCAGCTCAACGAAGCGCGGAGAGACCAGGGAAAGGAAAAGAGTGGGGGTAGGATACAAAAGGAATACACATAAGAATAACCAACATAACAGCAACACATTTTCTTGATAAAATGGGGGGCGTGGTGGCTCAGCGGTCTAGCTGTATGCCTCTCACCAAGGCGGTCCGGGTTCGATTCCCGGTCAATGTATGTGGGATTTTCGATGTGAAATACCATGTACTGTGGTTCGGATTCCACGTAAAAAGAGGTCCCGTGGCTCATAATCAGAAGATTCACGGTCACGTAAAACTACAATCTTCCTTTTTTCTTGATAAAATGGTCTTCAAAGAGTTGATAGCAGGCGTCACTAGCGAAGCCGGGTGGGTGAAAAAGTAGACGAAGTCCTCTTGATCACGGAGATGATAACTGGCGATAGCGACGAGATCTGGTGGCCAAATTGGTAAGGAAGCCTTCTTGTACAGAGAAAAATTGATGAACTTCAGATATTTGCTGCTAGATGACGCTAGGAGGGTCATGGAAGATATATATATATCTAGAACAGACTCACAGGTGGTGTAAAAAAACATACAAACAAAGAGAAACCAGGAGATCACTGTTGGTGTTTGCAAAAAAGGGAGGGGATGAACTAAAGCAAAGAGAAGCAAAAGCTTACTCTGTCTTACCGTGTATTCCAAAGAATACACCACAACTTTCAAACGTGCATGTAAAGATTTCCTCTTGAATCCGTAGGCCCATTATAACAATTTGAGTACGAATGTGTGAGTGAATGAATAAAGTAAACCATTGTTAAACCTTCAAAAATTGTTATTGTTGTTTGAGTCTTCAGTCTTTTGACTGGTTTGATGCAGCTATCCATGCCTGCCTGTCCTGAGCTAATCGTTTCATCTCTACAGAACTACCACACCTTACATCCAAGGAAATCTGTTTGACATAATCTAACCTTGTTAACAGTTCTTGTTGTTACCGTATGTGAATTTTTACAGCTTAGTTGATATAACATAATTGCCACTTCATCACTAACATAATTTTGATTAGTATTTAAGTATGGTAGGTTAAGAATGACATTTGTGAGCAATTATTTGTGATAAGATGATTTGTGTGTGGTTAAGTGAAAGAGAGGGCCAAGGGCCCTAATTTTGCCACAATAAAGGCATCAATATTATTATTATTATTAATTTTATTAATGCAGCCAATGGCCATGTACTTTTCTTTTCAGGACGGGTCAGGGAAGGTATATTGGAAGGAAATCGGCCGTGGACCTATTGAAAGGAACCGTCCCGGCATTTGCCTGGTTGTGAAAATGGGAAACCACGAAAACCATTTTCAGGACGGCCAAGGTGGGATTCGAACCCACGCTCTCCCGATGCCAGTGAGGCACGAGGTAGCGCGTTAGCTACCAAGTATGCCATAGAGAAGTTACATGAGCTAGCATCAAAGATAGGACTCCATCGTATGTGAAGACGCATTTCATAGTAAATGGACACCAGAATATCCCAAGATCCCCCACTTCAGACGAAGATCTCCCGCTACAGACGAACTAAGGAATATTCAAATATTTAGGAGAAATTATTCTACCATCTGGATTGGACAGGAAATCTAATTTAGAAAAAGCTACCGAACTCTAGAAAGCATACCATGGAATCACTATAATGAAAGAGTGATGTTACGAAATGCTAAACTACGGCATGTAAAGATGTAAAGACAGTTGTTCTTCCGGAAGCATTGTGCGCCTCCGAAACTATATCTCTAGGATGCCACTCTCAAATTGGTGAAATCGAAATCCAGGAACGTAAAATGCTCAGGGAAATATATGGCCCCGTTTATGTTAATGGTATATGGATTAAAAGGAAAACCACCGACTTGTACACAGTAATCAATAAGTTGACTGATACCGTGCGTAAGAGACGATTGAATTTGCATGGTCACATCTGAAGAATGGACAAAACCAGATATGCCCCCCAAAAAAACTGCTTGATATAATTAATTAAAAGAAGGTCGAAACCCGTTGGTTAGAAGAAATCAAACAGGACTTAAAAGATACAAACATTACAGAAGATATCATCATGAATCGCAAGACTTTTGGAACTCTAGTTACAAATCACTCTTTCGCCGAAAAAGCTGAAAAGACCACTGGAAAAAATGGACGGAGGAACGTAAGAAGGGGCATAGTGAGTTCAAGAGGAGATTTTGGGAGGAGAAGAAGAGGAAAACACCATCAACCCGAGTCAATAAGTTCAAACGCGCTCCCTAAGTGGGCAAAACGAAGAAAGAAGAATAACAAGTAGTTCCGTGAAGAACTATACAGCCTATTTTCATATATCCTGCTCATGTTAATTGATGACGTCAAAGCACTACAGGAAGATCTGGACAGTGTGGCACTGTGGTGTGATGTAAATAAGATGACCTTGAATGTAAACAAGTGTAAATATATTCGGCTAAGTAGGGCCAGACAGCCTATTGCACATAGCCTTTCACTGAGCGGCAAAGTTCTTCCCATGTGCAGTTCACTGCGAATGCTGGGAATACACATTTCCAGCAATTTGAAGTGGAATGTACACGTTGAAGAATCTAGGTGTAAGGCATTTAGAATTCTAGGATTTGCAAGACGTAATCTTCTGGGATTCAGAAGCCGTGCACTCCGAGCGGTGTACCTCTCCACGATACGGCCCATTCTTCTGTACGGACTTCCTGCCTGGCATCCCACTACCGAGGAAAACATGAGGAAGTTAAGTGGAGTCCAACGTCGAGCAGAGCGACTCATTTACAATCAGGGTAACAAAGTTTTGACAAAACCATTAACATCCATCAATGACATATGTAGCCAAATAGATCTCACCTTTCTCCGAAAATCTCTAGCTGGCACCATTATACTGTACCCATTTCACCGCCTTCAGCTGTCATATCGTTCAGTCCGTAGAGCACAGGGTGTCACACTTGTTCCTCCATTCGCTAGGACAACAGATTATCAATCTGGATTCTACAATCGCTCTGCTCGACTTTGGAATGACCTGCATCGTGAAATAAAAGACCTTCCTCCACGACAATTTTGCCGCAAAGTGAAGGCTCTAAAGGGACTAAAACCCCATGTAAATTGAATTATATACTGTATAATGTAACTTTGTGAGTGATTGGGAGTGGGCGCGTGCGTGTATATATGTATGTATGTATGTATGTATGTATGTATGTATGCGTGTGTGAGAGTGTATATGTGTGTGTGCATGCCTGTGTCTTCCCTTTTATTTATGAATTGTATGATATAGACGTCATGTACAGCAGATTATGTGTATATAGCAAATGTAAAGGTGTAAATTGTATAATGTAACATTTGAGATTTGTTTAGATTTAATGAACGGAGATGGAGACACTGATGTGTATGTGGGGCTTGCCCTTTCTCTATCTGCCGTTCATAAATTGTAGGCACAATTTTTGGTAAATAAATAATAATAATAATAACATACAAAATTTCACTTTAATTGCTGTAACAGATTCGTAGATATTGAGAACCGTCTAAATATTTCATATGGTCGCCAGGATGGATTTTTATTTTTGTACTATTACATTGAGATTACTGTGTACGTGTGGTATTCAAACTTCAATCGCATGATTAGAACACAAGAAGTAAAAACGAGATTTTAAAAGTACGCACACCAGCCATCTTGTGATTATGCAAACAATTGAAATAAATTACATGCCAGTGGATCAACATTTGTATAAGCATTTAACGAGCAACGTTTCACGGCACTCGGATAGTTAATTCGCGAGAAACGTCCATTTAAATATTTATACTTCGCGTCGCCGCCATGTTGGATTTGTGCTCACCAAGTTACTGAAAGTCCTATAGGTGAACATATGTTCATAGTCTCTATGAGCATAAAACAATTCAGTTTGGTTGCTGTAAAAGATTCATAGATATTGAGAACCGGCTAAATATTTCGGAAGCTCGCCATTTAGGATTGTTATATGTATAGCCCATAGAGTTATGTACCATTCAAGGACAATTATTACCTAGCTTCATTATTCAAACTTTCATTTCGATCGCATGATTACGACACAAGAATAAGAACTTAATTTTAAAATTTCGCACAGCCGCCATCTTGAGGTTATGTAAACAATTGAATTAAATTAGATGGCAGTGCATTACAATTCGGCAAAACCATTTACTGTACCGCATTTCACTGCGCTCAGAGAGTTAAATCACGAGAAAAATCTATTAAAATATTTCAAATTCGCTTGGTCGCCATGTTCGTTTTGTACTTTACAGGTTTATGAAATATACATAGGTAAACTTGTATCAGTACCCTTTATCACCGTACAAAATTGCATGATGATATCTGTAATAGTTTCGGAGATATAGAATGTCAGTGAAATATTTCGCACAGCCGCCATTTTGAGGCTATGTAAACAATTGAACTATATTAGACTCCAGTGCACTACAATGTGTATAAACATTTGCTGTACCATGTTTCATTACGTTTGGACAGCTAAATCGCGAGAAATGTCTATTTAAATGTCTCAATTTCGCTTGACCGCCATGTTGGTTTTGTAGTCACCAGGTTTTTGAAAGTCTCATAGGTGAACTTCTAGTAGTGCCCTTTATCACCGTACACAATTTCAGGGCGATATCGGTAATAGTTTCGGAGATATTGAATGCTAGTGAAATATTTCGCACAGCCGCCATGTTGGATTGGTGAGACGTAACAAAATTTGAAGGGCACGGTCGAGGTCTCCGGGAATAGTGCTATGAACTTACCGAGTTTCATTGAAATCGCTCCAGCCGTTTAGATTTTATTAGGGGGAAACACACACACACCACACACACACACACACACACACACTCACACGGACAAAAGGTGATCTCATAAGCCTATTTTTTTCAAAATTGAAAATAGGCTAAAAATGATATCGAAGGACGCAAAATTAAGTCATTACACCACAGTTATCAAACCTGAAGCACTATATGCCTCGGAAACTTCGATCATTGGATGCAGATCTCTTATAAAAGAAGTAGAGTAACAAGGAAGGAAAATATTGAGGAAAATCCTTGGTCCAGTTTGCTCAGAAGGAATCTGGATGAATCGGAAGTCTCAGGAGCTTTTCAGCATGTTAAAAGATCACTGACACATTCAGGAAAAGTCAATTGAAGTTCTACGGCTACATTCTCAGAATGAACAATGACAGACTCACCAAAAGGATTCTCAAACTTGCTCTTTCAATGAAAATCAAGTACAACTGGCTCAGTGAGATAGAAAATGATCTTCAAGAAATTGGCATTACAGAGGAAATAATACAAGATCGACTCCAGTTCAGAACATTAATCAACAACAGTCATTTCTCTGAGAAAATAACTACCAGGACCAAGGAATCATGGACTGATGGGCAGATGAAGATTTCCAGTGCCCAGATGAAGAGTTTGGGAGAAGAAGAAAACATTATTAGCTAAATAAATTATATCGCGATGCAAAGATCGGCATAACGATGCAATAATAATAATAATAATAATGTATGTAGCCTATGTCTGTCTACCCCTTATTATTCCCGTTTTCCAACGGGGTCGGGGATGAGATGCGATGGAAGTCATTGTGGCGATGGTTTTTACGGCCGGATGCCCTTCCTGACGCCAACCACTTGAGAGGAGTTAATGAGAGATGAAATGAATGATGGTGAATGAAACTGGACAAGGATGTGGAAGGAAGCGGCCGTGGCCTGTCAGAAGGTACCGTCCCAGCATTTGCCTGGTGTTGAAAATGGGAAACCACAGAAAACCATTTCAAGGACGGCCGACGGTGGGGCTCGAACCCACGAGTCTACCGAGTCAGCAGAGAGCTTGGCCCCATGACCTAATGCTGCGCTTTAGCCAGCGTAGCCACTACTGTCGGTAATAATAATAATAATAATAATAATAATAATAATAATAATTCCGCCAAATGCAACATATGCCGCTGAAACAATAGTAATCGATGGTCATTCCAAGATAAGGGAACTGGAAAAACAGGAACGAAAAATTCTCCGGAAAATCTACGGAGCAATCAACAGAAACGGTATTTGGATGAAGAGACCTAGTACAGAACTCGACCAAAAGGTCAATACGATAACAGACGAAATAAGAAAACGCAGTACCAGATGTTACACTCACATACATAGGATGGCCACCTCCAGATTGCCAAAGAAAGTACTTGGTATCATAACACAGAGTAAATACGGCACAGAATGGCTTAAAGAGGTACAGAGAGACTTACAAGTAATCAATATAGAACATTTCGAAGACCGAACTGAGTGCCAGACGAAAATCGCGAATATTAAGTTTGAACCAAGATCATTACGACAACCTGGGAAAAAGCGGACGGATGAGAGGAAGAGGGAGCATTCCGCGAGAATGAAGAGATTTTGGGAGGAGCGGACGAGACACCTCCAAATTATTTTTTTTCGTGTAGCCTCCTGAGAGGCCGAGTGCAGGTCTTTCTAGTCGACGCCCGTGGGCAACCTGCGCGTCGGGATGAGAGATGGAATGGATGAAGATGAATGAAACTGGGCAAGGATGTGGAAGGAAGCGGCCGTAGCCTGTCAGAAGGTACTGTCCCAGCATCTGCCTGGTGTTGAAAATGGGAAACCACGGAAAACCATTTCAAGGACAGCCGACGGTGGGGCTCGAACCCACGCGTCTACCGAGTTAGCAGAGAGCTTGGCCCCTTGACCTAACGCTGCGCTTTAGCCCGCGTAGCCACTACTGTCGGTACCTCCAAATGACATCATGTTATCAAGTTTAATCGCTCTCCTGTAGGGGAATTTTCGCTCACATAAATAAATAAATAAATAAATAAATAAATAATAATAATAATACATTTTTTGTCGTGTGACCTCCTGAGAGGTCGAGTGCAGGTCTTTTTAGTCGACGCCCGTGGGCGACCTGCGCGTCGCGATGAGAGATGGAATGGATGAAGATGAATGAATCTGGGCAAGGATGTGGAAGGAAGCAGCCGTGGCCTGTCAGAAGGTACTGTCCCAGCATATGCCTGGTGTTGAAAATGGGAAACCACGGAAAACCATTTCAAGGACGGCCAACGGTGGGGCTCGAACCCACGCGTCTACCGAGTCAGCAAAGAAATTGGCCTCATGACCTAACGCTACGTTTAACCAGCGTAGCCACTGCTGTCGGTATAATAACAATAATAATAATAATAATAATAATAATAATAATAGCAGAACTGATTTTCTATTGCCAGTTTTGTTAGAATTGTATGCCTTTGTTGTGGGATCCATAGTATCGTTCAGAAGCAGATATTAGATGAATACAACTGGTGTGTCTGCTCGTTAAACTGAGAAACACGGATAATACTCCGGAAGAATGGAGATACTTTAAAGGCCAGGCTGAGCGAGACCGGCAGAAGAGCACACAATAAGGGTCTCTCCTGGCCACTACATTGTATGAAGGCATTAAGTCCTCTTCCGCAAATCCTCCTGTTAAATAAGTGTACTTGAGCTCAACAATAAATCTTGGCGCTCAAGAGACTGCAAGTAGAAAAGATTTGAACTCGCTTTTGCCCTGAACTTGGCAATAAGTCGAGACTCGCGGCTTTATACTTCACAGTAAAAAAAATGTGTGGGTCATATGTACTTGCTTCTTTAATCTTAAATATATATATATATATATATATATATATATACATTTATATTGCATGTTGTTGTTGTTGTTGTTTGGTATTATAAGCTTAGATATAATGGTCATTTCAGCCTCGTGTATAAGTGAATATTTTTAAACTATCTGATAACCTGTCTAATTGTGGTGTCTGAAGAAGCATGTGTATTTACAATTGGAAAAGGATTGTGTAGGAGTCGACCGTGACCGTGAGTCAGGAAGCAATCTAGCATTTGCCTAGAAATGAGAAACCTCGGAAGATCACTTCCAGCTTAGGTGGGTAACAAACCCACCTCTTAACACTTTTGCCTCACGAGGGCGAGTGTACCCGGTTCCAGACCTCAAACAAGAATTAAAATTCTTTGCAGAGCTGGGCAACTGGAGTAGCACCCAAGAGTGCTAGCCACTGCAAAGCATAGTTGTAGAGGGAAAAGGAATTTTGTGATAAACACGAAGTGACCAATATGAACCATCTATTGCACGGACTCGAAAAGTATGAAATTGCATTAAGCTTACCTACAGTCTTCTTCTGATTGCCTTGGGGTATGTATACGGATCCTATGACCCTGATTTCTATTCCCGTTCTGCGAAGAAATGGAATTGTGGTTTGAAGGTTGGAGCTAAGACGCATGGGGAAAAGCTGGGAAGAGATGGGTTTGATTCCCACCTCAGCTGTCCTAAGACAGGTTTTCCCCACTTCTACTCCAGGCAAATCCAGGCATAGTTACTAACTTGAGACCACGGGCAACCCCTTGCAAATCCTAGCTTTAATTACGAATACACACACTTCGATAGCTCTCATAATGTCGCAGGTTATCATATACCCATGTGCACAAGGCTCTATGACCACGGTGTCGTAAAGGCTTTTACAATTTTCACAAAAATCACTATTGGCAATGGTTAGTTGTAGGTTGTAGGCCTACCAACTTAACAGTTACCATTGAACAAATTCCCAAGCAAATAATTACATTTTGACCAAAATTTCTGCAAACATAGTACCTGTTACTAACGAGTAGCAACCTTGAAGCGGATGGAAGAACTGTATATTGGGTCTTTGGAATAGGCAGGAAGCTTTTAGTTTACGTGGCCGTTAATCATGCGATCATGAGCCACGGAAACTCCATTTTACGTGGAATCCGAACCACAGGACAAGGCATTTCACTTCGAAAATCTCACATCCATTGACCGGGTGAGAGGCCAACAGCTTGACCACTGCGCCACCACGCTCCCTTATTGGGCCTTTGTGGCACGTACTATGTTCATGGGAATTCTGTTTTTCTTTCTTTGTGAGTTTATCATTGGTAACTGTTAGATTGATACCGCCAACAACAAATAATTTGCAATAGAGGAGTTAATGAATTTCAATGCAGTCGTTCAGACGGTAATTGCCCCGTGATTGATCTCATAATTTTATTTTGTACTCATTTTTATTAGGAAAGTCGGCTAAACTGACCTTCGTTGCTGTCACAAAACCAATGAAGTGCAACATTCAAGGACACGTGTGAAGTTTAAGAGACAGGGAGAATGCCCGGAATTCGTGCGTAGAAATGAATCAGAGCATTCATTAATTGTATTACGAATTCAGTCCGTTTTTCGCCGTGAAATGGATCCCTTTCTTGAAACCTGAATGATCAGCATTAAACACAGCAGTAGTAGGGACAACAGCAAGCCTTGTTTTCACATCAACTACGAAATCCTCTGTTGCAGTAAGATTGCTGTGATGTTGCCTTCTCGACGCATTACGTTTCTTTGCGATGAATGTTGTAATCCTCCGGCTTTCAGTTCTGTATGATTTCTTGTATCCACTTAACCAGATCGATGAAGCTTGGAAAATATACTATGGACGTGTATTTATATTCAATGTAAGATATTAAATTCCTACGTAGATTGGTAAACTTGATCCGTCCGACTGGTTCAATGTCAAGCTAACGATATAGCACCACAGTCCCCCACAAAAGAAACAAAAATTTCTTACATGGTAAACACTTGGTTAACCTCTCGTCAAACTCAGATTCTATCAAAAAACAGACAGCGAGTGTTTTGAATCAGTTTCTTGTCTTTCTTAGTGGAAATTACCTTTCTCCGGATATGAGGTGGAGCGATGCCAATCAAAGAGTAATTATCCCGAGTTGGTGCTTGTTTAAGACATCCCCGGAGATTTGATACTACGCTATATCCAGAGAAGTACCGTACCAAAGCGGTGTTGATTATTAGGCTATGGGGAAGTACAATTTTGAGGATGTAGTGCTTAATGTGTTTGGTAATAACATTTTTGGTAATTATTTAAATAGTTTATGGGCTAAGGATCTGTTGGTTATCAGCACAATGTGCATGGGTCTGTTGGATTTGTCTGATAATCTGAGTGTCTGTGTAGTGTATGCAAATAATTTTGGGGGTGCGGGATGGGGGTAGGTTCCCGAGGCTTGAAATTATGTACAATTCCGGCATTTGCCTGAAGTGAGTGGAAAACCTACTCACTATAGGAATGGACAAGTGGCAATTTACGAACGTAAAAACCTTTTTCGAGATTAGGTAGAACGTTCTTGACCGCATTTAAGATTATTATATCATTTTTTTAATAATATTTTTGAAGTGCTAGCAGCCATTTTCAGTCTGGACTGAATGATTTATTAACATAAACGCTTTTCTGTCGGTCAACACGATTGTGGGCAAATGTATCCAATTAATCTCCTCCAAGGGACAGATGGCCTCGTAGTTCCGCCCCTTAAAACAACAATAACTAACTAACTAACTAAGCTCCTCCATTTGTTCCACAAATGCGTTAAGATTATATTAATTAAAACGAACGCCTTTCAATACTTACACTTATTGATAGTAAATCTATTTAAAGAATGGACATGTTTTAAATCTCGATGGATTCATATTTAGCATGTAAATGCCTCTAACTTAAAAGCTTATTATCAGAAAAATTAAACAAAATGCTCAGCAACTTCTCTCTGGGTACTCTTTGTTACGCCTTCTCTGGATCTAAATAAAAAGCAACACAAGCACAACTGTCTATTTCTCTCGTAGCATTTCTCAATAATTTGACGCATACTGAAAGGTAATCTAATTGTAATATTTATAGTTTGCAAATTAAATACGCCTACATAACGATATATGAGGATATCCTTCCCACAAAAAAAAAAAAACCAGAAATTACGACTTGAAAATTAACTACAAAGGAATGTATATTTTGTCTAAAATAAATTCAAAACTCATGAAAATCGTTTTTAAAAGCGATAACGTCATGTCAAATGTAAGCCTTGAATCTTGTTAACATTAGTGTTAGAAGAACATCAAAATGGATATATTTGAAGCCATCAAAGTGTGGTGACTACCAATGAAAATAATTGATGAGGAGGAATGGAATAAGTCTATTCCATATGTAGGTTAAGACGTTCCAAAAATTAACTGGTTGTAGCCTTATCGTGAACATTTCCATACACATAGCATATACAATATTTTCAGTGATAAGAATAAATGGTTAAATATGTCCTTGTATTATAATATCTATTGACCAAATCGTTATTAAAGATGTACTTCAATACTGTTCGTCAGGGGTGCCCAACCTTTTTCAACTAAGGGCCACATTGTAAATAGCTGGTGGACCGTGCGGGCCAATGATACTCCTGGGGGTTTGAGGGGTATGGATTTTTTTCTATATTTATTTGTAGTGGATAAAAAAATAAAACACTAAAAATAAATTTAATTTCTTTGCGCACGTAATGAGGTTGAGTAACACCAGACTCACAAAACAAATTTTCAGTCATGTATACAAGAGCAAGAATGGTAATCAATGGGTACAAAGTATAAAAAGGGATATGGAAGAGATGGAATTAACAATAGATATTATTCAGGACAGACCACTTTTCAGAAATATGATCAAACATTTCAAGGGTTTCCAGGAGAAGGAAAAGAAGAAACGGAAGAGAGAAGAAGGAGATAAAGTGAAGTAATGAAGAACTACTGGAAGGCAAAAAATAAAGGAAATAAGAGACAGTGAAATCAATGGGTTATTTTACGCGGCCCAAGGATGACCAAAATCGAGGAAAGAAGAAGAAATTAAAATACTTTAATAAATCTCTTTAAAATAGAAATACGATGATATTCAATACACTCAGGCAGTGAGTATTTATGTTCATTTGACACAATAATTAATAATCAAATTATGAAATAAAGTTCATGATAATTTAGTTTAGTACGACGACTGGAGCTTGTTTCAAAGTTTTGGCGACACGGCGCGGGCCGGACAAAACAGTCTCGCGGGCCGTAGGTTGGGCAGTCCTGCTGTACGTGGACCACAACTTTTTTTTTTTTTTACCCTCCAGGTTGGTGGAACCCACGGACTCAGCGAGGGAACTCACCACTACTGCCTCTACGGGCAGTGTCCTAGAGCTGGGAACATCGAATTAGAAGGGATACAACTGGTGAGGTGGGATTGGCACCTCGCCCAGGCGGCCTCACCTACAAAGCGAACAGGGGCCTCATGAGGGAAGGTAAGGGATGGGTAGGATGGATAGACAAGGAAGAGGGAAGGAGGCGGCCGTGGCCTTGAAGAAGGTACTGCCCCCGTAATTGAATTATGTAGAGACCACGGTGGCTATATTTGAAATTATAAGGAGAGTTATGGCTGTCATAGTTATGACGTGAGTAGTCATGACGTAAGCACGGATGACGTAAATGTTATACCAGCAAGCTACTTGAGCTGAGATTCTCAGTGACGTCAGCTTTTAGTCGAGAATGTTCCAAGATGTACGACGCAGTCGCAGGAAACGAGGAATTCGGCTGAGGAAGAAAGGAGAGGCATGAACCAATGAACGATAGTTTAAAGGAAGACGGAGATTGCTGAAACTATGGTATTTTTATTACTTTTGGAATGCAGAATTGTGGAAATCCATTTGCAGTAAAAGCATTGATTTGGAATTTTGGTGAAATTTATTTTCAGTTTTTGAATTTTGAAAATCCGTCATGTATTAACGAAGTTGGAACTTCTAGCGATGACGTAGTACCACGCTTTGGAAGGGATGGTAACGCCCCTCGTGGAGTTAATAAAAGGGCTTGCGCAGAAGAGAGGAGCCTCTTTTCGTTCTCTGATCATTCTGAGATCTCATTCTCAGAGCATCGAAGTCTATTTGTGAAAGTTCTTTTCTTATACATTCATTATAGTGAGACGTCGAAGTGAACAGCAGTGAAAAGAATCGTCTTTATAACGTGTGGCGAGGCCACTATATTAACGAGATCCAAGTCAAACTAGGTGAAGTTGAAACGGACCTTAGAAAGCTTCTACAAGCTTAGCTTCGAACAGTTAGCGGTCTACGATAAGCTAATTGTATTATGCAGTGCTACATGCAGTTATAGAGAAAAGCTGAACAATTTCGACCGATTAGTTCGAAAGATATTAGCAGTTTTATACGACTGAGAAAAGTGATTATCTCGCCACAAGAGAAGCACTTTTGTGAAGCCAGAATCAACGCAAGGCTGACGCTGCGAGTGGAATAGAAAGACTTCAGATTGCTTGGTTACAGAACAATAACAGTATAATGGAGCAATTGAATACGGCAGTTTGTTCTTCTAACACTACAACCGAAGAGCAGATGGAAGGCTAAGGCGCTTATTGCAATTGGGACATACTTCAACGGAGTAAGATAGCGACATGGAACTTCGCTAATTGCTATTCCACACAAGCGAACATGCGGTGAATACCATCTACACCCATGTTTCGTAATTAACGGCTGAATACCATCGAACAGCCATAGAAACAATTTCATACTCTGAATATGAATAATTTCTTCGGAAATTTCTACAAAACTTCATGACGATTGTCTACTGGAACTTCAGGGAATTTTTCAAGAGAGGTCAGGGATATCCCGACTCACACAGAAGATTATTGCCGGAAGGATGTCTATTCGTCTTCGAGGAGCAGAGCGATTCACGGAGAAGGAAGCAGTTCGATTCTCTGAGGGTGCTATTTCCTATTTCAAGGATAGAGCTCAACTTCAACTTGGTGAAATGGATCCATCAGCAGTCTTCTTTGGGGAATTTTCCTCTGGAACGTCAATCGGCAGATAAGGTAGTCGTGAACGTTTATTGTATTTGAGTATATTAATGATGTTTGAGCAACCATTTTTCCCATATTTTTATCCTCATGTATTTTTGCCCTATTTTCTTGTTGAGATTCTTATTCTCAGTACACCTTGATGAGTTTTGCATTTTTCGACGATTTATTAAGACATTGTTATGTCATGGGCATAGTTAACGATTTTGAATCAGTTGAGACTGATATTTAGAATTTTCAGTAATTAATATTTTTGTAGTCACGATTTGACTGTAAGTTAATGATTTTTAATGGCAGATTTAAATTCAGACAGCGTGTCATTTTATTAAAGTAATTCTACCCCAGTTTAATTACTTTGAACAATTTTCTGTCATCATCAAGAAGGAAGAACATTTAAATGATTTTAGAGCGTTAAAATCTCTTACGTTGTCGACGATCTTGGAAATACTAGTCGTTCTTTGAATTGATTGCAACACAGACATTTATCGTCAGTTATGAATGAACATTGCATTATAGACACTTTTGTGAAAGAGTAACTTTAATAATGAATTATTGAATGCATTAAAGTCTAGAACTTTTGTTAGGAGTTTTTCTCAATTAGAGATTTATATAACGATGTTTGCATTCCCCAGTCTAATTGGATTCTATTCGACTACTTTGCATTTAGTCGCACTTTATTTGAAGATAGTATTTTTATACTACAATTTCTTTTAAGATGTTAATCTTAAATTTTGATAGACCAGACAGGCGTATATAAGCGTATTCACTATTAAATTTGTTTGTGATTGGCAAGTTTTGACTTCATTTCGGTTCATGAATGAAATCCACGAAGGTTAAAAAGAAAAACAGTTTTGAAACAATTAATGATTATAAAAATTTTTAAGTGGAACTATGAATGTATAATCGCTAGTGCAGCGCGTGTTGAAAGTCGCTGAGGTATAATGCCCTTGAATATGAAGGAAGTTCCCACAGGAATAAATGTTAAAGAATTATTTGTGGAAGTTTTGTAAGTTATGTGGAAGTTTAATACCATATAGATTAATATATGATGATTTTGGGCATATTTTTAATGCAGTTTGTGCATTAACTTGTTAGCGAAGGATTTTCCGCTGGAGTAAGATTGTCATAGTTCGTTGAAAATAAATCAAGTGAATTACTGTTATAATTAACACGAGTTTTGAAAGAATTTGAGATAAGATTTTGAATGAAGGTTGCCGTCACAAATCATTATTAAAACCTTTATTAAACCAGATTGTGACATTAATATGTATAACTAACCTTCATTGGTCGATTATATTAATCACGATTATGAAAATTACCAACCGAATGGACATGTGGTCAATGTATTTCTGAAATTAATAATTTAAACAATTTAATGTTAATATTGTAAATAATTGCTGTAAATATTTTGAAAATAATGTAAAACGAGAGTGATGTTAAAGGCGTGCTTATAATATTTTTATTGTCTTTGACAAATATTATAAACAATTTCTAATTGTTATAAATAATTTATGTGATTTTGTTATAAACATTTAAGAGCTAATTAAACATTTGGATTGAACTTAACAAATTTAGGGAATTAACATAATGATTCAATAGGATGTGAGCAAAGTACTTGAAAGATTTGCGTAAATATAATGTGAGTTGTCTTGTAGACAGATAAAAGTTTGAGAGAGCAAGCTGTATGTTACGTAACAGCATGTGAGAAGGGAGTGCATTTGACCAGTATGCAACAGGTTCGAGGTTAGCTCGCAGCTGGGCCAACACCTGGTTATCAGAGTGAGGTCGTACACACTCCGGCCTTGCGACTATAAATACCATTCTCATGTTTATTAAAAGGAAACCAAATGCTTTATATATGTCACACCCTTATGTCCTTTTCCAATCCAATAGTGTTATGAATATTACGTTATTTGGAGCTCTTGGGAGCTAAAATGTTTTATATCATGTTGTATGATAAATTTTGCAAGTCCTACTGAGGACGTAGTCAGATTGACTTGGGCTACTGATAGCCACGTTGATTTTGTTGTGTTAGTAAAATCATACCCTTTATTAGAAATAAAGCTTGTGTACAGTTCAAACTTCTCGTCTTCGTCTTGGCTCATTTTTAAATGTCATGGTGGAGGTTATTGTGTGAACAGACTTTAGTGATCCTGTTGTCAACTCAAAACCCGAGATAATTAAGAGGTAAGTAACGGTAAGTATGAACCCCCGTCTATTTTGGTGTGTTCCACAATGATTTCCTGTGAACTTCTGTGCTCTTATCTCGATAGTATCTGTCAGAGCCATTTTCATTGATGTAGCTGTGCCGGTGCAATCGATAATTGGCAATCCGATTGAGGGGGCGGATATCTGACAGCCTACTATCCAGGTAAACGGGGACAGAAAGATTGGCGACCCAAGAGCGTGGGGCTGAGTCAACAGAAAGAGTGGCAAACCTAAAACGTGAGGTCCGATTAGACTCAAATAAAGAGGTTGATTCTTTGTTAGATGTCTAGGCCAATTGTAGTATTTAAGAGTGTGATTATATAGGAATTAAATGTTGTATTGTATTAGGAAAATTACACTCAGAAAAGATCAGATCTTATACAACTTGAGAAAGGTTAAATAGGCTGCAAATTTAGAAAAATCGCCTATAATCTGGAATCTTATTTTATTTGACCGGCTTATGACATTTTAGTCATATTAAAGATAAAATTAAATTATTTGGATTGTAAATGTAAATTATTTGTGCTAGGATATTTTAAAATGAGCCAGGGAAATTTGAACATGTGCTTGAGTTTGTTTCAACATGAAGTATCTTCGAAGGTTAATTATAAGGTAGTTATAAGTTAGATTTAAGACAGAAAATTGATCAAAATTATATATGGTGAAAAGTGTTGCTCAAATGTTGTTATTTTGCTCTTTTGATGTATGTCCCTACAGCAATCCATTTTGAATAATATTGTAATGGCAGAGGAAAGTTTGAAGAAAATGTTAGAGGAGATGTCTGCTAACATGAAGCAGATGATGGAGGAGAATGTTAATAATTTGTCTGCTAATTTGAATGCAAGAATGGAGGAGAATGCTAGTAATTTGAATAGTAGTATGAAGGAGATGGAAGCTAGGAATACTAGTCGAATGGAGGAGAATGCTAGTAATATGTCTGCTAATTTGAAGGTTCTTCATACTAGTGCTGCCAATTTAGAGGATAATATGTCGCGTTTACAGATTAATACCCTAGGAATTGAGAATACTGTAACGGACATGCGCACAGAGGTGTCTAATGTCCATAAAGATGTGTCTATTGTGCATAAAAGTGTTGATGATGTTAAATCTGATGTGTCTAAGGTACAGAGAGACCTTACAATGTTAAATCTAGATGTAGCTAATGTCCGAGGGGATATTTCTTGTGCGAGAGCCGAAGTAGTTGTTGTCAAAAACGATGTAGCGACTGTCCAAGACAAGGTCGAGGAAGTCCAAAAAGAAATTCAAAAAGCTAGAACTGATGTATCTAATGTTCAGGTAGACATTAATAACATTCATGCGGATATAACTGAGGTGCAAAGTGACGTAACTAAGATTCAGGTAGAGGTCAACACAGTTTTCGTAGATATTACTAAAGTCCAAACTGACGTAAATAAAGTCAGGGAAGAAATCGAAAACTCAAAAACTCTTTGTACGCGTAATATAACTGCATTAGCGACTAGGTTAGTCGATGAATCAGTTAGAACAACAACGTCTTTAGCAGAGTTGAAGTATGATGTAGAGGTCATGAGAACACAGGTATTAGACCACAATAGAGTATTAAAAGAGGATATCGAAGTAGACATAGCCGAAATGTTAACAGCAAACGTAGCGGTATGGAAGGACGAGTGGAATAAGTCAAGTGGGGAACATGTAACCCAAATTCAGGAAAGGATTGAAAGAAAACTTGCCAGTACGCAGATAGAAATTAACAATGAAGTAGTACAGATTAGGAAAGATTTAAGCGTCAGGATAAATTCGTTATCCGAAAAACAAGTTGACGATAGAACACAACTAGATCAGGATATGCAAACTTTAAAATCTACATTAGAGGAACAGATGCATAAAGTTGTCTCGGATGTAAATGAAACGACGAGTAAACTGAAAAATTTGAAGTTAGGAGAGGCTAGTTTAATGGAGAACTACAAAGAAGAGATTATCAAGAAAGTCTTAACAGAAATCACCGACAAGGATACAGAAGGCTTAGCTTGCGAATTGAATAGGAATTATGCTAGAAGACATAACCTAGAGCCAGAAGAAAGAGACGTGACTCCTGAAGAACGTGTATCCAGATTCAGAGAGGAGGATGACGAGAGGAATATGGAACCTGAGTGGAATTATCGAGATAGTGGGAAAAACTATCCGGATTCATATCCGAGGAACGTGACGGTCATCAGGAATTTCGAAGACAAACCACAAAAATTCAGTAACACTGATAGTTTGACACCTATAGAGTATGTAAGGAATCTCAAAGATTATTTCATCGAAGCTCACATTCCCAGAGAGAGAGAGATGAAGATAGTAGAGAGATATCTGATTGGAGGACCCCTTGAATGGTTTCGCGCATTTAGATACACATTCAGTAACTTTGACGAGTTTGCAGAGGCATTAATCAAGCGATTTTGGTCTATAGAAGCGCAGAATTCGTTAAGAGCGGAGGTGTATTCAAGAAAATACTCAGGTACTCTTCCAACGAGGTACGCTGATTTCTTTACGAGTCAGTTGTCCCGCTTGAGATTTTTGCAACCCCCATTGTCCACGGAGCAACTAATAGATGCGATTTCTCGTATGCTGCCAGTTGAGGCGAGGAGACTTATAATTTCGTCCAACATCAGGGATTTATCCAGCATGGATGAATTACTAAGAAGGTTAGACTACACAAGTCCAATGCCTAACGTAGTCCAGAAAGGTCAAAGGCAGGAGTTTAAGGAAATCAATACGGTATACATGGACCAAGTCCAACAAACTGACAAGCCAGAGCAGGAGAAAACTGACAATGTAGGTCCTCACAGAAATAATCAGTTTAGAAATTACAGATCACAAGGTTACCGACCGTATCAACAGAGAAGAGGTTGGAACTACAACCGAGGAAACTACAATGGAAGAGGCAGATATTACAACAATAATGGGTATAACCGTAACTATAATAGGAATAACCAAAACCAAAATAGAAACCAGAATACTCAAGGTCAGGTTATGACACCTGATCAGTATCAGCAAAGAGAAAAGGAAAGCCAGCAATACTTAAAAGAAATAAGGGATAAAGAAGCTGACAATCAAAAGAAAAGGCAGGATGTTGTAATCGATCCTGGGCCTTCTACGAGCCAACAGAATTTTGAGGTCGGTAACACAAAAAAAAAAACACGCCGATTTCTCAACGTCAGTGAGAACCTGTAAATACATTGCCACACCACACCTGATTACGATTAATGAGATATACGAAGTTACCGATGAAGATTTACTAGAAGAGAGGGGTATTGTTAAAGAGGAAAGACCATGTGCCTTACCTATTATTGCTGTACGGATAGATGGACAGCAGTACAAAGCCCTGATGGATACTGGTGCTATTATTTCCATCATTTCAGAGGAATGTTATCAAAGTCTGCTAAGAGGAGAGAACATGACAGTTCTACCTGTTTCTACCGTCAAAGTGAGAGGGATATTCCAAGATAAGGCAGTGAAATGCAAGATTCAAGTGTTATTGAACTTTGAGATCAATGGCAGGAATTATGAACAGATCTTCATTGTGGTGAGCAAGATCAATTTTGATATGGTGCTTGGAATCGATTTTATATTGACATGAAGAACAGAAGTATTAGCTTTACTGATGGGTACATAATCACAGAAGAGATAGAAGAACAGGACGTGAAAAACAGTCTGGAAATAGACCTTAGGGAAGAAATTTTGAATACAATAATTAATGAAGTGGAAAACTTAGAAGAAATACCCAGTAGAAAAACTGAAGGATTTGAAGAAATTCAGGGGAATTTGAGGATCTGATAAAGGAATTCCAAGATATTTTCGATGAAAAGCCTGGATTGATTAAGGATTATAAGTACAAGATAAGGCTGACAGATGAAACCCCTTACCAGAAAAGAATATACCCCATTCCTGAGAAATACTATCAAGAAGTACGAGGGTTAATCAGAAAAATGGAGGTAGACGGGATTATTAGAAAACAGGCGTCGTCGTATATAAACCCCATCACAGTAGTAAAGAAAAGTAATGGTCAGATACGTCTTTGTCTCGATGCCAGGACCATCAACTTGAAGATTCTTCCAGAAAATGACAGACCACCCAAGATTAGAGATCTGCTTCGGAAATTCAAAGGAAGAGCTTGTTTCAGCGTTCTTGACTTGACGTCTTCTTTTTATCAAGTTCAACTAGAAGAGGATAGTATGCAGTACACTGGATTCCTATTTGACCAGACGTCATGGGTCTTTGCCAGAATGCCTTTTGGAATGGTTAACAGTGGACCAGCACTTATTCGAGCACTTGATAGTAAGCTCACTGACGAAGTGAAAGAAAATGTAATCTGCTACATTGACGATTTAATCGTATCTTCACCCAGCGCCGAAGAACATTTAGTGCACTTGAGAAAGCTGTTCGAGAATTTAAGGGAGGCCAATATCAAGGTGAACTTTGGAAAATGTCAATTCTTGAAGAAGGAGATAAATTATTTGGGGCATACTATTGATAAAGATGGATATCATCCAAACATGAAAAAAGTAGATGCGATCACGAGATTTCCAAAGCCAACTAAGGTAAAACAAGTCAGAGAATTTGTAGGTGCATGCCAATTTATTAGCAGCCACTGTCCAAGATACTCGGAAATTATGGCTCCTCTGTATGACTTACTCAAGAAGAACAACAGATGGAAATGGAGTACCGCTGCAGATGAGGCTTTTGAGAAAGCAAAAGAGATGCTCAGAAATAATGTGAAACTGGAGTACCCAGACTTTGAGAAGGTGTTCTATATTGAGTCTGATGCATCGAGAATAGGCATTAGTGCAGTCTTATACCAGAAAGACGAGGCAGGCAACAAGCACTACATTGCGTTCACTAGTCGGAAGTTGAAAAAGCACGAGGAAAACTACTTCACGACAGAGCTTGAAGCGTTAGCTTTTGTGACAGCTTTACAAGCCTGGAAGAAAATCCTGCTGGGACATAAGGTCATCATTATTACTGACCATAAAGCACTACAGTTTATGTTGCAAACTGACATGTCGAGTGATAGATTGACACGTTGGGCTTTGTTCACCCAACAGTTTAACGCTACTATTGTCCACCAGCCTGGGAAAGATAACTTACTGGCTGATGCTCTATCACGTAACCCCATTAAAAATGTGCAGATACACCATGTACAATTGGAGCAAGAAGATGAAGAAACCGTTAGGAGGTTAGCCCGAATCGGTGTGTCACAGAAGAGACACGCTCCAATAAGGAAAATGTACAGGTTCCTCAAGGGTTACATGGACAATACAGATGTTGACTATGAAGCTACACGGAGAAATTCACGACACTTTGTCTTGAGTGGAGACATCGTATGCAAGTATGCTGACCCTGCGCATACAAAACTCCGTATAGTCGTGCCACCTAAACTTGTTGTCAATTTAGTGTGGGTAGCTCATCACGCAACTGGACATGCCGGTTTAGATAAAACTCTTAATACACTTAAAGAGAGATTTATCTGGACTAACATGCGTTCCAGTATTGCCAAGGTCATTAGATCCTGTGACAAATGTCAAAGAGCAAAGTATGCTTCTGCTTTACTAAAGGGAAAACCGAAGGCGATGATTCCTTCTAAGCCAAACGAACTCATGGCGACGGATATATTTGGCCCCTGTCCAAAGGGATACCAGGGTAACCAGTACCTGTTGGTGACCGTGGATGTTTTCTCAAAATTTGTTACAATGAGTCCCATGCAGAAAGCTAACACGAGGAACGTAGTAAGCAGACTAGAAAATGCTGTATTTCCTAAAGCTGGTATACCGGAATATCTACTGTCAGATCATGGAACACAGTTTACGTCCGTGGAATTTGCAGCGGATATGGAAAGGCTGGGCATTAAGCACTTATTTTCAAGCGTGCGTTACCCTGAATCGAATTCCTCAGAAAGATATATGGCTGAATTTTCGAAATTCTGTCGAATTTTCTGTCCAAATGATCATTCTGGTTGGGTGAGATTTGTACCCCTTATTGAGGAATGTCTGAACTCTACAGTGCAGGAGAGCACAGGAGAAGTGCCAATGCGACTTCATCTAGGAAGAAACCCAGAAAGGCCGTGGGATAATCTTTTCAACCACATACCGAGAGATCCCGACATAGGAAGACAGCAGAGGATTGACAAGGCAAAGGAACAACTCCAGAAAGCAGCAGAAAAACGATTGAAAAGAGTAGCTGGAAAACGTTTTGGTACACCCTTTCAAGTTGGAAATCTTGTATTATTACGCAGACCTGTCAAGGCTGATATGTCCAAGAAAATCTACCCCAAGTTTGGATTAGTGTTCCTGGGGCCGTTTAGGATTACGAACGCCTATGGAAACAACTGTTATGAACTCTACGATGATGAGAATAATATCGTTTACGGCAAGTTCAATGCTGGAAATTTAAAAAGATACTATCCTAGAGTAAGCCAGTTATAATTCAATTTCGTGTTCAAGAGAGTTGAGATACTTGTAACATTGAGTTTAAAAACAATTTGCAACTGTTTTTAAAACGTGGTGGGAGGAGAATGCCCCCATAATTGAATTATGTAGAGACCACGGTGGCTATATTTGAAATTATAAGGAGAGTTATGGCTGTCATAGTTATGACGTGAGTAGTCATGACGTAAGCACGGATGACGTAAATGTTATACCAGCAAGCTACTTGAGCTGAGATTCTCAGTGACGTCAGCTTTTAGTCGAGAATGTTCCAAGATGTACGACGCAGTCGCAGGAAACGAGGAATTCGGCTGAGGAAGAAACTATGCTATTGGAGGAGAGGCATGAACCAATGAACGATAGTTTAAAGGAAGACGGAGATTGCTGAAACTATGGTATTTTTATTACTTTTGGAATGCAGAATTGTGGAAATCCATTTGCAGTAAAAGCATTGATTTGGAATTTTGGTGAAATTTATTTTCAGTTTTTGAATTTTGAAAATCCGTCATGTATTAACGAAGTTGGAACTTCTAGCGATGACGTAGTACCACGCTTTGGAAGGGATGGTAACGCCCCTCGTGGAGTTAATAAAAGGGCTTGCGCAGAAGAGAGGAGCCTCTTTTCGTTCTCTGATCATTCTGAGATCTCATTCTCAGAGCATCGAAGTCTATTTGTGAAAGTTCTTTTCTTATACATTCATTATAGTGAGACGTCGAAGTGAACAGCAGTGAAAAGAATCGTCTTTATAACGTGTGGCGAGGCCACTATATTAACGAGATCCAAGTCAAACTAGGTGAAGTTGAAACGGACCTTAGAAAGCTTCTACAAGCTTAGCTTCGAACAGTTAGCGGTCTACGATAAGCTAATTGTATTATGCAGTGCTACATGCAGTTATAGAGAAAAGCTGAACAATTTCGACCGATTAGTTCGAAAGATATTAGCAGTTTTATACGACTGAGAAAAGTGATTATCTCGCCACAAGAGAAGCACTTTTGTGAAGCCAGAATCAACGCAAGGCTGACGCTGCGAGTGGAATAGAAAGACTTCAGATTGCTTGGTTACAGAACAATAACAGTATAATGGAGCAATTGAATACGGCAGTTTGTTCTTCTAACACTACAACCGAAGAGCAGATGGAAGGCTAAGGCGCTTATTGCAATTGGGACATACTTCAACGGAGTAAGATAGCGACATGGAACTTCGCTAATTGCTATTCCACACAAGCGAACATGCGGTGAATACCATCTACACCCATGTTTCGTAATTAACGGCTGAATACCATCGAACAGCCATAGAAACAATTTCATACTCTGAATATGAATAATTTCTTCGGAAATTTCTACAAAACTTCATGACGATTGTCTACTGGAACTTCAGGGAATTTTTCAAGAGAGGTCAGGGATATCCCGACTCACACAGAAGATTATTGCCGGAAGGATGTCTATTCGTCTTCGAGGAGCAGAGCGATTCACGGAGAAGGAAGCAGTTCGATTCTCTGAGGGTGCTATTTCCTATTTCAAGGATAGAGCTCAACTTCAACTTGGTGAAATGGATCCATCAGCAGTCTTCTTTGGAGAATTTTCCTCTGGAACGTCAATCGGCAGATAAGGTAGTCGTGAACGTTTATTGTATTTGAGTATATTAATGATGTTTGAGCAACCATTTTTCCCATATTTTTATCCTCATGTATTTTTGCCCTATTTTCTTGTTGAGATTCTTATTCTCAGTACACCTTGATGAGTTTAGCATTTTTCGACGATTTATTAAGACATTGTTATGTCATGGGCATAGTTAACGATTTTGAATCAGTTGAGACTGATATTTAGAATTTTCAGTAATTAATATTTTTGTAGTCACGATTTGACTGTAAGTTAATGATTTTTAATGGCAGATTTAAATTCAGACAGCGTGTCATTTTATTAAAGTAATTCTACCCCAGTTTAATTACTTTGAACAATTTTCTGTCATCATCAAGAAGGAAGAACATTTAAATGATTTTAGAGCGTTAAAATCTCTTACGTTGTCGACGATCTTGGAAATACTAGTCGTTCTTTGAATTGATTGCAACACAGACATTTATCGTCAGTTATGAATGAACATTGCATTATAGACACTTTTGTGAAAGAGTAACTTTAATAATGAATTATTGAATGCATTAAAGTCTAGAACTTTTGTTAGGAGTTTTTCTCAATTAGAGATTTATATAACGATGTTTGCATTCCCCAGTCTAATTGGATTCTATTCGACTACTTTGCATTTAGTCGCACTTTATTTGAAGATAGTATTTTTATACTACAATTTCTTTTAAGATGTTAATCTTAAATTTTGATAGACCAGACAGGCGTATATAAGCGTATTCACTATTAAATTTGTTTGTGATTGGCAAGTTTTGACTTCATTTCGGTTCATGAATGAAATCCACGAAGGTTAAAAAGAAAAACAGTTTTGAAACAATTAATGATTATAAAAATTTTTAAGTGGAACTATGAATGTATAATCGCTAGTGCAGCGCGTGTTGAAAGTCGCTGAGGTATAATGCCCTTGAATATGAAGGAAGTTCCCACAGGAATAAATGTTAAAGAATTATTTGTGGAAGTTTTGTAAGTTATGTGGAAGTTTAATACCATATAGATTAATATATGATGATTTTGGGCATATTTTTAATGCAGTTTGTGCATTAACTTGTTAGCGAAGGATTTTCCGCTGGAGTAAGATTGTCATAGTTCGTTGAAAATAAATCAAGTGAATTACTGTTATAATTAACACGAGTTTTGAAAGAATTTGAGATAAGATTTTGAATGAAGGTTGCCGTCACAAATCATTATTAAAACCTTTATTAAACCAGATTGTGACATTAATATGTATAACTAACCTTCATTGGTCGATTATATTAATCACGATTATGAAAATTACCAACCGAATGGACATGTGGTCAATGTATTTCTGAAATTAATAATTTAAACAATTTAATGTTAATATTGTAAATAATTGCTGTAAATATTTTGAAAATAATGTAAAACGAGAGTGATGTTAAAGGCGTGCTTATAATATTTTTATTGTCTTTGACAAATATTATAAACAATTTCTAATTGTTATAAATAATTTATGTGATTTTGTTATAAACATTTAAGAGCTAATTAAACATTTGGATTGAACTTAACAAATTTAGGGAATTAACATAATGATTCAATAGGATGTGAGCAAAGTACTTGAAAGATTTGCGTAAATATAATGTGAGTTGTCTTGTAGACAGATAAAAGTTTGAGAGAGCAAGCTGTATGTTACGTAACAGCATGTGAGAAGGGAGTGCATTTGACCAGTATGCAACAGGTTCGAGGTTAGCTCGCAGCTGGGCCAACACCTGGTTATCAGAGTGAGGTCGTACACACTCCGGCCTTGCGACTATAAATACCATTCTCATGTTTATTAAAAGGAAACCAAATGCTTTATATATGTCACACCCTTATGTCCTTTTCCAATCCAATAGTGTTATGAATATTACGTTATTTGGAGCTCTTGGGAGCTAAAATGTTTTATATCATGTTGTATGATAAATGTTGCAAGTCCTACTGAGGACGTAGTCAGATTGACTTGGGCTACTGATAGCCACGTTGATTTTGTTGTGTTAGTAAAATCATACCCTTTATTAGAAATAAAGCTTGTGTACAGTTCAAACTTCTCGTCTTCGTCTTGGCTCATTTTTAAATGTCATGGTGGAGGTTATTGTGTGAACAGACTTTAGTGATCCTGTTGTCAACTCAAACCCCGAGATAATTAAGAGGTAAGTAACGGTAAGTATGATCCCCCGTCTATTTTGGTGTGTTCCACAATGATTTCCTGTGAACTTCTGTGCTCTTATCTCGATAGTATCTGTCAGAGCCATTTTCATTGATGTAGCTGTGCCGGTGCAATCGATAATTGGCAATCCGATTGAGGGGGCGGATATCTGACAGCCTACTATCCAGGTAAACGGGGACAGTACCATCCCGGCATTTGCCCGAAGACGAAGTGGGAAACCACGGAAAACCACTTCGAGGATGGCTGAGGGGGAATCGAACCCCCTCTACTCATTTGGGACACCCGAGGCTGAGTAGACCCCGTTCCAGTCCTCGTACCACTTTTCAAATTTCGTGGCAGAGCCGGGAATCGAACCCAGGACCTCCGGGGCGGCAGCTAACCATGCTGACTGCTACGCTACGGAGGCGACTGTAAATTATGATTCATGCTATATTTCCATTAGGTATTACTGTGTTAGTTGTAACTTCCCATAAAATCTATATGGGCACAACCGTGTTGACTGACTGAAAAGCATTTTTAGCCTATTTTCAATTTTGAAAAAATAGGCTTATGAGATCACCTTTTGTCCGTGTGTGTGTGCGTGTGTGTGTGTGTGTGTGATTCGTGTGTGTGTCCCCCCCTAATAAAATCTAAACGGCAGGAGCGATTTCAATGAAACTCGGAAAGTTCATAGCACTATTCCCGGCGACCTCGACCGTGCCCTTCAAATTTTGTTACGACTCACCAATCCAACATGGCGGCTGTGCGAAATATTTCACCAGCATTCAATATCTCCGAAACTATTACCGATATTACCCTGACATTTTCTATAGTGATAGAGGGAACTACTATAAGTTCACTTATGTGACTTTTGAAAACCTGGTAACTACAAAACCAACATGGCGGCCAAGCGAATTCGCGACTTTTAAATAGATGTTTCTCGCGATTTGACCAACCAAACGCAATGAAACTTGGTACAGTATATGTTTATATACATTGTAATGCACCGACATCTAACTTCGTTCAATTGTTTACATAATCACAAGATGGCGGATGTGCGAAATATTTCACCGGCATTCTATATCTCTGAAACTATTAGCGGTATCTCCCTAAAATTGTGTACGGAGATAAAGGGCACTACTGGAAGTCCATCTATAAGATTTTCAAAAACCGGTTAACTACAAAACGAACATGGCGGCCAAGCGAATTTGAACATTTTAAATAGACCTTTCTCGCGATTTAATGTTCCAAGCGCACTGAAACCTGGAACAGGAAATATTTATACGCATTGTAATCCACTGGTATCTAATTTAGTTCAATTGTTTACATAACCTCAAGATGGCGGCTTAGCGAATTTTAAAATTAAGTTTTTATTTCTTGTGATGTAGTCATGCGATCGAAGTGAAAGTTTGAATAATGAACCTACGCAATAATTTTCCTTTAATGGTACATGACTCTATGGCCTATACATTTAACAATCCAACATGGCGACCATCCGAAATATTTAGACGATACTGAATATCTACGAATCTATTTTAGCAATCAAACTGCATTTTTTAATGTTCATAGGGGCTATGAACTTAAGTTCACCTATAGGACATTAAATAACCTGGTGATCACAAATCCAACATGGCGGTGACGCGAATTATAAATATTCACATGGACGTTTCTCGCAATTTAGCCATCCGCGTGCAGTGAAACTTGGTACAGTAAATCTTTATCCGAATGTTAATCCACTGGCATCTAATTTATTTCAATTGTTTCCATAACCTCAAGATGGCAGCTGTGAAAAAAAATTAAATCTCCTTGTTTTTTCTTGTGTCTTAATTATGCGATTGAAGTTTGAATACTACACGTTCACAATAATCTGCATGCAACAGTACATAACTCTAGGACCTACATATATAAAATCCAACATGGCGACCATCCGAAATATTTAGTCGGTTCTCAATATCTACGAATCTATTACAGCAATCAAACTGAAATTGTGTATGTTGATAGTGGCAGTTAACATAAGTAGGATATATGAAAATAGGCTGTATAGTTCTTCACGGAACTACTTGTCTTAATAATTAATACATATTCGGCGTAAGAGCATTTTGAGTCTCAAGAGAATTTCTTTGAAATGGTGGTACCACTTGTGTCTGAAGAGCTCCAACTATCTGTGTTACGAATGGGCAGTCTGGTAACTATCAACTAACTTGGCATACACGTGTTATCTTTGTACGAAGCAACGAAGCCAGAGTGATTCCTACGCGCTCGGAGTTGCTGACTTAGTATGCACTAACTTTAAGTGAAGTGACATGACGGTAAGAAATACAACAATATCAGTGACTAGCAGTAGTGCCCGGCTTCGCCCTGTGGATTTATTTGTTTTATGGATGATAATGAATACTACTACAGAACTGGAGCGTTCAAGGATAAGGATCGGAATAAAGGAAATTAAATTTGAAAGCACCAACGCTTATTGCGGCTGATAACCTCAGAATACTGCACCAACACCATCGCCCTTCTACAGAAGCATACCCGTGACTGCAATTTATAAGCAGATCGCAATTCTGCACCAGAACACTGGTAGGGGCGACGTGATGCAGCCCGCATTACCAGGCAACAATAGACTTAGGTATTATTGAAGCTGTTCTGGAGCGCTTGTTCTTCCGATTTACTGAACAAAAATCAATCTTTAAGGTTACCTGAGAGGTGTAGCCTAATGCTACATAGCCTAAACTATTCCTCATGAATCAGGCTATCATATACAAAAAGAATTTTTCGAATCCGACTGGTAGATTCAGAGATTAGCGCGTTTAAACACACAAACACACAAATAAACTCTTCAGCATTATTATATTAGTATAGATATTAGTATAGATGTGTTTGAGATGTAATTAACTTGATATTATGCTATCCACACTGATTGGTTATTTTCGACTGAATAAACAAGGCTGGCACTGAAAAAATAATCATCAGTTATTTCTAAGTTGGGATATCCTTCCTTAAAATTGGAAAACTAATGGAGTAATTTTGATTAAATTATATTAAAGGAAGCTTTCCTTAATAGAATTAGACAACAATGAAAATTGCTTCTATCACTTCAAGTAATTTTGATGTTCTGATATCTATGAACGTCGAATTCAAAAGGTAAATGATATTTTTATATTTTGTCCGTGAATTAGGCATTTTAACGTCTTTCGTTCAATCTATTGAGATACTAACACAGTATTTATTGGTCCAAACAAAAGTGCTAACTATGTCAGCAGCTCATATAGCATACTCGTTGTTATTAATTAATTTTAGGGTCTTGGGACATATTTGGTCACCAGCCCCGTGTACTTGGGTGTGTGTTGAATTTGTCAATCTTAGCTGTCTGCGAGGCCTGTTTGCAATCTCTTGATGAATGCAGTACATTTGCATTTGTCAGTTGGCGCAGGCTAGAGTAAAATGTGGCTTTTCACCGATGTCTCAGTCTCACTCATGGCTGTGAGTATATGGAAGCTCTGAGGTATGGGTGGTGCTTAGTAATGACATTCAGGGCACAGTCAGTGCCTGTGGATGCTGTGAAAGGCTCTAGCGTTTGTACTGCTGTTCTGACTCGGTGAGGAAAGCAAAGGCAAACTATCTCACTCCTCATCTTGCCTAGTACGCCTCAATATAGGTCTGCCTTGGGCTTTTGTGGGTATCTACCCACATAACCTAATGGCGGTGCTTATTGAGGATCCAACCAGCCTTAGGGCTGACTATCTAACAGACAACTGTCTGCGGAAGTCCGGATTCGATTAACAGTTCTTACAAAAAGTTTAATTATGGTCTGAGGGCTGGGACAGGGTTTACTCAGCCTCGTAGGGCAGAAATGAGAAGTGGAGGGTTTGATTCCTATCTGAGCCATACTAGAGATGATTGCATTGTTTCCCCACTTTTACTTCCGGCAAATGCCGGGATTGTACCTAAATTAAGACCACGCATATTTCCCATATTCTAGCCCATAGGTTCAAAAGCACACTGCTATAGCCAATACAATAACACAGATCATCAGACAGATTGCACACATAGCCTACGAGGCTACATGACCACGATGTCATAAAGATCATTAAGACAACAACAACAACAAAGCGTTTATCTGTTAACCTGTGTTTCTGTGATGACTGTAAAACTGAGTGTAGACGTAATAATTAGCGACGGGGATGTGGCATGTGCCCCGGGACTTTAAGAAAGTGCTTATTCTAGTATTTGTCCGGAGGTAGTGTCGAAGAAACTGTGTAAAACCCCCGCTGTAAGCGCCAGGATTAGAGCTTCCCATCTCTGGACCTGCTGCCACTTCCCATACTGGTGATTTGTTTTTGTTGATTATTTAGGGGCTTTGCGACATCGTGGGCATGTATCCCCGTGTACTTGGGTGTGTGTATAATTTGTCTGATAACCTATGTCACTGAGACGTCTGTACTAGTGTGTATAGGATATTTGTAATTGAGGTAGGATTTGTGTAGGAAACGACCTTGATCTTAAGTTAAGTAACATTCCGATATTTGCGTGGAGTAGAAGTGGGGAACCACGGAAAACTTAGTTTCTTGTTAGTGTTGTGAAGGGTTTTATTATTGTTTGTGTTTTGAAGGGTTATACATACTTGTTTCTTGTACTCGCTTAGACGTATTTCTTCATCTTGTTTTGTATTGGAAAGGAAATAAAGCAAGGGGCCTAGAGCCCAACTCACTCTTTCGCTGGGCGGCTTCGCCCATGCCCGCCGGCTTCGCCCTTATACACGCCCATCTCGTTTTGGGTATATAAGGAGTGAGGTCGGTGTCTGCCTATGCGGTTTTTCCCTGGCCCTACGCTTTGACCTAACCCGCTTATATATCCTTAATCCCGCTTCATGATGCCTGGTAGAGTACTTAGTACTGGGACAGGCAGAGGTAGCCTCGCCAAACGGCTATCATACCCAAACCCCTATGCTTTCTCTTCTACTATCGTAGTTTAATTGCATGTCGGAGGCAGCAGTAGTAAAGGTCGGCTGCCACGCGGGGGGTGCGGGTACTCTTTCGCCCCCCCCCCCACTCCCCCCGAAAAAGAAAAAAAGAGGGCTCGGGAGCAGTCGTTCAGCGGAGGAGGCAGTCAGCACTCAGGCTCAGGTTGGAATTGAACCAGCCTCATCTCAGTCTTGCCTCACGAGGCAGAGTGTACCCCGTTCCAGCCCTCAGACCCGAATAAAATTTCTTGGCAGATCCAAGGCCAGATTAAAGCCCAAGGCAATTTCATAAATTCATGTAAGCCATGTGAAGAACATGTTCACAAAATATGAGACCAAAGAATGAAAATTGGCCCCGTAGCGTAGGGGTAGCTCACCTGCCTAGCCTGGGTTCGATTCCCGGGTCCTTCAGGGTTTTTAGAAACTAACTTAAGGGCTGGAACGGGGTGCACTCAGCCTCGTGAGGATAAATGAGTAGCTGTCTGACAGTGAGACTGCAATCCCGGTCATGGAGTTTACGGCCGATGGGACCCGACGCGCTGAACATGCATCACCCCATTGTCTGTAGGCCAATATGGCTGGGCAGCGGTTGCTTGGTAGGCCAAGGCCAATCTTGGGCAGTAGCGCCACGGGAATTGGTTTGGTTTTCCTTTTTATTTAGTACAAGAAGGCGTTAATTCAACTGCAACTTTCAATAAAGTTTCAGATGTAAAATTTGGTATACCTACTGATATCACAATTAGTATGTGGTATTAATTTCAAATTTTGAGGTTTCACTCATGGATAACCTTACTACTACTTTTCTAGTCACCGTGGCTGTACGTACTGCTACCAGTTTGTGTTTTCTTCAGCAACACACTCTGATAGCAATGGGGCCACCGAGATCCCAGCTCCTATCACTCTGCAGCTTACTACATATTGCGTCTCATCACAGATTCATAGACTCCGGGAGAACAGTCTCTCGGGGCCGTGAGAGATACATGATTAGAGCTAGCTGTTGACTGAACTTTGGCTGTAAGAACCAGAACCCAATCCCTGTGATTTTGCAGCTCTTGCGGCTTTTTTGCCTCCTAGTCAGATGCTGGGGATTCCAACGTCGCCTTTGTTATTTTAATTGTTGTTGTTGCTTTGGATCATTCTCAAGTCATATAGCCCTGTGTGTTGGGTGTGTGGAGTATGTCGGATAACCCGTGTCATTACGATGGCTGGACTTGAGTGTTTAGACGATTTGTATTTGCGGCTAGGACTTGGTTAAGTAAGTAATGTAGCCTCCGTGGCTTAGTCGGCAGCACGCCGGCTTCTCACCGCTGGGTCCGTGGTTCAAATCCCGGTCACTCCATGTGAGATTTGTGCTGGGCAAAGCGGAGGCAAACAGGTTTTTCTCCAGGTACTCCAGTTTTCCCTCTCACAACTTACATTCCAGCAACACTCTCCACTATAATTTTATTTCATCTGTCATTCATTTAATCATTGCCCCAGGGGAGTGCGACAGGGTTCGGCAGCCAGCACAGTTCGTATCCTCGCCGCTAGATGGGGGCTTCATTCATTCCATTCCTGATCCGGTCGGTCGACTGGAAGCAGGCTGTGGATTGTCACTTGGTTAAGTAAGACATGGACGTGGTCTAAATTTATGTAGCATCCCAGCATTTATCAGGAGTGGACATTGGAAACCAGGGAAACTCACTTCCAGGAGGTGAAAATCGAACCCCGCCTCTTCTCAGTTCTGCCTCACGAGGCTGTGTACCCAGTTCAAGCTGAACGTGAGCAGTTGATCAAACTTTAAACTCTCCTTACCTTTGTTTATAAATAACTAAATCCAGATATGAGCTCCTAACAAGGAACTGATGATACTGCACTTTTCCAAATTTCATCTGCGCTTGTTTAAATTTTAAAATGGTGTTCAGAATTTGATTCCTATGCTGCTTAAAATAATATACAAAATATTATCATTTGAGCCTTTACACCACTAATTGTACCTCAGGCGTTTACAGTGAAATCCAGATGTAATTGTAGTACAAATCCCATCGTCGTTCACTATATTATGTTTCCTTATTCGTCTCTACTCTTAATAGCTCGCCTCACTCCCCAACACAGTACAGTTCATGTATATTTCTCTCGCGCCAGGAAACAACTCCCCTTACTCAGAGCTTAGCTGCTGTGAGTTAACCAGTGGGCAGTAGAGCTAGAGAGTCAGATTCATGATTTAGGAGCTGGCTGTTTTCGCTTACTGTGTCTATGGTTGTGGGATCGAATCCTGGTGCAGACAATCGGCATTTTATGGTGCTTAAATGTGAAATATCCGTATCAGTGGATTTACTGGCACGATTGAAATCCCCTTCCTGCCCCGGGCATCTCTAAAAGCCTCAGTAGTTACAATAAAAATGACGTAAAGCTACTAACACATATTAAGGCTAAATGTCCCGTTTTTAGTTTGTAATTCTGACACCACGTAGCAGCACCAAAGTGAGACAATTTCTTTTTTCAGTTTTCTCTTGAATGAAAGCTCGTATTTGAGATCTGAAAACCACTATGTATACTAGACTGCAATTGAATTGATATTAATTCGATGCATTTTCCAAAATGTGAAAAACAAAAAAGTTACTAACAGTTTTTTATATCTCTGCTTAAAATATGAAAGACACCTGGTGATACGAAAACGGAGATTTATTTCCTGATTCCAATGCATTTTTCAAAATTAAAATCGGGTTAATGGAATCGACAGCATTAGTTTGGGAATTGTTTTTAAAGGGTGGGAGGGGTAGCGGCGTGGCTTCACAAGATCTCTTGTGCAAGTAAAATGATGAACACGCTGACAGGGCCGAGTGAAAATGGGACGATTTGACGACAGACAGGACTTGTCTTCCTCTTGTCATAAATATTATAGTTCGGCAAGTTACATGTACAATTTACTAGTCGTGGAACAATTTCTGAGCAACGTCGACACAATGTGTTTGTACAGATACCATTCTTACTACCTCAAACATTCTTGTTGTTGTCGTTCTTGTTGATAATACATTGTAGGGGCTTGGGACATCTTGGTCATCAGTGCCTTTGGTTAGCTGCGTGGCTCAGCGGTAACGTTCTCGCTTGCTGTTCCCAAGGTTGCAGGATCGAATCCTGGTACAGCCAGTTGGCATTTGAGGGTGAACGAATGCGAGGGACCCGAATCATTAGATTTATTGGCACGTTAAAGATCCCCTTCGGGGCTAAATTCCGGCACCCCGGCGTCTCTAAAATCCGCAGTAGTTAAAAGGGACGTAAAACGAATAACGTTATTATTATTATTATTATTATCATCATCATCAGTCCGGTGTAGTTAATTATGTATTTAACTGTATTAGGGAATGGGCAGGTGCCCTGAAACTTCACGTACGGTCCTATATCGGCATTAACCTGGAGGGATTGTGGAAAAACCTGTGAAAACACACTCGGGATAGAAGCTAACAGCGCTGGATTCCCTTCTAGGTAACCGTATTAGAGTTATTTGAGGATAAACTCCCAAACAAAAAACATATTGTTCCGACATTAGTATTACTTTGTAGGGCATAATTCTTACCGCAAAGAGCAGCGACTGGTTTCACTCGATGCGAATTGAATACTGTATAGAAAGATATGACTGGTTTGTAGTTAGCATGTTCTTGATATTTTGGAAAAAAGGTCGACAATATATGTTCATGTTCAGGTTTATGGGGAAAATCTATTCTAAAAACCATCCGATGTGGACGTCCAACTCTAGGTATCGTCTTCTAGACTTAACAAAGAGACCACAACCCGTGATAAATTCTAATCAATGGAGCCCAGCCCATCCGATGTGGACGTCCAACTCTAGGTATCGTCTTCTAGACTTAACAAAGAAGACCACAACCCGTGATAAATTCTAATCAATGGAGCCCAGCTATTATCGATTTATAAGAGGCCAAATGCGCAGCACATAGACTTACCAACCTACCAACATACATACATACATACATACATATATACATACAAACAATTATTTTGGTGCTTCGTACTTTGGTTCTTTTGACTCTAATTCCCTCTTTTTCGTGAGATCTGAAACGACTCCGTGAGGCCAATCTCTATAACTTACTTCAATTTTCATGGAAGTAATAATAAAAGTTCATTTATGTAGAACATTTTATTACAATAAACAAATTATTAAAATGCATATCAAGAGCAAAATTATTATGTACATAAATAAAATTAAAGTTCCTAAGATATTCCCAACTGCCTATTATTAGCACATGCACTAGTACTGCGTACTATAAACAAACAAAAAATATTATAACTCAGCAATTCTTCTAGGTTTGTGCCGTGTCTTGTGTGGGGTTTCGCCTAGGACACCAAGCAGGCTCATCGGCGGGCTCTTGGTGTCCCCGCCCGGACCCCCACAGGAGTATCGAACTGCGCGATACCTCCCTTTATATAGAGTGCAACTCCACTCCTTGACTGCGAGAACCAAAAGCTCAAGCAGCCATAACCTCCCTATGAAGGCTTCCAAAAAGATGGTATATTGGCTTTCACGGCCGGTGAATTAAAACTCAGCAATTCTTCTAGGTTTGTGCCGTGTCTTGTGTGGGGTTTCGCCTAGGACACCAAGCAGGCTCATCGGCGGGCTCTTGTTGTCCCCGCCCGGACCCCCTCAGGAGTATCGAACTGCGCGATACCTCCCTTTATATAGAGTGCAACTGCACTCCTTGACTGCGAGAACCAAAAGCTCAAGCAGCCATAACCTCCCTATGAAGGCTTCCAAAAAGTTGGTATATTGGCTTTCACGGCCGGTGAATTAAAACTCAGCAATTCTTCTAGGTTCGTGCCGTGTCTTGTGTGGGGTTTCGCCTAGGACACCAAGCAGGCTCATCGGCGGGGACACCAAGAGCCCGCCGATGAGCCTGCTTGGTGTCCTAGGCGAAACCCCACACAAGACACGGCACAAACCTAGAAGAATTGCTGAGTTTTAATTCACCGGCCTTGAAAGCCAATATACCATCTTTTTGGAAGCCTTCATAGGGAGGTTATGGCTGCTTGAGCTTTTGGTTCTCGCAGGCAAGGAGTGCAGTTGCACTCTATATAAAGGGAGGTATCGCGCAGTTCGATACTCCTGGGGGGGGGGGGGTCCGGGCGTGGACACCAAGAGCCCGCCGATGAGCCTGCTTGGTGTCCTAAGCGAAACCCCACACAAGACACGGCACAAACCTAGAAGAATTGCTGAGTTTTAATTCACCGGCCGTGAAAGCCAATATACCATCTTTTTGGAAGCCTTCATAGGGAGGTTATGGCTGCTTGAGCTTTTGGTTCTCGCAGTCAAGGAGTGCAGTTGCACTCTATATAAAGGGAGGTATCGCGCAGTTCGATACTCCTGTGGGGGTCCGGGCGGGGACACCAAGAGCGCGCCGATGAGCCTGCTTGGTGTCCTAGGCGAAACCCCACACAAGACACGGCACAAACCTAGAAGAATTGCTGAGTTTTAATTCACCGGCCGTGAAAGCCAATATACCATCTTTTTGGAAGCCTTCATAGGGAGGTTATGGCTGCTTGAGCTTTTGGTTATCGCAGTCAAGGAGTGCAGTTGCACTCTATATAAAGGGAGGTATCGCGCAGTTCGATACTCCTGTGGGGGTCCGGGCGGGGACACCAAGAGCCCGCCGATGAGCCTGCTTGGTGTCCTAGGCGAAACCCCACACAAGACACGGCACAAACCTGGAAGAATTGCTGAGTTTTAATTCACCGGCCGTGAAAGCCAATATACCATCTTTTTGGAAGCCTTCATAGGGAGGTTATGGCTGCTTGAGCTTTTGGTTCTCGCAGTCAAGGAGTGCAGTTGCACTCTATATAAAGGGAGGTATCGCGCAGTTCGATACTCCTGTGGGGGTCCGGGCGGGGACACCAAGAGCCCGCCGATGAGCCTGCTTGGTGTCCTAGGCGAAACCCCACACAAGACACGGCACAAACCTAGAAGAATTGCTGAGTTTTAATTCATCGGCCGTGAAAGCCAATATCCCCTCTTTTTGGAAGCCTTCATAGGGAGGTTATGGCTGCTTGAGCTTTTGGTTCTCGCAGTCAAGGAGTGCAGTTGCAGTCTATATAAAGGGAGGTATCGCGCAGTTCGATACTCCTGTGGGGGTCCGGGCGGGGACACCAAGAGCCCGCCGATGAGCCTGCTTGGTGTCCTAGGCGAAACCCCACACAAGACACGGCACAAACCTAGAAGAATTGCTGAGTTTTAATTCACCGGCCGTGAAAGCCAATATACCAAAAAATATTATGCTTAATTATTTCCTGTTCTTGAAATCAGTGCTTCAATTTTTTTCCATATCAAAGATAACGTTTCATGATTTACACACACTCAGTATTTTACTTCACCTCAGGTTCTTTTATATCCATTGATCTGGTCATCCTGGGATCAATGATCTCAAGCAACAAGATTTTCTCGTAGCAGAATGTCAGTTACATAAGCATTTTTTGGCTCCAGAACTTTTCGTCCCTCATTATTGTTTCTATGTGAATGTCCTTAGGCGTCCATACCACAAAATAACATATTTTCCGCTATGTTATTTCCAATTGGCCCCGGTTCTGGAAATAAAACTCACGTGAGTGTTTAGAGAGTTATCAATCTGTTCTCTTCTGAATGGCACTGTTCTTGACATTCTCTAGGCTTTCTTTTTCGCTTACTTTCTGCCAAACAAAATCCCTTTAGCTTTTTGCAGGCTTCCAGTGTGGTCATATTCCATGCAGAATAAGGGCACTTGACTTCGACTATAGCGTCGTCTCCTATTAATCCGTTTGGGGAGGCACCTAAAATCCCAAACGTTTTATGTACGAAAAGACCACATTCTTCAATTTTTCTACCGATTTCTCCTCTAAATGTCGTTTTGCAATTCGCTCATTATCACAGTCATACTGCATTGCTTTTGAGTGAAATTCGCCGTACAGAATGTGTTTTGCAACTGGAGCCCATTTCGAAGTAGGTTACCTCTTGCAAACATACCCAACATTGGATGCCGTAAGTCTGTCCTTTCTATCTGTGTGCCAATTTTAATTCTCCATTTGCCCCCTTGATCCCTTTTCCAGTTTTTGTATATGGCCTTCACTAAGTATTAGTTGCTTGATCTTCTCATCACTAAACTCTCTCAACAGTACCTCATCGAAATCCAACTGCATTGTTCGGTTTCCATAATCACGTGAGACAGTACGTTTCATTTCATTACACTGTTGTCGGGACATTCTTTTCCCTTCTCGCGACGCAAATAAACTTTATTGGAAAGCTGCTCTTCTTCTCTTTCTGCTGAGTGCAGTGTGCTTCACTATTGTAGCAGTTTTTATATATATATTTTATAAGTGCCAGGATGGCCCAAACTGAAAGACCAGCTCGGCAGCTCTGGTTCTATGAGTGAAGGAACCTCGTTTCCCTCGACTTATCTGCTTACCTCCCGTGAATTTTACAAGGGACATATAATTTTCGGCAGCATTGCTGGTGGAGTTTGATACTAGCTGGGAACTTTTTGCAATTAGGGGCTGCAAGCAATAACGCATAAGTTTGGTTGGAGTTAGCTGTTTGTCTTCACCTTGCCCGCTGGTACTCCAAAGTACTGTCTGCAGTCTTTATGGATCCCAATCCAAATCAGTATTTCCGGAAACCAATTTTCCATTTTCACATTCGCTACGCCTTTATTTTTCCACACAACGCATTGCTTTCATTTGAAGTCGAACTTGCTTCTCTGAAAAAAGTTGACACTGAATAGTTCGTGATTTTTTACTCCTACACTTATGTATTAGAAGTAAAAAACAAACTACACCCGTGGCGCGACAGCCCATGAAGGGCCTAGGCCTACCAAGCAACCGCTGCGCAGTTCAGCCATGTAGCCTGCAGATTGCGGGGTGACGATTAGTCATCCTACTTGTAGGCTACAGGTAGAATATAAGTGAAATCATAACTGCTCAGTGCATTACAGATTCTCTAATGCAAGCGAAAAGAAATATATAATTTCAAATATAAACTAGGAAAAAAAACTTACGGGTGTGAAGAGGTGTTTTTCTTTCAGTTTTTTTATTTATTTTTTATTTGGGGGGGGGGGGGGGGGCTGGCTTCCTTTTCTTGGTACTTAGTCGCAATCTCCCCTGGGATTTAGGGGAACGCCCTTGAATCGGTTTTGGTGGTGGCTCCATTTTTCAACAAAAACGAAAAATTACTCCACTTAATGACCGTAATGCTCTCCACCAGTCGTAGCCTACCTATAGTAGAGCCATCATAACTTCCGACTTGACGTTCCAGTGTTACCCTGGAGTTATCCAGCGGTTAGAAGGAAAATCACTTTAACTAGCCAATCACAGGCAGCCATTCAAATCGATATATCATGACAAATCGAGTTTCATTCGAGATGTCGCGATTTAGCGAACGAAACTCTAGCCAAGTACTCAAACGTCAAGTCGGAAGTTATGATGGCTTTACTATATATGTACATGTGTCTGCCAGAAATACTGTCCAAAAATAAAGTGCCGACAATAGAACACCTAATGGGCATTAAAAATAATAATGTTGCAGGCAAAATAATTAAACAAAAAGTAATTATTGAGATCGATGAACTAAAAACTAGAAGTCGTAACAAGGAACTGGTAAAATATCAAAGGATCACTCAGAAATATCCAGACCTTGACAATAATTCAGAACTAACCAGCACAGTCAATCGCAACATTGAACTAGTCCTAGATGTTCGGGAATTCCATACCGTCAGGCAAGGTTGTCGCTCCCTCAAATCGGTTCCGTGCCGGGTGCGACCGTGCCAGATGCGACCCACCAAAAATCGTGCCAGTAGTGACCCTGCTAGTAGCTTACAGTGCCACATGCGACCCATTGTTCGAGAGAAGAATTTTTACAGTGCGCCGTTTTAACTTAATTTACTCCTACTGTCGACCAAAATATGATGTACACTCCAGTTTGAAAGTTGTTTGTGAAGTAACCAATAATATCATCATTAGCCTGCTTTCGATTTTTGCAAAAAATGAAAGTAGACTTATGAGATCACAACAGGGCGAAAAAAAGTGTGTCTGACAGTGTGTGTGTATGTGTGTGAGTCTGTGTGTGTGTGTGTGTACTCTGAATGTCTGTCCCCCCCTATCAAATCGAACACGGTGAGCGCAAATTGAACGAAATTTGGTACAAAGGTAGCACTACCAAAGGACACCTCACTGTCATATTTTATATCGCCGCCATCTTGACGGAAACGTAATGGCGGCCACACGAATGTTCAAAGCTTAAATCAAATTACGATTAACCTAATCATCCGATCTCTACCAAATTTTTCAACTACATACCTTTATGGAGGGAGCATCCTTTGAAAAATCTAATAGGTCATTAGCCTATTAGTTTGCGGATGGCGGCCATCTTTGTGTCAAAATCGATTACCCCTATTAATTCGAACACGGTGAAACTGAATGGAATGAAATTTGGTACAGAGGTAGCACTAGCAAAGGGCACCTCAGTGTCATGTTTTATATCACCGCCATCTTGACGGAAACGTAATGGCGGCCACACAAATGTTCAAAGCTTAAATCAAATTACGACTAACCTAATCATCCGATCTCTACCAAATTTTACAACAACATACCTTTATGGAGGAAGCATCCTTTGACAAATCTAATAGGTCATAAGCCTAATAGTTTGCGGATGGCGGCCATCTTTGTGTCAAAATCGATTACCCCTATTAATTCGAACACGGTGAAACCGAATGGAATGAAATTTGGTACAGAGGTAGCACTAGCAAAAGGCACCTCAGTGTCATGTTTTATATCGCCGCCATCTTGACGGAAACGGAATGACGGCCACCCAAATGTTAAAAGCTTAAATCAAATTTCGACCATCCTAATAATTTGATCTCTACCGGATTTTGCAACAACATGCTTTTTTGTGGAAAGCATCTTATGACTGACTACAAGGTCATCAGCCCAATAGTTTGCAAATAGCGGCCATGTATGTGTGCAAATCCATTCCCCGGATCAATTCAAACACGGTGAAACCGAATTGAATGATTTTTTTTTTACAGAGGTAGCACTAGCAAAGGGCACCTCATATTCATGTTTAATATCCCTATAGCACGTTGTATTTCAACAAGCTACTACAACCAACATTCAATTATACTCCTTGAAAAGGACAAAGAGTTATAACAATACCCATGCATTTAGGAGAAAGTAGGCTATATGTTCTTTACTGAACATCTTGTTTTTGTCGTTATATTTTATGTTAAGTCATGTAAGTTTGGAGTTTTTCATTTATATTTTAATATTTTTTATCGCAGCTGGAACATAAAGCGTGCCCGATTTTAAGCGTGTTTCAACCATGCGTCTCCTTTAAGAATTAGTTTCACAAACACCCGTCATCAGATCGAATCCAAGTTTTAACACAATGTACATTGGAATGTTTTATAACTGGTTTAATAATTTCAAAATATTTTGTGTCCAAGGAAGAAAGTTGTTATCACTTTTGTAAGGTAATTTTTTCTCGGCTCGGGGTGGTTGAAAAATTGCGTCCTTGTCGCGTTGTAATCCTTATATATCAAAAGGCTATGCTGTGTGACCGTGAAATACGTAAATGAATGTACTTATTTTATATCGGTTTGTATTTGTACGGGATAAAACGACATCGTTCACCAGCTTGCCGGTACGGAGAAAGCTGTACAGCGTTGAGTGGTCTTATGAACTCGGTATGTATACAATCCAAACACTAAAGGTGGCTTTCCCTTTTTAGTTGTAATAACATAGGATTCTTCCATTGCAAAAATCACTTGTAAAGCAAACTTAACACAGATGTTGACTGGTTGCAAGTCACAAGATAAATAAGGGCTAATAGTGTCTTTCAATCAGTCTACATGACGGGGTAATCCCGCCTCCCCAAGAAAGATGTGTTAGATATTCCCAGATTCCACCAATACATCAGTGCATGGGTCGCTAGTGGCACGATGGCAAATTGGTGGGTCGCATTCGGCACGGGTCGCAAACGGCACGATCGCATCCGGCACGACACCCATAAATCAGTCAATCTCCGCTCCCCTCCCATCCTCCCAACCCTCCCACAACCCGCTCTCCATCACCTTGCACTACTGCAGCGCCTTGTTGCAAACCCAGTAACACTTTTATTCACAAACTTCCCAAAGTGATCCCGACGATTCTATTCAACCGATTTGGGTTTTCGATGCGGCTTTGGAATCAGTGAGTAAAACTCAACTTTCGTATTACCCGTCTTCTTTTGAATTGTAATGAGATATTAAAAAAACAAACAGCACCTTTTCGGTTTTACAAAATTAAAAAGTAAGCAATAAATTAATATCAATTCTGCTACTAGACAGAGTAGATAGCAGTTTTCAGATCGCATATCGGAGCTCCCCTTCGATACAAAAATAAATAAATAAATTCAGCTTCACTTGTGCTGCCCTCTGTTGAAATATATTCTTACCAAAGTGTCGGGACATTTAGCCTTATGTCATAATCTAGGACAGCGCTTGCAAACACTGAAGCGTTGCGTACGATATCAGGAGCTGAGTGGTACTTACGGAATGCTCAACTACACGCTGACTGCCAGCACATGATTTAGGAACCAGGCAGAAAAACTGTATCATAAAACACAAAGATCTACCAATCCTCTCATAAACAGGTTGGATAGCGGCTTCGGTGGTGTAGTTAGTAGCATGCTGAACTGCTGTTCCCATGATAGCGAGTTCAAACCCAGCCGAAGTCGTCGGATTTTTAAGAGCGTTAAAAATCCTTCAGTATGCCTTCCTTCGGAGGGGAAGTAAAGCGGTCCCATGTTATAGCCTACATTTATGGCATGTAAAAGATCCTTCCACAGACTAAACATGTGTGAAGCTAAATTGTTAGGTTAGATTTCGTCGGAACGCTCCATCAAAAGTTCCAACATCACCACTAGGTATCATTGATATCTGGTAGCGAAAATTGGAACTACTTGAAATTGAACGGAACTTGAAGCCCACCCTAAGGGTGTCCGCTGGAAGCAGCTACATACTCAGGCGAGCCGAACATGTCCTCGGACACTAAAAGCCATACGATAAATAAATAAATAAATAAATAAATGAACAGGTTGGGTGATTACCAGGCCACCGGGTGTCGCCATAAGCGACCCAGGATATTAATTGAATAGGTTCTTCATATCCATAACCAATATGCTACTATAGCAATAAACTACACTTTTACACGTTCTGTATATTCTTTGTGCCTTGTGCACCAAGTCATATTCTGACCAACTAGATGAAAGGTAATAATCCAACACCCCATATTCAAATTCTGCCCGGTGAATAGTTTTAGGTATTTCTCTCTAAAGGCCTCAGGGCTGAAATACTTCTGAGAGTCCAAAACACGCGGGTCCAGTCGAGTGTGCTTGGTGCTGTCGGCTCGAAACGGCGTATTTTTTAGTACAAGGCACGAGTTCAACGTATTTAATTGCAAAGTCATTATTAACAAGAAGTTTCGTGACGAACTAAAGAGCCTACTTTTCTTAAAATTTCAGATTCATGCCAATGATTATTCTATTTGGATCTATCTAGAATAATGACGAAATTAAATTGGTAATATCGACATTTCTAATTAGTTCAAAATACCGTATACCTGGCTTAATGTAACCTAATAGAGAACTACAGTTGGCAGCCCTGGTGACTGAATATATTCTTAGTTCCATCTCTTAAGGTACAGAATACAAAAATTGGGTAAGTCCAATGGATAGCGTGGACGTTACATGCAGTTTAACATTGAATCTAACAGCGCGCGTAAAATCATGTTGGCAACAATGTCATCCATGTATTGGTCACAAATAATCTGAAATAATACGATCTATTGTTGTGCCAATTTTTAATGAAATCCATTAGTTAGTATAGAAGTTACATGCATTTTAATATTGGACCTATCAGCAGGCTTAGAATAATGTTGGCAGCACTGACGTTTATTAGTTACTCCAAATTAATCTAGAATACCAGGTAATATACATGTGCAAAGTTTAGAGCTATTGGCTAGCATACATTCTGATATATTGATATTAGGGTAACAAAAATAGAGACAGCATTTATTAACTGTTGGCAGCCCTGGTTGCTCTTAAGAATACGCTTAGTCATACCTGTTATGGTACGCATAGCACACACGAAATTTGCTTGAAATCCAAATGATAGTATAGAAGTTACATGTATTTAAAGTTGGACTTCTCAGCAGGCTTAGAATCATGTTGGTAGCACTGACGTATATAAGTTACTCCAAATTAATCTAGAATGTCAGGTACTATACGTGTGCATAGTTTAAAGCTGTCGGCTTGCATACTTTCTGATATATGGGTATTTGGATAAAAACAAATTGAGAGCATTTATTAACAGTTGGCAACCCTGGTAGCTCTTAAGAATACGCTCAGTTATATCTCTTTATGTACACATAGCACATACGAAATTTGGTTGTAATCCAATTGATAGTGTCGAAGTTATATGCATTAAATTTTTGGACATATCAGCAGGCTTATAATCATTTTGGCAACACTGCCATGTATGGCCTCCTGGAAATTAAAATACAATATTATTACCTATTCGTGTGCCAATTTTGAAATAGCTCCCTTTCATACCTTCCAAGATATCCAACATGGAGCTCAAATTTCAATTGCGATTTTTCAGCAGTTGGTAGCACTGACATCATTTTCAAATATGGCCGTGAGATATTCAGGTATAGATCATTACTCCTACCAAATTTTGTTTCGATTGCTGCAGCCGTTTAGGAGTTGATAGGGGGGGGGGACACACACTGACAGACAGACAGACAGACAGAAGGACAGACAGACAGACACACATTATCCCGATCTCATAAGTCTATTTTTTCCTCATTTTTGCAAAATGTGAAAAGTGGGCTAAAAATAATCTAATATTCAGGAGGGTTCACAGAATAGCATAGATCACTCTTTCAACTACCGTGGTGTTACGGCTGTGAGTTTGTGTCATCACTCGCCGCGTGAGTCACAACTGCCCCAGGGCTGGGCTGTACCCTGCCTCCTGTATTGCGCGCGCCTTATGCAACAGGGCTACTAGGACAAAGGGATAGTCCAGAACATTCGTGACTGGACCAGCGCTGGAAACCTCGAGAAGCCGTGGACTCTGGATGGATCTAGAAGCATTTATTGAGTCACCGGCCGGCTATATAAGAGTGACCCGTGAAGCAGTTGTTGTTGTTGTGTTTTACGAGCTAGTGCGAGCGATTATCTTGTGCGACAGAAGTGTGGTGACGAAGTGCTGTGCGAGTTACGAAATCCTGTGACATTGTTTCTCCCAGCTTGTGAACAGCGTACATCAAGTGCTCGTAAGTAACTGTATTTGTTGTACCTGAGGAAGAGGGGCTGGTAGCTTCTGCCAAGGCCACCGGACTCATTAGGACGGATTAACTTCTGTGGTCTGTTGCAAGTGAAAGGGGCCAAGAGCGCATAAGGAAGAGACTTGAGGAAACTGGAGAAGGCTCCTAATTGCTTGTATTTGCTGATTAGTGTAATTTTCTGGCCACAATAAAGTTAATTATTTCTTTAAGCAGTAATTGGTCTTGTGCTTTGTACCCCCACCGTAATCCAGTTAACAAAAGTGCCACTAGGGGGTGGCACGTAACAACTGGTGTCAGAAGCCGGATTACGAACTCAAGCACAACACCTGACGGTCCTGGTTTCAAAACCCGAGCAGGTCATTTTCTCTAATTTGCCTGTGAGTGCATGCCCTTTACAAGACAAACAACTAAAATGGAGGAGAAATTCGCAGCATTGCTAGAAAAGTTAAGTGGCATGGAAACCAAGATGGAAGACGGCCAGAGGAATTTAACCAAGAACCTAACTGCCAAATTAGAAGACGGCCAGAAGAAGATGGAGGACGGCCAGAAGAAGTTGGCCGAGGACCTAACTTCCAAATTAGAAGAAGGCCAAAATAAGTTAGCGGAGGACCTGAAGCAGATGGAAGACAGCCAGAATAAGTTAGCAGAGGACCTAACCGCCAAATTTCTGGATGGCCAGAAAAATCTGGAAGAGTGTCTGCTGACGAAATTTAGAGGAGAGCCAAAGGAAATTAGAACAGGGCCTACGTGAGGAAGTCGCGGCAGTGGAGGAGAAGTTCAACACCTTGCAAGTGGAAGTTGCCGAGCTGCGCCAACGCCCGCTGATGGGGGTGGAGGAGAAATTCAACGCCTTGCAAGTGGAAGTTGCCGAGCTGTGCCAATGACCGCTGATGTGGGTGGAAGAGAGATTCAACGCTCTACAAAAGGAATTTGCTGAGCTGCGCCGACTCCCGCCGACAGGGATGGAAGATAGATTCAAAGCCCAACAAGAGGAAGTCGCCGAGCTGCGCCGACGCCCGCCGACCGGGGTGGATGAGAGAGTCAAAGCCCTACAAGAGGAAGTTGCCGAGCTGCGCCAACGCCCGCCCACCGTTACACCGGGAATATCAGGAACGGGACATAGCAGAGTGATGCCCCCAACCTTCGACGGAAAGGTCCCGTGGAGCACCTACTTACGTCAGTTCGAGGCGGCCTGTTCCATAAATAACTGGAACAACACAGAAAAGGCTACAGCTCTCATTGTAGCGCTGAGAGGTGACGCCCTTAACGTCCTTCAGGCCATCCCGACTGGATCCCAGGACTACGCTTCACTGATCGCCCATATGGAGTCCCGATATGGAGATAGCCATCTTCAGCAGGCCTACCAGATGCAGCTCTGGACCCGGGTACAGAAGAACGCGGAAACCCTGCAGGAGTTCGAGATGGACATCGCACGCCTCGTAAGGCTTGCCTACCCAACAGCGCCGGCCGACTTTCTGGAGCAGATAGCGACGCAGACCTTCACCGACGGGCTACGGGACTCGGACACTCAACAGGCGCTGCGACTCGCGCGCAATAAGACCCTGGCAGATGCGCTGAGCCACGCACTTGAATTCGAGACGGCAAAACAGGCATCCAGAATGCACGCGCGGGTGCGTCAAGTGGACGTCTATGAACCAGCAAAAACCAACGAGACCAAGCCCCTGGCAGACGAATTGATGGAGGCGCTAAGCCGTTTCTTCGATAGTCGCGGCACCACCAGCAACGACACAGCCGGAAGACAACCGGAGAGGCGGCCTGGAAGAGGACTACCGACCTGCTGGGCCTGCGGTAAGAAAGGCCACCTGAGCAAGGACTGCGGTGATCGCCGCCGCCGAGGGTATCCGACGGGAAATCAGTCGTCTGAAAACCGCGCGGCCCAGGGAAACGAGTATTAGCCAGCCTTGGGGTACAAAGGTTGGCTTGTGACAGTCGTCATGCCCCGGCAGTCCAAGTGCGTGTGACGAAGTTACGGAGGGACAATAGCAGCCTGATGGTCGACGGAGTCATCAACGGAGTGAGCTGGCCCATGCTGATCGACACGGGAGCATCGAGGACCATCGTCAATCCCACTGTGATCCCGAAGTGGAGAGTGCAACCCACACAAAGGAACCTCCAGCTAATAACCGCGACCGGAGAGACCGCACCGGTACATGGCGAAGCATCACTGGAGTTCGTCATTGGTCGACGGGTGATAAAGCATCCAGTGCTTGTGGCTGACGTATCAAACGAAGTGATCATCGGACTGGACTTCCTGGACCAGAACAACATCATCTTGGACCTGAGTACCAACACTCTGCACTTCGGAGGTGAGGAACTTGCTTTGCAACCAGCACACGAGGCCGTCACCGCACGACGAGTAAGGCTGAGAGAGGACGTCATCGTTCCTGCCAGGACGGAGGTCAGCGCCGCCGTAATTGTCGACGGAACTGCTGAGGGAGTGGCGGCTGTCATCGAGCCAAAATATGAGGACATCCAGACAAAAGGGTTGCTAGTTGCCAAGACCCTCATCAACACTACGTCTCGGCCGTACGTCCGCCTGTCCATCCTGAACGACTACGACATTACGGTTCACCGGGACACCAACCTAGGAGTCTGCGAGCCCGTTACCTGGATTGCCCGCATCACCGACACGACGGACGGACACCTGCAGACGGACAACCGAAGACGACGCACACTGACAGAAGAACTACAGAAGCTGTACCAAGGATCCCAAGACCATTTAGACGAGGAACAATCACGCCAACTTCAGGACCTGCTACGCGAATTCCAGGATGTCTTCTCCGTGGGGAGCAAAGACTTCGGCAGGACAAGCTTGGTCCAGCACAGAATCGACGTTGGGGACAGCGCACCGATTAGAGCCCCATTCCGACGTGTTCCGCTCGCCAAGCAAGCCGAAGTCGACCGGATGGTAGAAGAGATGAAGGAGCAAGGGGTGATCGAGCCATCACATAGTCCTTGGAGTTCTCCGGTCGTGCTTGTGAAGAAGAAGGACGGTTCCACCAGGTTCTGCGTGGACTACTGGCGGGTGAACGACGTCACGAAGAAGGACAGCTACCCTCTACCCCGGATCGACGACACGCTGGACACCATATCAGGGTCAAGATGGTTCTCCACCTTGGATTTGAAGAGTGGCTACTGGCAGGTGGAGGTCCACCCTAAGGACCGCGAGAAAACGGCGTTCTCTGTGGACAGTGGGCTCTGGCAGTTCACCGTCATGCCATTCGGTCTGTGCAACGCCCCTGCGACCTTCGAAAGGCTAATGGAGTCCATTCTGAGGGGACTACACTGGAAGACCTGCCTGGTCTACCTAGACGACGTCATCGTTCTGGGGAGAAGCTTCGAGGAGCACTACAGCAACCTGAAGGAGATCTTGTTGAAGCTACGGGCTGCCCAGCTGAAGTTGAGCCCCAAGAAGTGTCAGCTCTTCCAGAAGCGGGTCCAGTACCTTGGGCATATCGTCTCCGAGGAAGGGGTGCGCACCGACCCAGAGAAGACCGCAGCTGTGAGGGGGTGGCCAGTTCCGAAGGACAAGTCCCAACTACGAAGCTTCCTGGGACTCTGCACTTATTACCGTCGCTTCGTGAGGGGATTCGCCGACATCGCCAAACCTTTACATCGCCTGACTGAGAAGGACCAACTCTTCACGTGGACAGCAGAATGCCACAGTGCCTTCGAACAACTCAAGCAGGCTCTGTGCACCGCGCCTATTCTGGCCTTCCCCAGACCTGGAACAAGGTTCATCGTCGATACCGATGCCAGCGACTTTGGCATAGGGGGAATCCTGTCTCAGGTAGTGGACGGCGAGGAGAGAGTAGTGGCCTACTTCAGCAAGGCCTTGTCAAAGCCAGAAAGGAACTACTGCGTCACCAGGAAGGAGCTGCTCGCCATCGTGAAGACCATTGAACACTTCCACAAGTACCTGTACGGGCAAGAATTTCTCATCAGGACCGACCATGCATCCCTGCGGTGGCTCCTGAACTTCAAGCAGCCCGAGGGTCAACTCGCGCGGTGGTTAGAGAGGCTTCAACAGTATAACTTTGAGATTCAGCACAGGAAAGGCCAACTGTATTCTAACGCCGACGCCCTGTCACGAAGACCGTGCCCCGAAGACTGCACCTTCTGTGCCCGAAGGGAGGAGAACACCGGGATACAGTGCCGAAAGACTACCGTGGAAATTCAAGGGAGCTGGAGCCGCGAATCTTTCACGCGGGCGCAAGCGGAAGATGATGACCTGGGACTGATAGCCGAATGGAAGAGGGCCTGTGTCCCCAGACCCGGGTGGAACATTGTGAGTGACTGCAGCCCAAAGTTTAAGTCCTACTGGGCACAGTGGGACTCGCTGATTGTAAGGGATGGCCTCATCTGCCGTACCTGGGAGAGCACCGACGGGAAGACATCTCGGGAACAAGTCGTCGTTCCAAAGGCTATGACGGAGGAAGTCCTGAAGGAAGTTCATGGAGGATCATCTGGTGGACACCTAGGGATAAAGAAGACCCTGGAGAAGCTGAGAGAGCGGTTCTACTGGATCGGATGCCGAACAGACGTGGAGAACCACTGCGCGAGGTGCCACGATTGCGCAGCCAGCAAGGGCCCAGGACGAAGACGACGGGGTCCACTGAAGACCTACAACGTGGGCGGCCCCATGGAGAGAGTGGCCATCGATGTTGCTGGGCCATTCCCGTTAAGCGAGGCAGGGAAGCGCTACATATTAGTCGTCGGCGACTACTTTACCAAATGGCCGGAGGCGTATGCGCTCCCTAACCAAGAAGCCGCGACGATCGCAGAGACCCTGGTGAAGGAATTCGTCAGCCGGTACGGAGTACCCCTGGAGCTGCACTCCGACCAAGGGAGGAACTTCGAGTCGCAGGTGTTCCAGAACCTATGCCAGCTGCTGGGGATCCGGAAGACAAGCACAACGCCGCTACACCCTCAGTCCGACGGGATGGTAGAGCGATTCAATCGCACCGTCGAGAACCATCTCCGAATAGTCGTCAGCGAGCACCAGAGGGATTGGGACAAGCATCTTCCACTATTTCTCCTGGCCTACCGCGCCGCCGTGCATGAAGCCACCGGGTGCACACCAGCCCGGGCCATGTTTGGGAGGGAGCTCCGTCTACCTGTCGATCTTGCCTTCGGCCGACCTGGGAATGATCCGATCCCGGTAAGCCAGTATTGTCAAGAACTGGTCGACCAACTGGAAGACGTGCACGCGTTCGCGAGGAGGAAACTGCGGATCGAGACCGACCGAATGAAGACCCGATACGACCAGCAGACGGATGCCGGAGGATTCCACGAGAACGACCTGGTCTGGCTCTTCAACCCATTACGGAAGAAAGGCCTGTCACCCAAACTGCAGAAGTCCTGGGAGGGCCCGTACCGAGTCGTGAAACGAATCAACGATGTCGTCTACAGGATCCAGCGGAGCCCGAGGGCGAAGATGAAGATCGTGCATCGAGATCGCCTGGCAGCCTACGGAGGGACACAGACGGACCAATGATTGATCGGGACGATCAGCCTTTTTAGGAAGGGGGTGGTTTTACGGCTGTGAGTTTGTGTCATCACTCGCCGCGTGAGTCACAACTGCCCCAGGGCTGGGCTGTGCCCTGCCTCCTGTATTGCGCGCGCCTTATGCAACAGGGCTACTAGGACAAAGGGATAGTCCAGAACATTCGTGACTGGACCAGCGCTGGAAACCTCGAGAAGCCGTGGACTCTGGATGGATCTAGAAGCATTTATTGAGTCACCGGCCGGCTATATAAGAGTGACCCGTGAAGCAGTTGTTGTTGTTGTGTTTTACGAGCTAGTGCGAGCGATTATCTTGTGCGACAGAAGTGTGGTGACGAAGTGCTGTGGCATTGTTTCTCCCAGCTTGTGAACAGCGTACATCAAGTGCTCGTAAGTAACTGTATTTGTTTTACCTGAGGAAGAGGGGCAGGTAGCTTCTGCCAAGGCCACCGGACTCATTAGGACGGATTAACTTCTGTGGTCTGTTGCAAGTGAAAGGGGCCAAGAGCGCATAAGGAAGAGACTTGAGGAAACTGGAGAAGGCTCCTAATTGCTTGTATTTGCTGATTAGTGTAATTTTCTGGCCACAATAAAGTTAATTATTTCTTTAAGCAGTAATTGGTGTTGTGCTTTGTACCCCCACCGTAATCCAGTTAACAAAAGTGCCACTAGGGGGTGGCACGTAACAGTACAATAACAGAGTTGGCTTAAGTCATATGCCGTCTGGGGCCGATAACCTAGATGTTAGGCCCCTTAAAACAACAATTATCATCATCATCATATGCCGTCACGTGTAACTTACACAGTTCGCCATGAGGGTGGGTGGGCGACCGAGTGCAGGAAAGGGAAAATTGTCATGCACGTGAATAATGTATTGATTGCGCAGTAAAGCCCTGATCTAAATCCCTCAGTATGCCTTCCTTCGGAGGGCAAGTAATGCTGGCGGTCCCATGGAATAGGTTTATGGTATGTTAAAGAACCTTCCACTAATTACACCTGTGTGAAGCTAAATTGTGGTTAAACATTTGACAAACGCTCTTAGGTTCTTACGTTCGTCGCCAGAAGCCGACTGCGGTGGCGTCTGGTAACCAAGTTCAGCACTAGTAGTCGTTGACGGTGGCGTTTGGCGGCAAAAGTGTGAACAACTAGAAAAAAATCAATATCTGCAGTCCTTACTTGAATTGAAAACAGAAACACACACTAATACAGCCACCACAATTAACACCGGTTATCAGACAGATTCTACACACACCCAAAGTACACGGGGCTACATGACCGCGTTGTCGCAGCCCCTAAACTTAAGAACCAACCAACCAAAGTCCTGATCTAGGTGATGGATACTCAGATATAACACTGACCAAGAATCTGTACAAGAACGTAGTTATTCACGTAAACTCGTAATTACAATTATAATTATTCGTAATTATTCTACTTGCCTCCGTGGCTTAGGTGGCAGCACGCCGGCCTCTCACCGCTGGGTCCGGGGTTCAAATCCTGGTCACTCCATGTGAGATCTGTGCTGGACAAAACGGAGGCAGACAGGTTTTTCTCCGGGTACTCCGGTTTTCCCTGTCAAAATTTCATTCCAGCAACACTCTCCACTGTCATTTCATGTCATCTGTCATTCATTTAATCATTGCCCCAGAGGAGTGCGTCAGGCCTCGGCAGCCGGTACAGTCAATATCCTTGCCGCTAGATGGGGGCTTCATTCATTCCATTCCTGACCCAGTCGGAGACTGGAAGCAGGCTGTGGATTTTCATTTTTCGTAATTATTCTCCGGTGATGGTGATAGGGGGAAGGGGAGGATGAGAGATATTGCTAAGTGTGGCGAGTATATTCCAAAGTATATTTTGAAAACTTTTTCCTCTGAAAGAGAGTGATTTACTGTGCAGTAGTGGGACCTATACTGAGCATTATGCAGAAACTGAATCATCCCACATACAGCCAGCAACTGTTAGCAGTTGCCAGCTCTGGATGGGTTAGCGCTTGGTACAAGTCCCAAGGACAAGCGGCTTCTCATTTGGTTGCTTGGTTGGTTCCTTAGTTTAGGGGCTGCAGCAACGCGGTCATGTAGCCCCGTGTACTTTGGGTGTGAGTAGAATCTGTCTGATAACCGGTGTTAATGGTGACGGCTGTATTAGTGTGTGTTATCTGTATTGCAGGTAAGGACTGCAGACGATAATTTCAAGTAGTTCCTACTTTCGCCACCAATAATGCTAGTCTACCGTTCTCGACACCTAGCTGTGAACTTGGCTACTACTAGATGCCATCGCAACTAGCGCCTGGTGACGAATGTTGGAACTTAAGAGCATTAATCAAACCTAACCTACAAATTTTGCTTCACATAAGTTTAGTTAGTGGTAGGTTCTTTTACCTGCCATAAATCTATGACGTGGACCCGCCGGCTTTACTTCCCCTCCGAAGGAAGGCATACTGAGGGATTTTAACGCTCATTTGAAGACCACTGTATGGCTGAGGGTGACCTATGCAACACCGCAACCTCTGTTCACATAGGCCAAGCCCGGTTTGTGAGCGGGATGAGGAAACCAAAGGCGGCTTCGGTGGCGTAGTCGGTAGCATGCTGAGCTTCTATGGCCTATATAGCGGGTTCAAACCGGGCCGAAGTCGTCGGATTTTTTAAGAGCGTTAAAAATCCCTCACTATGCCTTCCTTCGGAGAGGAAGTAAAGCCGGCAGTCCCATGTCATAGATTTATGGCATGTTAAAGAACCTTCCACTAATTTCATCTGTGTGAAGCTAAATTGGATAGGTTAAGAATGTAAACAACGCTCTTAGGTTTCTACGTTCGTTGCCAAGAGCTGACTGCGGTGGCGTCTAGTAGCTAAGTTCTGAACTTGGCCTAGTAGTCGTTGACGGTGGCGCTTGGCGGCAAAAGTAGGAACTATTTGAAAAATTCTAAGTTGCAGTACTTAAATTTAAAAACAGATAACACACACTAATACAGTCATCACAATTAACACCGGTTATCATACAGATTCTACACACACCGAAAGTACACGGGGCTACATGACCGCGTTGTTGCAGCCCCTAAACTTAAGAACCAATCAGCAACCGAGGAAACCAACCAGGAGTGAAGTGGCTTACTTGCATAAATGAGAAGATAATACAAAACAGTGGCAGAGAAAGTACGGGAAAGCTAATTAGCATCAACTCCCCTTTGAGTGCTGTATGAATCAGTGAGAATGTGTTTGGCGAGAACAACATTACAGTTTTAATTTAGAATTCAAGCACTGTGTCTGGCTAATATTACACATAGGCTAGGTATAAAGTTTATGTCGCATACCAAGGTAGGAGGTTCAGTTCACCTTTCGCTGTATATAACATGAGCCTCTCCTCACGGATGTTATGACACGTACGGTACGGGTAGTTAGTTGCTATTGTTGATTTAAGGGGCGGAACAGCGAAGTCATCCGACCCGTACAGTACGGTACGTGACTACTTGTATTAACTTATACCAATTCGTTATAGTGTCATTTAGGGTGTTTGCAACATTGTGATCATATAGACCCGTAAATTTGGGTGTCATAGATTTGTCTGTTATCCACTGTTGTTTAGTTATCTGAATCTATATTGATTGAGACTCTGAATGTGAAGGAGAGGGCCGTGGCTTATGTGAGAATAAAAACCAGCTCTTCTCAGTCTTGCTTCGCGAGGTTCAGAGTTTCCCGTCCCAGCTCTTAGATGGAAATGCTTGGTTGGTTACTCAGTTTAGGGGCTGCGACAACGCGGTCATGTAGCCCCGTGCACTTTGGGTGTGTGTCGAATCTGTCTGATAACCGGTGTTAATTGCGATGACTGTATTAGTGTGTGTTTTCTGTTTTAATTCAAGTAAGGTCTGCAAACGATAATTTCAAGTAGTTCCTACTTTAGCTACCAAATGCTACCGTCCACGACACCTAGCTTGCATCGCAGTCAGCACCTGGCGGTGAACGTTGGAACTAACAGAGCGTTATCAATTCTAACCTACAAATTTTGGCTTCAGACAGGTGTAGTTAGTGGAAGGTTCTTGTTCAAGCCATAAATCTATGACATGGGACCGCCGGCTTTACTTCCCCTCCGAAGGTAGGCATACTGAGGGAGTTTTAACGCCCTAAGTAGCCATTCAAATCGATATATCATGACAAATCACCGGATGAGTTAGCCATGGTCGTTACGGCGTGGCTGCAGGCAGTCGTTCACATCCGGGAGGCGAGGAGGTTCGAATGCCCCCGCCGGTAACCTTGAAGATGGTCTTCTGTGGTTTCCCATCTTCCTTCCATGCAAATGCTGGGGTTGGTCCCTAACTATAAGCCACAACCGCTATCTTCCAACTCATCTTCGTTACATGCACACTTTCCTCCCCAGACAACACTCCACACGCGATGGTACATGTAGCTCACCCCATGGGTGTCCGCATAGAAGCAGCTACAACCTGGCGAGCCGAATATGTCCTTCGGACACTCCAGACATAAAAGCCATACACTAAAAAAAACGCCCTAAGAAAACCGACGACTTCGACCGGAAGTTGAAAAGGCAAGAGTGATGTTTACAGCGGACGGAGGTCCATGAAGTAAGGGAACTAGATTGTTCTCATCCATAATGTTCAGGAGATCATGTCCATCAGAGATAGGAGATGTATAGGTCGCTGGTCCAGTCGAGTTGGTGATATCACTAAGCTGATGTGGTGATAAATGATGTCCCAAGGGCACATTACAACATGTTTCCATGGCAGTATGAATGATCTCCCCCAACTCCTGGGGGTCACTGAGGATCACTGGGGATCACTTCTCCAAGCTGTGGCATGGGTGTTCAGATTCCCACAAATAATCGATAGGTACAGTATACAGTAGTGGAGGCACCTGCGAGAATATCTCGCGACAGGTGACCTTCGTAATCACACTCCTAGGTGGGGAATTGACGGAGACGATAGTAAACGGGGTGGAACATACCTAAATACGATGATGATGATGATGATGATGATGATGATGATTGTTGTTTTAAGGGGCCTAACATCTAGGTTATCGGCCCCAGCCTAAATACGAGGAACGGTAAGTTGAAGAGACCTGAACGCGCATTGCACTGAATAATGTTAAAAACCATTCGTAGAGTGGAGTATCTGTCTCAACATACTGTATCTTTGATTACAGGTGGTGAAATGTGATTCAATAGTTGTGAGGATGAGTGCTGGACTAATAGCAGGATTTAATTGTAAATATTGTCTATAAGTCGATCAAACGGTCCAGGACTGAACTGAGGGGCAGGGATTAGATGTGGGGAAGGGGGATAAAGGTTGACGGGCATTGGTGGGATGGGCCGCTGCTATGATTTTATTTTATTTTGTGTCGTGTGGCCTCCTGAGAGGCCGAGTGCAGGTCTTTCTAGTCGACACCCGTGGGCGACCTGCTCGTCGGGATGAGAGATGGAATGGATGAAGATGAATGAATTTGGGCAAGGATGTGGAAGGAAGTGACCGTGGCCTATCAGAAGGTACCGTCCCAGCATTTGCCTGGTGTTGAAAATGAGAAACCACGGAAAACCATTTCAAGGACGGCCGACGGTGGGGCTCGAACCGACGCGTCTACCGAGTAAGTAGAGAGCTTGGCCCCATGACCTAACGCTGCGCTTTAGCCAGCGTAGCCACTACTGTCGGTACTGCTGTGATGAATATAGGGGAGAAAAGTTTGAGAAGGTGACGTGCCTTCCAGGAGGAGTTTGGGAGCACAGAGGTGGCGTGAGAACAGGCGGGGGGAGAATGGCCGGGAGGCGGGTGGGGAGGGGGCACAGTGCTTGTTGAGAGTGGAGGAATAGTGTCTGCACTTCGGACGTCTGGAGGTGATGTATAGGGACAGGACTTTTATGCACTGAAAACGATTAAAATATACATGCAATTATGCACTAAAAATGTAGAAAATATGCATTAAGAAATTAAAAATATGCACTTAACAATAAGCCAAACTTATTCACTCACTTTATACATGTATCACTGCAGAAAGAAGCATCACAATAGATAATTGCAATTTTTCAATGTTTTCAGGAGACAAATTACGTCTATTTTAATCGTTTTCAGTACATAAATGTCCGGTCCCTAGCCATCAGTTGAATAATCACTATCACTAAACACCCACAGTTCTAATAAAAACTTTCTGCAGCTCTTCTCTTTAGGCATTTTGAGTTAAGGATAAGCAGACTAAGAATAAAGTAACACATTACTGAAGAACCCCCTCACAAAACTAACCCCGGGTACTGGCTGTCGAGATGGTGAAAGGCATGTCCCACCCCATTCCCTTCTTCAAATAACCACGCAGCATGCTTGCGTAAAATATTAGTTATTAATCTGTTGCTCATAAAGTTGCTTACAAGGGACGTCCAACACGCAGGCGAAACCTATTTTGTTCAAGAAGTTTTAGATTATACTAAAATATGCTAAAATATGCTGTTATGTTCAGAATATGGAAAGAATCCAATAAGCCCTCAAAATATGCATTTGCATATGCGCATATGCTTTTTCAAAAAAAAATCCGGAACCTAGTGATGTATGACCTAAAAAAACGTCATAGGCACGAGGTACTGGGTTGACTGGAGCGGTGGCTGTTGCGGCGTAAGAGTTGTTTTCCAGGAATTATAGATTCATTATATGAGATGTTTTAATAAGTAGCGAACTCAGTTATTTGTCGTCTGCGGTGCAATTCTGTCGGTCGCTAAATGCTGACTGGCAATGTAAACAACTTGGAGCTGTAGAGTCCCAGTCTTGAAGTGAATGGGGATCCACACATCAGCTCTATCTTCGCTGAGATTTACACTGACCTTGAGAGTGCCCATAGCGTAAACAATGGCCACAATGCCGTACTGAAGGAATATAGGGGATACTTAGCAACCTGTCCCCATGTATAGTCTGGAACAGCTTAAATGAGTTACTAGATCAAGACAGGGTAGGCAACATTATCAGCCGTCCCCTATGCCTACGTAAATGTTGGTTTATGGTTGCATTTCTTGAAGGTAAGTTGTTTTCAGGTGCGAGCACATTGTCGCCAACCCTGCTTAAAATCCCGCCATCTCCAAAGACCATAATACCAGTAAAATTCCGTACCACACAGTTGCCGACATGTTTCTGGCAATAACTCCCAGAATGCATTTTTCACAAATTCAGCCAACATTATAATTACGACTGTAACTAATGACTTATTATTTAAATAATTTCACAGGTTTCTTTGGAAATTCAAGTCTAATGAAGTTGTAACAAGTTGTACAAGGTAAGTACTAGTAATATACATCGATTAAAACAGTTTATACAGTTATTATAGACTCTTGATATGTGTGTGTCAAATCCACTTGTCTGAGAGGTTTCGAAGCTTTTATTTCATTAATTTTTGGATAAATTCTTATTTAGATTTCATCTTGACGCCTAAAAAATACGAGAACAAGATTGGAGATGGATTGGAGTAACTCTACAAAGATCACTACAATTTAAGTAAGTAGGCCTAGCCTAGACCTACACAATTTAAAGTACCGAGTTATTTAATCGTTGTTTTATTTACTTTTATATTCAGTCAGAGCACAAATAACGTAATAAAAATTCTTAATGGTCTTTGGAAATTTTGAAATAGTCTTCCGACTGCATTTTCCGTATAGGCCTAATTCAAACATAACCTAAAATACAGCCTATGTAAGTTCTCTCTCGGGAATGTATTCTTAGGTTCAATTCGCCTTCTAATATAGTAATGTATATTATTCTCGACTTCCAAATGCCGTCAGCCATAATATTATAATACATTGCACATGTAAATCTTAAGCTTGGCAGTAGGCCTAGTCTATGATTCGCACTCGGTTGGTGGTAGTTAATGTATTGGTGATTATTTATGAAGCTTATAACTTATGTACTTGGCTACTGACCTATAGCCTACTTAGTAGTAGGCAGATAAAATATTTATATTAGGCCTATTTTTATTTGTTTCAGTCATGGTTGCGACAGAGTAGTGTGATGCCCTTCAACGAACTTCAAGGGTTGTGCAACATGAATCAATCATCATTCTGAAGAGCCATATACTCACATGTGCATGGTATATGCACTGCGTTAGAGTCACATATGCAAATTTTCAGAGAATACCAACACTATCTCTCTTTTAGTTCTCGACATAAGTTACTGCGCCACTGAATGTCTGGATGAAAATTACTGATGTACGATTGTTGGGTGAGACAAAGTCATTGTTCGCTACTTGGTTAGATGACACGGTTTGGGCGAAGCCACTGGTTGCAATAAGTTATAAATATTGGTCGCAGCTATAGCCTACTTGTATTATTAATTCTGAACAAAGTAGAAAGTGGCTTATACACCTGCATCGGACATGATTGTGACTGTATGCTGTAATGGCTGCGCTAGAATTAGTAGCACACAGGTAACGATATTTGTAGGCTATACATTGTACTGTAATAGAAAACTAAAAGTGTCATAGATCTCGTAGGCCTATACTACACAGCTTGGACATTGGACGTGAATAATGGAAATAAAAGGCAAAACCATTGGTCTGGATAAAGATTATCGATGCTTGACTACCCCCACTGTGCATGACAAAAACCGGGGGTGTTATATATTAGCTAACGCGGCCCGCGTTACCTCAATTTTTCATATTAAAGCATTGTTGTTGTTTCTTATGGCTAGCCCAGATTCCAATCCATCAGCTTTCTTGCATTCCAATAGAGTTGTGTGAGGTTTCCTGAAGTTCTAGCAGTCACATCAAGTTTGTTGCAATGTGGCAGGTGCCCCTTATCCATTTTACTTCCAGGTTCGTGACAAAGTGTGCATTTTTCAGATCTCAGGATGTCCCAAATAGGATCACGACTTATATAGATGGAATTCCAGCTGAGTCTGCCATTTTCGCTGTTAATTATGCACAAGTACAGTATTGCCAATCTCACACTTGGCAATACTGTGGGATTTGTATAAGCGGTACCATGAAACAAAATAGCGCCAAGTTTGAACCAGTTCCCAATGTATTGTGCTAGCTGTTTTTGTCTAAACCAATAATTGTTAATTCATTAGGCCATACAAACACCCCTGGATTTTGTCACGCACAGTGGGGGTAGACACGTTTCAATAATTTTCATCCAAACCCATGGTTTGTGCCTAGACCAATAACGTTTAGGCAGTGAGGCGCTGGTTTTTTCCCGATCAGTTCGAAACATGAAATTCTTGCGATCAGCGTTCATTACCGTGGTAAATACTGTTCTACATACAAAACAAACCTAACCTGGGGCTTATGCCCAGACCTCCTTGCTTGTAGTGCAATCGGTAATTTTCGTCCAGACAGTCGTCTAAACAAGTAGCAACCAAAGGTTTCGTCCAGTCAGTCGTCTAACCAAGAAGAGCTCGTTTATTTCTTTTTCTCACATAATTACAACATTACATGTGTCGTCTAATGTAGGCCTATTTAGTATCGGATATGTTCGTAACTAATGACGTCAATGTGATCGCTCACTGCGGCAGTTTCACATACCAAATATGCTGTCGAACATGGCTGCGGTTGTTAAATATACAATAAATAAAAACACATGTTTAAGTGATTTAGCACATATTGTGCCCTTTGGAAGAGATGACATTACACGAGAAAACTGCGGGGTCATGATCGGTCACTAATTGGTTTATAGAACATGCCTCTCATAAAGTTTCCAGGGTCCATAAGGTTCTAATGTTATGAATAATTAAAATGACAGGTTAAAACAAAATACAATTTAATACTGAATCAGCCATAGAACAAATATATCCTCCCTTGCGTGTGCTGATAACCCTACCTTCTGTTATGAGTAACAGCTGGGAGTTCATCAACCCACTTAGCGAGTATGAGGACTGGCGATCTGCCAACGTCAGCTGAGAGACGGAAGCTCCATTTGCCCGTGTTGACAAAATTGCCACTCACCACAACAGCTAATAAAAATGAATAACTGATCTGCATGTCAGTTTAAATAGAATTATCTAAACACTTGGCTTAGACAGCCTTAAAACCACGTGATCTAACACATCACGATACAAAATTTTACAAAATGATCAAACAAAATAAAAATACCTGAAATAAAATACAATATTATGTGCCGCGCTATACGTTTTTCGAACTACACTTTGATTAGTTGAGTATTTAGACCGGAATTCACTTCCATGCGCTACATACGACTGGGCCGTGAACTCCTGTCTGTGGGAAAATTAATCACGTCACTACTGGAAAGTATTAGAAAGGTAAAACAAATTAATATCTATGCCGGCATGCACTAACCCTTTAATAAAATAAACACATAGTATCACGAATTGATATTTACAGATTACAAGCGGCCTGTGAGCAGGTCTTATGCCATTTACTCAAATCAGAGCGCTACGTGACAAGGCAAAACAGAAAGAACCGCCGAATGCGTCCCGATAATTACATTAAATTCACACGGCCGACGCCGGTCACACAACAAGAATGCTTACAGCAATAAATGACATGAAATGCAATGCCAAATGGACAAGCACAAAAACACTCCGATTAATACGACGAAAAATCTTTAGACAAAGCGGCGTGGGCATCTAATCCCTTAATTCAATAAAAGTATTTACGCATCGTTAAGCAAGACATTTATACAATTTATGGGCCTAATATCTCAGCACAATGCCGGATGCATAATGAATATTCCAATTCTGGGTCCAAGGTCAAACAAGCGCTGAATCGGTGCCATGTGTGTGCATAATAATATTATTCAAGCCCAAAGCCTGAATCCTCGTAGAAGTCTCGCAGCTCCTGTAATCGCGACATAATAAATTCATCGTTCTTAAAAACACAAAATCCCTACCTGGGATATCAAGATTCAATCTCAGCAAATACGCCCCATAGGTCACGTACCCTGAAAAGTATTAGCAACGGCACTGGATATCACGTCCCCGCCAGCTCTCATGTAGAATCACACCGTAGCACACACACATAATATAGCTTGTCAAAAAGACCCAACTGGTACCACAGATCAGAACTGAAGCAATAAAACATCAAATACGGTGAGGTAGAAATTCCTCCCGTGCAACTACTGTTGCTTAAATTACAAAGTACAAAATCACTGCGTTTGCATAACGATCGTAAATATCATAATTCCCAAACCAGACCTGACATTAATATTATCAAGTCCCACTTGTCACCGCTTATCTAACGTTTCCGTGATAATTAACCTCATAAGTACTAGGCTTTTCAAGTACACAACAACTTGAAGAACTTGTACTCTAATCATAACAGATCAACATCAGCAAATGCCAATAGAATATTAAATGCAAAAAGAATCAGCAAAATTGTCACGTATCGCTATTTAAAATATCATGCCGGCAGAATCTACATATTCGCACACAAAACAAAGTTATTTACAAAATATACAATTTTCCAGTTATACGCGATTTTTTTTACCCATCAAAAGGATTTAATTCAAATTTTTACTCAACACATCTGCGTCTAGTCCGATGCCATGGAATTGACCTCGTCATCATCCAGTATTATGGACCTAGCCTTCCATAATTTCAACTCTTGAAGTCGTTGCTGATGATACCATGTTCCTTCTGCCGTCGGTCGTCATCTTGGCGCTGAATGAAAGTGTAATGGTTAATATCAAAAATATAACTGCTTATTTGTGCTACTAAATTCACACAAGAGTCCTATCGCAGTATCGCTGACTTGCCCTGACTTTGTGGTGTAAGAACCACTTAAGTACTCACTAAAATCAATATGTTGCTCGACACACAACTTACTAAGTTTTAGTCACTAGCACAAGTAAAAAGTAATCGCTATACAGCCCGGCCTGGCTTCGCCGTCCGCTTCACAAAATCAAGTGTCTTTTCCGTGTTGCTCGGCTCCCAGTATTCATTCAATCACTCAAATCTTTAGGAGGGGGATATCCGCTCCTCAATAAATCGATAAAATTGTCCTATCACGTTTGAACACATATCAAAAGTCTTGTAAAAATTCGCACATTACAGCCATACTATTGCGGAGAATATTGCATCGTAGGATCTATTAATTCACTGTCGCGTGGGTACTTTTAGATTCGGGCCACCCTAAGCATTCGCCTTTCATTGGTCACAAGTTCAAATCCTTTTAAGCATTATGTTCGTGGTCACACCTATTTGTGACGTCAATCAGCGCGAAGATCCATTGCGCATTCAACCTTGGCTGTCTTATACAAGGAAACTTCTGTATTGTGCCTTCAAGCTTATGACGACTTAGTTCAGTTTCATTGTTCGCAAGATGCGAGCCAAAAATAGATTGTGCAGACTTCACGTCTCCAGTATTGTGACATCGCTCGGCTCTCAGAGCATCACGGCCTCCCTCAAGCTAACCAGAACTTCCTTCAAATAACATAAATCTATGCCCAAAGAAAAGAATAATATGAACACTGAAATATTAGCATAGGATTTTAGGGTTCATTCACCCCATAAAAGGTGAAATTTAACTTAGAAGAAGTAGATTTCACTTCCATACGGCACCTCTTTTCTGCGAGAGTAAGCCCCTCTTCAAATCGTAGATCTTATACGCCCCTGCTATCAGCCTAGTACTCAGCTACCTTTCACTAATGAGTTTCCTCAATGTCTCGTCGCCTCAAGCGTGTCTGGTATTTCTTCTCTCTCATTCCACTTAGACGTCATTAGCAGTAGACTACCTGCTTTCCTCCTCATATGTAAACAACACAATGTTTACGTTCTTCACAACGAGTACTCACCGATGCTAGCCAAGTGTACTTGTGCATGGTACTATGTCCGTGCAATTTGCTCCTATGACATTATTCCTTCTCGGCTCCCAAGGTTCCTGTTCATGATAAATCTTCATGTTACAAATGTTGTACACGGCCTGAGCTCCGGTACTCACTTCTTCTACTCGATAAGCATTGTTCCCCAGATTTCTGATTATTTTGAATGGTCCCAGATATTTAACACAGAACTTGTGGAATATCTTGTTCGATGGATTAGATAGCGGTGGTTTCTTTATGAGGACCAACTCTGACTCGTTCAGTTCCCGATGGAATCTCTTTCCTCTTACCCTTCTTAGCCGTCTGTCAGCCTGTGCTCTCATGTGTACTACAGTATTTTGAATCCTTAAGTCGTGTGTTGGCATAGGATCACGTGGACAGATGACAATGTTGTCCCACGATCTCTCAGGCACTCTGTTATGGTGGAGAACCAAAGGAATTTCTCCCGTTGACTCATGTCTTGTGTAATTGATACAAGTCTCAACATCCTTAATACGATCCACCCACTTATAGTGTTCATTTGGAATCAAGACCCTAAAGAATGACGAAATATTTCTCATCACACGTTCACTCGGATTTGCAGCTGGGTTGCGAATCGATGAAAATATATGTTTTACTCCAAGATTAATTAATCCTTGTTTAAATTCATTGCTGGTGAAGTAACTTCCGTGATCTGACAAAATAAACTCAGGTTTTCCCATGGTCGGAATCACTTTAATTTTAAGGCGGCTAAGAACCTGTTTCGAAGTGGTCTTTTGTATGGGACACAAAACCACAAATTTCGAAAATACATCTAAGCACACCAATAGATGTCGGCATCCTCTTCTTCCTTTCGTTATTGGCCCATAAGTGTCAATCGCCATCAGCTCACATGGTTTAAGTGGTAGCAAAGGTTTCGGGTACTGCTTCATTAGGTAATTGTTAGGTTTTGTGCGCTGACAAGTATCGCACGTCTTGATTACCTCACAAATAGTGGTTCTCATACGAGGCCAGGTAAACGCCTCTGCTATAGTTGCTTCAACTTTATCGATTCCAATATGTCCCAAGGTTTCATGTGTATGCCATGTTAATCCACGCTGTAAAGACGCTGGTACCAAAATTCGTAGTTTCGAATGTTCTTCATCAATAAATTTGTGTAATAAATTATTGCGGTACATGTATCTTCCTTCCTTTATCAGAGCTTCCTTGTACGCTGGTGTTCCTCTCTGTAGTTCTCCTTTAAAGAATTTTATTAACTGCATCATCCATGGTTCTGCCTCCTGTTCTCTGGGTAGTTCTTTCAGTTCGTCAAGAAACTCACGATCCTTATCTGTTAACTCAAGGTGATTCACGACAGCTTCCTCATCAACTTCCGCCTCAGGGTTCCTGCTAAGCGCATCTGGTATTATATTCATCTTACCAGGGCAATGTTCAATTTCCAAATCAAATTGTTGGATGTAAATGGACCATCTGGTGATTCTTTCGCTGAGCATAGTAGTCTTGGATAAGAACGTTAGTGCCTTGTGGTCAGTTCTTATTGTTATGGGGTAACCAAATACTATTTTACGCCATTGTTGTAAAGCGTGAAGTATAGCCAAAAGCTCCAGCTCTGTTACGGTGTAGTTACGTTCATGTTTGCGCAATTTGCGACTAACGAAGGCAAGGTAAGACCGATGTTGAAGGTTGTTCGGATCTTCCTGGAATAGCATAGCTCCGATTCCTATGAATGAGGCGTCCGCCTGAATAACAAATTTTCGGCTAAAATCTGGGTAACCCAGTTTGATACAATTTTTTAGAAGTAACTTTGTAGCCTATTGCAAACGTCATTCCAAAACCACTTGTTATTCTTTTTGAGCAGTTCCTGCATAGGGGCGACCGTCTCTGTATACCCCGGGATATTTTCCTTGAAAAATCCCGTAACTCCCAGGAAAGCACGAACATGTTTCACCCTAGTTGGTGTGGGGAAGTTCATAATTGCTTCAATCTTGGCTGGATTTGGTCTCACTCCATCCTTATCGATAACATGTCCTAAATACAAAATTTCATCTTTAAAGAAATGCGACTTTTTAAGGTTGATTTTGAAGTTCGATGTGCGTAGGTTGTCCAGTAACTTGTCCAGATTATTCATGTGATCTTCAATATTGTCAGACGCCAACAATATATCGTCAATGTACCTCACTGTCATCTGCTTGACCTCCTCTGTCAAATTGCGATCTAGGGCTCTTATTAGGGCACAACCGGCTGTTTTAACGCCAAAAGACATCCTCGAAAATACGAATGTTTGATTGTTGAACAGGAAGCCTGTCAACAATTGGGATTTTTCATCCAATTCGATGTGGTGAAAACTTGAGGTCAAATCCACACTCGAATAAATGCTTTTTCCTCGGAAACCCTTAAGGACGTCTCTGATTAACGGCGCTTGGTCATATTCTGGAAGAAGTCTATTGTTGAGGGGTCTGGCGTCTAAACATAGCCTTATTGAACCGTTAGGTTTGGCAACGGCCAATATAGCATTGAGAAATGGCGTGGGAGTCTTGCGTATAACTCCAGCCTGTAGCATCCCGCCAATAATCTCGCTTACTTGGTTCTGATATTTTTCAGGTATTGGATACAATCGGCTTTTAAATGGGGACCAATCACTGACTTGCATAGAATATTTAAAATTTAAGATTTTCCCAGGTATTGTATCAAAGACATTACGGTGTTTTCTGAGTATCTGTTCGAGTCTTTCTTTGTCTGCACCCCTTAAATTGACTCCATCTAGGCGTTCTTGTAATTGTTGTTCGAAGTCGTCTGCGTTGCCATCTGCTTCAGCCAACAATGCCCATATCTCAGCTCCTTCTTCTTATTCTTCTTCAAGTTCCACGAGTGCAGTGTTTATGCCATCAGTTCCAAGCTCCAATTCTTCCCTTATCTCCTCACTAATTGCTTCGAGCAGCCAGGTGTTTACCTCTCCCCCTGTAGTCGCTTCATTCATGTTCAACCCCACATTCCTCATTCCTTCTATATTCTTGAAACTCACAGTGTTTTTATGCAAGTCGATGACTGCTTGATATTCACATATGAAATCTGATCCCAGTATTATGTTGAAGTTTAGCTTAGGTAGAATTATGAAACTCTGAGCGAATGTATGCTCCAGAATTTCTAGTTCCAAGTACGCTTGTGTTTTACAAGTCACGGTGCGCTCAGGAATAACGCCACGTACTTTCATTTGAGGGACCGGAATTATAGGTACTGTGTAATTCCGCCCTATCTCTCGCACTAAGGCCTCAGATACTAGACTTATCTGACTACCCGTATCAACTAAACATGTTACCCTTAATCCGCCGATTCTAGCATAAATAACAGGTAATTTCATAATAGTGTCATTGTGAGGTTTAATGATTTCTTCTAGGCAATCCTCTGGTCTCGCGATCCACTCCGTAATATTTGCCACAATCCATCCATCTCCTTCAGCACACTGGTCGCTCGTGAGACTGTCTTCTTGGTCGTTTTTTATAGTTTTTTTTTTATCCTGGCGACCTCCATTTTGATTTTGTCGTCCAGATTCCTGTCTTTCACGCTGCATCTGTAAGCTTTGCGCCCCGTCATCTTCCGTGTAGTTGTCGGGATCCTTACGTATGTTCATCGCGTTTTCCCAGCGATTTCTCTCTCCCCCTCCAGTATTTTGTAGCTCCTCTAAATAACGTTGCGATTCCTCGTATCGTTGGTCTAGATTACGATAGTCATCCTGTAGTCCCGATTTTTCGTGATACCGTTGGTTTCTGCGGTTACCATGGTTCTCGTACCGTCTTTGTTGCCACCTCTGATTATAATTGTTGTCGTAATTGTTGCCTCTATATGGGATCTCCTGTCTCCCATAGAATCGTCCCTGGTTCTGGTATCTCCTCTGCGGATATCCTTCCTCATAATATTTTCTCCTCTGCTGGTCGTCGTACCTCGTTTGGAACCTCCTTTCATTTCCCGTGTCGTTTCTTTGGTTCTGATTATTTCCCATGTCGTTTCTTTGGTTCTGATTATTTCCCGTGTTAGTCGACTGCGATTTAGTGTTTCCGGCCTGAGGTTTTACTATTTCAGTGGTGTTAACCATCTCGTCCCTGTTTACTCTTTTTTCCCTTCCTTGAAATTGATTGTTGGACTCATCTAAATGCCGTAATAATTCTTCCGCTTCGACTGCTGTACTTATATTTGCTGCTGCTAAAAATTGCTGAGCATGTGTAGGGAGTTGCTTGCTAATCGTCATTATGAGATCCTGTTCATTCGGTGGGTGGTCAAGATCGCGCAAATTTAACATCTGACGTGTGAAGTAGTCTGCAAATCTGGTTTGTTGTGAACCGTGGTATTTTCTTGCGTAGAGTTCCAACCTCAAGTTTTGCTGATGGCTCGGCCCCCAAAATTTGTTTAAAAACGCCTGTCGGAAACCCTCCATTGTTTCAAATGTATAGCGGAAGCTTAAGAACCAAATTAATGCTCCGCCGCCAAGATAGCGTTCTACTGTCCTCAATTGTCTCTCCGGACTTAGATTTTGGTCCATAAAGAAATTTTCCAATTCTTTCAGGAACATTTTCGGTGTAACTCCAGTATCAGGTATAAATTTATTCGGGCGGAAATCATTCGCTCTAATAACCTGAATAACTTGAGCTGGTAATTGGTTTGCCTGAGGGGTAGAAGCACGTCCCTCGCATTCTCTAAATAGCTGTGTGTTCACGGTGTCTGGGCTCCGACCTGTCTCCGAATTGTTTGAAGTTATCTCCTTATCTAAGTGTTCATCTTTCTGCCTGTCCACTAATGAGGCAAGTATGGTCCCTCTTTCCATCGATTTCAACTCTCTCTTTATCAGACGATCATTGTGTTCTTGTAACTTAGCTTTCATGTTCTCTTCAATGTCGCGGATTCGATTGCAGTTATCGCCTAATTGTTTTATCATAATCAACTTCTCGTCCTTCGCCTCTGCCGTCATCCGATTCCAGTCCTTCCTAATGCTGTCCTTCGCCTTTTCCAGCTCCTTATCTAGGCCCTTATCTACATTTGCTTGGTTAGTTTCAATTGTAGTCAACCTTGCTATTACAGTGTTATTGTTAGACTCCATTGTTGTTAATTTCGCTAGTATCCCGTTATTGTTCGACTCCATCGTTTCCCTTAGTTCTAGTTGCTCGGTTTCAATTTCTTTCCACCTACTTCCTGATACAAGTTCTAGTTTACTCATCTCCTGGACCAATCCGCTAATACCTCCGTCAATAGTATCGATTTGTGTCTGGACTAACTGTGCCCCTTCTTCGATTTTAATAAATTTCTCTTCTGAATGATTTTGCGCCCGCTTTATCTCTGCTGTATTCATTGAACATGCATTTTCAATTTGTGCGAGTTTACCCATCACGACTTCATCTAGATTATCAAGTTTTAAGCTGAAAGTATCCTCAATCTTTTTGATTTCGGCTAGTTGTTTCTTATTATTATTCTCCACGTCACTGGCTAATAAAATTAATTGCTGTTTTGTGTAATCTTTTATCTCGGTTGAAAGTGCTACAAGACCGTCGGTATTCTGTTTGGTTATTGTGTTCAAACGCCCCTCTAACTCGTTAGACTGTTTTTCACTTTGAATTTCGAGTTGCGTGTGTAATTGTTCCTTGAGTTCATTCGATTGTTTTTCACTTTGAATTTGCATGTCGTTAGACTGTTTTTCGCTAGCCTGCGCTATCTCATTTGTCATTTCAACCCTAAGTTCAGTTAATTTTTGTTGAGTGCGTTTCGCTGCCTCCTCAACCACTTCACGTATTTCTGCGAGAGTCGCCATATCTTCACACAATATAATATCACACTTTAGAAATAAAGGACAATGACAAGACCATCACCAAATTGGCACATATGCACGCACATAATTATCCCCAATTTAACCCTTTGATTACTCAATTCATTTACATTTACCCTGTGACTGTTCCGGTCACAATGTTCCCAAACCCTTATTTGGTTGACTGCAAGAGAAGTCAGGTTAGGGTAATTTGTTCATACCATTTCTTTTCTTGTTCATCATCATCATTTAGGTTGTAGAATTTCATTTTATTTAGTGTATATATATCTTGTGTATCTCGGGGACTCAGTCAGGAATATTTCATTTAATTTGTATGGGAGATGTCAGTATACAAGACAGCGGATTGTGTAGGTAAGCTACAAGATGTTGCAACAGCAGGAAACTCTAGGCCAAATTTAGATTGGGCCGAGAATAACTTCCCTTGTCTTGAAGAAAGCTTTGTGTAAATTGTGTAAGGTTCTGACGTCAGAGAAGAGTTTCGCGCCACGAGTTGTAAGAAATATACATGGGTTCGAGATTATTGGTGTATTTTGTATGGGTTGGAGGGTATCATGACCCTGGCGGAGAAAGACGAAAACATGTGTTTACAGGATGAGCGAGGGGTTTTTCGTCAAGCGAGGCTTCACTTCTATTGTAGCGTCTGATTGGAAAGGTCGCGTTCTCGTAATTTGGCGTAGGCCTATTTGGAGAAACAGTTTTGTTGAAAGCATGGCTTGTGAATGTACTCGAAACGGCTACATATCACAACGATGTTATCTCTGTTAGCACAATTCAAGTTGGGTACGGAAGCACATTCATTTCTCTCGCAGAGATGTGGCTATGTAAACCAGTAAACATCTCTAACCTCAAACCACGTGTGGAAAATCTTAGAAATGCTGGGGAGAACTGATCTATCGAGCATGTCTCGTAGATTATCTGCTAGATCGTCGATGAGTGAGTAACAAACATCTTTATATTCCAACATTCATTTTGGGTCACATGTTTTCGTCATTGCCGAGGAGAGAAGATAGTAAACCATAGTCTGTTCGACGAGAGTCCCCGCCATATGTTTAAAGTTGATATTAATACACATATTTTGAAGGTTATAATTAGTTTTCTTTATAGGGAATTACACCTAATAGTTGAACGCCCAAATGATACCAGTTAGGTTGACCAAATGTGTGTCCAACACTCCACGACCCTGCCATTTCAATTGTGTGGTATATGATGAAGTACTTCCGATCAAAAATAGGAGGATGATTTTGGGAAGTTTTAAATCAGTCGCCCAAGAAGGGCTGGTAAAAAGTTACAACCCTAAGCAACACATCCCTGAGTATATCAATTATTTTTATTAATTCTGTCTTTAAAACCCCTTTGATTCAGTACCAAATTTCTAGCCTTATATCTGACTAATATAACTAATTGACCAACATATTAATTAGCTCTTAAGGTATAACCTTCCTGTCATTCAAATTTTTGGAGTTTGGATTGCTAACAAAAGTATTATTTTAAATGGTTGGGCGCCTGGAACATAAGCTCTAGTATCTACTTATCAAATCTCAATTCAACTACTATGTTCCAAATTTAATTCTATTACAACTCCAAGATTTTACATAACAAATTTCTAGCGGTAACACATCGCTTATCTAAGTAAATAAAATATCACATCCGGTGATCTATTTATACGTACGACGTGTTTCACTGGTCTAGCCATTCCATATTGCTTTTCCCAGCTTCCACACTTTGCACCAATGTACGCATACACAAAAAATTGGCTTACGTGTCGGAGTCATAGAATCCTTACTGTCACCTTGTGATACATAAAGAAACCAATTTGACCCACGTTGGGCGCCATAGAAATCTTATGTGCCCTTTGGAAGAGATGACATTACACGAGAAAACTGCGGGGTCATGATCGGTCACTAATTGGTTTATAGAACATGCCTCTCATAAAGTTTCCAGGGTCCATAAGGTTCTAATGTTATGAATAATTAAAATGACAGGTTAAAACAAAATACAATTTAATACTGAATCAGCCATAGAACAAATATATCCTCCCTTGCGTGTGCTGATAACCCTACCTTCTGTTATGAGTAACAGCTGGGAGTTCATCAACCCACTTAGCGAGTATGAGGACTGGCGATCTGCCAACGTCAGCTGAGAGACGGAAGCTCCATTTGCCCGTGTTGACAAAATTGCCACTCACCACAACAGCTAATAAAAATGAATAACTGATCTGCATGTCAGTTTAAATAGAATTATCTAAACACTTGGCTTAGACAGCCTTAAAACCACGTGATCTAACACATCACGATACAAAATTTTACAAAATGATCAAACAAAATAAAAATACCTGAAATAAAATACAATATTATGTGCCGCGCTATACGTTTTTCGAACTACACTTTGATTAGTTGAGTATTTAGACCGGAATTCACTTCCATGCGCTACATACGACTGGGCCGTGAACTCCTGTCTGTGGGAAAATTAATCACGTCACTACTGGAAAGTATTAGAAAGGTAAAACAAATTAATATCTATGCCGGCATGCACTAACCCTTTTATAAAATAAACACATAGTATCACGAATTGATATTTACAGATTACAAGCGGCCTGTGAGCAGGTCTTATGCCATTTACTCAAATCAGAGCGCTACGTGACAAGGCAAAACAGAAAGAACCGCCGAATGCGTCCCGATAATTACATTAAATTCACACGGCCGACGCCGGTCACACAACAAGAATGCTTACAGCAATAAATGACATGAAATGCAATGCCAAATGGACAAGCACAAAAACACTCCGATTAATACGACGAAAAATCTTTAGACAAAGCGGCGTGGGCATCTAATCCCTTAATTCAATAAAAGTATTTACGCATCGTTAAGCAAGACATTTATACAATTTATGGGCCTAATATCTCAGCACAATGCCGGATGCATAATGAATATTCCAATTCTGGGTCCAAGGTCAAACAAGCGCTGAATCGGTGCCATGTGTGTGCATAATAATATTATTCAAGCCCAAAGCCTGAATCCTCGTAGAAGTCTCGCAGCTCCTGTAATCGCGACATAATAAATTCATCGTTCTTAAAAACACAAAATCCCTACCTGGGATATCAAGATTCAATCTCAGCAAATACGCCCCATAGGTCACGTACCCTGAAAAGTATTAGCAACGGCACTGGATATCACGTCCCCGCCAGCTCTCATGTAGAATCACACCGTAGCACACACACATAATATAGCTTGTCAAAAAGACCCAACTGGTACCACAGATCAGAACTGAAGCAATAAAACATCAAATACGGTGAGGTAGAAATTCCTCCCGTGCAACTACTGTTGCTTAAATTACAAAGTACAAAATCACTGCGTTTGCATAACGATCGTAAATATCAGAATTCCCAAACCAGACCTGACATTAATATTATCAAGTCCCACTTGTCACCGCTTATCTAACGTTTCCGTGATAATTAACCTCATAAGTACTAGGCTTTTCAAGTACACAACAACTTGAAGAACTTGTACTCTAATCATAACAGATCAACATCAGCAAATGCCAATAGAATATTAAATGCAAAAAGAATCAGCAAAATTGTCACGTATCGCTATTTAAAATATCATGCCGGCAGAATCTACATATTCGCACACAAAACAAAGTTATTTACAAAATATACAATTTTCCAGTTATACGCGATTTTTTTTACCCATCAAAAGGATTTAATTCAAATTTTTACTCAACACATCTGCGTCTAGTCCGATGCCATGGAATTGACCTCGTCATCATCCAGTATTATGGACCTAGCCTTCCATAATTTCAACTCTTGAAGTCGTTGCTGATGATACCATGTTCCTTCTGCCGTCGGTCGTCATCTTGGCGCTGAATGAAAGTGTAATGGTTAATATCAAAAATATAACTGCTTATTTGTGCTACTAAATTCACACAAGAGTCCTATCGCAGTATCGCTGACTTGCCCTGACTTTGTGGTGTAAGAACCACTTAAGTACTCACTAAAATCAATATGTTGCTCGACACACAACTTACTAAGTTTTAGTCACTAGCACAAGTAAAAAGTAATCGCTATACAGCCCGGCCTGGCTTCGCCGTCCGCTTCACAAAATCAAGTGTCTTTTCCGTGTTGCTCGGCTCCCAGTATTCATTCAATCACTCAAATCTTTAGGAGGGGGATATCCGCTCCTCAATAAATCGATAAAATTGTCCTATCACGTTTGAACACATATCAAAAGTCTTGTAAAAATTCGCACATTACAGCCATACTATTGCGGAGAATATTGCATCGTAGGATCTATTAATTCACTGTCGCGTGGGTACTTTTAGATTCGGGCCACCCTAAGCATTCGCCTTTCATTGGTCACAAGTTCAAATCCTTTTAAGCATTATGTTCGTGGTCACACCTATTTGTGACGTCAATCAGCGCGAAGATCCATTGCGCATTCAACCTTGGCTGTCTTATACAAGGAAACTTCTGTATTGTGCCTTCAAGCTTATGACGACTTAGTTCAGTTTCATTGTTCGCAAGATGCGAGCCAAAAATAGATTGTGCAGACTTCACGTCTCCAGTATTGTGACATCGCTCGGCTCTCAGAGCATCACGGCCTCCCTCAGGCTAACCAGAACTTCCTTCAAATAACATAAATCTATGCCCAATGAAAAGAATAATATGAACACTGAAATATTAGCATAGGATTTTAGGGTTCAATATATCCGGTGCAGAAGTGATCAAGGTTAGTAGTTACAATTGATAATGCCCCCCCCCCCCCTCCCGCCAGAAGATGAAATAAGGTATGAAAATGATATATTATCAAAGTGAAAGTAAAAAGAAAAAAAGAGTGATACATGGTACAGAATTAATCTGAAATTTCACTACAGTATATGTCGTTTTATAAAAGGGCATAGCGGGTGGGTTACAGACAGCGTAGGAGAAATCATCTATTAGGACATCACTTCCATAATTATTATTCATCATTACACAAGGTATTTAGGCTAAGTTAAGTATTCTACTTGGTTCATCACTCCTGAAGTGTTACCTCTATTACGTATGTCGTTTTGCCTTGAACATTTTTGGTTGAAGGCAGGCTATTATTTTATTTTAGAATATGCACTGAAAATTTGATGTAATCAGCGTAACCGCAGCCTTCGTAAAGAGGTTTACGCAGGCCAGCGCGTATCCCATTTTTGAACAGCTGACTGCGGTTGACTGTAGCGTTGAGGGTCTGCACCACTAGCGCTGGCCAACAGCGGGGCGCACTTGAACTCGGTCAGTGATAACACTATGTATTGTATTCATGATAATGCTATTATTATGATCATTTAGAAATGAGTGGAAGTGTAGAGGACGTACCCATTCGCGACAACGCTGCCTCAGTTCAATTCCCTCTCATACATTCCGCTCTCGCAATTTAAATATCTCAGCTCTCCACAGAAAATTGTTTTGTGTTGGTATCTTATAATTATAATTTTCAAGATATTACTCCGTCGATAAAGCTTGCCTTTCAAGGCCTGTACTTAACTCGTCAATTTCTCAGTGAATTCATTGAATTTTCTACAAGTGGCTTTTAATGTGCCGGTTGATGAGAGGTCAGGAGACTATTCTACCAACCATCTCGCGTTGTGCGGCTAGCATTTTTTGGCAGTTGGTCCAGGTTCAATTTCCAGCTCTGCCAAGAAATTTTAATTTTGGTCTGAGGGATGGAACAAGGCACACTCAGCCTCATGAGGCAAAACTGAGAAAAGGAGGGTTCGATTCCTATCTTAGCCATCTTGGAAGTGGTTTTCACGCTTCTACTCCTGGCAAATGCCGGGAAGGTTCCTAAATTAAGGCCATGGCCACCTCGTTCCCAATCCTCATCTGAATAATAAATGCACACACTAATCCAGCCATCACAATAACACAGGTTATCAGACAAATTCCACATGCCCGAGTACACAGATCTACATGACCATGATGTCACAAAGCCCCAAAATCAACCAACTGCTGCTTTCTACCATTCCAAGACGAAATCTTCGAGTTGCCATTAGTCTAATGCCCCTAAAATCCACGACTAGTTCGAATGGTTTTAAGCCTAAGCATTGGATCAACCATCTTCTTGCATCTCAATAGGGATTTGCCAACAGGCTTTCAACAGCTTGTCTCAATTCTGCCTTCATATATGTAGGCCTATTGGCAACTCCAGCTATCTGATATGACATCTAGCGGTAAAAATTAGAAACTTACCAAGTAGGGTACATTTGTCACGTGGTGACTGTTTGTATATGGTTTCTTGTATTCGTAAGCAGACCGAGGTAATTTCTTCGTGTCTTTATACATAAGTAATAAGTTTTACTCGTTGATGGAGTGTAAAATGAGTAAAAGCAACGTATATTGCTCAGTTTACGGCTGTAAGTCGATGCATAAAAGAGGGCTGCGGATATAAGTTTTCATCACTTTCCAAAAGATGTAAATAGCAATAGCCAAAAGGTGACGATACCAAATAAATACGGGCAATAGGAGCAGGTTGGACCACTCACCACTACACTCACTGACGACAGGACGGGTTGTTCACTGTTTACGCCGAGCCAAGCCGTACCAAGACAGCTAGGCCTACACCAGCCGACTACAGCCAAGCTTCATCAGTCAGGTATCCTTCCCCCTCCCTAGTTCATTTCCAATTACCCTACCAATCGCCATCACCTCGCTCTGCGATATCCGAGCCATTCCAAACGAGTCATATAGGCCTAATTTGACTTCGCAGGGTAAATATCTACTCTGCGAGAACCTGCTACCAGTCCGATATTCTACACCAAACCCACCAGCTATCCATCTAAATCAAGCAATTCCTGTGTCCCCCGAGCTTTAATACAAGTTAAACTCATCCCTTCGCCCTACCAAGCAGCAAATAATTTCTACAGTCTATGATACAGTGAGCAAACTCAAATATAGCTTTTAAAGTAACAGCGCCATGACTCGAACTGCTCAAAAACAGATACCAGCAGACAACCGATGCTTGATAATATGCAATTGACACATAAAATACAGTGGAACACACAAATTAGATCACGTGTATCGCACAGTTATACATATATACAATCAAAAATAACACTGTCATTATTTTAGGGACCACATTTACTGATTATAACCGAAAAATAATAAGTGTTCCATATCAAACGCGTGTTATTGAGTATTTTTACCCTACTTATCCAGACCTACCGCAGCGCCCCAAGTGTTAGTTTGAGTTGCCAATACATGCAAGAAATGAGTACGGTACTTATCAAAAATAATAAGCTAATATGTACCCTACTATTATATTTCTCTCCTACTCCTAAATCCTTCTCTGAACACTCATCTTAAAACAGAATGGTCTGCATTTTTGGACTAATTATAAAATATAGCCTATAAGAAGAAATGAACATGCTCATCTTTAGCTCCCTGGCGAAAATAATTGAGTAAGTATTAATGTTTCTGTTCTTATGCATTTTATATGATGCTTTAAAAATCAATCTAGAAGAGATAATTTAAGTTAACTTCACTACCATGATACTGCTTAAGAGTTACTGTCGAGGACTGATGACCAAGATGTCCCTAACTTGAGCAAGGACTGCTTCACAACTTCATGTAAAACGTATTTTCGTAAAAGAGCCTTTACTTACTTTGGATCATTTGCGATACGTGTTACATGGATGTGTGTGCTGACTTTTTGGTGTTAAATGATGTAAGTTGGCAACACCAAATGTGGCGGCCATGTTGGTTTTCTAGTAACTTATTTAAGGTGTCCTGGACTATATGTAGACATATTGAGGTAAAACTTGAACATCATACCGTAAGTGAGAATACAAGTTTGGAGAGGAATGGGTGATGTCACACGGTTGCGAGTAACATTTTTCAGGAATCAGTGAACGTGAAGAACCTTGTATTCAGACACCACAACTTCAGATAATATTCCCTGCTCTTCAAGACAAGGGTTCCCCTGATCTAATCACTCCTTCTTTGTTTACACTGTGAGTGGGAATATACGCCTCGTAATTGTGATCAACAAACACACGGGACAGAACAAGTTCGTTAGCTTACTGAGCACTATTAACTTCGACTGAAAGTCTACATTTCAACCTGTAGGCGAGATGTTTGACTGCACCGGGATTCAATCCATCTATCTTGGGCACAGCAGACGAGAACGTAATCGCTGAGCCACGCAGCCAGTCATTAAGCTAAGAACAAAACTCCATCCAACTTTGCTTCTTGCGGTGCCTTAAAAGCCGACGTACGTGGACGGAAGTTCGTTCAAAAAGTAGATAGAGTATCTGTCGTACGATGATTGTTCTCGGTATGCTGTAGTTGAAGAGCCGTGGGTCGGAGCGCTAACGCTCGGGAACATTCTTGGTTCCACCAAACTATAGGCCGAACCAGAATGGCCGTCCGTTTTTTTTTTTCAACGGTATCGACACATGAGCAGTATGGAGAGTTTCCCCAAAGTCATAGATTGGAGCCGGTCTATATCACGGTGCCTTCCTTCGACAAACAGAATGAAGAGACCGTGATCAGTTCATTTATTTTTGGATGGTGGTCGAATTGGGACACGCGACTGAGTTGCCGTGTTGTCTGGTAATGCTGGTGTGGATGGAAGTGTACTAAGACGCTCCTGACAGGCAAAGTAGAGTGTAGTGTCAGTAGAAGCACTGGATATATCTGACATTTGAGAGCCAGGTATTATGTTCGTCCTGTTGAGGCAAGCTAGTTCTTTTGACTGTTGGTATTCTGTATCACTATCACGGTCTAATCGCGTCTTAGCGTAAGCGACGTTATGAGACAATTGGGAGATAGAGATGCCTGGTCCTGTACAGTAGAGTTGGTGATATCACTAAGCTGGTGTTGCCCATTAGGCTACTGTGGTGATAGATGTTCAAGGGCACAATACCTGTTCCCATGAATGATCTCCCCTAACCCCTGGGGGTCACCCATAATGCGAGGAATCTGTCCTATGCACTTTGTTTGGCGAACAAACACACAACATTGAAATAAAAAAATCTCCACCACGAATGTTCAAATGAAGTCACTTAGCAGTTCGATAGATGGCGGGCTGTACAGCAAGCAGGTGTACGACCAATCCATGTGACTGCGAAGCCGCAACTGATCTTACCGTAAACTTGGTTTAGCTCACAATGGTGCAGGATTATTTTGAATATACAATTGTAGCAGTATTTTGGCAACAATATGTATGAAAATTCATATAACAGTTGAAAATAATATTCCTCGCAGCCATACTAGGAGTACATAAGGGATATTAAAAGTACTCATTCACGTTGCTTTACAAATGTACCTTGCTATATTTTCAATGCATTTTGCGTTTCTAATCCTAACAGAGTTGAATTATTTGACTGGATTTTTCTATATTTATTGTTTTTTGAGTACTAAGGCGTTATAAAATTGAGCGTTATATTGTGCATTTTGCAATGGAAAATATAATTAAAACAAAGTTTTCTAATGGATCAGCTGGAGTGACATCTACCAGCAACTAGTTGAACTATAGTGTGCGGTACCTATCCACTGCATGCGAGCTGCGCTCTATACCGGCCAGTTAGTGAACCCATGCCAACGGTGTTATTGAAAATGGCCTCTTGTGCCAATAGATCGCACTGCCAAGCATAGGCGCGATTAAAAATTAGGTGTGCAGTAGGTATATTAAATGTTTTTCTCCCAGTGATAAGTTTAGACCAACGAAGTTTCAATTATTGTTAGTAGTCGGTGACTGAATTCCAACGTTGTTTGGAGTGTTTGCTGATGAAATTGCAAAATACTGGGCCCCCGAAAACCACATTTTAAGGCCCTAAAACCAACAGTTTTTGAGATATTCCCAGAAAACTAATTTCACTTAATAAATTAATGAAAGAATGCATGGCGGTAGGCCTAACCATGGCAACTGAATCTCAGGGGTCCATCTATTTCTGTAAGACGCAATGCAATTCCATTTATTACATTACTGTGAAGGTTTGCAAACGGCTATAAGGTTATAATGGATCCAAATTAAGCTGAAATATTCATTAATACATACAATGCGCTTAAGGGGTCAAGGGGTACTCTAGAATTTTTTCACGCGATTTACACGTGCGGGTGTGGTGCGGAAGGTCCATTATATCCCTTCTCTATTATATAAAAATGAATGTTTGTCTGATTTTTCGGCTTTTCTACGAAAATTTGACATATTTGCCCGTTTCAGACTGTTTTGTGACGGATGCACGCAAAAATATATTTTTGTCTGTCTGTCTGTCTGTGGACAATTTTTTGTGTCCTTATAACTCGAGAACGGCTGGGTGGATTAACGTAAAATTTGATACAGATATCCATCAGAGGCACGACACTAATCATTGATGTAACTCTTCTCCGTACCTCTCATAACAGGGGGGTCTACCCCCTTAAAATACATGCTGAAATAAGCGTGAGACAAAGCTCATTTTCAGCCCCTCAATGTGAGAAACGAAACTCGGGGGCCCTAAAAGGACCCCGAAAACCGCATTTTAAGGCCCTAAAACCAACAGTTTTTGAGATATTCCCAGAAAACTAATTTCACTTAATAAATTAATGAAGGAATGCATGCCGGTAACAATGGCAACAGAATCTCAGAGGTCCATCTATCTCTGTAAGACGCAATACAATTCCATTTATTACATTACTGTGAAGGTTTGCAAACGGCAATAAGGTTATAACGGATCCAAATTAAGCTGACATATTCATCAATACATATAATGCACTTAAGGGGCAAGGGGTAATCTAGAATTTTTAACGCGATTTACACGTGCGGGTATGGTCCGGAAGGTCTATTATATCCCTATCCCTATTTTGTTATATTATTATTATTATTAGTATTATTCTTTTAATTATTATCATTATTATGGCGTACAACGAAGAGACAAGCTCATTTTCAAACCCTTGGGGACAGAAACTAAACTCGGGGCCCCTTAAGAGCCGTAAAGGGTCCCCGAAAACTATATTTTAAGGCTCTAAACCCAACAGTTTCTTAGATATTCCCAGAAAACTAATTTCATTTAATAAACTAAAGAAGGAATGCAAGCCACTAACCATGACAACAGTATCTCAAGAGTTGGCATCCAACTTTCCATCTATTTCTGGAATAAGTAATACCACTTCATTTATTACATTTCTGTGAAAGGTTGCAAATGGAGTACCCTAGTTTTTTTTCACACGACTTACACGTGCGATATGTCGTACAGAAGGTCTATTATATCTCCAAACATCAACATTATTTTTAAAAATTTCTGAATAGAAATAGTAGACTGTTTTTTGCTGATTTTAGGAATTTGGGCCATTGGAGGCTAAAAACACTGAATTTTCATGCACCACAAGCCTTTATAATTTATAAAAGGGGTCTTCCTGTAGTTGGGCACTTGACACAACGGTTAGGGTCAGTTCGTATGTGACGTGTATTGCGATTCTTCTACGAAGTTTTCAATTTTATTTTCACGCCAGGAAGAACACGTTAGGTAAATTTAGTTTGAGAGCACATTTTAACTAATAATTTTTCCTTGCCAACAAACAGGTTCCAAGTCCCTAAACATTGCAACAGTAGCTCAATTGATAACATCTGGTTATTAATACCGAAGACCGTTCGAAGAATGGGTACTTCTGCTAGTAAATAATATATATGAAATCGTTTAGTCTAAATCATTATTTGCTAACACGTTCCATGAAACTCATTTGATATCGGACGATGTTCGTTTGCACGTTTGGCTGCGTGGTAAAGCGTTGGCCTATCACTCTTATGGCTAAAGTTCAAACCCCATCAGAGTTAGGTTTTAATTTGCTTGACATTTTTTTTATTTGTTGTTTTTGTAATGACTCAGACGTTTTAAAATTAAGCGTTATATTCTGCATATTACGATAGAAAATAAATATTTAATTAAAACAAAATTCGCCAACTGATTTGCACGAGACATCTAGCAGCAAAAAAAGTGAATTATCATGGCCAACTGGCGGCGAACTGCACGCCGGCCTACAGATTAACTTACAGATTTTATTGAAAAGTTTCTTTTTATGGCCGCTAGAATGCACTCGCCCTGTTATCTTGTTCGATACTTCTTCACTAAATGTCACGACTGGTCTACGTGGGACTCCATTGATGAGCATACCATTGGCATTCTATGCGCATCGAATTTGAAGAATGACAAGATGATACTACGATACATTTTTACTTTTTATTTTAAAGGGTTTGTAACAGCCTATTGTGCGTTATTTGAAAATGTTATTTGAAGAAAAGAACAAAACGATTTCACATAGTACCTGAACTCTAGCAGTTGGTGCTAGTTCAGGATATTAATTAATACTTTTATTGCAGCCAAATAGCAATCGAAAATATCCACATAGTTGGTATACACACGTCTCTGTAGGGTCATGGAAAGATTTGTTAATTCAATTAGGGGTGTGAAAGCCATGCACAGCCAGACGTGTAAACGTATGCCTCAACTCAAAGTTGAATGTTGCCCTCGTCCGGTCGATTATGTAAAAATAATAATAATAATAATAATAATGTTATTGGTTTTACGTCCCTTTTAATTACTGTGGCTTTTAGAAACGCTTGGGTGCAGGAATTTTGCCCCGAAGGGGATCTTTAACGTGCCAGTAAATCTACTGACACGGCTCCCGCGGATTTGTGCTCCCTCAAATGCCAGCTGACTGCGCCAGGATTCGAACCTGCAACCTAGGGCCCAGCAAGCGAGAACTTACCGCTGAGCCACGCAGCCAGTCCGGTCGATTATGTCTCTAGATCCATAACATTCTTGAGATACTTCTTATCTTTCTTTCTTCAATGATGGTAGCAGTTTGTTCAAGGTTGTGGTGTTTGGTAGAGGTAAATAGTTTCTAAAGTCTTCAACCAAGAAATGATTCTATTATAGCCTACTCTTTGATATAAAAAAGTGACAGTCAGTCTGAAAGACTAGACTTTGTATCATTTTAAATGCTAGAAAGGCTGGAGGCTTCTCGCTTCGCTCGAAGCCAAAGACTCTTAACATGTTAGAAAATTATCTGCATAATACTTATCTTGCTTTATAATACTTTACCTTGTTTCAAATTACTCGCGAACGACAAGTGCAAACCAAGGGCAAAGCAAATCAAGCGCGCGGAGGGAGATGGCTGGATGACTTGTCCCTTCCATCGAGTCTATAAACACTTATAGTGGGCGATGTATTGAAGATAGACATATACTCTCGGGGACTTTTTTGTAGAACAATTCATGCTGACCAATTTTTACGCTCATAGTATATTGATATGTTTAATGGTTTGCCCAACGTAAGCTTAAGAAGCACACGGACGCCAAGTTTGTTTTCGACTTTTTCACTGAAATCGTTACTGCTTCGCTTCCTTTGATCATACATAAATTATTTTCTACAAAATCTTTCCTCGAGATATCCTTTACAGAATGGTGAAATCCGCATCAAAATCCGTCCAGTGGTTCTCGAGAGTACCCGTGACATCCAATAATCGGGGATAGAGATTGTCGGGGTACACATGCACCAAGCGGTACTATGACGTCACACACCTCAGTGCATCAGGGTACATTTCGTCCTGTCGCCGTAACGTAACGCCGGACCCCAGCGTAACGACGAAGTCGACAAGATCATTTAAAATGATAAAACGAGTTATAACTATACTCATACATTTAGGAGAAAGTAGGCTATATGTTCTTTACTGAACATCTTGTTTTATACTTTTTCGACACGGTGTCCAGTCATGATAACTAGAATACTATCAGGTAGGACGATATCGCACTTCCTGTTTCAGTCGCCAGGCGGCTCCCTTAACGCTGACGGCATTTCGCGGACAAGACATTGTCGCCTGAAGTAGAAACCGTGTTTTGTAATATAGTTGTATGATCCATTTCGATGTGAAATAATGCGCTTTTAAAAATGGGCAGCCACCGTAACTGTGCTGTTTCTGAGTGCAACACAATGGCCGTAGAAACTCTGAAGTGATTAACCACTCTTTTCCTAACGATAAGGAAGTTCGAAAGCTGTGGATTTTAAGATGCAGACGAAAGGATAGCGTCAATGCTAGAACTGCCCGAGTTGGTTCTGCACATTTTTAGCCTATTTTCATTTTATGAAAAAAATAGGCTTATGAGATCACCCTTTGTCCGCGTGTGTGTATGTATGTATGTATGTATGTATGTATGTATGTATGTATGTATGTATGTATGTGTGTGTCCCCCTAATAACTTCTAAATGGCTGGAGCGATTTCAATTAAACTCGGTAAGATAATAGTACTATTTCGGTCGACCCTGACCGTGCGCTCCACATTTTATAACGTCTCACCAATCCAACATGGCGGCCGTGCGAAATATTTCACCGGCATTCCATATCTCCGAAATCTTACCGACATCACCCTGAAATTTTGTACGGTGATAAAGGGCACTACTAGAAATTCACCCATGGGACTTTCAAAAACCTGTTAACTACAAAACCAACATGGCGGCCAAGCGAATTTGAAACTTTTAAATAGACTTTTCTCGCGATTTAACCATGCAATCGCAATGAAACTTGATACAGCAAATGTTTATACACATTGCAATGCACTGGCATCTAATTTTGTTCAATTGCCTACATAACCTCAAGATGGCAGCTGTGCGAAATATTTCACCGACATTCTATATCTCCGAAATTACTGTATTACTGATATCACCCTGACATTTTGTAGGGTGATAAAAGGTACTACTAGAAGTTCAGCAATGAGACTTTCAAAGCTCTGTAACATACAAAACGAACATGGCGGCCAAGCGAAGGTGAAACATTTTAATAGACTTTTCTCGCGATTTAACAATCTGAGCGCAGTGAAATGTGGTACAGTAAATGATTATACCCATTGTAATGCACTGGCATCTAATTTAGTTCAATTGTTCAAATAACTTCAAGATGGCGGCTGTGCGCAATTTTAAAATTAAGTTTTAAGTTTTTATTTCTCGTGCATTAATGATGCGATCGAAGTGAACGTTTGAACAAGTAACCTACGCAAAAATCGTCATCTAATAGTACATAACTGTATGGCCTACATACAGGGTGTCGCAAAATTCAGTCGAGAAACTGAAACCAGAGGTTCCGGCCCTTATCTGAAGCAACTTGAGATAGGGCACTTATGGCCGGAAACGAACTGTTAAAAATCTGAGCGACGTTAAACTTTTAACGAGGCAAAGCCGTAACACTACGTCGAGAAAGTGCGACTTTTTCTAAGGTTTCCGTTACAAAACAGCGCGGAAGAATGCCGCCACTTCCCGTCTGGTGAATTAGCTCAGTGGTATCGTGCACGGCAAAAAAATGGAAAATTATAAGAAAAATCTTGCGTTGGCTCTGAATCGAACCACTACCAAATGACTCGTTTCAAGGAACACGCTGTGCCGCGCACAATACAATACCTCTCAGCTAGTTCGTAAGATGGGTAATGGCGGCATTCCTCCGCGGCTGGCACGGAACGGAAACATTAGAAAAAGTCGCACTTTCTCGGCGCGGTGTTGCCGATTTGCCTCGTTAAAAGTTTAATCGCACAGATTTTTAACGGTTCGTTTCCGGCCATAAGTGTCCTGTCTCAAGTTGCTTCAGATAAGGGCCGAAACCTCTGGTTTCAGTTCGTCGACTGAATTTTGCGACACCATGTATATACAAGTCCAAAATGGCGACCAACCGAAATATTTAGACGGTTCTCAATATCTACTAATGTATTTCAGCAATCAAACTGAAATGTTGTATGTTGATAGAGGCTATTAACCTAAGTAGGATATATGAAAATAGGCTGTATAGTTCTTCACGGAACTACTTGTTTACCATAGGACTGCAATCGGGACCTCAAAAATGAATTATTGGGATTGCCTCTGAAGACGAAATTACGCGATGGTGCGGTTCCTTTGCAGAATATACCTAACTGGCATCAGGCCGGACGAAAGGGATGGGCAAGCGGCGCTGTAGCCCCGGGCCCGGATTTGCTGAAGGGCCCTCGGCGGTGAAAGGACTTGGAATGGACAACTTAATTTAATGTCAAAACTATTATGAAATGTTCTGATGACACTCTTTGATGTAAACACAGGCAGTGTTTTTCGTTTTCCGGGGAAATGGTTATGTTTGCCAGATAACGTGTTCGAGTTCAAAGAAAAATCTCCTCGCTCTTCTGCCCCATAAGACTTCAATCATCATTAGCATCCGTGGAATTTAGCTTGCCCAGCTGATTAATTTACTTTGTTTTTAGTTATTCAGCCACTCTCATTTATTTTCGTCCCTCATTGGTTGTTCTTTTACTTTACGATATGAGGGGGGGGGGGGGGGGTGCTAAGATCACTCTGGTGTTTACCTGACCGTTATCTCTTAAAATGCTACTGTAATGTTGTTTGTAGCTCCCATAGGCTTAAAAGAATACTGGCCGGACGTGGCTGTAATTATGAAGGGATACCATTAAAATATTCGACATCGTAGGCTATGCCAGTAGAATGTCACATACCATTGGAAGGTTGTATCAACTATGCATCTCTTAGAAAGAACAGTTTCTTACACCCCTCCTAACTCACGTAAGCTCTTCGTCCAAACTGTCATTTTTCCAATAATTGATTATGGCTCTGCTGTATCCAATGATTTACCAGAATCACAGAATATCAAATTGCAAGGAGTCCCGAAAGCATGTGTTCGGTACACTCTGGATGTAAGGCGAGATGAATATATCACACCTTTCTACGTGCAGCTAAAATGGCTGAAACTCCACGAGCGCAGGCAGCTATCAGTTGCCATTCTGACACATAACATATTACATATCAAGACCCCGTAATATCTCTACAACGCCTTTACACCTATGCATTCTGTTCATAATCGAGAAAATAGATACACAAAATTATCACTCAAGATTCCTATACATTGAACCATGAAGTTCAATAATTTTTTTGTTTTCACCACCTCACGCCACTTCAACCACTTCAATTTATATAAGTTCGTCAACATTTCAAGCACTGCAGTTCTCAAAAGACGTCTTTCACCCTGCTTCTTGGAGCAGTATACCTCTCATATCCGATTACTGCATTATGCTAAAATACTATTTTTAGTTCAATTATAACATGAGGGCAATAGTTGACAATCTTCTTCTTCTCCTCCTTTATCTGGCACTTCAGCCCGATGTGAGCTTCGGCCTCGCCAATCACAGATTTCCATCGATCTTGATCTTGGACAGCTGTTCTCCAGGGTCGTACGTTCATTGTTTGCAAGTCCACCTCCACTTCATATTTCCATCGATTCCTTGGTCTCCCAGGGCGTCGTCTTCTTTCCATTCTGGCTTTATTTTTGACTCTGAGAGTCGCACATTTTTTCCCGTATTGACTGAATTATATTATGAACAAAGTTCCAAATGGTTCCGCCTCGTCAATACTGTTTATTAAAATGTGATACAATCACCTGTCTTTTAAGTGTTAAAAGACAGGTGATTGTATCACGACATTTTAATAAACTTTGTTCTTAATATTCTGGCTTTATATAAAATCTTTGGTGTTCTTTTAGATGACAACCAACCTGAGTTAATATGTTTTCTTGTATATGATGCTTGTTATTCAGGCTGATACTGTGTCTGTATGCACTCTTTTGTATATAATATTTCCATTATTATTATTAAAGTATTATCACTGTCTTTTTGTTACGATCATTGTTAGACTATAGCTATTTATCTTGTGAATGTAAGTGAAAAGTGAAATCACCCGAGGCCATAATCACAAGATTCACGGTCACGTAAAACTACAATCTTCCTTCTTCCTTGAAAAGTGAAATGTTTTATTTTTATAAGCCCTAATCGTATTGTATGTAGGGCGCTACTGTAAAGGAGCTCTTAAGCTCTAAGTGTAGCCGTGGATATATATAAATCAAATCAAACAAATCTCCCTCAAAAGAGCTGAAATAAATAGGGATTCACCACTCACCTGGCATGCTGCAATTGGTTGCGTGACTCATGCAGGTAAGTTACATTTACGTGTGGACAGCCAAATAGAATTAGCATAATTATTTCGTGACACTTATAAAATAGGAATGTCCAATTATTTATAATATTTAATTTTACATTTCTCAATGAGATACAATTTCTAACTGTCAAAGCTTGTAATGAAAACACTTTTATTCCGGTTCGTTCAACAGAATTTGAATTGAAGAATGAATCTCAGGTTGGTTGGTTGGTTGGTTCCTCAAATTAGGGGCTACGACAACGCGGTCATGTAGCTCCGTGTACTTTGGGTGTGTGTAGAATCTGTCTGATAACCGGTGTTATTTGAGATGGCTGTATTACTATGTTTTATCTGTAATTCAAGTAAGGACTGCAGACGATCAATTTCAAGTAGTTCCTACCTTTGCTACCAAATGCTACCGTCAACGACACCTAGCCGCGAACTTGGCTACTAAATGCCACCGCAACCGGCACCTGGCTGCGAACGTTGAAACTATAGAGCGTTAATCAAATCTAACTTAGAAATTTTGCTTCTCACAATTGTAGATAGTGGAAGGTTCTTTTACATGCCATAGGCTAAATCTATGATATGGGACCGCCGGCTTTAGGCTACTTCCCCTCCAAAGGAAGACATACTGAGGGATTTTTAACACTCTGAAAAAAATCTGACGACTTCGGCCGTGTTTGAACCCGCGATCTTGGGCATAGAAGCTCAGCATGCTACCAACTACACCACCGAAGCCGCGTAATGGATCTCAGGGGAGCTTGTGCTCGCGAGTACTTTTTGGCAACAAATTTCATGTTAGGAGCACCGTGGTGCTCTAAAGTGCTAGTTTGAGAACGCCTGGTCCAAGGAATAGTCTGATTCCCCGAGATTGAAATAAGGGACTATCCCGGGATTTGTATTGAGTGATTGTTATGAAACCCGATGAAAATACCTCATTTCATTGGATTTGGACCTCCCAGCTACAGTAGAGCCATGCAATATACCTTCTCGCTCGGCTATGCTGGTAGGTAGATATTGACGTATTTCTTTCCGCCCCGATTGCGATTTCCGAGCTGGCGATTGCAGTTCACAAACAGTAATGTGCAGGAGGAAATGTGGGAGGCTTGCGTGTCGATACTCACTCCTCCAGATCCTTCAACTCTGACACTTGTTGCCTGTCCATCCTGCTGGCAATTTCCTGTGTTACCCTTCACAGCTCGGTAGCTGGCTACAAATAGCTGGCCTATCGTACAACGACAGTGATACATAGCTGGGCACGCTTAATTAAAAGTCGACCAACGTAGTCGAACGAGTGAAGGAACGAACCTCGCACGGTCCATGATAGAATGTTCCAACCCCCAAGCTGACATTGGTCATCCTGAAGGAATCCATGTAAAGTTCTCCTCAGTCCGTCAACATGTAATAGGGAAGCCTAATAGAGCGGCTGAAGTGAATACTGTATATTAAACCTAAAAACCCGAAATAAAATAAACATTTAACAATGTGCACACTTCTCTACTTAAAAAAGCATTTTGCATACATATTAAGAGGTTATAGTAGAGTTAGGCGGCAGCATGCCGGCCCTCACCGCTGGGTCTGATGTTCAAATCCCGGTCTCTCCATGTGAGATTTGTGCTGGACAAAGCGGAGGCAGACGGGTTTTTCTCCGGGTACTCCGGTTTTCCCTGTAACAATTTCATTCCAGCAACACTCTCCACTATCATTTCATTTCATCTGCCATTCATATAATCATTGCCCCAGGAGAATGCGACAGGCTTCGGCAGCCGGCACAGTTCATATCCTCGCCACTAGATGGGGTCTTCATTCATTCCATGTCCCTGTCGGTCGACTGGAAGCAGGCTGATGATTGTCATTAAGAGGTTACACTGAAGTAATTACATCTAAGCTTATTGCCCAGGACATTCCACAATCGGGTGGTACTTGAATTCATGTTCCAGGTTATCTACATTATCTTAGTGCTGAATTCTAACAAGTGTAAGTACACGGGCCACATATCTAAAGTCATATAAAACAATAGTTATCATACAGATTGCCTGTACACTGAAGTGCTGAGGGCACATTAACAAGACGTCTATAGCCTACGCAACACAATAAATCAGTATCTTCTTCTTATCACCTCATTGTCTATCCACTGCTGAATAGGGAATTTTTCCAGAGTTCTTTGGCCTTCAGCCACCTGGCGCAATAGATTTCCGACCCCTTGCTGTATGTGAAGCCATCTACCTTCATCACTTTCTTATGTACCCACGATTTTCAGTGAACCATCTTGTGGTTCATATTTAGGGATCTCTTCTGCCAACTTATCCGACACACTGTCATTTTAGTTCAACTCCCAGCAGGACGTCTGTTGAATGCATTCTTGTTTGGATTTAAAGTCATGGAATCTTGTTCTTGAGACTGAAAAGTACGTTGTGGTTTACAAGCGTTCGTAATCTTTAGAATCATGATTTCCCTAAATTAAAACAGGAAACCTATCAAGGGGAATTTTAAAAAAATCGGACGAGTTCAGGTTACGGCTGGGCTGCAGGTTTTAACATAGATCTACGTTTCTGTTGGACGATCATAATGAACGTAAAGCCAATTTTGATTCACAAGTTTGTTTAATATCACTTATTGGTGCAGTGCTTAGCATGTTGGCTACCCCCAGAGGTTTGATTCTCATCTCTGAAAAATCTATTATTCTGTTTCGAGGTTCTGGAACTGTAGACCTACCGTTGATATACAAGTTACTCAAGAGGTGTCAATGTCTAAGACTTGCAACAGACCAATGGGCTACATGCATTTTCATTTTACTTATCCTACTATTTAATTGTACTGTTTTCTTTGGAGGAGCAAACAAATAATATTCAAAAAAGATATAAAATGCCTAATTTTCCGTTCCCTACATAAATTCCATACGTGGTGTTATTTTATATTCAATATAACCTGCATTTATTTCGAATTGATATGTTACATTCACAATGTAATCTAAATTTTTATATTGTTTATTGCGATTTTGCATAATATTCAACAAAATAGCCCGGAGACTCCGGAATGTAAGTTTCTCTAAATTAGATGTATCATCTAAAATGTTCGCACTAACTTCTCATAGAGTATATCATCAGGCTCATCAAGTTTAATCCATTGTACAATGAGATTTTGCTTTGAATATTATAACGGTTTCCACTTCCGCCATCTTGAAAATATGAAGACCAGGAACGTGTACATTGCACACCGTTATGCCTTAATCATTATCCACTTGGTTGCTAAAAGTTATTACTTTTAATCAATTATTTCCAGTGTTATTATTTTCCACATTTTGTAGCCAATATTCAAGATGGCAACTGCACCTAATGTTAATCATCATACATTTATGACTCGAAAATAACAATCACATGACAATCCTTTTTACAGAGTTTCATTGCAAGATTTCAATTCAGTCATCAGCTACTGATTTTCGAAATATTATAATATGAAGTATTACGTCGACGAAAACTTGACTTGGATTTTTTAAAATCAAGTCAACTTTCTTGCCAAGTTTAGTGACTATAGCTTCGTTAGATGGTAGGCTACTGTAGGTTATCGAATTCATTATTTCAGATATTCAAGAATGTGTCTGCGGAATATTTTTTCTCACATAGGATAGTGACTTAGGGAAACTTTAAGTTATTTCATGAGATACTTAGTTGCCAAATTTTGAGGTAAATGCTCTAAAGCATTCTTAGTAACCGATTTCTTAAATGTTAAATGCTACGCATACCAACTATCTTGATTGTGCATGGTCGATGAATTCTTGACTAAGGAAAAGAACGATATCATAGCCTATTGGAGTCAACCTTCCTGCAAAGTTTCATCAGTATAGCCTTATTAGATGCCAAGTTATCAAACTTCATAATTTAGATATTCAAGACGGTGATTGTGCTTAAGTTTCAATCTGATTTATCTAAGATTCAGCAGCATGGCTTGATTATGTAAATCATTTGGAATATAAATATATTACTTCCAGAATGGCTGAGGTGGGTGTCGAGTACTCCTCTTCTCAGTTTTGTTTCGCGAGATGGATCGGTGGTTAGATTGCCGCCACTGCCAGTAGCCATCCTGAGTGTGGTTTACCCCAGGGTTTTTCTACACTCTCATCAGGCAAATGCCGAGATGGTACCTCCTTTCAAGTTTCGGGGCACCTACTGTAATCCTTTACTGTCATATGCACTACCGAAGTTACCACTGAAAAGCAATTCAACACCCACTCAAGAACACGGGGTTGATGACCAATATGAATTAACAACACGGAGTCCTTCGTGGATCCTTAAGGAGACATTAAATCAATGCGAGTATCAGGTCCGTGAAGTGTCCTTGACTCGAACGGTCAGTTGCACTCATCACTAATATCAATTAAGGAGGGTACGTGCTGGCTTGTGTGGGGCCGCTGTCGTGGGAGTAGAGTGCTAGTGCTTATCTCACAACGCCTTTATGACAAACTCCCCTCCAATCATTATGTGTAAATTGTTGCCAGATATGTAAACGATTATGGAAATGAACTATATACTGAACACTCAAAAAATTGAGCTTTTCCAAGGTTATTGCTTGTTCGACTGAAAAGAAGAGTATTTTAAATCTTACTTTTCTTTTCTTTTTTCTTCTTCTCTTCTTAGTCGATTACCCTCCAGGTTGGTGGAACCCACGGACACAGCGAGGGAACTCACCACTACCGCCTTTACGGGCAGTGTCCAAGAGCTGGGAACATCTAATCGGGGGGGATACAACTGGTGAGGTGTGATTGGCACCTCGCCCAGGCGGCCTCACCTGCAAAGCGAACAGGGGCCTCATGAGGGGAGGTAATGGAAGGTCAGGATGGATAGGCAAGGAAGAGGGAAGGAGGTGGCCGTGGCCTTGAAGAAGGTACTGTCCCCGTTTACCTGGATAGTAGGCTGTCAGATATCCGCCCCCTCAATCGGATTGCCAATTATCACTCGCACCGGCACAGTTACATCAATGAAAATGGCACTGACAGATACTATCGAGATAAGAGCACAGAAGTTCACAGGAAATCATTGTGGAACACACCAAAATAGACGGGGGATCATACTTACCGTTACTTACCTCTTAATTATCTCGGGGTTTGAGTTGACAACAGGATCACTAAAGTCTGTTCACACAATAACCTCCACCATGACATTTAAAAATGAACCAGAAACGAAGACGAGAACTTTGAACTGTACAAAAGCTTTATTTCTAATAAAGGGTATGATTTTACTAACACAACAAAATCAACGTGGCTATCAGTAGCCCAAGTCCATCTGACTACGTCCTCAGTAGGACTTGCAAAAATTATCATACAACATGATATAAAACATTTTAGCTCCCAAGAGCTCCAAATAACGTAATATTCATAACACTATTGGATTGGAGAAGGACGTCAGGGTGTGACATATAGAGAGCATTTGGTTTCCTTTTAATAAACATGAGAATGGTATTTATAGTCGCAAGGCCGAAGTGCGGACGACCTCACTCTCTGTGAACCAGATGTTGGCCCAGCTGCGAGCTAACCTCGAACCTGTTGCATACTGGTTGAATGGACTCCCTTCTCACCTGCTAAGTTACGTAAGAATATAGCTTGCTCTCTCAAGCTTTTAACTGTCTACAAGACAACTCACATTTATATTTACGCAAATCTTTCAAGTACTTTGCTCACATCCTATTGAATCATTATGTTAATTCCCTAAATTTGTTAAGTTCAATCCAAATGTTTAATTAGCTCTTAAATGTTTATAACAAAATCACATAAATTATTTATAACAATTAGAAATTGTTTATAATATTTGTCAAAGACAATAAAAATATTATAAGCACGTCTTTAACATCACTCTCGTTTCACATTATTTTCAAAAATATTTACAGCACTTATTTACAATATTAACATTTAAATTGTTTAAATTATTAATTTAATAAATACATTGACCACATGTTCATTCGGTTTGTAATTTTCATAATCGTGATTTATATAATCGACCAATGAAGGTTAGTTATACATGTTAATGTCACAATCTGGTTTAATAAAGGTTTTAATAATGATTTGTGACGGCAACCTTCATTCAAAATCTTATCTCAAATTCTTTCAAAACTCGTGTTAATTATAACAGTAATTCACTTGATTTATTTTCAACGAACTATGACAATCTTACTCCAGCGGAAAATCCTTCGCTAACAAGTTAATGCACAAACTGCATTAAAAATATGCCCAAAATCATCATATATTATTCTATATGGCATTAAACTTTCACATAACTTACAAAACTTCCACAAATAATCCTTAACATTTATTCCTGTGGGAACTTCCTTCATATTCAAGGGCATTATACCTCAGCGACTTTCAACACACGCTGCACTAGCGATTATACATTCATAGTTCCACTTAAAAATTTTTATAATCATTAATTGCTTCAAAACTGTTTTTCTATTTAACCTTCGTGGATTTCATTCATGAACCGAAATGAAGTCAAAACTTGCCAATCACAAACAAATTTAATAGTGAATACGCTTATATACGTCCGTCTGGTCTATCAAAATTTAAGATTAACATCTTAAAAGAAATGTAGTATGAAAATACTATCTTCAAATAAAGTGCGACTAACATGCAAAGTAGTCGAATAGAATCCAATTAGACTGGGGAATGCAAACATCGTTCTATAATTCTCTAATTGAGAAAAACTCGTAACAAAAGTACTTGACTTTAATGCATTCAATAATTCATTATTAAAGTTAATCTTTCACAAAAGTGTCTATAATGCAATGTTCATTCATAACTGACGATAAATATCTGTGTTGCAATCAATACAAATAACGACTAGTATTTCCAAGATCGTCGACAACGTAAGAGATTTTAACGCTCTAAAATCATTTAAATGTTCTTCCTTCTTGATGATGACAGAAAATTGGTCAAAGTAATTAAACTGGGGTAGAATTACTTTAATAAAATGACACGCTGTCTGAATTTAAATCTGCCATAAAAATCATTAACTTACAGTCAAATCGTGACTACAAAAATATTAATTACTGAAAAATCCAAATATCAGTCTTAACTGATTCAAAATCGTTAACTATGCCCATGACATAACAATGTCTTAATAAATCGTCAAAAATTGCAAAACTCATCAAGGTGTACTAAGAATAAGAATCTCAACAAGAAAATAGGGCAAAAAAAAAAACATGAGGATAAAAATATGGGAAAAATGGTTGCTCAAACATCATTAATATACTCAAATACAATAAACGTTCACGACTACCTTATCTGCCGATTGACGTTCCAGAGGAAAATTCCCCAAAGAAGACTGCTGATGGATCCATTTCACCACGTTAAAGCTGAGCTCCATCCTCGAAATAGGAAATAGCACCCTCGGAGAATCGAACTGCTTCCTTCTCCGTGAATCGCTCTGCTCCTCGAAGACGAATAGACATCCTTCCGGCAATAATCTTCTTTGTGCGTCGGGATATCCCTGACCTCTCTTGAAAAATTCCCTGAAGTTCCAGTAGACAATCGTCATGAAGTTATGTAGAAATTTCCGAAGAAATTATTCATATTCAGAGTATGAAATTGTTTCTATGGCTGTTCGATGGTATTCGGCCTTTAATTACGAAACATGGGTGTAGATGGTATTCACCGCATGTTCGCTTGTGTGGAATAGCAATTAGCGAAGTTCCATGTCGCTATCTTACTCCGTTGAAGTATGTCCCAATTGCAATAAGCCCTTAGCCTTCCATCTGCTCTTCGGTTGTAGTGTTAGAAGAACAAACTGCCGTATTCAATTGCTCCATTATACTGTATCGTTGTGTAACCAAGCAATCTGAAGTCTTTCTATTCCACTCGCAGCGTCAGCCGTTGCGTTGATTCTGGCTTATACAAAAGTGCTTCTCTTGTGGCGAGATAATCACTTTTCTCAGTCGTATAAAACTGCTAATATCTTTCGAACTAATTGGTCGAAATTGTTCTGCTTTTCTCTATAACTGCATGTAGCACTGCACAATGCAATTAGCTTATCGGAGACCGCTAACTGTTCGAAGCTAAACTTGTAGAAGCTTTCTAAGGTCCGTTTCAACTTCACCTAGTTTGACTTGGATCTCGTTAATATAGTGGCCTCGCCACGCGTTATCAAGACGATTCTTTTCACTGCTGTTCACTTCGACGTCTCACTATAATGAATGTATAAGAAAAGAACTTTCACAAATATACTTCGATGATCTCAGAATGAGATCTCAGAATGATCAGAGAACGAAAGAGGCTCCTCTCTTCTGCGCAAGCCCTTTTATTAACTTCACGAGGGGCGTTACCATCCCTTCCAAAGCGTGATACTACGTCATCGCTAGAAGTTCCAACTTCGTTAATACATGACGGATTTTCAAAATTCAAAAACTGAAAATAAATTTCACCAAAATTCCAAATCAATGCTTTTACTGCAAATGGATTTCCACAATTCTGCATTTCAAAAGTAATAAAAATACCATAGTTTTAGCAATCTCCGTCTTCCTTTAAACTATCGTTGATTGGTTCATGCCTCTCCTCCAATAGCATAGTTTCTTCCTCAGCAGAATTCCTCGTTTCCTGCGACTGCGTCGTAAATCTTGGAACATTCTCGACTAAATACTGACGTCACTGAGAATCTCAGCTCAAGTAGCCTGCTGGCATTACATTTACGTCATCCGTGCTTACGTCATGACTACCCACGTCATAACTATGACAGCCATAACTCTCCTTATAATTTCAAATATAGCCACCGTGGTCTCTACATAATTCAATTACGGGGGCATTCTCCTCCCACCACGTTTTAAAAACAGTTGCAAATTGTTTTTAAACTCAATGTTACAAGTATCTCAACTCTCTTGAACACGAAATTGAATTATTACTGGTTTACTCTAGGATAGTATCTTTTTAAATTTCCAGCATTGAACTTGCCGTAAACGACATTATTCTCATCATCGTAGAGTTCGTAACAGTTGTTTCCATAGGCGTTCGTAATCCTAAACGGCCCCAGGAACACTAATCCAAATTTGGGGTAGATTTTCTTGGACATATCAGCCTTGACAGGTCTGCGTAATAATACAAGATTTCCAACTTGAAAGGGTGTACCAAAACGTTTTCCAGCTACTCTCTTCAATCGTTTCTCTGCTGCTTTCTGGAGTTGTTCCTTTGCCGTGTCAATCCTCTGCTGCCTTCCTATGTCGGGATCTCTCGGTATGTGGTTGAAAAGATTATCCCACGGCCTTTCTGGGTTTCTTCCTAGATGAAGTCGCATTGGCACTTCTCCTGTGCTCTCCTGCACTGTAGAGTTCAGACATTCCTCAATAAGGGGTACAAATCTCACCCAACCAGAATGATCATTTGGACAGAAAATTCGACAGAATTTCGAAAATTCAGCCATATATCTTTCTGAGGAATTCGATTCAGGGTAACGCACGCTTGTAAATAAGTGCTTAATGCCAAGCCTTTCCATATCCGCTGCAAATTCCACGGACGTAAACTGCGTTCCATGATCTGACAGTAGATATTCCGGTATACCAGCTTTAGGAAATACAGCATTTTCCAGTCTGCTTACTACGTTCCTCGTGTTAGCTTTCTGCATGGGACTCATTGTAACAAATTTTGAGAAAACATCCACGGTCACCAACAGGTACTGGTTACCCTGGTATCCCTTCGGACAGGGGCCAAATATATCCGTCGCCATGAGTTCGTTTGGCTTAGAAGGAATCATCGCCTTCGGTTTTCCCTTTAGTAAAGCAGAAGCATACTTTGCTCTTTGACATTTGTCACAGGATCTAATGACCTTGGCAATGCTGGAACGCATGTTAGTCCAGATAAATCTCTCTTTAAGTGTATTAAGAGTTTTATCTAAACCGGCATGTCCAGTTGCGTGATGAGCTACCCACACTAAATTGACAACAAGTTTAGGTGGCACGACTATTCGGAGTTTTGTATGCGCAGGGTCAGCATACTTGCATACGATGTCTCCACTCAAGACAAAGTGTCGTGAATTTCTCCGTGTAGCTTCATAGTCAACATCCGTATTGTCCATGTAACCCTTGAGGAACCTGTATATTTTCCTTATTGGAGCGTGTCTCTTCTGTGACACACCGATTCGGGCTAACCTCCTAACGGTTTCTTCATCTTCTTGCTCCAATTGTACATGGTGTATCTGCACATTTTTAATAGGGTTACGTGATAGAGCATCAGCCAGTAAGTTATCTTTCCCAGGCTGGTGGACAATAGTAGCGTTAAACTGTTGGGTGAACAAAGCCCAACGTGTCAATCTATCACTTGACATGTCAGTTTGCAACATAAACTGTAGTGCTTTATGGTCAGTAATAATGATGACCTTATGTCCCAGCAGGATTTTCTTCCAGGCTTGTAAAGCTGTCACAAAAGCTAACGCTTCAAGCTCTGTCGTGAAGTAGTTTTCCTCGTGCTTTTTCAACTTCCGACTAGTGAACGCAATGTAGTGCTTGTTGCCTGCCTCGTCTTTCTGGTATAAGACTGCACTAATGCCTATTCTTGATGCATCAGACTCAATATAGAACACCTTTTCAAAATCTGGGTACTCCAGTTTCACATTATTTCTGAGCATCTCTTTTGCTTTCTCAAAAGCCTCGTCTGCAGCGGTACTCCATTTCCATCTGTTGTTCTTCTTGAGTAAGTCATACAGAGGAGCCATAATTTCCGAGTATCTTGGACAGTGGCTGCTAATAAATTGGCATGCACCTACAAATTCTCTGACTTGTTTTACCTTAGTTGGCTTTGGAAATCTCGTGATCGCATCTACTTTTTTCATGTTTGGATGATATCCATCTTTATCAATAGTATGCCCCAAATAATTTATCTCCTTCTTCAAGAATTGACATTTTCCAAAGTTCACCTTTATGTTGGCCTCCCTTAAATTCTCGAACAACTTTCTCAAGTGCACTAAATGTTCTTCGGCGCTGGGTGAAGATACGATTAAATCGTCAATGTAGCAGATTACATTTTCTTTCACTTCGTCAGTGAGCTTACTATCAAGTGCTCGAATAAGTGCTGGTCCACTGTTAACCATTCCAAAAGGCATTCTGGCAAAGACCCATGACGTCTGGTCAAATAGGAATCCAGTGTACTGCATACTATCCTCTTCTAATTGAACTTGATAAAATGAAGACGTCAAGTCGAGAACGCTGAAACAAGCTCTCCCTTTGAATTTCCGAAGCAGATCTCTAATCTTGGGTGGTCTGTCATTTTCTGGAAGAATCTTCAAGTTGATGGTCCTGGCATCGAGACAAAGACGTATCTGACCATTACTTTTCTTCACTACTGTGATGGGGTTTATATAAGACGACGCCTGTTTTCTAATAATCCCGTCTACCTCCATTTTTCTGATTAACCCTCGTACTTCTTGATAGTATTTCTCAGGAATGGGGTATATTCTCTTCTGGTAAGGGGTTTCATCTGTCAGCCTTATCTTGTACTTATAATCCTTAATCAATCCAGGCTTTTCATCGAAAATATCTTGGAATTCCTTTATCAGATCCTCAAATTCCCCCTGAATTTCTTCAAATCCTTCAGTTTTTCTACTGGGTATTTCTTCTAAATTTTCCACTTCATTAATTATTGTATTCAAAATTTCTTCCCTAAGGTCTATTTCCAGACTGTTTTTCACGTCCTGTTCTTCTATCTCTTCTGTGATTATGTACCCATCATTAAAGCTAATACTTCTGTTCTTCATGTCAATAATAGCTCCGACCTTCGATATAAAATCGATTCCAAGCACCATATCAAAATTGATCTTGCTCACCACAATGAAGATCTGTTCATAATTCCTTCCATTGATCTCAAAGTTCAATAACACTTGAATCTTGCATTTCACTGCCTTATCTTGGAATATCCCTCTCACTTTGACGGTAGAAACAGGTAGAACTGTCATGTTCTCTCCTCTTAGCAGACTTTGATAACATTCCTCTGAAATGATGGAAATAATAGCACCAGTGTCCATCAGGGCTTTGTACTGCTGTCCATCTATCCGTACAGCAATAATAGGTAAGGCACATGGTCTTTCCTCTTTAACAATACCCCTCTCTTCTAGTAAATCTTCATCGGTAACTTCGTATATCTCATTAATCGTAATCAGGTGTGGTGTGGCAATGTATTTACAGGTTCTCACTGACGTTGAGAAATCGGCGTTTTTTTTTTTGTGTTACCGACCTCAAAATTCTGTTGGCTCGTAGAAGGCCCAGGATCGATTACAACATCCTGCCTTTTCTTTTGATTCTCAGCTTCATTATCCCTTAATTCTTTTAAGTATTGCTGGCTTTCCTTTTCTCTTTGCTGATATTGATCAGGTGTCATAACCTGACCTTGAGTATTCTGGTTTCTATTTTGGTTTTGGTTATTCCTATTATAGTTACGGTTATACCCATTATTGTTGTAATATCTGCCTCTTCCATTGTAGTTTCCTCGGTTGTAGTTCCAACCTCTTCTCTGTTGATACGGTCGGTAACCTTGTGATCTGTAATTTCTAAACTGATTATTCCTGTGAGGACCTACATTGTCATTTTTCTCCTGCTCTGGCTTGTCAGTTTGTTGGACCTGGTCCATGTATACCGTATTGATTTCCTTAAACTCCTGCCTTTGACCTTTCTGGACTACGTTAGGCATTGGGCTTGTGTAGTCTAACCTTCTTAGTAACTCATCCATGCTGGATAAATCCCTGATGTTGGACGAAATTATAAGTCTCCTCACCTCAACTGGCAGCATACGAGAAATCGCATCTATTAGTTGCTCCGTGGACAATGGGGGTTGCAAAAATCTCAAGCGGGACAACTGACTCGTAAAGAAATCAGCGTACCTCGTTGGAAGAGTACCTGAGTATTTTCTTGAATACACCTCCGCTCTTAACGAATTCTGCGCTTCTATAGACCAAAATCGCTTGATTAATGCCTCTGCAAACTCGTCAAAGTTACTGAATGTGTATCTAAATGCGCGAAACCATTCGAGGGGTCCTCCAATCAGATATCTCTCTACTATCTTCATCTCTCTCTCTCTGGGAATGTGAGCTTCGATGAAATAATCTTTGAGATTCCTTACATACTCTATAGGTGTCAAACTATCAGTGTTACTGAATTTTTGTGGTTTGTCTTCGAAATTCCTAATGACCGTCACGTTCCTCGGATATGAATCCGGATAGTTTTTCCCACTATCTCTATAGTTCCACTCAGGTTCCATATTCCTCTCGTCATCCTCCTCTCTGAATCTGGATACACGTTCTTCAGGAGTCACGTCTCTTTCTTCTGGCTCTAGGTTATGTCTTCTAGCATAATTCCTATTCAATTCGCAAGCTAAGCCTTCTGTATCCTTGTCGGTGATTTCTGTTAAGACTTTCTTGATAATCTCTTCTTTGTAGTTCTCCATTAAACTAGCCTCTCCTAACTTCAAATTTTTCAGTTTACTCGTCGTTTCATTTACATCCGAGACAACTTTATGCATCTGTTCCTCTAATGTAGATTTTAAAGTTTGCATATCCTGATCTAGTTGTGTTCTATCGTCAACTTGTTTTTCGGATAACGAATTTATCCTGACGCTTAAATCTTTCCTAATCTGTACTACTTCATTGTTAATTTCTATCTGCGTACTGGCAAGTTTTCTTTCAATCCTTTCCTGAATTTGGGTTACATGTTCCCCACTTGACTTATTCCACTCGTCTTTCCATACCGCTACGTTTGCTGTTAACATTTCGGCTATGTCTACTTCGATATCCTCTTTTAATACTCTATTGTGGTCTAATACCTGTGTTCTCATGACCTCTACATCATACTTCAACTCTGCTAAAGACGTTGTTGTTCTAACTGATTCATCGACTAACCTAGTCGCTAATGCAGTTATATTACGCGTACAAAGAGTTTTTGAGTTTTCGATTTCTTCCCTGACTTTATTTACATCAGTTTGGACTTTAGTAATATCTACGAAAACTGTGTTGACCTCTACCTGAATCTTAGTTATGTCACTTTGCACCTCAGTTATATCCGCATGAATGTTATTAATGTCTACCTGAACATTAGATACATCAGTTCTAGCTTTTTGAATTTCTTTTTGGACTTCCTCGACCTTGTCTTGGACAGTCGCAACATCGTTTTTGACAACAACTACTTCGGCTCTAGCACAAGAAATATCCCCTCGGACATTAGCTACATCTAGATTTAACATTGTAAGGTCTCTCTGTACCTTAGACACATCATTTTTAACATCAGACACATTTGTGCGGATGTCACTTACAGTATTCTCAATTCCTAGGGTATTAACCTGTAAACGCGACATATTATCCTCCAAATTAGCAGCACTAGTATGAAGAACCTTCAAACTTTCACCCATGCTAGCTGTCAAATTAGCAGACAAAGTACTAGCATTCTCCTCCATTCGACTAGTATTCCTAGCTTCCATCTCCTTCATACTACTATTCAAATTAGCAGACATATTACTAGCATTCTCCTCCATTCGACTAGTATTCCTAGCTTCCATCTCTTTCATACTCTCACTCATCTGCTTCATATTAGCAGACATCTCCGCTAACATCATCTTCAAACTTTCATCTGCCATTACAATATTATTCAAAAATGGATTGCTGTAGGGACATACATCAAAAGAGCAAAATAACAACATTTGAGCAACACTTTTCACCATATATAAATTTGATCAATTTTCTGTCTTAAATCTAACTTATAACTACCTTATAATTAACCTTCGACGATACTTCATGTTGTAACAAACTCAAGCACATGTTCAAATTTCTCTGGCTCATTTTAAAATATCCTAACACAAATAATTTACATTTACAATCCAAATAATTTAATTTTATCTTTAATATGACTAAAATGTCATAAGCCGGTCAAATAAAATAAGATTCCAGATTATAGGCGATTTTTGTAAGTTTCCAGCCTATTTAACCTTTCTCAAGTTGTATAAGATCTGATCTTTTCTGAGTGTAATTTTCCTAACACAATACAACATTTAATTCCTATATAATCACACTCTTAAATACTACAATTGGCCTAGACATCTAACAAAGAATCAACCTCTTTATTTGAGTCTAATCGAACCTCACGTTTTAGGTTTGCCACTCTTTCTGGCGTTCAACCTGGTAATCCAGTTTTGTTGAATCGAGCCCCAACGTTTTAGGTGCGCCAATCTTTCTGTTGACTCAGCCCCACGCTCTTGGGTCGCCAATCTTTCTATTGTTCAACCTGGTGATCCATTGTTGTTGAACAAGCCCCACACGTTGACGGCGCTAATCTTTCTGTCCCCGTTTACCTGGATAGTAGGCTGTCAGATATCCGCCCCCTCAATCGGATTGCCAATTATCACTCGCACCGGCACAGTTACATCAATGAAAATGGCACTGACAGATACTATCGAGATAAGAGCACAGAAGTTCACAGGAAATCATTGTGGAACACACCAAAATAGACGGGGGATCATACTTACCGTTACTTACCTCTTAATTATCTCGGGGTTTGAGTTGACAACAGGATCACTAAAGTCTGTTCACACAATAACCTCCACCATGACATTTAAAAATGAACCAGAAACGAAGACGAGAACTTTGAACTGTACAAAAGCTTTATTTCTAATAAAGGGTATGATTTTACTAACACAACAAAATCAACGTGGCTATCAGTAGCCCAAGTACATCTGACTACGTCCTCAGTAGGACTTGCAAAAATTATCATACAACATGATATAAAACATTTTAGCTCCCAAGAGCTCCAAATAACGTAATATTCATAACACTATTGGATTGGAGAAGGACGTCAGGGTGTGACATATAGAGAGCATTTGGTTTCCTTTTAATAAACATGAGAATGGTATTTATAGTCGCAAGGCCGAAGTGCGGACGACCTCACTCTCTGTGAACCAGATGTTGGCCCAGCTGCGAGCTAACCTCCAACCTGTTGCATACTGGTTGAATGGACTCCCTTCTCACCTGCTAAGTTACGTAAGAATATAGCTTGCTCTCTCAAGCTTTTAACTGTCTACAAGACAACTCACATTTATATTTACGCAAATCTTTCAAGTACTTTGCTCACATCCTATTGAATCATTATGTTAATTCCCTAAATTTGTTAAGTTCAATCCAAATGTTTAATTAGCTCTTAAATGTTTATCACAAAATCACATAAATTATTTATAACAATTAGAAATTGTTTATAATATTTGTCAAAGACAATAAAAGTATTATAAGCACGTCTTTAACATCACTCTCGTTTCACATTATTTTCAAAAATATTTACAGCACTTATTTACAATATTAACATTTAAATTGTTTAAATTATTAATTTAATAAATACATTGACCACATGTTCATTCGGTTTGTAATTTTCATAATCGTGATTTATATAATCGACCAATGAAGGTTAGTTATACATGTTAATGTCACAATCTGGTTTAATAAAGGTTTTAATAATGATTTGTGACGGCAACCTTCATTCAAAATCTTATCTCAAATTCTTTCAAAACTCGTGTTAATTATAACAGTAATTCACTTGATTTATTTTCAACGAACTATGACAATCTTACTCCAGCGGAAAATCCTTCGCTAACAAGTTAATGCACAAACTGCATTAAAAATATGCCCAAAATCATCATATATTATTCTATATGGCATTAAACTTTCACATAACTTACAAAACTTCCACAAATAATTCTTTAACATTTATTCCTGTGGGAACTTCCTTCATATTCAAGGGCATTATACCTCAGCGACTTTCAACACACGCTGCACTAGCGATTATACATTCATAGTTCCACTTAAAAATTTTTATAATCATTAATTGCTTCAAAACTGTTTTTCTATTTAACCTTCGTGGATTTCATTCATGAACCGAAATGAAGTCAAAACTTGCCAATCACAAACAAATTTAATAGTGAATACGCTTATATACGTCTGTCTGGTCTATCAAAATTTAAGATTAACATCTTAAAAGAAATGTAGTATGAAAATACTATCTTCAAATAAAGTGCGACTAACATGCAAAGTAGTCGAATAGAATCCAATTAGACTGGGGAATGCAAACATCGTTCTATAATTCTCTAATTGAGAAAAACTCGTAACAAAAGTACTTGACTTTAATGCATTCAATAATTCATTATTAAAGTTAATCTTTCACAAAAGTGTCTATAATGCAATGTTCATTCATAACTGACGATAAATATCTGTGTTGCAATCAATACAAATAACGACTAGTATTTCCAAGATCGTCGACAACGTAAGAGATTTTAACGCTCTAAGATCATTTAAATGTTCTTCCTTCTTGATGATGACAGAAAATTGGTCAAAGTAATTAAACTGGGGTAGAATTACTTTAATAAAATGACACGCTGTCTGAATTTAAATCTGCCATAAAAATCATTAACTTACAGTCAAATCGTGACTACAAAAATATTAATTACTGAAAAATCCAAATATCAGTCTTAACTGATTCAAAATCGTTAACTATGCCCATGACATAACAATGTCTTAATAAATCGTCAAAAATTGCAAAACTCATCAAGGTGTACTGAGAATAAGAATCTCAACAAGAAAATAGGGCAAAAAAAAACATGAGGATAAAAATATGGGAAAAATGGTTGCTCAAACATCATTAATATACTCAAATACAATAAACGTTCACGACTACCTTATCTGCCGATTGACGTTCCAGAGGAAAATTCCCCAAAGAAGACTGCTGATGGATCCATTTCACCACGTTAAAGCTGAGCTCCATCCTCGAAATAGGAAATAGCACCCTCGGAGAATCGAACTGCTTCCTTCTCCGTGAATCGCTCTGCTCCTCGAAGACGAATAGACATCCTTCCGGCAATAATCTTCTTTGTGCGTCGGGATATCCCTGACCTCTCTTGAAAAATTCCCTGAAGTTCCAGTAGACAATCGTCATGAAGTTATGTAGAAATTTCCGAAGAAATTATTCATATTCAGAGTATGAAATTGTTTCTATGGCTGTTCGATGGTATTCAGCCTTTAATTACGAAACATGGGTGTAGATGGTATTCACCGCATGTTCGCTTGTGTGGAATAGCAATTAGCGAAGTTCCATGTCGCTATCTTACTCCGTTGAAGTATGTCCCAATTGCAATAAGCCCTTAGCCTTCCATCTGCTCTTCGGTTGTAGTGTTAGAAGAACAAACTGCCGTATTCAATTGCTCCATTATACTGTATCGTTGTGTAACCAAGCAATCTGAAGTCTTTCTATTCCACTCGCAGCGTCAGCCGTTGCGTTGATTCTGGCTTATACAAAAGTGCTTCTCTTGTGGCGAGATAATCACTTTTCTCAGTCGTATAAAACTGCTAATATCTTTCGAACTAATTGGTCGAAATTGTTCTGCTTTTCTCTATAACTGCACGTAGCACTGCACAATGCAATTAGCTTATCGGAGACCGCTAACTGTTCGAAGCTAAACTTGTAGAAGCTTTCTAAGGTCCGTTTCAACTTCACCTAGTTTGACTTGGATCTCGTTAATATAGTGGCCTCGCCACGCGTTATAAAGACGATTCTTTTCACTGCTGTTCACTTCGACGTCTCACTATAATGAATGTATAAGAAAAGAACTTTCACAAATATACTTCGATGATCTGAGAATGAGATCTCAGAATGATCAGAGAACGAAAGAGGCTCCTCTCTTCTGCGCAAGCCCTTTTATTAACTTCACGAGGGGCGTTACCATCCCTTCCAAAGCGTGATACTACGTCATCGCTAGAAGTTCCAACTTCGTTAATACATGACGGATTTTCAAAATTCAAAAACTGAAAATAAATTTCACCAAAATTCCAAATCAATGCTTTTACTGCAAATGGATTTCCACAATTCTGCATTTCAAAAGTAATAAAAATACCATAGTTTTAGCAATCTCCGTCTTCCTTTAAACTATCGTTGATTGGTTCATGCCTCTCCTCCAATAGCATAGTTTCTTCCTCAGCAGAATTCCTCGTTTCCTGCGACCGCGTCGTAAATCTTGGAACATTCTCGACTAAATACTGACGTCACTGAGAATCTCAGCTCAAGTAGCCTGCTGGCATAACATTTACGTCATCCGTGCTTACGTCATGACTACCCACGTCATAACTATGACAGCCATAACTCTCCTTATAATTTCAAATATAGCCACCGTGGTCTCTACATAATTCAATTACGGGGGCAGTACCGTCCCGGCATTTGTCCGAAGACGAAGAGGGAAACCACGGAAAACCACTCCGAGGATGGCTGAGGTGGGAATCGAACCCCCTCTACTCATTTGGAACACCCGAGGCTGAGTAGACCCCGTTCCAGTCCTCATACCACTTTTTCAAATTTCGTGACAGAGCCGGGAATCGAACCCAGGACCTAAAAAAAAAAAAATTGTAAAATTTATATAAATGTACAGGCGAAGCCTCCGTGGCTTAGGCGGCAGCACGCCGGCCTCTCACCGCTGGGTCCGTGGTTCAAATCCCGGTCACTCCATGTGAGATCTGTGCTGGACAAAACGGAGGCAGATAGGTTTTTCTCCGGGTACTCCGGTTTTCCCTGTCAACATTTCATTCCAGCAACACTCTCCACTATCATTTCATTTCATCTGTCATTCATTTAATCATTGCCCCGGAGGAGTGCGTCAGTCCTCGGCAGCCGGCACAGTTCATATCCTCGCCGCTAGCTGGGGGCTTCATTCATTCCATTCCTGACCCGGTCGAAGACTGGAAGCAGGCTGTGGATTTTCATTTTCATATAAATGTACAGGCGCTGAAAAAACAGAAGAACGCATTGCACATGTTCGATTCAATCAACTCTTTCATCTTTAATTGTTGTTAGCCTATTTTCATTTATGAAAAAATAGGTTTATGTGATCACCTTTTGTCCGTGTGTGTGCGTGTGCGTATGTGTCTGTGTGGGGGTCTCCCCTAATAAAATCTAAACGGCTGGAGCGATTTCAATGAAACACGTAAAGGTCATAGCACTATTTAGCCCGAACCTGTCCGCGCACTTAAAATTGTATTACATCTCACCAATCCAACATGGCGGCTATGCGAAATATATTCACCGAAATTCTATATCTCCGAAACTATTACTTAATAATCCTGAAATTTTGTACGATGATAAAGGGTACTAATAAAAGTTCATCTGCGTGACTCTCAAAAAACTGTTAAGTACCAAACGAACATGGCAGCCAAACAAAGTTGAAACATTTAAATAGACTCTTCTCGCGATGTAACCATCCGAACGCAGTGAAACATGTTACAGGAAATGTTTATCATCTAATTTAGTTCAATTGTTTACATAACCTCAAGATGGCGGGTGTACACTATTTTAAAATTAAGTTTTATTTCTTGTGTCCTAATCATGCGATCGAAGTCTACGTTTGAATAATGAACCTACGCAATAATCGTCATCTAATAATACATAACTTTATGGCCCACATATTTAAAAATCCAACATGGTGACCATCCGAAATATTTAGACATTTCTCAATATCTATTATTCTATGGCAGCAATCAAACTGAAATTCTGTATGTTGATAAAGGAAAGCAAGGAAGCTTGTAGTTTAACGTGACCGTTAATCTCGAGATCATGAGCCACGGGACCTCCTTTTTACGTGGAATCCGAACCACAGGACATGGCATTTCACATCGAAAATCTCACATGCATTGACCGGGAATCGAACCCGGGCCGCCTTGGTGAGAGGCATACAGCTAGACCGCTGAGCCACCACGCCCCTGTGTTGATAAAGGCTATGAACATAAGTTCACCTATTAAACTTTCAATAACCTGACGAGCACAAATCCAACAAGGCGGCGACGCGAAATTCAAATATTTGAATGGATTTTTATCGCTATTTAACCATCCGAACACAGTGAAACTTGGTACAGTATATGCTTATACAAATTTTAATCCATGGACAAATAATATATTTCAATTGTTTTCATAGCCACAAGATGGCAGCTGTACAATTTTAAAAATCTTATTTTTATTTCCCTTGTCCTAATCAAGCGATTGAAGTGTGAATAATACACCTACGCAATAATCTTCATATAATAGTACATAACAATATGGCCTACATACAGTAGCCTATATAACAAGAAGTTCCGTGACGAACTAAAGAGCCTACTTTTCTTAAAATATAAGATTCATGCCAATGAAAAATCTATATGGATCTATCTAGAATAATGACGAAATTAAGATGGTAATATCGAAATTTCTAATTAGCTCGAAATACTGTATACCTGGCATAATGTAGCCTAATGAGAACTACAGTTGGCAGCCCTGGTGACTGAATATATTCTTAGTTCCATCTCTTAAGGTACAGAATACAAAATTTGGTTGAAATCCAATGGATAGCATGGACGTTACATGCAGTTAAACATTGGATCAAACAGCGTGCGTAAAATCATGTTGGCAACAATGATGTACATGTATTGGTCAGAAATAATCTGAAATAATATGATCTATTGTTGTGTCAATTTTGAATGAAATCCATTAGTTAGTTCATAAGTTACATGCATTTTAAAATTGGACCTCTCAGCAGGCTTAGAATCATGTTGGCAGCACTGGCGTAGGCCAATATTAGTTACTCCAAATTAATCTAGAATGCCAGGTACTATACTGAACCCGAGGGGGTTATGCTGACTGATATCGAACGTGGATCTCAGAGACTGTGATCTCAGTATAAAGGTTCCACCAGGGAACGAACCCGAGGTCTGCTGAGGGAGTTTCATTGTAAAAACCCCTAGAGAAAAGTGTATATTTAATCACTGGTGTGATTTCAGTTGATAATGACATAATTTATTAAAATAATGCAGGACAATTGAGCGGAATACAGCATTATTAGACTACTTGGAGTAGGCTATGCTGGACTCGGAGCACAGAAAGTGCAGAGTTTAACGTTTTACTAATTGGCCCAGAATTGTGGGAGGTGCCCCTTGGAGCCACGTCAATCTTGCTGACCTCGTTATGTCATCTGGAAGAGGTTGGGGGCTTGAATAATGACCCAGTTTTTCCCCGACTGAGAATAGGACGAAGAAGAGTGGGGAGAGATCCCAAGGAAAATCATTGATTACTCGTGATTGGAGTAACGCAATGACATGAGAGTTGCACACAGGTGAATCTTTAGCCAGGAGGCTAATTTTAGAGCCTTTAATCTGCGAAATTGACGCATATTTAATGAAGTGCGGAAGAACATAGACTATGGTTGTTCGCGGCTGGGTTTGACGAGGTCGCCAGGGATTCCCAGTGAAACAGCGTCCCCACGCTATGGAGAAAGGAATTAATATTAATTAATTGGCCGAGCGATCCTTCAGCACGCAGATAGTTCTGGGATCAGTGAAGAAAAAGGAACCCGATGAGCATGGTTTCGAGACCAGAATCATGCTGGGAGAGGAGTCGAGATAGCGCGGGAAAATTTAGCTCTACTTTTTGAGTGAATCCAATATAAGGGGGTCGACCCTTGGCAGAGCACCCCAGTCTTACGCAGTTTACCCAGTTGGACCCAGTTTGTCAGAGAGTCGCAGACAGTCGTCGCTACACAGTTTTTGTCAGACAGTCAGAACACAGTTGTCAAGCAGTTGTTGAGGCGGAACGTATGGCGGTCCGGCCCCAGGAAGGACGCTCAAACAAAGACTTGTACATTTGAGTGAAACATTTAGTAAGCTTTTATTAATAATAGTCGTGCTGCATGTGTAGTCAGCAGTACGAACAATGGTGTGTTCACTTAGGAAGCAACGTGTGAGATAAGTTGCAGAACTATTGTAAATAATAATCTGTGTAAAGTTATGTACAGTGTTAAGCGCAATGTATAAAATATTGACTGATCATGCATGTCTAATTACGCTGGAATGCGCTGGGAGAAACTTTACGAAGCATTTAGTAATGTCTTAAGAATACCAAATAGTAACGCTCAGGACGGAAGTAAGCATATTTATGCAAATCAGGGAGCTTACCGTAGGATTATTGGATAAACTGTTGGTGAATTCCGAGGGCAATTGAACCAGACTTTCAATCAGGAGTTGGTAGGAGCACGGAAGATGCCGTCGACACCTGCAATTTTGATATCTTTGCTAGGGAATTTCAACCAATGAAAAGTGTACAGAGTGACGTGTGTTATGTATAAATCATATGTGAAATATCTTTTAAATTAACGGTTTAATAAGTGTTATAAAGTGTCATGTGTTTTGGAAGCAATAGCTTCTTTATAGAAATGCAAAGTGTCGTGTGGTTAACGGAAGATATGTATCATAAAATGTGTGTATTCAAGATGCAAATGTCGCACTAAATCTGCATATGGCAGGCGACCCGGAAGGATATGAGTGGTTGGAGCCACCAGGATGAGCCTTGATATATGTGAGTACCCCACAAATTATGTTTAAGTAGAGGTATAGGCCACTGCATGTAATGTGATTTCAGAGTTATAAAGATGCCAGTAAGAATCAGATTAGGAGATAGACCCTCCAAGTTTAATCATTATTGTGCTGATTTTAATAGAGTTGAGATGTTATTTTTCATCAATGAGTGGATTAATCGTTACCACTATAATTAAAAATGGCAAAGCAGTTATGTAAATGAAACGAACACGGTTGTTCGATTTTTAAGATGATTAGTTGTGTCGGATTTTGGTAATTTATGTCAGTGAGAATAATAATAATAATAATAATAAAATAAAGGTATGAATGAACGCATCAGGCAAAAATGTTGTAAGCAAGAAATATTTACGCTAAGGGCAAGACTTATCGATCTAAGCAGTAAGATTATACAGTAAGATTACATTACGGGATTAAGAAAAGAGTTTTATATCAGAATATATTGTATTAATGGGAATATAATTATGCCAGGAAATGGAAGAGCTTTTTAGTGAATTGAATTTGAAGCTTATGTAAAAGCTTATAGAGTAATTGATAGATTTCGCTTGGTAATTATAGGACGAAGATCATAGCATTAGGTAAGGGACCAGGTAATCTATTCTTCGTATGAAATCTCGTATGCCGTGGGCATAATTGGAGATGTGCTTTGTACCAGAGTGTATTTAGTGAATGGACCCTAACTCTGATGATGGATATGGAATGTTCCGGGTTTGAATCCCGTGATAGGTGAGAGGAAAACGTTGGACATCTCTGCACTCTATCTGATCGCCCGAGAACTTATTATTGAGTGATTCGGCTCGTCGAAGCGAATCGTATTACGGCAGCATGTTATGACTGACCGCAGCATTTATTAAAGCTACCGGTTACCTACTAGACCAATGTTTTATGAATCTCGTGACTTCATGTTGAAATGGGCCTATTTGGTGCCAATTATCATTATCCTCAGGGTAGGAGTAAATGTTAAGCTCATCCGGTACCTGTTTGCATAATATTCAGTTTAAATCCATTGGGATATGTGTGTCACTAGGACCACGGTATTTGTCTGTTAAAATCTTATACTGCTTAGGGGAGGTAAGACATATGGCATGAAACGAGGGTCGAGGTACTGTAGGACCTCACTACACTGCTATTGTGTACAGGCCGCTTGGAAGAGGGTCGGGACGGTCAAGCGAACCGTGAAAGAAGGTTTTTAAAGAACAGATTTTAGACCCTGTTAATGACATGAGATGAAACATTGTTATATTGAGTAATGAAGTCATGTGGTTTGAGAACACATTGATAATTATAGATCACCCTGATGGTTCACAATTTTAGCAATCTAACGAATGGTTGGATGTTGCATTTTTACTGTCACTGACATCTTTTTCAGAAGTTGGCTACTGGATGCCACAGACTACGCGCGCAAGGGTAGTTTAATTGTACCATCCGACACAGCAATAATTAACGTTTTTAAGATGAAATCACAAACGGCATGCAGTGGAACTATATAAATAGAGGAAGTGTAGGGGTAGCTTACATAATTATGGAGTTGCATGTAGACTGCTGTGCAACACCAGAATAGGCTAATGCATGTAAAGCATTTGGTGGGAAGAGAAAGATCAAAACACACACACGATACACATTATTGTCAAATTAAGACAAGGTTTAAGGAATAAATAATTTTGTAGAATTAATGAAGTCACATTGGATGACAGAAGAATTAAAGTACAGTTTGTTTCTGAAGTTGTATGTGCATCAGCGCACTAGCGTATATTGTGAAGTTGATATAAGGGTAAAGGTTTGAGTTATGATATGATTTTATTGTGATAATATATTGTTGATATTAGTGGATTGTGGAAGTAATTTTTATTTGATTTTGGTTTATGTTTGCGGGGATTGTTTTGTTTGTTTGAAGCCATGAATTTTATTACTGAATTAAAGTTTTAGAATAGAGTTGTGCCTTATCATTGTAGAGTTGATACCTTTTAGCCTCAAATCCAAAATATGCAACTGCTCAATGGGGAGACGGTACACGCCCGAGTCCTGACGCTAGCTGGAGGCGGAAGCATATTTTCCATCGAGATTACTCACATGGGTACAATACGTGTGCAAAATTTAGAGCTATTGGCTTGCACACTTTATGATATATTGATATTAGGGTAACAAATATAGAGACAGTATTTATTAACAGTTGGCAGTACTGGTTACTCTTAAGAATCGGCATAGTCATATCCGTTATGGTACACATAGCACACACAAAATTTGGTCGTAATCCAAATGATAGTTAGAAGTTACATGTATTTAAAGTTGGACCTCTCAGCAGGCTTAGAACCATGTTGGTAGCACTGACGTATATAAGATACTCCAAATTAATATAGAATGGCAGGTACTATACGTGTGCATAGTTTAAAGCTGTCGGCTGGCATACTTTTTGATATATGGGTATTTGGATTTTAAAAAATTGAGAGCATTTATTAACAGTTGGCAGCCCTGGTGGCCCTTAAGAATACGCTCAGTCATATCTGTTTATGTACACGTAACGCATACGAAATTTGGTTGAAATCCAATTGATAGTGTAGAAGTTATATGCATTTAAAAATTGGACCTATCAGCAGGCTTATAATCATTTTGGCAACACTGCCACGTATGACCTCCTGGAAATTAAACTGCAATATTATTATCTATACGTGTGGCAATTTTGAAATAGCTCCCATTCATACCTTCCGAGATATCCAACATGGAGCTCAAATTTCAATTGCGATTTTTCAGCAGTTGGTATCACTGACATCATTTTCAAATATGACCGTGAGATATTCAGGTATAGGTCTTTACTCCTACCAAATTTTGTTTCGATTGATGAAGCCATTTAGGAGTTGATAGGGGGGACACACACACAGCCGGACAGACAGACAGGCAGAAGGACAGACAGAAGGACAGACAGACAGACACACAGACACACATTTGCCCGATCTCATAAGTCTACTTTTTCCTCATTTTTGCAAAATGTGAAAAGTAGGCTAAAAATCCAACGTGGTGACCATCCGAAATATTTAGACGGTCCTCAATATCTACGAATCTATTACAGCAATCAATCTGAAATTGTGTATGTTGTTTGAGGCAATAAACATAAGTAGGATATATGAAAATATGCTATTTAGTTCTTCAAGGGACTACTTGCTGATTATTGCAGGAAGGAAGGAAGTTTACGTAACCGTTAATCTTGCTATCATGAACCATGAGACCGGCTTTCTTACGTGGAACCCGAACCAAAGGACAGGCATTTCAATTGGAAAATCTCACATGTATTGACAGGGAAGCGAACCCGGTCTACCTTGGTGAGAGGCAGACAGCTTGACCGCTGCGCCGCAACGCCAAACTTGAATATTGTATTCACTTAGGGACTTGCAACATCGCAGTCATCAACCTCGTGGTGGGTGTACGGTTTGTCTCATAATCTGTATTATCAGAGCACACAGCACGATTGTGACACAGCCAAGCTCTCCGTACGACTGTCAGTTTACCTATCAATGCGCATACTCGAGAGAATTTGAGGCTAGCAGGGTGTTAGGTATCTCACTGCGCATCCAAAACCCTGTCGCAGAAAAAGCTGGAGTGAACTGTACCTATTCGGCAAAAAATATCAGTAGCCTGTCAGTTATAAGGACTATCGAAAATATAAAGGCTAGATTCCTGAAGAGAATAGCCAATTCGACATCACTAAGATGGCGCCTTCAGGACTGGCGTACGAGCTAGCCAGAGACACACACTTGCTGCGAGATCGAAGACACTGACTGCACCTCCCATCTACCCAACAGGAAATGGAAGTCATCGGGATCGACAGGGGAAACGGGCGGAAATTGCTTTAGACTTTTACTCTACAGATGTCACGTTAAATCTGAGATGGTCAGGCCGAAATAACGTCATGATGAGTGGTTTAAATTGGCTAGCGATACATGGTGTCCATCATAAGCTATGTGCACGTCAAGGACTCTAAAGCACTGACTGCGCAATGTGTGGTGTCATGCAGAAATCAGTGAGATTGGTGACATTTCAGTTCTGGCTCAAAGAGGACAAATTCGCTAATTGACTTTTATAAACTCTCCTGTGTGCTATATTATGGCCATTTGACAGAAATAATTATCTAGTAAATCTACTGTGTAAAGAACCTGGAGCAAGTTTGGCTGGTGCATTCTCCATTCGTCTCCTCTTAGCGGTCATCGTAATAAAGAGAGACAGGGCAACTCCTTCCCTTTACCAGCTAACGACCACTTGCACACTAGCAGTACGTGATCATTTGGAGTCCATGGAGGTTCTTTGCCTTAAAGACGCATTAGAGAAAACGTTCAAGGAAATTCGAGTTACTCTTCGGGTTAAAACTTGCCTATGCTTATTTTCTCGGCAACCATCAGTTTGTGGACCTGATATGCATGTAGAAATAATGTTATTTTATTTCATTTCATTCTATCCATCCCAGAACAATCTGCCTTCAAGGCCATATTCGAATTTCTCTACGCAATACGCAAAGTGTAACTTGACTCTTAGCAGGGATTGCACTACTGTGTCGAAGAGAAACCATGCAAACGCTAATCATAACCCGCAAGATACATTTCTAGCTTTCGTGTTTTCTACAAAATACTCCGATACCGCAGATGGCAACTGACCACGATAACACAGTGCGCAATTAATACCTGTATCCTTGTTGTTGTTGTTGTTGTTAATTCATTTTAGATGATTGAGACGTCTTTGTAAACAACTGCAGCCTCGTGTAATTGGGTGTGTGTTGGATTTTTCTGAAAACATGTGTGTCTGTGGTCACTGTAGTAGAGTGTGTAACTCTAATTATTAGAGCAAGATACTGCTTTAGGTGCCTCATGACTTGAATAGGCTATGAATGATGCCAAAGTACGAATACAACACTAGAAAATGTTAGATCAGGGGTATTCAATCAGTGATAAGTTTACAAGACGGTTGGGACTCGGGTTTAAGGTTTACAGTGTTTCTAATATAGACACTGTTATTACTGGCACTGTTCATGTAATATGGGTCAGATGTATAAGTTGCATAGCCTATTATCTAATACTCAAGGTTATATATAACTATATACAGTATATTAAGAGGGGTAGTGTTTGGTTATATCGATGAAGAATGAACCCAGGAAGTTGTCCTTTATTGTCTGAATATTCTCCCTGAAACACACTGTATATAGCAAAGGCATATTTGATTACTGAAGAGCCATGTCTCAATGTTCTGTTCTTCGATATTGATTTTGTGTTGTACCTGTTCTAGGTGATTCTATTGGCCTCCTATAAGTTTGAAATTCTCACTTTGTTTGCTTCACATTAAATCCCGATGGCCGAATTACTTCTCATAACCACATGAGTTTACTTACTTGATGAATTTTGATGAATTTAGTCTTTGGAGATTTCCCATCTAGATAACGAGCAGATTCTTCCATGTATTGTGTTTATTCATATGATATTAGGAGTCCGATTTTAGCTGCAATTTCATAAATCTTTCTAGGGATTGAACTGATTCTTGTCTATTGATGGAAAGAATAGCTAGATCATCTGCAAAGGCCAAACACTGTAGATGAACTTTGTTGTTGAGTAGTTGACCAATAGTAATTCCTTTTGTATTATTTTACCATATCCTGATAACGTTTTCAATGACAAGACTCAACAATTACGTAGATAGTCTGTCTTCTTGTCGATGCCCTGTGTAATTGGAAAGGAGTAAGAAAGTTCACCTTGAAATTTAACTTTCGGTGTTGTGACCGTCAGTGTCTGTCAAATTAAGTCTCTTGTTTTCCTGTCAATTTAGAATTCTTCTGGAATATTGAATAATGTGTGTCGGTCTACTGAGTCAAACTTTCTGTATGCATGTTGCCTTGTTGGAGGGACCAGGCAATCATTAGCCTTCAATTTCCACGCACTGAATCCCTGTTCCGCGTTTTTCAACCGCTTTAAATAGAGGCTTAATGTTAATTTGATCCGGAGGTAGGCGCTACCAGAGTTCTCTTGTGAGAACCATGGTGAGAGTTTTATAAGGAATAAAATATATGGTTTTGCAGAACCAAGACATAGAATCATAGAAATGTTTTTGTTCGTCTATTTTATAAATACAGCCTTCGACTTGTGCATGGTGATCCCACACACTGGAACTAGTGGGAAATAAGTGCGCTTTCATTAGTTGCTATGGTTACATTTGTCGACGTAAACAAGTCCACACTAATCCCAAATACACCCCTAACCCAGAAATACACACATCAAAAAAAGTTTTGCATCACCTCGGTTCCAAGAGTTCCGGAACCTTTAAATACAAAGGGAATAGAGATCAACACAAACAACATTTCAGCTCGTTTTATTGCTCATGAGACCCACACATTGCATGTTGTACCATCATACAGCTAGACTTTCAGCATTTGTGGTCCAGATTGCAGTACACACCACTACCTCTAATACCCAGTAGCACGTCCTCTTGCATTGATGCATGCCTGTATTCGTCGTGGCATACTATCCACAAGTTCATCAAGACACTGTTGGTCCAAATTGTCCCACTCCTCAACGACAATTCGGCGTAAATCTCTCAGAGTGGTTGGTGGGTCAAGACGTCCATAAACAGCCCTTTTCAACATATCCCAGGCATGTTTGATAGGGTTCATGTCTGGCGAACATGCTCGCCACTGTAGTCGAGCGATGTCGTTATCTTGAAGGAACGCATTCACAAGATGTGCACGATGAGGTCGAGAATTGTCGTCCATGAAGACAAATGCCTCTCCAATATTCTGCCGATATGGGTGCACTATGGGTCGGAGGATGTCATTCAGGTATCGTAAAGCCGTTTCGGAGCCTTCCATGACCACCAGTGGCGTACGTCGGCCCCACATAATGCCACCCCAAAACATCAGGGAACCACCACCTTGCTGCACTCGCTGGACAGTGTGTCTAAGACGTTCAGCCTGACCAGGGTGCCTCCAAACACGTCTCCGACGATTGTCTGGTTGAAGGCATATGCGACACTCATCGGTGAAGAGAACGTGATGCCAATTCTGTGGGGTCCATTCAGTATGTTGTTGGGCCCATCTGTACCGCGCTGCATGGTGTCGGGGTTGCAAAGCTGGACCTCGCCATGGACGTCGGGAGTGAAGTTGCGCATCATGCAGCCTATTGCGCACAGTTTGAGTTGAAACACGACGTCCTGTGGCTGAACGAAACGCATTATTCAACATGGTGGCATTGCTGTCAGGGTTCCTCCGAGCGGCAATCCGTAAGTAGCGGTCATCCACTACAGTAGTAGCCCTTGGGCGGCCTGAGCGAGGCCTGTCATCGACAGTTCCTGTATCTCTGTACCTCCTCCATGTCCGAACAACATCGCTTTGGTTCACTCTGAGACGCCTGGAAACTTCCCTTGTTGAGAGCCCTTCTTGACACAAAGTAACAATGCGGACGCGATCGAACTGCGGTATTGACCTTCTAGGCATGGTAGAACTACAGACAACATGAGCAGCGTACCTTCGTCCTGGTGGAATGACTGGAACTGATCGGCTGTCGTACCCCCTCCGTCTAATAGGCCCTGCTCATGCATGGTTGTTTACATCTTTGAGCAGTTTTAGTGACATCTATGAACAGTCAAAGGGACTGTATCTTTGATACAATATACACAGTCAACGTCTATATGCCGGAGATCTGGGAACCGAGGTGATGCAAAACTTTTTTTGATGTGTGTATATCTATGTTAAAGAAGTCCTTCAAAGGCAGGCATAAAAGTGTAAGAGTAGAGTAGATGTCAGCATGTACGTCACTGGAGAAAGAGGAAATGGGCTCAGCTCAAGAATTCCTCGAGGTCATCAATTCCAGAACTCATCAGTCGTGAACCCAGAGTGTACCAAGAGTGGAAGGCTGTTCGCGTTTCGGTCACGTCCTATGACAGACAGAGAGTACCGCGAGTATATTCAGTCCCACTACCGAGATGGACAAGGAGGAAGTAATATGAGGCCTGATAAACGAAAAAATTAGAGTGTCAGGGAAAAACGACGATGGCTAATTAAGGCAGGAAAATGAATGATACCCTATGCCTCGGACACTTAGTAACGGCCCAGGTTGGGAAAGAACAAGAGTTAGGCAAGGGAGGTCGACAGGAAGGAAGAAAGATAGGAGCCCAGTTCAATTGTGTGGGTGATTCCGAGCTCAGTTCAAAGCCCGTGGCCCCTAACGCACGTCGGGAAATATTCTACTCATAGAATAGGTTATTTGCAGTTTCATAATTTTTACAAAAGAATTACGACTGAAGAAGGGGATGAATTTAAATTTATTGTTTCTCCCTTTATTCAGAGGGCGGGTATATACAACAAAACAAATGAAGAAAAAAACAACAACTAAAAATTCAGTTGAGAATACAAGTTCTTAATACAGGTAGTTGCTATTACATCTGGATAATCGTTCGATTTTTGCTGTTCCAAAATTATTCCTTACTACTGTATTATCTTTTAGCTTAGATTATTAAGTTATTTGTGAAATTTTTAGTATTAAGTTACATGGCTCGTAAATAGTACAGAAGAATCATATTTAAAACAATTGAATGTTCACATTGATCATGATAATTGCATAGCTGATAGATTACCATGAAGGGAGTGTTTCATCGTTCAGACGGGAAGTGATGAATACTGGTGAAATTTATATTTATTCCAGAGAATACTAGAGGAAAAGGAGGATAAGTGCATTGTTCTAACCCAGTCTATCCAGATTAAGTTACCTGCTGAAGAAGTACTTGCTTGTTCTCAAATGACGGCGGAAATCTGCAGTTCAAATTCCTCCGAGCGAGTAATGAACAAGACTGCAGGAAGAGCAGTTGGAAAGTTACGACTGCAGACTTAATCTGGCAAATTTTCTAGGAGCAGTTAGAGGATAATTTCATGAAATCTGGGATTAAGTAACTTCTACAAGTCACAGATATCTGTGTCTCAATGAACACTTCATCCAATTTCATGAACCTTTGAACAGTAATTATTCTATTTGAATAGACGTAAGTTACATCCAGACATTGGAAGTACTGCAGCTCACTTCCTCTTAGGATTTGTAGCTCACAAGTTAAACTGTAGGTTCAAATTCAAACTCTCACAGCAGTCATTTTGACGGTGAGTTTATACATTCGTTTCGGACAAATGTTGATATGGCTACTTAGTAACATAGTAGGCTGTTTGACCTTCAATCCCAGGGCACATTTTTCAATTTTATACTTCATATATTTCTGGGTTTACATCGAATATAGATTTAGGTGATTTTATGTAAGCCTTTGTCTGGAGGGCGGCGCTCTATGGAAGTGAAACTTGGACTGTTTGTGCAGCAGAAAAGAGGAGAATAGAAGCATTTGAAATGTGGAGTTACAGGAGAATGATAATCAGATGGGTAGATAGAGAAACAAATGAAGAGGTATTAAGATGAGTGGGAGAGGAGAGATGTTTCTGGCTGCTGCTAATGAAGAGAAGAGATAGGTTGGTAGGACACTTCCTAAGACACCCAGGAAAAGCAAACTTAATAATGGAAGGAAGGGTCGAGGACAAGAACTGTAGGGTTAGACCATGGTTAAACAGATTATCTTAGGTGTAAGGTGTGGTAGCTATGTAGAGATGAAACGATTTGCTCCGAACTGGGAGACATGGAGCGCTACAACAAACCAGTCAAAAGACGACGCAAACAAACACACATTTCTAGAGTGAAACAAATTACCCCATTTTTTTGTCAACTATTCCGGTAAAAAAAAATAAGTTCCCTTGACTGTTCCAGAATAATTGACACTAACACATGTAGTCTATATTGCACTGGATTTTTACTCGATTTTCCTTTGCTTTTTCTCGCCTTAGTTCTTACTTACCATTCATGTCATCCTCATCACTACAAGCGGGTCACCTCCATGCCTGTACCAGGCCTCTCAAGGTGTCCAACCTCATTATTCATTGTTTATACGAACGCACAATCATTTTATCCCAAAACGTTTAATAGGTAACAAAATCAAACAGATCACAAATGAACTTACATCTTTGACCTACTGTACTTATCTACATAGTCAACAACTATCTCAACACATTTCTGCCATCGTGGTACCAGTTTCAATATGCCCTGTTCGTAGAAGTCCATTTGGTTGGAGATTAGCCATCTGCGGACTGCTGATTTCACTTTCGCATCTGTAGCAAAGTGTAGACCGGCCACGAATTTCTTCATGGGACCAAACAGATGAATGCCCAACAGTGCCAGATCTGGACGGTAGGGTGGTTGATGGAGCACCTCCAACCCAAATTGGCCAGTTTTCTCACGAACCGGAGCAGCATCATGGAGACGGGCATTGTCACGTTGAAGTTTGACACCGTCAGCATCAATGTTGTGGTGTTCGTCAAGAAGGGCTTACGCAACTTAACCAAAGTTTTAATTTAGGCTACAGCATTCACAGTGGTTCCTTGTTCAGCAAAGCCCACCAATAACACACCATACATATCCCAGAACACTGTCACAAGCTCTTTCCTAGCAGATTGAGCCACTTTTCGTACTCTTTTCGTACTGGGGAACCAGCAAAGATATCTGCTTAATTTTGAGCGTGTAGTGGTACGCCCACGACTTATCGCCAGTGACGATTCCTTTCAGAAAATAATACCCTTCAGTGGCGTAACGCGTTAAGTGATTCAAGCTTGTCATTATTCGCTGTCCCTTGTGGTTGTCTGCCAAGTTCTTAGGCACCCAGCGAGCAGTAACATTACGAAATTTCAACGTGTGATTAACAATGGCGTACACCGCACCATAGGAAATATTGCGATAAGGTTCACAGGTGCATGCGCCGGTCTTTCACAATTGCTGCCTCAATGGTTCCGACATTCTGCGGGGTTGCTGATGTTACCGGCAGCCAGGATCGTGGCGAATCACTAAGGTTCACACGGTCCTCTTGGAAGACTGCACACCACCTTGAGGCATTGCTACGGTCCATGCAGTCGTCCCCATACACGCCACTCATGTCCCTGTGAATTTCACTCGGTTTATGTCTTTTGGCCCACACATATGGAACTACACTTCGCTCTGGCGGCTTCCGTGGCGTAGTTGGTAGCATGCTGAGCTTCTATGCCCAAGGTTCCGGGTTCAAACCCGGCCAAAGTCGTCGGATTTTTTAAGAGCATTAAAAATCCCTCAGTATGCCTTCCTTCGGAATGGAAGTTATGCCGGCGGTCCCATGTCATAGATTTATTGCATGATAGAGAACCTTCCACTAATTACACTTTTGTGAAGCTAAATTATAGGCTAGGTTATATTTAACTAACCCTCATAGGTTCCAACGATCATTACCAGGAGCCGACTGAGGTAGCATCTAGTAACAAAGTTCAGAACTAGTTGGTCGTTGACGGTGGTGTTTGGTAGCAAAAGTTGGAACTACTTGAAAATCGAATATCTGCAGTCCTTACTTGAATTAAAAATCAGATAACACACAGTAATACAGCCATCACAATTAACACCGGTTATCAGACAGATTCTACCAACACCCAAAATACACGGGGCTACATGAACGCGTTGTTGCAGCCCCTAAACTGAGGAACCAACCAACACTTCGCTGCTCTTCATAATAATAATAATATCGTATGGCCTCGGCTGCCGGGTGCAAGCTTTGTTATTTGACACTTAGACGGTAGCTTGCATGTCAAATTTCGTTTTTCCTTTAAGAACTATGAAAGTCAAGAAGGTTAGATATCTAAGCTCCTTGAACACTATAGCGCTTTCTAGTAGAGAAATGAAGAACTTTGTGCAGGCGGAAACTCCCGAGATAAATGTTGCCACTATGAACACGGCCTACTGAATTCAAATGGGTTCTTTGACATGCCAGCATCGTATGACATGCGTGTCGTAATTTCTGCCACCTTTCAAAAATCGCTTACCACGGCCAGGAGCGAACCTGCAAGCTTGGGGTTAGTAGACCGACACGTTAACCACTCACTCACTGTGGCAAGCTGCTGCTCTTCATAAGTTGACGACAGTAACACGTGCCCCATGTTTGTTTCGTAGTTCAGGCTTCTCTCGCTAGAGCTGCACATGAATACAAAATACCCTCTGTAGAGCAAACTTGAAGCTATACCAGCAATACTAGCGGACAAAGAAAAGATTGTGTGATACTTTCCTATCTGCCCTTGTATATCCCCGTTCCAAAAGGCATTAAATATGACATACCAGACGTTAATTTAATAGTATATTAATCGTACAGCAGACCACCTCGTAGTGTTGTGGCTAGCATTCTTGGCTTTCACCTCGGAGGTCTGGGTTCGATTCACTCCTCTGCCAAGAAATATTAATTCTGGGCTTGGGGCTGGCTGGAACGGGGTACACTCAGCCTCGTAAGGCAAAACTGGGAAGAGGTGGGTTCGATTCCTATCTCAGCCAGCTTGGATATGGTATTCCGTGGTTTCCCCACTTCTACTCTAGGCAAATGCCGGGATGGTTACTAATACAATGCGTTGGCCGCGTCCCTCCCAATCCTCTTCTGAATTATGAATACACACTCTAATGCAGCCAGCACAATGACACAGATTATCAGACAATAATTATAGGCCTATACACACACACCCAAGCAGTGGACTACATGTCCACGATGACGCTTAACTCCTGAATCAATCAACATCAAATCGTACAGTAGTAGTAGTAGTAGTCCCTGTTCCTTACAACTTGATGCCCAATCAGAAAGTAGAACTCTTCAATATCGACGGGAAGACTCTGTGTTATTGGTCTGTTTATGGAAGTCTTGACATGGACCAGGCGCGGCTGGTGATTAAAGGCTCTTAGGCGGAGCCTCTCTTGTAAGATTCTATAAATATACCTATTTAATTGAGGAATTTATAATTTATATTAATTAGAAACATTTATACATTTCACTAATCCATTAAGTCACGAGTCAATATATTTGGAACTGTTGATAAAAGCATGTTCTTATGATGGGTAGTAGCGCCGTTAGGCTGCGCCTTAACTGTGCCATTCCTTCCCATGTAACAGGGCTGGGGGGCGTGGTTAGGAAAGCTCCATTCGTTTACATTGTATCGCTAAAGGCTCAAGCGGCTACAGCCTAACCCAGGCTTGCCAACGCCGACAGGATGTTTCTATTCAGTGGAATGCATTGAAATTAGTTCTAGAAGACTCATACCACTCTCGAGAAAGTTTATCCTTTCCTTCTTTTAATTTCCGAAGGATTATTAATTGACAAGTTACCAGAAACAGTTAGACGACTAATAAGTGATATTCATTATTGAGAACTCAGATGGCATTCCTTGAAGTATAATAACTAAAATACTTCCGCCAGATAGCACCATGAGGTGGCGAGGAGTAGCAGAGCCATCTACCGAGACTTAACGGAAGTATTCTGTTTAAAATCAGCCGCTGTTCATGCATGCTGTGTATTGTAAACAAGTGTTCGCGCGTGAAAATCGTTGGTGTAACTTACAAGTTTATTAATTTTGTTGATTGTCAGTGGCAAGTCTTAATTTGCGTGTTACGGGCTACATTAGTGGTAAGTGTATGTCTTCAAGACAATGAATTCAGTTAGTAGCGTATCGGGCAAAATTCTTGACCACGAAACTAGACTCATTGTGAAAGGTCTTGGGGCACCTAAACCAGATCTTACAATCTCTCAAACTCAGAAACATTGTAAATCCAGGGGGGGTTATATTAGAAATTTTAATAGAGCATTGTACGATGCAGCAGAATGGTTGTGTGGTTGCGAGGGAAAAAATGCCTTCTTTTGTTTCACCTGCCTTGTTACCAATTCAAATGATAGTTCATGGACTGAGACAGGTATTACGGACTTGAAGAATTTTCATGCCAAAGTTAAAAAAAGTCCTCTTGGCACGCCGGAAGGCGGAGGTAGATTTCACCGGACAAACTTGGGGATAGGCGAAAATAGGCAGAAAATGCAGATTTTCGTAGAAGGATCAGACCTCATTTAATGCGAGAAGGTATTTTATAATTGGAGCTTAATTAACTTTGTTTTTCGTCATTTTATGCTTATTTTAAACATTTTATTGTCTTATGGGAACGGTAACCTTCTTGTCATTTGGGGTCCATTTTTATACTTGTGGTCACACTATCCTTATGCAAGGTTTCGACACTGATGTGCAACTATGTAACGGTCTGTTACTTCTTCACGCAAAATTATATCTACCGCAGAGATTTTGGTTGGTTCCTCAGTTTAGGGGCTGCGACAACGCGGTCATGTAACCTCGTGTACTTTGGGATGGCTGTATTAGTCTGTAATTCAGGTAAGGACTGCAGACGGTCAATTTCAAGCAGTAGTTCCTAATGTTGCTACCAGGTACTACCGTTAACGACACCTAGCTGTGAACTTGGCTACTAGATGCCACCGCAACCAGCAACTCGCAACGAACGTTGGAACTTCCCCTCCAAAGGAAAGCATACTGAGGGATTTTTAGCGCTCTTAGAAAATCCGACGACTTCGGCTGGCTTTGAACTCGCGACCTTGGGCATAGACATTCAGCATGCTACCAGTTACGTCATCGAAGCCGCTTCACACTTAGAAGGAAATCTGAATCTGATCTCGTGCAAGTTCGTTATCTTTGCAACGTCTGATGGCTCATCCCTCATCAATTTAGTAGTGTTGACATGGCAACCACTGATAGGTCTTGGCATTTTCTTATAATTCCGAAATTATTTTTCTCATCCCTTGGCATAATGGTGGGTTATATCAAAAATTCTTTCAGACAAAAGTTTTAGGTAATTATTATGGAAATATTGTCCATTTCGTACGGTTTTGATATTGTGCCTATTAAGAGAGATATGATTAATGTTTCCCGAAAAACCCACTTTTTCCCACCCCTTTGGTCAATGGTTGGTGCTATAAAAAAAACTCATCAAACATACATTTTTGGGCTTTATCCGGCACATAGTATGAATGTTGAACGGATTTGATATTTCACATATTAAGAGAGTTATAGCAATATTTCACTTTTTCGAAAAAAAAAGGCCCCATTTTCACCCCCTTCGACCGATTTAGCCCAGTAACGAACTCGACCGAGATTTTATAGGTATACATATTCGGTAAAAAATTCAAAGTGATTGGTGCAAAATTACGGCAGTTATCGTGTCCACAATAAATTGATATACTTATATACATATACATACATAAATTATATACAAACTTTTGAACTGACGGTGGTTTTGGGGTCTGGGGGATGTGAAACGCGAAGATATGTCGAAATTTTCCGGAAGTCGAAACATGGTACCCATTGCAATAGTTAGCTTTCTAAAGAAATCTACCTCTGGTTGGTTCCTCAGTTTAGGGGCTTCGACAACGCGGTCATCTAACCCCGTGTACTTTGGGTGAGTGTAGAATCTGTCTGATACACGGTGTAAATTGTAATGGCTCTATTAGTCTTAATTCATGTAAGTACTGCAGACGGTCAATTTCAAGCAGTAGTTCCTAATGTTGCTACCAGGTACTGCCGTCAACGACACCTAGCTGTGAACTTGGCTACTAGAAGCCACCCCAACCAGCAACTCGTAACGAACGTTGGAACTTCCCCTCCAAAGGAAAGCATACTGAGGGATTCTAGTGCTCTTAGAAAATCCGACGACTTCGGCCGGCTTTGAAACCGCGACATTGGGCATAGATATTCAGCATGCTACCAGTTACGTCACCGAAGCCGCTTCCCACTTTGTCAGGCGGCTTCGGTGGCGTAGTCGGTAGCATGCTGAGCTTCTATGCCCAAGATACCGGGTTCAAACCCGGCCGAAGCCGTCGGATTTTTTAAGAGCGTTAAATATCCCTCAGTATGCCTTCCTTCGGAGGGGAAGTAAAGCCGGAGGTCCCATGTCATAGATTTATGGCATGTTAAAGATCCTTCCACTAATTGCACCTGTGTGAAGCTAAATTGGATAGGTTAAGAATGTATGCAACGCTCTTAGGTTTCTATGTTCGTTGCCAAGAGCCGACTGTGGCGGCGTCTAGTAGCTCAGTTCTGAACTTGGCCTCGTAGTCGTTGACAGTGGCGCTTGGCGGCAAAAGTAGGAACTATCTGAAAAAATGTTAGTTGCAGTACTTAAATTAACAAACAGATAACACACACTAATACAGTCGTCTCAATTAACACCGGTTATCAGACAGATTCTACACACACCCAAAGTACACGGGGCTACATGACCGCGTTGTCGCAGCCCCTAAACTTAAGAACCAACCAACCAACCACTTAGTCAGATGGAAATACTGAATCTGATCTCGTGCAAGTGCGTTGTCATGGCAACGTCCGATGGCCCATGCCTCATCAATTTAGTAGTGTTGCCATGGCAACCACTGATAGCTCTTGGCATTTTCTTATAATTCCGAAATCATTTTTCTCGTCCCTTGGCGTAATGGTGGGTCATATCAAAAATTCTTTCAGACAAAAGTTTTAGGTAATTATTAGGGGAATATTGTCCATTTTGTACGGTTTTGATATTGTGCCTATTAAGAGAGATATGATTAATGTTTCCCGAAAAACCCACTTTTTTCCACCCCTTTGGTCAATGGTTGGTGCTATCAAAAAACTTATTTGACATACATTTTTGGCACTTATCCGACACATATTATGAACTTTGAATGGATTCGATATTTCACGTATTAAGAGAGTTATAGCGAAATTTCACTTTTTCGAAAAAAGCCCCCCATTTTCACCCCCTTCGACCGATTTAGCCCAGTAACGAACTCGACCGAGATTTTATAGGTATACATCTTCGGTAAAAAATTCGAAGTAATCGGTGCAAAATTACGGCAGTTATCGTGTCCACAAGAAACTGATATACATATATATATACATATATATATATATACATAAATTATATATAAACTTTTGAACTGACGGTGGTTTTGGGGTCTGGGGGATGTGAAACGCGAAGATATGTCGAAATTTTCCGGAAGTCGAAACATGGGACCCATTGCAATAGTTAGCTTTCTAATGAAATCTACCTAAAAACATAACTCCAGTGAAAATCACCTAAATGGCTTTATTGAGTTTGCCATGTTAGGGAAAGTGGACATAAGGTGCCAGTTAGACAGTGCTTACCGCTTGAATGTAAAGAAATATAATGAAAATGTATCGAAGAACCGGTATATATTAGGCAAGCTCATAGATTGCATCAAGTTTTGCGGTAAGTTCGAGCTCGCCTTGCGGGGACATGACGAAACAGACAATTCCAAAAATCCAGGAATTTTTCGCGGGTTAGTTAGTCTAATGTCCGAACTCGACAGTGTTTTAAAGCAACACATAGAAAAGACCGATAATCGAGTTTTCCTAGGTCTCTCAAAAACAATTCAAAATGAATTGTTGGACTCGATTTACGAAGTTTGCCTACATTTGATTAGAACTGAACTGTCACAGACTAATTATGTAGCAATCGAAGTTGATGAAACCACAGACTGTGCCTCTCTATCACAGCTGGTCTTGATAATGCGATACGAGTTAATGGGAAAATTAAACGAAAGATTCATCAGTTTCGTTCAGCCAAAAGACCATAGTGCAGAAGGTGTCACTGAAGCTATATTTAGTGAGCTGGTGAAAATGAAAGTAAGTGAGACCCCTGAAAAACTCATTGCTCAAAGCTATGATGGTGCTCCAGTCATGAGTGGTCAAAGGAGTGGGGTTCAAGTTAGGGTTAAAGAGAAATATCAGAACGCCCACTTCATTCACTGTTACGCACACCAGTTAAATTTAATTGTTGAACGTTGTGTAACTGGGAATAAGCAAGTGCGACTATTTTTCAGCAACTTGGAAGGGATTTCCACCTTCTTTTCGCAGTCTCCCAAACGAACAGCTGTTCTTGATGTGATTGTAAAAAAGCGAATTCCTAGCTGTCCTCAGTCCATCAGATGGAATTTCAAATCCCGTTGCGTGACCACTGTGCACAAATACAAGGATGAAATAGTGCAGTGCCTGGTCAAAATTATTGACGATATTACAAATGACTATAAGACAGTTAATAAGGCTATGGGAATAAAGGGTTTCCTACAAGAAGACGATTTCCTTTTTTGGTTGGAGTTTTTTAACAAAGTCATGCCTCATTGTGACATTTTATTCAATCAACTTCAACAAAAGTGTGTTGATGCAGTGAAAACAATGATGTATGTGTCTGATTTTGTTTCAAGCATTCAGCGGGCTAGGTCTTCGCTTGATACTGATCAACTCTGTGAGGGGGAGGGACCGTCCATAAAACGTGCGCGTTTCACTGAGTCGCGGAGTGCGTGTGCGAGAGAAGTCTGTGATATCATTATGACGCAGATCAGTGATCGCTTTCTGTTTAGTGACCACCTGACAATTGCCAAGTTGTTTGAGCCGTCATTGTTCCCTAAACATCGCATTGTTTTCCCTGAAAAAGAACTGAAAATAGCAGTCGACTTATTTAGGTTAAACTCTACAGAGCTGCGCCATGAGCTGAATGTGCTATACAGCCGACCTGACTTTGCAAGGGCATCAGGTGCGTTGACCTTGTTGAATTTTCTTTACGAAAACAACTTGGCGGGAGCTTTGCCCGAAAGCGTTAAACTCCTACAGATCATAGTGGCCATTCCAATGACCACAGCAGAGGCAGAGCGGTGTTTCTCTACCCTAAAACGAGTGAAAACATTTTTACGTAACACAATGAAAGAAGGCCGACTCTGTGCACTTGCAATGTGTTCCACAGAGAAGGAGTTGTTGGAGTCACCGAACTTCAATGAGCTTGTCATTGACCACTTTGCAGCGCAAAAGGAGAGGAGGGCAGACTTCACTTACAAACCAATGAATTAAGGTAGGTCATGTGCTTATATAAAGTAATAGCAAGTAGCTTCATTGTTCTTAATATCTACAATTGTGTTTGTTTCCATTTATCCCTCAAGATCGGGTGCACTTTCGGCCTATGCTCCAGATCAATTCCCTTACAGTTCTAGCTGGTAAGCACGCAGCTTTCTAAGTAAAATGCGATTGTTTGATAGTGTACAACCGTGAAACAGACTTCTCTGATCGGGACTATTTAGAATGGGGACTAGGTTAAAATAGAAAACGAATGCATTGCTTCTTCCCGTATTTCGAAACTAGGTAAGTACATTCATTTTAATTAGGAAAAAATGCTTAATATAATGGTGCCAATCTGTTTATATATTATTTATTACGAGCCAATCTGTTTGTCAACAAGAAACCTGTTCCGAGCTCCCCCACCTTTCACCGTGAAATTTAAAATCCTGCAGCCGTGTATGTGGGTGTCATATAAGAAATGCGTTATACCCGCATTTTGACACTACGTGCTGAGCCTTCCCCGGCTCCAACGCCACGAGCCGCGGCTGACATGGACCAATCGGTGTAGGTGAACCCGGCGCATTTGTTTTATTGTGTGTTATTTAATTCAGGGATCTCAAACATCGTGCTCATTTCAGCTCCATGTATTTGGATATGGGTATAACTTGTGGTGTCTGTATTAGTTTTATGAGACTAGGATCGGGAAGGAGTCGGCCGTGGCCTTAAGGTAGCAACCATCCCGAAATTTGGTTGTAGTAAAAGAGGGAAGCCACTTCTAGGATGCCTGAGATGGGAATAGGACCCACCACTGCTTGGTTTTGCCCTCCACAAGGCTGATTAACATCATTTTAGCCCTCACTTTAGCCCTCACATCAAAACTAAATTACTTGGCAGAGTCGGGAATCGAACCCAGGGCCTTTGGCTCAATAAGTACCCCAAGTCCAAGGAAGGTTGCGAATTTGTTTTGAACAAGCGCCAAGTAGGTTGTTTGTTTGTTTGTTTGTTTGTTTGTTTATTTGTTTGTTTATTTGTTTGTTTGTGTATTTTTAGCAAATTATTACAATTTATTGTTGGTCCTGCCAAGCTTACGCTTGTCGGCAGGAGCCAAGAATAATTAGGCTACAATTTGTATGTTAACAAAAACTATTAAATTTATATCTATACCGTTCAATCTCTCACCTTCCAATTTTTTATACAGTGCCGCTAATAATAATTCACAACAAGATGTTCAGGAAAGTACATATAGCCTACTTTCTCCTAAATGTATTGGTATAGTTTTAACTCTTTGTCCTTATCACCTCCTATTTTCTTCCTATTCGAAGTACAAAATGGCACACAACAGTATGACATACTGGATTTGAGCAGCAGCGTTCAAACCATAGTTTATAATTTACCCAAGTATTTTACAATGTTATCAGCAAACACTCCAAACAACGTAGAAATTCAATATAATAACACCGACTACTTACAATAATTGAAACTGAAGCAAAACTTTTTTGGTCTAAACGTATCACTGGGAGAAACACATTTAATAAACCTACTGTACAGCTAAGTTTTAATCGCGCCTATCCTTGGAGGCGAGTGCACTCTATCGGCAACAAGAGGATATTTTTCAATTACACCGTATGCATTGGTTCACTACCTGGGAATATCATGGCCAGTAAAGAGCGCAGCGTGCATCTAGTAGGCCATGGTTAGCAAACGTATATTTCAACTGGTTCCTAGTAGATGTCACTCATGCAGATCCGGCGGAGAACTTTGTTTTCATTAAATATACATTTTCCATTGAAAAATGCACAATATAATGCACAATTTTCTAACTTATCAGTACTTAAAGAATAGTAATAAAAAAAACAAGCAAACATTTTCAACTCTGATAGGTTTTGAACCCCAGCCGGTCGGGTGAAAGACCAAAGCACTAACCACAGAGCCAAACATGTCCTTCCAAGGCAAACGTTATCAATTTATTTACATACAACGTCTTAGAAATAGTGACTCTGACTAAACGATTTCTTCACTGGAATACATATCCATTACAACCCATTTCATACAACGTTCATATTAGCATATTTCTATCACTACTGTCGACCAAAGTATTATGTGCAATCTAGTTTGTAGGTCGTTTGTGAAGTACCCAATAGACCTACATAAAATACAATAACATCATCATTTTCGTCGTTCTATTTTACGTTAGTTCATGTAGGTTTGGAATTTTTAATTTATATTTTAATATTTTTTATCGCAGTTGGAACACAAAATGTGCCAGTTTTAAAGCGTGTTTCAACCATGCGTCACATTTAAGAATTATTATCTCAAAACTCCGTCATCAGATCGAATGCAAATTTTAACACAATATACATTGGAATGTTGTATAACTGGTTTATTAATTTCAAAATTTTGTGTGTCCAAGAAACAAAGTTGTTATCATTTTTGTAAGGTAACTTTTTCTCGGCTCGGGGTGGTTGGAAAATATAGCTCTTGGTCGCGTTGTAATCCTTATATACCAAGAAGTTATGCTGTATGACTGTGAAATACGTAAATTAATTCACTTATTTTATATCGGTTTGTATTTGTTCGTGGAAATAAGGCATGATTCACCAGCCAGCCACTCCGGGGTAAGCTGTACAGCGTTGCTGAGATGGAGCCCATCACTGCCGAGCGAGGCGAGGTCGTATTTCCCCGTTCAAATATAAACCGTTATAAAATACGTGAATTAATTTACGTATTTTAAAGTCATACAGCATAACTTCTTGAAGTATAAGGATTACAACGCGACCAAGAGCTATATTTTCCAACCACCCCGAGCCGAGAAAAAGTTACCATACAAAAATGATAACAACTTTGTTTCTTGGGCACACAAAATTTTGAAATTAATAAACCAGTTATACAACATTCCAATGTATATTGTGTTAAAATTTAGATTCGATCTGATAACGGGTTTGTTAGATAATATTTCTTAAATGTGACGCATGGTTGAAACACGCTTTAAAACGGGCACTTTTTGTGTTCCAACTGCGATAAAAAATATTAAAATATAAACTAAAAATTTCAAACCTACATGACCTCACGTAAAATAGAACGACGAAAATGATGATGTCATTGGATTTTATGTATGTCTTCTGGTTACGTCTCAAACAACCTTCAAACTCGAGTACACATAATACTTTGGTCGACAGTAGGCTATATTGCAGGCAACATACTCAAACTAATGAAATATAGGTCAGAACGAGAGATCAGCAGCCATCTTGTATTATAACCAAGACGACTCAGCTTGTAGTTTGGGCGCAAGACGCGTCCCATATGAAGGTATGTCTTTACCAAATTTGGTAAAGATCCAATAATTAGTTTGCTCGTAATTTATTTTTATGTTTTAACCATTTGAGTGGCCGCCATTAAGTTTTGGAAAGAAGGGGGCAATATAAGGCATGATACTCAGGAGCCCTTTGCTAGTGCTATCTCTGTACTGTACCCATGTGATGAATTTCCATGGAAAATATGCTTCCGCTTCCAGCTAGCAGCAGTCCTCGGGCGTGTAACGTCCAACCCACTGAGCGGTTACATATTTAGGATTTGAACTAATAGGTATCAATTCTACAATGACAACACACAACTCTATTCTAAAGGGTTTAATTTGAGCTAATATCATGGCTTATAACATAGCATACAACATTACATTTACATTTATAAACACAAAGCAATAAAATTGGAGCGTTGAGGTGATGCAAACAAAGAATCCCTTAAATTACTCTCATCTCTGCCCCCATGGCTGGCATTCTAGTCCACTGACTAGCCCTATATCAGTCCATGTGGTTTAACAACCATGCCGTGTCACGACACTTCACAAACAAAACAAAACTCCTTCCCTTAATTAAAATTCACAATTAACATTCATTAATATTATATTCAATTTTAACATTTCAGGGTACCAAAAATTATCATACTTAAATCCTACTACAGTAAGACAATGATTGAGGCTCGCCCCCAACCTTTAGCTCTGTACACAATGGACCTTCACTGTGGGGCGCCAACAAACATGGCCGCTGCCTCCCCTAGTGTCACACTCTCTCTGTCTCTCTTTCTCCGAGCTTTATTGCTGCCTTCAGACCTAAACAAACCATTGCAAGGTTACACTGACCCTCGTATACGGGTGACCTACTTGTTACAGAATGCATTTGGAAATATGGAACTGTTTAAAACATTTACCCCTATCATTAGAATTTAATGGCTGGTCTATCACTGGCACATTTAACTTACATTCAAGGCATGGAAACTAGATTCATCATCCATGGAGTCCTAGCGGTTTAGTCAGTGGCTATTATTAAAGACTACGGTCTGGGCACTACTTTCTCCCCGTGTCGAATTCACTCTAGCAGAGATGAATTAATTCACAAAATTTGCTAGCTAAAGCCGATATCAAGCGTCATGGCTAGGTGTCTATGTTTTCCTCCATGAATCGATTGCTTAGCCGCTTCAATTTGCATATCTAGGTTAGGGTACCCACTATATACACCTGATTGTTCACAATATCATTCGTATGCCCTTGGCTATACGAGAATTCATACGTCGAATAGCAGACCTGACTTCCTGACTACGCATGAGGATGATCCTTTCCTTACATCATTAAGACAATCTCTATCAATTATTCTTATCTTCCTTCATCAAGTAGCAATTCAAATCTCTTTTAAACATTTCCATTTGCCATATTCTGATTATATTTCCCGTACATTGTTGCTTATATGATTTCTAGTGACATCATAATGCTGATTTTTCATTGAGCGGTCCCTTGATTTTAATAACACTACTTAACATTGCAGTTGTTTTACCTTAAAACATGTTTACATACACTTTCCCTGATGTTTATTTATTATTATTATTACTGACACACCTTTCCTTGTCCCGACACAACGTAACGATAGTTAGCCTATATCATCAATAAGATGAACTTCCGTGTTGATGAATACATTTTGACCCTTTAATTAATTGCCATTTATACAATAACTGTAAAGGATTTACACACAACTTGATGTAAAACGAACATCTTTAACTTGAACAAATTTTTCCAACACAAAATTAAGGCATGAAAGTCATACCTTCAAAGATTCAAACTTTCATTGGCATATTATTTCTTTACACATTTCGGCATACACTTTCCCTGATGTTTATTTAATATTTCACAATAAAATCATGGTTTCATGTACTCACGTTTCTTTTTTCGTGGTGGCCGCACCCACTTTATTTCCATGTTGCCGGCCAGAATTGCACTTAGCAAGGCATCTCCACGTTATTTACATACATGTTGCGTGGATTTTTCACTAAGAAATGTACTTCACTTTGATTCATAACACTGAAGCTACTGCTTCGTTCTGACATTTTACAAATTTATATTTATCATTACACTTTAAAACACACACTTTAAAATATACAACACACTTAAAACACATGATATTTATGTACACTGGCCTCACTCGACGATCCTTCCAGCAGTATCTTAGAATTACAGGTTCCGTTGAGTTATCCTCCCCGCGTAATCCTGTTTCCTGATTGAAAGTCTCGTAACATCTGCGCGAAGAATATCTAGTGTACCTGTTCCTGGAAAATCCCTCACGATTCCCAACGTTCCAGTCTAGTTATAGCTCCTAGATTCCATTTCAGTGGAAACATGCCTATAGCAGCATCTCCTTTGCTCCCAACGTCTATCAACTTCTATCCAATTGCACATTGTCGATAATAGCATAACTGTGCTCTAATATCAGTTTAAAAATTATACAATGTTGCATTCGCATAAAATGCTTCACCCTTTCCAACAAAATTATTTTATAAAGTCAACTACTATAACTATATTTATACTCATTATATCATTTCTATTATACAAACACCAACAACCGTGTCACAACTCAATCAACAAACCATTTTACAATTTTCGTTACAACTCGTTTCTCACCAACCAAATATTTTGATCGATTTTTCATTTCACCTCTCAAAATCCCAATCAACAACCGTGTCACAACTCAATCAACAAGCATTTTACAATTTTCGTTACAACTCGTTTCTCACCAACCTTCAAAATCCCAATCAACAACCGTTGAACCTGCGCGCTTCTAAACAACGTAAATTCAGCTGACTGACATTTTCTACGCTGCACTTGTCTACTGTACATTTCACTTGTACACATACAACTTCTATTGTTCTCAGACTGCGCGTACTATTTCCCTGAGCGGTGCGCTCCTAACAGTGTCCTGTATAGTCACACGTATACTTGCGTACTTGCATTGTCCTGCACTAAGACGCTTCTCATACTGTTTTACTGAAATACACACATCAAAAAAAGTTTTGCATCACCTCGGTTCCCAGATCTCCGGCATATAGACGTTGACTGTGTATATTGTATCCAAGATACAGTCCCTTTGACTGTTCATAGATGTCACTAAAACTGCTCAAAGATGTAAACAACCATGCATGAGCAGGGCCTATTAGACGGAGGGGGTACGACAGCCGATCAGTTCCAGTCATTCCACCAGGACGAAGGTACGCTGCTCATGTTGTCTGTAGTTCTACCATGCCTAGAAGGTCAATACCGCAGTTCGATCGCGTCCTCATTGTTACTTTGTGTCAAGAAGGGCTCTCAACAAGGGAAGTTTCCAGGCGTCTCAGAGTGAACCAAAGCGATGTTGTTCGGACATGGAGGAGGTACAGAGATACAGGAACTGTCGATGACAGGCCTCGCTCAGGCCGCCCAAGGGCTACTACTGTAGTGGATGACCGCTACTTACGGATTGCCGCTCGGAGGAACCCTGACAGCAATGCCACCATGTTGAATAATGCGTTTCGTTCAGCCACAGGACGTCGTGTTTCAACTCAAACTGTGCGCAATAGGCTGCATGATGCGCAACTTCACTCCCGACGTCCATGGCGAGGTCCAGCTTTGCAACCCCGACACCATGCAGCGCGGTACAGATGGGCCCAACAACATGCTGAATGGACCCCACGGAATTGGCATCACGTTCTCTTCACCGATGAGTGTCGCATATGCCTTCAACCAGACAATCGTCGGAGACGTGTTTGGTGGCACCCTGGTCAGGCTGAACGTCTTAGACACACTGTCCAGCGAGTGCAGCAAGGTGGTGGTTCCCTGATGTTTTGGGGTGGCATTATGTGGGGCCGACGTACGCCACTGGTGGTCATGGAAGGCTCCGAAACGGCTTTACGATACCTGAATGACATCCTCCGACCCATAGTGCAACCATATCGGCAGAATATTGGAGAGGCATTTGTCTTCATGGACGACAATTCTCGACCTCATCGTGCACATCTTGTGAATGCGTTCCTTCAAGATAACGACATCGCTCGACTACAGTGGCCAGCATGTTCGCCAGACAGGAACCCTATCGAACATGCCTGGGATATGTTGAAAAGGGCTGTTTATGGACGTCTTGACTCACCAACCACTCTGAGAGATTTACGCCGAATTTTCGTTGAGGAGTGGGACAATTTGACCAACAGTGTCTTGATGAACTTGTGGATAGTATGCCACGACGAATACAGGCATGCATCAATGCAAGAGGACGTGCTACTGGGTATTAGAGGTAGTGGTGTGTACTGCAATCTGGACCACAAATGCTGAAAGTCTAGCTGTATGATGGTACAACATGCAATGTGTGGGTCTCATGAGCAATAAAACGAGCTGAAATGTTGTTTGTGTTGATCTCTATTCCCTTTGTATTTAAAGGTTCCGGAACTCTTGGAACCGAGGTGATGCAAAACTTTTTTTGATGTGTGTATATTTTCATATGTATAGAAATACATTGTCTTTGCATTGTCAGGTTCTACTGACCTATTATGATTACTTTTACTTGACATTGTACGTTGCACTTGAGAATAATATTCACTGATTACTTATAAATTTACAGCCTTTGTGCGCGGCGTCATTTCAGGGATCAGAGCGACGTGCTCTCTGCCCCAGATTCTTGTACAACAGCTGTTCTAATTTGTATATTGCACTTAACTGCAATCACCATTCCGCATGTATACAATACTTTGTCTTGTTCCGCGGCGTCATTTTAGGGATCAGAGCGACGTGCTCTCTGCCCCAGATTCTTGTACAACTGTGTCGACTGACTCGTCTGGCGAGCTTATATGGGTTTCCAAACGAAAAGTAGATCCCTAAATTCGTCGGAGCTTCATCTCTCTTCCCACTGCCTTTCCTGGCTTGAAATAGCGTTTTTCTGGTCCGCCTTGCAGCGCTGGAATCATAACTGCTTGCGTGCTTGAGGTTCGATCAGCCAATTAATTAAAATTAATTAACTTCTTCAGCGCGTCCTACGCTATGTCGGCGGTTATTCCCCTTCTCACTTCAGTGATCCGTCCACTGACCTCTGTAAGACATGTTCATCCGTACCTTCCTTATTCCAACTTCGATTTTGACGTTTAATGGCTTGACAATTAGCCTCCTTGAATTTGATTCACATTGGTGTAACTCTCATATGTGTATCATGTTCCAATCGCGAGTAATCTCCAAATTACTGTTCCCACGCCCCCTTCCATAGCGTCCAGCCTTTGTGTTTAGGGGAGTTTACAGGTCAATAGGTGGTCCACTCACCCTCTCCAGACAGTATAAATAGTTCCAAGTTACTGACGTGACGCCACGAAAACACGCCTTCTTTCCAAAGCAATTAGTTGACTGTCACGAGTTCCAAATCCTTGTGCTAGGCTCAGAAACTCATGTACATTTCAGCCATATAATGCTATATTCTTCCATATTTTCTGTGTCATTTTGACTTATAACAGCAGAATTTGCTTCATATCACCTTAGTGATGTCATGTGTCCTGTCTCTAGGGGGTTTTCTTGACTAAACTCCCTCAGAGACCCTGGGTTCGTTCCTCTTTGGCAGTTCCACTCTGCTCTCTATTTCCCAGTGTCCCAGGTTCGACACCAGTCAGCCTAATGCCCTCGGGCACAGTACCAAATTTCGTTCAATTCAGTTTCGCCGTGTTTGAATTGATAAGGGCGGGGGTGGGGGGCAGAATACAGAATACACACACACAGAGAGACAGACACACAATTTTGGCCCTGTATAGATCTTTCAGTCTACTTTCATTTTTGCAAAAATAGAAAGTAGGCTAGAAATATTCAATCACCTCATAACAATTAATTATGATGATAATAATTATTATAATATGTTAATATTTATACAATAAAGCAATTGTAGTATGTTATAACATTTATTCTTCCTACCTTAATGCAACAGTTATGTCGTTACTATTTTTAAAACGTAACTTAAAATACAAATTTTAGTATCATGTTCAATTAATATCTCCTTTCATATTGCCACAGTCTACGAATAGGAGTCTATTACGTATACAAGCAGTTGCCCACTTTGTTTAAGGAGTCTATTACATATACATATGCAAGCAGTTGCCCACTTAGTTTAAAGAGTCTATTACACATACAAGGAATTTTCCACTTTACATATAGGCTACATGCATTTTTCCACTTAGTTTAAGGAGTTATTTAATATGCAATTTTAGGTAGATTTCTTTAGAAAGCTAACTATTGCAATGGGTCCCATGTTTCGACTTCCGGAAAATTTCGACATATCTTCGCGTTTCACATCCCCCAGACCCCAAAACCACCGTCAGTTCAAAAGTTTATATATAATTTATGTATATATGTATCTATCTATATATATATATATATCAGTTTCTTGTGGACACGATAACTGCCGTAATTTTGCACCAATCACTTTGAATTTTTTACATAATATGTATCCCTATAAAATCTCGGTCGAGTTCGTTAATGGGCAGAATCGGTCAAAGGGGGTAAAAATGGGGGGCTTTTTTTTCGAAAAAGTGAAATATCGCTATAACTCTCTTAATACATGAAATATCGAATCCCTTCAAAGTTCATAATATGTGTCGGATAAGTGCCAAAAATTTATGTCAAATAAGTTTTTTGATAGCACCAACCATTGACCAAAGGGGTGGGAAAAAGTGGGTTTTTCGGGAAACATTAATCATATCTCTGTTAATAGGCACAATATCAAAATCGCACAAAATGGACAATATTCCTCCAATAATTACCTAAAACTTTTGTCTGAAAGAATTTTTGATATGACCCACCATTACGCCACGGGGTGAACAAAATGATTTAAATTATAAGAAAATGCCAAGTGCCAAGAGAGGTTGCCATGACAACTTTACTTTTAATTGATAAGGGATGACCATCAGCAGTTGCTATGACAACGCCACTGCACGAGATCACATTCAGTTTTCATATGTCAGTGGGAAGCGACTTCGGTATCGGAACTGGTAGCATGCTGAACTTCTATGCCCAAGGTCGCGGGTTCAAACCCGGCTGAAGTCCTCGGATTTACTAAGAGCGCTAAAAAACCTAAGTTTGCTTTCCTTCGGAGGGGAAGTTCCAACGTTCGTTGCGAGTTGCTGATTGAGGTGGCATCTAGTAGCCAAGTTCACAGCTAGGCGTCGTTGACGGCAGTATTTTAGGTAGATTTCATTAGAAAGCTAACTATTGCAATGGGTACCATGTTTCGATTTCCGGAAAATTTCGACATATCTTCGCGTTTCACATCCCCCAGACCCCAAAACCACCGTCAGTTCAAAAGTTTATATATAATTTATGTAATATATGTATATATGTATATCAGTTTCTTGTGGACACGATAATTGCCGTAATTTTGCACCAATCACTTTGAATTTTTTACCGAATATGTATACCCATAAAATCTCGGACGATTTCGTTACTGGGCTAAATCGGTCGAAGGGGATGGAAATGGGGGACTTTTTTTTTCTCGAAAAAATGAAATATTGCTATAACTCTCTTAATATGTGAAATATCGAATCTGTTCAAAGTTCATATTATGTGTCGGATAAAGCTCAGAAATTTATGTTTGAAACGTTTTTTGATAGCACCAACCATTGACCAAAGGGGTGGGAAAAAGTGTTTTTTTCGGGAAACATTAATCATATCTCTGTTAATACGCACAATATCAAAGCCGTACAAAATGGACAATATTCCCCTAATAATTACCTAAAACGTTTGTCTGAAAGAATTTTTGATATGAGCCACCATTGCGCCAAGGGATGAGAAAAATGATTTCGGAATTATAAGAAAATGCCAAGAGCTATTAGTGGTTGGCATGGCAACACTACTAAATTGATGAGGGATGAGCCATCAGACGTTGCCATGACAACGCACTTGCGCGAGATCAGATTCAGATTTCCTGGCTTTTCACCGATGTCTCAGTCTCACTCATGGCTGTGATTATATGGAAGCTACTGAGGTATGGGTGGTCCTTAGTAATGGCATTCAGGGCACATTCAGTGCCTGTGGATGCTGTGAAAGGTTCTACTCATAGGGTTAGGACTACTGTTCTGACTCAGTGAGGAAAGCAATGGCAAACTACCTCACTCCTCTTCTTGCCTAGAACGCCTCAATATAGCGCTGCCTTGGGTTTTTGTGGGTATCTACTCACATAACATAACGGCGGTGCTTTTTGAGGATCCAACCAGCCTTCGGGCTGACTACCTAACAGGCAGAAGTGTGAAGCGGCTTCGGTGACGTAACTGGTAACATGCTGAACTTCTATGCCCAAGGTCGCGGGTTCAAAGCCGGCCAAAGTCGTCGGATTTTCTAAGAGCGCTAAAAATCCCTCAGTAAGCTTTCCTTTGGAGGGGAAGTTCCAACGTTCGTTGCGAGTTGCTGATTGAGGTGGCATCCAGTAGCCAAGTTCACAGCTGGGTGGCGTTGACGTTAGTATCTGGTAGCAACATTAGGAACTACTGCTTGAAATTTAGCGTCTGCATTCCTTACCTGAATTACAGACTAATACAGCCATCACAATTCACACCGTTTATCAGACAGATTCTACACTCACCCAAAGTACACGGGGTTATATGACCGCGTTGTCGCAGCCCCTAAACTGAGGAACCAACCAACATCTCTGCGGGAGATATAATTTTGCGTGAAGAAGTAACAGACCGTTACATAGTTACACATCAGTGTCGAAACCTTGCATAAGGACAGTGTGACCACAAGTATAACAAGTAGTTCCGTGAAGAACTGTACAGCCTATTTTCATATATCCTGCTCATGTTAATTGCCTCTATCAACATACAAAATTTCAGTTTAATTGCTGTAACAGATTCGTAGATATTGAGAACCGTCTAAATATTTCAGACGGTCGCCAGGTTGGATTTTTATTTTTGTACTATTATATTAAGATTATTGTGTAAGTGTGGTATTCAAACTTCAATCGCATGATAAGAACACAAGAAGTAAAAACGAGATTTTAAAATTACGCACAGCAGCCATCTTGTGATTATGCAAACAATTGAAATAAATTAGATGCCAGTGGATCAACATTTGTGTAAGCATTTAAAACGTGCAACGTTTCACGGCACTCGGATAGTTAATTCGCGAGAAACGTCCATTTAAATATTTATACTTTGCGTCGCCGCCATGTTGGATTCGTGCTCACGAGGTTACTGAAAGTCCTATAGGTGAACATATGTTCATAGTCTCTATGAACATAAAAATTTCAGTTTGGTTGCTGTAAAAGATTCATATATATTCAGAACCGTCTAAATAGTACGGAAGCTTGCCATTTAGGATTGTTACATAGGCCATAGAGTTATGTACCATTCAAGGTCACTTATTGCCTAGGTTCATTATTCAAACTTTCACTTCGATCGCATGATTACGACACAAGAAATAAAAACTTAATTTTAAAATTTTGCACAGCCGCCATCTTGAGGTTATGTAAACAATTGAATTAAATTAGATGGCAGTACATTACAATCTGCAAAATCATTTACTGTACCACATTTCACTGCGCTCAGAGAGTTAACTCACGAGAAAAGTCTATTAAAATATTTCAAATTCGCTTGGTCGCCATGTTCGTTTTGTACTTTACTGGTTTATGAATTATACATAGGTAAACTTGTATCAGTACCCTTTATCACCGTACAAAATTGCAGGGTGATATCTGTAATAGTTTCGGGGATATAGAATGTCAGTGAAATATTTCGCACAGGCGCCATTTTGAGGTTATGTAAACAATTGAACTAAATTAGATTCCAGTGCATTGCAATGTGTATAAATATTTGCTGTACCAAGTTTCATTACGTTTGGATAGTTAAATCGCGAGAAAAGTCTATTTAAAAGTCTCCACTTCGCTTGGCCGCCATGTTGGTTATGTAGTAACCAGGTTTTTGAAAGTTTCATAGGTGAACTTCTAGTAGTACCCTTTATCACCGTACACAATTTCAGGGCGATATCCGTTATAGTTTCGGAGATACTGAATGCTAGTGAAATATTTCGCACAGCCGCCATGCTGGATTGGTGAGACGTAACAAAATTCGATGGGCACGGTCTACGTCGCCGGGAATAGTGCTATGAACTTACCGAGTTTCACTGAAATCGCTCCAGCCGTTTAGATTTTATTAGGGGGGGGACACACACCCACACCTCACACACACACACACACACACACACACACACACGGACAAAAGGTGATCTCATAAGCCTATTTTTTTTCAAAATTAAAAATAGGCTAAAAATGGACTCCAAATGACAAGAAGGTTACCGTCCCCGTAAGACAATAAAATGTTTAAAATATGTTTAAAATGAAGACAAACAAAGTTAATTAATCTCCAATTATAAAATACTTTCACGCGATAAATGAGGTCTGATCCTTCTACGAAAACCTGCATATTCTGCCTATTTTCGCCTATCTCCAAGTTTGTCCGGTGAAATCTACCTCCGCCTTCCGGCGTGCCGAGAGGACTTTTTTTATACCTTTTTTGTTTTTGCCATAATCTGAAAGACCAGCAGTGAATGTGATAGCTTATTAGAAGTTGCACCATGTAAGCTAATGATATTTTGCCAAGTTCATTATTTGATTTAGTAGTAAGGTACTAGAGCCAAATAAGGCCCGGTTCCAAATAAGGTCCATCTGTGATTTTATTAGCAGAATATTCTGAATTCTACAAGATGGTTGGTGTTTCTGATAGCTACCAACCTTTAATGCCTAGACTAGAAGCTACAACTGTTGAAGCGAACGCTTCCGTGATGTTTGCTTTCGTCGAGTCGTGAACGGCGTCCGAAGCTCTTCTTGTTATTATTTCTAGGTAGTTTGATAAACCTTCTTCATGTTTTTGAAATTTATCATACATAAACTTGGTGTATACATTTTGAAGAATGTGATTTGTAGATTATTATACAGTATTGATATTTTCCGCTCAATGTGCCTTTTAATTTACATATGAGCCTTATTTGGAACAAGTAGTGGGCCTTATTTGGAACGGGTGTTCCTAGTAAGGCCCGTTACTCACATTTTAAATATTGTATTATTTCTAAAATATTTTCCAGTGACTCTAATTATCAACCCATGTTTTTAATACTGCCTGCCTTCAGGTTAATTCCAGGATAATGTTCAGATTTCTTTCCCTTCTAGTAAAGATACAAAAAATCTTTAAACGTCAAGTGGGCCATATTTGGCACATTTACCTTAGTAGTAGTAATACATGGTACATTAAAATAAGTGGCGTGTGCCCGAAGGACAGAAGATAGCGAAGACATTCTTGATATAGTCAGAATATCACTTAATTAAAAGTTTGACTACTAGAAATAAATTCCTTCTCATGCAATAACAATCAGTAAACCAACACGAATAGAGCTTGCCTGTTCAATATTCAATGAGCCTACCGATTTGCGGCGGTTCATGGGTTTCACCATCGCGTGTGTAGGAGGAAGTCTTTACATGTCCCGGACGGAACCTCGTGCGAATGTGAAATGTGTGAGAGGCTTTGTGAACGGTATCATGCTCTCTGGTGCCAAACGTGACTTGTGACTGACACAGCTCTGTACTGACTAGTGAACTGATATATATGCGCATTGTACTCTTTCCCCTTATTAATTATTCTTGAATGGAACAATCATAGAACAATAATATTCATTTGAGTAATTCATTATATAATGATAATCAGAATGATCTTTATCCACTAAAAATGCAATTTAATTCTAACTTTCTTTTTGTTTAATTTGATGCCGGACTCGACAAAAGGAACTGCGCACGAAGGAACTCCTAACATATTTAATTGGAAAATGAGCACAATGCGCGATAGTTTACATAGAGTAATAGAGTTTTGTCATAATTTCTGCTCTGAGTTTGCAGTAGCCTACATAGCGTGCTTTCTGTTACATTGAGGTTTGCATCTTTTGCGTGCATGGTCTTGTCTTGGGTCATGGAATCGTTTATTTGCACAAATCTTGTGATGGAATCCATGGATAGAGAGTCTTGTCGGGGTGTGTCTGGGGTTGAAGTAGGTTTGCTTCCAGTCACTGGTCGTTATGGCGTCGGTGGGGTAGAGTTCGCCTCATTATTCGGTTCTTTTTCGTTACCTGTCTTTGATTATTTTCTCCGTATACACGGTAGATGGCAGGCCGTGTTGTATTCTTAAGTATTCTATGAAGAATGATTCTATGGTAAGTTCATGGGAGAGTCCTAATAGACTATATTTTGACAAGCCGAGAAGTGCTTTCAAGAATTCCAAACTTATTTTATATTATTTATTCATGGAAGTACGTAACATTGCCCTTCTTTTGTGTTTAGTGATAAGTGTTGTATATTATGCACATTGTACGCAATACATCTATTAATTGAAATAATTCATGTTTTTTGGGCTAATGCCGTGTATTTAGATTAGAACCATACGTTTCGGGAAAACCTTGCCTCCTTTTTCAATGGAATCAAACAATGTGGCCAAAGAAATTATATCAATGAGATTACAAAAATTTAAAAAAATATAGATAAATTCCTCGGTTCGTCACCAGAGAGCAGCTGCCAGAAATGACTGTATGGACCATGGTAGAATGGCGGACAGAGTAGTAAGTAAGGAGAAGGGCGGGGTGAAAATATAGAGACTCCTCGAAGAATGAGGATGTCCAAAAGAAAAGGGGGGGGGTGAGGTGGGAGGGTTACATGGATATATCCATCCAACCCTATCCATGTAACCCTCCCACCTCACCCCCCCCCCCCCCCTTTTTCTTTTGGACATCCTGATTCTTCGAGAATTCTCTATATTTTCACCCCGCCCCCTTTACCTTCCCCTTACTTACTACTCTGTCCGCCATTCTACCATGGCCCATACAGTAATTTCTGGCAGCTGCTCTCTGGTGACGAACCGAGGAATTTATCTATATTTTTTTGTAATTTTTGTAATCTCATTGATATACTTTCTTTGGCCACATTGTTTGATTCCATTGAAAAAGGAGGCAAGGTTTTCCCGAAACGTATGGTTCTAATCTAAATACACGGCATTAGCCCAAAAAACATGAATTATTTATATAATCCGGGCCGTGAAAGCCTTAATATACACACCTATTAATTTATTTAACATCTCATGTTTACTATTGACTGACAGGCAAACTCGTAAAAGAAAACAAAAACAATTGCCATTTTTCAATGTTCTCTTAAGTTGAGTATGGTGACTGTGGGGCTGAACCACCCACATTCTTGACACTGCCGGTTGTTGTGAGATTGAAGAGGGTCGAGTAGGAGAAGGGGTGGGGGGGTGTACCGCAACTCCAGAGGCTTATTGGATTTCTGCGGCTGCTTCAAGTGGCCTTGCTAGTTTGTGTGCCGGCTCGTCTTATTGAGTTCTTTTGTGAAAGCGATAGCGCTTATTCTATTGTATCCACAGCACTGCACTAACATTATTCAAACATTTTACTGTAGTGCGTAAACCTATTGTTCTTCTCTAACTAATGAGGGGATGATTTAGTAATGCAGTGTATAGTTAGTTACTCAACACTTCAGACCAGTAGCGGACAACTTCTTAGCATCAGGGGGCCATAATTTACAGGCTTCGAAGTAATGAGGGCAGCACTTCGGTATAAACTCACTCTTACCACCACCTCCTCCACTTCCCCCAGTCGATTAGTTGTAGTGTAAATGGCTAATGACCCGAAGAACGCTGGTTCACTTCCTGGACGGGGAATCTATAATTTTTGGGGGGAATTTTGAAGTGTGGAAAACTCCCAGTCATACGATATGACTTACTTTGACTTAGTTCCTCCAATGCTGGGTAGCATATCGGGCAACAAGTTTCCTCCAGCGAACTCTCTCAGATGCCAGGTTTTCAGCTTCCTTCCAGTTCATATCTGTGCATTTAAGATCCTTTGCAAAATTTCGTTTCCAGGTGTTATGAGGTCTTCCTCGACTTCGGTATCCTTCCCTTGGTTTCCACAACAGTGCTGATTTGGGTATCCTTCTATCATTCATACGTAGAAAATGTCCCGCGAAATTAATTCTGCTTTGAGCAACGATTTTGTTCATGGTGCGTAGACCAGTTCTTTTCAGTACTTCATCATTTGTTATGTGGTCTCGATAACTGATTTTCAAAATTCGCCTCAAGCATCGTTGGTGAAAAACGTACGATATGACAGACAAAATTAAATCTCAGGTTCATGCCAGTGAATTGATTTATGTTTTCTCTGTTAATTAACAATGGAAACGGCACGTTGGTATAGAAAACCTAGATAACACCACCTCCAAATATCTACTCGAAATGTCTCAGGCCTTTGTCATTTCTTCCATAATATGCATGATACGAGAATACATTACTTTGCATTATTCTCAGATCATTTTCTATTAATATAGAGTAACAAAATGTCCTATATTATTATTAATAGACTATATTATTAGCTTATTATTAATATATTATTATTATTGTCGCCTATTATTATTACTATGAACTCCTAAAATGTAAAACTTAGTTTACTGTCGGGTGCATTTGTACTAGTTTAACTGCAGTTTGCACAAAAAAATAAAAATAAGAAAACTAATTTCATCCAAACGAAACTTTGTTGTTGTTAATTCATTTTTGGGGCTTGGGACAACATAGTCATCAGCTCCGTGTAGTTGTGTGTGTGTTGAACTTGTATTAGCCTATAACCTGTATGTATGAGATGACTGTATCAGTGTGTGTAGCTGTAGTAGGGACAGGGATGATGTAGGTGCCCCGTGACTTGATATAAAGTACTATCCCGACATTTTCCTGGAGGGAGTGTGGAAAACCCGGGGAAAAACCACACTCAGGATAGCCGCTGTCAGCGCCGGGATTTGAACCTACGTTTTCTGGACTTGCTACAGCTTCACTCGCGGCCATGGTGCACACGGTTACGCTGCAGATCACAAACGAAACTACGTAAGTTATAAAACAGGGTGAGGAAGCGATGGAATTTTCTCTCAGTACATTTACAATACATTCACGATAGAAGAAGATCATTAGTGCTTGGATATTCTTGCCAAGCGTAGACTACCTCGAGTCTTGTTTACTCGGAGACTAACACGTCGTGTAGCGACTAGTATTAATGGCTGTCACCCAGAAGGTCCGGGTTCAATTCCCAACTCTGTCAATTTATTTAATGTTGATGTGAGGGCTGGAACGGGATATAGCCTACTGTATGCCGACTCAGCCTCGTGGGGTAAAACTGACAAGAGGTGAGTTCGATTCCCACGTCAGCCATCCTATAGGTGGTTTTCCAATTCCACTTCAGGCGAATTCTTGGATGGTTCCTAACTTGAGGCCACAGCCACCTCCATCCCATTCCTCGTACCCATCAATTACAAATACACTCACAATTGTAGACACACACATACAATAACACTGGTTATCAGACGAATTCCTTACACATGGGACTGAAATAACCACGATATCCAAGGACCTAAGTGAAACACCAACTCTTGTTACATCCGCATGCAACGACCAGTGGAATTAGGTAGGTTGGTTGGTTGGATCTTTAGTTCAGGGACTGCGACAACTTGGTAATGTATCCCCGTGTACTTTGGGTGTGTGTAGAATCTATCTGATAAACCGGTGTTAATTGTGATGGCTATATTAGTGTGTGTTATCTGTTTTTAATTCACGTAAGGACTGCAGACGATAATTTCAAGTAGTTCCTACTTTCACTACCAAATGCTACCGTCCACGACACCTAGCTGTGAACTTCGCTACTACTAGAAGACATCGCAATCAGCACCCGGTGACGAACGTTGGAATTTAAGAGCATTAATCAAACCTAACCTACAAATTTTGGCTTCACACAAGTGTAGTTAGTGGAAGGTTCTTTTTCATGCCATAAATCTATGACATGGGATCGCCGGATTTACTTCCCCTCCGAAGGAAGGCATACTGAGGGACTTTTAACGCTCTTAAAAAATCTGACGACTTCGGCCGGGTTTGAACCCGCGACCTTGGGCATAGAAGCTCGACATGCTACCAACTACGCTACCGAAGCGACTAGTTAACTGCTCGGATAAGGAATACTGTGTTTAGGATCTGTGCCATACTAGTCACTGTAGAAATATGGTCAGTGCTCGAGCCGTGCGAGGAACACATGACAGATAATCCTATATTGTGTTGGCGCGCTTCACATTTCCAGTTCAGGTCACAGAAGTACCGGATTTCTGGAAGGCATTTTAAGACAAAACCATCAATTAAAATGCACATACAGTGGAAAAGTATAAAAGGCGTATTTTTAAGTGAAACAACAACGGCCAGTGGGGTTAACTGCTTGGAGCAGATGTTACTACGTGATAAACTAGATGTTTAGAACCCCCCCCAAAAAACACGCATCTTATACTTTTCCACTGCATGGGCATTGTAATTGTACATAAGAGCGTGTTGTTGTGTGATAAACATCTCATGTAATATTTCTTTCGGGTTAGGGATTATATATACTTGTTTTCCCGCCTAATGTAATTGGCCACAATTTGCGTTGACCGACTGAAAAGCTTCAATAATAAAAACTAGGCAACACTGCAAAATAGCTTCTAACACTTCAATGTGAAATAAATTGTTGCCCCATAATGAATCTTCCTTGGCGATTTCACAATGGGAATGGTAGGGTCATTTATTTCTTCGAACTTATTTCAATTTATAATGATGACGCCAATATGTTAATCCCTAAAAATGTCGATATTTATGAATAGAAGATACATTGAGGTTAGAAGTTAAATACATTACATTATGAGATACACAGTTTAGCGAATAATGGTACGGTAGCAAATACCGATCTTGTTCCTCAGTTCGTAGATATAGGCAACAAGTATGTACACCACAACTTTTACCTTTACCTTTACCTTTACGCCGTTCAGTGGCGTAACTAGGACTTGCTTCTGGAAGGAGAGGAGCGGAGTAAAATCGCAACTACGAATAATGGCGTTTTTGGTTTTGAGTTTGTTGTGTTAAACATTTTTTTTTTTTTTTTTTTTTTTTTTTGTGTTTTGCTTCTGTGTTTGTCTTCTCCTTTTGATTTTATTTTCGAATTATGCTTTTTGCTTTCTGTTTAGTGTTTGTTTTCTTTGTTTATGCATTTTGATATTTGCTTTGTGTTTTTGTTTTTGGATTTGTGTTTGTTTTCTGCTTTTTCTTTGTTTAAGAATTTTGATTTTTGCTTTTAGTTTGTTATTGGGATTTTCTCTTTCTCTTTTGTTTTAGAATTTTGCTTTTTGCTTTCTGTTTGAATCGTTTGTTTTTGCTTTGTGCAGAAGGGGGGGGGGGGGGGGACTATAAGACAATTAATGAAACCAAACCTACACGTTTGATCTCGATAGCAAAAGTTCGGGAACGGACAGTTTTGGTAACACTAAATATTATACGCAAGTAAAGAAAAATGTACATAATCCAATCGTTTGTCAACAATCCGACATTTTACTTTGAAAGAATAATCATGAAATTACGTATTTTTAAATTATTTGTCTCTGGAGGGGTAATGATACTCCTAGTCACCCCCCGTAGGTAGGCCTACGCCACTGACTGGAGTTATTCAGAACATATTCAAGAAAAGGAGCTGTTACTGTTAACACTCACTAAACACAACAACGCCATACCACAAGAATTACCATTTCGCAGATTAGAATTCTGTCTCATTCTATAGACATGAATGTTGTAGTATTGATTAAATTTGCCCGTTACTTGGGTGTATGTGGAATTTGTCCGTTAGCGTATATCTTAGTGATGGCTATATTGGAGTGTGAATGTTTGATTTAGATAGGATATGGAAGCAGGCGGCTGTGGCCTTAAGTTAGGAACAATCCTGGCATTTGCCTGGAGTAGAAATAGGACTACCACGGCAAACAACTTCTAGGACAGCTGAGCTGGTAATCGAACCCATCCCTTCTCATGTTTGCCTCACGACGTTGAGACCAGAATTATATTTCTTGGCAGTACCGGAAATCGAACCCAGGACCTTGAGTTCTGAGTTTTATACTTACCCTGTGAGCAAAGAAGGCAGGTAATGCATTTTTTTTTGTCATGTGGTCTCCTCAGAGACCGAGTGCAGGTCTTTCTATTCGACGTCCGTGGGCGACCTGCGCGTTGGGATGAGAGATGGAATTGTTGAAGATGATGACATTGGAGAAGGATGTGGAAGGAAGCGGCCGTGGCCTGACAGAAGATACCGTCCCAGCATTTGCATGGTGTTGAAAATGGGAAACCACGAAAAACAATTTCAAGGACGGCCGACGGTGGGGCTCGAACCCACGCGTCTACCGAGTCAGCAGAGAGCTTGGCCCCATGACCTAACGCTGCGCTTTAGCCAGCGTAGCCACTGCCGTCGGTATGCATAGTTATGATAGGGGATATTCTCTGAGGACATTTATTAGATAATTAAAAGGATGCTATTTGTTGAAGTTTCCCGTTAAGTGAAATAAGATATCCTACTGTGAGGGCCCTTCCTATAGAACGTAGCCTCGCATGCGTCGTGTAGCGGCAGAGGCAGGAGGGGAGGGGGGGGGGGCACTGTGTATTACAGCGTGCCAAGTAAGGCACTGGCGCTAGCAGGAGCGTAGCGCCCAACTAGTTTCAACACATTTACATTTGTTAACGTATTTAGTAATCATCGTTACTTAGGCTGTGTCCCAATACTACATTTTCAGCCGTAGTGTACTAGATAGTCGACTAATATTCAGGATGTGACGTCAGAAGTTATCATCCAAAATTGCTTAGCACATAGCAACCAAGTATGTAGTAGCTAGTGAACGAAAGTGCTTGCTTGATCGTCGACTACTTCAAGTAAGTTATAGAAATTCGCCCAGTAGTGGGCGATTTTAGCACGCCAGTGGGCGAAACTGTCAGAATGTGAATTCGATGGGTGATTTGAAAAAAAAATGGTGGGCAGATAATTCAGTTTTTATACAACAAGATCGAGAAGTTTTTGCCTATTAAAAACAAGGAATAAAATAAGAATGCAAACAAGTAATTTAATTATATTAAATTATGTTTCCTTTTTAATCTATTTACAACTACAGTAGTGTATCAAATGACATTAATTAGACATAGGTATTCATGTTGTTTAATTAATTAGATATAAAAATTCATGATGTTTTAATTTAATTTTTTTCTTTAATTCATTTCATTGATTGTTATTCCTTTTTTAGACATATTACTTGCAAATTTTCAATGTACATAATTATACCTAAATAAACATGATGTACCTATTAAGAGAAAAATGTCCGTAAAAATCCTCATTTCTCAACTTATATGTAGGTATTTGAATTTAAGTTATGTGTTAGTAATTTTAAGATTTGTGCGTTTTTGAAATGAGGTGGGCGAAAAAAATTATAAATCTCGTAAGTTAAGTGGGCGATGGTCAGAAAAAGTTTGGGAAACCCTGATCTGTCTATGAAGGAGGCCATGAATCAAGTAGACATGTCCCAAATCTCCGTAGTGAATAGCAGCTAGCAGCTAGTCAATAGTTATCAACTTGAGTACTGGGACACAGCCTTACATGAATTTCAGAGTTGTTGCTGGAAATGTTATCCTTCATTTTCTAAACACACGTTTCACCATCGTAGGAAGGTTTAGTACACTCGCTGTCATTCATCCTCACTGATATTTCGTATGAATGCAGTTATTTCGTTCTGGAGAGCCTCCAGAGTACGCGGATTGTTTCTGTATACCTTTTGTTTGAGATTCCCCCACAAGTAAAAATCACATGGCAGAACTTACGAACAAATTTGCTGCATACCGTACTGCTTCTTTAGAAGATAAGTTTCCACCAGGAAAATTCGATGTTTTGTCCTATACTTAACCATGTTCATTGGATACGAGGTATGCTACAGTACGTTTTAGAAGATCTTAAGTATTACAACTAAGGTATCTCGCCAGCTGCGTATGTAATAAATGCTATGACCGCATTCAGGTCTTCACGACCCACTGTTGTTATCGGTACATGTTATAAATATTGCCGTGAATCATTACGACCTGACCACGGCACGGCCTCTGCAAAGCTCCGTTCTATAAGGAGAAAACTCACTGTAGTATTTGATGAGGTTGTGTATGTTGGTAAAGCATGGGGAAATCGACACACGCAAAGGTTAATCACTTTCAACGCTAGGATTCGAACTGTAGTCCCACTGTGGTGCTGTTACCACCCGAGCTAGTTCAGTGATTTTTTTCTGCCATGTTTAATGGAGCTTACAGTAACTACTGAATGAAATTAACGTAGAAAATTGAAATGCACGAACTGCCATTGCTCATAAATATCAGGATTTGAGAGGAGAAAGGGCGAATATTGTATGTAATCTTATTGCTGGTTTGCTCTGTCTTCTCCCAGCTGAAAGGTTGAATATTGTATGTAATATTATTGAGGATTCGCCCTGGCTCCTCCCAGCTGAAAGGGTGAATATTGTGTGTAATATTATTGAGGATTCGTCCTGGCTCCTCCCAGCTGAAAGGGTGAATATTGTATGTAATATTATTGAGGATTCGCCCTGGCTCCTCCCAGCTGAAAGGGTGAATATTGTGTGTAATATTGAGGATTCACCCTGGCTCCTCCCAGCTGAAAGGGTGAATATTGTATGTAAACTTATTGCAGAAACATCCTTTCTCCTCCCACCTGAAAGGGCGAATATTGTATGTAATCTTTTTGCAGATTCGCCCTGGCTCCTCCCCCCTAAAAGGGCGAATACTGTATGTAATTTTATTGCAGATTTACCCTTTCTGCCCTCAGCTGATGATGATGATAATTGTTGTTTTAAGGGGCCTAAAATCTGGGTTATTGGCCCCTAATGGTCTAGGTGACAGCAAAAATAACAATGAGACGGAAGCCTTAACGAAAACTAACGGAGATTGAAAATACTGACCAAAGATTGAATATACACACAAAATGTAATTTAGAGTGGAAACACTGACAAATGTAATTTAGATTCAAAATACTCACAAAATGCAATTGAGATTCTAAATACTTACAAAATGCCCAGCCTACAATATGCAATTAAGATTGAAGATAGTTGCAAAATGTGGATTTAGGTTGAAAATACTTACAAAATGCTATTTAGATTGAAAATACCTACAAAATGTAGTGTACAGTAGCTTAAAAATCAGAAAATATAATTTATACACACGGGGAGCCAATTCACAAAAGCAGTGCGGGAATCTTAAAGAGAAAAGGAAATATAATTAAAAGAAAAAAAGGCTGATCCCTAGAAGAAAGGGGTTCAGGAAAGATGAGAGAAGGGCCAATTAAGGCGGAAAAGGAAGAGAATCCCTAGGCCTCAGATACCCTAATACCGTCGGGGTCGGTAGAGAACAAGACTTGACCAAGAGAGGTAAAAGAAGACGGAGAGGAGCCCGGCATAAGTACAGTAAGTGGAAGTAATGCCGGACTTAGCTGGGGTCCCGTGGTCACCAACCCACGTCCCACTAAATGTGAGCCCCTGGGGGCTCCTCCCTGCTCAAAGGGCGACAATTGTAAGTAATCTTATTGCAGATTCGACCTTTCTCCGCCCAGCTCTTGACATATAACGACAGTATCAACGAACTAACTCGTACAAACTCGCTCACATAATAGTAAATGCAAACAGCAGCGGAACAATGATATCCACACTGTATGAATGTATAATTCGTTGAGAAGCGGAGGTAATTGTAGTCAATGTTAATACTCAATATCACGTGTTTCATTGTGTTGGAATGTAACAAAAATTTGTAGACCAACAGAAGTTGAATATAATATTTAATGGGCGTAGAATATACTGCACTGTGTCTGAATCAGTTCGAATGTGTTTGCCGTTCCGCTTCATGAACCTCCATGAATACAAACATGCCTGATAAGAATACGTAATTAAAGAACAGAATTCCTGATGGAATTGCTAATGCTGAGTAGTTTAGAAATACTGTGTAACCTTTATTATTCTATATGAGCATAAAAAGGGAGAGCAGAAAGTAATCCAGCTGGCATTAAAGAAGATTATTTCTACGAAACACTACCTGTCTACTTGTAACAAAATACGGATGAGGACTGACTGTAACATTGTTCCTGTAGCCTACTTGAAATAAAGCTTGAAACATGTTGTTTTTGTTGTTGTTGTTTCATTTGAGGGGTTTGGATATGGTAGTCATTTATCCCCGTGTACTTGGGTTTGTGTGACAACTAAGGTGAGGATTTATAGGCACTAAACATACCCAAAATAGGCAGGCAAATATGCATACAAAAATCACAAAACAGGCACTAAAATGGCAAAAAAAATAGGCATTACAACCAACCTGGATATACCATCTCCTTAGTATTTAAAATTACTCAGTATATGTGAATCATGCCATATTTCGTTCTCAGCTGAAGGTTTTACGCCAAGGAAAAAGTGGCCACCAAAATCAGGGATAGGTAAATGTAGATTATATTATTATTATTATTATTCTTTCCGATGAGGCCTGCTAGGGACCACGTGCCAATTTCAATTCTTCACACTTTGTTGTTTTCTCTTCCGTTCCCTCCAGTACTCCTTCATCCGTTCACTATGCTGTTTCTTTCTGTCCTCGGACCACTTCGCACCAGGTTTCTTTGGCAATCTTCCTTGGAATCCTTTCATACTTAATACCCTTTTTCTAAAGATCTCTCTGTTCACCGTTTCTTCTTCACTTATATTATTTCTTTCTAAATCTTTCTTTACTTCTTGAATCCAGCTAGTTGTTGCCCTTTTCTCCCAAAGGTACTTGAATATCCTTTTTGTTAATCTGTAATCATCCATTCTGTAAATATGTCCAAAAAATTGCAATCTCCTTTTTCTTATCGTTTCTGTTATATTTTCTATGTTCATGTATATTTCATCATTAGATCTTAATTTCCATACTTCTGCTGTTTTCACTGGGCCTAAAATTTTCCTCATGATTCTCCTTTCTAGTACTTCAAGTTTATCTAATCTATAGTTTAGTACCAGACATTCACTTGCGTATAGGCATTCCGGTTTCACCACTGTAGTGTAGTGCCTTATTTTAAGATTTTTAGATAAGCACTTTTTGTTATAAAAATTCTTAGTGATACCATATGCACTTTCCATCTTGTGTACCCTTTCTTCTACCGAAGATTTTTCTAAACCATTTTCTTGAATTATTTCTCCCAGATATTTGATTTTTTTTACTTTTTCCACTGGGCCAATATCTGTTGCCAAATATTTTGAAGCGTTCTTGATGTTTGTAATAAATTTAGTTTTTTCTACGGAGATTCTCAAACCTGTTTTGTTGGCTATTTCTTCCAAGAGATTGATTTGTGTTGTTGCACTTGTTAGGTTTTCTGACAATATAGCAAAATCGTCTGCAAATGCTAGGCAACTTATTTCAATGCCTTTGTTTCTTCTCCCCAAAGTTACTGGCGAAATGTTATGTTCTTTTAGCTTTACATTCCAAATTCTTACAATTTTCTCTAAAACACAGTTGAACAGAAGGGGTGATAAACCATCACCCTGCCGTACACCTGTATTTATCTTAATAGATTTTGATATCTCACCCATAAATTTTACTTTTGAAATCGTGTCAGTAAGGGTTTCACGTATTAGGTTTGCCAATTTAGTTTTCACTCCAAATTCACGAATTGTTTTATCTATGGTTTCTCTATCAACCGAGTCAAAGGCCTTTTTAAAATCTACAAAAGTCACAACTATGTCCTTTGAATTCAGTATCCTATGGCGAATTATGGATTTTAAGTTAAATATTTGTTCTGAACAAGATCTACCTTTTCGAAATCCAGCTTGGTACTCGCCCAGTTGCTTGTCAAGTGATGTTTCTACTCTATCCAGCAATATTTTTGAAAATACCTTGTATGCAATTTGAAGAAGAGAGATGCCTCTATAGTTATCAAAGTTTTGTTTGTCCCCTTTTTTATGCAATGGGTGTATTAGAGCCACTTTCCATTCCTCTGGAATCCTCTCTGTTCTCCAAATATCTTCAAAGATTAACTGCAGCTCTTCAATGATTTTTGATTGAGACCCTTTCAAAAGTTCAGCTGTTATAGAGTCCTCTCCGCTAGCTTTATTATTTTTTAGATTGTTAATTGCTTCTTTAATTTCTTCAGCATTGGGTGGTATATCTTCTTCCAGATTTTCTGTTGCTTGTGAGAATTCCAACTTATGATCTGGTTCAGGGCAGTTTAAAAGTTGATCAAAGTGCTTCGCAAGTATTTCACAGTTCTCAACATTGCTTAAGCCAAGTCTACCATTTTCATCTTTAAAGCATATGCTAGGCTAGACTCTTAAAAGTCTGATAGAAGTTTCGAGAGTTATTTTTAACAAAGCTGTCTTGCAGGTCAGTAAGTTGTGATTTTTCGAATGATCTTTTAACTCCTCTTATTATTCTAGCAGTGTCTTTCCTTTGCTGTTTGAATTGGTCATAATGTTCCGTCTTTCCAGAGCATTTCCACTTCTTCCATTGTTTTGTTCTCTCTTGTAACGTATCCTCACATACTTGATTCCACCAAGGTTTCTTCTTAGGTTTGGCTAGCCCAAACGTCTTCTGAGCTGCGTTGGTTATTTCTTTAGATAAATCTTGCCACTTCCCACGATGAGTTACTTTTATTTCTTCCTGAAAATTTTCCAATGTTTCTTGTGTAATTTGAAGTCTATTTGTGTTATATTTATTTACACTTCCCCCCCCCCCCCCCCCCTTCTGTGGTTTCTGTTGGGTAAGAATTTGAGTTTAATTTTAGACAAATAGTGATCAGAGTCAAATTCTCTGCTTCTTATAACCTTGACATTCATAATTTCTTTCATGTTTATTTTGGATATAGCTACATGATCCAGTTGAAATTCACCTAGTATTGGATTTGGAGAAATCCATGTTTTAGCTTTTCTTGGCAATTTCTTGAAGAAAGTTGACATTAACTTAAGTTGAAAGTTTTTACAAATAGTAATTAATCTCATCCCATTTCTGTTTGTTCTTTGGTGTGCAGCATATTATCCCACTATTGGTCTATGAATCCTCTCTCTTCCTATTTGGGCATTGAAATCTCCAAGTAATATCACCACATTTGATTTTGGAATTTTAGATATTTCATCATCTAGGAGGTCCCAGAATTCCTCTACTTTATTTGGGTTCTTCTTGTTGTCTTCGTTTATTGGCGCATGACAATTAACAAAAGTATATATTTTATTTTTGCATTTCATTGTCAAAAGACACATCCTTTCTGAGCGTGATTTGAATTCAGTTACATTGGCTAATAGATGTTCATGGACATAAAAGGCTGTTCCCAAGAGTGGCATTCCTTTCATAATTTTAATCGCAGGTTTACCTTTAAAGATTCTATAATCTTTCGTTTCTGTCACATTCTCATCCAAATATCTTGTCTCTTGTACTGCTAAAATTTGAATTTCGTTTCTATCTAAAAGCAGTTCTAATTCCTTCTGTTTACCCACCTTCAGTAAAGAATTTACATTCAAAGTACCTGCAAAAAACTTATGTTTAAACTTAAGTCTGGAAGGATTCCAAGGATGCTCTGACTCATCCCTATTGCAGATGTTGGGACTCCCCAGAACCCTAGGTCCCGATGCATTGCATAACGCAATGGTGGATTTCTCTTCCGAGCTGCCACCTGGGGTAGTGCTTTCTTTCAGCGGCTTTTCCATTCTGCAATTGATATTGTTTTTCAAGGGTAGGAATAATATTCCAAAGTAAGATCAGATTGTTAGTCTGAAATGATTTGTTTTCGTGGTTGACTCCACTAGGTTCTTCCGCCCTCTCAGCCGTTGAGAAATGAAATTCTTCTTCCGCCTTTGAGACCGTTGACCGTTTTTCTTAGAGCCCCCAGCACTGATCGGCTCACCGACCCAGCTTCCCGCTGGGATTGGTTACCCAACCTTCCACTGGGTTGCTCGGCTTAACAGGGGCACCTCTTGTAGATTACGTGCTGGAGTTGGAGTGAAAGAGGCTAGTTGGATTCTCTTGCTGAATCCAATATGTTATGGTTGCAGATGACAGGCAACGACGCATTTCACTCCCATTTGCCCAGAGCCACAAGGACTCCTCCCAGGTTAATTCATGGGACCATTATTATTATTATTATTATTATTATTATTATTACTATTATTATTATTTATTCAAGGCCAGCTCGCTCCTAACAGAATCAGAAGACAGAACGCTGTTGTCCTCTCTAATCCAATTTAAGTGTCTCTCTTTGGTAGCTTCCTGCAAAGAATGCCTGCTTGCAGCGGCTATCTGGTAAAGAAAACTAACGAAGTAGAGATGGGTGAAAAAATATGACTTGAAAGCTTAATATTTGTCGTTTTAGACCCTTGGCATGCATATATCTTCAAAATAGGCATTAATGCACGAAATTGGCATTTATTGGCACTGTAAACGCCACATATTTACTACGCAAATCAACTGAAACAGATTTTAGACTTTTAAGGATACAATTCCGGGTTGAGGATAAAAATACGTCTTCATGACGAAACTCTCATCCTAGTGATTTTTTTTTTTAGCGTATGGCTTTTAGTGCCGGGAGTGTCCGAGGACATGTTCGGCTCGCCAGTTTTGTAGCTGCTTCGAGACGGACACCCAATGGGTGAGCTACAAGTACCGTTGGGGAGGAAAGTTGGAAGGGAGGGTCGAGGAGTTGGAAGGTAGCGGCTGTGGCCTATAGTTAAGGACCAACCCCGGCATTTGCCTGGAAGGAAGATGGGAAACCACAGAAGACCATCTTCAAGGTTGCCGGCGGGGGGATTCGAACCACCTCGCCTCCCGGATGTGAGCGACTGCCAACAGTCATGCCGCAACGACCTCGGCTAACTCACCCGGTTTCCTAGTGATAACCTGTGTTGACTAGTAGTGTGTATCCGCTTCACTGTGTAGTGATACCACTTTTGGCTTTCACCGTGAAGGCCCGCGTTTAATTCTCTGCTCTGAAAAGAAATTTAATTATGGTCTTTGGACTGGAAAGGGGTACACTCAGCCTCGTGAGGCAAAACTGAGAAGAAGTGGGTTCAATTACCACCTCAGCCATCCTGGAAGTGGCTTTCCGAGGAAGCTACAAACACGTATCAATTGTGTAAAATTGGATAACACATTGAATTCATGCAGCAACTTATGCCCAATAGCACGAAGGTGTTACAGTAGCCTATATTGGTGGCATACATAATGTTGGGGTTCGATAATGTCTAATGAAACTGTATGAGAGCATGGAGATTTCCGGTCACTTTTTAATCGAATTCCTTCGAGGCAAGCATATTCCGTCAGCAGTGCTACGAGAAAGGTGTTGGATAGCCTATAACAATTTTTACGTACATTAGATTTTTACGACGAATTATTATGAATTTAAAATTAAATAGAGATATTCTTACATATTTTTATATAATCGTTAAGTTGGTAACATTGTCAGCCAAGTAGGTTCTTAACAATCTTTAAATCTCCCCATTCCCCTGGAGAGAATCTGTCTTATTAGCCTGGAAAATCCATTAAGGGAGTATTTCAAGTAGCAGAGAATTGTCTACCCCATGTTAATTGCCGCTATATTTCATGGATGTCCCGATGTCACCACTTCATTTGTCAGCTACTAGCCATGCCAAGTGTTGAAACCCTAATTAATAGCATATCAAACGAGCTGGAACACAAAGGTCCCCTGCTAATAACCACCAGGCCTGTCACGTCCACTGTTGGGAAGGGACTCTCAAGGACGCTCACGTGTCAAAAACAACACGTAAATAATCCAAGTTTTTAATTAACACCTTTAAACCTACCCCTCATCTTGTTGAATAAGGCACAAAAGAGATTTTCTGATTCTCACTATGTGCATAGCAAAAACAACTTCGAAAGGTTACAAGGTGTTCATAGTGCTGGCATATTATTGTCAGTAGTAGTCTTCGGAGCTCCCAAACTCGATAGTGCTAATAAAATCTTGCACACACCTGTTGTTTTCCTCGAACTGACTGAATGGAAGGGCTATTGCAGACTAAATGTAAGCGTCCTATTGTAATATCACGGTCCCGAACACTGGCCGTGTGAAACGTGTCTTTATTGTCAGAGCAAGTTATCGAACGGAAACTCCTCCATTTACATTGGCGAAAACCCATATCTGAACTGGTAAAAATCAGTCAAGTTGATTTTGAATTTAGCTCACTTTCAACGTGTCCAAATAATGCTTTAGTTTAATTGAACATTTCGAAGACAAATTGCCTAGTTTAGGCCAGACAAAATTTCACACGAGTGAAAAAACGTGTTTGTAGATTTCTCTCTTTGGAGTACTCCTGACGGAGCATTGCAGTTCATTGTTGTTGTGATTCATTTGAGGGACTTGTTCATTGTGGTTATTAGCCACGTGTATTTGATTGTGTGTCGAATTTATCTGATAACCCGTGTAATTGAGGTGTCTCTAGAAGTGTGTGTATTTGTACACACATCAAAAAAAGTTTTGCATCACCTCGGTTCCCAGATCTCCGGCATATAGACGTTGACTGTGTATATTGTATCCAAGATACAGTCCCTTTGACTGTTCATAGATGTCACTAAAACTGCTCAAAGATGTAAACAACCATGCATGAGCAGGGCCTATTAGACGGAGGGGGTACGACAGCCGATCAGTTCCAGTCATTCCACCAGGACGAAGGTACGCTGCTCATGTTGTCTGTAGTTCTACCATGCCTAGAAGGTCAATACCGCAGTTCGATCGCGTCCGCATTGTTACTTTGTGTCAAGAAGGGCTCTCAACAAGGGAAGTTTCCAGGCGTCTCAGAGTGAACCAAAGCGATGTTGTTCGGACATGGAGGAGGTACAGAGATACAGGAACAGTCGATGACAGGCCTCGCTCAGGCCGCCCAAGGGCTACTACTGTAGTGGATGACCGCTACTTACGGATTGCCGCTCGGAGGAACCCTGACAGCAATGCCACCATGTTGAATAATGCGTTTCGTTCAGCCACAGGACGTCGTGTTTCAACTCAAACTGTGCGCAATAGGCTGCATGATGCGCAACTTCACTCCCGACGTCCATGGCGAGGTCCAGCTTTGCAACCCCGACACCATGCAGCGCGGTACAGATGGGCCCAACAACATGCTGAATGGACCCCACGGAATTGGCATCACGTTCTCTTCACCGATGAGTGTCGCATATGCCTTCAACCAGACAATCGTCGGAGACGTGTTTGGAGGCACCCTGGTCAGGCTGAACGTCTTAGACACACTGTCCAGCGAGTGCAGCAAGGTGGTGGTTCCCTGATGTTTTGGGGTGGCATTATGTGGGGCCGACGTACGCCACTGGTGGTCATGGAAGGCTCCGAAACGGCTTTACGATACCTGAATGACATCCTCCGACCCATAGTGCAACCATATCGGCAGAATATTGGAGAGGCATTTGTCTTCATGGACGACAATTCTCGACCTCATCGTGCACATCTTGTGAATGCGTTCCTTCAAGATAACGACATCGCTCGACTACAGTGGCCAGCATGTTCGCCAGACATGAACCCTATCGAACATGCCTGGGATATGTTGAAAAGGGCTGTTTATGGACGTCTTGACCCACCAACCACTCTGAGAGATTTACGCCGAATTGTCGTTGAGGAGTGGGACAATTTGGACCAACAGTGTCTTGATGAACTTGTGGATAGTATGCCACGGCGAATACAGGCATGCATCAATGCAAGAGGACGTGCTACTGGGTATTAGAGGTAGTGGTGTGTACTGCAATCTGGACCACAAATGCTGAAAGTCTAGCTGTATGATGGTACAACATGCAATGTGTGGGTCTCATGAGCAATAAAACGAGCTGAAATGTTGTTTGTGTTGATCTCTATTCCCTTTGTATTTAACGGTTCCGGAACTCTTGGAACCGAGGTGATGCAAAACTTTTTTTGATGTGTGTAATTCAGGTGAGGATTGAGAAGGAGACGGCCGTGGCCTTATGCTAGGAATCATCCCACCATTTGCCTGGAGTAGAAGTGGGGAAAGAAGGAAAAAAAAACCAATCACCAAATTGCTGCAGTAGAAATCGAACACACTTCTTCTCAGTTTTACCTCACGAGGCTGAATTAAATATCTAGGCAAAGTGGGCAATCGAACCCAGACCTCCAGGGTGGCAGCCAAGAACGCTAGCCGCTACACCACAAGCTGGTCTATCATTCACTCTTAGCAAACTGGCTCAAATTATTAGCATGACTGTGGGATTCGCTTAAAGACATGTCAGGTGTGTCAACATTCCTTACATGGTCTTATAATTTCATAATGCCTGCGTGCATATACAGTGAGATCCATCTCAAATTACCGGCTTTACTTCCCCTCCGAAGGACGGCATACTGAAGTATTTTGACGCTGCTCTTAAAACATCCGACGACTTCGGCCGGGTTTGAACCCGCGATCTTGGGCACAGCATTTCAGCATGCTACCAACTACGTCACCGAAGACCCATGACATAGATTTATGGCATTTAAAAGATCCTTCCACTAACTAGACTTGTGTGAAGCTAAATTTCTAGGTTAGATTTCATTGAAACGCTTTATCAAAGTTCACCACTAGGTGTTAGTGATATCTGGTAGCGAAAGTTGGAACTACCTGAAATTGAACGAAACTTGTAGCTCACCCTAAGGGTGTCCACTTCAAGCAGATACAGCCTCTGGCGAGCCGAACATGTCCTCGGAAACACTCGGCACTAAAAGCCATACGATAAATCTCTCTCTATATATAAGAATGAAAGTTTGTCTGTTTTTTCTGAATTTCCACCGAAATTTGAGTTATTAACGCGTTTCAGACTGGTTTATGACGGTTGGGCGCCAAAACATTTTTTTTGTCTGTTTGTTTGTTTGTTTGTTTGTCTGTGTACAACTTTGCAAGTGCATCACTCGAGAACGGCTGAGTGAATCAACGTAAGATTTGGTACAGATGCCCATCAGAGGCACGAAAGTAATCATTGATGTAACTCTTCTCCATACCTCTCATAAAAGAGGGCCTACCCCCTTAAAATCCATGCTGAAATGTGCGTAGAAAGACGAGACAAAGCTCATTTTCAGCGTCTCGATATGAGAATCAAAACTCGGGGGCCCTACGGGCTCCGAAAACCACATTTTAAGGTCCTAATACCAACAGTTTTTGAGATATTCCCAGAAAACTAATTTCATTTATTAAGCTATTGAAAGAATGCAAGCCGGTAACTATTAATTAAAGATTTCCTTTATTGAAACAAAGAGCTGTAAGTTACATCCTAACTGAAAACACAACAAAGGAAAAAGGATCGCCCGAATGGGCATTAATTTTTACCATATTCACTTAATGATTTTAATCTTTTGCGGCACGTCGTAATATGGTATCTGGTACACCTTTCGTTGCATAAAATGCAAACACAACTATCATTCGGACTATGGAAGGATCTGTTGGAGCATATCTTATGATGGAATCCGTGAATGGCGAGTCTCGTTATTACGTGTCTTTGATCTTGATTCTCGTTAGACCACGTTCTGTACATCATGGCATCAGTAATATAAAAGTCTGGATCTATCACTTGTCTCTTTTCTCTTCTAGCCTCCAAAAAGTCAGTAGAGGATCTTGTAGCCGCCAAAGGAACTTTCAGTCTGAGGTCTTCGATGAAGAAGGCATCCTTTGCTAACTCATAGACTAATCTTGTGGGAGCCATCTTTCCAACTCTTAGTATAAATACTTTAAAAATCTCGACTTAACATTCTCTATTCTTTCTAGATCGCTAAATGTAAGAAAATCCCATATTATTTCAAGACCATACGTAACAACTGGTGAGATGGTCGTATGGAAAAGGGACAGAGCTGTAACTAGCGATAACGCTGGTAGATTCTTAATCTTGTAAATGGCTCTGATAGCTGTTGCTGACCTCTCTTATATATGATGACTGAAGGATGTGGCTGTAGTCTGCAGGGTTATGCCCAGGTACTTGAACTTGTTCACTACGTTTAATGGTTCGTTGTACAATGTGAGCGTGTATTTAAGCGCAGGTTTACCTCCTTTTCGAAATGTCATTTGAAGGTTAATATCAAGGTGATTTTCATCGACCCATTTTTCTAGTTCAAACAATACACTCTGTAATTCTGATTTGTTTGAAGCCCCTAATACCATGTCATCCGCATAGAGTAAGAGTGTGGTATTGGGAGAGTCCTTTATTATGCTGGTAATGTCTGCCGTAGTAATATTAAATAGAAGCGGGCTTAAAGTATCACCCTGCAAAACTCCGTTCGTCTGTCTGATATAATGAGATGTGGTGACACCGTCGTCTATTTCTAAGAGGTTGTAGGCCAATATATGTTCCAGTTAAGGTCGTTATTGGTCTTAATTCATTGGTCAAACCTTTGATCTTCTGGATAAGTAGTTCTCGATGTAATGAGTCGAAAGCTTTTGCATAATCCACAAATACTGTATAATATTTTCCTTTAGGTTTTCTTAAAGATTCTTGCATCCACTTAAAAGGCAAGTTACTGCCTGTGTTGCGCTTCTTCCTTGCATAAAACCAAATTGGCAATCTGGAATTTCTGCTCTGTATGAATTGGGATCACTGGTGTCCCCTTTTCCTTTGTAGAGAATTTTGATGGTGGAAATTCTCCAGCTGTCTGGAATGGTTCCGAATCGTATGCATGCATTAAAGAGATTGGTCCAAAATGGTAAGAGTTTGTCCTGTGACTGCTTTAGTAGTTCTGTACAAATGAGGTCTGGTCCAGGAGCTTTCTTGTTTTTTCCGCGGTCTATTATTGTCTATTATTGCTTTGATTTCTTCCAAGGATATAATTAACGTATCCTCATCAGAAGAAGATCTATCTGATGAGAAATTACATCTCTTGGATTCTTGATTTAGAAGGGACTTAAAATGTACTTCCCATTCTCTCATGGTAATTTCATTTGGTCGGAGTGTTACAGGTCTTCGTAGAGCAAGAAAGGGATCGGATTTGGCCTTCCTTGATAGATTTTTGCTGCTCTTTCAATGTGTTCTGATTTTTTTGTTTGTAGGGGTTCTCTATAGATTTTCCTATGTTGTGCATATGTTTGGAGATTTTCGACCGTGACTTGAGTCCTTGCCTTGTAGAGTGCTTGTAAAGTTTATTTTCGCTTGGCATAACATTTCTTATCAAACCAGATTTGAGCCCTTCTTTTCTTCATAGGAAGACTAGCTGATTGTATGAAATCTGTGACTATTTTCAATGCTTCATTTATGTGACCTTCGTTTGCGAGGCGTTCTGCTCTGATAATATATTCAGGGATGATCTGATTTTGGTCAATTAAACTGGATATATGCCTTCTGTTGCGTTGTGTCGATGTCTGATCTATTATAATGATGTCAGTTACTATTGGAATATGTTTTCTTATAGGAGCTGCTCCAGATCTCCAGAGTCCTTCCTGTTTCTTGATATTGTTACGTGCCACCCCCCTAGTGGCACTTTTGTTAACTGGATTACTGTGGGTAGAAAGCACAACACCAATTACTGCTTAAAGAAATAATTAACTTTATTGTGGCCAGAAAGATACACTACTCAACAGCAAATACAAGCAATTATTACCTTACTCCAGTTTCCTCACGTCGAGAATACTTCCCCTTTCACTTGTCAACAGATCACAGTTAATCCTCTCCCTAATGAGTCCGGTCCCGTACGCTGGCTGAAAATAGCTGCACTAGGTCTGTCACTCACTGTTTTGCAACTCACCACAATGACCTCTCTCGCACTAGGTAAGCACACTCGCTCAAAACACAGGCAGTCCCCTGTAAGCTCCTCACTCCCTTCGCTGTCAAGAGAATCGGCTTCACTAGGGGTTTCGCAAGTCTCCACACTTCTGTCGCTCAGGATAAGCGCTCGCACTCGCTCGTAAAACACAAACACAACAACCACTGCTTGACAGGTCGCACTTATATAGCAGGCCGGTGACTCAATAAATGCTTCTAGATCTATCCAGGGTTCACGGCTTCTCGAGGTTTCCATCGCTGGCTCAGTCACGAATATTCTGGACCATCCCTTTGTCCTAATAGCCCTGTTGCATAAGGCGCACGCAATACACGAGGCAGGGCACAGCCCAGCCCTGGGGCAGTTGTGACTCATGCGGCGAGCGATGACACAAACTCACAGCCGTAACACCACCCCCTTCCTAAAAAGGATGATCGTCCCCATCAGTCATGGGTCCGCCTGTGTCCCTCCGTAGGCTGCCAGGCGATCTCGATGCACGATCTTCATCTTCGCCCTCGGGCTCCGCTGGATCCTGTAGACGACATCGTTGATCCGTTTCACGACTCGGTACGGGTCCTCCCAGGACTTCTGCAGTTTGGGTGACAGGCCTTTCTTCCGTAATGGGTTGAAGAGCCAGACCAGGTCATCCTCGTGGAATCCGCCGGCATCCGTCTGCTGGTCGTATCGGGTCTTCATTCGGTCGGTCTCGATCCGCAGTTTCCTCCTCGCGAACGCGTGCACGTCCTCCAGTTGGTCGACCAGTTCTTGACAATACTGGCTTCCCGGGATCGGATCATTCCCAGGTCGGCCGAAGGCAAGATCGACAGGTAGACGGAGCTCCCTCCCAAACATGGCCCGGGCTGGTGTGCACCCGGTGGCTTCATGCACTGCGGCGCGGTAGGCCAGGAGAAATAGTGGAAGATGTTTGTCCCAATCCCTCTGGTGCTCGCTGACGACTATTCGGAGATGGTTCTCGGTGGTGCGATTGAATCGCACTACCATCCCGTCGGACTGAGGGTGTAGCGGCGTTGTCCTTGTCTTCCGGATTCCCAGCAGCTGGCATAGGTTCTGGAACACCTGCGACTCGAAGTTCCTCCCTTGGTCGGAGTGCAGCTCCAGGGGAACTCCGTACCGGCTGACGAATTCCTTCACCAGGGTCTCTGCAATCGTCGCGGCTTCTTGGTTAGGGAGCGCATACGCCTCCGGCCATTTGGTAAAGTAGTCGCTGACGACTAATATGTAGCAATTCCCTTCCTCGCTTAAGGGGAATGGCCCAGCAACATCGATGGCCACTCTCTCCATGGGGCCGCCCACGTTGTAGGTCTTCAGTGGACCCGTCGGTGCTCTCCCAGGTACGACAGATGAGGCCATCCCTTACAATCAGCGAGTCCCACTGCGCCCAGTAGGACTTAAACTTTGGGCTGCAGTCACTCACAATGTTCCACCTGGGTCTGGGGCCACAGGCCCTCTTCCATTCGGCTATCAGTCCCAGGTCATCATCTTCTGCTTGTTCCCGCGTGAAAGATTCGCGGCTCCAGCTCCCTTGAAGTTCCACGGTAGTCCTTCGGCACTGTATCCCGGTGTTCTCATCCCTCCTAGTACAGAAGGTGCAGTCTTCGGGGCACGGTCTTCGTGACAGGGCGTCGGCGTTAGAATGCAGTTGGCCTTTCCTGTGCTGAATCTCAAAGTTGTACTGTTGAAGCCTCACTAACCACCGCGCGAGTTGACCCTCGGGCTGCTTGAAGTTCAGGAGCCACCGCAGGGATGCATGGTCGGTCCTGATGAGAAATTCTTGCCCGTACAGGTACTTGTGGAAGTGTTCAATGGTCTTCACGATGGCGAGCAGCTCCTTCCTGGTGACGCAGTAGTTCCTTTCTGGCTTTGACAAGGCCTTGCTGAAGTAGGCCACTACTCTCTCATCGCCGTCCACTACTTGCGACAGGATCCCCCCTATGCCAAAGTCGCTGGCATCGGTATCGACGATGAACCTTGTTCCAGGTCTGGGGTAGGCCAGAATAGGCGCCGTGCACAGAGCCTGCTTGAGTTGTTCGAAGGCACTATGGCATTCTGCTGTCCACGTGAAGAGTTGGTCCTTCTCAGTCAGTCGATGTAAAGGTTTGGCGATGTCGGCGAATCCTCTCACGAAGCGACGGTAATAAGTGCAGAGTCCCAGGAAGCTTCGTAGTTGGGACTTGTCCTTCGGAACTGGCCACTCCCTCATAGCTGCAGTCTTTTCAGGGTGGGTGCGCACCCCTTCCTCGGAGACAATATGCCCAAGGTACTGGACCTGCTTCTGGAAGAGCTGACACTTCTTTGGGCTCAACTTCAGCTGGGCAGCCCGTAGCTTCATCAAGATCTCTTTCAGGTTGCTGTAGTGCTCCTCGAAGCTTCTCCCCAGAACGATGACGTCGTCTAGGTAGACCAGGCAGGTCTTCCAGTGTAGTCCCCTCAGAATGGGCTCCATTAGCCTTTCGAAGGTCGCAGGGGCGTTGCACAGACCGAATGGCTTGACGGTGAACTGCCAGAGCGCGCTGCCCACAGAGAACGCAGTTTTCTCGCGGTCCTTAGGGTGGACCTCCACCTGCCAGTAGCCACTCTTCAAATCCAAGGTGGAGAACCATCTCGACCTTGATATGGTGTCCAGGGTGTCGCCGATCCGGGGTAGAGGGTAGCTGTCCTTCTTCGTGACGTCATTCACCCGCCTGTAATCCACGCAGAACCTGGTGGAACCGTCCTTCTTCTTCACTAGCACGACCGGAGAACTCCAAGGACTATATGATGGCTCGATCAGCCCTTGCTCCTTCATCTATTCTACCATCCGGTCGACTTCGGCTTGCTTGGCGAGCGGGACACGTCGGAATGGGGCCCTAATCGGTGCGCTGTCCCCAACGTCGATTCTGTGCTGGACCAAGCTTGTCCTGCCGAAGTCTTTGCTCCCCACGGAGAAGACATCCTGGAATTCGCGTAGCAGGTCCTGAAGTTGGCGTGATTGTTCCTCGTCTAAATGGTCCTGGGTTCCTTGGTACAGCTTCTGTAGTTCTTCTGGCAGTGTGCGTCTTCTCCGGTTGTCCGTCTGCAGGTGTCCGTCCGTCGTATCTGTGATGCGGGCAATCCAGGTAACGGGCTCGCAGACTCCTAGGTTGGTGTCCCGGTGAACCGTAATGTCGTAGTCGTTCAGGTTGGACAGGCGGACGTACGGCCGAGACGTGTTGATGAGAGTCTTGGCAACTAGCAATCCTTTTGTCTGGATGTCCTCATATTATGGCTCGACGACAGCCGCCACTCCCTCAGCAGTTCCGTCGACAATTATGGCAGCGCTGACCTCCGTCCTGGCGGGAACGATGACGTCTTCTCTCAGCCTTACTCGTCGTGCGGTGATGGACTCGTGCGCAGGTTGCAAAGCAAGTTCCTCACCTCCGAAGTGCAGAGTGTTGGTACTCAGATCCAAGATGATATTGTTCTGCTCCAGGAAGTCCAGTCCGATGATCACTTCATTTGATACGTCAGCCACAAGCACTGGATGCTTTATCGCCCGTCGACCAATGACGAACTCCAGTGATGCTTCGCCATGTACCGGTGCGGTCTCTCCGGTCGCGGTTATTAGCTGGAGGTTCCTTTGTGTGGGTTGCACTCTCCACTTCGGGATCACGGTGGGACTGACGATGGTCCTCGATGCTTCCGTGTCGATTAGCATGGGTCAGCTCTCTCCGTTGACGACTCCGTCAATCATCAGGCTGCTATTGTCCCTCCGTAACTTCATCACACGAACCTGGACTGCCGGGGCTTGACGACTGTCACAAGCCAACCTTTGACCCCAAGGCTGGCTAATACTCGTTTCCCTGGGTCGCGCGGTTTTCAGACGACTGATTTCCCGTCGGATACCCTCGGCGGCGGCGATCACCGCAGTCCTTGCTCAGGTGGCCTTTCTTACCGCAGGTCCAGCAGGTCGGTAGTCCTCTCCCGGGCTGCCTCTCCGTTTGCCTTCCGGCTGTGTCGTTACTGGTGGTGCCGCGACTATCGAAGAAACGGCTTAGCGCCTCCATTAATTCGTCGGCCAGGGGCCTGGTCTCGTTGGTTTTTTACTGGTTCGTCGACGTCCACTTGACGCACCCGCGCGTGCATTCTGGATGCCTGTTTTGCCGTCTCGAACTCAAGTGCGTGGCTCATCGCATCTGCCAGGGTCTTATTGCGCGCGAGTCGCAGCGCCTGTTGAGTGTCCGAGTCCCGTAGCCCGTTGGTGAAGGTCTGCGTCGCAATCTGTTCCAGAAAGTCGGCCGGCGCTGTTGGATAGGCGAGCCTTACGAGGCGTGCTATGTCCATCTCGAACTCCTGTAGGGTTTCCGCGTTCTTCTGTACCCGGGTCCGGAGCTGCATCTGGTAGGCCTGCTGAAGATGGCTATCTCCATATCGGGACTCCATATGGGCGATCAGTGAAGCGTAGTCCTGGGATCCAGTCGGGATGGCCTGAAGGACGTTAAGGGCGTCATCTCTCAGCGACTCAATGAGAGCTGTAGCCTTTTCTGTGTTGTTCCAGTTATTTATGGAACAGGCCGCCTCGAACTGACTTAAATAGGTGCTCCACGGGACCTTTCCGTCGAAGGTTGGGGGCGTCACTCTGCTATGTCCCGTTCCTGATGTTCCCGGTGTAACGGTGTGCGGGCGTTGGCGCAGCTCGGCAACTTCCTCTCGTAGAGCGTTGAATTTCTCTTCCAACCCCGTCAGTGGGCGTTGGCGCAGCTCGGCAACTTCCTTTTCTAAGGCGTTGAATTTCTCCTCCACCCCCATCAGCGGGCGTTGGCACAGCTCGGCAACTTCCACTTGTAAGGCGTTGAATTTCTCCTCCACCCCCATCAGCGGGCGTTGGCGCAGCTCGGCAACTTCCACTTGTAAGGCGTCGAACTTCTTTTCCACTGCTGCGACTTCCTCACGTAGGCCCTGTTATAATTTCCTTTGGCTCTCCTCTAATTTCGTCAGCAGACACTCTTCCAGATTTTTCTGGCCATCCAGAAATTTGGCGGTTAGGTCCTTTGCTAACTTATTCTGGCCGTCCTTTAGGTCCTCTGCTAGTTTATTCTGACCGTCTTCTAATTTGGAAGTTAGGTCCTCGGCTAAACTTTTCTGGCCGTCTCCCATCTTCTTCAGGTCATCCTTCAGGTCCTTGGCTAATTTCTTCTGGCCGTCTTCCATGCCACTTAACTTTTCTAGCAATGCTGCCAATTGCGCCTCCATTTTAGTTGTTTGTCTTGTAAAGGGCATGCACTCACAGGAAAACTAGAGAAAATGACCTGCTCGGGTTTTCAAACCAGGACCGTCAGGTGTTGTGCTTGAGTTCGTAATCCCACTTCTGACACCAGTTGTTACGTGCCACCCCCCTAGTGGCACTTTTGTTAACTGGATTACGGTGGGTAGAAAGCACAACACCAATTACTGCTTAAAGAAATAATTAACTTTATTGTGGCCAGAAAGATACACTACTCAACAGCAAATACAAGCAATTATTACCTTACTCCAGTTTCCTCACGTCGAGAATACTTCCCCTTTCACTTGTCAACAGACCACAGTTAATCCTCTCGCTAATGAGTCCGGTCCCGTACGCTGGCTGAAAATATCTGCACTAGGTCTGTCACTCACTGTTTTGCAACTCACCACAATGACCTCTCTCGCACTAGGTAAGCACACTCGCTGAAAACACGGGCAGTCCCCTGTAAGCTCCTCACTCCCTTCGCTGTCAAGAGAATCTGCTTCACTAGGGGTTTCGCAAGTCTCCACACTTCTGTCGCTCAGGATAAGCGCTCGCACTCGCTCGTAAAACACAAACACAACAACCACTGCTTGACAGGTCGCACTTATATAGCAGGCCGGTGACTCAATAAATGCTTCTAGATCCATCCAGGGTTCACGGCTTCTCGAGGTTTCCATCGCTGGCTCAGTCACGAATATTCTCGACCATCCCTTTGTCCTAATAGCCCTGTTGCATAAGGCGCACGCAATACACGAGGGCAGGGCACAGCCCAGCCCTGGGGCAGTTGTGACTCATGCGGCGAGCGATGACACAAACTCACAGCCGTAACAATATATTCCATTGCCTTTGTAAAATACAAGATCAATTGCGCTCGCTCCGTTGTTGCAGAAGTAGGTCATTTCTTCCTTTTTGTTCACTAGTGAAAATCCTTCCTCAGTCAGCATTGCTAGTACTAAATCTGTTTTCCGGCTTGGTTTATCAATTCGGCAGTTGAGGTCACCGGCTAGGATAATATTTTTGTCTTCTCCAGTTGTTTTTGAAATGGCTTTAGCGAGCGTTTCAATGACGTCGTTTATGAAGGCGTAGGGGTTGATATACAAAGCAATAATAGTGATGTCTGTAGTCCTTATAACGAGTAAGTTTTCTTCCTTATATGTTGCTTTTACGGTGCCAATTGTAGGTTTCAAAATACAAAGACACCACCTTCCGGTCTCCCTTTCGTTGGGTTTGCGAGCATGTGTATACTATAATGTCCAGGGATATCTATAGGTTCTAATAGGAAGGTCTCGGTCGTTATCAGGGGCGTCCGGTATCTGTGTCATTTCTGGTGGAATAAATTGAAGAGCATTGCTTAATCCATCTGCGTTCCATAGGATGAACTTGATAGATCTATTTTTATTCAAGGGAGGGGGGATCAAATTTCCTACGGGAAAAACGAAATCGCCGTACTAAAACCCTTTTTGGCCAAAAACCTGAGTCTAAAGTTGCCTCTAAGTATTGAAAAGGTATTCCAATTTTAAAGGCCTTGTTATCGCCTTGAGTATTAAGTTATTCGCAAGTTATTTGACCTTCAACTCCGCCTTGGTTGAGGTAAGTCTTGATTAAATCTATTGTGGCGGTGTTCTTCAATTTTCCTACGTACAGCCAAGCCCTTTAGTAAGCGGCCTGCAGGTCAACGCCCAGTTTTGTTCCAATAACTACCGGCGGAGGTGATGTTTGCACTGTACTTCTACTTCTTCCAGCAACTTGAGAACAGGGGGTGTTGTCCATTGTGACTTTCTGTTGGTCCCCTTCACTCGTGTTAGTTTGTCGAATGTTGAAGGAGTTCTTTGACGACACGTCCATGCTTTCTCCTTGGTGAAGCGCCTTCATAATCTGAGTTTGTATGACATTACTGATTTTGTTGGTTATGAAGTCCATAACCAAGTCTACTTTCTGATTTAGCTCTTCTATGCCTACAACATCGTTCCCTTTCATGGGGCCATGAGACTCTGCCCCATCATCATGATGTAGGTCACCAGATGTCTCTTCTTCTTGAACATTATTCAGAGGTGTTTCCTGTCATCCGCCGGAAGATGGCACCACCTGTCCGTCTCCACAACCGGGAAAGGCTTGAGTTTCCTTGCTCCGTTCCTGATTTTCTAACCTCTGTGCGTTAGATTTCAATTCAAGAATTTCAATGTCCTTTGATCTTATATTATCTTCTAGCTCTCTGAATGCTTTTCTTAACATACTTACTGACTGTATGATGTCATCACGTAAGTCTTTTTTTCAGCTTGATTCCTGATTCCGTTAACTTCAGTAGGTTTTCTAGCGAAGTTTCCACTACGGAATGTACTTCATCCGCCATCTTAACACACGAAAAGCTGGTAACTATGGCTACACGATCTCAGAAGTCCATCTATTTCTGTAAGAAGCAATGCCATTCCATTTATTACAATACTGTGAACGTTCGCAAACGGCTATAAGGTTTTCACGGAACCAACTTAAGTTGTAGCAAAAATCAATACTAAACCTACGTGCACCACAGTGGTACAAGTCTATATGCCTACCAGTCAAGCTGATGATGAAGATGTTGAAAAGGTCTACGAAGAAGTAGATGAAATTCTGAGGTATATCAAGGGTGATGAAAATGTTATAGTAATGGGAGATTTGAATGCTGTGGTAGGAAAAGGCAGAGAAGGGAAGATAGTCGGAGATTTCGGATTAGGTGAAAGGAATGATCGAGGAAGCAGGCTGATAGAATTCTGCACCGAGCATGAGTTGGTCATTGCTAACACCTTATTCAATAACCACAATAGAAGAATATACACATGGATGAGACCAGGAGATACAGGGCGTTACAAAATCGACTTCATTATCGTCAAGCAGAGGTTTGGAAACCAGATTTTGGATTGCAAAACATATCCTGGTGCTGACATAAACTCTGACCACAATCTGGTTGTTATGAAATGCAGATTAAAGTTGAAGAAACTGAAGAAAAGTCAAAAGCCAAAAAGGTGGGCAATAGACAGACTGAAAGTGAAGGATGTAAACGAAAGATTCAAGAAGAGTATAAAGGAAGGACTTATGACAAACCCTAAACCAATTTCAATTGCAGACGAATGGGCACTTTTGAAGAATGAAATAACAAAATCCGCAGAAGAAAACATTGGTAGGAAAGAAAGAATAGGTAAAAAACCGTGGATCACTCAGGATATACTAGAATTGATGGATGAAAGGCGGAAACACAAGAATGTAAGAGATGAAAAGGGGAAAGCAGAATACAGACGTCTGAGAAATGAGGTTAACAAGAAGTGCAAGGAAGCGAAAGAAGAATGGTTGAAAGAGAAATGTGCAGATATAGACAATTGTCTGAAATTAGGAAACGTAGACACAGCTTATCGAAGGATTAAGAATACTTTTGGGGAAAAGAAGACCAAGTGCTGTAATATTGAGGACACAAATGGAAAGCCTCTAACAGATAGGGAAGAAAAGGCTGAGAGATGGAAAGCTTACATAGAGTGTTTGTATAAGGGAAAGGAGATTGAGAATCATGTAATGGAAAGGGAGGAGGAAATTGATGAGAATGCAAAAGGAGATTTAATATTGAGATCAGAATTTGACAGAGCAATGGAGGACTTAAGCAGGAACAAAGCACCAGGCATACATGATATACCGATTGAGTTGCTACGCTGCATAGAAGGTCTGATCAGGTTATTTCACTTGGTTTGTAGGATTTATGAGACAGGTGAGGTACCCCCTGATTTCAAGAAGAATGTTATTATCCCTATACCAAAGAAAGTGGGAGCTGGCAAATGTGAAGATTACCGTACAATCAGCTTGATTACTCATGATTCAAAAATCCTGTCTAGAATAATTTACAAGAGGATGGAAAGCCAAATAGAAACGGAGTTGGGTGAAGACCAGTTTGGTTTCAGGAGAAATGTAGGAACAAGGGAAGCTGTACTAAGTCTTAGGCTGATTTTGGAAGGTAGAATAAGGAACGTTCATGGCATTTGTAGACGTAGAAAAGGCTTTTGATAACGTTGATTGGACTAAATTGTTTGACATTTTGAGATCTATCGGAATAAAGTACAGGGATAGGAAGGTGATCTACAATCCATACAGAAACCAGACTGCAGTCATTCGAGCTGAAGGACATGAGAGAGTAGCTGGTATTCAGAAAGGTGTAAGGCAAGGTTGCAACTTATCACCCATACTTTTCAATCTTTACATTGAACAGGCAATGAAGGAAATTGGAGAAAAAATTCAAGTGGGAGTGAAAATTCAAGGAGAAATAATTTCAACTCTGAGATTTTCTGATGACATCGTCGTTTTGGCCGACACGCCTGAGGATTAGAATGAGTTTTTGAATGGTATGGACTCCGTCTTACGGAATGAATACATGATGAAAATTAATAAATGTAAAACAAAAATACTGGAATGCAGCCCAAATAAAACAGAAACCTCTATGGACTTCACATTGGCAGGTGAAAAGCTGGAGGAAGTAGGAGACTTCTGTTACTTAGGAAGCAAAATAACCCAGTAATGGACGAAGCAAAGAGGATATAAAAAGTAGGTTGGCTCAGGCAACGAAAGCCTTTCTACAAAAAAGGAATCTGTTGACATCGAATATAGATTTTGGTATTAGGAAATCATTTTTGAAGGCCTTTGTCTGGAGCGTGGAGCTCTATGGAAGTGAAACTTGGACTATTGGTGCAACAGAAAAGAGGAGAATTGAGGCATTTGAAATGTGGTGTTACAGGAGAATGATGAAGAGCAGATGGGTAGATAGGGTTACAAACGAAGAGGTATTAAGGCGAGTGGGAGAGGAGAGATGTTTCTGGCGACTGCTAATGAAGAGAAGAGATAGGTTGGTAGGACACATGCTAAGACACCCAGTAATAGCAAGCTTAGTTATGGAAGGAAGGGTTGAGGACAAGAACTGTAGGGGTAGACTAAGGTTAGAATATGTTAAACAGATTGTTTCGGATGTAGGGTGTGGTAGCTATGTAGAGATGAAACGATTAGCTCAAGACAGGGAGGCATGGAGAGCTGCATCAAACCAGTCAAAAGACTGAAGACTCAAACAACACTTAAGTTGTAAAATTCATCAATACGTATATAATGCCCTTAAGGGGGTCTAGGGGTACTCTTGAATTTCCACACGCAATTTACACGTGCGAGTGTGGTACTGTACCCGTTCGTCCTGGGGATGCGATGACCCATCTGCTATAACATCACATCCCTGGAGTTCCAGGACAGAGCGGAGTTAAATGAACCTCTAGTCAAATAAGGAATGTGTCGGAAATTCAGCTGAGTTCGTGAAAAAGCAGTGGGTTTCACGAGACAAAGTATCTCTAGGGTCGTTACGGGCTTAAGTTAATAAAAATAATTCAAATATAAATGGGCGCCATCAACTGAATTCCTAGCAAAACCACTTCCTTTCCGGATAAGCCTTACTCAAGACAAGGAAAGAAAAAGGAACATCACACCATCATCAGATCACAACTAAGATAAAAACAAATTTATTTTACTTTGATAGTCAGACAGACATTTTAAATATAAATCCTACCTAAGAGTATGGTCGAATGCAAAGTTAAATTGTCATTGTCCAAAAATCGAACCATCTCCTTTCTAATGCAAAATTATTTCAATCCACTTATCAAGAAAAATGTATAAAGTTCTCTTGGGTTCTCAGGATCACTGTCGCACTATGTCTTTCGTCACTGACATTTGTGAAACCTGAGACCTAATTCTCTTTAATTTAACATCAATGTGGATTTAATTAAGTTACTAATCTGCCTAAACATACACATATAATAATCACTCATGTTAAATATCACATAAATTATGGTTTGCATGGTATAATTTGAACGTAGAACATGTTAATCTAATGTTCCTAAACATTTACTAATTAATTTACATTATTTACATCGTCATTAATCTCTTATCTGTGAATTACAGAAAATTCAAATTCTCATTGGTCATCCTCATCATTATTATCAAAATTAAATATTTCTCACATTAATTCTCACTTCAAAATTCCAAATATTCCTGTCAGAATCGTTAATTCCTCACCATTACATCATTTAAATTCACATTTTAAGTTGCAATTCCTTCGAATCATCTCTCAATTAAATTTATTTAATTGCATATAAATTCATTAATCATCAGCTTCTTTAATTAATCATCACCTTCTAATTCAGTTATTCATCATCATTACAATCGTCTAATAATTCATTTCAATCAGTTTAATTAATTCAATCTTTAATTCATCCACTTATTTAATTCATCGATTTATTTCAAAATTTAATTTATCAACTTATTTAAATTTCAATCATCTGGTTATTTAGATTATTATTTCATCTAGTCATTCTGATTTTTATTTCATTAGGTCAGATCGTTAATATGCTTAAATCTCAGATTATTATTTCATTAATTATTATTTTCAGAAAATCTTGTATTATCAACTTCATTTACTTGTTTAATTTCCTAACAAATTGTTTAATAAGGTTTATAGAACGTTGTCTTACAGTTTTATTACTTCCAAGTTATATCTCGTATTTAATTATCATGCCAAAAAATATTATTGTCTCCACGACATCACGTTGGATCTAACTATCCACAACGACATTATATTTCTTCAATATTCCAAATATCACATTTGAATATAAGAATTACTACAAAAACTCCATAAATATTCAGCACATACAGCATGAATTTCAACAATAACGCTAGACTGGGTACGACGACCTCATGTCCGCTTCAAAATACATTATCAACGTTGCAACTATCAAATGGCAAATTCCACAAAATGCCTATCACAAACTTCATTTAACCACGTTGCATGATCTACAAAAATATATAAATGGCTTCAAATTATTAACGCACATAATCTCCAATGACTGTAATTACTCTGATCACTTCTAGACAACTTCTTAAACAATTGGAAAAACATTACTTCAGTAATTTAATATTTGCTTTCAAATAGCATAAATTCTCTTTCACAAGTTTCATAATTCACATCGTAGAAAAACACCAATGTGCTATAATCTCTCACATCAAAATCTGCAATACTGATCTGCCTTAAAATAATTATGACCATTAATGATTAATCTTACAAGATTAAATTACTTTAAATCCTTCTCAAAGGTATCAAACACAATTATAAAAATCATCAAAGCATCAGCTGTAATAGCTGTTAAACTGAAATTACTCTCAAAAGAGTATAGCAACAAAATATTGGATTGGCAAACAAGAATTACTAAATGCAATCCTGTTGACATTTATCGTTACTTTATTTAACAAAATTTCGACTGATATGTGACTAGTAGTTCCTTGTTTAATTCACTTACATCTCGTGTACATTCGGATGATAAAATGAGTTCCTCAATGGCGAGTAAGATGTGTAACCACCGTGCAATCGTATAAATACGAAGGACCTCGCCCCGTCGACTTGGATGATAGTTCCCTAAACGGTGGGTAAGGTGAGTAGCCACCATACAATCGTATAAATACGAAGGACCCCACCTCGTGGACTATATGAGTGAATGTACCAGAAAGGAATCAACAAGTTTCTAGTTGTCATATAAAAGCGACGTTCATTCACTAAAGTGAATAACTTCTTAATATCTCCAAACAATCCAATGGAAAAAAAAATCCCTACTGATGAATAATACACACTCGCTAGTATGTAATGAACTGACGAAGTAGTTTCTGATAATCAATTGCAGATCACGAGTTCGAAATACTCGCTACTCAAAAAAAACTATCCATGAAAAAAATATCCTAGCTGGAAAAATGTCTATAAGACCAAACATCTTCTTAATAAAGTCAAACAACGGTGAGAATTTCGATTAATGATGCCTGCCATATCATATGGTCACTCCATATTCTAGCAAATTCGAAGTATATAAATTCAAACCATGTCTTAATAATCAAATCACTCCTATTAGAAAAATATACATGTGTGCCCAGTATTCATAAAAATAATCGTATCAGGTAGATAGAACTCTTACAATACCTTTCATTATCAGTTGTAATATAATTTCCAAGATCGTCGATTTTCCCTACCTAAAGATTTCTCGTAAGATCGGCGTGAATATCATTTCATCCATGAAATGACGCTTTCCTTCGAAACCTCAAGCGAATCAGCTGTTGGACTCCTCTCGTCAGGAACCGAATCCATCGCTCTGTGGTGCCATCTTGTCTCTATTCACGTTTACTCGATCATGTTGAACCTCGAATTACCCATAGCGGATATCGTCCAACTCCTTCTCGAAAAGTTCATGGAAACAGCGGACCCCCTACTCTTCTTCTAATATACGCCACTGTTCCGATAAATGTTCCGTTTGAGAATTGTAAGTCCACTCTCAACTTACTGCAAAGTTCGACTTGAGTAAAATAAAAATTTTACTAGATAGTGTTCAAGATTACGATACACCCTGTATCTGTCTATAATTTGTAATCCATGAAAATGGCATAAGATAAAATTCTTATATATGCACGCTGTAATGTTCATCAGAGCCTATGCTAAACATTCAGTTTACTTGGAATAGTAAAAAGTCGCTTTGAATGTATTATATAACAGCATGGTTATAAGGTTATTTGTGAAAGCCTGTGTTCGAACAACGTCGAAATGAAGCTTGAAATAAAGTCTTCATATGCGATCAGTGTGGTTTTGAAATACCCCGGCTATCTACAATTGTCTTCTCGGCTAGGTCGCCTGTATCAACGACCCGCGCGGCCTCTGTTGCTCGGTGATGCGAGAAATGTCGCCTACACTTGCCGTGACGGTTTACGTGTGTTGCGTGACCTTCAATGCCCGTCTCGCTGTGCTATAGAGCTGCTCTGTACTGCTCCTCTCATAGAGCCCAACTGAATTGCCTAGCGCTGTGCTCCAGCTTATGAGCTCCGTGCGGCACGTGGCTAATTCTCCCCACCACGGTGCTCCTACGTCACGAAGATAGTCTCGAACCCGACTCCTCTCGGCTGTTCTGTTATACAATAACTTATTTCCATAAAATTATTTCCACATATAATGCATGTCATATATACTCTTCTAAGTTGTTTTAACTTATTATAATCCCATATATATTTCAATAAAGTTTCACATCTTTATTAATAATTCTATCTTCTTACAGATTTCAATGCCTCCTTGATTCTTGACCTCCTACGTCATCTTGGCTTTCTTCTTGACGCGATCGATGCGCTATCATATCAGCTTGCCTTCCAAAACCTCAACTACAGCTTAATGTCAGCTGGCGTAGCCGATAGCCTAAAATAGGTATCGGGTACATCTCTCCCGTACATCTCCTTTTTTTTTATCAGGATTGAGAAAAAAAAATACACTCTCAGGCATTCAATATATTATACATGTACACGATAGCTCTACAATTTCCTTTACTCAGCATGATGGTATTTTCTGACTCTCTATAATGATGACTTCCAATGATTAACGTCTTGATTCTGTGTTATTCTGACGTTTATTCCTTCTGTCTTCACTCGTGCTGGCTCGATTGACATCTCTCACTGTCTCTTCGAGTGGTGCACTAGGCTGTCTATCCTCTTGTCTTGACCTTTCATGTCCACGATTATCCCTTCTGTCGTTAGGATCGTTTCTTCGGCCATCCTGTCGGTCGTTTCCATTAAACTGTTGCCCTTGGTTCCAGTTATTCCTTCCCCGATATCTGTTATTATACCGATTCCTGTCCTGATACCTGGAATTTTGGTTATAATTCCTATACCGGCTATCTCTCGCTTCTTGATCGTATGGCCTTTCATATGGTCCTCTATATCGATCATTTCCTCTTGCGTTACGGATGTTTCCTCGATTCCCATCGTTCCGTCGGTTTTCCCAGGAATCCCTTCTGTCCGTTTGAGCTGCATTGTCCACGACTACCGCATTTACTTCTTGCGTGTTTCTGTTGTCGTTCCGATTACTTCTCGGTGTAACCTGTGCGCTCGTATAATCCAATCGCCTCAATATGTCATCATAATGTTCCAGCGTATTGGCTCCCGATGCTATCAAAGATCGCTGTACCTCTATCGGTAACTGTCGCGCTATAGCTTGCAAAAGCTCTTCTTCTGGCAATGGAGGAATAAGGAACTGTAATTTAGCCAGTTGTGACGTGAAGTAGTTGGCGTAATGCGTCGGATGTGACGTAGAATAGCGTTTAGAGTACATCTCCGCTCTTACGTTGAGTTGATCCTCGGCACTCCAGAATCTCCTCAAGAAAGCCATGGCGAATTGCTCCATGTTCGCAAAGTTGCTTCTGAACGCTCTAAACCACGTAAGTGCAGATCCATCTAAGGCGCGTTCTACTATCCTTAGCTCTCTTTCTTTGGCTACCCTGTGTTCCGCCATGTAGTCTCGAATATCTCGCAGAAATTCTACTGGTGTAACTCCTGTATTTCCCGAAAACTTTCTCGGTTTGTCATCTAGGTTCCTTATAATTGCGACTGGACCTGAGTATCGTTCACTTGGACTCGACGTACTCCTACTCGAACTTGGATTCTCCTGAGGGGTTGAACTGACCCTTTCGAATGTCACATTCGGTTGCATTTGACGGTCTTCTACCATGCTCGTGTCTTGATTCGTCATACTGCGGTCTATCGCTGTTTGATTCATCAATGTTTCCCCTGATGTCACATTATGACTGGTAAAACTGTTAACTATGGATTCTAGTTTCGTCATCCTGTCTTCTGCTAATCTCTTGACCTGAGTCTTCAACTCATCTAACGATGTAACGTCCTGCGTCTTGTTACTTTCGTCTAGATCGTTCCTCAACTTGTCAATCTTTCCTTCGCACGTGTTCTTCACTAACGCGACTTGTTCTTTCAACAGATCAACATCTGTTCTAAATAGTGTTGAATCTAATTTCATCGCTTCCTTGCTTTCCGTAAACCTAACTTCTAAGTTTGCCATACCTGCGATTAATTTTTCATCTAACCCTTCGCGTTTCTCTTTTGCTTCGGCATCGACCTCATTATATCGTTCTTCCACGATTGCTCCGACTCTATTTTTAAATAAAGTTAAGTTTTCGTTAACCTTTTGTTCTATATCGTCGTCTATCTTCCTAATATCCTTCTGCAATTGATTTTCTAACGACTTTATATTAGAATTGACCTCTCCCAAGACTTCATCTTTAATGGTCCCAATTACTGTCTTCAAATCTTTTATTTCGTTACCTAGATTCGTTTCTAGACCCTTAATCTTAGTCTCGAAAGATACTTCGGTAGACCAATCTTGAATTTTTCCTACATCTGCCACTAAACCATCGATGTCGAATCTCAACTTCGATACATCTGACTTAATGTCTTTCTGTATGGTCATAACGTCTGTTCTTAAAGTAAAAATATTTTCTTCCCCTCTACTTTCTAACTCGATAATATTTTTCCTTAATATCTGAACATTTTCCTCTCCTTTCATGTTTACTGCAATTATGTCTAATTGTAAAGTTTTCAACATCTCATTATTCTTTAAAGTTAAACTATTCTCTAATCTGGTTAACTTATTTTCTAATTCAGTATTAGTCTCTTCACTACGAGACTGTAATTTCTCTTCCAACGATTTAAAATTATGTTTCAAGTTAGCTTCACTATTTGACTGTAGCCTAGTCTCTAATAACATCAACTCATCTTTGCTATTTGACTGTAGTCTAGTTTCTAATGACTTCAAATTATCGTTCAGATTGCCTTCGTTACTAGCCTGTAACAACCTTAAATTTTCTTCAGTACTAGTTTGCAATAATTTTAAATTCTCTTCATTACTAGCCTGTAATGATTTTACATTCTCTTTACATTTAGCTTCTAATCTAGCTTCTGAATTATTAATTTGTTCTTTAACTTCAGTTTCCATCTTAGAAATAGTTTCTGCAATTCCAGACATACCCGTCTGTAACTCTCCTAACACCTTCGCTAAATCCTCTGGCAACATAATTATATTTCAATATAGAATTATATAGAGACGTTAGACAACAACACATCACAATGTCTCAATTCCTGCATTCACTTGGGTATAGGGAAAAATATCTTATAACTAACATGATATTACTAATACGATTAACATGAACACTGGATTGGGCACACAAGTACATTGTCTGACTAAGTATAATAAATTTTGTAACACACTTAAATGAACTTGAGATCAATCTCTCAGTAATCTAAATCTGATGTGATTCCATAGAATTAACAAAATCGAAAAGCCCCACTAGTTGGATAAAGCCAATTCTCCCTCTCTCTCTGTACCCGTTCGTCCTGGGGATGCGATGACCCATCTGCTATAACATCACATCCCTGGAGTTCCAGGACAGAGCGGAGTTAAATGAACCTCTAGTCAAATAAGGAATGTGTCGGAAATTCAGCTGAGTTCGTGAAAAAGCAGTGGGTTTCACGAGACAAAGTATCTCTAGGGTCGTTACGGGCTTAAGTTAATAAAAATAATTCAAATATAAATGGGCGCCATCAACTGAATTCCTAGCAAAACCACTTCCTTTCCGGATAAGCCTTACTCAAGACAAGGAAAGAAAAAGGAACATCACACCATCATCAGATCACAACTAAGATAAAAACAAATTTATTTTACTTTGATAGTCAGACAGACATTTTAAATATAAATCCTACCTAAGAGTATGGTCGAATGCAAAGTTAAATTGTCATTGTCCAAAAATCGAACCATCTCCTTTCTAATGCAAAATTATTTCAATCCACTTATCAAGAAAAATGTATAAAGTTCTCTTGGGTTCTCAGGATCACTGTCGCACTATGTCTTTCGTCACTGACATTTGTGAAACCTGAGACCTAATTCTCTTTAATTTAACATCAATGTGGATTTAATTAAGTTACTAATCTGCCTAAACATACACATATAATAATCACTCATGTTAAATATCACATAAATTATGGTTTGCATGGTATAATTTGAACGTAGAACATGTTAATCTAATGTTCCTAAACATTTACTAATTAATTTACATTATTTACATCGTCATTAATCTCTTATCTGTGAATTACAGAAAATTCAAATTCTCATTGGTCATCCTCATCATTATTATCAAAATTAAATATTTCTCACATTAATTCTCACTTCAAAATTCCAAATATTCCTGTCAGAATCGTTAATTCCTCACCATTACATCATTTAAATTCACATTTTAAGTTGCAATTCCTTCGAATCATCTCTCAATTAAATTTATTTAATTGCATATAAATTCATTAATCATCAGCTTCTTTAATTAATCATCACCTTCTAATTCAGTTATTCATCATCATTACAATCGTCTAATAATTCATTTCAATCAGTTTAATTAATTCAATCTTTAATTCATCCACTTATTTAATTCATCGATTTATTTCAAAATTTAATTTATCAACTTATTTAAATTTCAATCATCTGGTTATTTAGATTATTATTTCATCTAGTCATTCTGATTTTTATTTCATTAGGTCAGATCGTTAATATGCTTAAATCTCAGATTATTATTTCATTAATTATTATTTTCAGAAAATCTTGTATTATCAACTTCATTTACTTGTTTAATTTCCTAACAAATTGTTTAATAAGGTTTATAGAACGTTGTCTTACAGTTTTATTACTTCCAAGTTATATCTCGTATTTAATTATCATGCCAAAAAATATTATTGTCTCCACGACATCACGTTGGATCTAACTATCCACAACGACATTATATTTCTTCAATATTCCAAATATCACATTTGAATATAAGAATTACTACAAAAACTCCATAAATATTCAGCACATACAGCATGAATTTCAACAATAACGCTAGACTGGGTACGACGACCTCATGTCCGCTTCAAAATACATTATCAACGTTGCAACTATCAAATGGCAAATTCCACAAAATGCCTATCACAAACTTCATTTAACCACGTTGCATGATCTACAAAAATATATAAATGGCTTCAAATTATTAACGCACATAATCTCCAATGACTGTAATTACTCTGATCACTTCTAGACAACTTCTTAAACAATTGGAAAAACATTACTTCAGTAATTTAATATTTGCTTTCAAATAGCATAAATTCTCTTTCACAAGTTTCATAATTCACATCGTAGAAAAACACCAATGTGCTATAATCTCTCACATCAAAATCTGCAATACTGATCTGCCTTAAAATAATTATGACCATTAATGATTAATCTTACAAGATTAAATTACTTTAAATCCTTCTCAAAGGTATCAAACACAATTATAAAAATCATCAAAGCATCAGCTGTAATAGCTGTTAAACTGAAATTACTCTCAAAAGAGTATAGCAACAAAATATTGGATTGGCAAACAAGAATTACTAAATGCAATCCTGTTGACATTTATCGTTACTTTATTTAACAAAATTTCGACTGATATGTGACTAGTAGTTCCTTGTTTAATTCACTTACATCTCGTGTACATTCGGATGATAAAATGAGTTCCTCAATGGCGAGTAAGATGTGTAACCACCGTGCAATCGTATAAATACGAAGGACCTCGCCCCGTCGACTTGGATGATAGTTCCCTAAACGGTGGGTAAGGTGAGTAGCCACCATACAATCGTATAAATACGAAGGACCCCACCTCGTGGACTATATGAGTGAATGTACCAGAAAGGAATCAACAAGTTTCTAGTTGTCATATAAAAGCGACGTTCATTCACTAAAGTGAATAACTTCTTAATATCTCCAAACAATCCAATGGAAAAAAAAATCCCTACTGATGAATAATACACACTCGCTAGTATGTAATGAACTGACGAAGTAGTTTCTGATAATCAATTGCAGATCACGAGTTCGAAATACTCGCTACTCAAAAAAAACTATCCATGAAAAAAATATCCTAGCTGGAAAAATGTCTATAAGACCAAACATCTTCTTAATAAAGTCAAACAACGGTGAGAATTTCGATTAATGATGCCTGCCATATCATATGGTCACTCCATATTCTAGCAAATTCGAAGTATATAAATTCAAACCATGTCTTAATAATCAAATCACTCCTATTAGAAAAATATACATGTGTGCCCAGTATTCATAAAAATAATCGTATCAGGTAGATAGAACTCTTACAATACCTTTCATTATCAGTTGTAATATAATTTCCAAGATCGTCGATTTTCCCTACCTAAAGATTTCTCGTAAGATCGGCGTGAATATCATTTCATCCATGAAATGACGCTTTCCTTCGAAACCTCAAGCGAATCAGCTGTTGGACTCCTCTCGTCAGGAACCGAATCCATCGCTCTGTGGTGCCATCTTGTCTCTATTCACGTTTACTCGATCATGTTGAACCTCGAATTACCCATAGCGGATATCGTCCAACTCCTTCTCGAAAAGTTCATGGAAACAGCGGACCCCCTACTCTTCTTCTAATATACGCCACTGTTCCGATAAATGTTCCGTTTGAGAATTGTAAGTCCACTCTCAACTTACTGCAAAGTTCGACTTGAGTAAAATAAAAATTTTACTAGATAGTGTTCAAGATTACGATACACCCTGTATCTGTCTATAATTTGTAATCCATGAAAATGGCATAAGATAAAATTCTTATATATGCACGCTGTAATGTTCATCAGAGCCTATGCTAAACATTCAGTTTACTTGGAATAGTAAAAAGTCGCTTTGAATGTATTATATAACAGCATGGTTATAAGGTTATTTGTGAAAGCCTGTGTTCGAACAACGTCGAAATGAAGCTTGAAATAAAGTCTTCATATGCGATCAGTGTGGTTTTGAAATACCCCGGCTATCTACAATTGTCTTCTCGGCTAGGTCGCCTGTATCAACGACCCGCGCGGCCTCTGTTGCTCGGTGATGCGAGAAATGTCGCCTACACTTGCCGTGACGGTTTACGTGTGTTGCGTGACCTTCAATGCCCGTCTCGCTGTGCTATAGAGCTGCTCTGTACTGCTCCTCTCATAGAGCCCAACTGAATTGCCTAGCGCTGTGCTCCAGCTTATGAGCTCCGTGCGGCACGTGGCTAATTCTCCCCACCACGGTGCTCCTACGTCACGAAGATAGTCTCGAACCCGACTCCTCTCGGCTGTTCTGTTATACAATAACTTATTTCCATAAAATTATTTCCACATATAATGCATGTCATATATACTCTTCTAAGTTGTTTTAACTTATTATAATCCCATATATATTTCAATAAAGTTTCACATCTTTATTAATAATTCTATCTTCTTACAGATTTCAATGCCTCCTTGATTCTTGACCTCCTACGTCATCTTGGCTTTCTTCTTGACGCGATCGATGCGCTATCATATCAGCTTGCCTTCCAAAACCTCAACTACAGCTTAATGTCAGCTGGCGTAGCCGATAGCCTAAAATAGGTATCGGGTACAGTACTAAAGGACTATTATATCCATATCCTTATATTATTAAATTATTATTATTCAGCCCCTCGGTGGCTCGGAGACTACTACGTTTTAAGGCTCTAAAACCACTTTCTGAGATATTCCCAGAAACAAATTTCAGTTAATCTCCATAAGAATGAAAGTTTGTCTGTTTTTTTTTTTTCTGAATTTCCACGGAAATTTGAATTATTAACGCGTTTCAGACTGGTTTATGACGGTTGTGCGCAAAAACAAAATTTGTGTCTGTCTGTCTGTTTGTTTGTCTGTGTACAACTTTGAACGCGCATCACTCGAGAACGGCTGAGTGGATCAACGTATGATTCGGTACAGATGTCCATCAGAGGCACGGAAGTAATCATTGATGTTACTCTTCTCCATACCTCTCATAAAAGAGGGCCTACCCCCTTAAAATGCATGCTGAAATGGACGTAGAATGACGAGACAAAGCTCATTTTCGGCGTCTCGATGTGAGAAACAAAACTCGGGAGCCATTCGGGCTTCGAAAACCACATTTTAAGGTCCTAAAACCAACAGTTTTTGAGATATTCCCAGAAAACTAATTTAATTTATTGTGCTATTGAATGAATGCAAGCCGGTAACCATGGCAACACAATCTCAGAAGTCCATCTATTTCTGTAAGACGCAATGCCATTCTATTTATTACAATACTGTGAACGTTCACAAACGGCTATAAGATTTTCATGGAACAAACTTAAGCTGTAAAATTCATCAATGCGTATATAATGCGCTTAAGGGGGCCAAGGAGTACTCTTGAATTTCCTCACGCGATTTACACGTGCGGGTGTGGTACTAAAGGACTATTATATCCCTATCCCTATATTATTAAAATATTATTATTCATCCCCTCGGTGGCTCGGAGGCTACTACGATTTAAGGCTCTAAAACCACATTTCTGAGATATTCACAGAAAACAAATTTCAGTTAATAAGCTAATAACAATAGATGACGAGTACAGAAGAAGACCAAATCAGGGGCTATATAGATATACTGAGAAAATCACAGTTGTGGCCGGAAGAGACGTCTGGCTTTCTACGGACATGTCTCAAGGATGAACCCAACAAGACTAACCCACCGGCTTCTCAACTACTGGGAGAATAGAAAGAGCGTGACACCGTGGTTAACAGAAGTTAACAAGGACATCCAAGAACTGAAGATAATCTCAGAAAGATACTTACACAGAAGAGTTTTCAGGACAGACCACCCTGTAAGAAAACCGGCATCATCTGGACAAAGGAGAGAAAGGAGAAACATAGCCAGAGAATGCGCGAATATTGGGCAACTTCAAGTCCCTCGCCAAGCTGAAAAGTTGAACGTCGTGGTCCTTAGCTGGCTCATCCGAAAGAAGAAGGACAACAAGAAGAAACTAATGAAGGGATGCAAGCCGGTAACCATGACAACAGTATCTCCAGAGGTGACCTCCAACTTTCCATCTATTTCTGTAAGAAGCAATGCCACTCAATTTATTAAATTTCTGTAAAAGTTTGAAAATGGCTATAAGGTTATCATGGAAACAAACATAGACTGTAAAATTCAGCAATGCGCTTAAGGGGATCAAGGGGTACCCTAGCATTTTTAAACGCAACTTACACGTGCGATATGTTGTACAGAAGGTCTATTATATCTCCAAACAGCAACATTATTTTCAAAAATTCCTGGATTGAAATAGTGTGTTTTGCAGCTTTTGGGAATTTGGGCCATTGGAGGCTTAAAATCCAGAATGTTCATGCACCACAAGCCTTTATAATTTATTAAAGGGGTCTTCCTGGGGATGGGGACTTTCCACAACGGTGAGAGTCACTTTTTTTTTACCATGGGTACAATATATTGCGTTTGGTCTACGGGGTTTTCAATATTATTTTTACGTCAGGAAGTACATGTTAGGTGAATTTAGATTGAGAGCACATTTTAACTAATCATATTTTTGTCGACAAACGGGTTCATCGTAAAGATGATTTTGTTTGATACTGTGTGGTTGATATATCTTTATGTTTATGAACGACTATAACTCGTGTTCGGGAGCTTGGAGCATCGTAAAATTAGGTATTGTAACCATGAGTCAATACACCAATCATTATAAAACTCTTCACCGTACTTCTCATAGAAGGGTTGGTATAGGGAAAAACTTTTCAAAATACATGCTAAAATAGGCCAAAAATAAATATTATCCTAGAAATACGACCAAAGCATATGTTGCGCTTCTCAATGTGTGACACAAAACCAGGGAGTCTATAACGGCTCTCCGTAAACCACATTTAAAGGCCCTTAAATTAACATTGTCTGTGATATACCCAGAAAACTAACTTCGTTCAGATAAACTTATGAAGGAATGACAAGCCCCTAACCATTGCAACAGTAGCTCAATTGATAGCGTCTGGTTATCAATACCGAAGACCGTTCGAAGAGCGGGTACTTCTGCTATTAAATAAATAAATCTCAAATTACCGAAACCCGCAGGGGCCGCATGGTGGGCGGATCGCGATGTGTCACGGCTAGATATAATATCGCAATTATTACCTGACGGTGCATGCGTAAGCAACGAGTTCTGTATGCGGGCGAGTCCACGTGCTGCAGAATTGTTAGGAGGGGAGGAAAGTTCACTTCTCGCGTTGCTACGGATATGTTCACATCGATTCCTACTGTAACAGCAACTGTATTGCACGTTAGTGTCTCCCACGAGCACAGCAGCAGTGACCCCCTCCATTACCAGCCTTCTCCTCCATTACCCTCTCCACTCACGGGTTCGAGCATGTTTGAGCCATCAGGTATTAATATCTGTCTGCCGATTACCAAACAGCAGTTCGGGAAGCTCCATCCTGGTTTATCACCGCTTTCGAAATAAATTAATGTCACAGTTCGTTGTAGGTTTTGCTGAGTCTGGAAAAAAGTGCTTAAACTTACAAACACATTTTACTGAACGACGACTTTTTCAGAAGATAAGTTCCGAATAGAAAAATTCGATGTTTCGTTCTATACTTAACCATTTCACGCGATACGAGATATGCTACAGTACTTCACCCAAAGCCTTAACTCTCTCATCTAAGGTATCTTTCTTGCTGCGTATGCAATCAATGCTATGACAGCTTCCGGGAATTCCCGACCCGCTGTCTTATAATCGGTACATGCTCGTTATCTGGCCGTGACTCATGGCGGCCCTGCCGCAGCGTGGCCCATGCGGGGTTCCATCACTTACGGATGAATCGCACTAAGGTAATACGGTCATTAATGTGCTTGATGCAGTGCAATTGGGGTGCATTTACACCACAAAAGTTGGAAAGAATTCACACCAATTGAATTTGGAAATTAGAATTACGGTACCAATCATTTAACGACTCTTCATTATTGATATTATTTAATTATAAACATACGCAGTCCATGTTGAACGTAATTTCATAATTAGACAAATATTTTGTATGTTCTATTATTAGTAGGCAGTGAAATATGTGAAATGACTTGTGCGGAATGAGTGTTATATTAATCATAAAACAGTGATATAAGTTAGTAAAAGATGGTTGGTTGGTTCCTCGTTTAGGGACTGCGACAAAGCGGTCATATAGCCCCGTGTACTTTGTATGCGTGTAGAATCTGTCTGATAACCGGTGTTAATTGTGATGACTGTATTAGTGTGTGTTATCTGCTTTTAGTTCACGCAAGGACTGCAGACGATAATTTCAATTAGTTCATACTTTCGCTACCAAAAGCTACCGTCAACAATACCTACCTGTGAACTTGGCTAATACTAGATGTCAACGCAACCAGCTTCTGGTGACGAACGTTGGAACTTAAGAGCATTAATCAAACCTTACCTACAAATTTTGCTTCATACAAGTTTAGTTAGTGGAAGGTTCCTTTACATGCCATAAATCTATGACATGGGCCGCCGGCTTTAATTCCCCTCCGAAGGAAAGCATACTGGGGGAATTTTTAACCCACTTTAAAAAATCCGTCGACTTCGGCCGGGTTTGAACCCGCGATCTTGGACCTAGAAGCTCAGCATACTACCAACTATGCCACCGAAGCCGCCTTAGTAAAAGACTTTCTGGCTCACAAGAATTAATCAACAGAATTCGGTTCATGTAGCCTATACCTAGGACCTAGGTATACCGCGATACGTACTGCTCGAGTCTAAGCTGCGTGGACCTGAGGGGAATTTGCATCGCAGACTATAAGTAGTGGAGGTGACGTGACGAGTGATGCGGTTTCTCGATCCTTGCGTAGTAACAGAAGCAAATACATTAGTCGGTGACTCAGTCACTCCATTTCCAACGCCACACTGGTTTCAGAAAAGACCCATGTTAGCAGTATTGGAGTAGACGAGAATGTCAGGCAAACGGCGCGGCGGGCTGTTGACAGGCTTCTCAATTCTCGCCTGCTCCTACCCTGCCTCTGCTCTTCATCCCGCAAGTTCACAGAGCTTGGAACCGAGCAGTACTTATCAAGTTTTTTTTATGTAGTCAATGACGTCACGGATGACGTTTGGACGTTGATGTTCGTTTGTTTGATGTTGTACATTGAATTGCCACCATATTAGTCAGCTCAGTTGGAAACAGTGCGTCGTTACATGCGAATGCAGTCACATGTGTTAAAGTGCGAGGTTTGTTGGAGAGTCACAAATGTTCACACATTACTTTTAGTTCTTAAAATTAATTGAAAGGTTGCACTGTAGGCCTACTCTGCTGAAGCCATAATGAGACAAAGCCATTGGTTGCTACAAGGTTAGACAAGGGTCTGGGCCAAACCATTGGCCACTGTCTGTATGAAAACTCCTGCTCGTACTACAAGCAAGAAATTTAACGTATATGCATCGTTTAAACTATTATTGTCGTCCATGATGTCAAGAATGCCACCATTTTGTGTTTAGGGTTATGTTTTAACGTAAGATATCGCGATCAATACTACTCCCCGGAACAATTGTTTTTCAGTCGGTTAACACAAGAATGCCCAAATAGATTGGATGATCTATGTTATGTATGGGCTTTTCGTCCTTGTTAACTACTGCGGCCTTTCGGGACGCAGCACCAGGGTGCCGGTATTATGCCTCGAAGAGTATCTTTAACGTGCCAGGAAATCTATTAGCACAGCTTTGTCAGAGGAGCAACCCGTCCAGCTTCAAGCAGCGTTGCCAGCAGTACATACTCACTAAGTAAATGAAAGTTGAACTCAACAGTTATGCTTATATTCTTACGTCGTATTACATATATTCAAACTTTCCAATTCTCACTTTCTCATTTACTCTCTATTTAGATATCTAAATAACCTCCTTCAGTAACGACTAATTATCTTCATCATCATCTTCATCACCATCATTAGTCTACTTTTTTCAGTATTTCCTTACCTTACTGTAATTTGAAACTTTTACTTCTAAGTATATTAGTAATTCACCCTAACAATGCAACAATTTACAGCCTACACCACCAAGCTAATCCTGTTTATATGTATTTTATATTGTATAAATATTGTAATATTGTTAGATTTAAGTTGTATTTGTATTGTTCAATACTTATCATTTGTATAATCTGGTTAGATGGAAGAGAGGGCCCAATGGCCCTAATCCTGCCAGACAAAATAAATCTATCTATCTATCTATCTATATATATATATATATATATATATATATATATATATCTATCTATCTATCTATCTATCTATTTACGCACCCTCAAATACCAACTGACTGAGCCGGGATTCTATCCTGGTATCTTGGGCTCAGCGGGCAAGAACGATACCACTGAGCCGTTAGGTACCAGACTCTGTAACTCCATTCCTATTAATATTAGAAACTGTTAGAATATGAAGAATTTTAGATGGTCTTGCCGAAATTATTTTCTAAATTATAAAACTGTCTGAGTGAACGATGCATGACTGTTTAAGATAATTATCTTATTTTAATTTACTTAGTTTAAATTAAGGTAATTATTCAACAGTAAATTTACTACTGTAGTTAGGATAGAAGGCGGCTTCGGTGGCGTAGTTTTTAGTCTGCTGAGCTTCTATGCCCAAGAACGGGGGTTCAAACCTGGCCAAAGTTGTCGTATTTTTTAAGAGCGTTAAAAATCCCTCAGTATGCCTTCTTTCGGAGGGAAGTAAAGCCGGCGAGCCCTTGTCATAGATTTATGGCATGTAAAAGTACCTTCCACTAACTACAATTGTGTGAAGCTAAATTTGTAGGTTAGATTTGATTGACGCTCTATTAAGTTCCAACCTTTACCGCCAGTTGTCAGTTGCTGTGGCATCTATTAGCCAAGTTTGCGGCTAGGTGTCGTTGGCGGTAGCATTTGGTATCAAAAGCAGGAACTACATGAAATTGATCGTCTGCAGCCCTTAACTGAATCATAGATAACACACACTAATTCAGCCATCACAATTAACACCGGTTATCAGACAGATTCTACACACACCCAAAGTACACGATGCTACATGACCGCCTTGTCGCAGCCCCTAAACTGAGGAACCAACCAACCAGTTAGGTTAGAATTTATGTTATGCATTGCGTCACTTTCATGCATCACATTTATCTGTTACTATGTGAAAAATACAGTAGTAAGAGAAGGCCAAGACCCCTAACTTCACTATCAAAAAAGAAATAATAATAATAATACATATCTACCCCTTATTATTACCGTTTCCAACGGTGTTGGGGATGAGATGTGATGAAATTCTATGTGGCGGATGAATTTTACGGCCGGATGCCCTTCCTGATGCCAACCTCATGAGAGGAGTTCCTGAGAGATGACATGAATTAAGATGAATGGAACTGGGTGAGGATGTGGAAGGCAGTGACCATAGCCTGTCAGAAGGTACTATTCAAGCATTTGCCTGGAGTTGAAAATGGGAAACCGCGGAAAACTATTTCAAGGAAGGCCGGCGGTGGTGCTCGAACCCACGTATACCGAGTCCACATAGGGTTTGCCCCCATGGCCTAGCGCTGCGCTTTAGTGAGCGTAGCTACCGCTGTCGGTGATAATGATAGGCTAATAATAATAATAATAATAATAATAATAATAATAATAATTATTATTATTATTATTATTATTATTATTATTATTATTTCAGGAAAAAACTTTGGAGGAAAGGTACTCCTTGGGCAGTGGAACGAAAGGAGTTGCATCGTGAAATGATGCGAAAATACTGGGCAAAGATCAAGGTCCAACAGTTTAACAAGCGTGGTCCAAAGCAGGCCTACAGTATTTGAAAAAAGAAGAAGAAGTAGAGGAAGAAGAACTGTCAACACTAAATTATTATTTTTTCGTTTACGGTTTACCCTCCAGGGTTGGCTTTTCCCACGGACTAAACGAGGGGTCCCACCTCTACCGCCACTGAAGGCAGTGTCCCGGGGCTTGAGACTCTGAGTTGGGGGATACAACTGGGGAGTGTGACTAGTACTTGACCCAGGCGGCCCCACCTGCAAAGCGAACAGGGGGCGTGATTAGGGGATGAGAAGAGTGGGAGAGATAGACAAGGAAGAGGGAAGGAGGTGGCCGTGGCCTTACGGCATTTGCCCAAAGACGAAGAGGGAAAGCACGGAAAACCACTTCGAGGATGGCTGAGGTCGGAATCGACCCCCCACCCCTCTGCTCGTTTCGTCCACCCGAGGCTGAGTAGACCCCAGTCCTCATACCACATTTCAAATTTTATGGCAGAGCCGGGAATCGAACCTCGGACCTCCGGAGTGGTAGCTAAGCATGCTGACCACTTCACCGCGGAGGCGACAACACTAAATGTTAACATGAAAAGCATGCAGCTGCAGAATTTCCAGGGTTGAGTTATACATTCATTATATTAGCGAAGTAGTTTATTTTCATACAGTTTGATACTCAGTGCCATAGGTCAACAAGGGTGTGATTTAAGAGGGTCCTTTGCAAGACTGCGTAGGAACAGAAGCCACTTTTTCTGGTGTTAAAACTAATAAGGGAGAACACGTTTGGCTGTCACGGACAGTTAATTATGGCCGGGTGGTCCGTCGGCTACTCACAGCCCTCCCTTCTTATTTATGTCTGGTTCTCCACCCTGAACCATTTATAAATACACCTCGGTGTTAATAAGGCCTGTGTCCTTCGTTTGATAAACCACTTGGCAGTAAAGAAATAAATCTTAGGACATAGAAATTGGAGATCATGGTGCAAAAAGTCGGAGAAGTTTAGCCCATTTTCTCATTGAAATGGAAAATGTAATTTTTAGTTCAATCTAGGCCGAGTGTTCGTGCCTATGTTTGTACGAGTATATCCCCATATTAATTTCTGGGGTCTGCGTGGCGCAGTCGGTAGAGGCACTGAGCTACTAACTGGAAGGGAGTGGGTTCGATTCCCATCCAGGTAGTGGATTTTAGAAACAATACTTCCACTTTCGGAAACGTAAATGGCCGTGGGGTTCACTCAGCCTACAGCAGAAATGAGTACAAGGGAAATTCCTGGGAGAAAAGACGGCCGGGCATGGAGCTGACAACTCCACCCCATCTAGTGCCGATGTCACAAAAAGTGGAAGCCTCTACATTTCCCTACTCCAAGGGCCTCTATGGCCTGTACAGAGTTGGCTTTGCTTTGCTTTTGATATTAATTTCTGAACGCCTAAAACGATGTTGATGGAACTGTTTATGAATAGTATTCCAGATACCAATTTGACTTGAGTTTTCTTCTTAGAAGTCAGTGCTGTCAAACTTTAATTATAGCTAATTCTAATTGACGGTTACCACTGAAGAATTCTGAAGCTCCAAAACTATTCAGTATAATGATATACAAATTACACTAGTAGCTACGCGAGGAGACGTGGATTTGAAAGATTTCTGTGATATCAGTGTTCAGAATATTGATCACTGTATGTTTAAAAATTCTAAGCATTAATTGATTGTAACTTCTAAAGATTTTGAACATGAAATATGAAATAATTAAAATCTATATATATATAAAAGAAAGTCGTGTCAGTTACACTATTTATAACTCAAGAACGGCTGAACCGATTTGGCTGAAAATTTGTGTGGAGGTAGCTTAGAACCAGGAGACGGACAGAGGACACTTCTTTTTTTTACAATTTACAATAGATAGCGCGCGTGTAGTTTGAACAAATGAGTGTTGGCTATGCGTTCATACACAATTCATCCGATTGCGATCAAATTTTGGTGAGTTGTTGTGCACACTTCCGGGAAAGTTATAGGCATAGCAAATCCAATTTACAATAGATGGCGCGCGAGTAGCTTCAACAAAATGGCTTGCGATACGTTTCAACAAAGACCACCTGCGTTCATATACCATTCATCCCATTGCGATTAAGCTTGGGTGAGATGTTGTGTACACTCCAGGGAAGGTATCTGGCTTAGTAAATCCATTTTACAATAGAAAGCGCACGAGCAGATTCAACAAATGAGCGACTATGCGTGAAACGTTTCAACAAAGTCCCGTATACGTTCATATACCATTCGCCCGATAGCGTTGAAATTTGGGTGAGATGTTGTGTACACTTCAAGGAAGGTTTCGGACTTGGTAAATCCATTTTACAATAAGTGGCGTACGAGCAGATTTAACAAATGAGCGACGACGTGCGAAGAGTTTCAAAAAAGTACCGTATGCGTTCATATACCATTCGGGCGAAAGAGATGAAACTTGGGTGAGTCTTTGTGTATACATCAGGGAAGGTTTCTGGCTTAGTACATGCATTTTACAACAGGTAGCGCACAATTTTATTCAACAAATGAGCGATGGCACGTGAATCGTTTCAACCAAGTACCGTATGCGTTCATGTACCATTCATCCGATTGCGATGAAACTTTGGTGAATTGTTATGTGCACTCCAGGAAAGTTTTCTGGCTTAGTAAATCCAGTTTACAATAGGTAGCGCACGAGTAGATTCAACAAATGAGCGATGGTGCGCGAATCGTTTCAACAAAGTCCCGTATGCGTTCATATACTATTAATTCGATTGCGATTAAACATTGGTGAATTGTTGTGTACACTCCAGGGAAGGTGTCTGGCTTAGTACATGCATTTCAAGATAGATGGCGCACGAGTAGATTAAAAAAGAGCAATGGCACGCGAATCGTTTCAATAGAGTCCCATATGCATTCATATACCATTTATCCGATTGCGATGAAACTTTGGTAAATTGTTGAGTACACTCCAGGAAAAGTTTCAGGCTTAGTAAAAAAATGTTACAATAGGTAGCGTACGAGTAGATTCAACAAATGGGTGACGGCACGAGTATCGTTTAAACAAAATCCCATTTGCATTCATATGCCATTCATCTGATTGCTTTGAAACATTAATGAGTTGTTGTGTATACGCCTGGGAAGGTTTTCGACTTATTAAATCCATTTTACAATAGGTAGTGTACGAGTAGATGCAACAAATGAGTGCCGACGCACGAAGCGTTTCAACAAAATCCCGTATGCGTTCATATACCATTCATCGATTGCAATGAAACTTTGTTGTGTTGTTGTGTACACTTACGTGAAGGTTTCTAACTTAGTAAAATACATTTCACAGTAGGTAGCGCAAGGGTAAATTTAAAAAAAGGGTGACAGCGCACGAATCGTTTAAACAAAATTCCGTATGCGTTCATATACCATTCGTCCGATAGCGATGAAACTTGGGTGAGTTATTGTGTACACTCCAGGGAAGGTTTCAGGCTTCGTAAAACCATTTTACAGTAGGTAGCGCACGAGTAGATTCAACAAATGAGCGAAGACGCGCGAAGCGTTTCAACAAAGTCCCGTATGCGTTCAAATACAATTCGTCCGATAGCGATGAAACTTGGGTAAGATGTTGTGTTCACGCCTCGAAGGGTTTCGACTTAGTAAATCCATTTTACAATAGGTAGCGTACGAGTATATTCAACAAATAGATGACGGTGCTCGAATCGTTTCAACAAAGACCCGAATGCGTTCATATACCATTCATTTCATTGCGATGAAACTTTGTTGAGTTTTTGAGCACGCTCCCATGAATGTTTCTGAGATAGTTAATCAATGTTATAATAGTTTAGAGGTGGTTAACGTAAGAAGAAAAACATATTGGGATCCAAAAGCAGTTCAACAAAGTCACATCGCCAACACTTTCTTTGATTGGCATTGCAACGCATGCCGGGTACAGCTAGTTTATAATAATTGAGGGTAATTGTAGAGACAAGAGTTAAAAACTTACGTGCACCCACCATTTTGAATATAAAAATATTAAAACTCAGCAACCCACCATCTAATGCCACAGTGTTAAAACTTGGCAAAGAGGTTAACTTCTAGAAGAAACTTACTGTACACAAATCAAAAGGTAATGAACGTTATACCTTCAATATGGCAGATTTGCGTACTACTAAAATACTGTTACTGAAACGATAATGGATGTTTTTGAAAGCTCACTCCAAAAATTGGAATCATGGGACGCTCATAAAATATACTGACTTCTTTGTAAAAATATTGTCTGATTGAAGATTACGCACCACTGCCATACTTATCAGCTTGATAATTTCAAGATGTTAAACATGCATGCTGTTAAAAGTAAATAAAAATAAAAGTTGGGATGCAATTCAACGACTGTAAATTCTGTATATTTCATTAAATAGGCTCCTCATATGGAACATTTCTCTTGTCCAATTCACAATATTTCAGTTTGATCATTGCGTGCAACAGCCATTTTGAATATGAAAACGATTACTTGGTTAGCAGTTAAGCGATATGCTGGTTAGATGAAATTAGAGAAGTTTGAGTTATCAGTCCTTATACTGGTTCAAAGAGTGTCCCATGTTTCCCCAGTTCAGATCTAATCTTTTAATATCAACACAGCTACTGCACCCTACACCCCCAGGGAATTGTAAGCCTTCCCCTACGTTTTTTGTCATCCAAACTCCCTCATTTAGATACTTGAAGCAAGATATTCCTTGAATACCTTTTTGTGTGAATTTCCAACTTCTGTCTTCTTGTCATTAGCACTCTCTAGAAACATGTTCAAAATAATCAGGTGGTATGTTGAAAATTGAACAGAGGAAAATTGAACTTGCCAAGCTTCATCACTGTAATATTAGATGGTGAGTTGTCGAGTTTTAGTATTTTTCATATTCATCATTGAGGATGACCATATAGATTTTGGTGTAAAGATAGTACTTGGATTGGAAATAATCGGACGTACCATATATTTCCACTACCTCGTCCATGAAGACAGTTAAAATATTATGAAACTTGCAAAATATAGTTGTATGGGATTTATGTAAGAACATTTGAAATATTTTACGTGATGTCCGCTCCCTAGTGTTGTGGCTAGCATTCTTAGCAGCCTCCGTGGAGGTCCAAGTTCGATTTCCGGCGTTGCCAAGACATTTAATTCAGGTCTAATGGCTGAAACGAGGTAGTCTATAAAGGCAGATGACCTCGCTGTTCCGTTCCTTAAAACAACAATAACTACCAATAAATAGAGGTAGCCGAAGCCTCCGTGGCTTAGGCGGCAGCATGCCGGCCTCTCACCGCTGAGTCCGTGGTTCAAATCCCGGTCACTCCATGTGAGATCTGTGCTGGACAGAACGGAGGAAGACAGGTTTTTCTCCGGGTACTCCGGTTTTCCCTGTCAAAATTTCATTCCAGCAACACTCTCCACTATCATTTCATTTCATCTGTCATTCATTTAATCATTGCCCCAGAGGAGTGCGTCAGGCCTCGGCAGCCGGCACAGTTCATATCCTCGCCGCTCGATAGGGGCTTCATTCATTCCATTCCTGACCCGGTCGGAGACTGGAAGCAGGCTGTGGATTTTCATTTTTTTCAAATAGAGGTAGCCTACACTCAGCCTTGTGATGCAGAACTGGGTGGGTTTGATTCCCATCTGCGCCGTCCTGGAAGTGATTTTAGGTGGTTTACTACTTCTATCCCCCCCCCCCCAATTACAAATACACACCCTAATACACCTTTTACAATGACTCAGGTTATCAGAAAGATGCAACACACACCCAAGTACACGGAATTACATGACCATGTTGTCGTAAATCCCCTCGATGAAACAAGATCAAGAATATATATTACGTTAAGTATCCCCATTCAGATTTTATTTATTTATTTATTTATCTATTTATTTATCGTATGGCTTTTAGTGCCGGGAGTGACCGAGGACATGTTCGGCTCGCCAGAGATTGTAGCTGCTCCAAGCGAACACCCATAGGGTGAGCTACAAGTTCCGTTCAATTTCAAGTAGTTCCAACTTTCGCTACCAGATGTCACTGATACCTAGTGGTGAACGTTGGAACTTTGATAGAGCGTTACAACGAAAAAGAAATCGTGCAGCCCACTGGTTTAGTAGAAGTCTTGTATGTCAACGATAACGTTCGAGCACCTCAATCCGGAAATAAATTCCTTGACAGAGCAAGAAATCAAACCCGAGCCTCCGGATTGGTAACCGGCAATGCTAATCACTACACCACGAAGCGTACCGGAATAAAATAAAGGAAATACATGTGAATATCTTTATTTTATTATTACGCAATGTCACCAAGTGTCGTCAATTGAAACTATTACATATCTTAAGCAGCCTCCGTAGCATTAAGTATTCCTTGTGATGGCCTGGTGAAAATCCACAGCCTGCTTCCAGTCTCCGACCGGGTCAGGAATGGAATGAATGAAGCCCCCATCTAGCGGCGAGGATATGGACTGTGCCGGCTGCCGAGGCCTGACGCACTCCTCTGGGGCGATGAGTAAATGAATGACAGATGAAATGAAATGATAGTGGAGAGTGTTGCTGGAATGAAATTTTGACAGGGAAAACCGGAGTACCCGGAGAAATACCTGTCTGTCTCCGCTTTGTCCAGCACAGATCTCACATGCAGTGACCGGGATTTGAACCACGGACCCAGCGGTGAGAGGCCGACGTGCTGCCGCCTCAGCCACGGAGGCTTTTGATGGCCTGGTATTCATGTATATATTTTATGGTTCACTCAGCCACCTATTGAAAACACAGTGATTTAGAAATGTTCTTTTATATATTACTTAGCTGTAGAAGTCAGTTTCTCAACTGGTAAAACCAATTACGAAGAACACTTTCAACTGTCAAAGATAGGCAAGAATTATGGCCGGACTCTGGTGGACTTCCCTCCCTTATTTCTGGGAGAAGTTATTTATCCCCAGATCGCCAACCCGAGCCTCTTGCAAGCACTAGCCTTGACTTCCAATCACGGGACTGAGATAAACAGTTTACGTTCTTTTGTTTATATACGCAATAATTTGGGGAACAAGTCAGAGAATAGAGAAGGGAGAGGTGACTATACATTCATGGAATATTCTTTTATGAATTTAAATACGAACTGTCATTTGTAGCTCTTCTGTCGGTCAACTCGAATTTGACCAATCACTGGGCGGGGTACAATGTATATAATATGTAAATACACTCCTGGAAAACATTACATGTAATTACATGTAGACCCTAATTACCTGTAATAAACAAGTATTTATTTATTTATCGTATGGCTTTTAGTGCCTGGAATGTCCTAGGACATGTTCGGCTCGCCTGAGTCTGTAGCTCCTTCCAGAAGACACCCATAGGGTGAGCTACAAGTTCCGTTCAATATCAAGTAGTTCCAACTTTCGATACCAGATGTCACTGATACCTAGTGGTGAACGTTGGAACTTTGATAGAGCGTTCCGATGAAATCTAACCTAACAATTTAGCTTCACACAAGTTTAGTCTGTGGAAGGATCTTTTACATGCTATAAATCTAAGACATGAGACCGCCGGCTATACTTCCCCTCCGAAGGAAGGCATACTGAATGACTTTTAACGCTCTTAAATAATCCGTCGGCTTCGGCCGGGTTTGAACCCGCTATCTTGGGCACAGCAGTTCAGCATACTACCAACTACGCCACCGAAGCCGCTAACAAGTATTTAAACGTCCTAACCTGAAAGAAAATCGTGTTATTTTGGAATAAATCTCTTATGTAGTATTTCTTTCAGGTTAGGGTATATAAATACCTGTTTTCTCACCTAATGTAATTGGGCACAATTGAATCAATCGGAGCTGAAAAGCATTAAGTCAAAATGGTCATTTTTTAAACAATTAGTATTCTGAAGTATTGCCCCAGGGCCTTGGGACGCCATAGAAAAGAATGAAGTCAGCCTTCTGTTTAAGCCAGAAACCACTGCTACATACAGTGCGATCAGAGGAGAAGAGCATTAAGTCAATGAGTTGCTGCCTTTCAGCGCCGTATTCCGTACTTAATGTTGGCCGCACTGCAAAATTCCCGCGTGTTACAGTGCTATTGTAAATTACATTTGTCCAGGGTTTAGGTGGATTTTATGTTACAAATCAATTTTGAAATAAAATATCATGCGAAGTATTCATTCTGAACCGCTTTAAGTCGTACTAAACTAACCACGGACCTGAAAGGTATTAAGTCACGTTTCCAAAATGGATTTAAGAACATGCTTATTAAATTAATATTGATATTCCGCGAACACAAATATAACCAGAATAGTTGCTTCACAACATAGATGGCTAATATAGTGTGTTTATAAGTACTCTTCTCTCTCCCGAAAAGTAGTGAAAACTGATTTTATACTTTTCAACTCCAGCCGATTCAATTTGAGTTGACAAACTGAAACGCTTTGTATAATATTTATTTTTGTGTTTAATGGGCCTGGTTGTTCACTTAGTCGTGTTTCGTTAAATACATCGTTGTTTTTGTTAGTTTTCTTAGTTTGGGGTTTCTATATTCGTTTGATATTGTTCGCCTGTGTAGGCCTTCTTGTTTGCTTGCTTATGTTTTCTTTAGGTTCTGTCATTTAATATTGATTGCTACGAGTTTTATTTTGTTTAATTATTCAGTGTTTTATGTATTTAATTTTGTTATGGTGTAAGCTTGTTTTCTTTACTTTGTAATTTCGCTCGTTCGGTGTTTATTTATAAAATGGAATATTTTTCTTTTTTTGTTGATTAATTAAGTTTGTTAATGCTTGCTAGTGTTTTGTGGTGTTTTTGGCTTATTTGTATGTTATCTCCTAAAGTACTGCAGTAATTGCATTGCAACTATAATTAACTTACGCCTCAGACAAATCCGTGCTACCGAGACATACACAGCTTCCTAGAATGAAGCTTGCTCAACCTGGCAAATGTGACACTGATGAAGCTATTCTACTGATCAATATATGCTACCCTGTGTCTCTCCATATTCACTGGAAATATGTAGGATTATCAGCAGTCATATTCCACATTAAGACCTGATGGACACACTTGGAAATTTAATCATTTTAATTTGTAGGGAAATCGCGTTTGTCCGTCCGTCTGTCATTCACCATCACCTCTGGGCAGTCGTTTCTGATTGCGTCAATCATGACCAAATTGGTTTCCATAGCAACCCTTTGGAAATGAGAGCACTTGAGGCTGTCAAACCAGTAAAAAATATTAAAATACGTTGGCACATTTATTTCGTTCGCTGACGTTCCGTTTTAATATTTAATCTCGTCCCGTGATCAATACGCCAGTCACGTTCACAGGAATGAAACATTGCTCTATTTTTGTCCATCCATGCAGCAAGAACACAGTCAGAGATTAGCACGACGATCCACACTCTGTGAGTACGAATTAGGTGGGAAATGAAGTAGAAGTCATCCACTTTTCAGAACCAGTGAATGTGTGTAAATATTCAGAGCTGTCTAAATAAATAATGAAGCAAGATTGCATTAGTAATAATATTTACCATGTTTCTTTCAGGACGACAATTTATTCTTAGGGACAGATGACCTCACTGTTCCTCTCCTTTAAACAACACGGTGGGTGAGTGGATAACGTGTCGGTCTACTAACCCCAAGCTTGCAGGTTCACTCCTGGACACGGTGAGTGATTTTTGAAAGGCGGCAAAAATTACGACTCACATGTCATACGATGTTTGGCATGTCAAAAAAACGTTTAAATTCAGTAGGTCGTGTTCATAATGGCAAAATTAATATCGTGAGTTTCCGCCAACACAAAATTTATTCATATCCCTACCAGAAATCGCTATAGTGTTCAAGGAGCTTAGATATCTAACCTCCTTGACTTTCATAGTGCTTCAAGGAACAACGAAAATCGACATGCAAATAACAAAGCTTGCACCCTGCACCCAAGGCTATACGATATATTATAACAACAATAACTAAATAATGTATATTTACAAAATGTGGTTCTTCAGCTTTTATGTCGTGTTGTATATATTAAGTACAAGCCACCGAGATTTTCAACAGAGAGTTTAAAACTTCTGGCATGACCAGGATTCGAACTGAGGACCTTCAGATTTCCGGCTCAATTAGAGTGAGCATTGGGACGGAAATCCGAAGGTCCTAGGTTTGATTCCTGGTGGCGCGAGACATTTTAATTCTTTGTTTAACATCTCGATGGCAACACCTTATATAGCCTACATAACAAGCCTCATTCACTCCTCACCTCGTCTGTGTGGCTCAGCGGTAACGTCTTCACCTGCTGTGCCCACGGTTGCAGGATTGAATTCTGGTGCACTCCGCTGGTATTTGAGGGTGCGAAATGCGGGGGAGGCGTGCCAGTAGAATTTTTGCCACGTTAAAAATCCCCTTCGGGGCAATATTCGGGCACAGCGGCGTCTCTAAACGTCAGAGTAGTTTAAAGGGACGTAAAACCAATAACATTAACATTATTACGTTAACAACGAACAACCGAAAAAGCTGCCTACACTAGAGTGGGTTGGGATGTGGTGTTGTCACCTTTTGTTGTAGAATGTTAACTTGTTTTGAGTGAATTAAGTCGTCGTCGTTCATTTAATATCGCGACACAGTGTATCACTCCCCTTGGCTGATAATCCAATTATTATTCACTCCCCACCCCCACACTTCTGTTTGTTATAAAATTGTGTTAATTAAGTGATTTACAAAGCCTCCGTGGCTTAGGCGGCAGCACGCCGGCCCCTCACCGCTGGGTCCGTGGTTCAAATCCCGGTCACTCCATGTGAGATCTGTGCTGGACAAAACGGAGGCAGACAGGTTTTTCTCCGGGTACTCCGGTTTTCCCTGTCAAAATTTCATTCCAGCAACACTCTCCACTATCATTTCATTTCATCTGTCATTCATTTAATCATTGCCCCAGAGGAGTGCGTCAGGCCTCGGCAGCCGGCACAGTTCATATCCTCGCCGCTAGATGGGGGCTTCATTCATTCCATTCCTGACCCGGTCGGGGACTGGAAGCAGGCTGTGGATTTTCATTTCAAGTGATTTACAATTCATGTAATATTTCTTTCAGGTGTTAAAATAATTGTACTCCCCCGCTAATTTAATTAGGCACAATCGTATTAATTAACTGAAAAACATTCTATGATAAATAATCCACGTCCGCCTCGTTCCGTAGTGGCTAGCATTCCTGACCATCACCGCGGAGGCCCGGGTTCGATTCGCGGCTCAGCCATTCTGGAAGTGGTTTTCGTGGTTTCTCCACTTCTATTCCAAGAAAATGCCAGGATGGTACCTAACGTAAGGCTACGGCCGCTTCCTACTCAAATCGTACCTCGATTACAAGTACACGCACTAGTTGAGACATCACAGTGACACAGGGTATCAGACAACGTCTACACACACACACGTACACGGGGCTCCATGACCACGACGTCTCAAAGTCCCTAAAGAAAATACACAATGATAACTTCATGACAATAGTAATAATAATACGCCCATGAAGGGCCTGGGCCTACCAAGCGACCGCTGCGCGCTGCTCAGCCATCTGGCCTGCAGATATTGGGGTGACGCGTGGTCAGCCCATCGATTCCCCTCGGCCGTTAATCTTGGTTTACGTGACCAGGGTACTACCTCACTGTCAGACAGCTACTCAATTGTTCTCACGAGGCTGAGTGCACCCCGTTCCTGCTGTCACGTCAGTTTCTAAAATCCCAGTCAGAGCCAGGAATCGAACCCGGGGCCTGTGGGTGAGAGGCAGGCGCGCTACCCCAACACCATGGGGCCGGCAACAACTTCACGATAGGACTCTCAATACGAATTGTTAGACACCACTTCCCAGTCCACTCACTAGTAGGCATCCCCTTGATTTTTTTTTAGCGTATGGCTTTTAGTGCCGGGAGTGTCCGAGGACATGTTCGGGTCGCCAGTTTGTAGCTGCTTCTAGGCGGACACCCATTGGGTGAAGTGGTGTCGTCATCTTTTGTTATTGTGTGTTTATTTATTTAGAGTGAATCAAGTCCTCATCGTTCATTTAATAGCCCAACACTGCGTATCACTGGCTAAAGAGAAACTGTTTTCAAGCATTCCCATTGGCTACCACAGTGCTCTCTCTCATTGGTGCAGTGTGTATCTTCATTAATTTTTGGAATTTATTTGGCATTCATTTTTCTCAAGGAAACAAATTTTTGGACATAAATTTACTACGAAATTTATATTAATTGGACATTGAAACTCATTGAGTTTGAAACAATTTAGTACTGTTTATATTTCCAAACATTTTATACTGGCTGGTTTCACTTACCGTACCGTACGTTTTACTGTCAATTTATACTTTTCAGTCTGTCAACATGCTTTTGCCCAATTAGATTAGGCATTATAATTTATAATACACATCCGGAAGGATATTACATTTCCGTGCGAGAACTCTCGCATAATGGGTTTTGTGCACCTCATGTGTACAGAATACCCGCCCGGCTTCAGTGCTATGCGGGATGGACGCGACACAATTCTTGCGGGGACTATCGTCTTGTTTATTTGTTTAATAGCACATTATAAACAAATACATATATTTCCGTTGACTTTGCAAGAAATGAAGGTTTTTTTCTGTACTATTGAGACGATTTGGAAGATGTTGGTACAAACCACACCTTCGAACTTCCTCTGGTTTAGGAGTTTGTGTTATGTGAAACATACACTTTAGCGTATTATATAATAAGATTATTCACTGATAAAGGGGGGTATTGTAGAATTACGTTGTAACGGTTTTGCTGCCCCTCACGTTGAGCGACAATTGTAACGGTTTTGCTGCCCCTAACTGTTGGGTGATAAATGTGACTGTTGATCTTTGCCTAAGCTATGTTGTTTTAATGGGCGCCAAGACCTCAACGCAATGTTGAGATCTAAATTTGTATTTAACAACGTCTAGCTCTGGCAGAACACCTTCAAGACTCTATTCACTCAGATCGTGGTATGATTTGATCATTAACCCAACAACAATTGTATCAGGAGAAGGAATTGGTCTATATCTAATGCTACCTACTGAAAGCAAAGATTGCATTGTTAAAAGAAATGAGTTTATTATATCAAACAAGTTTTACAAAATTAAAATAATAATAATAAGTTAAAATATATATATATATATTGGAGCGTTGCGATTTTAATATTACCGATTGAAAATTACGTGAGAACGGAGTCTGATAAATTATTGATTTTACTCTTATTCCCAAGCTATGAAGTTACTGAAATATTGAATATAAAACAAAGAGAAACGAGAGATTGCGTATGTCTGCGTCATTCGCGCTTACCACTGGAAATTGCCGAAGCATTTCCCTCGTACTGGATGTTGATGAGAGCTTCCCACTGTTTCCTGGACGCCGTCATCTTCTTCGATATTTGATGATATACTTGTAGATATGAAGATTTATGGTCCGACCATCGGAACCAACACGTACAACCACAACGGTTAAGTTTCACAAAGATAGTCCTCTGCCTCTACGGAACATCGGAGCCACTCACTCGTGCAACCATACTGGTTAAGTCTTTCACAGACTGTCCCTCACTCCACTGAACATCGGAGCCACACACTCGCGCAACCATACTCGGCAAGTTCTACACAGATTGTCCCCGCTCCACGGCGCGCCAAACGATATATGCACCCGTCGGCCTCCCACTCCAGTGCCGACTTCCAGCTTACGTGGTCTCCACTGATTGGCTGCTCCCCACGCGCTACTTCCCCACCTCTGGCCCATTACACTCGTCGGGAGGGTGAAGTCGATTGCCGTTCCATACTATCCGCCTTTTCTTGACGTTGCAACCCAGCCTCGCGTAATGCTTCTTGACAAGACTAAGCCTGTATCTGAATTCCCAATGAGTCATGTCTCTCAATATACCCTAACTGACGAAACTCCGTAAAATTCCGTAATCATATAATTTTCTATGATATTGTCGTTCGTAATAATTTGCGTGATAGTGTTTTCTAAGACATAGAAAACCTATCTGTGTGCTTATAATTTTATAAAATGCTCCGAAAAATACCTTAATAATAATTATAATAAATTAATAATAATAATAAATTAACATGAAAAATTCTCTTGGCTGAACAATTTGCCGCGTAAATAAATATAGATTGGCTTCCTACTGACTTATACCAGTAGCATAAAAACCCCTCGAAAAACACGTTACAACGTAACCCCCGTCGCAAAAATGGTGTCTGGGAGATGAACACACATTATCAGCTGATAATGCGTATTGTGGAGACTTCAAGGACTTTTTAGCAGGAACAACGCACGCTGTGTGCTACATAAAGAACTTGAATATGTGTATGTAAGTTTATGTAGATAGTTGTTCCTTAATGGCTGGAATTTACATCAAGTTTCATGTATGTGATAATTTAATATTTTATTGTGCCAAACGCTAAATAAATAAAAAGCTGATACAACTGGGGATCGGATCGCGCAAACGACCACAAACTTGGGTCTAATTAGGGAAGCGTCAGGGAAGGGATTTTGTAAGGAAGTCGGTCGTGGACCTGTTGAAAGGAACCGTCCTGGCAATTGCCTGATGGTGAAAATGGAAAACCACGAAAACCATTTTCAGGACGGCCGATACCAGCGAGATCACGAGATAGAGCGTTAGCGCTCTCGACCACCGCGGCTGGTTAGAAACAACCACACACACGTTTTATTACTAGGGCTCGCATTTTTAGGTAAATAAATATTTTTGTATGTAAATAAATATTTTAAGCATTTCTTCTATAAATACATACATTCCTGCTTTTCACTTATTAGCACATAAAAATACAAAATATTTAATTTTTTTAAAATTAGTATGCTAGATCTTTGAATTGGATTTTTGTTCTGTGTTACTTCAACGGGGTAGGAGCTCTGAGCTATCTAATTTTCATGCAGAGCGTATGTCAGCTTGCAACTGTGTTATTCTTAACTTGTCGCCCCGTGCCACTCACTGTGGAAGGCGGGGATTTCCTTGTCCATAGCCATATTGCACCACGTGCTACACCTCCCCAAGCTACTTGGAACAAGTGCCATTCACATGCAGTTCAGTTTGGCACTGTAAAGTGTAAGGCAGTTCTACGATGCCTAAAGTACAAGCAACTACATCTTATGGTCTGCAGCAGTATGTTGCAGAATTGAAGGATAATTTTTCTTCTGATGGGGGCGTTCTGTTCTGCCAACCATGTGGGAAAGCAATCAAGGCTGAACAGCGATCTCAAGTTACACCACACCTCAAGGACAAGAAACATAAAGCCGCAGTTTCGCGCCTTCAGAAATGTTTCGCGATAATCGTCGGTCATTTGTGATGGACAACCTGAAGATGTATCTCGTTGTGTATTGTAATGCTTCAGCAGTCAGTGAGACATAAAATAAATTGCATTCGTGAGTACAGCAGATTGTTTATATTCACATTAATAAACTAAATTATAATTAAATAATTTTATTTTTTGTAAAAATCCGAGCCCTATTTATTACGCAAATGAACATCACTATGATAATTGCTACTACAGTAGTCTTGAGACTCATATTGGGTGGGTGGTCAATGCTAATTGTGGTAATACACCGGAAAGCTTCCCAGTACACACTAGCTATTATCTTGGTGATGTCTATCGTACTAACTGATTACACACTGGAGCGAAACGCTGGCAAAATTGACTTAAATATCTGTATAATTTCAGTTTCTTTGAAATTCGAACAGATATTGATCAACTCATTCGGAGTATCAAATCTCTAAGTTATTTCGGAAACAGACTATTCACTATACAAAAGGAACCGAGTCAGGACCACCAAACAGCTGGTACAATGGGTCATCGCTCCACCTAACTTCCTTCTCTTTAAATCCTCGGCTTAAATTCGCGACGAAAGCGACGAGGAGCTGCAGCAAGTTCGGTATTTAAAGGTTCAATTTCGGCTATCCTGAGTGTGGTTTTCTTCAAGTTCTCCACACACGTTCCAGACAAATATCAGGATAATATAGATTTTAAGTCCTGGAACACCGCCCCATTCCTGACCCCATTACACAACTACGGTCACAGGAGAAACACAGCTTATCAGTCAAATAACCCTACACCTAAGTACACGAGGCCGATGGCCAAGTCATCCCAAACCCTGAAAACGAATTTACAACAACAATCACCTTCCTTCATCGGATACTGTGGCGTTTAGTTTTCGAAGGCTCTTCAATTTTAAGAAAAAGAGGTAGGTTTTATACTCGCAATTAAAAAATGGAAGTTGTTGCAATTTGCTCAGTACTTATACACCAGACATCGATATGACATGCACCACTTTGTAGCCATCAACCCATATGAAAACAGAATATTGATAGCATTGGTGGGTAAAAACACTGGCAAGGAAAAGATTTATCATACCTCATTCTGTAATGTATGTTCCATTCGCCCATTAGCGACTAAAATAGTTTCACTATTTCGTTTTCCAATATTCAGGCTTGATATGGGCTTGCAAATGAGATAATGGCATTTGATTATAGGTCAGAGCAGATAATTGAAAAGCCGAGAGAGCGCAATACACACACCAACAACTCACGAGACCAAACCCTTTTTCAAAATCAACAACAGTAATGTTCATTTGTGATTTATATGCTCCCCGCGTTCAAATATCTGTTGGGGCCTAAGATCAGAGGCTATTATTCCATTACCGAACCCATAGTAACACACAACACATTAAACCAACTGAGCATACAGCCATGTCGCTTGATTTAACATGTGAAACAATAAGCAAGCAAATGTCATCCATCATGAGCGACTGACATTGCTGCTCTTTGTCAGCACAGAGACAGGGACAATGAGAGAGATGGATAACGGGAAAGAAAAATCCAGATATAGCTATTTATCACGCTCATGTGACGATACATAGCATACATGTGAAGTCACTGAAAAATACAGAGCAAAGCAACGGATGTCGGTAGCTGATATTATCTCGTATACTCGCTTGTAGCTGGAGTGTTTCCTTGCCAAAAACGGTGAACATATTTAAATACCAGCTGTGTGTTGACAAGTTAACATAAGAGTATTTTGAAGTATATTTTAAATATTGTTTACAGTGTTCATTCGTCTGTCCGGAAATGGCGTTTACACAACATTTTCAAACTATCTAAATTTGAGGATGTTTACGTCATTTTCAATGGCACAGGATATGCTATATTTAACTTACAAAAAATAATAGTGGTGGAAGGCTCTTAGTGTCTTTAATTACTTTAATACTAAATTAATAAATGATGCGTCGGATATAATGCCCAAACCATTTACAGTATACACAGGCCTAATGAAATATGTTTTAATTTCTTTCATTGTTTTGGGTTGGAAAAGGGTGATCATTATATCTAATAATCCCCAATTATTTACGTGCCGGTATTAAATTTATATAATAATCTTTAAAGAGCTTGAGAATCAGTTATAGTAAGTCAAAATAACTATTTAAATTATATTTCACGCTCAGAAATTGTCTGTGGGTTACGAGAGTCCAAATATTCTTCATTACACAAAACTACTTAACATAATTGAATTGCACACGACCGTAGGCTATAGATGGCAAATTGAATCTTCTGTTATTAAGTCGCGTGTTGTATAGAATGTACGAACAATTAAGAAGGAAGGCAGAAAATTAAAATGTGTCTCGTATGTTTTCAGCTCCGTTGCTCAGACTACTACATTCGAAATGTATGAATCAGTGACAAAATTTCTTAAAAAGAAAGAATGGATATATTAATATCGATTATTAATGAACCAACTGAGTCTACATCTTATTGCCGGTAATGATATGAATATCTTTTAAACCACGTGAACTTTCACTAACATCAGAGCCTTCCAGGCCATGATCCTAAATGCTTTGTTATTACAACCATACACGTGAGAGAGAACTTAAATAATGTTTGGTACCAAATTCCTTTCCCTTTACCGACAGTAGTGGCTATGCTGGCTAAAGCGCAGCATTAGGTCATGGGGCCAAGCTCTCTGCTGACTCGGTAGACGCGTGGGTTCGAGCCCCACCGTCGGCCGTCCTTGAAATGGTTTTCCGTGGTTTCCCATTTTCAACACCAGGCAAATGCTGGGTTGGTGCCTTCTGACAGGCCACGGCCGCTTCCTTCCACATCCTTGCCCAGTTTCATTCACCATCATTCATTTCATCTCTCATTAACTCCTCTCATGAGGTTGGCGTCAGGAAGGGCATCCGGCCGTAAAAACCATCGCCACAAAGACTTTCATCGCATCTCATCCCCGACCCCGTTGGAAAACGGGAATAATCAGGGGTAAACATACATACATACCAAATTCCTTTCCCTTTCACCAGCAACATCAAATTAACGAGTAATATCCTCTAAGCATATTTCATTATTATTATGCATTGTAGGTGACGGAGGAGTGTGATTACAGAGTGAACTCAGCAGTAGATCTGCTTTGGTGGAGGCATGTAGGCCTATGTGATCTACTCTCTAATTTACACTGCTACCTATCAGAAACCAGACTTCAGCTGGGCTAATAGGAATGTCTGTTTCGCGGGCTTATAGGCCGTGTTCTAAGGACATTTTGTTACCTCGCTTAATGTTACCTGTGAACATGCTGAACGCAGTTTTCAGCGAAACGTCAGGGCAACAAAATGTCCTTAGAACACGGCCTATAAGCCCGAGAAACACACATTCCTATTTCAACGCCGGTCGTGAAAGTCTGAATTTTCATTCAGCTGGGCTATTTGTGGCTAATTTTTAATTAATTTTAAGGGGCGTGATGGCACAGTGGTCAAGATACTTGTCTCCCAATTCCCAGTTAATGCATGCAGATAATTTTTTTCCGTTATCGTTTTTACCTTCCAGGGTTGGCTTTTACTACGGACTAAGCAAGGGATACCGCCTCTACTGCCGCTGAGGGCAGTGTCCTGGAGCATCAGACTCTGAGTCGGGGATACAACTGGGGTGTGTGACCAGCACTATGCCCAGGCGGCCTCACATGGAAAGCAAACAGGGTCCTGATGAAGGGATGGGACGAGTGGGAAGGTTAGGCAAGGAAGGGGGAAGGAGGCGGCCGTGGCCTTATGGTAGATACCGTTCAAGCATTTGCCCGAAGGTGAAGTGGGAAACGACTGAAAACCCCTTATAAGATGACTGAGGTGGGAATCGAACCCCCTCCACTTATTTGGACCACCCGAGGGTGAGTAGACTCCGAATCAGTCCTCATACCACTTTTCAAATTTCGTCGCAGAGCCGGGAATCGAACCACGGTCCTCCGGGGCTAATCACGCTGACCACTACGCAACGTCGGCGACATGCATGCAGATTTATGTGAAATTTCTCGTTTGTTGGTTCGGATTTCATGTAAAAAGGAATCTCGTGGTTAACAATCGCGAGATTAATAGTCACGCATAATTAGGTTAATTTTTTGTTGTAGCTACCAAGTATTTCACAACCCGAGAAGTGCCACTATGAGTAGCATCAATTATTCGGCTTTTTCAACAATTTGACTTCTTCGACAGGCATTCATAACAGCGATCTTAGGATGCATATTACAGTTAGCAGGCATCCATCCGAAACCCAAAATTCTCCGACATCCTACCTGTTACCAACAACCCAGCAGCGTAGCTGAGCGCGTTAAAACACGCTCCATGAGGAGCTGCAGATGGAATGCAGGCACTGAAATATCTGTGCATTTTCCAATGTATTTATCACGCTTTGGGAAAATATCCTGGATGAAGTCTGGTTGGTGGGTTCCTCAGTTTAGGGGCTGTGACAACGCGGTCATGTAGCCCCGTATACTTTGGGTGTGTGTAAAATCTGTCTGATAGCCAGTGTTAATTGTGATGACTGTACTAGTGTGTGTTATTCAAGTGAGGAATGCAGACATTGGATTTTTCAAGTAGTTCCTACTTTTGCCACCAAACGCCACCGTCAACGACTACTAGTTCAGAAGTTGATTACCTGACGCCACCGCAGTCGGCTCCTGGCGACTGACGTCGGAGTCTATGAGCGTTTGTCGAATGTTTAACCTATATATAATTTAGCTTCACACTGGTGTAATTAGTGGAAGGTTCTTTAACATGCCACAAATCTATGACATGGGACCGCCGGCTTTACTTCCCCTCCGAAGGAAAGCATACTGAGGGATTTTTAACGCTCCTAAAAATCTGACGACTTCGACCGGGTTTGAGCCCGCGATCTTCGGCATAGAAGCTCAGCATGCTACCGACTATGCCACCGAAGCCACACGGGATGAAGTCTGATTACACCTAGGGCTAGGGATCTTGGGCAGAATAAATGTCAGACGAGAGTTCTATCTCCTCGGATTATTTGTTCGTAGTTTTGTGATTGATTCTTTCTTTCTTTTTTGTGTACGATGTGTATTTTTGGCCACTTTCATAACTTAGTCACATTCTAACCCGATACCACCTGAGAAGTCTAGTGCTGGGACTAGCTCAAATGCATGTCCAGTGTTATATGTGTTTACTTGCAATGGGATCTTGTGGTGGTTGACCTCAGCCTCCAACCCCGTGGTGTCTCGGAGCGAACGGGCCCAGCATAATATAATGTAAGTAATGGATGGGAGAACGAACGATTAATAAAGGATGCTTATTCAAACACATATGATCTGCCCTCCCACATCATCCGTCAGATATGCAGGGAGCTCTAAAGTGAAGAAAGTTCTTCCTTGCTACTCTCTACTCTGCTCACGTCACACCTATTCGAGCGGTTCACGTTTGGAGAAGAGGATTACATAGAAGCTAACACTACCTGCTAATTATAGCTACGTTCTACATGACTTTTTGACACGTCACAGCGAAGATGGTGATGATAGCCTAGACTATTTCCACTGTGTAATAATATGGGGGCGTGGTGGCGCAGCGATCAAACTGTTTGCCTCTCACCAAGGTAGACCGGGTTCGATTCTCGGTCAGTACATGTGAGAGTTTTGATGTGAAAATATTAACTTCACAGTACCAATTCGTTATACCAAGTCTTTCTGTCATAAGATAAAATATTTCTAGAGTTAGAGGAATGGGTACTTCAATATTCATTTCGGAATTGGAACAGAGTGAAAGACTGAGGTCTGATACCATTAAGAATACACATTCAGCACAGTTCTCTGCTTGTTGTGATGTGAGATTTAACAAACTGTGAAATAATGGGAAATATTGGTTTGTTTGTACAAACTAGAAAACGGACCCGAATTACAGTATGTTGCATTGTTGTTCTCAAGAGTGGTAATTCTCGTTTACTATGAGTTTTTCTTGGATTACGAAACTTTGTCTCACACCTTAATTTTGGAGTCAGGTATTATTTATCCTGATAATTATTTCGATGTAGGTGTCACGCACCAATATTTGTCAAGGAGAATGACATGTTGAGGATGAATTCTTGAAATGCATTCTTTACTTTCTCTGCAGATTTCCGTTCGTGGCATAACTACTGACCAAGTATGTATATATATATAGCGGCTTCGGTGGCGTAGTTGGTAGCATGCTGAGCTTCTTTGTCGAAGATCGTGGGGTCAAACCCGAATGAAGTCATCGGATTCTTTAAGAGCGTTAAAAAACCTTCAGTATGCCTTCCTTCGGATGAGAGGTAATGCCGGTGGGCCCATGTCACAGATTTATGGCATGTAATAGAACCTTCCACTAACTACACTTTTGTGAAGCTAAAATATATAAATTAGCTTTGATTAACGCTATATTACTTCCAACATTCGCCACCTGGTGCTGGTTGCGATGGCATCTCGTAGCCAAGATCGCCAGTTGGTGTCGTGGATGGTAGCATTTGTAGCAAAAGTAGGAACTAGTTGAAAATTGATCGTCTGCAGTCCTTACCTGAATCACAGATAACACACACTAATACAGCCATCACAATTAACACTGGTTATCAGACAGATTCTACACACACCTAAAGTACACGGGGCTACATGACTGCGTTTTCACAGCCCCTAAACTAAATAACCAACCTACCAACCAACCAACCAAGTTCAGTGATTCCCAACGGGAGTTCATCGCGCTCCCCTCTTCCCCCCCCCCCCCCCCCCACCTTCCTATCCCCCCCCCCCTCCGCCCCTCCACTCTTCGCTTCTTCTATAACCTCTTCGATTGATGCGGAGAATATAGACCTAACCTAATAACACTACAGTTATCATCATCATCATCATCATCTTCATTTCCCCTTTTCCAGTTGACACTGGGTGGGGGCAAATATGGTACCTCTCCACTTTGTTCTGTCGTTCCACCATTCCTCTTCCGACAGTGTTCCAATCCAGGTTCCGTTCTCTAATACTATTCTCCACCGAGTCCATCCAACGCATTCTTGGTCTTCCTCGTCCTCTCTTCCCTGTCATCCGTCGTTCCAGTGCTCGTCTTGGTAGCCTTATTTCATTCATCCGTTTGACATGTCCAAACCATCTCAATCTGTTTTGCTCCAGTTCGTCATTTAAATTCTGTACTCCCAGTTCTTTCCGTATATCTTCATTTCTCACACTACAGTACATAATGGAATAGGCCTAACTTCATTTTAACACAATACAAATAACACAATTTTACAACAAATCCGTAAATTAGTCAACAAATGTCAGTGAGAGGGTTGACACTGTTTTCTCTTGGTAAGATATTTGACAGAGCACAGCGGAGATCACTTGCAACATCAAGTGTTTCTATGACACTCAGCGTTGAAAATCCTGACACGCATAGATATGTCTTTGAAAATGTAAGTTCAAACTGTTCAAAGATTCAAAGAAATCACAAATATATGCCAACGAGACGATAAAATTGGCATGATTTTGCTCCTTACCAACACAGCAAATTCCTTATTTCATCTCCAACCTCGCGGTTCCGCAGAGGTTTGTGCCGACAGTTGGCAATTACCAGTGCTTTTAAACGATTGAATTGGTGCGACAATCACCTGGAGAGATTCGAAAAAAAGTTTATTTTACAAAATTGTAATATTCGAGTTTAAAAAAATTTATTTCGGAAATCAGTTCACGCCCCACTTGATAAAGCCCCACGCCCCCCTAGGGGGGCGCGCCCCCCAGGTTGGGAACCCCTGGAGATGAATAAACAACTCGTACTTAAGGGCTTGTGTTCTTATAGCGACGTATAGATGAGGCTACTGACCTAGTATACACAGATGGCGAACCCTGGTTGTCATGGTAACCATTGTTATTTATTTATTTATTTATTTATTTATTTATTTATCGTACGACTTTTAGTGCCGGGAGTGTCCGAGGACATGTTCGGCTCGCCTGAGTCTGTAGCTGCTTCCAGTGGACACCCTTAGAGCGAGCTACAAGTTCCGTTCAATTTCAAGTAGTTCCAACTTTCGCTACCAGATATCAATGATACATAGTGATGAACGTTGGAATTTTGATAGAGCGTTCTGACGAAATTTAACCCAACAAATTTAGCTTCACACAAGTTTAATCTGTTGAAGGATCTTTTACATGCCTTAAATCTATGACATGGGACCGCTGGCTTTACTTCCCCTCCGAAGGAAGGTATAGTGAAGGATTTTTAACGCTCTTAAAAAATCCGACGACTTCGGCCAGGTTTGAACCCGCTATCTTGGGCACAGCAGTTCAGCATGCTACCAACTACGCCACCATGGTGTCCGAAAATCGATGACGCTAATTCCAGTCCAAAAGTATATCCATGTTAAAACTATAATGTAATTGGAAACCTGGCATCCTGTTCTGCATTTTAGGATAATACAGACCCTCATTTAACATTAGCGCTCTTCTCGAGTCTGGAAAGGTTCATTGCTGGTATCGAGCTCTTTGTGGCGCAAGGGGCGTGGTGGTGCAGCGGACAAGCTATTCCTCTCTCACCAAGGTGGACCGGGTTCGATTCCTGTCAATGCATGTTAGATTTACAAAGTGAAATACCATGTCCAGTGGTTCGGATTCCAGGTAAATAAGAGGTCCCGTGCACCCGTGGCTTATGATCACAAGATTAACGTTCACTTAAAACTACAAGTACCCTTCCTTTTTTCTTCTTTGTGGTGCATGATTTGGTTTCACGGACAATCAGTGCTGATTTCTGCAACATATAGCTCTTGCACTGTTCTGAATACGTTACCCATTATCTCTTGGTACATGAGTAATATATGCAGCCCAGATCACTGGCGCAACTCAAGTTTATGTTGGTGATACAATGTTACCAAACTGCAGTGTTTTAAAATAAAAAAAGAACGCGCGTTATCTATAATTTACTGACGTTACATTAGTGAATTATGTACCAGAATATTCACATTGAAATGCTCGTTTTCTCTTTGAAATAATAGAAAAAAGCCAGCCTTACAGTAGTCGCATATTATTTGTAACAACTGACATTTTATCCTACTAGGAAATTGAGATGAAATATATGTGAAGACAATTTATTCGTCATATTATTGGTCGAATAAATTCTAAGCATGGAAATATATGTATTTCTATATTAAGGCGCGCAATTTTAATTCTAGTCGTGGTAAATACGCAATAGTAACTTAAATCACGACAAAAAAAAAAAAGATTCGGGTATGATTGGCAATATTTTTTTTTCGAATAATTATATCTTTAATGAAAATTTAATTTAATTAACACAGGGAGTAATACAATTTATTTATCAAAAATTATTTTTCTAGTTCAATTCGGGAAGAGCGGAGACAATACACTTATGATAACTAAAGTATGTCACACCAATGGAAATTTTGAATGCAGTATGGATAGTCAGGCCATTGACAATACGTCATCGTACCAATCTCCACCACCGCGCGCGCTCATTGTTTCCTGTATGTTGGCCGACAGTACGTCGTGGTACCAATCTCCGCCACCGCGCGCGCGCTCATTGTTTCCTGTAACACATTTCCGTCCCTTTTCCAAAATCACTCCCACGAAAAATATCCGGCAACCGAGAGGAGATATGTTACACATCAATAATCTCTGTCATAGCCGTAGAAAGTGCTATCGTTACGGCTTCTTGACATCACCATTCGATGGACTCCATTCCCGGCTTTAATCATAACTTAGGTTAGGTTGGATTTATCTTGTGCAGCGTCATGAGGATTATCGAGAAGTTACTCTGAAGATAGAGGAATGAACAGGAATAGGTCATCATGCACAGTGGCGTAACTAGGGTTTCTTCTGGAGGGGGGTGAGCTCAGTCAAAATTACGTTGTGGGGTGAGGACTCTGCCATATTGAGACATAATCAATGAAACCTAATATACGGTCTCGAAGTTTCTATATTTGTTTTGTGTTTGATTCCATTAGCATTTGATACTTTGTATAGTATTTGCGCTTATCAATGTTCAAATGCTCGAAAATTGACAATGTTGTTAATATTAAATTATAAAGTCCAGTTATATATAATAAATAACCCCTGTCACTAGAGCCCATGAAGAGCCTAGGCGTACCAAGTGACCGCTGCCCAGCCACTTGGCCAGCTGATATTGGGATGACGTGTGGTCAGCGCATCGGATCCCCTCGGCCGTTAATCTTGGTTTTCGTGATCGGGACGCTGCCTCACTGTCAGACAGCTATTCAGTATTTTCCTCACGAGAATGAGCGCACCCCGTTCCAAACCTCACGTTTGTTTCTAAAATCCCTGACGGAGCCGAGAATTCAACCCGGGACCTCCGGCGGAGAGGCAGATGCACTACCCCAACACCACGGGGCTGGCATCAAGTCCAGTTATCTTCCTGAAATTACTTGTCCCTTTCTGTTACCCGACATTGTATTGTACCCGTTCGTCCTGGGGATGCGATGACCCATCTGCTATTACATCGCATTCCTGGAGTTCCAGGACAGAGCGGAGTTAAATGAACCTCTAGTCAAATAAGGAATGTGTCGGAAATTCAGCTGAGTTATCGAAAAAGCAGTTGGGTAACACGAGACAAAGTATCTCTAGGGTCGTTAAGGGCTTAAGTTTAATAAAAAAAAATGCAAATATAAATGGGCGCCATCAACTGAATTCCTAGCAAACCACCGCCTTTCCTGGTTAAGCCTTACTCAAGACAAGGAAAGAAAAAGGAAAATCACATCATCATCAGATCACAACTAAGATAAAAACAAATTTATTTTACTTTGATAGTCAGACAGACATTTTAAATATACCTCCTACCTGAGAACATGGTCGAATGCCAACGTTAAATTGTCATTGTCCAAAAATCGAACCAACTCTTTTCTAATCAAAAATATTTCATCCACATAAAACAGAAAAATCTCTAAAGTTCTCTTGGGTTCTCAGGATCACTGTAGCACTATGTCTTTCGTCACTGACATTTGTGATACCTGAGACCTAATTTCTCTTTAATTTAACATCATGAATGTGGATTTGAAAAAGTTATTAATCTGTCTAAACATACACATATTATAATCACATATTTTAAATATCACGTATTTTATGGCTTGCATGGCATAATTTAAATGTTGAACATATTAGTCAAATGCTCCTAAACATCGAATAATTAATTTAAACTATTTTCATTGTCATTCATAATTACTTGTTTGTGAATTACAGAAAATTCACTTCTCATTGGTCATCATTATCATCATCATCAAAATTAAATATTTCTCACATTAATTCTCATTTCAAAATTCAACATATTCCTGTCAGAATCATTAACTCATCACCATTAAATCATTTAAATCCTCAACTCAAGTTGCAATTCCTCAAATTATATCTCAATTAAATTTATTTTAATTCCATATAAATTCATTAATCATCAGCTTCTTTAATTAATTATCACCTTCTAATTCAGTTATTCATCATCTATCCAATCATCTATTAATTTATTTAAATCAGTTTATTCATCCAATCTTTAATTCATCCATTTATTTAATTCATTGATTTATTCCAAAATTTAATTTATCAAATTATTTAAATTTCATTCTTCTGGTTATTTAGATTCTTATTATTTCATCTAGTCATTCTGATTTTTATTTCATTAGGTCAGATCATTAATATGCTTAAATTTCAGATTATTATTTCATTAATTATTATTCTCAGAAAATCTTGTCTTATCAACTTTATTTATTTGTTTAATTTCCTAACAAATTGTTTAATATGGGTTACAGAACGTTGTCTTACAGTTTTATTACTTCCAAGTTATATCTCGTATTTAATTTTCATGCCAAAAAATATTATTGCCTTCAAGACATCACGTTGGATCTGACTATCCACAACTACATTATATATCCTCAATTCTTCAAATATCACATTTGAATACAACAATTATTCCACAAAACTTCATAAATATTCTGCACATACAGCATGAATCTCAACAATTACGCTAGACTGGGTACGACGACCTCATGTCTGCTTCAAAATACATTAGCAACGTTGCAACTATCACATGGCAACTTCTAGAAAATGCCTATCACAAACTCCACTTAACCATGTTGCATGATCTACAAAAATATATAACTGGCTTCAAATTATCAACGCACACAATCTCCAATAACTGTACTTACTCTGATCACATCTAGATAACTTCTTAAACAATTGGAAAAATATTACCTTAGTAATTCAAGATTTGCTTTCAAATAGCATAAATTCTCTTACAATTCTCATAATTCACATCACAGAAAAACACCAATGTGCTATAATCTCTCATACCAAAATCTGCAATACTGATCTGCCTTAAAATAAATCTGACCATTAATGATTCATCTTACAAGATTCAATTACTTTAAGTCCTTCTCAAAGGTATCAAACACAATTATAAAAATCATCAAAAGCATCAGCTGTACCAGCTGTTAAACTGAAAGTACTCTCAAAAGAGTATAGCAACAAAATATTGGATTGGCAAACAAGAATTACAAATGTAATCCTGCTGACATTTATCGTTACTTTATTTAACAAAATTTCGACTGATATGTGACTAGTAGTTCCTTGTTTGATTCACTTACAATCTCATGTACACTCGGATGATAAAAATGAGTCCCTCTATGGCAAGTAAGATGAGTAACCACCGTACAGTCGTATAAATACGAAAGACCTCGCCTCGTCGACTAATCATGATAGTGCCCTGAGCGATGGGTAAGGTGAGTAACCACCATACAATCGTATAAATACGAAAGACCCCATCTCGTAGACTAGATGAGTGAATGTACCAGATAGGAATCAACAAGTTTCTAGTTGTCATATAAAAGCGATATTTATTCACTAATGTGAATAACTTCTTAATATCTCCAAACAATCCAATGGAAAAAAATCCCTACTGATGAATAATACACACTCGCTAGTATGCAATGAACTGACGAAGTAATTTTAGATAATCAATTGCAGATCACGAGTTCGAAATACTCGTTACACAAAAAAAAACTATTCATGAAAAATATCCTTGCTGGAAAAATGTCTAAAAGACCAAACATCTGCTTAATAAAGCCAACCAATGGTGAGAAATCCGTATAATGATGCCTGCCATATCATATGGTCACGCCATATTCTAGCAAATTCGAAGCATATAAAGTCAAACCATGTCTAAATAAACGTATCACTCCTATTAGAAAAATATACATGTGTGCCCAGTATTCATGAAAATAATCGTATCAGAAAGTTATAACACTTACAGTACCTTCTCATAATCAGCTGTTATTAAATTTCAAAGATCGTCGATTTTCCCTATGTAATGAATTTCTCGAAAGATCGGCGTGAATATCATTCCATCCATGCAATGACGATTGCCTTCGAAATTCCAAGTGAATTAGCTGGTGGACCTCCTCCTCCTCGTCAGGAATCGAATCCATCGCTCCGTGGTGCCATCGCGTCTCTGTCTGCGTTTACTCCGACATGATAAACTTCTGGTTATCCATAGCGGATATTGTCCAAATCCTCACGAAAAAGTTCATAGAAACAGCGGACCCCCTATTCCTCTTCTACGTTACGCCACTGTTCTATACAATGTTCAGTTTGAGTGTTGAAAGTTCAATTTCCACAGCGGTTTAGTTTTACTTGTAGAAAATAAAATTGTTTCATCAGAGTGTCTAAGTTTATGAAACACCCTGTAGCTGTGTTCGTACTCGGTAATTCATAACACTTCTTAAGACTGACTTGCATTAATGCACGAGCTAATGTTCCTAAGTGCATATGCTTACAACATTCCGTTTGCTTAAAATGGTTACTGTTACTTGGAATGCGCTATGAAGTGCATAGTCGTAATGTCATTGAGAAAAACTATGTTCTTTTGCAGTTCACAGTTGCAGTATCACGTAACTATTTGTCTTTATAATTCAAGTGCTGAATAAACGTTCCAACTCAACGTAGTAATGAAGTTCAGCTTCTGTTATAATGCTTGCGTATAATAATGGGAATTAACCCGCACGGCCCTACTGCTATGCCATAATAATCTCCGCATAAAGCTAGCCTTGCCATGTCGTTCTACGTTGAAATGCAGCTTGGAATAAAGTTCTCCAACTACTCGCAATGCTGTTTTAGAATACCCCGGCCGTCTATGCTTGCTTGCTCCACAAGTCCGCCTGGCCCACTGACCTACTTGTCGCTCGCCGCTCGGAGAAGCCGAAACTGTCCCCTGCACTTTCCGTGACAGTTTCTGTTCGCTGCTCGGTGAAGCTGAAACTGTCGCCTGCACTTTCCGTGACAGTTTCTGTTCGCTGCACGATCTATACCATGCGCCTGGCGTGTGTTACTCAGCTTGACTTCCTTGCTTGGCTCACAGAGCTAGACTGACAGTGTCTGCACCGCCACGACCCTTACCTGCCTGATGCGGTCACATGACGTCCTCCCCACCACCGTGGTCTTGCGTCACAGATATAATCTCGAACCCCCATCATCTCGGCTATTAAGTTATAAAATAACTTAAGGGTTATCTGACTTCCTTCAAATTATTACCACATATAATGCATGTTATATCTCCTCTTCTAAGATGTTTAAATACCATGTTCCATATAGATCTTAATAAAGCTTCACATTTCCATCCATAATTCCATCCGCTTACAGATGTCAGTGCCTTCTTGATCCTAGACCTCCTACGTCATCCTGACATTCCTCTTGACTCGATCTGAGCGCTATCTTTCCTTAACTCTTCCCAAAACCTCAACTACGGCTTAATGTCTGCTGGCGTAGCCGATATCCTCAACTAGGTATCGGGTACAGTATAAATACAGTATAATAACCTACAGTTAACAATTAAAGTTCAGCTTAAATTATCAATACAATACAATTAAAATACAATTATTCACTCTCCAAAATGACACTTTCACTCGGATACTAACGGAATAGTATCTAACAAGTGGTGTGTTTTTGGAAAGGGTCAACTGAACAGCTGACCATATTTCTCATTCAGTAAGACTGGTTAGCGCTAAACGAGTGAAAAGAAATGACTTAAACAATCCAATCATTTGCCATCCATATGAATTTTAGTTTCATTCAAAATTTTAAATTCAAAACTTCATTATGGTGTTTGAAGCCATTTTTCAGTGTTGCCTTAGTAAACAAAAGTTTGGTGCTTTTCAGTCGGTTAACACGAATTTACCCAAAAGAGTTGGGTTATACCCTAATCCTGAAATAAATTACATGCGATTATTAATTAATTAATTAATTTATTAATCTCTTTTGGGTATATTCGTGTTGACCGATTGAAAAGCACCAAACTTTTGTTTTAAAACTTCATCAATACATATTTTCATTATTGGACTCAGGGAGAGATTGATGCCCCTGAACACCCCCTCCGTAGTTACGCCACTGATCATACCACTGGTAATGTATGGCTCAGGAAAGATATTGACGGATGTTCAGGGCAAATTAAAGAAGCATCGGATACAATTATTGAGAACTAGCAACCCGCCCCGGCTTCGCCCAGGATCAGTTACGAATGCATTACGTGATAAGCGCCTTCTTTCCGATGTCAATAAACTACGACCAATATCCATTTTACGTCTCGGCATGATGGGTTAAAATCACTGACTGTACTCTTAATTTATTATATTATCATGGAGATGCATGTGCAACGAATTCCTGTCAGACGTAATTTAAGAATGCCAAGGTGTATGAAACACAAATCCCCCTTTAGACTGTGTATTTTGCGGAACGAAAAGTTCACAGGCGAAATGAAGAAAAGCCGAGTTGCACTTCCAGGGAAACTCCAAACACAACCACTCTTCTATGAAGTCCCAACTCAAATCGACTCGATAGTTTGCTGCTGGCTGTATCTGAGGTAATAGGCTCGCCCGGTAGCTAGGCTGTAACCGGGGCGATAGGCTCGCCCCTAGCTAGCTCGTAAACTGTCGCCTCAGTAATTGAATGGAGATTGTTGGAAGATATGAAAACGTAAACGTACTTACAGTGGGCGATGTTTTGAAGATAGAGATATGCTCTCGTGGACATTTTTGTAGAACTTTTCATGCTGAACAGTTCTAACTCTCATAGTATATAGATATTTTTACAGTTTGCCCAGCGTAAGTTTAAAAACCGCTCAGACGCCAGGTTTCTTTTCGACGTTTTCACTGAAATCGTTACAACTTAGCTTCCGTTGATCATAAATAAATTATTTTCCACAAAATCCTTCCTCGAGATATCCTTTACAGAATGGTGAAAACCGCATCAAATTCCATCCAGTGGGTTTCGAGATTACCCGTGACATCCAAGAATCGGAGACTTTGTTTCATACTTTGAAGTAGAGATTGAGAGTAATTATTATTTAGAAATATTACATAATATATGTTGTTTTTTGAGGCTTAGCATCTAAATTATCGCTCCCCCATATTTAGAAGTGCTCACGCGCTAATCATGTTTATATCACTAAAAATATCATACGAGAATTATTTACCTCGTACGGTCAGTTTGGTGTATTAAGAATCACTCTGACCTGTTGAGTTGAAAGAAGGTATTTGCAAACTACCTCGCGTGCTGTAATTTTTAATATTTTAGCACCAAGGAGTGAAATTGTGCACTTAATTCTACCCCTCAGAGCGATAACGCAAGTCAGGTGCCTTTGTATATAGATGGAAATTAATTATCATTAAATATTCTTATGTTTCGAGGGGCTCATTGAAAAAGAGGCACAAGCCACAAAAGTGAATTGAAAGGAAACTGAATTTCAATACAATTCATTTTTTCTGAAAATTGAAAGAGAATTATATAAACACCAAATTGTGAAATCACGAGGAAAGAATTTATTTTTAGTGGAATTTTAGCACAGTTTTAAATTATGAAAGAAAAAAAAAGAATCGTCGCCTCTTATTAGTGTCAGTTACTTGCCGTTATGGATAATATATATTACATTTATTGTTACAGACCCCCCTCATGGTGTAGTGGCTAACATTTTTGTCCGTCGCCCGGGAGGTTTGGGTTCGATCACGAACTCTGTCGAGAAATATAATTCTGGCTTGAGGGATGGAACGCGGTACACTCGGCCTCATGAGGCAAATCTGAGTAAAGGTAGGTTCTATTCCCATCTCAGCCATCCTAGAAGTGGTTTTCTGTGGTTTCCCATTTCTACTCCAGGGAAATGCCGAGATGGTTCCTAAATAGGCCACGGGGGCCTCCTTCCCAATGCTCATCTTGATTACAAATACACAATTCTACAGTCAGCAATTAACACAGCTTATCAATAGCGAATAGTTCTGAGAAGAACTAAATAGCCTATTTTACATATCCCACTGGTCTTTTCCATTAAAATTCATTACAATGATTTTTCGAGAAACATCTATATACATATTTGAATTTCGTATCGCCACCATGTTGGATTTGTGTTCATCAGGTTTATGAAAAGCCCATTGGTGAATTTATGTTAATAGCCTCTATCAACATAAAACATTTCAGTTTGATTGCTGTAATAGATTCGGAGATATTGAGAACCATCGAAATATTTCAGATGATCGCAATGTTGGATTGTTCTATAATAGACCATAGGGTTATGTACTGTACCATTAGATAAAGAATATGTAGGTTCATTATTCAAACATTCACTTCAATCACATGATTAGGAAACGAAAAAATAATAGAAGTTATTTTAAAATTTAGCACAGCTGCCATCTTGTTGTTATGAGATAAATTGACTTGAATCAGATTTCAGTAAATTAAATCTTCTATAATAATTTATCCTACAAAGTTTCACTGCACTCAAATGATTGAATCTCGAGAAAATGACATTTCAACTCCGCTTGGCCGCTATGTTGGTTTTGTACTACCATGTTCTACGCATCATATAGCTGAGCTTAGCTATGTGTTCTCTATCACCGTACCAAATTTCATGGTGATATCAGTAATAGCTTCGGAGATATAGAGTGCCGGTAAAATATTTCGCACAGCCACCATGTTGGAATAGTCAGACGTGTTAAATTTTGCAGCGCACGGCCACGGTGGGACAAAATAGTACTATGTACTTACCGTGTTTCATTGAAATCGGACATGCCGTTTAGATTTTATTAGGTGGGGGAGGGGGGGGGGGGGTATGAGACACACACATGTGCACACACACACACATACGGACAAAAGGTGATCTCATACGCTTATTTTTGCACGAATGAAAATAGGCTAAAACACCTAAGTCCATGGCGCTAAATGATCACGATGTCCAAACCCCTCAAATGAAACTACAACAGTTAAGTAGCTAGTTCATTAGAGGATACATTTTAAATTACTTTTTGAGGAGAGAAGAATCAATGGGCTCACATTCAGTATTTGACAGTTACATTTATCAGTTCAGCAATATTTGAATCACTATCATAGGCTGATGACTTTTGCTTCCTTGTTGAAATTCGGCCGATGTTTGCATCAGCAGTAGCTTGCGTATAAAACATGTGAGTTATGAATAGGGCTCGGATTTTTAGGTGCTAAAATCGGGAAAATATTTATTTTTTATGTATTAAAATACCTGAAATATGTGACAAAAAAGTAAAAATATTTAATTATAATTTAGTTGATTAATGTGAATATAAACAATATACTGTACTCACGAATGCAATTTATGCTATGTCTCAATGACTGCTGAAGCATTACAATACACAACGAGATACTTCTTCAGGTTGACCATCACAAATTACCGACGATTATCGCGAAACACTTCTCTGAAGGCGCGAAACTGCAGCAATATGTTTCTTGCCCATGAGGTGTTGTGTAACTTGAGATCGCTGTTCAGCCTTGATTGCTTTCCTACATGGTTGGCAGAACAGAACGCCCCCAATCAGAAGTAAAATTATCTTTAAATTCTGCAACTTTAGGCATCGTAGAACTCTGCCTTACACTTCACAGTGCCAGAAATGAACTGCATGTTAGTGACACTGGTTCCAGGTAGATGGGGGAGGGAGGTATAGCACGTGGTGCAATATGGCTATGGACAAGGAAATACCCGGCTTCCACAGTGAGTGGCACGGGGCGACAAGTTAAGAATAACACAGTTGTAAGCTGACATACGCTCTGCATGAAGATTAGATAGCTCACAGGTCCTTCCCCGTTTAAGTAACACAGACCAAATATGCAATAAACTGAAAGATCTAACATACTGATTTTTAACCCTCGCTCTGAACACCAGGGTCAGGGTGACCCTGCAAGGTTCCTTAAGTTACCGTGCACGCACATTGGAACAGAGAGATCTTAGTGGCCTTGATGTAATTTCAGTATATAGTCACAAGATATAACAGACACACTTACAGTGACGTACAGTGCTTAACAACTCTATAGAACAGTATTTAATTCCCTGGGAGGGTCACACTGACCCTGGAGTGCAAAGTAAGTATCTTTTCCTTACTGTGTTGTTGTGTTCAGTGTTGATGATAACATGGGTTGTTGGATTCAAGGTACTTCAATTTATATTTTGGCATTGAATGTTGGCTGTTATTAGTGTTGTTGAATACATTTTAACTATAAGGCGTGAGTTGTCCAAAAATTACTTGGAGGAACGTTTTGTGCAATAAAAACAGTGATTAAAACATTTGTAATTAAAAATGTATATTTTGTTGTAGCAGATCGTTCCCAGAGTATGTCAGAATGAGTGCTAAAGGAAATAAGTTCAACCCATACATGGTAATTAGAGTAATCTATATAAGGGTCACCCTGACCATGGTGTGCAGATAATGTAATCGTTATAGACTTGTGCAGAGTGAGGGTTAAAAATGTAAATATTATGTCTTTTTATGTGCTAATAAGTGAAAATCAGTAATTTATGTATTTATAGAAAATATGCTTAAAATATGTATTTACATAAAAATTATTTATTTAACTGAAAATCCGAGCCCTAGTTATGAATTGTATCATTGAATTTGATCCTGGAGCAGTTTGATGGATTAATCAGCTTCCTCATCTACATCATTTCCTTCGTCGTCTTTGTAGCGTTTGTCCTGGCTGACAGTAGGGTCCCATGATGGTACGAGTAGTTATTAATAGGAAATAGATAGGGTAAAACATCTTTAGTAGGTGTCAGATGCCTATTATTGAATTTTAGTTGTCTCAGCGCCGCTTGGTTGCGTTGGTTTAGATTAGTTAGTCTAATAGTAGGGGAATGTGTAGTTTATGTGTTGTTAGGCGAAGAAATATTGTTTTTATTGCTTGATCTTGTGGTCCAGAGATGTAGAAAAGACGAATGCCAACGCTTGGTCATTTGAATTACTCCTATATCGTTGGTAGGCATTGCAGACAGTATCATTACACTCTACCACTTTGAAGCACGTAGGCTATACATGAACTCCCGGTACGTGGTCCTACCCGACAGCACGTCCGTATAGAACAGTGAAAAAGTCAAAATGAATCCCCCCACAAAAATAAAAATTCAGCGTTATAGTACAAAGATATCTCTAGCCCAGGTTAATGCCCTAGTAGTGGTCAGTGAATCGATGATGTGATGCGTGTTCATAAATGCAGACACACAGACAGGAATTGAACCAATGCAACACTCTCTACATTTGGCAAGAAACGCATTGACAACATAACATTTCTTGACCCTAAAATACGTACAGACAACATTTTAATTCTATTGGTATATTTGCTTTCACGACCAGTGAATTAAAACTCAGCAATTCTTTTAGGTTTGTACTGTGTCTTCTGTGGGATTTGGCCTAGGACACCAAGCTGGCTCATCAGCTGGCTCGTGGTGTCCACGCCCGGACCCTCACAGGAGTCGCGAACTGCGCGCTACCTCCCTTTACATGAAGTGCAACTGCACCTTCATAGGGAGGTTAAGGCTGCTTGAGCTTTTAGTTCCCGCAGTGAAGTGGTTCCGCTGATGAGCCAGTTTGGTGTCCTAGGAAAAACCCCATACAAGACACGGCACAGATTTAAAAGTATTGCTGAGTTTTAATTTTATTAATTAGGATGCAGTATTTGTCATGGTACACACTCCATTAGCCTCTGCACGTCATGAAATTCTCCTGATTTTGTTATTCGTAATGTGGCCTATGGTCATTCTCCACTAAATTCCTCATTTTTAGGCGGGAGGAAAGGTCGTCTTGGGTCACGTTTTATCCCATGAATCACACGAAGAAAGGAAATTTACTGCAGCTTAAACCCTCAATTCACAAAGTGATGTTGCTTCGCTCGCTAAACAAAGCGTCTTCTACTCCCACACCACCTACAGTATGTTCGAGATGCTGCAATTGAACTCCCACGCATCCCACGGGATTCACCAACGGTTTTTTGTCAACATTATCCGGCATCTTCAGACTTCCTTTGATTGCTCAGTACACTCTCTCAATGGCTTAGTTTATCTGATCTCCCTGAGTGAACCCTTACGATATTTGTTGGAACATTTCCGATGCTCTATTCCTGTAAACTGAAGTACTTTTGATGTAAATTCATTAATGATGGCCATCAATAATCGCTTATATTCCCTAGGAATTGATGGAAGGAATGAATGCACCATGCATGCTCTAGCAGGGAGTGCCAACAGGGATAACTCTTGTTATAAGTTGATTTAGCTTGTATGAAGTACAAACAGCAAGTCACTCATTGATGCATTATGCTTACATTGACCGCCTCGTGATGTTGTGCAGAGCGTTGCTGGCTGAACGAAGGTTCAATTCCAAGCTCTGAAAAATATATCAACCCCCTTGGTACTGATGGTCTGGTATCGGTTTCTCACCCTCTTGATCGCAAGTAGGATCCTGCTGGATGCTGTGGCTTGAGGTGGAGCAGAAATAAAGTAGTCACCTTGCGTACGTTGAATCCGGCTCAGGATTCCTGTTTATTGACCCCTTGCCGTAATCGAGGGCCATGATAGGGCTTATAGGTCCCTTGTAGATATCGTTGTTCCGGAAGAACAATGACATAACTGTCAAAACTGCAATTGTACGGGAGACGTGAAAAAGCGATTGATCTTTTGTTAAGATTCAATTAGTCTACGCAAATGATTAGTTTTGTAGGAAATTGTAACCAGGGAAATTCGTAACATAAATACAAGATCACTATAGGCTACAAAAATGTTTTCAAAATAATTTATATATCTTCGCTCAAATTTGACCCTTTTCCTGCAAAAGCGTCATTGTTCTTCCGAAACTGTGATCAATATGTAATGAAGTTTGTCAGTAGTATCTGGAACAAAATTTACCACGTTTAAAAATTACACCCTCCAGGTCCTGACACCTAGTGGGACATGTGTTGGCGACCACGGGACCCCAGGTGGGTCCGGTATTGCATCCACTTGCTTGTGCCAGACTCCTCTCCGTCTTCTTTCCTGTCGATCTCTCTTGGTCAAGTCTTGTTCTCTTCCGACCCCGACGGTATGAGGGTATCCGAGGCCTAGGGAGTCTTTCACTTTCCTGCCTTAATTGGCCCTTGTGTTATCTTTCCTGATACACTCATTCTTCGAGGGGTCAGCCCTCTATTTCTTTTCAAGTTATCTCCGGCCTTCTTCTCAAGGCCCTCAAGGAGGCAGGTTGTATGTAGCCCCACCTCTTCTGGTGCACCCTGGATAGTGCTACACCCTCAAGGGCTCACGGCTGGTGATTCCTGAGCTGGGTCCGTTTTGTCCCCTTTTTCCTTTGACCTTCGGGCGTGCCCTCTCATATTTCTCATTTCCTATCTGCCTTTCATGGCTCTCCTTCCTTCCAAGTCCCTCAATCCTCATTCTTCGAGGGTTGAGGGCATTTCTTTTCTTCCTGACCTTTATTTGCCTTGTTCTTTATTTCTTTACCATTTCTTCTAGTATGCAAGTTTGAAGTTAGTATTACATAGTTTTCATTCTCATCTCATCTTTCACTATCACCCAAACCATTAGGGGCTGATATCCCTAGATGTTAGGCCCCTTAAATCTATAATTATCTTCATCATCATCTTTTTTGCCTTTCTTTGTTGGAGAATTTTCAGTGAGGCCTCCCTCGCTCCAAAATTGTTGACTCACAGGAATTTCGGTGCTGTTGGATAATGAATCAGAACTTGACGATTCGTCATTACTAGACGGTTCGTAATTAATTGTCACTTGAGCATGACGAAAACACATCTGAACCATCATCACAACTATTACGGAGCTTATAGGGTGTTATTTTTAAGTTGTTTCAAACCCACTTGCGTTGCAGTTGAACTTTGAACCACATAATAGTGTGAATTTTCATTTACTTGTTTGGCTGCGAGCTTATGTTGTGTGTTAGATGCCTGTGGCTCCACTTTACTGACCGTTGAAATTGAAGTATAACGTACAGTTTGCATTTTACGTGACGAGGAATAATTTTATCCGTGTTACACCTCCGTTCTCTTCAGTTTCCTGACCACGAACAAAGTGCATAATTGCCTTCGTTCGTTTTCTCATTTTCACCTTGTGACAACTACGAACACATTCAAGTATAAAAAGTAAGATCTCAGATTATCACAATGGTCGCAAAATGCCTAGTTCCCAAAATTAGTATAAACGAATGTTGACATGAATCTGTTTAACCCTCGTAGAACCATTCGGGTCCAAATGGCCCAAGTGCACGTTTGATATCAAAATCTCCACTGTTTAAAAAATGTAATGTTCAACATTTATGACATTATCCCTCTGAGTCAACTGTATTCAGAGATATTTCATTATGTTTTCTATTTTCAACACATAATAGTACATTATGCAACGAGCCTATCATGGCTATAATTAAGACACCAGTATTTTTATAAAACGAGCGTATGCGAGTTTTATAATTTCCGTACGAGTGTCTTAATTACCATTATAGGCGAGTTGCATACGACTGTTTATGTTCGACGATAATTATAACTTTATTATATGTTTTAACATAAATATTCATAAATATCTGTTGAGAGTCAGCCACTTGAATTTTGTGATCGGAGAGCGAGCGCTGGGTATATCTCTGTCTTTCAAGATCTCTGAACGACCGACGCATGCGCTCTGTGTGCTCGTAATGCCATATTATGCGGGTCATATGTTTACATCTGCCGTCCCTCAGTAATATTGTCACCGGAGTCGTTTGAAGACAATGCGCTGTGTAGAAATTAGTGTTGGTGATATTAAGGTACAGTGCTATTTCTTGTCTCATATTCGCCAGATTATTTACTCGAACATATGGACGATGCGTATTCCATGTCGGTAATTCATTATAGTTCGATGTTGTGTTTATGTCCGACATGTTGGATTTTGAGCGCATGCGCGAATGTATCGTTACCTAATTGGTTAATCAACGAGCTCTGATTGGCTGGAGAAACTGTATCGTAATGAAAAACAGTATCATAATGACCATCATTATGATACAGTTTTCCGACACATAATAGTGAGGGTCGAACATACAGGTTTATTCACTGATTGGAGTCAATATGACCATTAGTGGTACTAAGTGTGTGGACTGGCTGCGTGGCTCAGCGGTAACGTTCTCGCTTGCTGGTCCCTAGGTTGCAGGTTCGTATCCTGGCGCAATCAGCTGGCATTTGAGGGTGCGCAAATGTGAGGGAGCCGTGTCAATAGATTTACTGGCTCGTTAAATATCCCATTCGGGGCAAAATTCTGGCACCCTGGCGTCTCTAAAAGCCGCAGTATTTAAAAGGGACGTAAAACCAATAACAACATTACAGTATATTAGGTACCGGTACTAAGTGTAACAAAATAAAGGAAGGTTAAGCTATCTCATTCTTGTTAACATTGGCATGAAGAACGTGCAAGTGAACGGACTGTGGAGTTCAACAACGGTGAAAATACCACTTAAGAAGCAATGTTTTCAATTTGTTAGATGAACAATGACACCAAGCACACTAACGTCATTGTTACAACGGACACGAAGGATCACTCACGAAATCAAAAGTCAGCACTGAGACATGCTGCGATATTGCTCTGAGGCGCGGTCACAAACAGCTAACATTTCTACAACGACGCAATTACCCTCTAGCGGCCTTGAGCATAACTAAAGTTCGAAAGATATTCACACGTGCGCGCCTTCTGAAGCAAGACGACCACGTAACTCCATTTGACCAAATTTTTCAGTTGTGTCATTGTTCCTCCGGAGCGACGATATGTCATTCACATGTTCACATTGCTTTGCAATTCCTCGGTGCCTTATCTACAGGACCATCCAAGGAGTAGTATTGATCGCGATATCTTACTCTACAAAATTCCCCTATTCGCCGAGTCGAGACAGTGCCCCTGGCTATCCGGACAGGTAAACACGCCCAGTTCACGTCATCGGCTCTGCTGGACAGGGGTAGCCAAGAATCTCCCAGATGATTAGTCATGCCGAAGCCCTAGAAAAGACACAACTTGCTGCACTAAGTGCTGTGCTGCACTGTATACTGTTGCCTGGCATAAGCAGTTAAGAACTAATTAATTAATTAATTAATTAATTAATTAAATACATAAACGAACAACAATAAATAAACCGCGCTGTAGCATGTAACCGATAATCGGCCCGCTTCACTTGTAGGCTATACACAGCACTGAAGTTGGCGTACGTTCAACAGGCACAGCTCTATACACCTCTTGCGGGCAGCCCTGCAATCACGTGTACAACTGTGTTTACTTCCACTATCTCGACTCGGCGAACAGACACAAAATGTTGGCCTCCATGATGCCATCGATGGCACTCAAGATTTAAAAGAAGCATGTGTTAAATTCTCTTTGTGAATAAGGTATTTATTTATTTATTTATTTATTTATTTTGCGTATGTCATTTAAGTAAATTAAAACAGTAACATTATTTCTAATCAATCACAAACAAACATCTATTTCTTGTATGAATTTGATGGAATTCAGGGTTGCCAACAGGAATTCATCATAATCTCTCCTATATACTCTGACACTGCAGTCTTCCCTGATGTAATAATAAAAATAATAATATCGTATGGCCTCAGGAGCCTGGTGCAAGCTTTGTTGTTTGGCACCCAAAGGGTAGCTTGCATGTCGAATTTCGTTGTTCCTTTAAGCACTATGAAAGTCAAGGAGGTTAGATATCTAAGTTCCTTGAACACTACAGTGCTTTCTAGCAGAGAAAGGAGGAACTTTGTGTTGGCGGAAAATCCCGAGATTAATTTTGCCATTATGAACACGGCCTACTGAATTCAAATGTGTTCTTTGACATGCCAACATCGTGTGACATGGTGTCGTAATTTTTGATGCCTTTCAAAAATCACTTACCACGGCCAGGAGTGAACCTGCAAGCTTGGGGTTAGTAGACCGACACGTTAACCACTTACCCACCGTGGCAAGCTTCCCTGATGTGCTATTAAGGTATTACAAACAAACGCAAACCTAACCTGGTGCTTACAGCCAAGATTCCCCTTGCTTGTAGTACAAGTAGTAATTTTCATCCAGACTGTCGTCTAACCTAGTACCTATCACTTGAGCACGACAGTATAATAAATAACCCTAGCACTACACCCCATGAAGGGCCAAGGCCTACCAAGCGAGCACTGCCCAGTCATTTGGCCTGCTGATATTGGGGTGACGCGTGGTCAGCGCATCGGGCCCCCTAGCCATTCATCTACAGTAAGCTTTCGTGACTGGGGCGATGCCTCATAGTCAGACATCTACTCAATTGTCCTCACGAGGCTGAGTGGACCCCGTTACAGCTCTCACGTCAGTTACTAAAATACCTGATGGAGCCTGGAATCGAACCCGGGGCCTCCCAGTGAGCGGCAGGCACGCTACCCCAACAGCACGAAGCCATCTGAGCATGACAGTATGTAGTCAAATTACAAAACAAGTATTTAAATATAAGCTTTGGATGTTTTTTCATTTAGAGTTTTGCAACATAGTGATCATCAGTACAGTACATTGGTGTGTGTAGAGTCTGGTCATGACAATTGTTGCTATTGGGGGTTGAACTTCGACGTCACCGAAGTTATCATGTCTTTTTAAAATGTCCAGTACTATCACAGCATTTTCTTGGAGTTGCAAATTGGGAACCATGGAAAGCCATTTCAAGGACGACCGAGAAAAGATTTCGGAGGTGGCGCCATGGTCATGTGATAACAGACACACCACAATCGATTGTGTAGAGGTTTTTAATAACCTGTGTTTGTTGTGATGTCAGCAGTAGTGTATTTACTTGGAATGTGATGACTAAGTAAGTCACCATTCTGGCATTTTTCTGGAATAGAAGTGGAAAATAACGGTGCATACTTCTAGGAAGTTTCTTGAACTACCCTCATACAGTATGATTGAGTGCATTCAATTCTAATCCCATCACTAGAATGTAACATCTTTGCATAACCCAGAATTGATCCGAAGGCGCATAACCCAGAATTGATCCGAAGGCCTATGGAACAGAAGTTCCAACACGTAGGCCTACCCACTACACCACAAATTGTTATTGTGAAGCAATATAGTTCGTCCATGGGTTCACAACGTTCTGGGGCCTAGTAGACCTAACTCGTAACTGGAGTCCAGCATTGCTTCCACAAATTTGTATCACTTTCCTCTCGTAGGGATTTCCTGTTGACCATTAGTGAAACTTCTAATCTTTCTACCCAGATGGTATTACAATTGGTTGTCTAGATCGTCTATCACTTTCAGAGCCTTCCGCTTCCTGTTACCCTTATTTTCCGAGGAATCGACTCTTCCTTTTTAGGCTGGCTGCGTAGCTCAGCGGTAAAGTTTTCGCCTGCTGGGGGATTGAATTCTGGCGCAGCCAGTTGACATTTGAGGGTGCGCAAATGCAAGGGAGCGTACTGTAATAATTTTCCTAGGTTGGGTGCTCCACTGTGGTGTAATTAAATATAATTGCCACGGTGAGTGAGTGGTCAACGTGTCGGTCTACTAACCTAAAACTTGCAGGTTCGCTCCTGGCCGTAGTAAGTGATTTTTGAAAGGCGGCAAAAATACGACACCATGTCATACGATGTTGGCATATCAAAGAACCCATTTCAATTCAGTAGGCCGTGTTCATAATGGCAAAATTAATCTCGGGATTTACCGCCAACACAAAGTTCCTCATTTCTCTACTAGAAAGCGATATAGTGTTCAAGGAGCTTAGGGGCAGATGACCTCGTAGTTCCGCCCCTTAAAACAACATTGACTAACTAACTCAAGGAGCTTAGGTATCTAACCTCCTTGACTTTCATAGTGCTTCAAGGAACAACGAAATTCGACATGCAAGCACCTTTTGGGTGTCAAATAACGAAGCTTGCATCCGGCACCCGAGGCCATACGATATTATTATTATTATTATGATTATTATTGGGTGGGTGCCAGTTCGTAAGCAGAAAGCTTGTGAACGATTATACAAATAATATTCGGTGAAGCACAGCAGAACTCTCCCTTCCTAAGTCGTAGGTTGATACAATCATCAACCAGAATCATTATATGAGAGGCAAGATACTATATATTTAAATATAATTTATTAATAACTTACACATATGGTGAAACATACTACAAGTGGTGGTAGTGGGATTCATAATAAGAGAGCAACTAAATTCCGATCTCTACATGCACATTAGTTATCTTTGACTGTCGCAACAGTCCAAATCTGAATTCCTTCACGGATAATCATCATCCCATTTCATATACATTGTTATATCTTCTATCCGAATAAACAATTAGAGTAGCTCTCTTTGCTATGCGCTCTTATGCCATTAGTTCACGATATGACCACTACAAAACATCAAAAGCCGCAGCAGCCATCTTGCACGTCTTAGTAAAGCTTATGCGATTCACCACAACAACAGCTTCAGCCGCCAGCACGTTACGTTTATAAAATATGTTTAGTTCTGCGTTTTTCCACAACATCAGATCCCTCAGTCATAGCAGCTATCTTGCACAATTAATTATATAAAATCTGTTTCGCATCCATTATAATACCTTCCCCATAGTTTCTCTACTCCATGCTAGCAAATCAGAGTGCCGATAATAAGATGCCAATACACACATTTCTAAAAAAAAAAAAAAAAAAAAATCTGTTGACATCGAATATAGGTTTAGGCACTAGGAAGTCATTTTTGAAAGCCTTTTTCTCGAGCGTGGCACTATATGGAAGTAAAACATGGACTATTGGTGCAGCAGAAGAGAGGAGAATTGAAGCGTTTGAAATGTGGTGTTACAGGAGAATGATGAAGATCAGATGGGTATATAGGGTTACTAACGAAGAGGAATTAAGACGAGTGGGAGAGGAGAGATGCTTCTGGTGACTGCGAATGAAGATAAGAGTTTTTTTTTCGTGTGGCCTCCTGAGAGGCCGAGTGCAGGTCTTTCTATTCGACGCCCGTGGGCGACCTGCGCGTCGGAGAGATAGGTTGGTAGGACATATTTTAAGACACCCAGGAAGCAAGCTTAGTTATGGAAGGAAGGGTCGAGGACAAGAACTGTAGGGGTAGACCAAGGTTAGAATATGTTGAACAGATTGCCTCGGGTGTAGGGCGTGGTAGCTATTTAGAGCTAATCGTTTCATGACAGGGAGCCATGGAGAGTTGCATCAAACCAGTCAAAGGACTGAAGACTCAAACAACAACAACAAGTACATGTATAAATCTTCTCAGGAATTACACAATCACGCCTCCCTCCAACAGCTCATCGCAATTTCACCAGTTCACTCTTACACAGTTCCCATCTCCGTTTCTGGACATGTTACAGTGCCAGAAGATTTACTGGCACGTGACAGAGCCCCTTTGGGGTAAAATTATGGCATCCCGACGTCTCTAACAGCCACAGTTGTTAAAAGGGACGTAAAACCAATAACATAATATAAATCCTTTATTATTTTTTTACCAGCTTTATTGTATGCCTCAAGTTGCAGATTTTTTTTTCGTGTAGCCTCCTGAGAGGCCGAGTGTAGGTCTTTCTATTCGACGCCCGTGGGCGACCTGCGTGTCTGGATGAGAGATGGAATGGATGAAGATGAATGAAACTGGGCAAGGATGTGGAAGGAAGCGGCCGTGGCCTGTCAGAAGGTACTGTCCCAGCATCTGCCTGGTGTTGAAAATGGGAAACCACGGAAAACCATTTCAAGGACAGCCGACGGTGGGGCTCGAACCCACGCGTCTACCGAGTCAGCAGAGAGCTTGGCCCCATGACCTAACGCAGCGCTTTAGCCCGCGTAGCCACTACTGTCGGATAAGTTGCAGATGATATCACTGTTCCACTCTTTAAGATTACAATCATCAGCCTCACCAAACTACGAAGGGGTGTCTCTACGAACTGTAAACAATATAAGGTTTGCTAAAATTAAATAATTTGGAAATGGAAATGTAATGCTTTTCAGTCAGTCAACACGATTGTACCCAATTTTAATGGGTGATTCCATAATCCTGTAAAAAAATTACATGACATTAATTAATACACATGGATGACCAGTTCCGATCGTCACGCGATCATCATCAGATCCATTACACTTATGCTATTAAATCTAGGTCTACAAGTTTAGGTAATGACGGTTGGTTGGTTACTCAGTTTAAGTGCTGCGACAACGCGATCATGTAGCCCCGGGTTTTTGGGTGTGTGTAGAATATGTCTGATAACCGGTGTTAATTGTGATGACTTTATTAGTGTGTGTTACCTGTTTTTAATTCAAGTAAGAACTGCAGACATTGAATTTTTCAAGTAGTTCCTACTTATGCCGGCATATGCAACCAGCAACGACTACTAGTTCAGAACTTGGCTACTAGATGCCACCGCAGTCAACTCCTGGCGACGAACGTAGGAACCTAAGCGCGTTGTTTAAACTTAACCTATATAATTTAGCTTCACACAGGTGTAATTGGTGGAAGGTTTTTTGACATGCTACAAATCTATGACATGGGACCGCCGGCTTTACTTCCCCTCCGAAGGAAGGCATACTGAGGAATTTTTAACGCTCTTAAAAAATCCGACTACTTCGGCCAGGTTTGAACCCGCGATATTGGGCATAGAAGCTCAGCATGCTACCAACTACGTCACCGAAGCCGCTATTTAGGATATGATATTTACAAGATATACACTTATTTATGGGGCGTGGTAGCTCAGCGGTCAAGCTATCTGTCTTTCAGCAATGCGGATCGGGTTTGATTCCCACTGAACGCATGTGAGAGTTTCGAAGTGAAATAGCATGTCCTGTGGACCAGATTCCACGTAAAAATGAGGTCCCGTGGCTCATGATCGCGAGAGTAACGGTCACGTTAAACTACAATCTTCCTTTCCTTTTTAACACTTATTTGTTTTCAGTGGTATTATGTGATTGTGTGATGTTATTTAATGGTCAGGTTATTGTGGATTGTGCACTGACCATTTAATAACAATCACAGAATTATACTAAGCAAGCAAACTTGAAGGTCAATCACCACTATCAGCATCTCACCACATATCTTGACTAGTTGTGCTAGTTTAATTAGCCTACTGAAATGAAATGAAAATCCACAGCCTGCTTCCAGTCTCCGACTGGGTCAGGAATGGAATGAATGGAGCCCCCATCCAGCGGCGAGGATATGAACTGTGCCGGCTGCCGAGGCCTGACGCACTCCTCTGGGGCAAGGATTAAATGAATGACAGATGAAATGAAATGATAGTGGAGAGTGTTGCTGGAATGAAATTTTGACAGGGAAAACCGGAGTACCCGGAGAAAAACCTGTCTGCCTCCGTTTTGTCCAGCACAGATCTCACTTGGAGTGACCGGGATTTGAACCACGGACCCAGCGGTGAGTGGCCGGAGTGCTGCCACCTAAGCCACGGAGACTTAGTTTAATTAGCCTACTACTGCAACTAAATGAAAATGAAAATCCACAGCCTGCTTCCAATCTCCGACCGGGTCAGAAATGGAATGAATGAACTGTGCCGGCTGCCGAGGCCTGACGCACTCCTCTGGGGCAATGATTAAATGAATGACAGATGAAATGATAGTGGAGAGTGTTGCTGGAATGAAATGTTGACAGGGAAAACCGGAGTACCCGGAGAAAAACCTGTCTGCCTCCGATTTGTCCAGCACAGATCTCACATGGATGCAACTAAATAAGTGTATCTATTGTAAGTACCATAACCCATACTTGTAGACATACAGTAGATTTATTAGATTAAGTGTAAAGGATATGATGATGATCACTTGACGATCGAATCTGGTCATCCAACTGTTTTTATTAATCTCATGAACTACTACTTTTTTTTTTCAGGATTATGGAACCACCCATTACAATTGGTTATAATCGTGTGAACGACTGAAAAATATTACCTTTCCATTACTAAGGCAACACTGTAAAATAGCTTTCAACACGATAATGATCTAGAAAGGATCCCAGAATATATTGGAAAAAATTCACGTCACACAACGACAGCATACAAATTAACAGTTCGAAGACGTCTGCAGATTTTCATCTCCTCAGTCATGCACCTGTCGCAGTAGTGAACAAGTTTCCTTATGTCCTTCGCGAAGATGGACGCTAATTGCTGGTGGAACCTATCATACAGTGCAAATATCTCTCCTTATGACCATCATGTGTTTGGTCCATTGAAGAATGAACTTTATGTTCGACCCTGACTATTATATGTCAGAAAACTGTACTATAATGAGGCTCATTATAACACTATTTTACTTTATGTAACAGTTTCTCCCACCAATCAGAGCTCAAGGAACAGTTGTTTGACGAAATAGATAATTAGATGCGCTGAGTTCCACGGCCTTCTAATTTAAATTTCACTGCCTGGCCTAGTGTCATAGTAGGATAATCGAGGAGCATGGTCAAATACAAGGCATTCCCTGCGTCTCATGCCCTCTGTTCAGTACATAAAACTGGCAAAATCTCGACAGATATTTATGAATATTTATGTTCCAACATAAAATAGTTATAATAATTATCGTCGAACATAAACAGTCGTATGCAACTCGCCTATAATGGTAATTAAGACACTGGTATGAAAATTATAAAACTCGCATACGCTCGTTTTATAAACATACTCGTGTCTTAAGTGTTGCCATTATAGGCTCGTTGCATAATGTACTATTTCACCACTGATCAAGTGGTTTGTGATGCTATCGACGAGTGACTTACCAGCAAACAGCGTTTTTCTTCGCTGGGGGTACAGCACAGAGAAACTTGTTCAACGCTGGGACAGTTGAGATTTTCTCCAACTGTCATTTTATGCTGTCGTTGTGATTAGTGTATATTGTCCAGTACATATAGTGTTTGTTTCTATATATCAGTCTATGTTTCATTAGATGATGATGATGATAATTGTGGTTTAAACGCGCCTAACATCTAGGTTATTGGCCCCTAATTGTGTGGGTGATCGTGAAGATGAAAATGAAATATAAACTACATAACTAAAACTAACTACTAGCTTATATACTAGAAGAAGAAATGGAAAATAAAAGGAGAATAAGGCAAATAAAGTACAGGGGGAAAAGAAATGCCCTCAACCCTCGAAGAAAGAGGATTGAGCGACTTGGAAGGAAGGAGAGCCATGAAAGGCAGATAGGAAAGTGAAAGAGGAGAGGGACCTCCCCAGAGTTAATGGACAAAAGGGTAAAAACCAGACCTAGCTCAGGAATCCCACGGGATCACCAACTCCCGAACTCACCAGCCCAGCCGTGAGCCCCTGAGGGTGTAGAAATATCCAGGGTGCACCAGAAGTGGAGGGGCTCCATACACCCTGCCTCCTTGAGGGCCTTGAGCAGAAGGCAGGAGATAGAAATGAAAAAGAAGGCTGACCCCTCGCAGAAGGAGGGTATCAGAAAATATGAGACAAGGGCCAATTAAGGCGGGAAAGGAAGAGACTCCCCAGGCTTCGGATACCCTAATACCATCGGGGAAGAGAACAAGAGTTGACCAAGTGAGGTCGACAGGAAAGAAGATGGAGAGGAGCCCGGCACAAGTAAGTGGAAGCAATGCCGGACTCAGCTGGGACCCCGTTGTCTGTTTCATTAGACAACCCCTATACCGTATCTAAAGGAATTTAAATTTGAATAGAAATTAGTGGATTCATGTACTGTAGGTCTATTCTTTGTTCTACTTCCATTACGTCTGTTGATATATAACTCAAAAGCAATGGTATTGAGGGACAAATGCTATACAATGGAAGTGGGAGTATAAAGCGCCCCTTTTGTACTATTTGAGAGTACTGTAATATAGTATGCGTTGAAGTACAGTAGAATAACTATCAGTTAAAGTGGTTACGCTCTCATTCAGCCCACCTGTGTATTTATGATGGCCACAAACCTCCAGTAGATAAAAGCGCTCGTATTTTCTGATGTCCAGTGCCATGAATTGTTGTGTGTTCTTCCTTTCTGGCCAACATAACTTCTTCTAAGGAATGTTTTATTTCTTTATATGACGGCTGTTTCTCCTTCGCTTAACTTCCAGTGTTGTATGTTACTCTGTTTAAAGTAACAAGAAAGTCTAGGACGATGCTTTCTAGCAGCAGTAGAATACTGTTTTGGGTTATTTATCTTCTGAAATATGTGCGTATGTGTATGTGTGTGAGTGTGCCCTGATAAGGTATGATTGGCTACAGCGATTGCACTGGAAATTTGTAACGGCTGACTTCTAATTAGTCTAACCCCGATCATTTTAACGGCGATCAAGCGAATTATTTTTATGTACTTCAATATCTCCAAAACTATTGCTTCAATGAACCTAATGTTTAGCCTACTTTTCACATTTTGCAAAAATGAGGAAAAAGTAGACTTATGAGATCGATCCAGGCAAATGTGTGTCGGTCTGTCTGTATGTCGGTCTGTCTGTGGGTGTGTTCCCCCCTATCAACTCCTAAACGGCGGCAGCAATCGAAACCAAATTTTGGCATGAGTAAAGACCTATACTTGAATATCTCAAGCCCATATATGAAAATGATGTCAGTTCTAACAACTGCTGAAAAACAGCACTTGTAATTTGAGCTCCATGTTGGATATCGTGGAAGATATGCATGGGAGTTATTCCAAAATTGGCACACATATAGATACTAATATTTCAGTTTAATTGCAGTGTTGCCAAAAATATTCTAATCCTGGTGATAGGTCCAATTTGTAAATGCATATAACTTCTACACTATCAATTGGATTTCAACCAAATTTCGTATGTACTATGTGCATATAAACCGATATGAATGAGCGTATTCTTAAGAACCACGAGGGCTGCCAACTGTTAATAAATGCTCTGTCTATTTGTTTTTATCCAAATACCAATATATTAGAAAGTATACAAGCCGACAGCTTTAAACTATGCACATGTATAGTACCTAACATTCTAGATTAATTTGGTGTAACTAATATACGTTAGTGCTGCCAACATGATTCTAAGCCTGCTGATAAGTCCAATTTTAAAATACATGTAACTTCTATACTAACAAAAGGATTTCATCCAAAATTGGCGCATCAATGGATCATAATATTTCAGATTATTTCTGACCACCACATTCATGACATTGCTGCCAACATGATTTTACACGAGCTAATAGATCCAATGTCTAACTGCATGTAACGTCCATGCTATCCATTAGTGCTCTATCAGGCTACATTATACCAGGTATATTTCGAAATAATTAGGAATTTCGATATTACCAACTTAATTTAGTCATTATTCTTGATAGGTCCATATAGATTAATCATTGGCATGAATCTTAATTTTAAGAAAAGGAGGCTCTTTAGTTCGTCACGGAACTTCTTGTTAGTATTGGTGATAGAGGCCACTAAGATAATTGTACATGTGTGATAACCTAATCATAAGCGCGAAACAGACATGGTGGTTTGGCGAAATTCATAAATATGTATATTGGCTTTACTCGCAACTTGATGACTAACACTGTGAACTTGGTGACTAACTTAATGCAATTGCCATGAGAATTCCAACATGGTGGATGCGCGGAATTTTGAAACAAGTACTGGCTCATTATCTATGTGCGCCCCCAAAAACATGGCAAGCTAAGCTGGCTTTGACTGGCGCAGATGGCGGGCGTGCGTAAACGGTTCAGCCGGTGGTGGCGCGCTCCGCCGACTCATATCGTTAGTTCACACGTGTTTTGTCATTCATATGGAAGTGTATCTGCAACGCTTAGACGTTAGTGTTGCATGTTTAGAGAGTATTGTGATTACTGTGATTGTTGGCCATGCCTAGACACCAATTTACATTGCGTGAATGTGTGTAGGCTATATCCATAATTCGTGTATGAAAAGCAGAAAGACTTGTTCTGAAACAAGACCAAAATTTCGAATCAAGTTTCCAGGAAGACCTGTGCCTAATGCCAGTACAATTAGGAGGCTCGCTAAACGATGCAAGAAAACAGTCTCCGTAAATAATAAAAACGTTAAGAGACAACGTTGTAGTCCTACAGAGCAAAAATTAGATGAGATTGTTGTCCATTCTTTCATCGGAAGATGTCAGGTGTGTGTTACAAGAGAGGGAGGACATTTTCAGCATCGGCAATGAGCACTGTAAGTACACATTATTGAACCTGTTTGGTAAAAGTGTAAAAGTGCGCGCCACCACTGGCTGAACCTTGTACGCGCACCCGTGATCTACGCCGGTCACAGCCGGCTTGGCTTGCCGAGTTTATCGGAGCACACATAGATAATGACCCTCTAGTTCCGTGAAGAACTATATAGCCTATGTTCAACTTATGTTAATTGCCTATGTCAACATACAAAATTTCAGTTTGATTGCTGTGATAGATTCTTATATAGAGGACCCTCTATATATTTCGTACGGTATCCATGTTGGATTTTTATATATGTAGGCCTTAGAGTTACGTACTATTACATGAAGCTTACTGTGTAGGTGTATTATTCAAACTTTGATCGCATGATTAGGACACAAGATTTAGAGACGAGATTTTGAAATTTCGCACAGACACCATCTTGTGATTATGAAAACAAATGAAATAAATTAGATGCCAGTGGATTAAAATTTGTATAAGAATATTCCATAACAAGTTTCACAGCGATCGGATGGTTAAATCGCGATAAAAGTTTATTTAAAGGTTTCAACTTCGCTTGGCCGCCATATTCGTTTTGTATTTAAGAGGTTTTCGAATTTACACACAGTAGGTGAACTTCTAGTAGTGTTCTTCACAGTAAAAAAATGTCAAGGTGATATCAGTAATAGTTTTGGAGACATAGAATGCCGGTGAAATATTTCGCACAGCCACCATGTTGGATTCGTGAGACGTAATAAAATTTGAAGGGCATGGTCGGGGTCGGCCAAAATGGTTCTATGATCTTATCGAGTCACATAGAATTCGCTTTAGCCGTTTAAATTTTATTAGGCGGTACACACACGCGCGTGGACCAAAGATGATCTCATTAGCCTATTTTTTTTCATAAATGAAAATAGGCTAATAATATGTTTTAGGTAGATTTCATTAGAAAGCTAACTATTGCAATGGGTACCATGTTTCGACTTCCGGAAAATTTCGACATATCTTCGCGTTTCACATCCCCCAGATCCCAAAACCACCGTTAGGTCAAAAGTTTATATATAATTTATGTATGCATATATATCAGTTTCTTGTGGACACGATAGCTGCCGTACTTTTGCACCAATCACTTTGAATTTTTTACCGAATATGTATACCTATAAAGTCTCAGTCGATTACGTTACTGGGCTAAATCGGTCGAAGGGGGTGAAAATGGGGGGCTTTTTTCGAAAAAGTGAAATATTGCTATAACTCTCTTAATATGTGAAATATCGAATCCGTTCAACGTTCATACTATGTGTCGGATGAAGCCCAAAAATTTATGTTTGAAGAGTTTTTATAGCACCAACCATTGACCAAAGGGGTGGGAAAAAGTGGGTTTTTCGGGAAACATTGATCATATCTCTCTTAATAGGCACAATATCAAAACCGTACACAATGGACAATATTCCCCTAATAAGTACCTAAAACATTTGTCTGAAATAATTTTTGATATGACCCACCATTACGCCAAGGGATGATAAAAATGATTTCGGAATTATAAGATAATGCCAAGAGCTATCAGAGGTTGCCATTGCAACACTACTAAATTGATGAGGGACGAGCCATCAGACGTTGCCATGACAACGCACTTGCACGAGATCAGATTCAGTATTTCCATCTAAGTGTGAAGCGGCTTCGGTGACGTAACTGGTAGCATGCTGAACTTCTATGCCCAAGGTCGCGGTTTCAAAGCCGGCCGAAGTCTCGGATTTTCTAAGAGCGCTAAAATCCCTCAGTATGCTTTCCTTTGGAGGGGAAGTTCCAACGATCGTTGCGATTTTCTGGTTGGGGTGGCATCTAGTAGCCAAGTTCACAGCTAGGTGTCGTTGACGGTAGTATCTGGTAGCAACATTAGGAACTACCGCTTGAAATTGACCGTCTGCAGTCCTTACCTGAATTACAGACTAATACAGCCATCCCAAAGTACACGGGGTTACATGACCACGTTGTCGCAGCCTCTAAACTGAGGAACCAACCAAAATCTCTGCGGGAGATATAATTTTGCGTGAAGAAGTAACAGACCGTTACATAGTTACACATCAGTGTCGAAACCTTGCATAAGGACAGTGTGACCACAAGTATAAAACTGGACCCCAAATGACAAGAAGGTTACCGTTCCCATAAGACAATAAAATGTTTAAAATAAGCATAAAATGATGAAAAACAAAGTTAATTAAGCTCCAATTATAAAATACCTTCTCGCAATAAATGAGGCATGAACCTTCTACGAAAACCTGCATATTCTGCCTATTTTCGCCTATCCCCAAGTTTGCCCGGTGAAATCTACCTCCGCCTTCCGGCGTGCCGAGAGGACTTTTTTTAATGTCTTAAGCAATGGAAGTGAAACATTGTAAAATATAGCACTTTTATAATATTTATTTACCGGTGCAAAACACTGTGGCTTACATATAACATCCAAGATTGCAGCCTCCCAAAATATTTCACTGATAATAGTATAAAACTTGGGGGTGAAAAGAGTCCTGCTCGTTCAAAAATTTCATGTGCTGTATATACTTAGAGACTAAGAACGTTTGGGCTTGGTATCACCGATTGGACTACCGAGGACATTAATTCATAGCCCTAGAGATAATTTAATCCTAACCTCCAGACAAACCGAGGGTGCAGTGTGAAGTCACGAGGGAAAACCATAAAACAAAACAAATATGTTTGGGGGTAGTTTGATTTATGGGTTTAGGTAATTTGGCATTTGCACTTCAGTGTTCTTGTAATAATTTGGATAACATGTGTTGTAATAAAGTTTGTATACTTGTAATTAGGTCTTGCATGGGAAGAAAGTAGCCGTGGCCATGAGCGACTTGAAATTCGTCAACTGAAACTTTATATAGGATTTCTTAGGGTGGAATTCGATCCCGCTTTGCTTCTCAGCTGCTGAATGCTCCTCACCCCAAGTCTCAGACCAGGATTTCCTATGCGTTCTGATTCAATAACTGATCACGAGCCAAGACCCGCTCCAAGATTGCAAAGCCCAAAACTCCCAGCTTCGAATTCAGAGCTGGCAAAAGTCATCCTGAATATGAATCATATCCTTCATTTTTCACACATCTTATTTCAAGTATCGGGGCACCTACCCGAAACCTTGACCGTAATAATTAAAGCTAGGCTAAATTACAATTCAACTCCGAGAAGAATGTGTCTGGATTGTAGGAAGTGTGGTTAGGGACGAAGACTGAAGTAAACGCGGTGACTTTTAAATACACGTCGCTTCAATAGTGGAGCACAACTGAGTCGTCCAGTTGCAAAACTCGTTTAATCTACTAGTGAATAAGGATCATGTCGTAATAGTACATTATGCAACGAGCCTATAATGGCTATAATTAAGACACGAGTATTTTTATAAAACGAGCGTATGTGAGTCATTAACACTCTTTTTCATTATGATACAGTTTCTCCAGCCAATCAGAGCTCGTTCATTGACCAATTAGGTAACGATACCTTCACGCGTGCGCTCAAAATCCAACATGTCGGACATAAACACAACATCGAACTATAATAAATTACCAACATGGAATAAGCACCGTCCATATGTTCACGTAAATAAACTGGCGAATATGAGACAACGAATAGCACTGTACCTTAATATAATTTCTACACAGTGCATTCATTGTCTTCAAACAACTCCAGTGACAATATTACTGAGGGGCGACAGATGTCAACATATGGCCTGCATATGGCATTGCAAGCACACAGAGCGCATGCGTCGGTCGTCCAGTGATCTTGAAAGACAGAGAAATAACACCCAACGCTCGCTCTGCGATCACAACATTCAAGTAGCTGACTCTCAACAGATATTTATGAATATTTATGTTAAAACATATAATAAAGTTATAATTATCGTCGAACATAAACAGTCGTATGCAACTCGCCTATAATGGTAATTAAGACACTCGTATGGAAATTATCAAACTCGCATACGCTCGTTTTATAAAAAATACTCGTGTCTTAATTGTAGACATTATAGGCTCGTTGCATAATGTACTAGTATTTAATTAGTTTATTTTATTTTATTTTACTTTATTTTATTTTATTTTGTTTTATTTTGCTTTGTTTAATTTATTTTAATTTTGTTTTGTTTCATTTTTATTTTGTTTTGTTTTTATTTCGTTTTATTTTGTTTTAAATTGTTTTATTTAATTTTTTGTTTTGTGTTTTGTTTTGTTTTATTTTATTTTGTTTTATTTTGATTTTCCAGAAAACAAACATAAAACCAAAAACAAGAAAACACGAAGCAAAAAGAAAAATTCGAAATCAAAAGCAGAAAACAAAAAACAAGAAACAAAAAGCAAAATTCAAAAAAAAGCAAAAGCAGAAAACAAACACAAAACCAAAAACCCAAAACACAAAGCAAAAAGAAAAAAGTAGAAAACAACAAACACAAAAGATACGCGAGGCAAAGTCCAGAGAAACGTTTCTCATGAAAATGATTGTTATTCACAAGTGGATTAAACGAGTTTTGCAGCTGGACGACTCAACTGACGTAGCCTATGTAGAGTAGCCCGTTCAGTAGCTGGAACTAATGGCATAGGCAACTGTTTGATCAAGTCTCTTCATTACATTCATATTATATTCACAGTTGTTAGCTGCATAGTTATTGAGGTTTAAAGGGGAGGAACAGCAAGGTCGTCTGTCCCATTCGCAGTTGTTTACGGTCTCTGTTTGAATAATATATTTGCCAATTGACTCATTCACTGACAAAGGATGACTGATTACCAAGTATATATGTAAGCCTACCCCATATTATTCCCGTTTACAACTGTGTCGGGGATGAAAGTCTAAGTGACAAGTAGGTTTTACAGCTGGGTGCCCTTCATGATGCCAACCTCATGAAAGGGGTCAATGAAAGATGAAATGAATGAAACTGGGCTTTCCAAAGGTCCCGTCCCAACATTTGCCTGGAGTTGGAAATGGGAAGTGACGGAAAGCCATTTCAAGGACGGCTGACGTGACGGTCGGGGTCAAACCTACGTCTGCCAAGTCCACAGATAACTTGGCCCCATTGGCTAGCTAGTGTAGCTAGCAGGGTCAGTCTCACGGATTGTCCTGTACAGGGATTTAAACATGAGCAGTCAGGGAGATACTCAGGGACAAGAGATGGGTGCTGTAAGTTCCAAATTCCACTCAGAACTAAACACTTGTTGTTGATTCATTGAGGGGCTTTGTGATATCGTGGTCATGTATCCCCGTGTACTTGGGTGTGTGTGGAATTTATCTCAAAACCTGTGCTACTGTGATGACTGTATTCGTGTGTGTAGTTGTAATTTAGATGAGGATTTGGAAGGAGACGACCGAGACCTTAATTTAGGAACCATCCTGGTATTCGCCTGGAGTAAAAGTGAGAAACCATGAAGAAACATTTTCTAATATGGCTAAGGTGAGAATCTAACCCTCCTTTTTCTCAGTTTTCCCCATGAGGCTGAGTATACCCAGTTTCAGTCCTCGGGCCTGATTTTTTTTTTGGCAGAGTAAGGAATCGAAACCTGACCACCTGAGTGACAGTCAGAAATGCTAGCTGTACGCCTGGAGGTGGTTTGGGACCAATATCTACATTATTGTCTGGTGGTAGTGACATTTCCTTCAGGGGATGAAACATCGATGCCATTCTACGCTTGTATTGGGAAATAAGGGCTTATCCGATATTTATTATACAACCTGTGACAATGTTCGGTGAATAGTCCTATACTATCAACATAGATTAACAATGCACGACAGTGACCCTATTTTCCTTCGAAATAGTCCTCTCCCGTAAATATGCAATGCTGAGATCGGCGATACATGTCCTGGAAACTTTGCAAGAAGGAGTCCTTTGGGATGGTGTTCAAAAGGTTCGTCACGTTACCGAAAAGTTCGGTGAATGGGTCTATATTACGAACGGATTGTTAGCTTACCTGAAACAGCAGCTACTGTCCTTCGAAGTAATCCCCGTGGTCCCCGTGGATGGTTATGCACTTCTAAGAATGTCTGTACAAGTCCTGGAAACTCTTTAGGGATAGCCTTCAGTTGGGTCGTCACATTACGTTGGATGTCCAAAATGTTCGAAAACCCCCTTCAGGGCTTTTCGGTGACCCTGGACCTGGGCACCGCCACTCCATACTTTGAAGCTTGACTTCGGGGTCGTACCTCAGACACCAGGTCTCGTCGCCCGTGACGATGGTTTTCAGTTAAGCCATTCCATAACACACAATATTCACCCTTCTCACTGCCACCCGCCAAAGAGATGTGCATGGAAGGTTGCATAAATTCATCCTTCTCATTCAACCCGCCGAACAGGTGTTCATGGTAGGTTGCATCAATTCATCCTTCTAAACACGCACTGTGTTAAACAGGTCTTACACGTTGCGTTGTGTGTCGCCAATGTTGCCAAGTCGACCGTTCTGACGTTATTCACCGAACGCAACGTGACGAGTTTGTAATTTGCAGGTATTGCCCAGCCAGCACAATTTACAATACATACTATTCTATGTAAGATATATTTGATAACGAAGAGGGTTGAAGAAATGCGAATATAAATTTCACAACAACTTGGGACAATCTCTGTTGTTGACAATTTGTTTATGGACTCAGGATATCCTGGTCATCAGCCCCCATGTACATGGAAGTGTGCTGAATTTGTTTCATAACCTGTGCTTTTTAGTACCGTGTAATTGTAATTACTTTATTAGGAATCGGCAATGTGGTAGGTGCCCCTTGACTTTATAGTCCCCGGCATTTGCTTGAAGGAAGTGTGAAGAAAACTGGCGAAAATCACAGTCAGCGTCGGGATTCAAATCTCCTATTGCCGCAGCTCCCCATCGAGGTCATTGTGAGTGATTTAACGCGCACAGCTAGCCTACGCCATGGGGTAAGACAATCTCTACGCCTGGGATTGACCCACTGTCACACGGGTAGCAATAACGGATTCTAACTGACTCTACCTATTTGTATGTAACTTGATCCATATGAAACCATCAACGATGGTCACACAGAGTTATTACGAAGAAATATACAATATTTATAGAGCTTTCTGGTTAAGTTTTCTAGCAGAGGGAGTTTATATAATGATAAGATAGTATGTGGGAGAGATTTCTATGTTTTTAAAACGCAATGATATTTACCATTTTGGTAAAGTAGCTGTGTAATCCGTATTGACAGTTTTAATTCCAGTAACTTCAATGATATTCACCAAGTAAATAGGCCCTACAATTAATGAAATCAGCGAACATGTTTGGGCTTCACGTTGAAGTCATCATCAGCGCAACATATATAATTAACTAAATTAATTCTCTGTAAATTAACATATTATAAAAGAGATGCTACTATATCTAAACCTTAAGATGATGAAAAAATGTATACCCATACAAAAAATTGACAACATTTTCCATTTAATGATATTTAGACTGTAAAAGAAGTAGAAGAAGTTATGCGGTATTCCTCAAAAAATATCTAAAAATTGTGGTTAGCTGTTTTGTACTACCGTAGAACGTAGATAGAAAGTTTGTTGCGAGATGGACTGCGTAGCGGATTCACTTAGGTGCCAACTAGAACGAACCATAATAGTTGGAACAACGTCGATGGATTATTAATTATTACTATGTTGATGGATGGCAGGTGTTATTTGGAATTCAACTGGTTAGTATTGTAACCTTTCAAATCTAGCCACAAGATGGCTTCACCCAGAGAAGCCATTTGTAACTTTGAAGTTACAAAAATTAAATAAAAATGAATATTCTGCCTCATAAATGGCCTTTCTTTAAAATATAAGCAACTGACATAATTAGTACTGTAATTGAACAAATCCACCTTTTTGAAACTCTTCTTATCTCCGGGCGTGTGCAGATATTCTGAAAGGACTGGCTCGTACATAGGCCTTACCAAAACCTCCTATAAATTAATAAAGGCGAAGGAAGGTTTACATGCATCTAACTAAAAAGAAACTATCCAATTTAAATCTACTTTATATTCTGAAGCTGCATGCAAGAGATTGATGAATATAATAAAAAAAAAGAGTGACACACAAGAAATGCAATTAAAAATATATATATAATAATATAATAATAATAATAATATTTAGGCCTTTAAAGATTTCTTAGTTTGTTTTCACATTACCGGTAATGCCGTCGTCTGCCGTATATTTCTAGTTTCGTCACCACTTTGAAGCTGGTCAGCCATGCCATTATGGTTTACCGCCATGAAGGTCTTCTTCAACTTAGCACAGTTATTAGGCCTACTGTGATTGTGGCATAACAGCCAGAACCCAATCACCCTCCGTCGAAACACGTAGCACTCCTCAAGAGAGACGGCACACTACACACCCTGTCATCTCAAAGTCTAGCGAGACAATCACCCACTAGTCCTCTCAGGTAGCTTGCTACCGCACCTCTAAATGCCCCAGCACGTCCGTCAAGCCACACCTCAGACCTGGGAGCTTCCCAGAATTGCTATTGTCATACGCCTGTTTGTCCAGGCGACTCATAGCAAGCCCCCTTGCTCGGCTGTCGACACACCCTGTTCCACGCCTAAGGGCTTCTTCCCGTCTCGTCTACATCCAGTAGTTCATACAAGGCCATATTCTTTACAGCACAAGTGAGCTCGTTTGTCATAGTTCTAGCCCTTTGGATAGGTAGCACCACTTGCAAGAGCACCTACTCTATCTCGTGACCAGAGACAGAATATATCTCACCAACAAGTGACAGGCAATTACGTCCCCCACCATTCTCCGTACTTAAATATACCAAAACTGTACAAATGAAATATACTATATTCTTTACAACAGAATCAAAGCAAGCTCCAGAATCTTGTCAATAGTGACCTAAAATACATTGAATAATTAATAATAAAAAGTATTCGTATATGATAATAGTTATAATAATAATAATGACACTGCGTCTACTGCAGACGTGTCCAATGCAATTGAACACATTGCCAACACGATAACAAGATATAAAGAAATAATAAACCCACTAGCCTACATTAAAACTGTCATGGGGGACTCATAAAATATAGGTTACAGAACGCCCCCTTGCTTTTCATTCATTTGGTCCTATACCATAGAATAAAAAGCAATCTTTTAGGCATGACTTCCCTTCCCAAATCCTAACTCCTTCCTTCCACAAATTTATACACAACCAACAGGGCTACTAGGATATGTACATCCTCAGATTGGAAATATTGTAAATCCCTAGTACCCTTCCGTCCTTTGTAAGGAGCTCGTACGCACAGGCCCCTAATTTCCGTGCAATTTCATACGGTCCTTCATACAAATGAAAAAATTTACTCACCAATTTCTGGTCTGCGGACGAGACATGAGGCATCCTCAAAAGCACAAGGTCACCTACATCTAACTTATCTCCTGCCCGCTTTCCTTGCTGCTTCTGCCGTTTCTTACTGGCCTTACATAAATGTTCCCCAGCTAACCTGATACTTAAATCTCTGGGTACGGCCTCCCCTGTCCTCAAACCCAAAATCATGGTAAGTTCGCTGACAGGCTTCCTGCCCAGCTGGACTTCTATGGGAGTGCGACCCGTGCTCTCGTGTTTGGTTACATTGAGCCAACGCTCAACGTCCTCAAGCATCGAAAACCAGGCATTATGTCGCTCACTCACATAAGTCCTAAACATGCGCCCTAGTTCTCTCATTACTCTCTCAGACATGTTTCCTTGGGGATACCTAATAGAGGAATACGTACACTGTATTCCCAGTTCACTCAACTTGGTCCTCCATATCTTCGAGGTGAACTGAGAACCGTGGTCTGAGAGTATTCGGAGTGGCTTACCAAACTCCGGAACATATTTCCCCAGTATGCAATTTACACAACCCCTCCCCGTGGCCTGTCTTAGGGGATAGAGCTTAACATACTTAGAAAAGGCATCAACAACGACAAACACATATTGGTAGCCATACTGAGACTTCACCAACGGCCCATAGAGGTCAACACACACCAACTCACCTGGTTTCTGAGTTAAAACAGCCTGCCTTGGCCCTTCTAAATACCTTGTGGGGTGCTTGCACTTCTGACACAACTCACATGTTGCTAGGGTTTTTCTGACTTCCCTGCCCATGTTTTTCCAGAAGAAGTTCTCCTGAATAGCACCCAACACCTTCTCTGCACCATAGTGGCCTAACTCCTTATGATAAAACCAGATAATATCATACCTCAAAGACTTAGGAACCCACACGCACCATCTCTCGCCAAAGCATTTCCTAGTTAGCAAGTCGTTAAAAAGCCTGAATTCCTTATTACCCCTCTTAGCAATGCTCATATGTTCCATTTCCTCGAGTTCCCGATAAATATCCTGAATATCCTCGTCCTTGCATTGTTCCTCTCTCATTTTTCCCAACTTTAACCTCTCCCCGTCCCTATCTGAAATCCTAGTTACACAGACCAAAATTCCTTCCTCTCTCCTAGCTTCAACTCCCTCCCCAGCAATTTCCGGGTGGCGACTCACAAAATCCGCGAATTTGTTTTCTGACCCTTTTACATGAAATATATCAAAATCGTACTCTTGGATCGCCAATATCCACCTAGAAAGCCGGTTCGAGGTTATCCTACATGTCCTAAGAAACGTAAGTGCGTTATGGTTGGTATAGATTAGGAATTTCCGGCCAAGCACATAGGTCCGGAACTTGCCCAGCGAATACACAATGGCTAGCAATTCCTTCTCACTAGTAGTGTATCTTTTCTCCGCGGAATTTAGACCTCTACTAGCGAGTGACACGATGCCTAGATTACCATCCCCATCCTTTTGACAAAGCACCCCTGCTAAACCTAAGTCGCTAGAATCTGTCATCACTATATACTGACTATCCTGCCCGGGGTACCTAAGTGTGACAGCATCCCTAAAACCCTCTTTAAGTTTGATGAATGCCTCATCGTGTTCCTTTTCCCAAATCCACTTAGAATTCTGTTTAAGTAACCCGCTAAATGGCCCGCACAGCTGCGAATACCGCAGTACAAACCTCCTGAAATAATTACATACCCCCAGAAAAGAGCGAAGTTGTTTGACGTTACGTGGTGTCCGAGTGTTGATTATGTTGTCTAATTTCGACCCTTCTGGCGTAACCCCCTGTGGTGTAATGGTGTGGCCTAAAAACGTGATCTGTTGTGCACAAAAGGTCGCCTTCTTAAGTTTCACTGTGAACCCGGCCCGATGCAACTTTCCCAAAACGATTCTAAGGTATTCCATGTGTTCCCCAAATGTACGTGATGCGATGACTAAGTCATCGATGTAACTGGCTGTGAAATCCCCTGTGTCGTGTCCCAGAGCGATGTTAAGTGCGCGAATGAGCCCAGCTGACGATGTTTTCATACCAAAAGGAATCCGTGTAAATTGTAACAGCTGGTTTTTGTAACAAAAAGCCGTGAATTGCCTATCCTCCTTCCGTAGGGGTACCTGCCAAAAACTAGCACTCAAATCTAATGTGGACAGCCATTCTTTACCCCCAAATCTCTGAACTAAATCCTCAGTAGTTTCCGGTCGCTGATGATCCGGCGCAATGCGTTTATTAGCTTGTCTTGCATCCAAACATAGCCTAACTGACCCATCCTTCTTAATCACTACTACCAACGGATTGACATACTGGCTCCTACTGAATTCGATCACCTCATCGTCTAGCATCTGCGAAATGACATCATCTACTGCTTTGACATGGGCTTGTGGTATCGGGTATCTAACACCATTAAAACTAGACCTATCGGTGATCTCGAAACTATGCTCGTACACATGTGTCCTACCAGGTTTGTCAGAGAACACCTCACTGTGGTCTCTCAAGACCTCTAACAACTGAGCCTTCTGCTCTACCTCCAACATGGTATCTTCCAGAACACTTGAAAATTCGCCTTCACGCTCCTCTTCCACTACCATACTACAACGTTTGACATCCTCTGATACCATGTCGCTACTAACCTCACTGACTTCTTCCTCTTCATTTAAAACCTGGACACACACTGATATACTCACAAAGGTTCCCGAGTCCACCTGATAACTCAGACTAATCGTATCAAAATTCTCACCCCACTTGAATCTCACCTTAGATTCGCCATAATCAAGCTTACACATCTGACTGCTTAGCCAATCCGCACCCAATATGACAGGATACACTAAATTCGCGACCACTAGAAAACTCTGACGACCACATTTCTCATCAATGTACATAGGTGCGACAACCTGTCTACGCACTCTCTGTGACTTAGTCCCAACAGCAGACAATATAAATATATTGGACACAGGAATCTCCTCTATGGCTTCTCCTTTACTCTTAACCTCATCATAAAAGCCTGCCTTAATGCAAGAACACATGCTCCCTGAGTCCAATAAGGCATCGAAGACTTGACCCCACATCTTCACCTTAATCACAGGACTGATCAACGTAGGCTCACATCTCTCCTGCATAACCTCAACCTGGTCATCTAACAATTCCTTTCTAACATCAAGGTCGTATTCTATCTTCTTCAACACATGAACTGGAATACTGGGATGGGACCCTCTATCTGACCGTCTTAAAGAGCCCTGTTCCCGTTTAAATTACTCAGCTTAGCTGGCTGTCTCTCTTCTTCACGCCCCCTATTCTCTAACTGCCTTTGTTCCCCAGGTCCCCGATTTTCTGCCTGCCTCTGTTCTCCGCGCCCCCTATTCCGAAAATTCCCTTGGTCACCCCTATCCCTATTTACAAAATTTCCTCTATCATTCCTCACAAAGTTACCTGGCCTATCAATATTCCTACGCTCATAATGCCTATTCCCTTCCTCCTGATACCCTGGATCGTAATTTCCTTCCCTTCCCTGTTCTTGCCTTTTGCCTCCCATTCTACCCAAAGTATCAAACCTTTCTAACACACGTTCCATGTCCTTAATCGTATTTACATCCTGCATGACTACGGCCATCTTCACCTCATCAGAAAAATGGCGGGCCATACGCCTAACAATATCACCTTCAGAAGAACTAGTGTCTAAATTCTGACTGATAAGGACATGTGTGAGGAAATACTCCGTCATGCTCACCCCCTGATTCGACTGATACCTCCCAAAAGAAATCTTGTCTCTTTCTCTTCCTTTAGTCTGTTCGTTCCAGAACTTTCCCTCAAACTTCTGCCTAAAATCTTCTAACCCCTGAAAACCTCCCCTAAAAACTTGATACCAAGATTTAGCCTCCCCCACAAAAGCTAATGATATGATTTCCTCAACAATATCCTAGTCTAAAATCCCATCTTCTAACCCTTTCGAAAACCTCTTCTGAACAACTTTAACAAACTCCATAGGGTTAAACTGCCTTCCACTAAATTTAGGCAAGTCAGATTCCCTATAGAAGTTACTATGTCCTACAGAGTGATTACAATTTTCCTTATTTGACTTGGCCTGATTCAGCTCTCTTCTTAATTTCAAATTTTCGCTCTCATTAAAGGATTTCAGTTCACTAATCTCCTTTTTTACGCTCTTATCTACCATCGTTACTCTGGCTGAAGACACCGCTAGCTCCTGTTCCAAAAACACCTGCTTATTTCTAATCTCAGTTATATCCTTCATCTCTTCCTCTACAACTATCAACCTCTCACCAACTTCTTTCTTGAAAATGGCTACCTCATTACTCACCTCGCCTATCTGCTTATCAACAGTATCCATAATGCCCTGACTCTGTAAGCTCATCTTCTCCTCAACTTGCTCGAATCTTTTATCTACCATCTCAATTCTACTGGTAATTTCCTGACGAATTTCCTTATAGCCTTTACTCATACCTTCTACAATCTTATTAATTTTGCTCTCTAAATCCGTACTTTGAATGTCTATCTTAGCACTAAATTCACTGCTTTGATTATTAATTTGAGTACTTAAATCACTACTCTGAGTATCCATTTTATTACTTAAATCACTTAGTTTACTACTGAATTTAGACATCATCTGCTCCATTAACTTGATCATCTGTGAGTTTTCCCCCAGCCCTACATTTTCCTCGTCACTATTCACTACCATTCCTAACTTCTTGCTAGTTGCAACATCATCTTTCTCGGCCCCCTCACGTCCCTCCAACGTACCAGAAATCACATCCTTATCTGCCATTTTACTAAGAACTACTCTCGAATTTGTGGAATCTGACCGCTTATTGGTCTGCCTGTTTGACTGACTCCTGCCTCTTCTAGAATGACCAAGAGTGCTTCTGTCAACACTTCTAGATCTCAACTTTAATAAATCAGGCTCACTCTTATTACTTAGCATACCCTCCAAAATCACTGAACATATATACCCTTCCTAAAATACCCGATCAGATTTCACAAATTACCTGTGCGTACTGCCATACTATGCACCAGCCAGCCTTATTCACACTCCATAGTTGGGCGCCATTTGTAACCTTTCAAATCTAGCCACAAGATGGCTTCACCCAGAGAAGCCATTTGTAACTTTGAAGTTACAAAAATTAAATAAAAATGATTATTCTGCCTCATAAATGGCCTTTCTTTAAAATATAAGCAACTGACATAATTAGTACTGTAATTGAACAAATCTACCTTTTTGAAACTCTTCTTATCTCCGGGCGTGTGCAGATATTCTGAAAGGACTGGCTCGTACATAGGCCTTACCAAAACCTCCTATAAATTAATAAAGGCGAAGGAAGGTTTACATGCATCTAACTAAAAAGAAACTATCCAATTTAAATCTACTTTATATTCTGAAGCTGCATGCAAGAGATTGATGAATATAATAAAAAAAAAGAGTGACACACAAGAAATGCAATTAAAAATATATATATAATAATATAATAATAATAATAATATTTAGGCCTTTAAAGATTTCTTAGTTTGTTTTCACATTACCGGTAATGCCGTCGTCTGCCGTATATTTCTAGTTTCGTCACCACTTTGAAGCTGGTCAGCCATGCCATTATGGTTTACCGCCATGAAGGTCTTCTTCAACTTAGCACAGTTATTAGGCCTACTGTGATTGTGGCATAACAGCCAGAACCCAATCACCCTCCGTCGAAACACGTAGCACTCCTCAAGAGAGACGGCACACTACACACCCTGTCATCTCAAAGTCTAGCGAGACAATCACCCACTAGTCCTCTCAGGTAGCTTGCTACCGCACCTCTAAATGCCCCAGCACGTCCGTCAAGCCACACCTCAGACCTGGGAGCTTCCCAGAATTGCTATTGTCATACGCCTGTTTGTCCAGGCGACTCATAGCAAGCCCCCTTGCTCGGCTGTCGACACACCCTGTTCCACGCCTAAGGGCTTCTTCCCGTCTCGTCTACATCCAGTAGTTCATACAAGGCCATATTCTTTACAGCACAAGTGAGCTCGTTTGTCATAGTTCTAGCCCTTTGGATAAGTAGCACCACTTGCAAGAGCACCTACTCTATCTCGTGACCAGCGACAGAATATATCTCACCAACAAGTGACAGGCAATTACGTCCCCCACCATTCTCCGTACTTAAATATACCAAAACTGTACAAATGAAATATACTATATTCTTTACAACAGAATCAAAGCAAGCTCCAGAATCTTGTCAATAGTGACCTAAAATACATTGAATAATTAATAATAAAAAGTATTCGTATATGATAATAGTTATAATAATAATAATGACACTGCGTCTACTGCAGACGTGTCCAATGCAATTGAACACGTTGCCAACACGATAACATGATATAAAGAAATAATAAACCAACTAGCCTACATTAAAACTGTCATGGGGGACTCATAAAATATAGGTTACAGTATATGATTGGTAAATGCCATGATATATCTATCGATATATTCGTATAGCTGTGAATCATTATGTAGTTAAGTTTGCCGTCATCATAGAAGATCTTCTTCGATATGTGGGGTCAATATATATATTTTTATATTTATGATTAAATGTTTTCAGCCTAATTGTAGGTAGTGATTACTTTCTGAATTCCCAATCATGACTCTACCATACGATGTTTTTCTTTATAGTACCAAATCTGAGATATAAGAGGGAAGGAATGTAGAAAGGTTATATAAAATGATTCGATGACATAACAACCTCCCAAAATTATGTTTGGTAATGAATCTATTTGTTAGTTCGTCCTGTCTGTTTGTTTGTTTATTTAATTGCATATTTGCTAAACCGCTCTGCTTGTTTGCAGGTTCTATTTGCTTGTACACATCGTATTGGATTTTTCACTTACATATTCCGTGTATTTGTGTAGAATTGTGGAATAAAGTACACTGAACCATTAAATAAACAACGTGCATTAATTACTTAAACCACTCCTTTCCCATTTAGGCGCACCAACGAGGAGTGAGAAGCGTATGAAGTTTGCAATAGGCTGTTTACTAACAATAATATGTGTGTATTAGAAGCACTTCCTGTTAATAAACAAGTCCAGAAAAATGAAAAATGTGCTATGATATAACCCTTACCACTTTCAGAATTATTAATTATCTAACAAACAAACCAACCAACCAACAAACTAATAAACTATTAGTAGACGATTAGCTTGCCACGGTGGGTGAGTGGATAGCGTGTCGGTCTACTAACCCCAAGATTGCAGGTTTGCTCCTGGCCGTATAAGTGATTTTTGAAAGGCGGAAAAAATACGACACGCTTGTCATACGATGTTGGTATGTCAAATAACCCATTTGAATTCAGTAGGCAGTGTTCATAATGGCAAAATTAATATCGGGAGTTTCCGCCAACACAAAGTTCCTCATTTCTATACTAGAAAGCACTATAGGGTTCAAGGAGCTCAGATATCTAACCTCCTTGACTTTCATAGTGATTCAAGGAACAACGAAATTCGACATGCAAGCTACCCTCTGGGTGTCAAATTGCAAAGCTTGCACCCGGCACCCGAGACCATACGATATTATTAATATTACCATTATTAATAGACGATTTTCAGTCGGTCAACACGAGTGTGCGGAATTAGATTGGGCAAGGGCCTAGAATTATTCCAAAATAATTAAATCTCAAATAATAATAATAATACAGTGAAACTTGGATAATTCGAACCTCAAGGGACCAGTAAAAAAATCGAATTATCCAAAAATTCGAATTATGAAAGTTCTTTGAAAAGGGTAGAGAAAATATTCAAATTTTCCGGTTCCCCCAAACTTTTACAGCCTTTGCCACTCTCATTTTCATAACCAAGAATGTTGTCTTTATTTTTTAGGTATGTTGACAACGTGTTTGGAGGAATCCCGAAAGCCTTTGCAATTTCAGATTTTTTCCTTCATTCCCTTTTCCACTTCTTTAATCACCGCTATTTTCTCCGCCAAAGTCAAAGTTGTTTATGGAACCCGAGGCTTTTATGACAACATCTTAGTTCTGTACACACACTTTAAAACTCAGGCCAAACCAAACTTCTAAACAACAACCACAAATCTAATCAGACCACTCAGCACGCACTACCAGACAGGTGTATAAGGGATGGCACTGTTATGAGTTATGAGATGTGGAGCGTTGCAAAACAATGGGAGGGGGAGGGGTTGGGCATTGACCTTGGAAGGAGCGTTGCAGGGGTATTGTTAGTCATGTAGGCAAAACCATCGAGTAAGGGCCGCATGCCAATGATACGTCGTTTTTCAGAAATTCCTGACCCAAGTGTTTGTTCCGATTGGCTTTTTACACATAAAAACTTCGAATTATCCAAAATATAATTCGAATTAACCACGATTTTTTAGCATTGATTGTATACAAAATGGTAGGGTCCAAGAGAAAAATTCGAACTAAAGAAGATTTCGAATTAGCCACGTTCCACTGTAATAATAATAATAATAATAATAATAATAATAATAATAATAATAATATTGTGTTGTAAATTGTACCACTCGTTTGCCGAACATAGTAACTGTGGCATCCCCTTTACGACAAGAAGATGCAAACATAAGTCCCAGACGATAATTACTAAGTACGACTGAGGAACATTACTCTTAAATTGGGGTAATGGGATGTCAACTAGGTCAAAGTTCAACACAAAGGACTCCCTAGTAACAGAGGATCCACATATTGCGCCTTCATGTAGGTCACACACAGGTCGCTTCTGCCCAGAGAGACATTCCTTTTACCAGCAGTCCGCCAGCCATGAATTAAATGACTGGTTTAAATAGGTCAAGCTGATATATTACATTTCAAAAGATTTTAACATGGGCTGAGTGTTTATCTGGAATTAGATAAATATTATGGCCAAATTTCCTACACCTAGTTACCATGATGACAAGTGCAACTGCTCATTCAAGTGTGAGTGATACTTATAAAACCGTCCACTTTCTGGTGTAGCGGCTAGCGTTCTTGGCTGTCATCCAGGAATTCTGGGTTCGGTTCCCGGCTCTACCAAAAAAAATTCTGGTCTGAGGGCTGGAAAGGGGGCTACTCAGCCTCATCAGGTAAAACTGATGAATGAAGGTTTTTGAAAGTGAGCAGAACTTTGGAAGGAAACGGCCTATTAAACGGCAACATCCTGACAATTTCTTGGAGTTGAAATAGTAAATCATGGATAATCATATAAAGGACAGCCTACAGTGGTTTTCGAATTTACTCCGAAGCATCCTGGCCAAATAGAAGGATAAGGAAGCTTGTAGTATAACATGACCGTTAATCTGGCGATCATGAGCCACGGGACCTCCTTTTTACTTGAATCTGAACCACTGGACATGGCATTTCACTCCAAAAATCTCACATGCATTGACCGGGAATCGAACTCGGTCCGCCTTGGTGAGAGGCATACAGCTTGACTACTGCACCACCATGCCCCTCTGGCCAAATGGACTTGAACCGTAACACGCTCGCTACCGTGGTTGTCCCCGTGTGGATATTACACTTAAATACTGTAACTACAATCACCTCATGGTTTTTTGTTTGTTTTGTTTTTGTCGTGTAGCCTCCTGAGAGGCCGAGTGCAGGTCTTTCTAGTCGACGCCCGTGGGCGACCTGCGCGTCGGGATGAGAGATGGAATGGATGAAGATGAATGAAACTGGGCAAGGATGTGGAAGGAAGCGGCCGTGGCCTGTCAGAGGGTACTGTCCCAGCATTTGCCTGGTGTTGAAAATGGAAAACCACGGAAAACCATTTCAAGGACAGCCGATGGTGGGGCTCGAACCCACGCGTCTACTGAGTCAGCAGAGAGCTTGGCCCCTTGACCTAACGCAGCGCTTTAGTCCGCGTAGCCACTACTGTCGGTTTACCTCATGGTGAAAAGGATAGTGTTATTGACTGTCACCTCTGAGGACCCGGGTTGAATTCCCGGGTATGGCTAGAACTACAACAGCTTCAGTATGATCAAATATAAAGTCTACCTAATGCTGTGACAGGAAGAGGTAGGAAAAGAAATTGTTCATTCAACCGCACGTAAACTACTCCCCAGGGTGGGTTTTGTCATAGCTAAGGGCTCTAAGTCTGCCGTGAATATGAGATCCAGACTATCATTATTATATTATACTGAGGTTGTAAGGTGATTAGATTATTATTATTATTATTGTTTTTGTTATTCTTACACACTATTATTAGCATCGCCCTAATAATGAAATACACATAGCTTATGATCAACATTTACCAAATAGAAGACATCTATCGATGTAGTTTCAAACCCCTGTTCTTCTACGATTCCAAATTAAATACTTGTTAAAACACAGCAATTTGTCTTGGTTTATGCCTTGTCTTGTGTGGGGTTTCGCCCAGGAACAAGACACCCACACAAGACACGACATAAACCGAGAATAATTGCTGAGTTTTAATTCACGGGCCGTGAAAGCCAACGTACCATCATTTTAAATACTTGTTGTTAATTGGGACACCCTGGTCATCGATCCCGTGTAGTTGGGTGTGTGTTAAATTAGTCTGATAACCTGTATTTATGTGATGATTGTTGCAGTGTGTGTAGCTGTAGTAGGGAAGGGGAGGGGGTAGGTGCCCCGGGACTTGGAATAAGGTATTAGCCCGGTATTTGTCAGGAGGGAATGTGGAAAATCCCAGGGATAAACCACACTCAAGATAGCCACCATCAACGCCGGGAATCAAACCTACGTTCTCTAGACGTGCTGCAGCTGCCCGCGCGATCGTAGTGCACGGTTTAACGAGCACGGCTACGGCGCGGCGCAGGGTCAAATGGAATCCAGTTGCCTATTTATAGCTACGAAAGCTAGTGCCATCTACTGCTACCATGTATGCAGCCTGCAATACGTGAGTGCTTTGAGTACTATCTATACTGCCAGGCGTCCAGTTATTACCATGTTTACCAATGGCAAAATGAACCTCGCTGAATATACCGTAATTCTACCACTTATTATTCTAGTCACTACGGGACGGTGATACGGAACGATTAGTTTCTTTTCATCTTGCGGACGGTTTTGACTGCTGGATGCCCTTACTGCCACCATCATCATCATAGAGGGCAATGAGAGGTAAAATGATTGGAGATAAATGAAATTGGCTAAGAAGCTTGGAGGAAGTGCCCCCGTCCTATTAGTAGGTTATTTCCCAGCAATTTGCCCGAGTGAAAAATGGTAGATCATGACAGACCATTTGAAGAATGGCAGATCGTGGGGTTCGAACCCACTCGTCTTCCAAGTTCGTGGATACCCTGACACAATTGATTTGCGTCTTAATAATAATACAGTACTAATACCAGTAACAATAATTGTATTTTGCCCTGGAAGAGGGAATTATTGGTGTGTTAATACTGATAATAATGGAACATATTGTTATTGTAATAATAATAATAATAATTGATGATGTGTAACATCTTTCCGCTCGGTATCTGTAATTCTTTTGTGGGGTGATTTTGAAAAATGAAACGGAAATGGATGGGACGGAAACAATGAAACGGAAATGGATGGGACAGAAGCAATGAGCGCACGTGGTGGCGAAGATTGGTACTGTCGCCCATGTGGCTATGTGGAATGTATATCGTATACGGTTTACTTCAAGGTTTGGAGGCCACATTAAATAAATTCCTAAAATAAATCATCTTCAAATTGTCGTTCTTGGACGTGAAAATATTCAATATATCATATTTGTTGAAAACAATTATGATTTATAGAATCTTCATACTTTTGCTGCATTCTTATTTAATGTAAGCACTCGAGGTACTGTCGGCTATGTGGCTATGTGGAATATAAATCGTATACAAAATTACTTCAAGGTTTGGAGGCCCCAATAATGATCTTCCTACAATAAATCATCTTCAAGTTGTCGTTCTTTGGTGCGAAAATATTTATTATATAATATTTGCTGAAACCCGGCACTGGAGTTTTATAAGTAGTTATTTCAATGACCAACAGAGTTCACTGTTAACAAGGGATAACTTGTCACATGTTACACATCATATGCGACAGGTGTAAGGCTTGTATTAGCCTACTTTCAATTTTTGCAAAAAATGAAAGTAGACTTATGAGATCAACACAGGGCGAATAAAGTGTGTCTGTCTCTGTGTGTGTATGTGTGTGTGTGTGCGTGAGTCTGTGTGTGTATGTGTGTGTGTGAGTCTGTGTGTGTGTGAGTCTGTGTGTGTGTATGTGTGTGTGTGTCTGTGTGTGTGTGTATGTGTGAGTCTGTGTGTGTGTATGTGTCTGTGTGTGTGTGAGTGTGTGTACTCTGAATGTCTGTCCCCCCCCCCCCTATCAATTCGAACACGGTGAATGCGAATTGAACGAAATTTGGTACAAAGGTAGCACTAGCAAAGGACACCTCAGTGTCATGTTTTATATCGCCGCCATCTTGACGGAAACATAATGGCGGCCACACAAATGTTCAAAGCTTAAATCAAATTACGACTAACCTAATCATCCGATCTCTACCAAATTTTGCAACAACATACCTTTATGGGGGGAGCATCCTTGGACCAAACCAATAGGCCATCAGCGTAATAGTTTGCGGATGGCGGCCATCTTTGTGTGAAAATCGATTCCCCCTATTAATTCAAACACGGTGCAACCGAATGGAACGAAATTTGGTACAGAAGTAGTACTAACAAAAGGCACCTCAGTGTCATGTTTTATATCGCCGCCATCTTGACGGAAACGTAATGGCGGCCACACAAATGTTCAAAGCTTAAATCAAATTACGACTAACCTAATCATCCGATCTCTACCAAATTTTGCAACAACATACCTTTATGGGGGGAGCATCCTTTGACCAAACTAATAGGTCATCAACGTAATAGTTTGCGGATGGCGGCCATATTTGTGTGAAAATCGATTCCCCCTATTAATTCGAACACGGTGCAACCGAATGGAACGAAATTTGGTACAGAGGTAGTACTAACAAGAGGCACCTCAGTGTCATGTTTATATCGCCGCCATCTTGACGGAAACGTAATGGCGGCCACACAAATGTTCAAAGCTTAAATCAAATTACGATTAACCTAATCATCCGATCTCTACCAAATTTTGCAACAACATACCTTTATAGAGGAAGCATCCTTTGACCAAATGACTAGATCATTAGCCTAATAGTTTGCGGATGGCGGCCATCTTTGTGTGAAAATCAATTCCCCCTATTAATTCAAACACAGTGAAACCGAATGGAATGAAATTTGGTACAGAGGTAGCACTAGCAAAGGGCATCTCAGTGTCATGTTGTATATCGCTGCCATATTGAAAGAAATGTAATGGCGGCCACACAAATGTTCAAAGCTTAAGTTAAATTACGACTAACATAACCATCCGATCTCTACCAAACTTTGCAACAACATTCCTTTATGGAGGGAGCATCCTTTGACCAATCTAATAGGTTATTAGCCTAATAGTTTGCGGATGGTGGCCATCTTTATGTCAAACTTGATTCCCCCTATTAATTCGAACACGGCGGAACCTAATGAACGAAATTTGGTACAGAGGTAGCACTAGCCAAGGGCACCTCAGTGTCATGTTTTATATCGCCGCCATCTTGACAGAAACGTAATGGCGGCCACACAAATGTTCAAAGCTTAAGTTAAATTACGACTAACCTAACCATCCGATCTCTACCAAACTTTGCAACAACATTCCTTTATGGAGGGAGCATCCTTTGACCAATCTAATAGGTCATTCGCCTAATAGTTTGCGGATGGCGGCCATCTTTGTGTCAAAATCGTTTCCCCCTATTAATTCAAACATGGTGAAACCGAATGGAACGAAATTTGGTACAGAGATAGCACTAGCAAAGGGCATCTCAGTGTCATGATTTATATCGCCGCCATATTGACAGAAACGTAATGGCGGCCACACAAATGTTTAAAGCTTAAATCAAATTACGACTAACATAACCATCCGATCTCTACCAAACTTTGCAACAACATATCTTTATGGAGAGAGCATCCTTTGACCAATCTAATAGGCCATTAGCCTAATAGTTTGCGGATGGCGGCCATCTTTATGTCAAAATTGATTCCCCCTATTAATTCGAACACGGTGGAACGGAATGAACGAAATTTGGTACAGAGGTAGCACTAGCAAAGGGCACCTCAGTGTCATGTTTTATATCGCCGCCATCTTGACGGAAACGTAATGGCGGCCACACAAATGTTCAAAGCTTAAATCAAATTACGATTAGCCTAATCATCCGATCTCTAGCAAATTTGGCAACAACATACCTTTATGGAGGGAGCAACCTTTGACCAAACTAATAGGTCATCAGCCTAATATTTTGCGGATGGCGGCCATCTTTGTGTGAAAATCGATTCCCCTTATCAATTCGAACATGGTGAAACCGAATGGAACGAAATTTGGTACAGAGGTAGCACTAGCAAAGGACACCTCAGTGTCATGTTTTATATCACCCCTATCTTGACGGAAACGTAATCGCGGCCACCCAAATGTTAAAAGCTAAAATGTAATTACGACCAACCTAATAATCTAGTCTCTACCAAATTTTGCAACACCATATCTTTATGTGGGAAACATATTCAGACCAAACTGCAAGAACATCAGCCCAATAGTTTGCAGATGGTGGCCAAGTAAGTGTGCAAATCGATTCCCCCTATCAATTCAAACACGGTGAAACCGAATTGAACGAAATTTGGTACAGAGGTAGCACTAGCAAAGGGCACCTCATATTCATGTTTAATATCCCTATAGCACGTTGTATTTCAACAAGCTACTACAACCAACATTTAATCATACTCCTTGAAAAGGACAAAGAGTTATAACAATACCCATGCATTTAGGAGAAAGTAGGCTATATGTTCTTTACTGAACATCTTGTTTTTATTATTATTATTATTATTATTATTATTACTATTTTTATTATAAACACATCATTGATTCCCCCTTCAAGGGCAAACAAATGGCAACCTGGCACCTCAAGAGACACAGCAGTTAATAGGACGCTTGCAATTGACTTCACCGTAAGACACATGTATCAATTTTGGCGGTGACACAGTGGGAAAAGAGATAAAAGTTTACCTTTTGATTTGATTATGTTTTTTTCATAATTTTCAAAGTAGCTTCTCTAAGAAATAAGATTACAATTCTTATATTTTGAATGCCCCTCGTAATAAATTGTAGTTTTCAAACCCCTGCTCTGGAGTAATTCCAAAATAAATACATACAGCAAGGACTATTACAAGGCTGCAAAGTTACTCTCGTAAACTAATTCATGTCATGTATAACAGCACCGGTATTCCGACTGCACGTGACCTGGAAACCTGAAAGTTACATTACACTGCAGTATCCACCTTGACTTCGTGGCGCCACCAGGTGACGTACGGTAAATGGATATTCTCTGTGACAGACAGGACTCGAATATCACCCTTCAGGCTAGCGCATTCATTAATAACGTGCTGCCATCACACACACACAGCCGGACACTACTTAGTCTAATGCATTTTGGAAGCTAATTGAAGAGGGATAGAATATTTACTCTGCAAAGGCAGGTTACTGTCGGAAGCCTATATATTTGAAATAAGGAACGGACGCTTGAATGAAGGAACACATTTATTATCTTGTACGGGTCATTTTGCAATTCGCCCTTGCTTTTGGACGGAACAAGTGCAAAAGGGTCAAACTTGTATAATAATAATAATAATAATAATAATAATTATTATTATTATTATTATTAATATAGTTGGACAAATAGAGATGGTGCTACCTAATTCCAATAAATGAATTAAGTTATAGTGTTATAGTAAATTGCATCATCATAAAACAGTACTCTTGCCGGAAGGCTTGTACGCATTAGAAATCGTAATTTTAGGAAGTCACACGTAAGACCACACGAGTTGAAAACCCAGAACGCAGTATTCTCAGGGATATACATGTATATGAATATGAATGAAAGAAACCACTGTTCTTGTTATTGTTGTTGATTCATTTAGGGGCCATTCCACATCCTGGGTATGTATCCTCGTGTACTTGGGTGTGTGTAGAATTTTTTCTGATAACTTATGTTATTGTGATGGCTGTATTAGTGTGTGTATTTGTAACTCAGATGAGGATTGGGATGAAGGCAGCCGTGGCCTTAATTTAGGAACCGTCCTGGCATTCGCCTGGAGTAGAAGTGGGAAACAATGGAAAACCACTACCAGGATGGGTGAGGTGGGAATCCAACTCAACCATTTCCAGTTTTACCTCGAGGCTCAGTGTACTCCGATCTAGTCCTCAGACCAGAATTAATGTAAATTAATATCTGGGCAAAGCCAGGAATCAAACCCGGTCCTCCGCGGTGTCTGCCAAGAATGCTAGCCACTACGCAACGAGGTGGACTAAGACATGAACTTCAGACCTCAACAATCTAAAAGAAAGTTTCATTTATGCCATATGCAAGAAACGTTTGGTCATATCTACAGACAGGACAAAAATAGACTCACCAAACAATTAATGTATTGAGTCCATAGCCTTGCAGGATACGAGATGCTTATGATATGAGATTGTAATATATGAGCAGAAATAATGGAAGACGTATACGAAATAAGCATCCATTAATTCACAACGTCTTAGTAAATGCATTTGTAAGAAAAATCCCAAAGTAAAACTCTTATGAATTGGTTAGAGGATCACACGAAACAACTCGGCAATTAGATGAAGCGATTTTGGAAAGTAGGAAAGCGGAAGTCATGAAGTAAATAGTCAATTTCCTACGCGTTCATTGATTCGCAAAATCGTTAATTAATAATAATAATCATAATAATCCGAGAGATATTTACTAGTCAGGTCCTCGGGCTGAATAGCACATTCGGTTAGGCGTTGGGCTTCAAAAACCAAGATTTAGGGTTCGACTAATATTGGTGAAAGAGTCAAATTGTTAGAAATCAGAAAAACCCATAGCACTCTGAGCCATACGAGTTCGCCGCGTTAAAGACAAGGAATAAAAACAATGAAATCTCAGTCACGAGTCGCCGGAGATAATACATGTTTCCATGGAAGTTGTGAATAAAAAGGGAACGTCAAATAGTTCCAAGAAGCCATGGCCGCTTCTTTGCTAATACTAGCCTCAGTTACAAATACACACACTACGGAAGACACCACAATGGAACAGGTTATCAGAGAACATTCTAAACTCACCCAAAGCTTACCGGGATGAAATGAGTTGTTTGTTCTTGTATATTTGCTTGAGCGGCTTGGGACATTTCGGTCATCAACCCCATGTACTACAGTGTAAGTTGAATTTGTCTGATAATCTTTGTTTTTGTGGCGCCTATAATAGTGTGTGTAACTGTGATCATTAGAGTCGAGAAAGGGGTAGGTGCGTCGGGCTTATAAATAAAGTACTATCCTGGAATTTACATGGGAAGGGAGGAGAAAAAAACAGGGAAACATCCTATCACAGAATTGTTCCTGTCATTGCCGGGATTCTAACCTCCGTTCTCCGGACTTAATTCAATTACCATCGTGGCTGAAGTGACCACGATGCCCAAACTCCAAAGTAAAACAACAATACGACACTTTCTAAATCTAGTTCAACAGTAGGCCTATAGTACAATTACATGTTATAGAATGCAACGGTCAAGTACACAGAGTTGCATACATAAATTCGTTAGTTGTAAATGCTTTCAGCTATTACCTAATAGGTTCTGCATTGCAATTAAGGGGAGAGTCTGCTTTGCTACAGAGGTGTGCAAATTGTATGACTCTACGCCAGTTTTCCAAAGTTTCATTTATTATTATTCCCGATTATTCCCCTTCAGGAGAGCGTGAAAACTTGAGCCAATCAGAGCTTCACTTCCTTTTCCTCTCTTCCTTTCTTCCCAAAAGCTCTTCATTAGTTCACTGTGCTTTTTATTCCTTTCCTCTGTCCATTTTTACCCTGATGTGTCCTTTATTGAAACTTGTACAATTTTCATGTTTCTGATTTTATTTCTAAATTGTTCTCTGTCCTTAATGTCGTCTTCAGAGATTTTAAGTAATTCCATGTCTTCATGTACTTCTTTTATCCAACTGGTCTTTCATTTATTTGCATTTACGATATTGAAAATCTTCTTAGTGAGTCTGTTCTCATCCATCCTATATATTGTGCCCTTTTAGCAAGGAATATGCAAATCACAGTATGCCAGCAAAGCTCAAATCGGGATTTTCGGGGTTTTGGTATGTTCTCCCACTCTGTGACTTACACATTTTGGATTAAATAGAGGATACACTTTCAAAATAAATACAAATTCAACTCCTATTTTTACACATTTAATTAACCAAAATTATGGCACTACAAACAAATAAAATAAATAAACTATTGACCACTCCTTCTACTTGTCCAAAGTGAACAAGGAATCTATCAAAAACAAACTATCATTATATTTAAAATAATGGTTGCATTCAAACCAACAACTCAAAATTATTTTCACTTCCATAATGTATCTATCTTAAAGTCCAATATAATCACGAGCTCTAATGGCTCGATACTATTCCCTAATGACGGTGTCCTTCTTTTACACACCTCTTTAACTATTTTATGAGTTTCTTTTCATCAAACAAATATATTATCATATTTAAAATACATATTACTTCTCTGCTTAAATGTTTGGGCATTCCACAATATTCTCAACATTACCATCTCTCTCAAGTTTCACAAATTCAATACAGTGATCGGGAAAATACTTGTGTACTCCAGAGTTATAAAAGATTACTTGACAAAGTCAAAAAATATGATTACTCCCGGAATCTAGTTATCTTCATTAAACTCATGGCATCCTACATTCATACAACATTACATTAGGGATTTTTATTTGTTTATTTGTCTTATAAGACCATTATCACATAAGAAAGCTAACGATCTGAACAAGCAAGCGGTACTTTCATCTACAAGGACCTCGGTTCAAATCCCGGGTCATTTACAACTTTTAAAACACTCACGGTGCATATTTACTTCTCTCAGACGGTCTTTTTCCCGACCTAGGACACTTACAATGATGATGATGATGATAATTGTTGTTTTAAGGGGCCTAACATCTAGGTTATCGGGCCCACGGACACTTACAATAACAAGGGTAGACCGTAATTACTTGGGCGATATTTATGACTAAGAAGGGACCCTCTTGCCGGGCAAGCGTGGCAGCTCTATTCAATGCTTTTAAAACAGATCTTTCTTTCTTCAGTTCTCTGGAGAAACCTAGCGTTTCTTTCATACACTTTCAACAAATATTATTAGGTTCATAAACCACTTTCGTGACCTTGGCAAAGATTAATTACGAAGGGTCCTCATTGATTGGTAAGATTAATTCACATACAACGACGAATATTTAGGGGCTTCAACAACTTGACGAGTCTGGGTTCGACTCTCATTAACATGCCTCGGGAACCATTCCCATACTTGAGGACTTATATAAATGCGACCAGGGTCGGCCGTGGCCTCCATTACCTGCGCTCATAATACCATACATTTGCTCCCTATTACAATAACATAACACACATAGCCTCGTGATCTACGTCACTATTTGAGGACTTACAACAATAGCTCAATTACCGCAATCAACTACCCCTCGTAAGTAATTTACCAAGTACATTTCGATTCTACGCATTTCTAGCGTGACAATTTACTTTAATGCGCTACATTGCGCTCTACATTATTTTTAAGCCTAGCGTCTTCCAAAGAACTGATAAATTCCACATTAACAATTGATCCATATCTCAATTTTTACATTAATCCTTCCCCTTGACAATACTCGCTATATTTTAAGAACATGCATTAACACCATGTCTTATACCTTTATTAAGGCTCAAACGCTCTTACTTTCATATTATTCAATTTAATCTTTATTTATATTTCTTTCATTATTATTATTATTATTATTTATATATTCATATCATGTCTTCATTCCTTACAAAAGCTCAAAAGCTATTTTTTCATATAATTCAAATTTATCTTTATTTATATATCTTTCATGATGATTATTATTATTACGCTTGCTTTTACAGTATTTGTCAAATACACTGACATTTTATTTCATACATTTCCTCTACAGGATTTCACATAATTATTTATAATTTCTCAAATTTTATTCGTTCAGACCGCGCTCTTACTCTGTTATTTGTTAATTAGAAATATCCCTCTATCTCAAAACTCCGGTGGATTGCACACAAACACTTTCCCAACACAAACATAATGAAAATCTTTACTCACATGTTATAGGTCTCCCTGACCTTCTTTTTCCTGCGACGTTTCTTTTTTTTCCACTATTTTGAAATTACTCCATTTTGTACAAATTCATTTCATGTACTGACATATCTTGACACACACTTAACTCGTATATATTTAACACTAATAACATTTTTTAAATACACTGGTGAATTCCTTCAGAATACATGACAAAAACACTGAAATTATTACTTTTAACACAAATTTATATATATTTACACTTCACAGATTCTAAACACTAAGGCTGCTATTAAGCCTTCACACGTGATTTCTTGACCTCCCGTCTCCAAGGGTGAAATTTAGTAAATGTCGGCTTCGTATCCTGTCAGAATGTGAAAGTCTCGAACCACCTACTTCTTCCCTGGAATAATTCTCCTTCAAATCCCGTTCCTGACGACCTGCTATTTCTCTGACTCGAGCGGCTCCCTTTTAGACCCTATTGGTTGGTCTAGCGAAAGTCTATTCCGTCCACGGTCCCCCAGAAAATCTATTGGTGACCTATTGATTTCTAGCAACTAATACTCCTCGTAACTTAGTGCTTTTTGAATAGTTCGTCTGCTTTCTTGAAGCAATGTCTAGAGTTTCCTTCTCTTTTCCGCTTATTAGGTTCTCGAATTCCTATCTCTCAGGAATACCTTGCGAACCTCGTTCTGTCCGTCCCTACACGGGTTCTTTACAGTTGATAGAATGTTTATCTCGCTGTTACGTTACTTCAATACGTTATGATACTTTTGGTCGTTTACTTAAAGACCTATCGCCCTAGTTCTAAATTCGCAGCCTGCTTTGACTGTAATTTATGAACTTTTCACTGTAAACTTTATACTGTCGGAACTAAATCCTGTAACTAGGATTTTCCTAATTCTCCACACGGCGATACTGTATTAATACTTCTTAGCTACTCCTTATGGATGCTCGTTGGTTATATATACCGCGACGCTCTTGGCTGTCGGATAATGTCTATGCGGTGATACATCGTTTCCCCTCGAGGAATACTTGTAGAGTCTTCGGCGTGATGTAGCACTATAACGCCCCCTGGGCTATCGGAAACTGCATGACGTGTTGTAGCATCTCCCCTCAAGGAGTCTGTCGTGAACTGCATGTACTGATACAGCGTGACGCCCCCTCTCGAGCTATCGGAATAACTGCATATTTGTCTGGCTTGGCCTGGACTTTTATACTATTTAGTCAAAAATAAATAAAATCCTAGTCCTTTTCGTGACCAACTTTTAAAGTAATTGTCGCACAATTATAAAAATTATATCTCCAGAAAGCTCGTCTTCCAAACGTAAAATGACCTCACTGCGCATGGAAATCGATCGTGCATTTCCGAGATATTAATTAATTTTTAGTCTTCATCTGTGTGGGTGTTGCTGTTGATTTTTATATTCCCCACTCCTTGGGCTTCGGTAATTCCCTTATGACGTGTGGCCACGTTTGCATTTCTTTCCTGGACTATTATTAAAAGTTTATTCTCCACACAAAAATCTCTAATCCGAAATGATTCACAATGCTGTATTTATTTACTTACTTTTATTCCTGCAAATGGGTTAAATTTAATTATTCTTCTTCTGGCATAGTTGCGGTGTTGCCGTTTTAATGCAAGGTAAGGTTGATTTCCGAGTCGTGCTTCCCTGTCATACAGTCGAAACTTTCCAATCAGTCTACTTATACTCGTTACTGGTTCCTTTTTAATGAGTCAAGCATGATGTCATTTCCTGGTCATCTGGGTTAACTTCTTGCACAACGTTAGGCTAGCATCCTTGCTTGAAATCTTCCTATATGTTCCATTGGACTGTATATTTCTTTCCTTCCTTTTACAAAAATTACATGGTTTCGACCTCCTTTGAGCCAATGGTACATGGGTTCATCTCTCCCCTCCTTAGGTAAATAAATTTTCGAAAAATTTTGAGGAAATTTATTTCCATTATTCATAAAAATCTTATTTTTCTTTTAATTGTCGAAGCCATTCATAACGTTTATCCGTACCTTCTGTTTCTTTATTCCTTTAAAGTCTCTTCCTCTCTGGTTTGTATTTGTATTGGGTCTTTCAAAGATCCCATTCATTCATTCATTTTCCTTAGCGGACGTCTCCACTTCAGGTTTATAAATTACTTGTCTCGCTCGGGTGTTTACTATTCTCCCCTAGTCTGGCGCGCTCTCCAAACTTTAGTCAAACAGCTTTATTTCTTTTCCTCTTTTCATAAGACGGGTATCTTGCCGGTCTGTTTCTCTTTTCTCATTATGATGTCAACTTAATGACCTTCTTTGAATACCTTACGGGTGCAAATGGCTTTACCCGTTACTTCATCATTATTGTTTTCAGACTCTCATTCTGTAAAATTTTCATTTGTCTTTTAAGAGCTCGGTCTATCCTCACCCGACTCTTCTTGGTTTTCTTCCATTTTCTTCATCTCTTCCTGAGATGGTATTTCAAGCAAAATTCCCTTTTACTCTCATATTCCTTAACGGGTGCATGCGGCTTAACCCGTTAGCTATGCTGGAATAATCTTTTTCTATCCTTTGTGTCTCCACCTTACATCTCCAACTGTTATTATTCCTCCTTGCTCTTCTCCCTCATTCTCTTCTTCTTCTAAGTCTTCCTCATTATTTTCCTCGAGCATATCTCCCATTTCCATAACCTCTTTTCCTCCTGCTCTTAAATCTTCTATCATTTCATTTTCCCATTTTATAAGCAACTCTTGAGCTCGTATATTCACATCCCCTCCTTGTTCGTGAATACCTTCAACTGTCTCTACAACATTTGTTTCTACTAGCTGTCGAACAGTTATGGGTAAATGTTTTAATATGCTTAGGCAATATAACAAAACATTTTCATTACCCATACACCTTTCAATGGCTTTCTGATAATAAATGATGGTATTTGTCAATTCCATACTTTCATATCCCACCATCTCTTGTACTTCGTCTTCTTCTTCTTCTTCTTCTTCTTCACTTTCATTATCTTCTGTTTCCATCTCATCACCTTCTTTCTCTTCACCTTCTAATTCTTCTTCGTCACTTTCATTATCTTCTATTTCCATAGTATCTCTTTCTGTTTCTTCACTTTCGCACTCTTCTTTATCGCTTTGGTCTTCCATTACCATTTCCTTCCAAAGTTTTATCAAGGCTCGGGATACATCTCCTACCAAACCGTTTCTTTTTCTCATACCATTTACAACCTTGCCAATTCCTGTTTTCTCCAGATGCTGAACATTTATCGGTAAGTTATATAATTGTTTTAAACAATGCATCGTTCTTTCTTCATTTCCTTCACATATTTCTATGGCTCTTATATAATGCTCTATTTTCTTTATAATCTCAGCATCTTTCTTGCTCTCTTCATGCCTTACTCTTTCTCCCTCTTCTCTTATTTCCTTAGAATCCATATTCTCTCGTCTTCTTATTTCTATATAAGTTTTATTCCTTCTTTTCCACACTCTATATCTCTTTTGCTTTATGAACCATCTCCGTCTTCCTCTCGTCCTTGTCCATAAGCGTGCTCTCATTCTATCTCCCCTTTTCCATTTTTCCTTTCTTTCATTCCTTTTCTTTTTACGGAGCTTCCAACTGAAATACGCTTGAACGTTCTCTTTCTCCAAGGCATTCTATGTTATCTCTCCTCCTTTCCTAGTTTCTAGATGGTATCTATTCTCTTGTAAACCGACTACCAATTTCGGTCTTCTTCCTCTTTCCTGATTATTTTCAAAGGCATCTCCTCTCTTCTTTTCATTATTTCCAACAATCTCATCTTTTCCTTGGAGGTTTTCTTGGCTCTCGTTGGCATCTGTTTCCAATTCTCTTTTCCTTCGTTGGCAATCCTGACATCTTATCATTAATTCTAGGATCTGTGCTTTCAATTTTCCTTCTTCTTCTTCTAGTTGTATCATATCTTTCTTATCCTCCAGAATTCCTTCCGGGTTTTCCTTTTCAATTTCTATGAAATCTTGAACCTCTGCTTCCATTTGTATTTTGACAATACTTTCCACTATGGTTTCATTTACTTTCTCCATTTCTTCAGGAATTATTATTTTCATCTCCCCAGTCTTCAATTCTTTTGTTTTCTCCTGTTCTGAGATTATTTCTTGCTCTTCCAGCTCCACCTTTTCATAAAATTGTCCTTCTTCACTTTGCAGCTCATTTTCATTTCAGCTGTCCTCCTGGTCTGGAATTCTCATTTCTTCTTGAATTTACATTGTTTTCTCTGGAGACATCTCAAAGCTTTTATCCGTTTCCACTGGAGTCACCACAATTTCTACTTCTTTTTCTTCTTCTCTAATATCAATTTCAGGCTCTTTCGGCACCGTGACTTCTTTTTCTTCTTCGATTTCTACTTGCTTTTCACCTTGGGCAGCGGCTTCATCTGACTGACGGTTCTGCTCCAACATGTATTCCTCATATTTCTTTTGGACGGCCTCTAATATTTCTTGATATTCCTGAATCTTGACTTTTCTTACTTCAGCCAACTCCTGAATGCTTATTATATCATGTTCATCATGCATGCTCATTCTGAAGCAATGCATCTGATTCCATTTTGTCTTTATATCCGCTGTTTGCTCGTTAACGTAATTTTTTCTGTCTTGCTCTTCGTAAGGGGTCTTCCACCAGATCTTATCCCATTCTCTTTTCATATCCCATATCTGCTTCATTATTTCACGTACATCATCAGTAAACCTTTTTATCTGTTCCCACGAAGCTAATTCTATTTTCCCTTCTTTCACCATGCGTTTCGCAAATTTCTTCTTTGTTTCTCTGAATGACCTTTTGACCTCAGGAATTTCTTTATATAGTTCTTCTAATTCCAGTTTGGGTATCTCATAGGTATTTTTACATGCCCTCTTACGAAGTTCGAATATCTTCTCAATTTCCTCGCAAATACTTTCTTTCTGTTCCTCAATTCCTTCCTTCTTTCTTAAGTTAAAATATTTTAATTCCCAAAGTTCATTCCTCATCTTATAGTGCTCTTTTCGTATTTCATTAATTATATCCAAGAATTCTTTTACTTCATCCCAAGTCGCCATTTCTACCTTTTCCTGATCCTGAGCGCAAGGACTATCATTCTTTTCCCCTTTGCTTTCCGAGCTTACTTGAACCTGCATTACTACGTGAGACTTTGAATTACCTTTACCATTATTATTTTCTGTACTAATTACATTCTCCCTTGGAATCGGTTTACAGTTTTCTTTTTCCTTTTGAAGCTCTAAAGGCTCAACTTTTACCCTATTGTCTGCAGACATGTTACCTTCTCTTCGTGTAACTATGTCTCCAGGTGCACTCATGCTTTCTAAAGAAACCTTTACATTTTCTTTACTTGGGTACTCTTTATCATCTATGGTTTTACATTTATCTTGACTCTCTACCCTTACATTCTCCGAGAGCCTCCGCCTCTCTTCACTTAATGACATCTTATTAATTTACAGTGGGCTACTCATGCCACATCGCTAGAACATGCTTGAGAGATGGTAACCTGAACCATTGTGTCCCAATTTCTCCAAATTTTTACTTTGGTACGGGTTTTTACTACAACGTACCCTTTTGATATCTTTATTCAAACTCAGAAACTTTATGGAAGTATTTAAAAATTCAAAATTTCGAAAAACCATTTCTTTCAAAAAAAATGAAAATTTTGATTTTTCGAGAAAACTCGGGTTTTCCCTAGGAAAACTCGGCCCTGCGTACTGGGCGCCATGAAATTTCTGGTAGGGGGTTGTTAAATTCAGGGCTGCTCGGTGTGAGTTTCCAGGGACCCATGCGGTCAATTTATATTATATGTTGTAGCTACTCCTATCATTATCTTTACTTTTACATGATATTACCGTCTTCAGTGTTCCTCTAATTATTAATCCAAGCACAGTACTTCTATGCCCCTGTGCCCTTTCAGCAAGGAATATGCAAATCACAGTATGCCAGTAAAGCTCAAATCGGGATTTTCGGGGTTTTGGTATGTTCTCCCACTCTGTGACTTACACATTTTGGATTAAATAGAGGATACACTTTCAAAATAAATACAAATTCAACTCCTATTTTTACACATTTAATTAACCAAAATTATGGCACTACAAACAAATAAAATAAATAAACTATTGACCACTCCTTCTACTTGTCCAAAGTGAACAAGGAATCTATCAAAAACAAACTATCATTATATTTAAAATAATGGTTGCATTCAAACCAACAACTCAAAATTATTTTCACTTCCATAATGTATCTATCTTAAAGTCCAATATAATCACGAGCTCTAATGGCTCGATACTATTCCCTAATGACGGTGTCCTTCTTTTACACACCTCTTTAACTATTTTATGAGTTTCTTTTCATCAAACAAATATATTATCATATTTAAAATACATATTACTTCTCTGCTTAAATGTTTGGGCATTCCACAATATTCTCAACATTACCATCTCTCTCAAGTTTCACAAATTCAATACAGTGATCGGGAAAATACTTGTGTACTCCAGAGTTATAAAAGATTACTTGACAAAGTCAAAAACTATGATTACTCCCGGAATCTAGTTATCTTCATTAAACTCATGGTATCCTACATTCATACAACATTACATTAGGGATTTTTATTTGTTTATTTGTCTTATAAGACCATTATCACATAAGAAAGCTAACGATCTGAACAAGCAAGCGGTACTTTCATCTACAAGGACCTCGGTTCAAATCCCGGGTCATTTACAACTTATAAAACACTCACGGTGCATATTTACTTCTCTCAGACGGTCTTTTTCCCGACCTAGGACACTTACAATAACAAGGGTAGACCGTAATTACTTGGGCGAGATTTATGACTAAGAGGGGACCCTCTTGCCGGGCAAGCGTGGCAGCTCTATTCAATGCTTTTAAAACAGATCTTTCTTTCTTTCTTTCTTTCTTTCTTTCTTTAGTTCTCTGGAGAAACCTAGCGTTTCTTTCATACACTTTCAACAAACATTATTAGGTTCATAAACCACTTTCGTGACCTTGGCATTGATTAATTACGAAGGGTCCTCATTGATTGGTAAGATTAATTCACATACAACGACGAATATTTAGGGGCTTCAACAACTTGACGAGTCTGGGTTCGACTCTCATTAACATGCCTCGGGAACCATTCCCATACTTGAGGACTTATATAAATGCGACCAGGGTCGGTCGTGGCCTCCATTACCTGCGCTCATAATACCATACATTTGCTCCCTATTACAATAACATAACACACATAGCTTCGTGATCTACGTCACTATTTGAGGACTTACAACAATAGCTCAATTACCGCAATCAACTACCCCTCGTAAGTAATTTACCAAGTACATTTCGATTCTACGCATTCCTAGCGTGACAATTTACTTTAATACGCTACATTGCGCTCTACATTATTTTTAAGCCTAGCGTCTTCCAAAGAACTGACAAATTCCACATTAACAATTGATCCATATCTCAATTTTTACATTAATCCTTCCCCTTGACAATACTCGCTATATTTTAAGAACATGCATTAACACCATGTCTTATACCTTTATTAAGGCTCAAACGCTCTTACTTTCATATTATTCAATTTAATCTTTATTTATATTTCTTTCATTATTGATACGTGCAAGGGCACGTCTCTACCATTTCAAACATATATTTAATCAGGGACGCTGTTGTTGAAGTGTGAATCGTGCGCTTGGTCGCTCAGTACCGCCTGTCACCACGAGATGGTAGCTGCAGTCGGACTTGGCAAAGATACTAGTAGTTCCTGTTTCTCCCCAATAGGTGGTGTGGTCTTCGCCTTATAAACTCTATATACGCATGACATAATTGAAAGTCAATTATGATTCTACGTCATAAAACAAATGCTAGTGCATTCATGATACCGCCAAAATTATGAACTTATTAATGACATTGTTGTTTTGATGTGTCTTTCTCTGATTGGACAATATTTATTTACATGAAGACAGTTCGATAAATGACGAGCGATTCTCCGCCATTTTTGTGGAGTCCATTAGCTGTCGAGTGTAAAACATGAAGCTATCGGGTGAAAAGGTGTCTCCGTTTGTGCCGGGGGCTTGCCCCCTGGCCTCCGTGAAATGTGGATCTATTCTATCTAAAGGAAATAATCTGTGCACTGAAGGATATAAATTCGAGATTTCATCTTGAAGAGGAAATGTGGGATACTTATCGTAACTTGCTGCAAGGAAAGGTTGCTTGTGTACAAAACGGCGCGTGTGCTGGGGTAGCCATGATGAGGCAAATCTGATGCCTTTTAAAATTATTTAATGTGTGTTAATTATTTTATTGTCATTGTGTCTCCACGGAGAAGGATGTAAGGTACGTTTTTTATTTTAAATTTAATTTATTTAATTATTTTATTTTGGGATCTCCAAGTTTGGTCGTGTACGAATGTTGATCTTCTGTTGTGTTCTAGCTTGTAGGCCAAAAATTTCTTTTTCGTTTTAATAACGTTTCCTTATATATATTAAGTTTCTTATTTATTTTTTGTTTACCTTCTGGAGACACGTTTATTTGTTATTTCACGTTTAAATTATTTTTTATTTTCCTTTGGCAAGCTTGGGTTTGTCCTTTTTTTTAAATCCATGTAAGATCCGTCCAGTTTTAAAACGACTTGCATTTATAGTGTTTGATGTAATTGTTTTTTTTTTACGTTCATTTCCTTCTACTAATGTTTAAATTTAATCTTATTTATTGTTTGCCGTAATTTTGATCTGGCATGTTTTTGGTGTGGCCATAGCTTTTGTTACCGTGATGCATTGTGGTCTCGTTGCCAGTCCTTTTGGCGCGGGCCTCAATAGCAGACGTGTTGTGAATTAACTTAATCCTTTTTTAGTGTAATCTTGTTAATGTTAATTTCGTGATTTTTGGTAATGTCCTTGTGTTTTCCGCCGGCGAGCATATCATTTTTTTTTTTTATTTTCTATCCCATTTAATTTTTTTGAAAGTGTAATTTAATTTTCAATTCCTTTTGTTTTGGCGTGGCCTCAACATCTGCATGTCGGATCGTGATTGCATTTCCTTGCAATTCATCAAGCCCGTTCTGAGTATGTTATGCATGTAATATTTATTTTAACCTTTGGGCTGTTTAATTTTTTTTAAATTTAAATTAACTTTTTCCTTTTCTTGGCTTTTGCAAGCAAGCATGTTAGGCGCTATCTGGCCTTCTTGTAAATTTTGTGTGGATTGATGCATGTTCAGTTTAGGTGAAGGTTCCTTAAATTTTTAATATTAAACCTATTGTTTTTTTTAAATTCTTTGGTTGTGGCATTATTTAGCCGACGGCAGTCCCGTTGGTTTTTGGGGGGTGTTTGTACGATAGCCTGTGTGTGTTGTCCCCTTATCCATCTTCCTTCCACTCCTTTGGAGCTCTTCTGTCGGGACATGTCATCTGGAGGTGATGTTGCGGCGGAAGTGACCCGGACCCCTGAATACAGGTAAGTTGGCCCATCCACGTTTCCCGTACTCGTCCCATTCTGGTAAGCAAAGCGTTGGTTATCGAGAAGCCGACGTGCTGCTGGCCAAGCGATGGTGTCTCTACTCGTAGCATTTTGGTAGCAGTGCGTTGGTTATCGAATTACTGACGTGCTGCTGGCCAAGCGATTGGTGTCTCTTCACGTAGCAATTATTATTATTATTATTTATATATTCATATCATGTCTTCATTCTTTACAAAAGCTCAAAAGCTATTTCTTTCATATAATTCAAATTTATCTTTATTTATATATCTTTCATGATGATTATTTTTATTACGCTTGCTTTTACAGTATTTGTCAAATACACTGACATTTTATTTCAAACATTTCCTCTACAGGATTTCACATAATTATTTATAATTTCTCAAATTTTATTCGTTCAGACCGCGCTCTTACTCTGTTATTTGTTAATTAGAAATATCCCTCTATCTCAAAACTCCAGTGGATTGTACACAAACACTTTCCCAACACAAACATAATGAAAATCTTTACTCACATGTTATAGGTCTTCCTGACCTTCTTTTTCCTGCGACGTTTCATTTTTTTCCACTATTTTGAAATTACTCCATTTTGTACAAATTCATTTCATGTACTGACATATCTTGACACACACTTAACTCGTATATATTTAACACTAATAACATTTTTTAAATACACTGGTGTATTCCTTCAGAATACACGACAAAAACACTGAAATTATTACTTTTAACACACATTTATATATATTTACACTTCACAGATTCTAATCACTAAGGCTGCTATTAAGCTTTCACACGTGATTTCTTGACCTCCCGTCTCCAAGGGTGAAATTTAGTAAATGTCGGCTTCGTATCCTGTCAGAATGTGAAAGTCTCGAACCACCTACATCTTCCCTGGAATAATTCTCCTTCAAATCCCGTTCCTGACGATCTGCTATTTCTCTGACTCGAACGGCTCCCTTTTAGAACCTATTGGTTGGTCTAGCGAAAGTCTATTCCATCCACGGTCCCCCAGAAAATCTATTGGTGACCTAAAGATTTCTAGCAACTAATACTCCTCGTAACTTAGTGCTTTTTGAATAGTTCGTCTGCTTTCTTGAAGCAATGTCTAGAGTTTCCTTCTCTTTTCCGCTTATTCGGTTCTCGAATTCTTATCTCTCAGGAATACCTTGCGAACCTCGTTCTGTCCGTCCCTACACGGGTTCTTTACAGTTGATAGAATGTTTATCTCGCTGTTACGTTACTTCAATACGTTATGATACTTTTGGTCGTTTACATAAAGACCTATCGCCCTGGTTCTAAGTTCGCAGCCTGCTTTGACTGTAATTTATGAACTTTTCACTGTAAACTTTATACTGTCGGAACTAAATCCTGTAACTAGGATTTTCCTAATTCTCCACACGGCGATACTGTATTAATACTTCTTAGCTACTCCTTATGGATGCTCGTTGGTTATATATACCGCGACGCTCTTGGCTGTCGGATAATGTCTATGCGGTGATACATCGTTTCCCCTCGAGGAATACTTGTAGAGTCTTCGGCGTGACGTAGCACTATAACGCCCCCTGGGCTATCGGAAACTGCATGACGTGTTGTAGCATCTCCCCTCAAGGAGTCTGTCGTGAACTGCATGTACTGATACAGCGTGACGCCCCCTCTCGAGCTGTCGGAATAACTGCATATTTGTCTGGCTTGGTCTGGACTTTTATACTATTTAGTCAAAAATAAATAAAATCCTAGTCCTTTTCGTGACCAACTTTTAAAGTAATTGTCGCACAATTATAAAAATTATATCTCCAGAAAGCTCGTCTTCCAAACGTAAAATGACCTCACTGCGCATGGAAATCGATGGTGCATTTCCGAGATATTAATTAATTTTTAGTCTTCATCTGTGTGGGTGTTGCTGTTGATTTTTATATTCCCCACTCCTTGGGCTTCGGTAATTCCCCTATGACGTATGGCCACGTTTGCATTTATTTCCTGGACTATTATTAAAAGCTTATTCTCCACACAAAAATCTCTAATCCGAAATGATTCACAATGCTGTATTTATTTACTTACTTTTATTCCTGCAAATGGGTTAAATTTAATTATTCTTCTTCTGGCATAGTTGCGGTGTTGCCATTTTAATGCAAGGTAAGGTTGATTTCCGAGTCGTGCTTCTCTGTCATACAGTCGAAACTTTCCAATCAGTCTATTTATACTCGTGACTGGTTTCTTTTTAATGAGTCAAGCATGATGTCATTTCCTGGCCATCTGGGTTAACTTCTTGCACAACGTTAGGCTAGCATCCTTGCTTGAAATCTTTCTATATGTTCCATTGGACTGTATATTTCTTTCCTTCCTTTTACAAAAATTACATGGTTTCGACCTCCTTTGAGCCAATGGTACATGGGTTCAATATGTGTCCATAGAACTGCAGACGTCTCTTCCTAAATTTATCTATAATGGTGTCTGTATTTTCATAAAGTTCCTTTGTTGGTCTCCTGACCCAAATTCCATTACGGCAAACAGCGCCATGGCTTTTCCTAAGAATTTTTCGTTCCTGTTTCTCAATATCATGAATCCTCGTCATTCCTCTAATGACTGTGGTTTCTTCCGCGTACAAGGCTTCAGGCAAAACAACTGCGTTGTAATGGGGCGGTTTTGCGTTACGAGATACTGCTCTTCTGTTATAATGATTCCATGTCAGCTTGTACGCCTTGTGCAATTTTACTATTCCCTCTACATTAGAAATTGTGTTCAATCCTGTGGGTTGAATGGCTTCTACTAAATATTTGAAGTGAGTGACCTGCGAGATTTTTCCATATTGCGTTCGGAAGGTGATGTTTCATGTTGATATGGTATCCATTTACTGTTATTTTTCATAGGAAATATTAAGTCCCATTTTACTGGAGATTTCATGTAGTTTGTCTAGCGCTAATATGGCTTCATTTATACTTTCCATGATTTAATGCACTATATATATTTACAAGGCGCTGAAGTTATCTCAAATATTTTTTTATACATTTATAGTAAAACTAGCAGAAGTATCCGTTCTTCGAACGGTGTTCGGTGTTAACACCAGACATTATCAATTGAGCTACTGTTGCAATGGTTAGCGGTTTGTCATTCTTTCATAAGTTTATCAGAACGAAGTTAGTTTTCTAGGAATATCTCACACACTGTTAATTTAAGGGCCTTAAAATGTGGTTTTTGGAGACCCTTTATAGACTTGCGAATTTTGCCTCTCACATTGAGAAGTCCAACATATGCTTTGGTCGTCCTTCTAGGATAATTTTTATATTTCGCCTATTTTAGCATGTACTTTGAGAAGTTTTTCCCTATATCCACCCTTCTACTGTATGAAAACTACGGTGAAGAGTTTTATAAATGATTGGTGTATTGACTCATGTTTACCATACCTAATTTTACGATGCACCAAGCATCCGAACACGAGTTATAGGCGTACATAAAGATACACAGAAAAGCAGACAGACAATTCTATTGTCAATAAAATATCACCCAGATATCCAAATATGGGTATATATACCACACAGTATCAAACAAAATCATCCTTACGATGAACCCGTATGTCGAAAAAAAAGAAAAGAAAAAAGATTAGTTGAAATGTGCTCTCAAACTGAATTCACCTAACGTGTACTTCCTGACATGAAATAGAATTGAAAGCCTTGTAGATGAAACGAAATACACGTCACATAAAAACTGACCCTCTATGTTGTGTTAGGTCCCCATACACAGGAAGACTTCTATCATAAATTATAAAAGCTTGTGGTGCATGAAAATTCTGTGTCTTTAGTCTCAAATGTCCCAAATTCCTAAAAGCCGCAAAAAATGCTGATTCAATTCAGGAACTTTTGAAAATAATGTTGCTGTTTGGAGATATAATAGAACTTCTGTACTATTTGTCGCACGTGAAAATTGCATGAAAAAATTTCTAGGTTACCCTTGACCCCCTTAATTGCATTGATGAATTATACAGTCTACGTTGGTTCCGTGATAACCTTATATTTGCAAACTTTCACAGAAATGTAATAAATGTAATAAATTGCTTCTTACTGAAATAGATGGAAAGTTGGATGCCACCCCTTGAGATAATGTTGTCATGGTTACCGATTTGCATTCCTTCATTAGTCTGTTAAATTAAATTAAATTAGTTTTCTGGGAATATTTCAGAAACTGTTGCTTTTAGAGCCTTATAATGTAGTTTTCGAGGACCCTCGAGTTTTGTTTCTGGCACCAAGGGGCTTTGTCTCGTCGTTGTACTCCATAATATAATACTAATAATAACAATATAATATAGGGATAGGAATATAATAGACCTGCCGTACCACTCCCGCAAGTGTAAATCGCGTGAAAAAATTCTAGACTACCCCTTGACTTACTTAAGCGCATTTTATGTATTGATGAAATTTACAGCTTAATTTGGTTCCGTAATAGCCATCTAGCCGTTTGCAAACTTTCATACTAATGTAATTAATGGAATTGCATTGCATCTTAGAGCAATAGATGGACCTCTGAGAATCTGTTGCCATGGTTATCGGCTTGCATTCGTTCATTAGTTTATTAAATGAAATTAGTTTTCTGGGAATATCTCAAAAACGGTTGGACTTAGAACCTTAAAATGTGGTTTTAGGGCCCCCAAGTTTTGTCTCTCACACTGAGGGGCTGAAAATGAGCTTTGTCTCGTCCTTCTACTCCTATTTCAGCATGTATTAGGTAGATTTCATTAGGAAGCTAACTATTGCAATGGGTACCATGATTCGACTTCCGGAAAATTTCGACATATCTTCGCGTTTCACATCCCCCAGACCCCAAAACCACCGTCAGTTCAAAAGTTTATATATAATTTATGTATATATGTATCTATATATATATCAGTTTCTTGTGGACACGATAACTGCCGTAATTTTGCACCAATCACTTTGAATTTTTTACATAATATGTATCCCTATAAAATCTCGGTCGAACTCGTTAATGGGCAAAATCGGTCGAAGGGGGTGAAAATGGGGGGCTTTTTTCGAAAAAGTGAAATTTCGCTATAACTCTCTTAATACGTGGAATATCGAATCCCTTCAAAGTTCATAATATGTGTCGGATAAGTGCCAAAAATGTATGTCAAATAACTTTTTTGATAGCGCCAACCATTGACCAAAGGGGTGGAAAAAAAGTGGGTTTTTCTGGAAACATTATTCATATCTCTCTTAATAGGCACAATATCAAAACCGTACAAAATGGAAAATATTCCCCTAATAATTACCTAAAACTTTTGTCTGAGAGAATTTTTGATATGACCCACCATTACGCCAAGGGATGAGAAAAATGATTTCGGAATTTAAAAAAATGCCAAGTGCCATCAGAGGTTACCATAACAACGCTTTTAAATTGATAAGGGATGATCTATCAGAGGTTGCCAAGACAACGCCATTGACGAGATCACATTCATTAGCCTACTTTCGATTTTTGCAAAAAATGAAAGTAGACTTATGAGATCAACACAGGGCGAAAAAAGTGTGTCTGTCTGTGTGTGTGTATGTGTGTGTGTGAGTCTGTGTGTGTGTGTGTCTGTGTGTGTGTGTGTGTGTGTGAGTGTGTGTACTCTGAATGTCTGTCCCCCCCTATCAATTCGAACACGGGGAATGCGAATTGAACGAAATTTGGTACAAAGGTAGCACTAGCAAAGGACACCTCAGTGTCATGTTTTATATCGCCGCCATCTTGACGGAATCGTAATGGCGGCCACACAAATGTTCAAAGCTTAAATCAAATTACGACTAACCTAATCATCCGATCTCTACCAAATTTTGCAATGACATACCTTTATGGGGGGAGCATCCTTTGACCAAACCAATAGGTCATCAGCGTAATAGTTTGCGGATGGCGGCCATCTTTGTGTGAAAATCGATTCCCCCTATTAATTCGAACACGGTGCAACCGAATGGAACGAAATTTGGTACAGAGGTAGTACTAACAAAAGGCACCTCAGTGTCATGTTTTATATCGCCGCCATCTTGACGGAAACGTAATGGCGGCCACACAAATGTTCAAAGCTTAAATCAAATTACGATTAACCTAATCATCCGATCTCTACCAAATTTTGCAACAACATACCCTTATGGGGGGAGCATCCTTTGACCAAACCAATAGGTCATCAGCGTAATAGTGTGCGGATGGCGGCCATCTTTGTGTGAAAATCGATTCCCCCTATTAATTCGAACACGGTGCAACCGAATGGAACGAAATTTGGTACAGAGGTAGTACTAACAAAAGGCACCTCAGTGTCATGTTTTATATCGCCGCCATCTTGACGGAAACGTAATGGCGGCCACACAAATGTTCAAAGCTTAAATCAAATTACGATTAACCTAATCATCCGATCTCTACCAAATTTTGCAACTACATACCTTTATGGAGGGAGCATCCTTTGACGAATCTAATAGGTCATTCACCTGATATTTTGCGGATGGCGGCCATCTTTATGTCAAAATTGATTCCCCCTATTAATTCGAACACGGTGGAACCGAATGCAACGAAATTTGGTATAGAGGTAGCACTAGCAAAGGGCACCTCAGTGTCATGTTTTATATCGCCGCCATCTTGACTGAAACGTAATGGCGGCCACACGAATGTTCAAAGCTTAAATCAAATTACGATTAACCTAATCATCCGATCTCTACCAAATTTTGCAACTACATACCATTATGGAGGGAGCATCCTTTGACCAATCTAATAGGTCATTCACCTGATATTTTGCGGATGGCGGCCATCTTTATGTCAAAATTGATTCCCCCTATTAATTCGAACACGGTGGAACCGAATGCAACAAAATTTGGTATAGAGGTAGCACTAACAAAAGGCACCTCAGTGTCATGTTTTATATCGCCGCCATCTTGACGGAAACGTAATGGCGGCCACACAAATGTTCAAAGCTTAAATCAAATTACGATTAACCTAATCATCCGATCTCTACCAAATTTTGCAACTACATACCTTTATAGAGGGAGCATCCTTTGACCAATCTAATAGGTCATTCACCTGATATTTTGCGGATGGCGGCCATCTTTGTGTGAAAATCGATTCCCCCTATTAATTCGAACACGGTGCAACCGAATGGAACGAAATTTGGTACAGAGGTAGTACTAACAAAAGGCACCTCAGTGTCATGTTTTATATCGCCGCCATCTTGACGGAAACGTAATGGCGGCCACACAAATGTTCAAAGCTTAAATCAAATTACGATTAACCTAATCATCCGATCTCTACCAAATTTTGCAACTACATACCTTTATGGAGGGAGCATCCTTTGACCAATCTAATAGGTCATTCACCTGATATTTTGCGGATGGCGGCCATCTTTATGTCAAAATTGATTCCCCCTATTAATTCGAACACGGTGGAACCGAATGCAACGAAATTTGGTATAGAGGTAGCACTAGCAAAGGGCACCTCAGTGTCATGTTTTATATCACCGCCATCTTGACTGAAACGTAATGGCGGCCACACGAATGTTCAAAGCTTAAATCAAATTACGATTAACCTAATCATCCGATCTCTACCAAATTTTGCAACTACATACCTTTATGGAGGGAGCATCCTTTGACCAATCTAATAGGTCATTCACCTAATAGTTTGCGGATGGAGGCCATCTTTATGTCAAAATTGATTCCCCCTATTAATTCGAACACGGTGGAACCGAATGGAACGAAATTTGGTACAGAGGTAGTACTAGCAAAGGGCACCTCAGTGTCATGTTTTATATCGCCGTCATCTTGACTGAAACGTAATGGCGGCCACACGAATGTTCAAAGCTTAAATCAAATTACGATTAACCTAATCATCCGATCTCTACCAAATTTTGCAACTACATACCTTTATGGAGGGAGCATCCTTTGACCAATCTAATAGGTCATTCGCCTAATAGTTTGCGGATGGCGGCCATCTTTGTGTCAGAATCGATTCCCCCTTTTAATTCAAACACGCTGAAACCAAATGGAACGAAATTTGGTATAGAGGTAGCACTAGCAAAGGGCACCTCAGTGTCATGTTTTATATCACCGCTATCTTGATGGAAACGTAATCGCGGCCACCCAAATGTTAAAAGCTAAAATGTAATTACGACCAACCTAATAATCTAGTCTCTACCTAATTTTGCAACACCATATCTTTATGTGGGAAACATATTCTGACCAAACTGCAAGAACATCAGCCCAATAGTTTGCAGATGGTGGCCAAGTATGTGTGCAAATCGATTCCCCCTATCAATTCAAACACGGTGAAACCGAATTGAACGAAATTTGGTACAGAGGTAGCACTAGCAAAGGGCACCTCATATTCATGTTTAATATCCCTATAGCACGTTGTATTTCAACAAGCTCCTACAACCAACATTCAATCATACTCCTTGAAAAGGACAAAGAATTATAACAATACCCATGCATTTAGGAGAAAGTAGGCTATATGTTCTTTACTGAACATCTTGTTTAGCCTACTTTTCACATTTTGCAAAAATGAGGAAAAAGTAGACTTATGAGATCGATCCGGGAAAATGTGTGTGTGTGTGTCTGTCTGTCTGTCCTTCTGTCTGTCTGGCTGTGTGTGTGTGTCCCCCTATCAACTCCTAAACGGCTGCAGCAATCAAAACCAAATTTAGTATGAGTAAAGATGTGTACCGGAATAGCTCTCGTCCATATTTGAAAATGATGTCAGTGCTACCAACTGCTGAAAAAACGCACTAGAAATTTGAGCTCCATGTTGGATATCTTGCAAGGTATACATGGGAGCTATTCCAAAATTGGCACACATGTAGATAATACACACATCAAAAAAAAGTATTGCATCACCTTGGTGCGAAGAGGTCCTGCACCTTGACATACAATTGGCTTAGAGATATACACAAGCAACGTTTCAGCTCTCTTTATTGCTCATGAAAACCACACATTGCCAGTTGTGCAATCAAACAGCGAGCGAGCCTTTAGAAGTTGTGGTCCAGATTGCAGCATACAACAGTACCGCTAACACCGAGTAGCACGTCCTCTTGCATTGATGCATGCCTGTATCCGTCGTGGCATACTATCCACGAGTTCATCAAGGCACTGTTGGTCCAAATTGTCCCACTCCTCAACGTCGATTCGGCGTAGATCTCTCAGATTGGTTGGTGAGTCATCTCGCCCAAAAACAGTTCTTTTCACTGTATCCCAGGCATGTTCGATGGGGTTCAGGTCTGGCGAACATGCTGGCCACTCTAGGCGAGCGATGGCGTTATCATGAAGTAACGCATTCACTAGATGTCCACGATGCGGGCGAGAATTGTCGTCCATGAAGACGAATGTCTCCCCGAAATTCTGCAGATATGGTTGCACTATGGGTAGGAGGATGTCATTCATGTATTGTAGAGCCGTTTTGGCGCCTTCCATGACCACTAGTGGCGTACGTCGGCCCCACATGATGCCACCCCAAAACATCAGTGAACTGCCACCTTGCTGCACTCACTGGGCAGTGTATCTAAGACGTTCAGCCTGACCAGACTGCCCCAAATACGTCTCCGACGATTGTCTGGTTGAAGGCATATGCAACACTCATCTGTGAAGAGAACGTGATGCCAATACTGACAGGTCCATTCAGCATCTTGTTGGGCCCATCTGTACCGCGCTGCATGGTGTCGGGGTTGAAAAGATGGACCTCGTCATGGACGTCGGGAGTGAAGGTGCGCATCATGCAGCCTATTGCGTACGGTTTGAGTCGAAACTCGGCGTCCTGTGGTGGCATGAAACGCATTATTCAGCATGGCGGCGTTGCTTTCAGGGTTTCTCCGAGCTGAAATTCGTAAGTAGCGGTCATACACTGCCGTCGTGACCCTTGGGCGGCCTGAGCGATGCATGTCATCGACAGTTCTGTATCTCTGAACCTCCTCCATGTCCGAGCAATATCGCTTTGGTTCACTCGGAGACGTCTGGAAACTTCCCTTGACGAGAGCCCTTCCTGACACAAGGTAACAATGCGGAAACGATCGAACGGCGATATTGACCTTCTGGGCACGGCAGAACTACAGACAACACGTGCAGTGTACCTTCTTCCTGGTGGAATGACTAGACCTGATCGGCTGTCGTACCCCGTCCATCTAATAAGCCCTGCTCATGCATGGTTGTGTAAAGCTTTGGGCAGATTTAGTGACATCTAGGAACAGTAAAAAGGACTGTGTTCGTGATTCTATTTCGACATTCAGCGTCAGTGATCAGGCGATCCTGGAGCCGAGGTGATGCAGCACTTGTTTTGATGTGTGTACTATTTCAGTTTAATTTCCAGGAGGCCAACCATGACAGTGTTGCCAAAATAATTTTAAGCCTTCTGATAGGTCCAATGTTTAAATGCATATAACTTCTACACTATCAATTGGATTTCAACCAAATTTTGTTTGTAATATCTGTACATAAACAGATATGACTGAGCGTATTCTTAAGAGCCACCAGGGCTGCCAACTGTTAATAATTGCTCTCTCTATTTTTTTAAAATCCAAATACCAATATATCAGAAAGTATGCAAGCCAACAGCTTTAAACTATGCACACGTATATTCTGACATTTTAGATTAATTTGGAGTAACTTATATACGTCAGTTCTACCAACATGATTATAAGCCTGCTGATAGTACCAATTTTTAAATACATGTAACTTCTATGCTATCAGTTGGATTTCAACCAAATTTCATATGTGATATGTGTACCATAACAGATATGACTGTAAGTATTGTTAAGAGCAATCAGAGCTGCCAACTGTTAATAAATGCTGTCTATATTCTTTTTACCCTAATATCAATATATCAGAAAGTACGCAAGCCAACAGCTCTATACTTTGCACACGTATAGCACCTGACATTCTAGATTAATTTGGAGTAATTAATACAAGGCAGTGCTGCCAACATGATTCTATGCCTGCTGATATGTCCAATTTTAAAATACATGTAACTTCTAACTAACAAATGGATTTCATCCAAAATTGGCACAACAAGATATCATAATAATTCAGATTATTTCTGACCAGCACACGCATGGTATTGTTGGCAACATGCTTTTACGCGTGCTGATAGATCCAGTGTCTAACTGCATGTAACGTCCATTGGACTTCAACCAAATTTTGTATTCTGTACCTTAAGAGGTGGAACTAAGAATATATTCAGTCACCAGGGCTGCCAACTGTAGTGCTCTATTAGGCTACATTATACCAGGTATATTGTGAACTAATTAGATATTTCGATATTACCAACTTAATTTCGTCATTATTCTAGATAGGTTCATATACTGTAGAATAATCATTGGCATGAAAAGTAGGCTGTATAGTTCTTCACGGAACTTCTTGTTAGCCTACTTTTCACACTTTTCAAAAATGAGGAAAAAGTAGACTTATAAGATATATCCGGGAAAATGTGTCTGTCCTGTCTGTCTGTCTGTCCTTCTCTCTGTCTGGCTGTGTGTGTGTGTCCCCCCCTATCAACTCCTAAACGGCTGCTGCAATCGAAACCAAATTTAGTATGAGTAAAGATGTATACCGGAATATCTCAGGCCCATATTTGAAAACGATGCCATTGCTACCAACTGCTAAAAAAAAGCACTAGAAATTTGAGCTCCATGTTGGATATCTTGGAAGGATACATGGGAGCTATTCTAAAATTGGCACACATGTAGATAATACTATTTCAGTTTAATTTCCAGGTGGCCATACATGACAGCGTTGCCAAAATAATTTTAAGCCTTCTGATAAGTCCAATTTTTAAATGCATATAACATCTACACTATCAATTGGATTTCAATCAAATTTTGTATGTAATATGTGTACATAAACATATATGACTGAGTGTATTCTTAAGAGCCACCAGGGTTGCCAACTGTTAATAATTGCTCTCTATTTTGTATCCAAATATATCAGAAAGTATGCAAGCCGACAGCTTTAAATTATGCACACGTAAATTACACGACATTTTACATTAATTTGGAGTAACTTATATACGTCAGTTCTACCAACATGATTCTAAGCCTGAGGACCAATTTTTAAATACATGTAACTTCTATACTGTGCCCTTGTATATAACAGCGTCGTATATACGAGAATCAAACTTCGGGGAGCGTTCAGTCCGGAGATGTTTTCACTAGAGCTCAAATACCAGACGGCTGCTTACAATTACAAGGACCATATGCAAAACTATAAACTAAGAAATGAGTGAAAAACAAATAAAATTACCACCATTTAATAACTGAACAAAAACAACAAAACATAAAAAATAACATAAACAAAGTCCACCCTGAACTTTACTCCCACTGTACAAGAATTCACACAGATCAGAGTGGCCTAGAAAGGTCCACTCCAAAGAATTAAAATTGTGGATCAAAATTCCACTTGTCTGATTAATATGTATGCACGCGTATAACTACGCTAGAGAAGAAATAAGTACTTTTGATGGAGATTTGCTCACAGATGGAACAGCCAATATGCTTGCAAACCCCCATACTGCAAACCATTATTATGGCTTTATGGGACACACTCGAAGAATATCTTACCAACAATTAAAATTTTACTGACACACGCAACCATATAAAATTTATAAACTAATTGATCTCCATCGAGATCGCAGTGAGTCAGGAAACTCCCAGCAAAACAGAAGCTTGCCCAATGGCTCAATTGCTCAACATATACATGACAACAACGTGGCCGAACATCGAGACCACCCGAGGTCAAAGAACATGACAATAATTAAACAAGAAATAAGATGCCTAAAATCCGATGATATTTACATGAAATAAAAGCATGAATAAGCTAACACGCTGGGACTCGATCAATCAAAACGCGAACAGCACCCATTTACCGATTACAATTCTTTTATCATTAAACAGGCTTTATTTTAATATAAGATAAACATTTACGAAGAACGGAGGCCTGGTCCGTGAATACTAATGAGCACAGCTTGCTCCTTATCTGATGGAGTGCGCCGGGTAGAAATACCTTCACTTACCACACATTAGCGTCTGTGTTCAAAACCAGCCCTCCTTGTCGAAGCTTTGAGTCATGCTATTTATAACAAGAGACTAGACAGTCCCGTTCCGCCACCTGTTAATCGCGACACATAAATTCACACACTTCTTGTCAATTCCAAAGAATTGCAAGACATCGTAGAAGGGGATTCCAACATTTTCCTCGCAAGGATTAAATGCTTAACCTGGCCAAAGCTTCAGACAGAAACCAGGGTTCCCGAAAACTCCTATCCCATAAAACATATATTTGCAGACTCAACAAAGCATTTAGGGCAGAACACAACACAAATCTACCACGGGCCGACACTCCAATCAAATATCATAGATTTTGTGTACCAAGACACTAAAAGGGAAACTTCATCAACAAATAAAGTCATTGGGCATATGACCCCTCACTTAACAAAAATGCAACAAACGGCAATTAACACACAAGCCTGTGTAACAATAAAAATCTTTACAATAAAAAGATTTCCCACCAATTCTATTATCTACTCTAGTTAATCCAGTTTCGCTTCTGTTATGATATCGGTTCCCAATTTGCGTCGCTTAGCCGCGCATTTTACGGTAGCGATACGCACTCGAGTACGCTTGCCCCGTGTACTTGACATCAACAAAAAAATAATCTTCATACAGATAGAATACATGCCACGTTGCTCATGAACTAAACTAAAGTGTGTCAGTACCACAAACCAACTACAATAAAACACGAAGACAAAAAATAAAATAAAATATTTACACAAAATAATATGTTCCCACAAAACCATAACCAGTTTGTCAAATAATTAAATTATTTAGTACTTATTCCTCTTTCTGCGTCGTCTCATCGAACATCGCCTGACATTCTCTCTCCAAAGTGTTTAGCTCATCTCAGACCACATGGAGCCGTAGAAACGTTGGTTCGATGTCTTCCTCTGGGTCTGGAGTTCCATATTGACGTTGAATAAAAATATAAAAAATAAAATGTTATTTATAGTCACACGTAATTTTCTATCTAAATTTTGCCAATAGTTACTTTATTCACCATTTGTCTAGTGCAAAATTAAACGTAGACTTTCCCTAATAGTTGTAGTCGTGGGAGACTACTAAAATCTTACCGATACACAAATTTCACACTCAGCTGTGCGCACACAACTTTATTATAATATTTTCAATAATGACCCTATCTCTGATAAATTTAACACAGTATATCTTCACGGTATGGAAAAGAATAAGTGATCACCTCACGGTGTCACCAAGAATCGACCTCGTCGTCACTCAGACGACAGTATTTATGTGAATTTAGCAAAAGGACGGAGGGAGAGGGAAATCTATCACTAACTTCTATAATAATGCGACTATTGGCATGCAACAGGTATCAAACAGTTTGAAACATTATACAGGTCACAATGGGGCTATCGTGCTCTGGAATCGATCATAGATTTCGTTAATCCAATCTTTCCCGCTTTCAACTTCAAGCCGGCGTCAGACGCTCCCTTGGCGCTAAAATTGGTGACCCTCTCTGATTGGTAGTTCATGACGTCAATATCGCAGTTTAGAACAGAAGCCTCTGTCCTATGATTGGTTGAAAGTTCCTCTCATCTCTCTCATCCAACAACTATCTTACTCGTAACGCTAGGGTGACAAAGAAATTACGGTCTGAAATGAGTCAGGACCCCAACACACCTTTGTCTGATAAAGTGTCTGTCAAACATTCCGATCTCGTCACTCCTTTGTTTCAGGACTGGGCACGTTCAAACGTACTGTCTCCACATAAGCTTGATATTTCGCAATCCAGTCTGGCCTTCCTGTATGATTCTGGCAGTAAACTCAGAATATAATGAAATGAATAATTAGAATCATTAATATGCGTAGCTTATTAAGGGTTCACAACTCCCTTAGTTGGGAAAAATCGAACTTAGAGATAAAGTCGATTTTTCTTCCCTAAGTCACATGGTGCAGATACTGGGTTAGCCTCCCTTCAAAGTGCTCAGTCAGTCCGCCTCTGCTAGTTGACAAGTGTTTTCCTCGTTCCAATGTTTACATTCTCGCCCATTCATTAGGACAGTACCAGTCTGCTGCTCACTTGCCCAGCGCTTCGCCTGGGGCTATTTGTTGCTTAAAGACTATTCCCCTCTCTGTTGCTCGTCTGTCGACATACCTGTCAACTCTGCTTGCTTCAAGATGTAAACAGGCCAGACGCTAATCACTTCCTCGATGTCGTGCTGGCTTCTGCTTGCCCCCCGTTTACTTGCATGATGTTGGACGATCACGTACTTAAATCGCTGCATTACTTCCAAGATTCCTCACTATGCTGAACGGTTTTTACTCCTCCATGCTGCCATCCTCTTCCTCTCTCCCGCGTGTTGCCATCTGCTTCCTCTAGTAGTGACCCGTTTTTCGGATCGCACCGGTGTTTCTCTTCCCCACCGGGCTGCGTTCTCTAATGCCCCGTGCAGGCAATCTTCGTTCGTCTTCCTGGCTGGCTTCGCTCTTTGCTTGTTCTCCATGCAGCTGATCCAAGTATCTCTGCGTCTCTATGTGCATGGCTTCAAACCCTTGATTTGTTCTGCCTTCCTCATTGTATGTGTCGGGATTTTTCCGCTTGTCAATTGCCTGTTTCCAACGTCCTTGTTCATTTCCCTCGTTTGTATGAACTTCCTCTAAGTATTTCTGCGATTGAGCATGCCTATCGTTCCAGTCGTCTCGGTAGCTTCTAGAGTCCTCACGATTCTGAAATCTGCGGTCTTGCCATCTCTGATTTTCATTCCGATCTCCCCATCTCCTGTATGGTACATCTTGTCTCCGATTGTCCCTCCATTGTTGAAATCCTCGTTGTTGGAATCTATTCTGTCCTTGGAATTGTCTGTTGTTATCACGGTTGTTATCGTAATGTTGGCGCTGTCTATTCTCGACATCATCCTGACCTCTCACGGGTGTTGAAATGTTTGTATTTGTATTGGTAGCCTGGGATCTTGTGTTTATCTGGCTCGGCTTAATCACCTCGGTTGTATTTACCATTTCGACCTGTCTTCCAACTCTATTGTGTAAGTGGGACGTGGTTTCATCTATCTGGCGCAGGATCTGTTCAGCGTGTACCGCGTCTGAAACGTTAGCTGCGACCAATACCTGCTGAACGTTAACGGGAAGCTGGCGTCCGATAGTCATGACTAGCTCGGCCTCACTTAAAGGATTATCCAGATCTTTAAATTTAAGGAGCTGTGATGAAAAAAAAATCTGAATACTTAGTTTGCTGAGTAGATTGGTACTTTCTGGAGTACAATTCCATTCTTAACCCCTGTTGATATGAAGACGACCAATATTTTCGAAGGAAAGCATGCTTGAATGCATCTACGCTTTCAAACGTGTATTTGAAGCTCAAGTACCACGTTAAAACATTTCCAGTTAAAAATTTTTCCATCATGCGCAGTTGCCGGGCGGGAGCTATATCATTATCATTATAATAATGTTCGACTTCCCGCAAGAATGCCTTGGGTGTGACTCCAGAATTTTCCATAAACTTAGCCGGTTTGAATTCATTAGAACGGATGATTTGTACAAGTTGAGGGTGCTGATTACCGTCATGTGGTGTAGAACTTCTCCCTATGTGATTACGAAATTCTTCCGTGTTCCGAGCGAGTGGACTTTCCGTGTCAACCTGACTACCAGTTGAATGAGTCGCCCCCGGGCTATCTCTGTCTCCATCTCTCCCCTTCTCGCCTAATGACCCTGCATTATGTTCCATAGAAAATAATTCTGCTTTTATCAGCCTGTCACCTTGTTCTTTAAATTTTGCTTTTATCTCATCTTCTAACGTCTGTATCCGTGTGTGGTTCTCCCCCAGCTTCTTAATTACCGCCAACCTTTCTTCCTTGGAGTCCTTACATAATTTTTGCCAATCCTTTCTAACGTTTTCTATCTTCAGATTATTAGTGTCCTGGCTCACTTCGATCCGTTCCAAGCTATCCTCCATGCGAACATTGTTTTCTTCAATAGTGGCTTTTAATCCCTCCCGGTCTACTTCTGCATTTTTCCAGCGATCTGTTGATTGGTTTTCGAGACGGTCTATGTCTTTTATAAGGCCGGTCACGTTTTCATCTACCGCCTTTATCTGTTCCTGTATAACTACGGTTATTTTCTCCACTTTATTAAATCTGTTTTGTAACCTGTCCTGTGCAGTTATAATTTCGCTATTTTTAGTTGTGCATGCCAATTCAATCTGTGCCAATTTTGCCAGAACTGTATCGTCTAAGTTATTAAGTTTAGCGTTAAACTGGTCCTCAAGTTGTTTTATCTGTTTAACCTGCTTCTCATTGTTCTTACTTACATCTAAGGCGAGTAGTATAAGCTGTTTCCTTGTATGTTCTTTCATTTCAACCACTACATTATCGAGTTGCTCAGTGTTACGACTGTTTTGCGCGTCTAGTTGAGAGTTTATTGATTCACTTTGTTGTGTCAATTGAGAACTAATATTATCATTCTGTAGAGCTAATTGTGTATTAATACTATCATTTTGAAGCGCTAATTGTGTGCCAATAGATTCATTAATTTGGGCTTTGATCACCGCTGACTGTTCAACCCTACTACTGTCTATTTGTGCCTTAAATGTTTCACTCTGTGCTATTAATTCCGCTGATTGTTCAGCCCTGCTACTGTCTATTTGTGCCTTAAATGTTTCACTCTGTGCTATTAATTCCGCTGATTGTTCAGCCCTGCTACTGTCCATTTGTGCCTTAAATTCAGCCGTCATCTCCTGCCGTAACAACACCATTTGCTGGTGAGTGCGTGCCGCAGCGCTCTCTACAACCTGTCTTATTTCGTCTAAAGAAGCCATCACCACAATACACTTGAGAAAATAGAGAAAATGCCAATTGGCGATGTTCTCCGATACGTGCATACATATTAACACACATTTATATCAATTTACACATACTCAGTTCGTTTAAATTTATAAACACAATCCCATTAATCCAATAGCATCCCTGAGTATCCTTCATTTTACATAATTTAAAACTTAACCCACACATTCAGTTATTAAATGCTAGCCTTACAAAACGCTACAAGACAGACTAATTAATCAAGTATTAATTGCCTTGGAAAAGCTACACGCCTTCCTATTACATTCATGGAGTTGTCTTTCTATGCAAAGCTAATTTTTATCAATAACATGGGCGCCCAGTTTCACGATATTATCTTTACAATTAATGCAAGAAACAAAAACGTGTACTGTATTTTACATTTGCAACTCCTGATCTTACTGTATAATTCACTCACTTGGCGGTAATACCTTCGCCATAACTACGTTACTTAAAATTATCACATTCGGTGATTCAAATACTGTCACATTTTGCCTCCACTTGTGGCGTGTCAGTTTATCAAAAATTGCGCTAGAAAAGCCTAAAACAGTGAAATGCCCCACGTTGGGTAATGCCAGCGTTGCCTATGTGCCCTTGTATATAACAGCGTCGTATATACGAGAATCAAACTTCGGGGAGCGTTCAGTCCGTATATGCTTTCACTAGAGCTCAAATACCAGACGGCTGCTTACAATTACAAGGACCATATGCAAAACTATAAACTAAGAAATGAGTGAAAAACAAATAAAATTACCACCATTTAATAACTGAATAAAAACAACAAAACATAAAAAATAATATAAACAAAGTCCACCCTGAACTTTACTCCCACTGTACAAGAATTCACACAGATCAGAGTGGCCTAGAAAGGTCCACTCCAAAGAATTAAAATTGTGGATCAAAATTCCACTTGTCTGATTAATATGTATGCACGCGTATAACTACGCTAGAGAAGAAATAAGTACTTTTGATGGAGATTTGCTCACAGATGGAACAGCCAATATGCTTGCAAACCCCCATACTGCAAACCATTATTATGGCTTTATGGGACACACTCGAAGAATATCTTACCAACAATTAAAATTTTACTGACACACGCAACCATTTAAAATTTATAAACTAATTGATCTCCATCGAGATCACAGTGAGTCAGGAAACTCCCAGCAAAACAGAAGCTTGCCCAATGGCTCAATTGCTCAACATATACATGACAACAACGTGGCCGAACATCGAGACCACCCGAGGTCAAAGAACATGACAATAATTAAACAAGAAATAAGATGCCTAAAATCCGATGATATTTACATGAAATAAAAGCATGAATAAGCTAACACGCTGGGACTCGATCAATCAAAACGCGAACAGCACCCATTTACCGATTACAATTCTTTTATCATTAAACAGGCTTTATTTTAATATAAGATAAACATTTACGAAGAACGGAGGCCTGGTCCGTGAATACTAATGAGCACAGCTTGCTCCTTATCTGATGGAGTGCGCCGGGTAGAAATACCTTCACTTACCACACATTAGCGTCTGTGTTCAAAACCAGCCCTCCTTGTCGAAGCTTTGAGTCATGCTATTTATAACAAGAGACTAGACAGTCCCGTTCCGCCACCTGTTAATCGCGACACATAAATTCACACACTTCTTGTCAATTCCAAAGAATTGCAAGACATCGTAGAAGGGGATTCCAACATTTTCCTCGCAAGGATTAAATGCTTAACCTGGCCAAAGCTTCAGACAGAAACCAGGGTTCCCGAAAACTCCTATCCCATAAAACATATATTTGCAGACTCAACAAAGCATTTAGGGCAGAACACAACACAAATCTACCACGGGCCGACACTCCAATCAAATATCATAGATTTTGTGTACCAAGACACTAAAAGGGAAACTTCATCAACAAATAAAGTCATTGGGCATATGACCCCTCACTTAACAAAAATGCAACAAACGGCAATTAACACACAAGCCTGTGTAACAATAAAAATCTATACAATAAAAAGATTTCCCACCAATTCTATTATCTACTCTAGTTAATTCAGTTTCGCTTCTGTTATGATATCGGTTCCCAATTTGCGTCGCTTAGCCGCGCATTTTACGGTAGCGATACGCACTCGAGTACGCTTGCCCCGTGTACTTGACATCAACAAAAAAATAATCTTCATACAGATAGAATACATGCCACGTTGCTCATGAACTAAACTAAAGTGTGTCAGTACCACAAACCAACTACAATAAAACACGAAGACAAAAAATAAAATAAAATATTTACACAAAATAATATGTTCCCACAAAACCATAACCAGTTTGTCAAATAATTAAATTATTTAGTACTTATTCCTCTTTCTGCGTCGTCTCATCGAACATCGCCTGACATTCTCTCTCCAAAGTGTTTAGCTCATCTCAGACCACATGGAGCCGTAGAAACGTTGGTTCGATGTCTTCCTCTGGGTCTGGAGTTCCATATTGACGTTGAATAAAAATATAAAAAATAAAATGTTATTTATAGTCACACGTAATTTTCTATCTAAATTTTGCCAATAGTTACTTTATTCACCATTTGTCTAGTGCAAAATTAAACGTAGACTTTCCCTAATAGTTGTAGTCGTGGGAGACTACTAAAATCTTACCGATACACAAATTTCACACTCAGCTGTGCGCACACAACTTTATTATAATATTTTCAATAATGACCCTATCTCTGATAAATTTAACACAGTATATCTTCACGGTATGGAAAAGAATAAGTGATCACCTCACGGTGTCACCAAGAATCGACCTCGTCGTCACTCAGACGACAGTATTTATGTGAATTTAGCAAAAGGACGGAGGGAGAGGGAAATCTATCACTAACTTCTATAATAATGCGACTATTGGCATGCAACAGGTATCAAACAGTTTGAAACATTATACAGGTCACAATGGGGCTATCGTGCTCTGGAATCGATCATAGATTTCGTTAATCCAATCTTTCCCGCTTTCAACTTCATGCCGGCGTCAGACGCTCCCTTGGCGCTAAAATTTGTGACCCTCTCTGATTGGTAGTTCATGACGTCAATATCGCAGTTTAGAACAGAAGCCTCTGTCCTATGATTGGTTGAAAGTTCCTCTCATCTCTCTCATCCAGCAACTATCTTACTCGTAACGCTAGGGTGACAAAGAAATTACGGTCTGAAATGAGTCAGGACCCCAACACACCTTTGTCTGATAAAGTGTCTGTCAAACATTCCGATCTCGTCACTCCTTTGTTTCAGGACTGGGCACGTTCAAACGTACTGTCTCCACATAAGCTTGATATTTCGCAATCCAGTCTGGCCTTCCTGTATGATTCTGGCAGTAAAATCAGAATATAATGAAATGAATAATTAGAATCATTAATATGCGTAGCTTATTAAGGGTTCAATACCAACAAGGATTTCATCCAAAGTTGGCACAAAAATATATATTTCAGATTATTTCTGACCTGCACTCGCATGACATTGTTGCCAACATGCTTTTACGTGTACTAATAGATCCAATGTCTAAATCCATGTAACGTCCTTTGGACTTCAACCGCATTTTGTATTCTGTACCTTAGGAGGTGGAAGTAAGAATATATTCAGTCACCAGAGCTGCCAACTGTATTGCTCTATTAGGCTACATTATGCCTAGTATATCTTATTTCGAACTAATTAAGACATTTCGATATTACCCACTTAATTTCGTCATTATTCTAGATAGGTTCATATACTGTAGATTAATCTATGGCATGAATCTTAATTTTAAGAAAAGTAGGCTCTTTAGTTCGTCACGGAAGTTCTTGTTCCATCTGACTATGAGGAAAGCGGCTAACTGGTAGCATGCTGAACTTCTATGCCCAAGGTGCTGGTTCAAAGCCGGACAAAGTCGCCGGATTTTCTAAGAGCGCTAAAAATCCGTCAGCATGCTTTCCTTCGGAGGGGAAGTTACAACGTTCGTTGCAAGTTGCTGGTTGCGGTGGCATCTACCAGCCAAGTTCACAGCTAGGTTTCGTTGACGGTAGTATTTGGCAGCAAAAGTAGGAACTACTACTTAAAATTGACCGTCTGCAGACCTTACCTGAATTACAGACTAATATAGTCATCACAAATAACACCGTTTATCAGACAGATTCTACACACACCCAATGTACACGGGGTTACATGACCACCTTGTCGCAGCCCCTAAACTGAGGAACCAACCAACATCTCTGCGGGAGATAAAATTTTGCGTGAAGAAGTAACAGACTGTTAGATAGTTACACATTAGTTCCAAACCTTGCATAAGGACAGTGTGATCACAAGTTTAAAAAAATTAACCCCAAATGACAAGAAGGTTACCATCCCCATAAGACAGTAAAATGTTAAAAGTATGCATAGAAAGACGAAAAAATGTTAACTAACCTCCAATTGTAAAATACTTTCTCGCAATAAATGAGGTCTGATCCTCCTACGAAAACCTGCATATTTTGCCTATTATAGCCTATCCCCTAGATGCCCGGTGAAATCTACCTCCGCCTTCCGGCGTACCAAGAGGAATTTTTTAAAAGGGGGATGTCCCCTTTTATGAGAGGTACAGAGAAGAGTTACATCAATGATTAGTGTCGTGCCTCTGATGGATATCTGTTCCAAATTTTACGTTGATACACCCAGCCGTTCTCGAGTTATGAGGGAACAAAGTTGTCCACAGAAAAACAGACAGAAAAAAAAACAAAAAAAACGCACACATCCGTCATAAAACAGTATGAAACACGTAAATAACTCAAATTTCCGTAGAAATTCAGAAAAAAAACAGACAAACTTTCATTTTTAGCCTACTTTTGATTTTTGCAAAAAATGAAAGTAGACTTATGAGATCACTACAGGGCGAAAAAAAGTGTGTCTGTGTGTGTGTGTGTATGTGTGTGTGTGAGTCTGTGTGTGTGTGTGTACTCTGAATGTGTGTCCCCCCATATCAATTCGAACACGGTGAGCGCAAATTGAACCAAATTTGGTACAAAGGTAGCACTAGCAAAGGACACCCCAGTGTCATGTTTTATATCACCGCCATCTTGACGGAAACGTAATGACGGCCACACAAATGTTCAAAGCTTAAATCAAATTACGACTAACCTAATCATCCGATCTCTACCAAATTTTGCAACAACATACCTTTATGGGGGCAGCATTCTTTGACCAAACTAATAGGTCATCAGCCTAATAGTTTGCGGATGGCGGCCATCTTTGAGTGAAAATCGATTGCCCCTATTAATTCGAACACGGTGAAAACGAATTTAACGAAATTTGGTACAGAGGTAGTACTAGCAAAGGGCACCCCAGTGTCATGTTTTATATCACCGCCATCTTGACGGAAACGTAATGACGGCCACACAAATGTTCAAAGCTTAAATCAAATTACTACTAACCTAATCATCCGATCTCTACCAAATTTTGCAACAACATACCTTTATGAAGGAAGCATCCTTTGATAAATCTAATAGGTCATTAGCCTAATAGTTTGCAGATGGCGGCCATCTTTGAGTCAAAATCGATTACCCCTATTAATTCGAACACGGTGAAACCGAATGGAGTGAAATTTGGTACAGAGGTAGCACTAGCAAAGGGCACCTCAGTGTCATTTTTAAATCACCGCCATCTTGACGGAAACGTAATGGCGGCACACAAATTTTCAAAGCTTAAATCAAATTACGACTAACCTAATCATCCGATCTATACCAAATTTTGCAACAACATACCTTTATGGAGGAAGCATCCTTTGACAAATCTAATAGGTCATTAGCCTAATAGTTTGCGGATGGCGGCCATCTTTGTGTCAAAATCGATTACCCCTATTAATTCGAACACGGTGAAACCGAATGGAATGAAATTTGGTACAGAGGTAGCACTAGCAAAGGGCACCTCAGTGTCATGTTTTATATCGCCGCCATCCTGACGGAAACGTAATGGCGGCCACACAAATTTTCAAAGCTTAAATCAAATTACGATTAACCTAATCATCCGATCATTACCAAATTTTGCATCAACATACCATTATGGAGGGAGCATCCTTTGACTAAACTAATAGGTCATTAGCCTAATATTTTGCGGATGGCGGCCATCTTTGTGTGAAAATCGATTCCCCCTATTAATTCGAACACGGTGAAACCAAATGGAACGAAATTTGGTACAGAGGTAGCACTAGAAAACGCCACCTCAGTGTCATGTTTTATATCACCGCCATCTTGACGGAAACGTAATCGCGGCCACCCAAATGTTAAAGGCTAAACTGTAATTACGACCAACCTAATAATCTAGTCTCTACCAAATTTTGCAACAACTAATCTGTATGTGGGAAGCATATTCTGACCAAACTGCTAGATCATCAGCCCAATAGTTTGCAGATGATGGCCAAGTATGTGTGCAAATCGATTCCCCCTATCTATTCAAACACGGTGAAACCGAATTGAACGAAATTTGGTACTGAGGTAGCACTAGCAAAAGGCACCTCAGTGTCATGTTTTATATCGCCGCCATCTTAACGGAATCGGAATGACGGCCACCCAATTGTTAAAAGCTTAATTCAAATTTCGACCATCCTAATAATTTGATCTCTACCAGATTTTGCAACAACATGCCTTTTTGTGGAAAGCATCTAATGACTGACTACAAGGTCATCAGCCCAATAGTTTGCAAATAGCGGCCATGTATGTGTGCAAATCTATTCCCCGGATCAATTCAAACACGGTGAAACTGAATTGAATGATTTTTTTTACAGAGGTAGCACTAGCAAAGTGTACCTCATATTCATGTTTAATATCCCTATAGCACGTTGTATTTCAACAAGCTACTACAACCAACATTCAATTATACTCCTTGAAAAGGACAAAGAGTTATAACAATACCCATGCATTTAGGAGAAAGTAGGCTATATGTTCTTTACTGAACATCTTGTTATATATGAAGAGATATACTGCACCGCTCGATGTTGACCGTATTTTATTACACAAATTTAGGTTTTACTCGCTAACCGTTGGAGATACACGAATAGTGATAAGGACCTTTTGGATATAAAATTGAATGTTAAAGCTCGTGTATGCCATCAAAAGTTTGCTATTTCTTAGCGTTCTCTTTTTATTTGAAATGGAAATATGAAATTTTGAAACCAAAGGGTGTAGTGACGTCACAAATGTGGGTTTTACTCGCTAACCGTTGGAGATACACGAAATGTGAAGCTTGTATGTACCGTCTGCTATTTCTTAGCGTTCTCTTTTTATTTGATAAGTAAATATTAAATTTTGATTAAAGGGTGTAGTGACGTCACTAAAATGGTCGCCATTTTTTCATAGTGCAAAATATCGAAATAAAATGTATCCTATAAGTAAACCTGGTAAATCAGCTACATCCATGCAAAATTTCATTTAAATTGGACCAGTGGTTCTTGCGTTATTGAGTAGCACACAGACAGACAGAATGTCAGACACACACCATCTCATTTTTATATATTAGTATAGCAGAAGTAACTGTTCTTCGAACGGTGTTATATATTAACACCAGACATTATCAATTGAGCTACTGTTGCAATGGTTAGCGGTTTGTCATTCCTTCATACGTTTATCAGAACGAAGTTAGTTTTCTGGGAATATCACACACACTGTTCATTTAAGGGCCTTAAAATGTGGTTTTCGGAGACCCCTTATGGACTCGCGAATTTTGTCTCTCACATTGAGAAGCGCAACGTATGCTTTGATCGTCCTTCTAGGATAATTTTTATATTTCGCCTATTTTAGCATGTATTTTGAGTAGTTTTTCCCTATATCCACCCTTCTACTGTATGAAAAGTATGGTGAAGAGTTTTATAAATGATTGGTGTATTGACTCATGTTTACCATACCTAATTTTACGATGCACCAAGCATCCGAACACGATTTATAGGCGTACATAAAGATACACAGAATGACAGACGGACAATTCTATTGTCTATAACATATCACCCAGATATCCAAATATGGGTATATCTACCACACAGTATCAAACAAAATCATCCTTACAATGAACCCGTATGTCGACAAAAAAAAAAGATTAGTTAAAATGTGCTCTCAAACTAAATTCACCTAACGTGTACTTCCTGACGTGAAATAGAATTGAAAGCCTTGTAGACGAAACGCAATACACGTCACAGAAAGAATGACCCTCTACGTTGTGTTAGGTCCCCATACACAGGAAGACCTCTTTCATAAATTATAAAGGCTTGTGGTGCATGAAAATTCAGGTTCTTTAGCCTCAAATGGCCCAAATTCCTAAAAGCTGCAAGAAATGCTGATTCAATTCAGGAATTTTTGAAAATAATTTTGCTGTTTGGAGATATAATAGACCTTCTGTACTATATGTCGCACGTGAAATTGCACGAAAAATTTCTAGGTTACCCCTTGACCCCCTTAATTTTATTGACGAATTATACAGTCTACGTTGGTTCCTTGATAACCTTATAGCCATTTGCAAACTTTCACAGAAATGTAATAATTGGAGTAGCCTAATAATAATAATAATAATAACAATAATAATAATAATAATAAAAAAAAAAAAATAATAATAATAATAATATCGTATGGCCTCGAGTGCCGGGTGCAAGCTTCGTTATTTGACACCCAGAGGATAGCTTGCATGTCGAAATTTCGTTGTTCCTTGAATCACTATGAAAGTCAAGGAGGGTAGATATATAATCTCCTTGAACACTATAGCACTTTCTGATAGAGAAATGAGGAACATTGTGTTGGCGGAAACTCCTGAGATTAATTTTGCCATTATGAACACTGCCTACTGAATTCAAATGGTTTTTTTGACATGCCAACATCGTATGACATGCGAGTCGTATTTTTGCCGCCTTTCAAAAATCACTTACCACGGCCAGGAGTGAACCTGCAATCTTGGGGTTAGTAGACCGACACGCTATCCACTCACCAACCGAGGCAAGGTATAAATGGAGTGACATTGCTTCTTACAGAAATAGATCGAGAGTTGGATGACACCCCTTGAGATAATGTTGTCATGGTTACCGATTTCCATTCCTTCATTAGTTTCTTAAATTAAATTAAATTATTTTACTGGGAATATTTCAGATACTGTTGGTTTTAGGGCCTTATAATATAGTTTTCGAGGACCCTTTAGGGCACCCAAGTTTTGTTTCTGGCACCGAGGGGCTTTGTCTCCTCGTTGTACGCCATAATATAATACTAATAATAATAATATAATATAGGGGTAGGTATATAATAGACCTGCCGTACCACACCCGTAGGTGTAAATCGCGTGAAAAAATTCTAGTGTACCCCTTTACCCCCTTAAGCACATTATACGTATTGATGAATTTTACAGCTTAATTTGGTTCCGTGATAACCTTCTACCCATTTGCAAACTTTCACACCAGTGTAATTAATGGAATTGCATAGCGTCTTACAGCAATAGATGGGCCTCTGAGAATCTGTTGCCATAGTTACCGGCTTGTATTCGTTCATTGGTTTATTAAATGAAATTAGTTTTCTGGGAATATCACAAAAACGGTTGGTTTTAGGGCCTTAAAATGTGGTTTAGGGCCCCCGAGTTTTGTCTCTCACATTGAGGGGCTGAAAATGATCTTTGTCTCGTCCTTCTACTCCTATTTCAGCATGTATTTTAAGAGGGTAGGCCCCCTTTTATGAGAGGTACGGAGAAAGGTTACATCAATGATTAGTGTCTTGCCTCTGATGGATATCCGTACCAAATTTTACATTGATACACCCAGCCGTTCTCCAGTTATAAGGGAACATAGTTGTCCACAGACAAACAAACTAACAGACAGACAGACCAAAATTTTTTTTTCGCGCTCATCCACAATAAAACAGTCTGAAACGCGTAAATAACTCAAATTCCCGTAGAAATTGCGAAGATAACGTACAAACTTTAATTTTTATGTATGTAGAGATACACTGCACCGCTCGGTGTTGACCGTGTTTTATTGCACAAATTTAGGTTTTACTCGCTAACCGTTGGAGATACACGAAAAGTGATAAGAACCTTTTGGATAGAAAATTAGATGTTAAAGCTCGTGTATGCATCAAAGGTTTGCTACTTAGCGTTCTCTTTTTATTTGAAATGGAAATATGAAATTTTGAAACCAAAAGGGTGTAGTGACGTCACATGTGTGGGTTTTACTCGCTAACCGTTGGAGATACACGAAAAGTGATAAGGACCTTTCGGATAGGAAATTAAATTTTGAAGCTCGCATGTGCCATCAAAAGTTTGCTATTTCTTAGCGTTCTCTTTTTATTTGCTATGGAAATATGAAATTTTGAAACCAAAGGGTGTAGTAACGTCACTAAAATGGTCGCCATTTTTTAATAGTGCAAAATATCGAAATTAAAGTATCCTATATGTAAACATGGTAAATCAGCTACATCCATGCAAAATTTCATTTAAATTGGACCAGTGGTTCTTGCGTTATTGAGTAACAGACAGACAGACAGACAGACACACACCATCTCATTTTTATATATTAGTATGATGATTGTATAGAATTTCCAACAAAAGAGGGGCCTCGTTAATGCAAAATGCCACACGTTTTGTTTTGATTACTTTATTCTCCTTTTCGTGTGGATTTAGAGCTGAGTAATTAATTTCTTTTTACACTGATCGTCCGCTCTTGAACTATACAAAGATTCGTGGACCGTGGATTGAAATCACCTGATTTAGAGGGCACATTCCGAAGTCAATGAAACAAAAGAAAACGCACCCAGCTCAGGTATCCCTCGGAATACCAAATTCTGAACATTTCCAGTCGCAATTCCTTATAGGAAAAATTATGAGTCTACAGGGGACAAAACTTCACCCAGTAAGGTGATAAAGAAAGACATCAATAAAATGATTTGGATAAAAAAGATACAGTCAGTCTGAGAGACTAGACTTTATATCATTTCAAATGACGCATGCTACAAATGATACACATGTTAGAAAGGCTCAGGGGGGCTTCGAGCGAAATGACGTCATGCACTCGCTGTCTCCGTTCGCATAACGCCAGACCCCAGGAGTAAACTCAGACTCAACAGACTCCATTACCCTTTAACTTAGGCTTCCCGCGCGGGAGCTGCATGACGTCACGCATTCGCCGTCTCCGTTCTCATAACGCCAGACCCCAGGAGTAAACTCAGACTCGGTGCATATGCACTGAACAACATGATGACGTCATACACGCCGTAACCGTGACGCATAACGGTAGACCTAAGCATAACGATGAAGTCGACAAGATTATTTGAAATTATAAAATATTCTGACTGATTTCAATTCTCTATTTGATTTTAATAATTTGCACACCTCTGTAGGTCAGTTTGGTGAATTTCGTTTTATTGCAGAAAATTCATCTTTGAAATATTTATTGTCATAGTGTGGAGGAAGTTTGTAATATTTGGATTATAATTATTTAAAAATATTATTCCTAAGTAAAAAGAGAGTACATTTTTGTTATAATCTAATATATCTGCAGTTCTGTCCATGATGATCAGTCTTTGACACCACATTTTAAATCAGGCATCTCTCGTTGCAATATACATGATGTTTTCTTTTTGGCATGGTCGACGGTTTTCATGACGAGGAATTGAGGGTTTGCCGCCCGAGCCACGTGTTGTGTATTTCCGGATGAAGATGCTTCACTTTTCAATCATCATTACTACCTCATTGTTACATGCAGAACACCGGGAACAAGTCCATCATTAGGACATTGTGCAAAACGAAAGGTGAGCGTAGGAGGAAACGGAAGGCAATACGGATTTTGATATCTGAAAAGAAGACGAAAACGTGCCACAATACTGGAAACAGCCCATGCAGAGAATGTTTTGATGCAAAACAAAGGCACAACTTACAGTCCTGGTGGACATTAGTGGGGAAATACTAAGAAAGCCTTTTATGAAATTTTGAACACATTATACAAAACTGCTTCACTGTTCATTTTAATGAAGACTCACATTTTCAAAATTGAAAAAAAAAAAAGTGTAAAGATCTTAAACAAATAAAATCAATAGATTTTTTAAATATTTTTTTAAAAGTGGCGCAACAATGGAATTTAAATTTTGTACTTTCCTTCAGTTTTAAAAATATACAAGGAACATACCACGACCATTTTGTTTCAATCAGTCGATTGAAGGTGAAGTTGCATTCTATACCCGACTCTCCTCTTGAGGCATGTAGATGGAAGCTAGAGAAATAATATGTCCTACACATGTAGGCTACGCATCCGCGACCTTCGGCTTTGTACGCTCTTGACCTTGACCACTAAGATAATGGGGAGCCCTTCAGTTCTCACTTGGCAATGATACAGTTATGTTAGGCCAGCTTATCATACTGAATGTTGTCCACTGAGGGGATATTTACAGATTACAATAATTGGGGTTCAACGACATCAATGATGACAAATGTGGTATTTAAGCTGTAATACACAAGTAGAGCAAGTCATGTAACCATGACAACGTTAGCTCCAGGGGTCCCATCAAACTTTCCACTTAACTCTGAAAAATAGGAAAGACGCTTCCAGTTCTTAGTGGCCATTAATCTCGCGATCATGAGCCACGCGACCTCCTTTGTATGTGGAATCCAAACCACAGGACATGGCATTTCACTTTGATAATCTCACCCGAACCCAGTCAACCTTGGTGAGATACCTCTGCGCCACCACGATCCTCATATGACTGTAAAAGTGAACGGTATATACCTTCATTTTTCATCATTACAATCGTGAATTCTCTGAAGTTAAGAGTTGTAGCCCATAATTCTGTTGGATAACACTCTGAATACGTTTAAATAGGATTAAGTACGTATGAGTTTTATTTTACCTTATTTTTACCATTAGTGGTTTAATGTTTACAAGCGGCATTATTGATGGTTGAATATACTAATTTCTTTTGTATCTTACATTTTACATAATTTTACTTGCATCTAAGCGTTGATTAAGAAATTAGGAAGTAAGAAATAGAAATTTTATATTTTAATCACAATTTATTTGATATTCGCAAATATGGTTTAAGAGCTGACATGTGGTTATCACTTGAAAGCAGGGTTGGCAAATTACAGTTTTTTTAATAAAACATTAAAACATGTTTTTTGTTTTGTTTTAAACAGTTTTTTAAATTCTGAACATGTTTTAAACAGTGTAATAAAATGCTGTATTTTTAATACTTAAATATTAATACTTTAGAGATCATCTTGACCAGAGTTGTATGGTAAGTAATAGACCAATGTTTACAACTAAACTCAGCCAGCAGGGAAATTTAGTTACCAGCTGGGATTTATTTTCTCTACAACTTATGGTTGGCTGTTGTGTTGTGTTTGTGTTAGGTTATGTTTGAATGGTGGTGTATCTACTTTTTTGCGTTCTGTTAATTGCTGTGTAGAAAATGTTTAATTAGCAGTATAATCAGCTTATTGCAGTTATGAGTTCAACTGGCAGAAGAAAAGAACCTGTATGGCAACATTTTATCGAATGCAAAAGTTCTAAGGGTAAAACAATTAGGGCAAAATGTAAGTTGTGCAAGGAAGATATGGTTGGGTTAGTTGCTAGAATGAAACAACATATAGAGACAAAATGTCCTTATACAGGCTGTAAAAATAGTCTTGCACCAAACTTAAATCCCGCATGCGGGTGGGGACAGGGAGTAATTTCAGATAGGGAACCCATGTGCGGAACTCAACCGTTACGCCCCTATGAGCGATTTTAATTATGAACACATTTGGCAACGTCGCGTGCTACCCACGGCAGAGGACCGATTACCGCTCACAAGTCAATCTGTCTATAGGCCCACCTCGTGGCTCAGTGCCAAGCCGTTAGACTCTCACACTGACGTGACCGGGTTCGAATCCCCTTTCTGACAGTGCAGATTTTTTTTCTTCGAGTCGTTTGTATTTGCATCAATTAATTACTACATAGGGCTAGATTTCGTTTCTAATTTCGTTTTAAAAGGAGCTACATTATATGCCGCAATTTTGCATTTTAAAAGAAAAACAAATTGGTTCTATTCGTTGCCGATTTATTTCTTCACGGTAGGATTTTGTTTGGACACAAATTATCTCTTTGTTTTTGTCGTAATTGCTGTATGATTGTTTCGCAATGATATGTTTAAGATCGCAATTTGAGGTAAAGGCCATAGGCGGTTACTTTACAAGCAAAAGATTGCGAGTTTAAAAAAGGTACAGTGAAGATACAGAGACAGGTTCAGCGATCGTTGGAACTGAGGACATTTAATTAAGATTCTTAAAACGTTCTTGAAACATCTACCTGAAAACAACATGCTTACGGTAATTAAGTTGATCCATCATCAAATTACTCGGAGGGAAAAAAATCAAGTTGGGTTGGAAGAAGGATTCGATCCCCAGCGTGGAGTCACCTACGCCTGAGGGTCAAGTGCTTTACTACTGAGCCACGAAGTGGGACTGGAGCTAGGTAGACTTGTGAGCGATAATCGGTCCTCTGCCGTGGATAGCACGCGACGTTGCCAGATGTACTCATAATTAAAATCGCTCATAGGGGCGTTACGGTTGCGTTCCGGACATGGGTTCCCTGTCTCAAATTACTCCCTGCCCCCATCCCCATGCGGAGTTTAAGTTTGGTGCAGTACTTTTTTACAGCCTGTAGAAACAAATCCATGCCTGCACAATTTGAGGATAATACTGACTGTGGAGTCATGGAAATGGAATATGAAAATGAAACCCAAATCAAAAGTTCACTAATATCCACTCATCAGCAGCTTGCATCACAATCACTTCAATCTCATTCCAATTCTACAGGTAAGATATATTTATACATAATTAAATTAAATTAATAAAAAACAAGTGAGGCACATTTTATAGGTTATGTTCAATAATTAATTTGTTTTTAAAAAGAAATAAAATTCATAGTGCACTTTTGTTCAAATTGTTTGTTTGAAAGAAATATATATTATTTAAATTACAATTCTATTATGCTCTTGAAAATATTACATACCGGTACTGTGTAAGTTATAGGTTTTATTAAAAAAAACAATGTAGCCTAATGGCAAAGTTATGATTAATACTGGTCTTACCCAATCAATCATATATTGTTTATACCAATACAGATAATTTGGGCTAAACGGATAACATTGGATTTGTTTTATTACAGATGATGAACCAGCTTCCAGTTCACGTTCTGTGGTTTCAGCACCATCACGATCAAGAGGAAAATGTACATTGTCCAGTTCTCCATCTTCATCTTTTATTGGGGGGGCGTGGTGGCTCAGCGGTCTAGCTGTATGCCTCTCACCAAGGCGGTCCGGGTTCGATTCCCGGTCAATGCATGTGAGATTTTCGAAGTGAAATGCCATGTCCTGTGGTTCGGATTCCACGTAAAAAGGAGGTCCCGTGGCTCATGATCTCAAGATTAACGGTCACGTTAAACTACAAGCTTCCTTCCTTCCTTTCCTTCATCTTTTATTCAAGGCCCTTGCCCAAGAATATTGCAAGGAGGATTGGATAGGTTTACAGTACACACATCAGCCAAGGAGAAAAAGCAATTTGATTTGCAAATAGCTCGCTTTATTTTTGGCACAAACTCTGCTTTTCGGCATGTTGAACATCCCGAGTTTGTAAAATGATTCAGCTTCTTCGGCCTGGCTAAGTTATAAACCACCAACCGAAAGCAAACTTCTTGACGAAATTTTTGCTGAAGAGTTGGCCAAAGTAAAGAAAACTTTGGTAGAAAAATCTGTACGTATGGCTTTAGATGGTTGGAGCAATGTGCATAACGACTCACTTCTTTGTGTGTCGCTTAGTGAAGTAATGGACCACTATACTTACTTAACCGAAACCATTGACACCGAAGATAACAGTCATACATCTGATTACCTCTTAATGGTAGCAGAAAAAACAATTAAAAACTGTGAAACTTCTTATGGCTGCCATGTTCGAAGTTTTGTCACTGACAATGCTGCCAATATGGGAAAAATGAGGGATGAATTGGCAAAAAAGGTATCAAAGAAGTGATAACTTATGGTTGTTCAGCTCACCTGCTTAATCTGTTAGCACATGACTTGGAGGTGGTTGGCATTTCAGAACATGTTAAACAAATTATTAAATACTTCAGGAACACTCACTTTGCAGCAGCCAAGTACAAACAGGCTGGCGGAACAGCTCTTGCTTTTCCTACGGATGTACGGTGGAATTCTTTAGCTGACTCTATAGAGTCCTATTTGGGTAACTGGCATATTATTGTCAAAGTCAGCACTGAAATTCGAAGTGCCATTGAACCAATTATAAGTGCAAAGGTAAATGATATCAATATGAAACAAAATGTTCAAGACTATCTCATAAAACTTAAGACTGCATCAGTCTCATTAGATAAGATGCAGCGTGATGACTGTACCATTGGGGAAGCAGTAGAGGTTTGGCTTGACCTGCTCAATTTTTTCAAAAATGAAAACAATCCCAATGACATAAATAAATTCATGAAAGAATTTAACACCGCTGTAACTGATACCCATCTCCTTGCCAATCTCATGGATCCACGCTATCCAGGACAGAGACTGAGTGAAGAACATCATCATTCTGCTATGGAGTATGTTGAAGCTTACCACCCAGATGCAATGCCTGACCTAATTAAGTACACAGCAAAATGTTCACCCTTCAAGGAATACCTGTTTGGTCCTGCAATACTAAAAGAAATTAAACCCCTGACATGGTGGGTGGCAATGCAGAATAACATTCATCACACAACTTCAGGCCTAGCACATCAGCTGCATAGTGCAGTTGCTTCATCAGCTGGGATACAACGTCTTTTCTCCACTTTTGGGTTTGTGCATAGCAAAGTCAGGAATAGGTTAGGGACTGAGAAGGCTGCCAAACTAGTTTGAGTTTTTCGTGAACTCAACAAGAAACCTGTTGAATAAAGACAAAGTCGCAGTGATTATTGGATTTATAATATTTTAAATACATCCCTATATTTTCTGATGGATGTTCGCTTGCAAACATTTTTAACAAGGACATCAAAACCATTACAAAATCACTCTATAAACTTTATATTATGACTTAAAACCTTCAGTAGAAGGCAGAGAAGACCACTGTACTCTACTGCATTGCAAAATGATTAATTAAAAATATGAAAAAAAAATCTTCTAAAGAAACATATTTTAGACGGTTGTTTGAAGCATTGCGTTTAAAACTAATTTTAAACAATGTGCATTGTTTTAAACCGTTTTAAACATGCTGTTTAAAACATGTTGTTTTAAACATGCCAACCCTGCTTGAAAGAGGGTTGAATATTTTCATTCATAACGTTTTTATGGCATTTTAAGCGATGAATGGAGTTGGGCATTACCTATTACAACAGAACTATACTGGACAGTATGTAAAGCATAATGGGATTCCGGGAGCTAACGTCATGATTACGGTAGATCATACATTGCTCGATTTCAAGAGCAGGAATTATTCAGGGAATAACTCGTAAACGGTTGGTTTTAAGGCCTTAATATGTGGTTTATGGGATCCTTCTTGGACCTGGATAGTATTGTTTCCCCTCATTGAGCGGCGTTAAGTGATCCTTTTATGACAACTTTGATATTTTGCATCTTAAGAATGTATTATTATCTGGCAATGGCCATGGTCCAGTTCCTCCACAAGTAAATAAACTATATTGGTACAAATTTTCGTCGTAATCAATTGAGTAGTTTTCTTATATAATATACAGACTGACACAATTCGATTATTTTACGTCAGTAAAGGGGCAGATAACCTCGCTGGTCTGCCCCTTAAAACCTCAAGAACTAACTACATCAGTATGAATAATGATTGTTATTGTTGTAAAAGTACCTCCACAGTGAGAATGTTAATTTATAAAATTATTAGCAACCCGACCCGGCTTCGCCCGGAAACAGTTATGAATGCATTACGTGATAAGCGCATTTTTAGCCTACTTTCGATTTTTGCAAAAAATGAAAGTAGACTTATGAGATCAACACAGGGCGAAAAAAGTGTGTCTGTCTGTGTGTGTGTATGTGTGTGTGTGAGTCTGTGTGTGTGTGTGTCTGTGTGTGCGTGTGTGTGTGTGTGTGTGTGAGTGTGTGTACTCTGAATGTCTGTCCCCCCCTATCAATTCGAACACGGTGAATGCGAATTGAACGAAATTTGGTACAAAGGTAGCACTAGCAAAGGACACCTCAGTGTCATGTTTTATATCGCCGCCATCTTGACGGAAACGTAATGGCGGCCACACAAATGTTCAAAGCTTAAATCAAATTACGACTAACCTAATCATCCGATCTCTACCAAATTTTGCAACAACATACCTTTATGGGGGGAGCATCCTTTGACCACACTAATAAGTCATCAGCGTAATAGTTTGCGGATGGCGGCCATCTTTGTGTGAAAATCGATTCTCCCTATTAATTCGAACACGGTGCAACCGAATGGAACGAAATTTGGTACAGAGGTAGTAGTAACAAAAGGCACCTCAGTGTCATGTTTTATATCGCCGCCATCTTGACGGAAACGTAATGGCGGCCACACAAATGTTCAAAGCTTAAATCAAATTACGATTAACCTAATCATCCGATCTCTATATCGCCACCATCTTGACAGAAACCTAATGGCGGCCACACGAATGTTCAAAGCTTAAATCAAATTATGTTTAACCTAATCATCCGATCTCTACCAAATTTTGCAACTACATACCTTTATGGAGGGAGCATCCTTTGACCAATCTAATAGGTCATTCACCTAATAGTTTGCGGATGGCGGCCATCTTTGTGTCAAAATCGATTCTCCCTATTAATTCAAACACGGTGAAACCGAATGAAACGAAATTTGGTACAGAGATAGCACTAGCAAAGGGCATCTCAGTGTCATGATTTATATCGCCGCCATATTGACCGAAACGTAATGGCGGCCACACAAATGTTCAAAGCTTAAATCAAATTACGATTAGCCTAATCATCCGATCTCTAGCAAATTTAGCAACAACATACCTTTATGGAGGGAGCATCCTTTGACCAAACTAATAGGTCATCAGCCTAATATTTTGCGGATGGCGGCCATCTTTGTGTGAAAATCGATTCCCCCTATTAATTCGAACACGGTGAAACCGAATGGAACGAAATTTGGTACAGAGGTAGCACTAGGAAAGGGCACCTCATATTCATGTTTAATATCCCTATAGCACGTTGTATTTCAACAAGCTACTACAACCAACATTCAATCATACTCCTTGAAAAGGACAAAGAGTTATAACAATACCCATGCATTTAGGAGAAAGTAGGCTATATGTTATTTACTGAACATCTTGTTTTCCAATGTCAATGAACAACGACAAATAGGCCTATCCGTTTTACGTATCGGCATGATGGGTTAAAATCACTGACTGGACTATTAATTATATTATCATGGAGATGCATGTGCAACAAATTCTTGTCAAACGTAATTTAAGAATGGCGAGATGCATGAAACACCAATCCCCCTTCCGTCCAATCTTAACTTGACTGTGAATTTTGCGGAACGAAAAGTTCACAGGCGAAATGAAGAAAAGCCGAGTTGCACTTCCAGGGATACTACAAACACAATCACTGTTCTCTAAAGTTTTAAACTGCATATGGGGCATTAAGCTCGTCCGCTAGCTAAGCCTTCATAACCCGTTCCCAGGCGAAGCCAGGTCGGGTTGCTAGTTTGTATATTATAACCCCCTTCCGTCCAATCTTAAATTGATTGTGCATTTTGTGGAACGAAAAGTTCACAGGTGAAATGAGAGTTGCACTTCCAGGGAATGGCGAGGTGAATGAAACTCAAATCCCCCTTCCGTCCAATCTTGACTTGACTGTATTTCACAGGCGAAATGAAGAAAACCCGAGTTGCATTTCCAGGGAAACTCCAAACACAACCACCCTTCTCAGAAGTCTTAACTCAACATGACTCATCGGTTTGCTGCTGGCTGTATCTGGGCCAATAGGTTCGCCCGCTAGCTAGGCTGTAACAGGGATGATAGACTCGCCCTTAGCAAGCTCGTAAACTATCGCCTCAGTAGTTGAATGGATATGGTTGGAAGAAATTAAAACGTAAAAACACTTATAGTGGGCGATGTATTGAAGATAGACATATGCTCTCAGGAACTTTTTTGTAGAACTTTTCATGGTGAACAATTCTTACACTCATATTATTTAGATAGGCTATTTTTAACGGTTTGACCAGCGTAAGCTTACAAAGCGCTCAGACGCCAGGTTTTTTTCGACTTTCCCACTGAAATCGTTACTGCTCGTCTTCCTTTGATCATAAATAAATAATTTTCTACAGAAATCATCCTCGAGATATCCTTTACAGAATGGTGAAAACCACATCTAAATCCATCCAGTGGTTCTCAAGTTTACCCGTAACTTCCAACAATCGGGGACTTTGTTTTATACTAAGTAGAGATAACTAACTCATATGGACTTTAAACTGTTATCAGAAAACAATGCTATTGAATTAAGAGTATCTCAATAATTAAAGCACTCCATAATAATTTATCAGTCACATCATGTGCGTCTGTAAGTACATATACTGTAACATGATACGTCTATAGATATGAGTATCACAACCACGACATACACGCCTCCAAGAACAGCTGATTCTCAAGATACAATTTAACGTCAGAACAATACCATTCATTTTCATCTCGGATGCAAACATAACCTGCTTGATGCAAGGTAATAATAATAATATTAATGGTTTTACGTCCCTTTTAACAACTGCCATTAGTTCGAATGAAACTTATAACACAAGGAATCATTCATATATCAACCCGGAATGATTAAATCCTTATGAAGTATGTAAATACTTATTTTTGAAGCTATTCGAACAATGACAACGAGTAAAATCCAGGAACTAAGGTTGTGACTTTGGGAGAAGTCTAAAGCAGAAGTCTCAATTCCCTATATCAATGTTTACACTTTCATCACAATCCATTGCAACTCCACTTAAGAAACATCTTCTATTGTTTGAACATTTTATGTATTTGGAACTTTCATTTTAATCAAATTATTTAAAGGATATTCATTTCTACATAATCAATGTTAAACGCTATTAATGTTGAACGCTGAAGGAGATATCGTTGAATATCGAAACATGTTCGTTAAAATAATAATAAACTACATATTTTAGTATTGACAGGGAGGATTAAATACAGTATATTTAATGTTAAGTTAGTCTATTAAGCTCAGATGAATTCCATTTCAAGTATTCAAGGCTCGTGAGAAGCTGTTCACCATGTATATTTCCAGATATTAATCTCGTTTCTATTGTGGTCAGGATGTTGGAGTCATGCGACTGCCTCTTGACCACACGTTATACGGCACGACTTGCGCGTCAGGTGGGCTGGCTCTAACCTACTGAACAATATTTAATCACCAATGTGCGTGCTAGACGCCTGCATTCAATTCCTAATATTTTACTACAGCATTAAGAGCAAATAAAAACTCACAATGGTCATTTGCCTTGTTCAAGCAAGATGAGTCCTGTGGTGGGATCGAAGTGTTTACTCTAATTACTACTACTAAGCACTTAACGACTCATTAACTGCTAATTGTCTTAAGAAAAGTAGAAGCACAATATTTTTAGCCTATTTTCAATTTTGAAAAAATAAAATAGGCTTATGAGATCACCTTTTGTCCGTGTGTCTGTGTGTGCGTGTGTGTGTGTGTGTGTGGGGGGGGGGGTGTCCCCCTAATAACTTCGAAACGGCTAGAGCGATTTCATTGAAACTCGGTAAGTTCATAGCACTATTCCGGGCGACCCCAACCGTGCCCTTCAAATTTTGTTACGTCTCACCAATCCAACATGGCGGCTGTGCGAAATATTTCACCAGCATTCAATATCTCCGAAACTATTACCGACATCACCCTGGAATTTTGTACGGTGATAAAGGGCACTACTAGAAGTTCACCAAGGAGACATTCAAAAACCTGGTAACTAAAAAATCAACATGGCGGCCAAGCGAAGTTGAGACTTTTAAATAGACTTTTCTCGCGATTTAATCATACAAATGTACACTTGGTACAGCAAATTTTCATACACATCGAAATGCACTGGCGCCTAATTTAGTTCGATTGTTTACATAACTTCAAAATGGCGGCTGTGCCATATATATAACTGGCATTCTATATCTCCGAAACTATTACTGACATCAACCTGAAATTTTGTACTGTGATAAAGGGCACTGCTTCAAGTTTATCTATGTAACTTTCAAAAAGCTGTAAAGTACAAAACGAATATGGCGGCCAAGCGAAGTCGAAATATTTTAATAGACTTTCCTCGTGATTTAAACATCTGAGCGCAGTGAAATGATGTACACTAAATGATTATACATATTGTAATGCACTGGCATCTAATTTATATCAATTGTTTATATAACCTCAAGATGGCGGATGTGCGAAATTTTAAAATCTCGTTTTTACTTCTTGTGTCCTAAACATGCGATTGAAGTTTGAATACCACACGTACACAATAATCTTCAAGTAACAGTGCAGTACATAAGCCGGCCCCGTGGTGTTGGGGTAGCGCACATGCTTCTCACCCGAAGGCCCCGGGTTCCATTCCCAGCTCCGTCAGGGATTTTAGAAACTGACGTGAGGGATGGAACGGGGATACACTCAGCCTCGTGAGGACAATTGAGTAGTTGTCTGACAGTGAGGCAGCCGATAACGAAAACTAAAATTAACAGCCGAGGGGACCCGATGCGCTGATCACGTGTCACCCCGAAATATGCAGGCCGATTGGCTGGGCTGCGGTTGCTTGGTAGGCCTAGGCCCTTCATGGGCTGTAGTGCCAGGGGTTATTATTATATATAATAGTACATAAATAAGAATCCAACATGGCGACCATCCGCAATATTTAGTCTGTTCTCAATATCTACGAATCTATCACAACAATCAAACTGAAATTTTGTATGTTGATAGAGGCAATTACAATGAGTAGGATATATGAAAATAGGCTGTATAGTTCTTCACGGAACTACTTGTTAACCCTCAGTTAGTATCATGTATCGTAAATGGTATCATGGTGTCCGTCAGACGTCAGATATTTCCCATGATATTAAACGATCTTTTCGTAAAATTGCTGTTGTTTATTGAACTTATTTCCTTTAAACATATGTTTTAAGCATACTACAGTAAAGCATTTTTACCCTAGTTGGAGGTACCAATTTAATAAACTTTTGTTCCATAACAAGAGGGCCCTCCTATTTTTCTCAAAGCCCTACGAAATAATATTTTTACGAATATTTGTCTGCCAATTCAGTCTTTTATAAACAACCTACAACAAGAAGTAAAAGCATAATAAAAGAATACTTAAAACAAAAATGTATATTTCCATGTACAAAATCCAAAAAATTACTCGATACGCCGCATGTTTACAGTAAATAACCATTAATTCAAAAGCTGTATGTGTCCAAATGTGAGTAATAATTTTACTATGTAGGAAACTTAGACATTAACACACAATGATAGGTTCTTTATCATTCCTTCCAAGTCAATTTCAAAATTAGTTTGATTTGGTGTCACAACTCGCCAAAATGGAGCCGGTTGTGGCTCCATAATTAATTACAAAGCTGTGACAGTAATGACAATGCTTTATTACTCTTGTTGATAATTCATATTAGTTGCTTGAGACATCTTGATCATCTGGCACGTTTACTTGGGTGTCTAAAATACACACTGTAGTAGTGTGTGTAACTGTATTAGGGACAGGTAAGGCACTATCACGGAATTTACCTGGAGGGAGTGTGGAAAATATCAGGGAAAATCCACACTCAGGATAGCCGCTGTCAGCACTGAGATTAGAACCTCCGATCTCTGAACAAACAGCTGTTCTCCATCGCGGTCGTGATGCGACATGGCAAAATGATTGTCTAACCAGTTTCACCACACAGCTCGGATATTAAACTGACACCTGCATTGCATACGAACAAAATTGTGCTTTTCCAGCTCACTTGGACCCTTTCCTGCAAAGGATATGTGATTTGAACTTGCCATTTCATTACTTTCAATCTTGGAAAGAAACGAATGTCAGATTACTTTCACAAAAAAGTGATATTTGTAAATTTTACTCCTGGACTGCAGTGGATATGTGGTCTGGAGAGTTAAAGTGAAGTTTGCTGAATTTCCTGAGGGCAGATAATACTACCACCGCCGCCGCCACCACCACCACCACCACCACCACCACCACCACCACCACCACCACCACCACCACTACTCTCAGTGATCATGGTTTTATTTACTTTAAAGTTAAGGGTTTCAAGAAGATCACGGATATCAAAATAACAGCGTGGACGTACAATTGGGAGATTTTTAAGAACACAATTGAATGGCTGTTGCAATCTGTGGATATAGCGCAAATTACTTCAAAAGACGTAACTGCTATTCTTAAAGATGCTTGTAGGACTAGTCGATTGAGGGGACAATTAAAACATGAAACCCGTGTACCTTACTGGTGGACTAATGAAATAGCCATGCAACGAAAAGATTGCAATCGTAAGAGACGAATTCTTACAAGAGCTAGGAAACGAATAAGTCAGGACAACTTAAGACAACTAGAAGATGATTACAAGGCAGCTAAGAGGGAACTAACAAAACTAATTCAACAATCAAAAAATAATCTCTGGCAAAAGCTCTGTGAGGATCTGGACAATGAGATCTGGGGGGCGGGATATGAGATAGTGACAGGGCGTTTAATTAATAGGGTTCCGGTTCAGCTCACAAATGAAAGAAGGAAAGTCATAGCGATGGCATTGTTTCCGTGCGCTAATTCTTGTCTGGAATTGGACCCAGATTTTAATGCCGTAGACCTGTTTACTATGGAAGAGATACGCGAAGTAGCGTGTAATATGAAGACTGGTAAGGCACCTGGAGTAGATAGCATACCACCAGAAGCCATCAAATATGCATTTGAGGTAGCACCAGGATGGTTCTTATCTATCTTCAACGATTTACTGAGACAGCGTGAGTTCCCCGCTGAGTGGAAGGTAGCCAAGCTAGTGTTACTATTGAAAGCATGGAAACTGTCCTTAGATCCATCAGCATACAGACCACTTTGTTTACTAAATACCTTGAGTAAGCTTTTTGAAGGACTGGTCAAAACAAGACTTAAAAAGAATTAGATCAACAAGGAGGGCTCTCCTTGAACCAGTTTGGGTTTAGAAAGGGCAGGAGCACAACCCAAGCTATCGAGAGAGTGTTGCAAATACCGGCAGAGAGCAGCGAGAAATGTGCAGCTGTAATAACGCTCGATGTGAAAAATTGCTTTTAATACGGCCTCATGGAGCATTATTGTGAGAGAATTTCGAAGGAAGAACATATCTCAATACCTGCAATAAATTATCGTCAGCTACTTCAAAGGACGTAAAATAAAACTAAGCCAATCAGAGGACCTTGAAATTAGTGCTGGCGTTCCGCAGGGATCGGTCCTAGGACCAACCCGGTGGAACATTCTATATGATGGCGTCCTACGTCTGCAGCTGACGAAAGGTGCAGTATCTATTGGTTATGCCGATGATCTTGCGTTAGTGGTACAGCAGAGAATGCAGAGGATCTGACCTTTAGAGTTAATGAATCATTGAGACGTGTCAACCTTTGGATGGAAAATAATTGCTTGACTTTGGCACCACATAAGACTGAGGCTGTAATTTTGAAGGGCTCAAGGAAGTGGAAGAATATCCGTTTTCTCCTAAATGGTATTGAGATTGTTCCAGCGAAGGCTGTACGTTATCTAGGAATTCTGTCATTAGGACCATCTAAAGACAGAGCAAAATTGTCGATGTTTGAATATGAATTAAAGATTTGAAACAGCACAGGCGGGTTAGCATATCCTCTCCGACCAATCACAATGTCCATGTTGGCTTTTCCCTCGGACTCGGCGAGGAATCCCACCATTACCGCCGCCAGGGCAATGTCCTGGAGCTTGAAACATTGGGTCGAGCAATATAGCTGGGGAGGTGGGACAAGCACCTCGACCAGGCGGCCTCACCTGCAAAGCGAGCAGTGGCCTCATGAGGGATGGGAAGGGAGGGGAAGTTTGGGAGGGATAGGCAAGGAAGAGGAAAGGAGGTGGCCGTGGCCTTACGTTTGGTACCATCCGAGCATTTGCCGGGAGACGAAGTGGGAAACCACGGAAAACCACTTCCAGGATGGATGAGGTGGGAATTGATCCCCCTCTACTCATTTGGACCACCCGAGGCTGAGTAGACCCCGTTCCAGTCCTCATACCACTTTTCAAATTCCGTGGCAGGGCCGGGAATCGAACCTTGGGCCTCCGGGGTGACAGCTAAGCACGCTGACAATTACACCATGGAGGCGACTTATTATCACTAATATTATTGCATCCATTTAGGGCAGTGGATGCCAACGTTTTTCAACAAACGGCACCTACAGTATATGATATATTATACATTTCTCCACACACCTCCTCACTGGATCAGTGGTAGAGTTCATGGGTTCGATTCCTGACTGAATAAGTCGGGTTTATTAAGGGAGGAAAAAATCCATGCCAAACAGATTCGTAAGATGTGGAGTCGTAAAAGATATGTCGTATCGCATTTGGTGATTACAAGAAAACATCATTAAATCTCAGCCACAGTAGAAGTCTGGTCTTTACTGTCAGTTAACAGTGCTTAACAGAACGTGGAAATTGGAGAGAAGATCACCTTTAATAGCTGAACTCAAACGATCCACGCCAAGTGGCCGAGGGCACATTATGACGATTGTTATTATTATTATTGTTATTAGAATATTATTAATTTAATTTTACTCCAAAAGGGAAAAGTTCAAATAAATCGTGCAATATTTGTTTCAATAGTTCATTTAAAGATATAGTAAACACGAGAATAAAACATATGACACGGTTTCAAAATAAACCCGTGGTCTTTATTGGGATTCGGTCAAACAAATTCAGTTTCATTAGTGTTTTTAATATTTCATTCTTGGTTATATAATAATTGTAGTCGTAATATACAGTAGAGTCGACGACAATTAATCCTTTATTAATTTTGGAATGTGAAGCCAGATATTAATAAAATTTCATAATAGTCTAAATGCGTCCTAGATGAGTTGCTGGTGCTGAATAGAATTACAATAAAATTCCCTCAAATATCTCATGAAAAGAGCCTCCGTGGCTTAGGCGGCAGCACGCCGGCCTCTCACCGCTGGGTCCGTGGTTCAAATCCCGGTCACTCCATGTGAGATCTGTGCTGGACAAAACGGAGGTAGACGGGTTTATCTCCGGGTACTCCGGTTTTCCCTGTCAAAATTTCATTCCAGCAACACTCTCCACTATCATTTCATTTCATCTGTCATTCATTTAATCATTGCCCCAGAGGAGTGCGTCAGGCCTCGGCAGCCGGCACAGTTCATATCCTCGCCGCTAGATGGGGGCTTCATTCATTCCATTCCTGACCCGGTCGGAGACTGGAAGCAGGCTGTGGATTTTCATTTTCATCTCATGAAAAAATAAATTGCCATGGCACACACCAGTTGGTAACCATTGACTTACGGATTTGAGTTAACGTATTCATCAGCTTCATACCCTTGGATGTATGTAGAATCTGTCTGATAACCTATGTGTGTGATGTCCTATTCCGTGTTAGACAGGGCAAACGTACATCGCTGTAGGTACTATAATAACGACAATGGTAAACAGATGTAATGACAAGTATCCTTGACGTGGCATGTGATCTTCCCTGATATCGCTATAAAGTTTAATGCCAGTACAGCGAAAGCATAGTAACAATCAACAAATCTTTAAAGATAATACTTCTTGACTGAAGTGGAATTCGTCATGCCAGCGCACCTGCACCCCGGGTTCGGTTCCCGGCTCCGTCAGAGGTTTTAGACCCGGATGTTAGGTCTGCAATGGGGTGTACTTGGCCTCGTGAGGACAATTAAGTATCTGTATGAGAGTATGGCAGCCCTATGAACACGGAAACCAAGATTAACGACGAAGAGGACCCGACATGTTGTTCACGCGTCACTCCGCAATCTGTAGACAAATGGCTGGGCAGTGGTAGCTTGGTAGGCTACGAGTGGTGCCACGGGGTTTGGTTCGGATTTTGGAATTTGTCAACTTTGTCGAGAGCATTCAGTCAGCTATCACGATTGCAAAGGGAAGCTGGAAGTCCGGAGATTTTCCCACGGGCTATTTCACACTTCCTTTAAGGACGATAGCACGTTATTATGAGTCCCTAAGGACTTACTCCAACCCTAGACCATAATAATTACTATTATACAAACCACTACAGTTCACAAAATCACAGGTTATCAGTCAAATAACTTAACATTTTATGATTTAAAGATTAGGAGACGAAATATTTGGCTTTTTGAAATGAACTACCCGGAGGTTCCCTATCAAATTCGCAATTATTTCTATCTGACAGCCTTTTATAATACACACCCTTATGTTCACAATGCAGTAGGGTTAAAAGTGTGAAAAATGAATTAGCATTTGTATGCCTGGGTTAATCCAATCTGTCCGACAATTTCGATCAGGATGTGAGCACTGCTATTATAATACTTCATACATTCGTCAAATCCTTTTCGATAATTTTAGCAAATTACTATAAAAAGGACCTTCAGAAACACAAAGAAGAGTGGTAGTAGTAGAAGTTTCAAATTATATTTTGAAACATCGAAATCAGTCACGAGCACTTTCAAGGAACCATCATGACATCGCTAAAACTTTGCAAACATGTAGGTGGGCCCGGGTTAGATTCCAGGCTCTGCCAGGAAAATTAATTCTGGTATGAGAGCTAAAACGGGGTACAGTCAGCCTCGTGAGGCAAAACTGAGAAGAGACGGGTTCTATTCCTACCTCAGTCATCCTGGAAGTGGTTTTCAAAGTTTTCCCCACTTCTACTTCAGGCTAATGATGGGATGGTAGCTTACTTACGGCCACAGCCGCTTCCTACCCAAATCCTACCTAAAAAACTAACCCCGTGGCACTACGGCCCATGAAGGGCCTAAGCCTACCAAGCGACCGCTGCCCAGCCATTTGGCCTGCAGATATTGGGGTGACGCGTGGTCAGCGCGTCGGGTCCCCTCGGCCGTTAATCTTGGTGTTCGTGACCGGGGCGCTGCCTCACTGTCAGACAGGTACTCAATTGTCCTCACGAGGCTGAGTGCACCCCGTTCCAGCCCTCACGTTAGTTTCTAAAATCCCTGACGGAGCCGGAGATCGAACCCGGGACCTCCGGGTGAGAGACATGCGCGCTACCCCAACAACACGGGGCCGGCACCCAAATCCTACCGCATTTACAAATTCACTAGTACAGACACCATAGTGACACATGTTATCAGACAAATTATACACACACCCAAGTAAACGGGGCTACATGACCATTATGTCGCAAAGCCCCTAAAAGAATCAATACATGCATGAAATTTGGAGCAGCCCCGAGCTGTGCACACACCCATCTCTCATATCCTGTCGAACCAATCACACTACTTCCCCCAATATGTAGTGCAGGCTCTCTCACCGTAGGCATGTCTTCATATGGTAATCACCTTCAATGATCCACCTATGGTACAAATATTATTCCTGGAAGAACATTAAACACATTTTAAGTGTGTTCTGTGAAGCTGATTATCATAGTTGTGCAGACTGGAAGTAGAGTATTTCATGGAAATGGAGGAAGAGGGTGGTGTTAATTTAAACATCGCGTGATCTCCACACATAAAATGTGTGATCTCTGCTGAAAATACACTAGTTCCAGGAGATAACAGAGAGGTAATGTCGACCATTGGGAGTTTTATACACCTCTGTGTATTCGAATGAATACAGGAAAGTTCGAAAGGAAGGAACGCAACATTTCTTGGAGTGAAACCACGGAGGAATTTCTTAAATGGATTCCTAAGACATGAAAATTAGGATCCATTTCGATAAATTTCGTGGATCATATCGAGCGGCAGCACGCTTAAAAAGAACTAAAGTTTGTGATTTAATAAAAGTTACATTTCATTGGGTCAACGTGTTGATAATGATAGTTATGATATCGATGATGATGATGATGATGATGAAGGTTTTTGTTTTAATGGGAGAGACAGTGAGGTTAACAAGTTAATGTACCTAATAAAATTTGGTGGGGAAGAAAGCTAATTACTCAACCAACTAACCTGGATAAACTACATGAATTAATTTTACACTTTTTATACATTTCTCGATAGAGGGGGAATATAAGTTCTATTCCCCAGCGAATTTAATTTGGTATATTAAATTGTTGATCGACTGAAAATAAGCATTCTCACTAGATTACGAAGGTGAAAATAACAAGTTAGTCCGTGACGAACTAAAGAGCCTACTTTTCTTGAATTGTGAGATTCATACCAATGATTGGCTTATATACATCTATCTACAGGGCGCCAGGAAATGTTCTCAGCATTGACTGCCGACTTCTGCCAGATGTAGCATCAGCAGTTTAGTTGGCAGCACGATGTCCTTGACAGGGTGAATCCCACACGTGTGGGCTGTAGGCTGTCGAAATCGTCAGTGTGTATTGAGCGTATGTGTCATCAGCACTTCGAGCATCTGTTATGAATGACTGTGTTGAGTACAAAGTTTACTGTTTGTTTTCATACAAGCCATAGTCATGCTGCCAACGTAACTACTGATAACAACTCTCCCAGACGCATGTAGGCACTGCGGAGAAAATTTCCTGGCACCCTGTAGAATATAGCCGAACTTAACTTGTCAATACTGGCATTTATGATATTATAGAAATATACCTGAAATATTGTAGCCTAATAGAGCACTACAGTTTACTTAGAATACAGTAGTTTATTTCCATGAATTCTGAGACGCTGAGGGTCTACGGCTCAAATGCTTGGAGAGAGTTATTTGGTAGGTCTGCTGCCTCTAAAAATGGGCACTATTATAATTATCCCTTACAGCATAGGCCTACACACAATATATAAAATTTGCTTGTTATCCATTAATAATATGGATGATACCTGCAGTAAAACATTGAACCTATCAGCACGGGTAGAATTATGTTGGCCAAACTGTCACGCATGGGTTGCTCGAAATGAATCTGCAAACATATCGTTTACACACATGAGAACTGTTTGCCTAAATACATTGAGACTAGGGTTCAAGATTAAGGAGAACGTTTATCAACAGTGGGTAGTCCTGATGACTTCAGAAGTATGCCGAGTTACATCTCTTGAGACATACAGTACATGAACGAAATTTAGTTGAAATCCATTTGTTAGTATGGAAGTTATATGTAGTTAATCGTTGATACTTAAGGCTAGCAGAGAATTATGTTGGTGGCACTAACTCTGACGATTTACTCTAAATATGTCTTCAGGGACAGATGGCCACGCGGTTCCGCCCCTTATAACAATAATACCACACCCTAAATATGTCTAAAATATCTTGGACTTACAATTTTGCTGAATTTGAAGTGTGTTCCGAGATATTGAATCTAAGGGGTAAAAGAGATAATTATGCATAGTTGGCAGCGCTGCTGACTTATATTAAGCACAATTATTATACTTTAAAGCATACATTGCACTTACAAAATTTGCATGAAATCCATTCGTTAATATGGATTTTTCGTGCAGTTATACATTGAACATATAAGCACGCCTTGAAGCTTTGGTAACATTGCCATGTGTGGGTTGCTCAAAAATTAATCTGAAATATTCTGTTCTAAAAGATTTCAAAATGTAGATATCTTCGCCTGCATACTATGTAATCTACCGAGACTATGGTTCAAAATTATAGAGAGCATATATCATCAGTTGGCAGACCTGACGACTCTGAATATATTCTTAGTTCCATCTCTTAAAGTACAGAATGCACATGCAAAATTTGGTTGAGGTCTAATATATAGTATGCACGTTACATGTATTTAAACATTTTATCAGCATGCGTAAAATCATGTTGGCAGCACTGCCATATACGGGATACTCAAACATAAATTGAAATGTTATGATCTTTATATGTGCGTATTTTGGAATAAATCCAAATAGACATTAAACCTATCTGCACTTGTAGAATCATGTTGGTAGCAATGTTATATATCGGTTACTCAAAATTATATACTGTATGTATATGTATGCAAAGTTTATGATTGTTCGCCTGCATGTTTTCTGGTATACTCTGATATGAATACAAATTTATGGAGTTCATTTTTCAACAGTTGACAGCCCTGTTGACTCTAAAGAAAATACATTCATGCCTTTTTAGGTGCACAAATCACATGCCAAATTTGGTTGCAATCCAATAGATAGTATGGAAGTTACATGCATTTAAAGATAGGACTTATCAGCAGGCATAGAATAATGTTGGCAACACTGTCATATATGGGCTCCTGTAAATTAATGTGATGTAATCTTATCCATAAGTAATGCGTGTCAATTTTGGATCAGTTCCCATGTATACCTTCCAAGATATCCAACATAGAGCTCATAGAGCAGTTGGTAGCAGTGACATTTTCAAATATAGCCGTAGGATATTCCTGTATAGGTCTTTTCTCATTCCAAATTTGGTTTCGATAGCTGCAGCCGTTAAAGGAGTTGATAGGGGGGAGGGGGTCACACACACAGACAGACAGACAGACACACATTTGCCCAGATCGATCTCATAAGTCTACTTTTTACTCATTTTAACAAAAGTATGCAAAAAATTGACTTCCTTAATTATTTCTATATGTACTACAGTTAAGTTAATCACAGCGTTACACAAATTTTGCGAGGTGAATTTGTTGACGTGTAGTAGTCTACTCAAGCTCATGGCAATATACTGTACTAGCAGGTACCCGCGGCTTCGCCCGCGATCAAGACAATGGGGACGATGCATTATTGCTGATAATTGGTCTATTCTATTACAGCAATCGCGGCTATAGGTGTGTCCATTCTAATTCTGAATATTCTGATACATACAGTATATTGATATGATCAGCAAAGTGGGAATTTTATCGAGTTGTGAACGTCTGCACGGTTCGTTGTTACATTATGTTAACACATTTTAAAATTACGTTTATGGTTTTGCCATCTTCTGCTGAGACATAACGATTTTGTTGTCCGGATGCTGGCGAGCACGCCACATACAGTTGGCCATGGGAAAAAATTGTTTTGTCTAAATGTACACGTGCTACTGTTAAGTGTGTGTCATTGCGCTTTGTTAAAGAAATTGCGAATATTGTTTGAAGAGGGAACTGCACTCTTGCACACTGGAATGGCAAATCTATCGGAATATGGGGAATTAAATGTATTCTTACTTAAGCTATTCTGGATGTAATTTGGCCATACTAATTGATGATTTGAACGTAAACATATCCCTATTAATAGACCTATAGTTAAATATCGCTCACCTTGGCCGCTGATGTACATTGTGCAGTCTCTTCCAGTGTTACATCCCAGGGATTGAAATTCTCCAACGACCCTTTTGCCCCACATGCCTCTCTAAGTAATTAAAATTCCTGATTGCTGTTGTTTGAGTCTTCAGTTTTTTAACTGGTTTGATGCAGCCCTCCATGTATCCCTCTCCTGAGCTAATCGTTTCATTTCTACATAGCTACCACACCCTACATCCGAGGCAATCTGTTTAACCCTGGTTTACCCCTACAGTTCTAGTCTGCGACCCTCCCATCCATAACTACTGTCGACCAAACTATTATGTGTACTCGAGTTTGAAGTTTGTTTGTGAAGTAACCGATAGACCTATATAAAATCCAATAACATCATCATTTTCGTCGTTCTATTCTACGTTAGATCATGTAGGTTTGGAATTTTTAATTTATATTTTAATATTTTTTATCACAGTTGGAACACAAGAATTGCCTGTTTTTAAGCGTTTTTCAACCATGCGTCACATTTAAGAATTATTATCTCACAAACCCGTCATCAGATCGAATCCAAATTTTAACACAAGATACACTGGAATGTTGTATAACAGGTTTATTAATTTTAATTTTTTTTGTGTCCAAGAAACAAAGTTGTTATTATTTTTGTAAGGTAACTTTTCCTCGGCTGGGGGTGGTTTGAAAATGTAGTTCTTGGTCGCGTTGTAATCCTCATACATCAAAACGGTATGCTGTATGATTGTGAAATACGTAAATTAATTCACTTATTGTATATTGGTTTGTATTTGTACGGAGAATTAAGACATGGTTCACCAGTTAGCCGCTCCGGTGAAAGCAGTACATCATTGCCAAGATGGGCTACATCACGCGTCATTGCACGTCTCGCTCGGAAGTGATGGGCTCCATATCAGCAACGCTGTATAACATTTCCAGGAGCGGCTAGCTGGTGAACCATGTCTTAATTCTCCGTACAAATACAATCCGATATAAAATAAGTGAATTAATGTACCTATTTCACAGTCATACAGCATAACTTTTTGATGTATAAGGATTACAACGCAACCAAGAACTACATTTTCCAACGACACCGAGCCGAGAAAGAGTTACCTTACAAAAATAATAACAACATTCGTTCTTGAACACACAAAATTTTGAAATTAATAAACCAGTTATACAACATTCCAATGTATATTGTGTTAAAATTCGGATTCGATCTGATTACGGGTTTGAGAGATAATAATTCTTAAATGTGACGCATGGTTGAAACACGCTTAAAAAGGGGCACTTTTTGTGTTTCAACTGCGATAAAAAATATTAAAATATAAATTAAAAATTCCAAACCTACATGAACTGTCGTAAAATCGAACGTCGAAAATGATGATGTCATTGGAATTTATGAAGGTCTATTGGCTACTTCACAAACAACCTTCAAACTCGAGTGCACATAATATTTTGGTCGACAGTAAGCTTGCTATTCCTGGGTGTCATAATATGTGTCCTACCCTCCTATCTCTTCTCTTCATTAGCAGTCGCCAGAAACATCTCTCCTCTCCCACTCGTCTTAATACCTCTTCATTTGTTACCCTAACTACCCATCTGATCATCATTCTCCCTTATCACCACATTTCAAAAGCTTCAATTCTCCTCTTTTCTGCTGCACCATTAGTCCATTAGTACAACTCAGCAACTTTTCTAGGTTTAAGCCGTGCCAATGGCCGTGAAAGACAAAACAACAACTTTATTGAAATAAGTTTGCCCAATTCCTCAGTAAGAGTAATTAAGAAACAATAATAATTAACGTGACAGCCGGTAGAATACGAAACATTCGACTGTGAATCAACGTTGCAGATCATGGTTAAAAACGAAAAAGAGCAGATCAAAATTGGCAAACAAAAATATTCAGTTAAGAAAAAACAAATTTATAAAGAAAATGAAAGCATACCGTGCAAAATAGAAAGTACCTTAACATTGTAAATTCGAGTAAAATTCTGAAAGCTCGCTTACAACAACCAGCCGAAAGAGTATAAAATTAGACTCAAAATCACGATCGAATACGAGCCCCAAAAGCAACCTCTATATATAAAATATATCTCATTTTACGCGTATCAATGCGAGGAGAAACGTTCGTGGTTAGAGGTGGGAACCGAACCCAGCGTTTTAAGGCCCTAAAACGAACGGTTTTCGAGATATTGCCAGAAAACTATCCCCGGTCTGCGAAATTTCAGCGGTTGCCATAGTAACGTTGATCTGTTTCTCAGAGGGAACACAGTTATTTGGGAATATATCCGAAACCGTTCAATTTAGGAACTTAAAAAGTGTGTTTCGGGGTCCCTACAGGACCTCCGAGTATTGTTTCTCGTGTGTGGCGGCTTAAAATGAGCTAAATCCGAACATTTTACCGACTGTCCTTGCTCAGTGCCAAAGGGCCGAAAAAAGTCACTTACAAATTGAATTTTCAAAAACAGTTTCTTATTGGGCCTCTACATACTCGGATCAACCAACATGCAAAATTTCAGCTTTCTAGGTCTAGTGGTTTGAGCCCTGCGTCGATGAGTCAATTTTGGATTGTCAATGCCAAAGGGCCGAAAAAAGTCACAAATTGAATTTTCAAAAACCGTTTCTTAGTGAGCCTCTACATACTCGGATCAACCAACATGCAAAATTTCAGCTTCCTAGGTCTAGTGGTTTGAGCCCTGCGGTGATGAGTCAGTTTTGGATTATATATAAGAGATGAGACTTTCCGAGTCGATTTGATCGTAGACATATGGATTATAGCTCTTTTTGCGCGTATCAATGTGAGGAGCAATGTTCGTGGCTTCCACTTCAAAGAAGTGGGAACCGAACCCAGCGTTTTAAGGCCCTAAAACGAACGGTTTTCGAGATATTGCCAGAAAACTATCCCCGGTCTGCGAAATTTCAGCGGTTGCCATAGTAACGTTGATCTGTTTCTCAGAGGGAACACAGTTATTTGGGAATATCTCCGAAACCGTTCATTTTAGGAACTTAAAAAGTGTGTTTCGCGGTCCCAACAGGACCTCCGAGTATTGTTTCTCGTATGTGGCGGCTTAAAATGAGCTAAATCCGAACATTTTACCGACTGTCCTTGCTCAGTGCCAAAGGGCCGAAAAAATTACTTACAAATTGAATTTTCAAAAACCGTTTCTTATTGGGCCTCTACATACTCGGATCAACCAACATGCAAAATTTCAGTTTTCTAGGTCTAGTGGTTTGAGCCCTGCGTCGATGAGTCAATTTTGGATTGTCAATGCCAAAGGGCCGAAAAAAGTCACTTACAAATTGAATTTTCAAAAACCGTTTCTTAGTGAGCCTCTACACACTCGGATCAACCAACATGCAAAATTTCAGCTTCCTAGGTCTAGTGGTTTGAGCCCTGCGGTGATGAGTCAGTTTTGGATTACATATAAGAGATGAGACTTTCCGAGTCGATTTGATCGTAGAAATATGGATTATAGCTCTTTTTGCGCGTATCAATGTGAGGAGCAATGTTCGTGGGAACCGAACCCAGCGTTTTAAGGCCCTAAAACGAACGGTTTTCGAGATATTGCCAGAAAACTATCCCCGGTCTGCGTAATTTCAGTTGTTGCCATAGTAACGTTGATCTGTTTCTCAGAGGGAACACAGTTATTTGGGAATATCTCCGAAACCGTTCATTTTAGTAACTTAAAAAGTGTGTTTCGGGGTCCCTACAGGACCTCCGAGTATTGTTTCTCGTATGTGGCGGCTTAAAATGAGCTAAATTCGAACATTTTACCGACTGTCCTTGCTCAGTGCCAAAGGGCCGAAAAAAGTCACTTACAAATTGAATTTTCAAAAACCGTTTCTTATTGGGCCTCTACATACTCGGATCAACCAACATGCAAAATTTCAGCTTTCTAGGTCTAGTGGTTTGAGCCCTGCGGTGATGAGTCAGTTTTGGATTATATATAAGAGATTTATTTATTGCGCAAAGAGTAAGAACTTGATCATAGAGAGAAGATTTCTGGAAACTCGTTAGTCTATAATTATTTCTTCTAGAATTAAAATACGATAAATTTGTCAGATCGATAGGAGAATTTACTTAATTGGATATCACAATCCTAAGTGACTCACTGCTGCACAGTTAAGGGGCTGCCCTGCTTAAAAAGAGTAGAATGTGTTTTAGGCGACAAACTTTATCCGAGATGCCCCTTAAACCAAGCTCTAAGTCAGCTTTTTACCTTCGTTTGCATGTAATGTACAAGCTCTGCTGTGGCGTACGAATGGATAAGTTGAGCGAGCTGGTCGGCTCGACTATGTACAGCAGCCGTAGTTTCCCAGTCAGTTGCCCAAATATTGTCGTGTGGGTGCAAAGAATTGTTTTCCGCAATGAAATGTACTACGTCTCGCCTCCTAAAACCAACTGTCGGACCTGAACTTACTTTGTTCTATTCGACTGTGCGTCACGCAAGCCACAATACCGAATATTGATTAACTTTTAACGACAAATCGATCGCGAGGAAATACTGCCGTTGACCAACATAAATATAACTTACTTGCTAAAGACTCAAGGAGAAATAATTTCAACTCTGAGATTTTCCGATGACATCGACATCTTAGCCGACACACCAGAGGATGTGAATGAGTTTTTAAATGGTATGGATTTTGTCTTGAGGAATGAATTCATGATGAAAATTAATAAATATAAAACAGAAATATTGGAATGCAGTCAAAAGAAATCAGAAACCCCTAAAGATGTCGAATTACCAGTTGAAAATATAAAGGAAGTAGGACACTTTTGTTACTTAGGAAGCAAAATAACCATTGATGGGCGAAGCAAAGAGGATATAATAAGTATGTTAGCACAGGCAAGGAAAGCACATCTACAGAAAAAGGATCTGTTGACATCAAATATAGATTTAGGAATTAGTAAGTAATTTTTGAAAGCCTTCGTCTGGAGTGTGGCACTCTATGGAAGTGTAACTTCGACTGTTGGAGCAGAGAATTTAAGCGTTTGAAATGTGGTGATGATGATCAGATTGGTATTAAGAGGTATTAAGACGAGTAGGAGAGGAGAGATGTTTCTGACGACTGCTAATGAAAAAAGGAAGGAAGGAAGCTTGTAGTTTAACGTGACCGTTAATCTTGAGATCATGAGCCACGGGACCTCCTTTTTACGTGGAATCCGAACCACAGGACATGGCATTTCACTTCGAAAATCTCACATGCATTGACCGGGAATCGAACCCGGACCGCCTTGGTGAGAGGCATACAGCTAGACCGCTGAGCCACCACGCCCAACTGCTAATGAACCGAAGAGGTAGGTTGGTAGGACACATACTAAGACACCCAGAAATATCAAACTTAGTTATAAAAGGAAGGGTCGAGGATAAGAACTGTAGGGGTAGACCAAGGCTAATATATGTTAAACAGATTGCCTCAGATGTAGGGTGTGGTAGCTATGTAGAGATGAAACGATTAGATCAGAACAGGGAGGCATGGAAGCTGCATCAAACCAGTCGAAAGACTGAAGACTCAAACCTCAACAACTTGCTATGTAACAAGATGGTTCTGGACGTTAATGTTTCCCACATTATGTGTATGCTTCACAGAAGTGGACGGACGAGGTCTTAATTTAGGGACCATCCCAGCATTTAACTGGAGCAGAAATGGGGAATCAACGTGAAACCACTTCCGAGATGGCTGAGGAGAGAATCAAACTCACAGTTTCGTAGTTTTGACTTACAAGGCTGAGTGTAGCCCGTTCTATCTCTCAGACTAGTGCAGAGCCAGAGTTAAGAATTGAAACCAGATCTCTCGGGTGACAGCCGGGGATTTATATAATAAAAATTAAGGTGGTCTGTCATGTTAGTAGCAGCCTGAGTGGAGCACAGTACGGCTAATATTCACCTGTAGTGACATACAAGCCATTGTTTTTAGTCGGGATATGGCTTATCATTGCCATAGTAAACGTAGTCTACTCACTATCGCTACATGCATCGCTGTAATAAACAACATGCCTACTTAGTTTGAGCTAAGGTGGGGAAGGAAGGGACTCAAACCTCGGACTCCAAGAGGTGTAAGTTCCTGGTCCTGCAATAGAACCAAGATTTTTGTATCGGTACTTATTTGGTTACATTATGTTTAACAGTATCAAATGAATCAAAATATTTCAGATATGCCTGCCTTAATATGGCACAGTCATCCTATCTATCCTTAAATATTTCAAGTAGCCAGTTGCAACGTCTTGGAATCTAATAGTATTGCGGGATTAGAGTACTGCGGGGTTGATTTTATATCGGCCACATCTGGAACGGACCACCGCATCGCGTTCCCATTTCAATAAGACGGTATTGGAGAGGGATTCAATCTATGTGACAAAGTTTTTCAATAAAAGAAGAATGCTTGATCGTATACGCATGTTGGCACAGAAAAGAGGAGGTCAAGTACCAGCTGGAGGGAAGCAGGGCTGCCAATTTAGTTATTTTTCCAATAAATGTGCTGTTTGCTCATACAATCAAGCTGTAAGCTCTCAGTCGCTGATTATTGTAACATTATCCCGATCTCTGTTTCCGGTGCTGTTTCTTAGAGCAATAATGCTTTAGGTATTACGTCCCTCGTAACTAACGGTACTGAGGCATTTAGCGACGCCGGGGTGCCGTAATTTGCCCCGATGGGGATATTTAACGTGCCAGTAAATCTACGGACACGGCTCCCTCGCAATTGCGCATACTCAAATGCCAACGAACTACGCCACGATCGATCCTGCAACCTAAGGCACAGCAGGCGAGAAAGTTACCACTGAGCCACGCAGCCAGTCGATTTGTTAGAGTCTTGGATTCTGTGTATTATGTCAGACCATTTGTTCTTATAGTTTTCTCTTGTCCACCTCAAAAATCCAAGATCATGCTTTATATTCCCGGCTCAGGTGATCCTATATTTAAAAGGTCGAGAGTGGATTACAGTCTATTTTCTTCAGGCATAGTGCACCCCGTTATATTGAACACCTCAAGGGGTAGCGGCTAGCATTCTCTGCTGTCACCGCGGAGACCTGAGTTCGATTCTTAGCTCTGCAAAGAAATTTAACTCTGGTCTGAGGGATGGAACTGCGCAACAAGGCAGACTAAGAAGACCATTAGTGCTCTACCCTGTCAAAAGGTTTTATACCTACAGATAAAGGATGTAATTTTGATTGTGCCTAATCTGGAATGTAGTTGTGCACGTTAAATGGCTTACCACAACCACAATGGAGAGCTACATCAGGTCCAGAGTTCAGACGTTCAAATCTCGGCTATCTGGAGTGTGGTTTTGCCTCTAGTTCTTCCACACTCCCTCCATAAAATTCCAGGGTTGTACCTTATTTAAGTCCCTGGACTCCCAAACCCCAATAATTACAGTAACACTCTTTCCTTCAGTCATTACGGAAACACTGGTTATCAGACAAACTGAACACTCATACAAGTATACGGGACTGATGATCAATGATGTTCCAAGGCCCTACAATGGATTACCTACAGTAACATTTGGAACGCGTCGAAGCATAAGCGAGGTGAAGACGACAGGTGCCCAACTCTATAAAATGGTTTATGTTCGACGATGTCAAATTTTGTTTTGAATTTTAAAACAGGAAAAAATTAAGATTAAGATTAAACTAGTCTTACCAAGTGAAAACGTAAATTTATTTGCATAGAAAAACATGAAATAAATGCTGCAGGAGTAAACAGTGAATCTATCGACTTTTCTTATACACATACAAGATGTTCAGTAAAGAACATATAGCCTACTTTCTCCTAAATGCATGGGTATTGTTAAAACTCTTTGTCCTTTTCAACGAGTATAATTGAATGTTGGTTGTAGTAGCTTGTTGAAATACAACGTGCTATACGGATATTAAACATGAATATGAGGTGCCCTTTTCTAGTGCTACCTCTGTAAAAAAAAATCATTCAATTCGGTTTCACCGTGTTTGAATTGATATGGGGAATGGATTTGCACACATACATTCCGCTATTTGCAAACTATTGGGCTGATGACCTTGTAGTCAGTCATAAGATGCTTTCCACAAAAAGGCATGTTGTTGCAAATTCTGGTAGAGATCAAATTATTAAGATGGTCGTAATTTGATTTAAGCTTTTAACATTTGGGTGGCCGTCATTCCGTTTCCGTCAAGATGGCGGCGATATAAAACACGACACTGAGGTGCCCTTTGCTAGTGCTACCTCTGTACCGAATTTCGTTCAATTCGGTTTCACCGTGTTTGAATTGATAGGGGGAATCGATTTGCACACATACTTGGCCACCATCTGCAAACTATTGGGCTGATGATCTTGCAGTTTGGTCAGAATATGCTTCCCACATAAAGATATGATGTTGCAAAATTTGGTAGAGATCGGATGATTAGGTTAATCGTAATTTGATTTAAGCTTTGAACATTTGTGTGACCGCCATTACGTTTCCTTCAAGATGGCGGCGATATAAAACATGACACTGAGGTGCTCATTGCTAGTGCTACCTCTGTACCAAAGTTCGTTCCTTTCGGTTTCACCGTGTTCGAATTAATAGGGGGAATCGATTTTGACACAAAGATGGCCGCCATTCGCAAACTATTAGGCTAATGACCTATTAGTTTGGTCAAAGGATGCTTCCTCCATAATGGTATTTTGTTGCAAAATTTGGTAGAGATCGGATGATTAGGTTAGTCGTAATTTGATTTAAGCTTTGAAAATTTGTGTGGCGGCCATTACGTTTCCTTCAAGATGGCGGCGATATAAAACATGACACTGAGGTGCCCTTTGCTAGTACTACCTCTGTACCAAATTTCGTTCCATTCGGTTTCACCGTGTTCGAAATAATAGGAGGAATCGATTTTCACACAAAGATGGCCGCCATCCACAAACTATTAAGCTGATGACCTATTAGTTTGGTCAAAGGATGCTCCCCCCATAAAGGTATGTTGTTGCAGAACTTGGTAGAGATCGGATGATTAGGTTAGTCGTAACTTGATTTAAGCTTTGAACATTTGTGTGGCCGCCATTACGTTTCCGTCAAGATGGCGGCGATATAAAACATGACACTGAGGAGTCCTTTGCTAGTGCTACCTTTGTAGCAAATTTCGTTCAATTCGCGTTCACCGTGTTCGAATTGATAGGGGGGGACAGACATTCAGAGTACACAGACTCACACACACACACACACAGACACACTTTTTTTCGCCCTGAGTTGATCTCATAAGTCTACTTTCTTTTTTTGCAAAAATCGAAAGTAGGCTAAAAATAAAAAGAAAGGAAGGCCTAGACATACTAACAATGGGCATAACCAAGTTTGAATCTTTTATCATTTCAAATGACCTTGTCGACTTCGTCGTTATGCTTGGGTCTAACGTTATGCGTTACGGTTACGGTTACGGCGTGTATGACGGCATCATGTTGTTCAGTGCATATGCACCGCGTCTGAGTTTACTCCTGGGAGACAGCGAGTGCGTGACTTCAGACAGGAAAATAGGGTGACTCCTAAAGAGGTGTGCAAGATGTCAGACAGGAATACAGGGTGACTCCTAAAGAGGTGTACAAGATGTCACACAAGAATACGGAGTGACTCCTAAAGAGGTGTACAAGATATCAGACAGGAATACAGGGTGACTCCTAAAGAGGTGTACAAGATGTCACACAAGAATACGGAGTGACTCCTAAAGAGATGTACAAGATGTCACACAAGAATACGGAGTGACTCCTAAAGAGGTGTGCAAGATATCAGACAGGAATACAGGGTGACTCCTAAAGAGGTGTACAAGATGTCACACAAGAATACGGAGTGACTCCTAAAGAGGTGTACAAGATGTCACACAAGAATACGGAGTGACTCCTAAAGAGGTGTACAAGATGTCACACAAGAATACGGAGTGACTCCTAAAGAGGTGTACAAGACGTCAGATAAGAATACAGGGTGACTCCTAAAGAGGTGTACAAGATGCCAGATAAGAATACAGGGTGACTCCTAATGAGATATACAAGATGCCAGATAAGAATACAAGGTGACCCTTAAAGAGGTGTACAAGATGGCAGAGATGAATACAGGGTGACTCCTAAAGGGGTGCACAAGATGCCAAATAAGAATACAGGGTGACTCCTAAAGGGATATACAAGTCGTCAGATAAGAATACAGGGTGACTCCTAAAGAGGTGTACAAGATGCCAGATAAGAATACAGGGTGACTCCTAATGAGATATACAAGATGCCAGATAAGAACACAAGGTGACTCTTAAAGTGGTGTACAAGATGGCAGAGATGAATACAGGGTGACTCCTAAAGGGGTGCACAAGATGCCAAATAAGAATACAGGGTGACTCCTAAAGAGATATACAAGACGTCAGATAAGAATACAGGGTGACTCCTAAAGAGGTGTACAAGATGCCAGATAAGAATACAGGGTGACTCCTAATGAGATATACAAGATGCCAGATAAGAACACAAGGTGACTCTTAAAGAGGTGTACAAGATGGCAGAGATGAATACAGGGTGACTCCTAAAGGGATGCACAAGATGCCAAATAAGAATACAGGGTGACTCCTAAAGAGGTGTGCAAGATGTCAGACAGGAATACAGGGTGACTCCTAAAGAGGTGTACAAGACGTCAGATAAGACTACAGGGTGACTCCTAATGAGATATACAAGACGTCAGATAAGAATACAGGGTGACTCCTAAAGAGGTGTACAAGATGCCAGATAAGAGTACAGGGTGACTCCTAAAGAGATATACAAGATGCCAGATAAGAACACAAGGTGACTCTTAAAGAGGTGTACAAGATGGCAGAGATGAATACAGGGTGACTCCTAAAGGGGTGCACAAGATGTCAGACAAGAATACAGGGTGACTCATAGTCACCCTGTATTCTTATCTGACGTCTTGTATATCTCTTTAGGAGTCACCCTGTATTCTTGTGTAACATCTTATACACCCCTTTAGGAGTCACCCTGTTTTCCTGTCTGACGTCAGGCCCTCACTGTACAAGATGTCAGATAAGAATACAGGGTGACTCCTAAAGAGATATACAAGACGTCAGATAAGAGAACAGGGTGACTCCTAAAGGAGTGTACACAGTGTCAGACAGGAATACAGGGTGACTCCTAAAGAGGTGTACAAGATGTCAGACAAGAATACAGGTTGACTCCTAAATATATATTCAAAACGTCATATAAGAATACAGGGTGACACTTAACGAGGTGTACAGTACGTTAGATTCAATTCAAATACAGGGTGACCCTTAAAGAGTTGTAAAAGATATCAGACTCAAATACAGGGTGACCCTTAAAGAGGCGCCTGCGCGGGAAGCCTAAGTTAATGGGTAAAGGAGTCTGTTGAAAGAGTCCTGGGGCTTCGAGCGAAGTGGGAAGTCCTTCTGAGCCTTTCTAATATGTGTATCATTTGTAGCATGCGTCATTTGAAATGATATAAAGTCTAGTCTCTCAGACTGACTGCATCTTTTTTTTACGTTAACGATAAAACAAACGGAAAAGCAAATCAACACTTAAGAAGTGAAGTCAATGGTCTTCTTTTGACGGATCGCTCTGAAATGATTGAAGATTATTTCGCCAACGTCGCATAAACATTACAGTTTTCGAGCCTTTACTTCAATTTGTTGTCGTATTTTGACGAAAATCCACCAATTGCGAATTTTTGCTAATTAGTTCGCAATTAGTTCGGATTAGAGGGACTCGACTGTATTATAAAGTTTTTCAGTAGATTCTCTGTGCTATAATGAGGTTCATTAAAGTACTAGTTTTCTTTATAATGCAGTTTTTCCCACCAATCAGAGTTCAAGATTTTCATCACGAAATATATGTGTGACCAGGTAGCCTACTTGATAGCTTCGCACATGCACTCAAAATCCAACATGTCGGACATGAATTACATGATTTGAAAGTTGACAATGCAGAGGATATCTGATCAATGCATAAACAAACGGGGAAATATGACAAGGAAATAGCACTGTACCTTAATATCCGCAATTCCAATTTCTACACAGGGCATTGCGTACGATTTCGCCAACAATTTTAGTGAATGCTGTTGTTGATTTGACCACACTATGACGTCATGGAGGCTGGAAACTTAATGACATTGGATCCACGGAAATCAATAATCCAGCTCTCTGTTCAGTAAAGGGATTTCTTACGTGAAACTTTTCGGCCAGATGTCATGACTGTTATATGTGGGACTCCATTGATTTGCCTTCGATTGCCAATTTATAAGCATGGAATTTGAAGAATAATTAGTTGATAATACGATGCGTTTTAATTGTAAACCGTTTGTAACAGCCTATTGTGTGTTATTTGAAGACAAACAAAATAATCCCACACGGTACCTGTGCACTATCTGTTGCTACTAGTTCAGGATAAACGATGTTTCAAAGCTTTGGAATTTGTTATTGGGTAGAGAGCAAATGCTGAGCCCACACAACTCCCAAGTAGAAGAAGAAGAACGAATAAAGTTTTGGAAGGTCTTTGATCCTTAGTGTGAATTCAGCACATGCACTCTGTTCACTAAACTCAACTGACATAATCTTGACTGATATTTATGAATATTTATGTTAGAACATATAATAAAGTTATAATTATCGTCAAACATAAACAGTCATAAATGCAACTCGCCTATAATGGTAATTAAGACACTCGTCTGGAACTTATGAAACTCACTCTGCTCGTTTTATAAACATACTCGTGTCTTAATTATTGCCATTATAGTCTCGTTGCATAATGTATTATTTATAACTACTGTTAGATAATACTGTTAACAGCTGCTGCTTTTAGAGACGCCGGGTGCCGGAATTTTGCTCCGAAGGGATTCTTTAACGTGCCAGTAAATCTACTGACACGACTCCCTCGCATTTGCGGACCCTCGAATTCTAACTGGCTGCACCAGGATTCGATCCTCCAACCTTGAGATCAGTAGGTGAGGATGTTACCGTTGAGCCACGTAGCCAGCCACTATTGTTAGAGAATACTGTTCTATGTGTTATTGTTGATGATTTATTAAGGGGTTTTGCAACATCGTGGTCATGTAGCCCCCGTGCACTTGTGCGTGTGTCGAATCTGTCTGATAACCTGTGTTATTGTGATGGGCTGGCCCCGTGGTGTTGGAGTAGCCCACCTGCCTCTCACCCGGAGAGCTCTGGTTCGATTCCCGACTCTGTCAGGAATTTCAGAAACTGACGTGAGGGCTGGAACGGAGTGCACTAAGTCTCGTGAGGACAATTGAGTAGCTGTCTGACAGTGAGGTAGCGTCCCAGTCACGAAAACCAAGATTCACGGCCGAGGAGACCCGATGCGCTGACCACTCGTCACCCCAATATCTGCAGGCCAAATGTCCGGGCAGCGGTCGCTTGGTAGGCTTAGGCCTTTCATGGGCTGTAGTGCCAGGGGTTATTGTTATTATGGGGTTGTATTCGTGTGTGTATTTGTAATTCAAGTGAGGATTAGGAAAGAGGTTGCTGTGGCCTTAAGTTAGCAACCATCCCGCCTGGAGTGGAAATGGGAAACCGCGGAAAACCACTTCCAAGATTGCTGAGTTAGGAATCAAACCCAGCTCTTCTCAATTTGGCCTCATGAGGCTGAGTGTACCCCATTCTAGCACTCAGACCTGAATTCATATTTTTGGCATAGCCGGGAATCAATCCCGGGCCTCCACGGTGACAGCCAACAGTACTTGCCACTATGCAACGAGGCGGATTACGTTTTTTATCATCCCCAGTCTCTGTGATTTCTCTTGAGTACTCATTTCACTTTATTTTACTGTACATTGTAACTCAGAAAAAATAAATGAAATATTATTTCTTGTTGCTTTTGTTACGGTATGTATGGTAATGGGAAAGTAAAAAATTGTCGCAGCTGACGCCACTCGAGAAAGAACAAAGTTCAGCGTAGCTTGTATAACGTACGAAGTGGGTGTATTTTAATTCACTGTGTGACATGATAAAGTATTAACATTCTGCTACAATTTTTATTAGCTTGCTTGCTGATCATATAGCCCCGTGTATTTGGGTGTGTGTCCTATTTTTAGCCCATTTTTATTTATGAAAAAAATAGGCCTATGAGATCTCCTTTTGTCCGTGTGTCTGTCTGTGTGAGCGAGTGTGTGTGATTGTTTGTGTGATAGTGTGTGTCCCCCTAATAACATCTAAACAGCTGGAGCGATTTCAATGAATCTCGGTAAGTTCATAGCATCATTCCGGATGACCCAGACCGTGCCCTTCAAATTATGTTAAGTCTTTCCAATCCAACATGGCGGCTGTGCGAAATATTTCACCAGCGTTCAATATCTCCGAAATTATTACCGATATCACCCTGGAATATTTTACGGTGATAAAGAGAACTACTAGAAGTTCACCTATGTGACTTTTGAAAACCTGGTAGCTAAAAAACCAATATGGCGGCCAAGCGAAGTTGCGACTTTTAAATAAACGTTCCTCACGATTTAACCAACCAAACGTAATAAAACTTGGTACAGTATATGTCTATACACATTTTAATGCACCTACATCTAACTTCGTTCAATTGTTTACATAACCTCAAGATGGTGACTGTGCGAATTTTAAAATTAAGTTTTTATTTCTTGTGTCGTAATCATGCGATTGAAGTGAAACCTACGCAATGATTTTCCTTTAATGGTACATGACTCTATGGCCTATACATATAACAATCCTACATGGCGACCATCCGAAATATTTAGATGGATCTCAATATCTACGAATCTATTAAAGCAATCAAACTGAAATTTTTAATGTTCATAGGGGCTATGAACATAAGTTCACCTATAGGACTTTCAATAACCTGGTGATCACAAATCCAACATGGTGGCGACGCGAAGTATAAATATTCACATGGTCGCTTCTCGCAATGTAATCATCCGAGAGCAGTGTCACTTGATACAGTAAATCCTTATACAAATGTTAATCCACTGGCATCTATTTTTTTCAATTGTTTCCATAACCACAAAATGTCAGCTGTGCGAAATTTTAACATCTCGTTTTTACTTCTTGTGTCCTAATCATGCGATTGAAGTTTGAACACTACACGTACACAACAATCTTCATGTAACAGTACATAACTCTAAGACCTACATATATAAAAATCCAACATGGCGACCATCCGCAATATTTAGTCGGTTCTTAATATCTACGAATCTATTACAGCAATCAAACTGAAATTTCGTATGTTGATAGAGGCAATTAACATAAGTAGGATATATGAAAATAGGCTGTATAGTTCTTCACGGAACTACTTGTTGTTGATTCTTTAAACGTTTTGTGACATCGCGGTCATGTAGCCCCGTGTACTTGGGTGTGTGTAGAATTTGTCTGATAAACTGTGTCACTGTGATGTCGATACTGGTGTGTGTTTGTAATTGAGGTAGGATTAGGGTAGGAAGCGGCCGTGGCCTTCAGTACCATCCCGAAATTTGCCTGGAGTAGAAGTGGGAAACAACAGAAAACCACTTTCAGGATGACTGAGGTAGGAATTGAACCCTCATTTTCTCAGTTTTGTCTCACCAGGCTGAGTGTAGCCCGTTCCACCCGTTTACACAACTTCAATTGTCGGAATTAAGCAAATATCCGGATAAATTGGCAAATAAGAAACCCAATTTCGTTAAAATGATAAATTTGTGTAAACAGTAAAACCTCATTTTTACGCACCCGCTTATTACGTTATCCGGTGTATGAAGCTCTTTTTGTGGTTCCCATAGTCATTGCATTTTTTTCCTAATACAGTATATAACTTCCTAATCTCATAGTGCTTTCCTTCATGTCGCAAAAAAACCAGGGAAATTTCCGTTTAAATTGTAATGTAAACACTATTTTGATTTTTAAATAATAATAGACTAATAATAATAATAATAATAATAACACAGTTAAATTAAATTCAATAATATATTATAGTATACGTTTACGTTTCTATGGACATATGGTTAGAATGGATCCAACAAGAATAAATAAACAATTTTTTCTTAAATTATATAGGCTGATCTGAAGAGCCAAGGGGATTACACCAAGCAGATGAAGGAAGAACTCCGGAGGCTAGGAATTACAGATGACGACTGTCGAGACAGACCACAATTCAGTGAAATACTTTCGAACATAAAGGTTCTTGTGGAAGAAAAGAGAGAACGCACGGGAGGAAGATGGACAGAAGAGTGAAAGGCGCAACACTCTGAAAGAATGGAGGAAGTGTGAAGGAAGAGAAAGGAAGAAAGAACTATGAGAAGGAAATGAAATGATATCCGCGTGGTCCTTAGTTTCGGCCGGTTCGTGTAATGTAATGTAATATATTGTACATTATTGAAATATTGTTTCCAAATTCTTTTCTCGCCTCATAAACCATTTTCCGTTTAAGGCGCTGTTCCATTTATTACGCGTTTATACTACAATCACTTGAAGTGTCAAATAACGGGACTTTAGTGTATTGTATATTGTAATATTAATTTTTGTTCGACCCTCACTATTATGTGTCAGAAAATTGTATCATAATGATGGTCATTATAACACAGTTTTTCATTATGATACAGTTTCTTCTGCCAATCAGAGCTCGTTCATTGACATATTTGGTAACGATACCTTCGCGCATGTGCTCAAAATCCAACATGTCGGACATAAACACAACATCGAACTATAATAAATTACAGACATGGAATACGCACCGTCCATATGTTCGCGTAAATAAACTGGCGAATATGAGACAAGAAATGGCACTGCACCTTAATATCACCAACGCTAATTTCTACACAGCCTTCAAACGACAATATTACTGAGGGACGTCAGATGTAAACATATGGCCTGCATATGGCATTGCAAGCACACAGAGCGCATGCGCCGGTCGTTCAAAGATCTTGAAAGACAGAGATATCAAACCCAGCGCTCGCTCTCCAATCACAAAATTCAAGTGGATGACTCTCAACAGGTATTTATGAATATTTATGTTAAAAAATATAATAAAGTTATAATTATCGTCGAACATAAACAGTCATATGCAACTCGCCTATAATGATAATTAAGACACTCTTATGGAAATTATAAAACTCGCATACGCTCGTTTTATAAAAATACTCGTGTCTTAATTATAGCCATTATAGGCTCGTTGCATAATGTACTATTAATGCCTACAAAACATTATTGTTTACATTTTGCACCGTAGACCTACTTTTATACTAAGTCTGTTCTTGAACATATCGGTCACCGTCAGTTGTTTTGCTGCCTTAAATCGTTTTCGTGGAACCAAGTGTCGCATCCGCTCGATGGTGAGTAGCTGTTTATGGTTACACTCAGGCTCACACACCATCGATGTTAGCGTAGTATTAAGATAAGTAAAAGACTCACCAGCTGACTGACTGGCTCAGTAGCAATATCACATTCGTAGTCATCACACACTTTGAATGAGTTCATGGTCACTGAGATTTCGGAATCCAGCGCCTTGAGAATCACCTTCATCCTCTGCACTGTACTCGGAACATCCAGGAATTTTCAAATGGATCTTTCTTAGTCATTCGCTCAGAGTGATCTGGATGGCGTTCAGGATAGCGTTCAGGATAGGAGTTGTTCGGATAATTTTAATCCTACTGTAATAATTATAATAGTAATACTATTATAATAATTATAATAACAAAACAAAGTTTGAGTGTCTATTCGTTGCACGTTGAGTAGTCCACAATGAACTGCATTGATATCCAGTGTTGTGATATCTATGAGACAAAGGCTGGCTTGTGATTCAGTTTCCAGTGATTTACATGAAAATTGTGTGATAAACGTAATGATGGATGTTCCTGCGGATGGAACCAAGAACCTTCCGGCCAACACGCCCGCTTATTGTAACGCTCAGTGCAGTGGTTATACTGGAAGACATAACTCTAATATGAATTTACACCTTACTTCAGTCAGAATGTCAGAGTTATGGCAGTTTGAAACGTTGCTTTGTAATGATTGGTTTTTCAGTCGTTCAACACGTTGACAGGATATGAATTGATTACCTTTGGGGGGGGGGGGGGGGGGGGGGGGGGTAAATTTAATTGAAATCTTTACAGAGCGTAACATAAATTTGCAAGTTAATGCAATTTCACAATAATACACTGCAATTAATTAATGGTTGATTGAGCAAGGGCATGTTTCGTTCGTGAAGCAAACATCCTCAAATCTAAGTGAATCAATGAACTTATATGTTTCTGTATAACATAGTTATGTAGGCCTAATTATCGGATTATGACTTGTCAAACAATCTTAGTTTGATGTTTTTATTTTATTATTTAAAATTCTTAATGCGGCTTCGGTGGCGTAGTCGGTAGCATGCTGAGCTTCTATGCCCAAGATAGCCGGTTCAAACCCGGCCGAAGCCGTCGGATTTTTTAAGAGCTTTAACAATCCCTCAGTATGCCTTCCTTCGGAGGGGAAGTAAAGTCGGCGGTCCCATGTCATAGATTTATGGCATGTTAAAGAACCTTCCACTAATTGCACCGGTGTGAAGCTAAAATGGATAGGTTAAGAATGTAAACAACGCTCTTAGGTTTCTGCGTTCGTTGCCAAGAGCCGACTGCGGTGGCGTCTAGTAGCTAAGTCCTGAACTTGGCCTAGTAGTCGTTGACGGTGGCGCTTGGCGGCAAAAGAAGGAATTATTTGAAAAATTCTAAGTTGCAGTACTTAAATTAAAAAACAGATAACACACACTAATACAGTCATCACAATTAACACCGGTTGTCAGACAGATTCTTCACACACCCAAAGTACACGGAGCTACATCACCGCGTTGTCGCAGCCCCTAAACTTAAGAACCAACCAACCAAAATTCTTAATGCTTACTGTATTTCAGAGTTCAATCAAACAGCTCAACCATTGCAAATGACGTTGAATATGATGAAGGCGATACTTCTGTTGAGTAGACAAATGAGTTCAATTGTACGCAGTCCTTTGTAATATTAATATTAATATAGGGAGCGTGGAAATACTCGGGGAAGAACACACTAGGGATATCAGCTTTCAGCACCGGGATTTGAACCTGTGATGTCCTAACTTTCTGCAGCTGCCCTTACAGCCGTGGTGCACAATTTAACGAACGAAGTTACGCCGCTGGGGGATTGAGCTTGGAGTATGTGGTGAAAAGTGGGTTTTCAATGGTGGTTCAATGTTCTCTGTCGAGTTCGTCCTTTTGATCCACGTAGCTATCGGTCGAACCGAATCCCCTGATTTGTGTCTGTCTATTTTTCATAGTGGGCCTATATGAGGGTGAACTCAACTCAACTCAACTCAACGGGTCCAGACTTGTTGCGTATCACCGTATCATATCTCCGTTACGTGTCAGTGAGGACGGTAGCCCGCGTCATCAATCATCATCATCTTGCACAGTTTCCAGCCACTGGCCGGGTCTGTTTGGAACACAAGCCTCTCCAACGTCTTCTGTCTTCCCACCATCTCTCAGCCTCCACCCTTGTCCAGTCTTCTCCTCTCTTCTTCACGCTTTCTTCCACCCCCTTCAGCCACCTGTCTCTCGGTCTTCCCCTCGGTCTCTTTCCTTCCCACTTCGTCTCATGTACTCTCCTGGGTATCCTCTTCTCCTCCATTCGTTTTACATGTCCATACCATCTAAGTCTAGATTTCTCTATACCATCCTGTAATGGTTCCTCCTTCATTAATTCTCTGGTCCTCTCATTTCTTATTCTGTCCATCTTTGTAGCTCCAATACTGCTTCTCAAGAACCTCATCTCACTGGCCTGTATTTTGCTCCTCTCCCTTCCTTTCATAACCCAGGTCTCCGAGGCATACGTCAGGATAGGGACATAGTACGTCCGATATATGATCTTTTTGCTGTTCTGAGGGACATCCTTGCTCCATAACATGCTTCTCACACTCCTCCGAAATGCTTCTGCCTGCCTCCCCCGCTCATTTATTTCTCTATCGTTTCTTCCATTATCTTGTATCAGGCTTCCCAGATACTTAAAACTCTCCACTTTCTTCAGCTGTTCCCCACCAATTGTTATTCCCGTTGTGGTTCTTTCCTTCTTCCTTGTTGTGATCACCATCTCACTCTTATTTATGCTAAATTTCATCCCATATCCTTGTATTACTCCTTCCCACACGTCCAACTGTTCCTGTACCTCCTCCTCCTTGTTTCCCCAAATCATCAAATCATCTGCAAACACCATTGCTTTCATCTTTCCGTCCCCAATTACTTGTGCCACTCGGGTCATTATGTCATCCATCACCACAATGAAAAGTAACGGTGACAGTGCACTTCCTTGTTTCAGGCCGTTTCTTTGTTCCAACCAGTCAGATCTCTCTCCTCCCACTTTCACACAGCTCACGCTTCCCTTGTACATCTCCTTTATCCTCTTTATAGTCCATTTCTCTACTCCTCTATCCTCCAGGGACTTCCATACTTTGTTTCTGCATACACTGTCATATGCTTTCTCAATGTCCAGGAAGGCCATCAGTAGATCTGTTCCATATTCATAGTGCTGTTCTTGTAACTGCCTTACAGCAAAAATCAAATCCACTGTGGACCTTCCTGCTCTGAAGCCATGTTGTTCTTCCCTCATCCCTCCTTCTATCCTTGTCCTAATTCTCTTTTCCAAAACTTTCTCGAAGATCTTTGCACAATGACTCATCAGTGTTATTCCCCGATAGTTTCTGCAATCTGTTCTACTACCTTTCTTGAAGATCGGGACAATGATTCCTTTTTTCCAGTCCTCTGGGGTCTTCCTTTCCTTCCATGCTGTCCTCATCACTCGGTACAGCCACTGTATCCCCACCTCTCCTGCTGCTCTCACCATCTCCACACTCAACTCATCCACACCCGGTGCCTTCCCTCCTTTCATCTTGTTCACTGCATCTTCCACTTCTTTCCATGTTAAGTCCTTTTCTGTTTGCAGTTCATCTTCCTCTTCCCCGATTTCTTCCTCCTCACCATCTTTTCCATTTGGGTTCAGAAGTTCTTCAAAATATTCTTTCCACATTTTCTTCAGTTCTTCCCTATTTTCTATCTCTTGTCCCCTTTTGTTCACCATTCTAACATAATCCGTAGGATCCTTCCGCCTCTTATCTTTCACCATCCCATACAGGACCTTTTTTGTACCTTCACTATCCTCCTCCATCATCTTTGTCCACTCTTCCATCCACTTCCTTCTCTCCTCAGCCACCACTCTCTTCGCCTCCTTCTTTCTTTCCTGGTACTCTTCCCTTGTCTCTACCGTCCTATTTTGATACCACCTCCTAAAGGCTCTATTCTTTTCCCTTACTATATCTTTTGTCTTCTCATTCCACCATGGTGTTTCCTTCCACCTCTTCTTACTACTTGTCCTCCCACATACTGCTTCTGCTGCACCCACTAGTGTCTTCTTAAATCTAGCCCATTCCTCTTCCACCCCTCTTTCTTCATCTGTTGGAATTCCTTCCTTTACCATTTTGAGGTACTCGACCCTTCTATCCCCTTCTTTCAGTTTCCATATCCTTAAACGTCTTTCCTGGTTCTCAGTCCCTTTCTTCTCCTTACTCCCTCTCAGGTTCATTACCAGTAATCGATGGTCGCTATCCAGGTTCTCCGATGGTATAACCTTGATGTCCGTGATGTTCTTATTTAGTTCTTTCTCATACAGTATATAGTCGACCACCGACTTCCTGGTCAAGTCATCACTGTACCATGTGATTGTGTGGCTCTCTCTTTTCTTAAACCAGGAGTTCCCAACTAGCAGGCTGTTCCTCTGGCAGAAGTCCAACAGTCTCTTTCCTTCCTCATTTCTTCCACCCCAACCCTCTGGTCCTAGAACACTCTCATAACCTTGTCTTTCTCTTCCTACATGGGCATTGAGGTCCCCCATAACAATCATATTTCTTCCTACCAGCTGCTTCTGCAATTCCTCTTCAAACTCCTCCTTCTCTTCAGAAGCGCAGCCTACTTGTGGAGCATATACTTGCACTATTTCTACGGTCTCTCCCCTCAGTGCTACTTTCACTTTCATCATCCTATCACTTATTCTCCTCACTTCTTCTTTCAAACCATCTCGTACTACTACTCCCACTCCATTCCTCTTTCCCTCTTCGTTCCCACTCCAGTACAGTCTATAGCCTTTTCTCAGTACTCTCCTTCCTTCCCCTTTCCACTTTGTTTCTGCCAATCCCAATAAATCCAACTTCCTTCTTTCCATCATATCCACTATCTCCTCCACCTTCCCCGTCAGCGTTCTTAGGTTTAAAGTTCCAAATCTTAGTCCGTGTGTACAGCCGTGTCGTCGTCTATTAAATCCATCCTGTCCGAGGCTCGTTCCATTTTTGAAAGCATTTGGTTTAATCCACTACTGGCTTGCTGGGCCTATCGTAGCTTCACCAGAGCCCCGTTAGCCGTCACTTTTCAGGGTTCCTGTAGGACCTTCACAGCTACCGTAACGGTCCCGGGGCACACGAAGTCCCCACTGTACTTCGCCCCTACAGGCAATCCCCTACTTTGTGCCGTTGCCCGTCTCCCACGACCGCGTCATCAATCCGTTGTAAAATGATGATACGGCGATACGCAACGGCTTGTTCGCTCGCTTGGCGGTCTTTTGCCGTCACATCAAAGGGACGAAACGTCGTGCAGACGTGCAAGCGTTGCATCCACCGCAGTCTCGATCCTCACCGCCTGCTATATGCTACTAGTTTATCATAGCAAGATGCGAATACAAAATATGTTTCTTCAGGTCACCGCAATATCGCAGTCATATATAGATGCACAATCTTTGCGGGGGGCCTATGTGGTGTGTTGAATTGTGTTATTAATGCGTTAATGTGTTGTTATTGTGATGAAAGCTGATTTGCTCTGTGAAAAATCAAACATACTTGTTCTCTTCGATTCGTGAAAGTGATATTTTGTATAGCATTGGCACTTATTTAATAATCATGCTATGCTAAGGAATATTTTAAAAAATGGTCAATTTCTGTGTGCCATTTTGTAAATCTCCGCAAGGCGGTTCACAACCAAACGAGGTATGATTCTATGAAAACCAGTCTAGAAAGGAATTAATATAAACGTGCTTTTGGGGCTATATCTGAGCAGGGTCCTAACAAAGGAAGCAGGTGGTTGCCCTTCCATTATTCTCGCGTCTGTAGCCTTCATATTCGCAATACGGGGAACACACAACTTGAGAATCTAAGGCCAGGTGTCATTCCAGGTATTTTCGCTCGATTAGGGAGAAACTGCAATGCAACTGTAAAAGTGATGCATTTTTCGGTCAATGGTTCTCATTTTTCCTCACACCCCATTCCAGGCCTCGGACCAGAATTAAATTTCTAGGCAGATCCGGGAATCGAACCCGAACCTCCGAGACAAGAATGGTTGCCGCTACGGCACGAGGTGGACGAGGGAGCAATTCAATGAAATCACTGATGCAAGGACAGCACACTAAATGGATAATGCAGTCAGTATTCATGCTTCATTCTAAAGGGGCAAATGAAAGTGATGATACTGAATTTTACAGCGAAATCGTGCCAACTGAAAGTGCAAATACCAACACAGATAGTGAAAATGGCAAAATTATTCTTCCGGATCATGTCTTGATTATTTTGGACAACCTAAAATTTCCTGATGATGTCCAAGTCCCCAGTCAACCTAGAAACAGTCATTTAAGCAGCACTAGTTTGCGATTACTTGGTTCGAGTTGTAGAAGTGAGGATGGATAGAGCCCTGCGAGGATACACAAAACGTTATCCACATCTGCCCCGCATTCGCACGATTGTTATCCGCATCCGCCCCGCATCCGCACATTTGATATCCGAATCTACTGGCATAAAGCATAAAGTATTAAAGCAAGACGTTTAGACATTTGAGGAGAAATACATTCCCTTATGCTTTTTAAGTCATGTGCTTTGATTAAAATGAATACAGACAAAATTGCAACCCTTTCCAGTTTGGAGTGTTAATTATGCTTATGACATAATTTGAATAAGATTAGCTTAAATCCTCATCTTACATTTGTCATGAAAAATATGTTATATCATAAACATGGTAATGATATTCAACAAGTTCGGATTGGATTCTAAAATGTATCCGCAAATTTACTCAATCTGCATCCGCTCAAGGCTCTAAGGATGGAGTGTGCATTGAATTGAATTTATTCATAGTGAACTGCCACTGAGGCTAAAGAACCCCTTTATGTAGCGTATACAATGGTCTGGATTGAAGTTTTGTAATGGGAAACTAAACCTAGCTTAACAAATAATAAAACAAAATATAAAGTATACTTATAACTAACCAAGCCAATTAGTAAACATATTATACAGGATGAATTATACAAATTAGAATATAATAATTAAATAAATTAATAACCTACCTAATGTATTGTTAAATCTATTGAAAAACACAAACAAACAAATTATAGTAGCCTACGTTAAAAAAAGGCTACTATTTATATGAATTATAATATGATATATTATAAAAACAAGTACATGAGTGACATGATTTCTTGAACTACTATCAATTCCACGGAAGATGTATCTTGGATACTAAACATATTATAAAAAGCTGTATGGCACTGATATATTTCAAAAATGTTGTATGAACTATTTATATTAGCCTACTTTCGATTTTTGTAAAAAATGAAAGTAGACTTATGAGATCAACACAGGGCGAAAAAAAGTGTGTCCCTCTGTGTGTGTGTATGTGTGTGTGAGTGTGTGTGTGTGTGTACTCAGAATGTCTGTCACCCCCCACCTATCAATTCGAACACGGTGAACGCGAATTGAACGAAATTTGGTACAAAGGTAGCACTAGCAAAGGACACCTCAGTGTCATGTTTTATATCGCCGCCATCTTGACAGAAACGTAATGGCGGCCACACAAATGTTCAAAGCTTAAATCAAATTACGACTAACCTAATCATCCGATCTCTACCAAATTTTTCAACAACATACCTTTATGTAGGAAGCATCTTTGACCAAATTAATAGGTCATTAGCCTAATAGTTTGCGGATGGCGGCCATCTTTGTGTCAAAATCGATTCCCCCTATTAATTCAAACAAGGTGACACCGAATGGAACGAAATTTGGTACAGAGGTAGCACTAGCAAAGGGCACCTCAGTGTCATGTTTTATATCGCCGCCATCTTGACGGAAACGTAATGGCGGTCACACAAATGTTCAAAGCTTAAATCAAATTATGACTAACCTAGTTATCCGATCCCTACCAAATTTTGCAACAACATATCTTTATGGCGGAAGCATCCTTTGACCAAATGAATAGGTCATTAGCCTAATAGTTTGCGGATGGCGGCCATCTTTGTGTCAAAATCGATTCCCCCTATTAATTCAAACACGGTGAAACCGAATGGAACGAAATTTGGTACAAAGGTAGCACTAGCAAAGGGAACCTCAGTGTCATGTTTTATATCGCCGCCATCTTGACAGAAACGTAATGGCGGCCACACAAATGTTCAAAGATTAAATCAAATTACGATTAACCTAATCATCCGATCTCTACCAAATTTTGCAACAACATACCTTTATGGAGCGAGCATCCTTTGATCAAACTAATAGGTCATTAGCCTAATATTTTGCGGATGGCGGCCATCTTTGTGTGAAAATCGATTCCCAAAATCAATTCGAACACGGTGAAACCGAATGGAATGAAATTTGGTAAAGAGGTAGCACTAGCAAAGGGCACCTCAGTGTCATGTTTTATATCACCGCCATCTTGACGGAAACGTAATTGCGGACACCCAAATGTTAAAAGCTAAAATGTAATTACGACCAACCTATAATCTAGTCTCTACCAGATTTTGCAACAACATGCCTTTTTGTGGAAAGCATCTTATGACTGACTACAAGGTCATCAGCCCAATAGTTTGCAAATAGGGGCCATGTATGTGTGCAAATCCATTCCCCATATCAATTCAAACACGGTGAAACCGAATTGAATGATTTTTTTACAGAGGTAGCACTAGCAAAGGGCACCTCATATTCATGTTTAATATCCCTATAGCACGTTGTATTTCAACAAGCTACTACAACCAACATTCAATTATACTCCTTGAAAAGGACAAAGATTTATAACAATACCCATGCATTTAGGAGAAAGTAGGCTATATGTTCTTTACTGAACATCTTGTTTTTGATTTGTATTCCTTCAGGAATCTTGCGTTGTTTCTTTTATTTATAGCATAGTGAAGATAGGTGTACGCGGCCGCTCCTACCTTCTAGTTTGTATCGTTGACTGAAAGCTGGAGCGAAATCGGGACATTCAGCTCTTTTCTTTCCGTTGGATTGATTTGGTACGGGTTCGGATATGGATACGCATGGATGATAGGGAGGAAGAAAATTCTCGCGTTGCATCGTATCGTATCGCCGGATGATACGCTACGGAGATAAGGGGATTCGCAACAAGTCTGGACCCGCCTGTACCCATGGAGACAAACGCTTACATAATAAAGAAAAAAGAACCTCACCTGTCGAGTTTGCCCCTCTGGCCGGGAGTGCCTCAAAAACAGTCAATACTAAAGACACCACAATAATACAGGTTATCACACCAATTCCTCCATTCACCCAAGTACACGGGGTTGAAATGATCAGAATATCCAAGTCTCTAAATGAAACCACAATATCAACAACAACAACAACAGCAACAACAACATAAAACTAGTTAATCCAACGTACCTGAGCGACAAGCACCATCACCACACATCAACGCATTATCTAAACCTCAGCATTTAATTGATTGATAAAAGAATATCCTCAATTACTTCGCAATTATTTCACGTCTTCGATTCAACGAATCACAGCGAGGCGGAGAACTTCAGCGTCATTAGGCTTCAGTAATCGTCGGCAAGAAATACGTTCCATAAAAAAATCTCCTTTTTTTCCTTTGGCCATCGTATTCTGCTGACAAGGGCTAAGAGTCCCTCTCGGAATTTACACTGCCTCCCCAGCGGAGTGAAGGCAAATCAATATACCACTCCCTAGGGCCTCTTTTAACTTCAAGCAGATCAAGCTTCCACAAAGCTTATACAAAATTGCGGTAGTATTGAAAAGAATTGTTTCTCATAACTTTCATTAAATAGATTTCAACCTGATAAATCAGCTGTTGCTGATCTTCCTTTAACACCTGGCCGTGATGTCATGTTCCAAGGAGTGGATGTTCTTGCCCGTATTAAGCAATATCGCCCCAGAATCATCAGGGAGGCGGTTGAAATACGTAAACACCCAGATAATTTCAACCGCGAAACCGGCTACAATCTCAGTGAATCCTGGCTACCTATTATCAGAACCCTGAGAAAGTAATACACTGCTGTTTTTCGTTGTCCCTATATGGGGTTAAAATGGCGTCCATTTTTGGGCACCTTTTATATGTTCTTTGTTGCTTTCTCTTAGCAATCTTTTGTCGTATTTCAGATTATTCCTGACGAAGAAAGACATGGTTTCTTTCAAAAAGCGTCGAATTTTAATATAATAATACACGGCATAAGCCCAAAATTCAACATTATGAATAGATTTTATGATGTCACGAAAAATATTTATCGTAACTAGTTACATAGGGCTCAATAGAGCACCCACCTAATAATAATAATAATAATAATAATAATAATAATGGAATGTAACCTTCGGAAGTATTTGGAGTTGTCACTCATGGATGACGTACGCGTGGTGATGATGAATAAATTATTCATAAGACGTCACACACATGTCCAAAAACCAAGGAAATTAAAATTACGAGATTAAAATCCCGCTACTTGGCCGGGAATCGAACAAGAGATCATCCAGGCCAAGTCTGGCATGCTATCCATTTATCTACGGGGATGGACGAATACTAAAGTGAAAATTATAAAATCATAAATTTTTGGGACACTTTTGTGCCTGTAATAAATTATGTTTTTGAGAACGGTAACATCTCGGAATTTCTATATCTAGATAGAGTTAACTGCAAAACAAGGGAGAGGAAGGGATCCGTCCGATTTTGCGAATACACGTTGTAGAACAAGCTATTTCTTGATTTTCCAATTCGGATTTGCAATTTAAGTTACTTCCCCCCCTCCCCCCCGTAGTTATTCTGTTATTGCCCTATTGACATAGATTTTTGAATTTAATATAGCCTACATTTATAATTATTATCACTAAATTAATATTTAATTACTTCTTTCCTTTATTATTCATTCGTGTAAGTCACTAATTTATTACTTAAGTTTAACTTTTAGTCTAGGTAGCCATAGATACTTACTGCGTGCCTGTTCATCTCATTGCTATGTGACGTGTGTGCATGTGACTACGCATCATTATCTGCTTCATGTGGTACATCACTCTCCCTTCTACTTTCTGGAGTTTTCTGTGGCAATGCTACATAACCCTTGCATGACCCCCCTCTGCGTTCATTGCACCAGAATTCTTACTTCACTCTGCTTCCAGTTTCTCGGCCACCCACCGTTCTTCGTCCTACCGCTGGTATCAGTAACAGTTTCAGAAAGATAGAAAATCGGTGAAATTTTCGCGTGACCTCCAAGTTGGATTGGTGATACGTGTTAAAGTTTGAAAAGCACAGTCGAGGTCGGATGAGGGAGTGGTATCTTTTTACTGAGTTTCATTGAAATTGCTCCAGTTTTTAAATTTTATTTGGGAAACACACACACGGCCAATAAACGATTTCATACGCCTATATTTCATATAATTAATAGAGGCCTAAAAGCATGTTCCCACATTGATTAAAAGTACCTGTTCTTTTCTTAGTGCCCAGTATCTCGTCATCATTTCTGATCATCTATACTTCTTCCAGGATGATGGGTTTGGAATTTAGTGAAGATGTGTCTTGGAACCTTATATTTTCGTCTTTAATAGTTGAATCGGTCGGAACTGAAAAGTATTAAGTCAGTTGTCACTACTTTTCAGGGAACATATAAAACGTCATTGACATAATATAACTTAAATTTCACACTATACTAATAATAAATGTTGTGAAGCAACTATTCAGGTTATACTTGTGTTAGCGGAATATCAATATTTTTTTTATAATCGTTTCGATCGTCTATGGATCACGTTATTTCAACTGCCTTTTCCCTGTTTCTTTCACATTGGCCCAGTATTCGTGCATTCTTCTTCGGTGAGCTTCCTTCCGTTCTTTGGTCCACTTCTTGCTGGCCTTCAATATAGGTTTTGGCTGAAAACTCTGTATCTCCCCAAGTTTCTTCTTCAAAGAGTCACGTTCCAAGATGTCCTCATGTGATATCCCCAGTTCTTTTAGGTCCTTTTCCACCTCTGTAAACCAGATCCCTTTGGTTTTCTTTCCCACAAAGTAGGCACAGATTCGATTGGACAATCTTCCAGAGTTCATTCGTGTTAAATGGCCATAAAAGGAGAGTCTTCTTTTGCGAATGGTGTCCGTTATTTTCTCCACATTAATGTCACTATTAATTTAATAAACATGTTTTTAAATCCATTTTGGAAACGTGGCTTAATGCCTTTCAGGTCCGTGGTCAGTTAAGTACGACATAAAGCGGTTCAGAATGAATAATTCGCATGATATTTTATTTTAAAATGGATTTGTAATATAAAAACCACCTAAACCCTGTACAAAAGTAATTTACAATAGCACTGTAACACGCGGGAATCTTGCAGTGCAGCCAACATTAAGTACAGAATATGGCGCTGAAAGGCAGCAAGTCATTGACTTAATGCTCTTCTCCTCTGATCGCACTGTATGTAGCAGAGGTTTCTGGTTTAAACAGAAGGCTGACTTAATTCTTTCCTATGGCGTCCCAAGGCCATGGGGCAATACTTCCGAATACTAATTGTTTAGAAAGTGACCATTCTTTACTTAATGCTTTTCAGCTCCGATTGATTAAATTATTTTAGATTTTAGTGAATTTTGTGTAATTTTTATTCTACTAGGTCCTTTTGTTTTGCGGTTACGGATGAAATCAGAGATTTATTTGGTTAATCTATTAGAGTTAATTCTGAGGAGATGATCGCAAAAATGTATCCTCCTTCTTCGCAGAGTATCTAAGAGTTTTTCAATTTTCTTGTAGAGAGTCTCATTCTTGATGTATATTATTATCCTGATATTTGCTCCTATGATGTGTCTTAAAATTTTCCCTTCCTTTAATTCAGGTTTCTCCATCTGACCTCTGAAATTCATGATTAAGATGTCTGCTGCGTACAGTGCCCCTGGTTTATTCACTGTCTTATAATGTTTAATTTTGGACCCCCATTAAAGGGGTATCTTGTTGCATGTATCTTTATTAATGATTGCTGATAATAAAAGTCTGCGCTCCGTGAAAGAACACTCAAACAGAACTACCAAATCTGAAGAGATACCCGGGCGGTAGGCGAGGCGGATGGTCCAGATGGGGGCACGGAGAGTGAAGCGTGGCAAAGGCAGGAGTTGAGGGTTGTACTGACAGGAAAGGAGACGGCCTGTGTCCACAGCCATGGGCCCGTGAAAGTGACCTTTGCCCGATTTTGAGTGTTTACCCCAGACTATTTGATGCAGTAGTTGTGTAAGTTCCTGCCAGCCTAGCTTGGTTGCCAGTATATTATGTATGTTTACATGGTATCTCCAGCTCGGCACGCCAGCTAATGGGTGAATAATAATGCACTACGAAGACTCGAGCCATACGTTGGTTGGCCTGGATGCTTGCCAAGCGACCAGAGCCAGTTGCTGCCCAGTAATCCTCCAATTGTGTTTCAACATTTCCAAAATAACGTACAGTACACCTCACTCCAATAATTGCTTGTTCACTGATCTAGGCTACATGGCCGTAGTCGTTACAAGTTTATTCTGTGAAAAATAGATGATGCTGATAAGCCTGGGTAAACTTGGTCATCAAGCACGTATGCTTGGTTGGGTGTACTTTGAATCTGTCTGGTTTTTGTGATGACTTGAATGGTGTGTGTAACGGTAATTATTACGGTCGGGTTCGCGGTAGACCCCAAGACTCGAAATAAGGTATCCTTCAGGAATTTAGCCGCAGACAGTGTGAAAACCTTGCGGAAATATCACAGATTAGGATGTCTGTTATTTGAAACACCAACTGGTCTGCAGAATTTTCTCAGTTCCCCATTGTTGTACCGGTGGACATTGCCACTAAAGTCTTGTCATAGACGCGTTCATTTCCATTCACTATCAAAACCGCTAGATTAAAATTATGCTCTATATTTATTTCTATTACCCGTAAGTGCCCTCCCTTAAATATCGAGTGCTTGTCTAATATTCAGGTTTCATTTATTTGTTGTTGTTGTTGTTGTTGATGATGATTCTTCAGGGGCTTTGTGACATAAAAGTCATGTATTCCCGTGTGCTTGGGTGTGTGTAGAAGTTGTCTGATAATCTGTGTCACTGTGATGCCTGTACTAGTGCGTATATTTGTAATCGTTGTAGGATTTGTGTAGGAAGCAGCCGTGGCCTTACGATAGGTACCATTCAGGATTTTGCCTTGAGTACAAGTGGAAAACCACGGAAAATCACTTCCAGGATCACTGAAGTAGGAATCGAAATCGCCTCTTCTCAGTTTTGCATCACGAGGCTGAGTGTACCTCGTTCCAGCCCTCAGACCAGAATTAATTTTATTGGCAGAGCCGGGAATCGAAAACGGGCCTCCATGGTGACAGCCAAGAATTTTAACCACTACTCAACGAAGTGGACCATATTTTGTAAATGTTTCGCATTCGACAAGTGTATATTTTATACTAATACTATCAAAAAGGAAGCTTGTAGTTTAACGTGCCCGTTAATCGCGAGAACATGAGCCACGGGACCTCCCTTTTACGTGGAATACGAACCACGGGCCATGCCATTTCACTTCGAAAATCTCACACGCATTGACCGGAAATCAAACCCGGTCCACCTTGGTGGGAGGCAGACAGCTTGACCGCTCAGCCACCACGCCCCTACTAATACTATTAACGTCTTGCTCAACTGAGGTTAAATATTAAAATAAAGTGAAACATGCCTAATTAAAGGGGTTTGTTATAGTATTCACAATTAGGGTTAGGAGTGGGAAGGAGACACCAATGACATTTACATTAGTTAGTTAACATAATATGAACCGTAGAATTTGGGCCGATAACCTAGATGTTAGGCCCCTTAAAACAACAATTATCATTATCATCATATGAACCGTAGAATTTAAGGGAAACCTAGGAAAAACACTTCTGGGATGGCAAAGAGCGGTATTGGAACATATCTTCCTGGTAGGTTATCCCCGCGAGGTTGAGTATTTTCTATTGTACCGTTCTACCTTATTTTTAGCCTACTACCAATTTTTGAAAAATATGAATGTTGACTTATTAGTTCTATACGGGCCAAAAGTTGTCAGTCTGTCTGTGTGTGTGAGTGTGTATCAATAAAACACTACGAAACTGAATTGAACCAAATTTGATACAGAGGTAGCACTAACAAAGGACACTTCAGTGTCATGTTGTATATAACCACCATTTTGACAGAAATGGAATGGCGTCCATCCAAATGGTCTAAGCTTAAATCAAATTATGACTAACCTAATCATTCGATCTCTACCAAATTTTGCAACAATATACCATAATGAGGGAAGCGCCTTTTGCCCAAACTACAAGGCCATCAGCCAAATCGTTTTAAGATGGATGTATCACGCAATTATTATAGCCTAAGCGTAAGTTACTATTCAACAATGCTCTGCCTCTCTATATCCGCTTATCGTACAAAGGGTGGTTTAAACTGTCCTCAAGGAGGTGACCTGTAGGATATTAACATTTTATAATAGAATAATACTCTGTAGTAGCGACTAATTGTAGTTATGGCTCACGGTGCCGTATCGTGCTGGACCGTGCCACCCCATTGGGTAAAAATGGAGGCAATTGAATGCTCCTTAGTCCATATTTCAGTGGAATGATATCCTTTAAGGAATATACTGAACAAAATAATACAAATTTAGTATCAAATGGTTTATAAAAACGGCAGAAAACGCAAATGAAATCATTCGTTTCAAGACAAATTATGCTATACAGTTACACTAAACCAGTTGTTAACGTAGCACTAGCAATGGTGATGTGTAGCAGTGGGCTACCGTCTTAAACCCTTAACCTGGGGATTCGTGGATTCAATCCAAGCGGATTAAAAAAATTTACTTGATTATTTTTTTATTTATTGATTTATAACTAGTCTACTCACACGTTATAATTAGGGCTCGGATTTTTGGGTGCTAAGAATCGGGAAAATATTATTTTTCAAGCATTAAAATACCTGACATATGTAAAAAAAAACAAGAAGTTCCGTGACGAACTAAAGAGCCTACTTTTCGTAAAATTAAGTTTCATGCCAATGAGTAATCCACAATATATGAACCTATCTAGAATAATGACGAAATTAAGTTGATAATATTGAAATGTCTAATTAGTTCGAAATAAACCTGGTATAATATAGCCTAATAGAGCACTGCAGTTGGCAGCCCTGGTGAGTGAATATATTCTTAGTTCCATCTCTTAAGGTACAGATATATAAAATTTGGTTAAAGTCCAATGGACGTTACATGCAGTTAGACACTAGATCTATCAGCACGCGTAAAAGCATGTTGGCAACAATGCCATGCGTGTGCTGGTCAGAAATAATCTGAAATATTATATCTTATTGTGCCAATTTTGGATAAAATCCCTTTGTTAGTATAGAAGTTACATGAATTTTAAAATTGGACCTATCAGCAGGCCTAGAATCATGTTGGCAGCACTGACTTATATTAATTACTCCAAATTAATCTAAAATGTCAGGTACTATACGTGTGCATAGTTTAAAGCTGTCGGCTTGCATACTTTCTGATATATTGGTATTAAAAATATAGAGAAAGCAATTATTAACAGTTGGCAGGCCTGGTGGCTCTTAAGAATATGCTCAGTCATATATGTCTATGTTCACATATTACATACAAAATTTGGTTGAAATACAATTGATAGTGTAGAAGTTATATGCAATTAAAAATTGGACCTATCAGAAGGTTTAAAATTATTTTGGCAACACTGCCATGTATGGCCTCCTGGAAATTAAAATGAAATAGTATTATCTACATGTGTGCCAATTTTGGAATAGCTCCCATGTATACCTTCCAAGATATCCAACATGGAGCTCAAATTTCTAGTGCGTTTTTTCAGCAGTTGGTAGCACTGACATCATTTTCAAATATGGACGTGAGCTATTCCGGTATACATCTTTACTCATAATAAATTTGGTTTCGGTTTCTGGAGCCGTTTAGGAGTTGATAGGGGACACACACACAGCCAGACAGACAGAAGGACAGACAGACAGACAGACAGAAGGACAGACAGACAGACAGACAGACAGACAGACAGACAGACACACACACACACACATTTTCCCAGATCGATCTCATAAGTCTACTTTTTCCTCATTTTTGGAAAATGTGAAAAGTAGGCTAAAAAAATAGTTTATTAATGTGAATATAAACAATATACTGTACTCACGAATGCAATTTATTCTATGTCTCACTGACTGCTGAAGCATTACAATACACAACGAGATACATCTTAGGTTGTCCATCACAAATGACGGACGATTATCGCGAAACACCTATTCTGAAGGCTCGAGACTGCGGCAATATGTTTCATGCCCATGAGGTGTTGTGTAACCTGAGATCCCTGTTCAGCCTTGATTGCTTTCCCACATGGTTGGCAGACCAGAACGCCCCCATCAGAAGTAAATTTATCTCTAAATTCTGCAACAGACGATAACTTGTAGTTGTTTTTACTTTAGGCATCGTAGAACTGCCTTACACTTCAACACTTCACAGTGCCAGGAATGCACTGCATGTGAGTGACATTGGTTCCAGATAGCTAGAGGGAGGGATGTCTAGCACGTGGTGCAATATGGCCATGGACAAGGAAATCCCCGGCTTCCACAGTGAGTGGCACGGGGCGACAAGTTAAGAATAACACAGTTGCAAGCTGACATACGCTCTGCATGAAGATTAGATAGCTCACAGGTTCTTCCCCGTTGAAGTAACACAGAACGAAAATGCAATAAAGTGAAAGATCTAGCATACTGATCTTTTTAAATGTAAATAATAAGTATTTTTATGTGCTAATAAGTGGAAAGCAGAATTTATGTACGAAGGTGGATCAAAAAGTTAGTTGCACTAACGCGCTGCAGCAGCTCGCTGTGTGTCGCAAACGTGGGCACAGCGGAGAAAGGGACAGACACTGCCCACACGTCTGTTAGGCAGGTCGCTGTGGTGTCTCGTCTTGTATGGTGTGAATAACGGCCAAATGCAATGGCGCGTCGACTGGACGTTCACTCCAAATATGAGGTGCGTGCGACGTTCCGATTCCCATGGGCCAAAAGGAAGAATTGCACGGACATTCATCGTGAAATTAGTGCTGTGTATGGGGAGCGGGCCATTTCCCGGCAAGGGATCGTAAAGTAGTGTCAGCAATTCGAAGCCGGACGCACGGATATCTCGAACGAATATCGCGAAAGCAGGCCCGCAACGTAAAGCGTAAAGCGATTAAAGAGAAGCGCCGGGGGAATTCGAGCGCCGGTTTGATTTTGTTGCACAATAACGCAACACCTCACAAGGCCCGCCAAACGAGCGAACTGCTGCAGCGTTTCAAGTGGGAGGTCTGGCAACATCCACCCTACAGTGCCGACCTAGGGCCATGTGAATTTCATCTGTTCGGTAAGCTCAAAACAGAGCTCGGTGGTCGACGTTTCCAGACCGATCAGGAGGTGAAGGCCGCTGTCTCCGTAAGGTTGCAGAACGCTGGAGGAACTTTCCATGCACCCGGCATCGACAAGTTGGTTGTTGCGGTCACAGAAATGTTTGGAGTCTCTTGGAAACAATGTGGAGAAGTGACGTTACATTGTATGTCGTTATAGGCGTGTTTCTGTTGTATAGGTGGTATAATAAATGGCCATAACTGAGAAATGCAACTTATTTTTTGATCTGCCCTCATATTTATATAAAAAATGCTTAAAATATGTATTTACATAAAAAATATATTTGTTGTTGTTTGAGTCTTCAGTCTTTTGACTGGTTTGATGCAGCTCTCCATGCCTCCCTGTCCTGAGCCAATCGTTTCATCTCTACATAGCTACCACACCCTACATCCGAGGCTATCTGTTTAACATATTCTAACCTTGGTCTACCCCTACAGTTCTTGTCCTCGACCCTTCCTTCCATAACTAAGCTTGCTATTCCTGGGTGTCTTAGTATGTGTCCTACCAACCTATCTCTTCTCTTCATTAGCAGTCGCCAGAAACATCTCTCCTCTCCCACTCGCCTTAATACCTCTTCGTTTGTAACCCTATCTACCCATCTGATCTTCATCATTCTCCTGTAACACCACATTTCAAATGCTTCAATTCTCCTCTTTTCTGCTGCACCAATAGTCCAAGTTTCACTTCCATAGAGCGCTACGCTCCAGACAAAGGCTTTCAAAAATGACTTCCTAATACCTAAATCTATATTCGATGTCAACAGATTCCTTTTTTGTAGAAAGGCTTTCCTTGCCTGAGCCAACCTACTTTTTATATCCTCTTTGCTTCGTCCATCACTGGTTATTCTGCTTCCTAAGTAACAGAAGTCTCCTACTTCCTTCAGCTTTTCACCTGCCAATTTGATCTCCATAGAGGTTTCTGATTTATTTTGGCTGCATTCCAGTATTTTTGTTTTACATTTATTAATTTTCATCATGAATTCCTTCCGTAAGACGGAGTCCATACCATTCAAAAACTCATTTAAATCCTCAGGCTTGTCGGCTAAGATGACGATGTCATCAGCAAATCTCAGAGTTGAAATTATTTCTCCTTGAATCTTCACTCCCACTTTAAATTTTTCTCCAATTTCCTTCATTGCTTGTTCAATGTAAAGATTGAAAAGTATGGGTGATAAGTTGCAGCCTTGCCTTACACCTTTCTGAATACCAGCTTCTCTCTCATGTCCTTCAGCTCGAATGACTGCTGTCTGGTTTCTGTATAGATTGTATATCACCCTCCTATCCCTGTACTTTATTCCAATAGATTTCAAAATGTCAAACAATTTAGTCCAATCAACGTTATCAAAAGCCTTTTCTAAGTCTACAAAAGCCATGAACGTTCTCTTATCTTTCCTTATTCTACCTTCCAAAATCAGCCTAAGACTTAGTACAGCTTCCCTTGTTCCTACATTTCTCCTGAAACCAAACTGGTCTTCACCCAACTCCGTTTCTATCTGGCTTTCAATCCTCTTGTAAATTATTCTAGACAGGATCTTTGAAGCATGAGTAATCAAGCTGATTGTACGGTAATCTTCACATCTGTCTGCTCCCACTTTCTTTGGTATAGGGATGATTACATTCTTCTTGAAATCGGGGGGTACCTCACCTGTCTCATAAATCCTACACACCAAGTGAAATAACCTGATCAGACCTTCATCTCCTATGCAGCGTAGCAACTCAATCGGTATATCATCTATGCCTGGTGCTTTGTTCCTGCCTAAGTCCTCTAATGCTCTGTCAAATTCTGATCTCAATATTAAATCTCCTTTTGCATCCTCATCAATTTCCTCCTCCCTTTCCATTACATGATTCTCAATTTCCTTTCCCTTATACAAGCACTCTATGTAAGCTTTCCATATCTCAACCTTTTCTTCCCTATCTGTTAGAGGCTTTCCATTTGTGTCCTTAATATTACAGCACTTAGTCTTCTTTTCCCCAAAAGTATTCTTAATCCTTCGATAAGCTGTGTCTACTTTTCCTAATTTCAGACAATTTTCTATACCTGCACATTTCTCTTTCAACCATTCTTCTTTCGCTTCCTTGCACTTCTTGTTAACCTCATTTCTCAGACGTCTGTATTCTGCTTTCCCCTTTTCATCTCTTAGATTCTTGTGTTTCCGCCTTTCATCCATCAATTCTAGTATATCCTGAGTGATCCACGGTTTTCTACCTATTCTTTCTTTCCTACCAATGTTTTCTTCTGCCGATTTTGTTATTTCATTCTTCAAAAGTGCCCATTCGTCTGCAATTATATTTATATATTTATATACCTAAAAATCCGAGCCCTAGTTATAACGTTAAATATAGTGTGCATTTGAAATCGAAAATATTATATAGCCTCTACGGTACTTATAACACCTCATATTTCAACTCTGGACTTGATCGATTAAAATTCGTTGTCCTTGATCCACGGTACAGAATGTTGTTGTTGATTCTTTAGTGGTGGCTTAGCAGCATCATGATCATGTAGCCCCGTGCACTTGGGTATGTGTAGAAGTTGTCTGATAACCTGTGTCACTGATGTCTGTACTAGTGTGTGTACTTGTAAATGAGGTAGGATATGTGTAAGAAGCTGTCCTTCATCCGTGGTAGAGTCTGTTGTTGTTGTTCTTGATTCTTTAGAGGCTTTGCGGTATCATGACTATGTAGCCCCGTGTACTTGGGTGTGTATAGAAATTGTCTGATAAACTGTTGTCTGTACTAGTGTGTGCACTTTTATACGAGGAAGGATTAGGGTGGAAAGCTGTTGTTATTTCATTTAAGATGCATGGAGATCTTGGTCATTTAACCCCGTGTACATGGGTGAGTGTTGAATTTTGTCTGATAACCTATGTTATTGTGATGGCTGTATTAGTTTGTGTGTATATATAATTCAGGTGAGGATTCAATCAATCAAAGTTTAATTTCCGTATAGCACGTTGTATTTCAACAAGCTGCTGCAACCAGCATTCAATTATATTCCATTAAAAGGACAAAGAGTTATAACTATACCCATGCATTTAGGAGAAAGTAGGCTATATGTTCTTTCCTGAAAATCTTGTTGCATGCGTTCATTCATTTACTTTATTTGCAAATGGGTTAATTACCCGGAGGCAAATTGTACAATTACAGAAAAATATTAACAATAATATTAAGCACGCAATTCACAATTTAGGAACTATAGTAATTACATCGTAGTATTTATACAAAATTTCAGTCTTCTCTTAAACACCTAAATATGTTTGTGGAAATGCTCTTAAGATTATGGCAGGTAATGAGTTTCAAATTATCAATTTCCAAGAGTTATAAAATAATATTTCCCATAATTTGTACGCTGGGGTCGGCCCTTAACTTTATACGGATTATCTGCCCTGCCCTGATCAGGTAGATGGGATTTATTAGAGCAATATTCTCCATTTTAGGTCCGTATTGAATATTTTCACTAATAAAACTATTAATAATGTCAGTGTTTTCAATACAATGTTAATAATCTATTTATACAACTGGGTACATGTTTCGTACAGTCGTCTGTACTTCCTCAGCCCAAATATACATTAAGACATAAACAAATATGATGCACATTATCAAATACATACAATGAAAATATTCCATAGATAAAACAGTGCAATAGTTTGTGACATCCAAAGAAGAAATAAAATTATGTTGTAAATATTCCATAGATAAAACAGTACGATAGTTTTCCGACATCCAAAGAAGAAATAATATTATGTTGTAAAATGTTGTAAAATTACACCAAAGCCCATATGAGTGTAAAAAATGATTGTATTAACTTTGAAAATGTTGTGTGTTATCTCCTAATATGATGTTAACCCAATTAAACAGCGAGCAAATCTGAGAAAATTTGAGAAAATACTAAGAAATTTGAAGTGACTGTCCTAAATGTGTAAGTGGAAAACAAGAAAACTGCAGTAAGATGCTAACTCACACTCACCTCCTGACTCGAGTCATGCGAGGTCGTAGCTACAAATGAACTGGCGCAACCTCGTGCTAAAACGACTGCATGAAGAACAGACTCGGAAATAAGTTATAAATATTGTTAACAGCTACTGTTAAACTCAAACATATATAATTATGAGTCTCAGGATAGATGCTCAGCCGATTTGGCTTAATTTCTTTTGTTTGTAATGGTCTCAATCAAGGTGTCGTACAAAACGTTTGCTTCGAAATTAATCTTGTTTAAATTATGGGACGGATTGACTCTTTGAGCCGTAATTATCTCAATTTGTTCCAGTATGTTCATGACGGATCCTTTATTCTCGTAGACATTATTAATAGTTTTATTGGTTTTATTAGGTGGGATTTACCAGACGTTTTCTTAGTTCTCCCCATGCTGGCCGATTAGTGTAATCTAAGTGTTAAACATACTGTATAGTCTGGATTTCGTCCTATCTCCTTTAATTTCAACGTTGACAAAACCAGGAATCAAATCTAGGCTATTTCAACAGGAAGAAATTACACATCTCTAATAATAATAATAATAATAATAATAATAATAATAATATGGGTTTACCGTAAATAAGTCCTGAAGTTATCAGTTGGCAGTCAAAGTGAAAGGTCGTGTTTTTCCCGTGCTCTCAGGTGTGCTGGAATGGGTTGTTCTCTGGAGTGTTATCGGGCGAGGATCGGGCTGTGGTATGCAAAGGGTAGTCGGGATTTCCGGTGTTTGTGTGTGCGTACGGGACCTAGTAACTTGTGGTTTATAGCCCTAGTGATAGCTGCGTTGTTAGTTATTGGTGGAGTGGAAGTGAATCCAGGGCCTGTTACTCCAAATGTGAATCAGGCAAATGATCCAGTGTCATCTTTAAAGTGTTCGACGTGCAGTAAAACATTGAAGAAAGGTGTTGAGTGTGGACTATGTGAGAAATGGTTTCACTTCGGCTGTATTAAGGTCAAGAAGGAGGATTGTGATGTCGGAAATTGGTTTTGTAAAGTATGTGATACACCGGACAGTTTGAGGATGCAAATCAAAGCAAGGGATCAAATAATACAGGAACTTAGAGCAAAGCTTCGTGAATCAGAAGAAACGGTGAAGGATGTGACTGAACGGCTTTCTACTGGGATCAGTGTGGAAGAGGGCGTGCAGGAGCAAACTGAGGATGACGTTATCATAATGGGTGATTCTATGATACGATGGAGTGCGAATATATCGAGGAAATCAGGTGCGAAAGTGCGGTGTTACCCGGGGATTAAGATTGACCAGCTTGCCCAACAAGTGGAAGAAGCAAATGTAGAGGACTGTGACAAAGTTAAAGTGTTGTTGCTCCATGTTGGGACGAACGATTTGAAGAAGAGGGCTACAGTTGATTACATCATGGGGGAGCTCTACGAACTAGGCAGAAAAGCTAAAAGCAAGTTTAGAAATGCAAAAATTATTATGAGTGGAATTGTTCGGCGGGGAGATGTTCCGTTGAGGCGAGTTAAGACTGTAAATGACCGCATGGACTGGGTATGTGCACAACTGGGATTAGTGTATGTAGAAGCTGACTGCTGGATTGGTGGCCGTGACTTCGCCCGAGACGGGCTGCATCTAAATCGACGGGGCGCTTTCAATCTAGGGAGCCTACATGACAGGGTCATCGGTTCGTGCCGGCTTTTGTGAGGAGGAGCAGGTCCAGAGGTTGCCAGCCGATGGGAACAGAAGGAACTATTTCGAGATATTTGCTGCGGAGGTAAGACTCTAAGATTACTGCAGGTTAATTGTCAGAGTTTAGGAAATAAATTAATTGAATTTTGGAATCTTGTAGAGACGTATTCTCCGGACATTGTCATTGCAACTGAATCTTGGTTATATGAGGACATAAATAGTAGCGAAATAATTCAAGGGACCTACGAGATGTACAGAAGGGATCGGGGGAAGCGAGGTGGTGGGCTATTTATTTGTGTGCGCAAAAATATAGCTAGTTTTTTAAAGTGGGCTGATATGGATCATGAAATGTTATGTGTACAAATTTCGGATAAAGGAAATAAATTCCCTCTTCAGGTGATAGGGGCGTATAGAGCACCGAAAGATAACCTTTCTCTCCTCGAAACACTGTATGATAAAACTTGTACGGGTAATGCTATGAAAAAGAGCATAATAATTGCTGGAGATTTAAACCTCCCCAAAGTAGACTGGTCTGGTGAGTCAACTAGCTGTTGTCCGGCTCAGAGCGCTGCAAATAAATTCTTAAGGGAGGGGTTTTTTCCCAAGTAGTTGACTTCCCAACTAGAGACAATAATACCTTAGATGTTTATCTCGTAAGGCCTGTAGAGCTGTATATTAACTGTCTGAAAGTACCAGGAATTAGTGACCATTCTGGGGTTGAATTAAATATTAGATATGGTGACATTACAAAATTAGACTCTGATGTAGCAAAAAAGATCATATTCCAGTATCGCAGGGCGGATCAGGGCAAGTTTCAGGGGTATTTGAATGAGCTATTTGTAGGATGGGCATCGGAAGGAAATCACATTAATATCCTGTGGACTAACTTTTTGAAAATTTTAAATAGCGCTGTTGATAAATTTGTCCCATTTAAATTGCTGAAACAAAACCCAGATCCTGAGTTTTACACACGAGAAATTAGGAGTCTAAAACGGAAAATTAGGAAATTATACAATAAAAGACATGATAGTGACAAGTATATGTTGAAATTTAAGTCCTTATCAAGAGAGCTCGTCTTAAAAAAGAGGGCTGCTCATGACAGTTATATGCAAGGTTTACTTGGTTCGGGAGGTGATGGGTGGAAAAAAATTTACAGTTATGTTAGGAGAAGAAAGGGAAATTCAAATAATTTGTCAATGATAATGACCGGTGACGGTAAATTAATTACTGAGAAACAGGCCATTGCTAATGAATTAAATGTCTTTTACGGTAGTGTGTTTAATAAATCCAATAGCTGTGTGTTGGACCTTAACGACGAATCAGGGGCTCCCCCTGTTCCAAATAAACCAGTCAGCAATTGTAAAGCTAATACAAAAACTACGTTTCAATGTATCAAAGGGTCCTGATAATATTGTTAGTGAAGTACTTAAACTAGGAGGTAGGGCCGTGGCACGATACTTGGAGGTGATGTTTAATCTGTCCATAAACAATGCGCAAATCCCAGATGACTTGAAAAGAGCTACGGTAGTCCCAATATTTAAGGGAGGGAGCAGACTTGAATTGGGCAACTACAGGCCGGTTAGCCTTACGTCCGTCGTTTGTAAACAGATGGGGCATCTCATTTGCGACTACTTGAGGGAACAGTGGGAAACATTATCATGGTTTAATGATAGGCAACATGGATTTCGGAAAGGTTACTCATGCGAGAGTCAGATGCTATCACTTTTTCAAGACATTAGCGAATCGTTAGACCATGGAGTTTCAGTCGACGCCGTGGTTATAGATTTTGCGAAGGCATTTGATGTCGTTCCGCATGACATGCTACTCCATAAATTAGCTTCGACGAAGATTGATAGAAGAGTAATTTTATGGATCCAAGAATTTTTGACGGGTCGTTCCCAGAAAGTGAAAGTCGAAGGCATATTCTCGGATGAAATTACCGTAACGTCGGGTATCCCTCAGGGCAGCGTAATCGGAACTTTGTTATTTTTGGCGTTTATAAATGACTTACCAAATGGGATTCCCAGTGACTGTCGATTGTTTGCGGATGATTGTGTAATATATCGAAAATACATGACTCACAAGACAATGCAGTGCTTCAAGAGGACCTGAACCTGGTCTATAAGTGGGCGATTGTAAATAAAATGAAAATAAACACAAGAAAATGTAGTCTCTTAAAAATAGGGAAAGTGCGAAGGCAGGATTTTGAATATAACATTGGCTCGGAAATACTTGTAGAAGAAGATTCTTGCAAATATTTGGGCGTTCACGTAAGAAATGATATGAAATGGAGTAGTCATGTAGGATGTGTAGTTTAAAAAGCTTACAAATCCCTGCACTTTGTAATGAGGGTATTAAAAGGAAGTAGTACCTCTGCTAAAGAATTAGGCTATTTGTCACTTGTAAGACCTATTCTGGAATATGCCTCGGCGGTTTGGGATCCATATCAAGTAGGGCTCATCAATGAGTTGGAAATGGTACAAAGAAAGGCCGCTAGATTTGTGCTCAGTGACTTTAATCCCAGGAGCAGTGTGAGCCGTTTGTTAAAGAAACTTGGGTGGGAATCACTGGAGGCTAGGAGGATGAAATCTAGACTCTGCGCTATGTACAACACGTATACAAATCAACCAGCATGGGGTGAGCTTAGCAAACGACTGGGAAAGCCCACTTACATGGGTAGGAGCGATCATCCTTTCAAAGTTAAGGGCCGACCACAGCTAACAAATTATGGTAAATATTCTTTTGTAAACCGTGCCATTGATAACTGGAACTCTCTACCTGCCGCAGTCTTAGAGCCTTTTCCCAAACATATAGGTGTGTTTAAGAAAAGACTGACTATTTGTGTAAATACTCCAGTTTAATTGTTGTATAATTGTTATTGAATTGTTATGTATAATTATTTATTTGTTATGTATATACAATTTGCCACCGGGGGACACCCCCCCCATTGCAAATAAATGAATGAATGAATGAATAGTGTAAATGAGAGAACTGTGTACCCTATTGCCAGCATTGTATAGATCCGTAAATGTTATTGTCGAGTATGATAGTATTTAGATCCTCGTTAATCCAGCGTAAAACTGCATTCACTGCATAGCACATTTGTTTAACAGAGACCTCAGGTCGTAACGGGGAAAATGGGCCCCCTGCGATTTGTGGTCCAATGACAGAGCCCCCTGGTGCTACAGCTATTGACAAGTTATTATGTAATAGTATCCACAATGGCATCATAATTACTGATATAATTAATGTCTGACTGCGGTGAAGGAGAACTTATTGGACAGATACACAATGCGTACAATTTGATAGTTACATCATCACGTTAACGGCTGTGGCTTTTTAACTGTTTCATTTTAGAGGATCGGAACTTAATGAATATAAGCTCCGTGTACTTTGATGACTTCGTAAACAGTCGTCGCCATTGCTTCATTTGAGGAGCTTGGACATTGTGGTCATTTAGCCCCGTCTATTTCGGTGTCTGTAGAATTTGTCTGATCACCTGTTTGTTTTACGTGTCTGTAGTAGTGTTTGTTTGTAATTCAGGTGAGGATGGGGAAGAAGGCGGCTGTGGCCTTATGTTAGGAACCATCTCGGCATTTAACTCGAATAGAAGTAGGAAATCACGGTAGACCTTTTCTAGTATGGCTAAGGTGAAAATCGAATCCACCTTTTCCAAGTTTGAGCCTCACGAGGCCGAGTGTACCCCGTACCAGCCCTCAGACCAGAATTAAATATCTCGGTAGTGCAGGAAATCCAACCCGGACCTCCGGAAATACAGCTAAGAATGCTAGTTACTACACCAGGAAGTTGACTGTTTACAAAAACAGTCTTATATCGTGTACAATCTCGACGTTTGCTTCAAGTAGAAGTGGCAAAGTAGGGGATAATCACTCCTAGAATGGCTTTGGTGCGAGTTAAACTCTCATTTCCTTATCCATTCTCATGAAACTGAGTATGCCCTCATTGCTGTTCCCTGCCGATAAATGTGTTCTTTTTGCCACAGCACGAAATCGAACCACAGACCTATGGAGGAGATGTCTCATTGTCAGCATGCACCCATAGACGATGAAGACGACTGCAGGGTGACATATCTAAGCTCAGAAGGCAAAGAAAAAGTACAGTCAGTCTCTGGAGACATCATTCTAAGACCCCTAGCACTACAGCCCATGAAGGGCCTAGGCCTACAATGCGACTGCTGCCCAGCCATTTGGCCTGCAGATATTGGGGTGACGCGTAGTCAGCGCATCGGGTCCTCTGGGCCGTTAATCTTGGTTTTCGTGATCGGGGCGCTGCCTCACTGTCAGACAGCCTCTCAATTGTCTTCACAAGGCCCTCACGTCGTTTTCTAAAATCCCTGACGGAGTCGGGAATCGAACCCGGGGCCTCCGGATGAGAGGCAGGCGTGCTACCCCAACACAACAGGGCCGGCGGAGACATCATTCTAATATCGTAAAACATCGTCTGTAGCAAATCCACAGTATCTACAGGTATACTATATCTAGTTAAAGTCACTCACTCATTATTATATAGGGGTCGATAGCCTTGATGTTAGGCCCCTTAAAACAACAATCATCATCATCATAATCATGATCATCATCATCATAATCATCATTATTATATTCCGTAGAGTCAAAAATATTGGAGATGGGTTTAGATTGGGTGATTTAACGGGACAGTTGAGTTGCGATATGACATCTGTGTGTTCATAATAATAATGTTCATAGATTTTCATCCCTATCAACTACTGTGTCTTTAAGAGACGCGAAGGTTGCCGGAATATGGCCCCGAAGGAGATCTACATATAAGGTGCCAGTAGATATATTGGCACGGCTCCATCGCATTTGCGCCCCCTCGAATGCCAACTGACTGAGCAAGAATTCGATCCTACAACCATGGATACAGCAGACGAAAACGTTACCGCTACGCCACGTAGCCAGATCTGTGTTTTCGTCAAACCAGTCATGTATGTCTTGTTAGATAATGGGAGTGTTGACAGCATACTCATAATGAAGATATTGAATAAAAGGAAGCAATATGCCGTCGAGTGTTGTGGAATCAATATCCTGGTTCATGCTCATGGTGACCTGAATAAGTGCGCCCAAGGATTGGTTAAAGAAACACCACTAAAACTTTACTGAACAACCTCCATCTTGAGCTACAGCCACCACACACGGTGATTTAAACATCTCGTATTATAAACATCAAGACGGCACTGCAATCGTGGTTAGAATGTGTATTAATGCATAATTTAAACCTCAACACAGTGATCAGGATGTGGTGATGGCCTCTTGAAGGTCGAAACGCGTAATCCTAAATTGCCCAATTACAACAGTGATAATTAACTAATGTAGTATTTTCCGGAAGTGCTGGTTGGTTTCTCAGTTTAGGGGCTGCGACAACGCGGTCATGTAGCTCCGTGTACTTTGGGTGTGTGTAGAATTTGCCTGATAGCCGATGTTAATTGTGATGGCTGTATTAGTGTGTGTTATCTGATTATAATTCAAGTAAGGACTGCAGACATTCGATTTTCAAGTACAGATGTTCCAACTTTTTGTATCAAACGCCACAGTCGAAGACCAACTAGTTCTGAACTTGGTTACTATATGCGACCGCAGTCGGCTCCTGGCTGCGAACGTAGGAACCTAAGAGCGTTAGTCAAATCTAACCTAAAATTTAGATTCGCACAAGTGTAATTAGTGGAAGGTCATGGCATAAATCTATGACATGGAACCACCGGCTTTACTTCCCCTCCGAAGGAAGGCATATTGAGAGATTATTAACACTTTTAAAGAATCTGATGACTTCAGCCGGGTTTGAACCCGTGACCTTGGGCATTGAATCTCAGCATGCTACCAACTACGCCACCGAAGCCGCCGTTTCCAGGAGTGTAATTTACATAGTATATACATTGTACCCCGCCCAGTGATTGGGCAAATTCGTGTTGACTGACTAAAGAGCTACAAATGACAGTAACACTGAAAGAATGGCCTCAATACTTTACATTTCTCGTACCTTATCATAGAAAATTGATAATGAACAATTGACACAATTTCAAAATAAGTTGGTGTTATTTAAAACTCAGTGAGTTTTAATTCACTGGCCGTGAAAGACAATATATCATCTTTTTGGTGTTATTTGTTTCCTACGGGCATTTATTCAAATTAGGTTTTGTGTAAAGTAAGATAAATAGGCGTTTCTGGTCTTTACTGAATTACTTGACCTACGTTGGACAAATAATACATTGCTAAATCGACGTATTGAATGTCATGCTGGTGCTGTATTTTTGTCTTTGTTTTGATTTTGTTGCCATGGTGAAAGCGATTACCAATAGTTTGCATAGTTGAACGACTGGGATTTATTATATTGTAGTTATGGTCTTGAAATGACTTGTTACAGACGTTTGGCCTCCTTTACATTCCGTGATGAGCTAGGACGTGGTGACGTTGAAAGAAACTGATTATCCTCCAGTAAAGGAGAAAAACATACGTAACGGTACTGTTCCAAATTCATTAATTTAATTTGTAATAATGTTTGTTGCTACTAACTGGATAGATAACGGACAAGTGGTCCTGTGTAGAACTAATATTTTATTGAATTCTACCAGCCCTTTCCATCTTGTAACGGGTAACGCTCTCTTCTATCAAATAGCTTTTTGATGTGAAGGACCAACATAGCTTTTCGATTGTTGACCTACATCGTGATGAAATATTGGGCAACAATAAACAATGTAGTCAATTTTGACAATAAGTATCAACATTATAATTCTTAATAGGTGTTTATTTTAGATAAGAACTCCAGCCATATATATAACTAGCAGTAGTGCCCGGCTTCGCCCTGGATTTATTTGTTTTATGGATGATAATGAATACTACACAGATCTGGCACATGGTACTCAAACTAACAGAAAAAAATATTTCAATAATATAAATTTTCGTGGTGGTGGTTGTAGTGGGGGTGATAATTAGTACAGTATAATGGACGTAACATTCAGGTCATTTTCCCGTAATGATAATAATGAATAGGGAAACAGCTATTTACTAACTACAGCACTGACACATGTAATTTACTGTCTGTCTGTTAGGTAGTCAGCCCGAAGGCTGGTTGGATCCTCAAAAGCACCGCCGTTACGTTATGTGAGTAGATACCCACAAAAACCCAAGGCACTGCTATATTGAGGCGTTCTAGGCAAGAAGAGGAGTGAGGTAGTTTGCCATTGCTTTCCTCACTGAGTCAGAACAGTAGTCCTAACCCTATGAGTAGAACCTTTCACAGCATTCACAGGCACTGACTGTGCCCTGAATGCCATTACTAAGCACCACCCATACCTCAGTAGCTTCCATATAATCACAGCCATGAGTGAGACTGAGACATCGGTGAAAAGCCACCTTTTACTCCAGCCTGTGCCAACTGACAAATGCAAATGTACTGCATTCATCAAGAGATGGCAAACAGGCCAATGAAATTTACAAACAAATTTAAATAAAATATTAGAAAGAGGAGTAAGTGTAATAAAAGACACCGCCTAGGGCCTATATCTCATTGGCTGTTAGGAATGTAGAGACCAATAGAGTCGTCTACTGCACCAACACTATTTCACTTATACAGAGGCATAATATTTTCATGATAAGAACTGTTTTAAGGGGCCTACGAAATCTTTTTGCATTAATACTCTCCGTGACTGCAATTTATAAACAGCGCAAGATGCAACTATTTTCGCAATTCTACACCAGAACACTGGTAGGGGTGATGTGATGCAGCCAGAACTGCCCGTCAACAATAGACTTGTTAAAATACTCCTACAGTTACACTACTACGGACATGAATGGTTCTAGGGCCTGAATACGCGGTTTTCAACTTCGTTTTGTATGTTATTCTAAATATAGGGAATTGAGAGCGTTATCCAAAATATCAAGTGGACAGTGTTACCAGCAGGGTTTAAAAGTGTATGTAAAATTTGGTGCAATTAGGAGAAACGGTGTGGATTTGTGATAAAGGGCATAAATGCAGGGAATGGATTGGTCTGTCCAAAATTTAAAGTGGACAGTGTCACCCGCAGGGTTTCAAAGGGTAAGTATACAAAATGTGGTTTCAGATCGGTAAAACGGTGTAGATTTGTGCCAAAGGGCCTAAATGCAGGGAATGGAGTGGTCTGTCCGAAATTTCATGTAGACATTGTTACTCGTAGGGTTCCAAAGGGTAAGTATACAAATTTTGGTTCAGATCGGTGAAACCGTCTAGATTTGTGCCAAAGGGCCTAAATGCAGGGAATGGAGTGGTCTGTCCGATATTTCATGCAGACTGTGTTACTCGCAGGGTTCCAAAGGGTAAGTATACACATTTTGGTTCAGATCGTTGAAAATGTGTTGATTTGTGCCAAAGGGCCTAAATGCAGGGAATGGACTGGTCTGTCATAAATTTCACGTCGACAGTGTTACTCGCAGGGTTCCAAAGGGTATGTATACAAATTTTGGTTCAGATCGGTGAAACGGTGTACGTATCACTAACCATAACGCCAGCGCATGCGGATAAAGCTGTTCGGTAGCGCTTGTTCTTCCGACTTACTGAAAAAAATCAATCTTTAAGGTTACCTGATGGCTTCAAAATTTCTCATTAGGCCTATATCCTGGCAGTCGGGAGAGAGCACTGTCCTTGGGATAATAATGGTAAATTTTTGGCAAAAATAAATACTAAGTTGCACTTCATGAATTATTTGAAAATGTAAGAAAATTTGGATTTAATTATCACAAGAATAATTAAAATCGGCCAGCTACAATGTCAAGAATAATAAACACTACTAACGTTTGAAGTACTACAGTCACCACAATACCACAAACTATCAGACAAATTCTCTATACAGGGTGTAATTGATATAATGGAAGTCCGTTACACTGGTGACAGAAGAGGCTATTGTAAGCTTCCTAGGTAAATAAATTGTCACCTATCTTTAAATAGAAAATTAATCATTAAAAATTCAATGTTTTTAGGCTTTTCAGTAACTCTACAAAAATAAGGTGAGGCAGCAGGCTGGGGTAAACGAGGCGGGGCGAGGTGGGGCGAAACGCGGAAGGGAAGTCGTTACGTAATCGGAGCATTGACCTTAACGGTTGAGGGGTGGTAGGCCTATCAGCTGTTATGAAGATAGCGAGCGATACCCGTCTCGTAAGAAAATTTGTATTCCTGTTGTGGATGTTGTTGTTGTTGTTGTTGTTGTTGTTGTTGTTGAAATTGCACGCAATGTCTTCGGACGTTATGACCGGTAGTATCGTGTAGCCTACCTTGTAAGTGTAAGTATAAAATAATGTTGATAATCAGCCCTGGTGTGTCATTGGCGTCCGGCACGTTAATGAAATACAGTGTGACAAAATTTCCACAACCCGTATTCTGTTCAGAACTAGCATTTAAGACGGAAGGAAAATACTTGATGTTTTGTTTGAGAGTCTTGGCGATTTTGGTAATTTAGCCCCATGTGGTTGGGTGTGGGTAGAATTTGTCTGATAAACTGTGTTTTTGTAGTTTCTTTAGTAATGTGGGTATTTGTAATTCAGGTGAGGATGGGGAAGAATGCGGCCGTGGCCTTAAATTAGGAACCATCCCAGCATTTGCCTGGGGTAGAAGTGGGGCAACCATAGAAAACTACCTCTAAGATTTAATACTAGTATGGTACCACATGTACACAATAATTATAATATTATTATTATTATTAATAATAATAATAATAATAATAATAATAATAATAACATTAAAGCAAATATAGTGAATTGGTTGTCCCTATCAAAAGGCAATGGCATTTAGAACGGGTAAAGACAGTACTTATCATTGTCTCAAATACGGGCGTGATCCCAAGTACCTTGCTCCAAAGCCTTAAAGAACTGGATCTGGATACTCACCTGTACAAACTAATGCAAAAGGCAGTAGTTCTATCAACAACCCGAATCGTCTGGAAGTTCATGGGTAGCGATTTCGACTTTCCAGCTTAGAAGTGGCTGTTTTAGTAACAATACTTTGGTTCCCTCAAGCCCGTATAGTTATGTTGCGATGTACCAGCAATGTGTTATATGTACTGTATAAAACAATAATAATTAAATGATAGTGAGGCTGTGTAGCTCAAGTAATAGAGTGCTATCCTTCTCGAGGGTTCGATCTAGTCTCAGTCATGTAGGTGAACAAATACGACAGCCTTCTGGCGATGGATGTAATGGCACGTACATGACATTCTGTGAACACAACATTCCGGATCTCGACATCCCTGCAAAAAAATAAAAATAGTGGGTCCACCAACATATTATTATTATTATTATTATTATTATTATTATTATTATTATTATTATTATTCACATTATAAGAGATTATATCTTTACTGAATGTTATTTATTTTTAAGTAGGGTTCCAATTGTTTAGGACGTTCGGTAAATAAATATTTTTGGGAACAATGATGATGGAAGAGACTTGCAAGCTTGTTGTGATGGTTGTTGTTAATTAATTTTAGGGGGTTGTGACATTTGTTTATCAGCCCCGTGTAGTTGGGTGAGTGTTGGATTTGTCTAATAAACTGTGTTTCTGTGGTGACTGTAGTAGTATGTGTAGCTGTAGTTATTAGGGTCGTGAATGAGTTTGGTGCCCCGGGACTCGAAGTACGATACTATCCCGGCATGTGCTTGGAAGCGGGTAGAAGAATCCAGGGAAATCCAAACTCAGGATAGCCACTGTCGGTGCTGAGTTTGGACCTCCAATGACTGGACTTGCTGCGATCGTGGTGTACGATTAAATACGCATGCCTACACCGCGGGGGTAGGAAAGAAAGCAGCCGTGGTCTTATGAAGGGACATTCCAACTTTGGGCTCGTGCGATGCCACGGGAAATCAACTTGTGGCTGCCGATGGAGGGAAGTAAAGAAGCTTGTGGTTTTACATGACCGTAAATTTCGTGATCATGAGCTACTGGACCTCCTTTTTATGTGGAATCCGAACCACAGGACATGGCATTTCACTTCGAAAATCTCAAATGCATTGACAGGGAATCAAACCCGGTTCGCCGTGTTAAGAGACCAACAGCCGAACCGCTGCGCCATCACGCCCCGACCTGCATATCGGCCGGTGATGGTAAGCTGTCTCAATACTAGCCCCACATGTAGAGGATAATAATAATAATAATAATAATAATAATAATAATAATAAGAGTCAGCATGTGTAGCTCTGGTGGTAGAGTGCTAACCTTCCCGAGGGTGCGATCTACGTTCACGCCTGTAGTAAATGAATGTGATCTAATGCGATCATGCCCATGGATTATATGGCACATACAAGAAATCCTGCGTACATAAAAGTCTGACAACTCGACATACCAAAAGGAACAACATAAAGGAAGTTAGGTTGGTTCCTTAGTTTAGGGGCTGAGACAGCCTGGTCATGTAGCCCCGTATTAAAGAAGTTAGTGTGGCTAAAATACTATTATTACTATTATTCGTACAGTAGTAATAGCCTACTATAATAATAATATAAATAATATTTTTGTTACAGTTGTTGCACTGTCTTCACACAAAGATAAACCAACAGTTCCTTAAATTAATTTACCAAATCTTTAGAATTTCCATTTTCTATGCATACGCCACGAGGCTGGTAAACTCCTAAACAGATCCGCCATAACTAGTCATGTAGCCACTCCCCATGAAGGTGTGAATCTGCTGTTCATAGGCTCAGTTCGTGTATTTCAATGCCATTGGCAGACAAGACGAGGTGGTCACTCAACTTCAGACTCTTGTCAACATTCCTTAGCGTTGGAGGGGAGGGCGACGAGGAGAAGCCAGCTGTGCTGCTGAGGGGAACGCAGTCTAAGCCCTTTTCCAAGACATTGACCGACGATTTTTGTGATTTAATTCCACCTACACTAATTAAAATACTACAACATTTCATGAAGATATTTGCTTAGAATAGTCTCTTCTATCATCAGTGAAACGGACTTCCATTATATCAATTACACCCTGTGTATATATACACACACACACCCATCCATCCAAGGTCTTAGCGTTTATGTACACATTTTGTACCTTAAGCCGTTGACTGTGATATCCCTAATCTCGAACTTAAGCAACAGAAAGCAGTTTATTTGTCTCGATTTCAAAGCACGTGTGTACGTAGTTCTTAATCTCCCGATCATAAATCATACTATCTCCTCTTTAGCCTATTTTCATTTATGAAAAAAAAAAAAAGGTTTATAACAACACCTTTTTGTCCGTTGTGTCTGTGTGTGCGTGTGTGATGGTGTGTGTGTGTGATGGATTTTTGTGTGCCCCCCTAATAACTTCTAAACGGCTGGAGAGATTTCAATGGATCTCGGTATGTTCATAGCACTATCCCGGGCGACGCCGACCGTGCCCTTCAAATTTTGGTACGTCTCACCAATCCAACATGGCGGATGTGCGAATTATTTCACCAGCATTCACTATCTCCGAAACTAATACCTATATCACCCTGGAATTTTGTACAGTGGTAAAGGGAACTACTAGAATTTCACCTATGTGACTTTTGAAAACTTGGTAACTACAAAACGAACATGGCGGCCAAGCGAAGTTGCGACATTTAAATAGACGTTTCTCGCGATTTAAACAACCAAACGCAATGAAACTTGGTAGAGAATGTTTATACACATTGTAATGCACCGACATCTAACTTCGTTCAATTGTTTACATAACCTCAAGATGGCGGCCGTGCGAAATATTTCATCGGCATTCTATATCTCTGAAACTATTAGAGGTATCACCCTGAAATTTTGTACGGAGATAAAGGGCACTACTGGAAGTTCATCCATAAGACTTTCAAAAACCGGTTGACTACAAAACGAACATAGCGGCCATGCAAATTTGAAAGTTTTAAATAGACGTTTCTCGCGATTTAATGATCCAAACCCATTGAAACTTAGTACAGCAAATGTTTTTACACATTGTAATGCACTCGTATCTAATTTAGTTCAATTGTTTGCGTAACCTCAAGATGACGGCTGTACGAATTTCGAAAATTAAGTTTTCATTTATTGTGTTCTAATCATGCGATCCAAATCAACATTTGCATAATGAACGTACACAATAATCAACATCTAATATTACATAACTCCATGGCCTACATATATTAAAATCCAAGATGGCGACCATCCCGAAATATTTAGGCGGTTCTCAATATCTATTGATCTACTACAGCAATCAAACTGAAATTTTGTAAGTGTGTAGAGGCTATAAGCATAAGTTCACCTATGGGACGTTCAATAACCTGGCGAGCACAAATCCAACATAGCGGCGACGCGAAATTTAAATATTCAAATGGACGTTTCTTGCGTTTTAACCTTCCGAGCGCATTGAAACTTGATACGGCATATGCTTATACAAATTTTAATCGACTGGCATCTAATTATTTTGAATTGTTTTCATAACCACAATATGGCGGCTGAGCAAAATTTTAAAATCCCGCTTTTATTTCTTGTGTCCTAATCATGCGATTGAAGTTTGAATAAAACACCTACACAATAGTCTTCATGTAATAGTACATAAATCTATGGTCTATAATATAAAAATCCAACATGGTGACCATTCAAAAATATTTAGACGGTTATCAATATCTACGAATCTATTACTGCAATCAAACTGACCATTTGAATGTTGATGGAGGCAATTAATATTAGTTGGATATATGAAAATAGGTTATTTAGTTCTTCACGGAACTATTTGTTTTACGTGGAATCTGACGCAATGAACCTGAGTTTTTCCTCGAAAATCTCGTGTGCATTAACCACGAATCGAATCCTATCAGCTTTGGTTGGAGGAAAGCAGCTTGTCCAGTCACCGTTCCTCATGTTCTGCATTTGTACCGTCGTCGATGAAGGAAATGTATTAATATATAATCCATAAATGAATGAGCCTGGCCTCCCAGTTAATTACACGGGACTGTATGTGATCTAATGACCCGGATAAATGCTAATGCGAGCCATTGTGCCGTATTGCATTTCCAATATTAGCTGAATCCGTGTTGAAAGACCGTGTCACGGTAATTCCAGTAGGCTTAATCCAGCCAATCCGATAGTACATAAACTAATTAGTAGTTCGCAGCCACTGAGCCCTTCAGATCAAGGTTCAGGATCAGAAGTCAAAATGGATATTTGATTATCATATGAATATATTATTTACATTTAATCCTTACCGTAAGTAGTTAGATGGTCTACAATTACTAGGTGGTTAGGTGTGTTGTTGTTGTTGTTGTTGTTGTTGTTGATGTTGTTGTTGTTGTTTGAGTCTTCATACTTTTGACTGGTTTGATGTACCTCTCCATGACTCCCTGTCCTGAGCTAATCGGTTCATTTCTACATAGCTACCACACCCTTTATCCGAGACAATCTGTTTAACATATTCTAACCTTGGTCTACCCCTGCAGTTCTTGTCCTCGACTCTTCCTTCCATAACTAAGCTTTCTATTCCTGGGCGTCTTAGTAAGTGTCCTACCAACCTATCTCTTATCTTCTCTAGCAGTTGCCAGAAACATCTCTCCTCTCCCACTAGTCTTAATACCTCTTCGTTTGAAACCCTATCTACCCATCTGATCTTCATCATTCTCCTGTAACACCACATTTCAAACGTTTCAATTCTCCCCTTTTCTGCTGCACCAATAGTCCAAGATTCACTTCCATAGAGTGCCACGCTCCACACAAAGCCTTCGAAATTGACTTCCTAATACCTAAATTTATATTCGATGTTAACAGATTCCTTTTCTGTAGAAAAGCTTTCCTTGCCTGAGCTAACCTACTTTTTATATCCTCTTTGTTTCATCCACTGGTTATTTTGCTTCCTACTTCCTTCTGTTTTGACACCACCCTTAGTACAGTATGTTGAGATATCTAGGAGTATAAACTTTCTTACACATCTGTTACACTGCTAACAATGATCATATGTCAGAGATTTTCAAGATATTTGTTCTCTGGGCCAAATTCCTATCAAAATTCAATAACTCATTAGTGTTCAAAAATCTACTTACAAAGATTTCCAAATCCTAAATCCATAGACATCCTGTGGTTGACAGGAGTCTGCGGCTTCAGGAGACATCATCTCGGTCGTAAGTGCTAATCACTTTTCATAGATTTATGGTATGTCTGAAAAACAAACGCAATATTGCTGTTTGATTACGATATGAATCCAATATTTAAATTGTGTGAATCCTGTTCTTCTGTATTTTGTGCAAATAACGTAAATATTTCCTTGTCAACACAGTTTCTTTACCCTCTTACTAATCACACCTCTGGGTTTTTGAACATTCAGATGCCAGCAGCTTGCTGACTGCTGTTACTTTCCGTTTAAGCTCCCACTGATTGCACTCTATAATTCCTTTTATAACCTGGGTTCTATCCGAACCCTTCTCAAAATTATTATATTTGAATTGCTGCCAATGGCCAGAGCAGGGTATTTTTAATTGAACGCCCGTAGGCTCCCATTAAGTTCAATTTCAAGTAGTTCCAACTTTGGCTACCAGAGATGCCACTGTCACCTAGTGGTGAACTTTGTAACTTGATAGAGCGATACTAATCAAATAACCTACAAATTTAACTACACACTACCAATTGTTGTGGTAGGTTATTCTACATACCATAAATCTATGAGATGGGCCCGCCGGCTTTACTTCCCCTCGCAAGGAAAGCATACTGAAGGATTTTAACGCCCTTAAAAGTCAGATGACTTCGGCCGGGTTTGAACCAGCGATCTTGGGCATAGAAGCTCAGCATGCAACCAACTACGCCACAGAGCCGCGCGAAAGAAAGAAAGAAAGAAAGAAAGAAAGAAAGAAAGAAAGGAAGAAAGAAAGTGTTTGTGTTGTAATTTTGTTTATTGGAGTATGTTTAGATAGTCTACACAACATTTGTTAACCCGTCTTGTGCGTACATGAATAAATCAGCTGGCTTTCCAACACGTGAGCAAGCCACAAACAGCCGTTCATGAGAAACATGTATTTTTCAGATTTAGTCCACACACTAGTACGGATTTTCCCTGTGCTTTGTTGATGATCATCGCAAATGTGAGATGCATCGAAAACTGCGAAACTTTGGAAACTTTGGAAACACAAACTGGCACTAAGCTGTATGAAACACATTATTTTTTGTAACGACTTTTGAACCACATATAGTAAAATGGATTTACTAGTTCAGAAACATTCGCAAACTTGCACAGCAGCTGACCAAAGTTAATGTTTTGAAACAACTCGCACGTCATCTATTGTAAAAAGGAAATTCTAATTCAGACACCATGCGGGTGCGCACACAACTCTCCTCCAAAGTTCATTTGTTGTTACGATTCACGCACCAACACTCAGTTTTTGAAACTACTCGTGCGCCACATATTGTAAAATGGGTTTAAACTAATTCAGAATCATTTGCAGGAGTGCACACACTAATCGCAATCGAATGAATGGTAACCTATATGAACGCAGAAGGAACATGTTGAAACAATTCGCGCACCGTCACTCATTTGTTGAAACTACTCGTGCGCCACCTATTGTAAAATTGATTTACTAATACAGACACATTTGCGGGAGTGTGCACAATAACTCACCCAAGTTTCAGTGGAATGAATGGTATATGAGCGCATATGGAACAGACTTACAAACTATCACGCATCATTCATTTTTAGCCTATCTTCATCGTATGAATAAATAGTCTTATGAGATCACCTTTTGTCCGTGTGTGTGTGTGTCCTCACTTCATTAAATATAAACGGCTGGACCAATTTCAATGAAACTCGGTAAGAACATAGTACTATCTAGTCCGACCCAGAGTAAGCTCTTCAAATTTAAATAACTTACGTCCTACCAATCCAACATGGCATCTGTGTGAAATATTTTACCGGCATTCTACATCTCCAACACTATTACCGGTATCACCCTGATGTGTTGTATAGTGATAGAGAATTGTAATGTACGTTTAGTTATGTGATGATTAAAAACATGACAAGTACAACACCAACATGGCGGCCAAGCGAAGTCAACACATTTAAATGGCCATTTCTCGAGATTTAATCAACCAATCAACCAATCGATAAATATTTTTTACAAGATTTAACTTACAGGCATCTAATGAAGTTCAATTTTTATCACAAAAGCAAGATGGCGTGTGTGCAATTTTTTTAAATTAATCAAGTGATCAAAGTGAACGTTTGAATTATAAACCTAATCAATAATTTTTATCTAATGATATATAACTATTTGGTCTACATATAAGACAATCCAACATGGCGACTATATGACATATTTAGAAGGTACTCAATATCTGCGAATCTATTACAGCACTCAAACTAAAATGTTGTATGTTGATAGGGGATATAACCATAAGTTCATCGATGGGCTTGCAATAATCTGACGAACACATATCCAACATGGCAGCGACGCCAAATTTAAATATTTATACGGGTTTTTCCCGCGTCTTAATTATCCAAGTGCAGCAAAACGGTAAACCTTCTTCATGGAAGGCTTAATATATTTGCGTCTAATTTAATTCAATTTCTATGAGAACTTAAAAAAATGGTGACTGTGCGAAGTTTTTAAAATCACGTATAGCCTACCTACCTTATTCGTTTGATACTAAAACATTATAAGATAATGATAACCTTTGCCCATGGCATTAAGAAATTCTTTGAAATGCTGTATTCTTATATTAAGAACTGAATACACCTCTTATGACTTGTAGATAAGAAGAGAAATTTCCTTTACTCGTAAGTTACCCAAATTAGACGGCTTGTACTGCAGATTCCAAGTTGGAAGCTGTGAGGTAAGGTATCGTGAGCCGAGATAGCCCTAGGCAGAGATAATGCCGCAGTAGCTTTCCGGAAGAGCTAAGATGTGAGATTACACAGTGCACGGAACAAGAGATCAATAACATGATTCTCTAAATGATACATTCTTGGAAAAGGAACCAGTCGCGTGTTTTATTGTGTAATGTACAGATATCAATTTTGTCATGAAATAGAATTTTGATGGGATAGCCAAAGCTTATGTAACTAAAAGCACTTTAATATATCACTTATATTCCCTTATAGCACTTCCATTTCAGTGTTCTTTCAACACGTACGAAGTAATCTCATGCTATTCTTTGTCCCTATGTTGTGGCGAAAGGGTGTGTTTGTGTATGTGCCTGTTGCAATAATCTCTGATCGGCAGTAATGATTGCAACCTCAAGTCTTTGTCCAATATCAAAGGACACCTACAACCACGCATTTATTTTCATAATTGTCACAAATGTAACATTGCGGTCACGGGAAATAATGGCTGATATATTTAAATCTTGAAAACAATTAGATGAAATGTTGGTAGAATTGACGAAGTATTTCTATTAGTACACGTAGGCCTATATAGTTTAATTTTCGTTGCGGTCTAAGGCTTACTCAACGTTTCAACTAGACCACTCGTGTTGTAGCGGCTACCATTCTTGTCTGCCGGGTTTGATTCCCCGCTCTGCCATAAAATTTTAATTCTGGTGTGAGGGCCTGAGCAGGGTACACTCTGCTTTGTTGGCCGACTCCGACCATGCCCTTCAAATTTTATTACGTCTCACCAATTCAACGTGGCGGCTGTGCGAATAATTTCACCGGGATTCTATAACTCCGAAACTGTTACTGATATCAGTCTGAAATTGCGTACGGTGATAAAGGGCACTACTGGAAGTTCACCTAAGTAACTTTCGAAGACATGATAACTACAAAACGAACATGGCGGCCAAGCAAAGTTGACATTTAAATAGACCTTCCTCGCGATTTAGCCACTCGAGCGCAGTGAAACAAGATTCAGAACACGTTTTTACACACTGCAATGCTCCGACATCTAATTTAGTTCAATTGTTTACATAACCTAAAGATGGCGGCTGTGCAAAATTTTAAAATTAAGTTTTTATTTATTGTGTCCTAATCATGTGATCTAAGTCAACGTTTGACTAATGAACCTACGCAATAATCCTCATCCAATTTTAAATAACTCTATGGCCTACATATACTTAAATCCAACATGGCGACCATGTGAAATAATTAGATGGTTCTCAATACCTACTAATCTCTGACAGCAATGAAACTGAAATTTTGTATGTTGATACAGCCTATAAATATAACTTTGCCTATGGGACTTTCAATAACCTGCTGAGCACAAATCCAGCATAGCAGGGACGAACATGGGGGTCAAGCGAAGTTGACACATTTAAATGGACGATTCTCGCGATTTAACCATCCGAGCGTAGTGAAACTGTGTACGGTATATGCTTATACAAAATTTAATCCACTGGCATCTAATTTCTTTCAATTGCTTTCATAACCACAAGATGGTGGCTGTGCGAAATTTTAAAATTTCGTTTTTATTTCATGTGCCCTAATCATGCGATTGCAGTTTGTATAAAATATCTTCACAATAATCTTAATCTAATAGAACGCAATTATAAGGCCAACATATATAAAAATCCAACCTGGCGACCATCCGAAATATTTAGTCGGTTCTCAATATCTACGAATATATTACAGCATTCAAACTGAAATTTTGTATGTTGATAGAGGCAATTATCATGAGTATGATATATGAAAATAGGATTTATCTGTTCAGTAATGCCTTCGCTATTTCGTAACATTGATTTTCAGTCGGCCAACGCCACATTGTACCCAATTAAATTTGGAGCTAAGATAATAGGCCTACGTTTCTACTCGCACCTACTAACCTGGAAAAATGAACTGAATTAATGATAGGCCACTCTCGAAAAGTGTACCTTATCACCTATACTTTTCAATCCATTCATTGAACAAGCAAATGAAGGAAATTAGAGAAAAATGTAAAGTAGGTGTAAATATTGAAAGAGAAATCATTTCAACTCTGAGATGTCCTGGTAATTCGTCGTCTTAGCCGATTCATTATAAGATATGATTGAGTTTTGAAAGGCACGGACTCCGCCTTGATGAAAGAATTCATGATCAAAACCAATAGACATTAAATATAATTAATGGACTGCAGTCGAAAGAAATCAGAAACTCGTATTGACGTCAAATTTGGCAGGTAAAAAGTTAAAGGAAGTAGGAGACTTCTGCACGAAGCGAAATAAATAGTGATTGACGAAGCAAACAGGATATAACATGTAGGTTGGCTCTTCCAAGGAAAGCATTTATACTGAAAAAAAAAAAATGTTTGACATTAATAGTAGATTTAGGTATTAGAAAGTCATTCTTTAGAGCTTTTGTCTGGGGCGTGGCACTCTGTGGAAATGAATGGACTTTTGGCGCAGCAGAAAAGATGAGTATAGAAGCGTTAGAAATATGGTGTTACAGGAGAGTGATGACGATCATCAAAAATAAAAGAATCAAAAAGTATGAATACGAGTGGGAGAGGAGAGATGTTCCTGGTGACTGCTAATGAAGAGAAGAGATAGGTTGGTAGGATAGATAGTAACACATGATGATGATGATAATTTTCTTTTAATGGCCTAATATCTAGGTTATTGGTCCCTAAACATACTTACACACCCATGAATAGCAAACTTAGTTATAGAAGGAAGAGTCGAGATCAAGAACTGTAGGGGTAGACCAAGGCTTCGGTGGCGTAGTTGGTAGCATACTGAACTGCTGTGCCGAAGATAGCGGGTTCAAGCCCGGCCGAAGTCATCGGATTATTTTAAGAGCGTTAAAAATCTTTCAGTATGCCTTCCTTCGGAGGGGACGTAAAGCCGGCGGTCCCATGTCATAGATTTATGGCATGTAAAAGATCCTTCCACCGACTAAACTTGTGTGAAGCTAAATTTCTAGGTTAGATATCGTTGGAACGCTCTATCAAAATTCCAACGTTTACCGCTAGGTATCATTGATATCTGGTAGCGAAAGTTGGAACTACTTAAAATTTGAACTGAACTTGTAGCTCACCCTAAGGGTGTCCGCTGGAAGCAGTTACAGACTCAGGCGAGCCGAACATGTCCTCGGACACTCCCGGCACTAAAAGCAATACGATAAATAAATACAATAAGGCTATAATATGTTGAGCAAATTGCCTAGGACATAATGTGTGGTCGCAATGTTGAGATGAAACGGTTAGCTCGGGAAAGGGAGGTATGGAGAGCTGCATCATACCATTAAAAGACTGAAGTCTCTATGCACTCTTCTGATGTTGTTTAAGTAAAAAATAATTCATGTCCCATTTTAGTATACAAGTGTTGACCGACTGAAGATCAATTCTAGTAATACGATATGAGTGCAAAGACTGTTCGCGTCCGTAGCATTCCTTAAGCTACACGTGTCCCCTGGGTGGTGCTAAAGAACGGTCACTCCGTGGGAAACATCTACACCAAGGAGTTTAGGCAGCCAGACAATCCCAGTGATCTCCTGGCTCAAAATATTGCTTGATGTCACAAAACGTGAATACAAATTGCCCTTCTCAGGGTTTTCCAGCTAAGACATAAGAAGATCGAAATGTCAAGTACTACAAAAAATCCTATTACAAAATGAAATCCAATATTTGTATACCGATTTGTGTAGATAGTTGTAACAGCTGGAATTTGTGTCAAACTCATGTATGTGATAATTTAATGTTTTAATGTGCCATACGCTAAATAAATAAATAAATAGTGCAAAAAGCAATGTATTTTACTATGTATCTCGAACTACTGACCTCACTGTTGAACGCTCGCAAGTTAATTTTTGACAGACGCGGTCGGTATATTCTGATTATAGGTTTGAGGGAAAAATGAATGTTAGTCGATAGTACATTATTATTTTTCACACAACTGCCAAATTAATTTCTAAATGTGTAGGTTGAATGTAAATTGCAATCTGGAAACTAATCAACAGAATACACTGTTCTTTTGCATGCAATGAAACTTGATATAGCTTGATATTTCGCTGCTAATTTACACGAGAGTTCGTGTTGATTTGAGATAACAGCAATAGTGCAAGGTATTACTTACAGCCCTCGTGCTAGGATAGTCACTGTATGTTCAGAAGAAAGTTCATTGGGCAAATAAATAGATAAATAAATAAATAAATAGATTAATAAATAAATAAATACGACACAACAAGACAGTTGTTTTGGCGGAAGCTTTATACGCTTCAGAAACCATGTATCTCAGTGGTCTCTCTAAAATTACAGAAATCGAAAAGCAAGAAAGGAAAATTCTCCGGGAAATGTACGCTCCCACGAGAGAAAATGGAATGTGGATTAAGAGAACAGCAGACCATTATTCGTTAACAGACAGGTTCATCGATGTTCACAATATACGTCTGAAATTCTATGGCCTACCGGAAAGATTTAATCAACTCAAAAAAGGTCAAAATAAACTAGCTAGAGGAAACTAAGGTGGACCTCCAAGAAATAAATATCACATACGTCATAGACAATTGTGGAGTCTTTAGTACAATATTAGGCAAGCTCAAATTCATGGAAGAACCTGAAACGTAAACTGTTAGGAAATGGTCCATAGAACGCAAGATGCTGCTCAGTGCATTATTGAAAAGTTTTTGGGATGATAAAAAGGTGAAAACCATCAGGGCCAACCAACTATGAGCATGTCTGTCTGTCTGTCTGTCTGTTCCTCACATAGATCTAATTTCTTTCACCAATATCTACCTAATGTTATGCTTACCTTTTAGGATTCTTCATTAAAAAATTCCTCTTGGCACGCCGGAAGGCGGAGGTAGATTTCACCGGGCAAACCAGGGGATAGGCTATAATAGGCAAAATATGCATGTTTTCGTAGAAGGATCAGACCTCATTTAACTTTTCTTTCGTCTTACTATACATATTTTTAGCCTACTTTTCACATTTTGCAAAAATGAGGAAAAAGTAGTCTTATGAGATCGATCCGGGAAAATGTGTGTCTGTCTGTCTGTCCGTCCTTCTGTCTGTCTGGCTGTGTGTTTATCCCCCCTATCAACTCCTAAACGGCTGCACCAATCAAAACCAAATTTAGTATGAGTAAAGATGTGCACCGGAATATCTCACGTCCATATTTGAAAATGATGTCAGTGCTACCAACTGCTGAAAAAACGCACTAGAAATTCGAGCTCCATGTTGGATATCTTGCAAGGTATGAATGGGAGCTATTCCAAAATTGGCACACATGTAGATAATACTATTTCAGTTTAATTTCCAGAAGGCCAACCATGACAGTGTTGCCAAAATAATTTTAAACCTTCTGATAGGTCCAATGTTTAAATGCATATAACTTCTACACTATCAATTGGATTTCAACCAAATTTTGTGTGTAATATCTGTACATAAACAGATATGACTGAGCGTATTCTTAAAAGCCACCAAGGCTACCAACTGTTAATAATTGCTCCCTATATTTTTTTTTAAATCCAAATACTAATATATCAGAAAGTATGCAAGCCAACAGCTTTAAACTATGCACACGTATATTCTGACATTTTAGATTAATTTGGAGTAACTTATATACGTCAGTTCTACCTACATGATTACAAGCCTGCTGATAGTACCAATTTTTAAATACATGTAACTTCTATACTATCAGTTGGATTTCTACCAAATTTCGTATGTGCAATGTGTACCATAACAGATATGACTATAAGTATTGTTAAGAGCAATCAGGGCTGCCAACCGTTAATAAATGCTGTCTATATTCTTTTTACCCTAATATCAATATATCAGAAAGTATGCAAGCCAACAGCTCTATATTTTGCACACGCATAGCACCTGACATTCTAGATTAATTTGGAGTAATTAATACAAGGCGGTGCTGCCAACATGATTCTATGCATGCTGATATGTCCAATTATAAAATACATGGAACTTCTATACTAACAAATGGATTTCATCCAAAATTGGCACAATACGATATCATAATAATTCAGATTATTTCTGACCAGCACACGCATGGTATTGTTGGCAACATGCTTTTACGCGTGCTTATAGATCCAGTGTCTAACTGCATGTAACGTCCATTGGACTTCAACCAAATTTTGTATTCTGTGCCTTAAGAGGTGGAACTAAGAATATATTCAGTCACCAGGGCTGTCAACTGTAGTGCTCTATTAGGCTACATTATACCAGGTATATTTTGAACTAATTAGATATTTCGATATTACCAACTTAATTTCGTCATTATTATAGATAGGTTCATTTCGGAATAGCTCCCATTCATACCTTGCAAGATATCCAACATGGAGCTCGAATTTCTAGTGCGTTTTTTCAGCAGTTTGTAGCACTGACATCATTTTCAAATATGGACGTGAGATATTCCGGTGCACATATTTACTCATACTGAATTTGGTTTTGATTGGTGCAGCCGTTTAGGAGTTGATAGGGGGGACACACACACAGCCAGACAGACAGGACAGAAGGACAGACAGACAGACAGAAGGACAGACAGACAGACACACATTTTCCCGGATCGATCTCATAAGTCTACTTTTTCCTCATTTTTGCAAAATGTGAAAAGTAGGCTAAAAATTGAGTATGCATTGCATTGAAATCAAATAAAGTGACCTGGAGTAACATATAATCATAATCATATTAAGATTAAATATTCATGAAGTGAATTCTGTGAGACTAGGTTTAAGGTACTTTAAGAACAAATCGTGAAAATATAGCTATAATCAGACTTAAGTGCGGCCACCTCGTGGTGGAGTGGCTAGCATTCCTGGCTGGTGTCCCGAAGGTCCGGGTTTGGTTCCCAGCTCTGCCAATGAATTTAATTCTGGTCTGAGATATGGAACGGGGTACACTCAGTTTTGTGAGGCAAAACTGAATAGAGGTAGGTTCGATTTGCACCTCGGCCGTCTTGGAAGTGGTTTTCCGTGGTTTCCTTCTTCTATTCCAGGCAAATGCCGGGACGGTTCCCAACTTAAGGCCACGGCGGTTCCTTCACAAATCCCAGTCTAAAAAATACTAACACTAACACATCCATCACAATAACACACGTTATTAAACAAATTCCACACACACAAGTATAGATAACTACATAATAACGATGTTGCAAAGCCCATAAATGAATCATCAACAACAACAGAGTTTTGTGCAACGTAGGAAACGTGAGGCTATTTTTCCAGTGTTACCATTATGATTTTATGTTAAACACTCTTTAGTTGGTCGACACGTAATAGTAATAGGAAAGTCGAATTAACTTGGGCGGTTAAATATTGTGAAAGTATTGTGCCCAATGAGATTTGTGCCCAAGAATCGAACGCTGGATATATAAGATGAAAGAACGATTTCAGCCCACCAGAAAGAGAATATTGTAAAATGTTATGCAAACCGTACGTGACTCAAGCGACACAGCTGCGAGATTAGGAGCAATTAAGAGAGCTATAAACCTTCGAATTAACGATAAGTGTCAGGGGAGTATCAACCGATAAGGAAAGTTTTGCTAACTCAAGGGTTGTAAGGCTATCAACAAGGAATAATTAGCAACCCTTTTGGGCAAGCAATATTTATCAAATTTATGAGTATATCACTGACAGATTTACCGGGTGATTAACGACTATTGGATGATTAAGGCTAGCTCAAATTAGAGCTGAGGCAGCGATAAATTCTCATTTGGAAGTTATAAAAATCCCAGACAGTAGCGAATCAGTCTTGGGGGACAACACAGATCAGTTAATACCCTATACACTGATATCATTCATTAAGACATTCACAGGGACTAGGTTTGCTTATGGGTTGGTAATCCTGATTGCTGACCCAGATTGCAAATCGCTGAATCAGTAGTGGCGTCATCGTCAATTGAAACTCAAGGATACGGAGTTTGATGTACCATTCCGCTGGCCACGGAGAGAGCATAATAACCTTTTTAATTAATTAAAAATAAGTACACGATTAAATGTGATTCCGCACGACATGAACGTCGAAGTAAACATGTTTTACATACGCCAATAAAGTTTCAAGAAAATAGGGGCTCAAACGTAGAGAATTGACTCCACACTCGAGTAAGGGAACTACGTTTTGATAAATTAGTATAAATAGGAGACCGAACGAAAGTCAGTCATACAGTCTACAACCCATGCAGTACCGTGTGGTACCGTCTGCAGTCTACAGTGAACTCCTAGGGCAGGAGTGCTGCATCACAGCTCATACAGTTAGGCAGTCCAGAGGGACATGACGATACATCACATCGTATCAACCAGTTAGTAAGCCAGCGAGATCGCCGTGCTGAAATTCATCAAGTAATAACCGAACATTCGGGTCATCGTTTCGTATTCTGAGTGATCACTATAGTGTTATGTGCTGGATCAATAAAAATCGCGACAATATCAGTCACGTCGTGTCAAATCAAAGAACGCTAAGACCGTAAAAGCGCGGGTTAGTCAAGTAACACACGCAAAGTCGAAACACAGGCAAAAATTAAGGAAAGCGAAATTCTAAAGAGACAATTCGTAAAATACGGAATAATAATAACATTGCGTCAACAAAGACCATGTCAGCGACAAATCCTTAAAAGGATAAACTCAGCAAGTGTTAATCATAAAGGAAGGAGTGGGGACCTAGAGAGACTGTGGGTTCGAGACTCAATATCTAAAGCGTTACATAGACAAGCGAAGGTTCTCAAAGTAGAGACCGAGCTAGGAATTAGATCTCTCAAATAAAGAAATATCACGGAACGAGTAAGGAAAAAATACAAGGAACTTTATCCAGAATCCAGTAGGAACGTTTGAACGGGGACATGGGGCTCAGAGACTTACACGGAGGCAGGGACTTCAAGAGTAGGAAGGAGCCAATTAGCACGTTCAATGCGGAACCGTAGGAATCGTCAAGAACCAACCACTACGAACCATCATTGCCAAAGCTCTGAAATAGGGTCGTGTGTTTAAGGAAAATGCTATCGTGCCGAGTGTTATATTATGTTTCCACGTCTCAAGTGTAAAATGAATAAGTGTCAGGTAAAAGTGTAAGGAAATAGTGTTATGAAGGATGAGTAGATATCAAGACGGTGGGTGAAGCTGCCTGAGAATGGAATCTGTGCCTGGGTGAGTTGATGAAACTTTATTGATGTTTTGTTGTTGTGCTGTGTGCTAGATATCAATCGAACCATTCATCGACTGGGGAGTTCTGATGGATGATTCATTGATGAATATGTATGTGCAAGTAATTGAAATGCTAAATAAAAAGATTATTGTTAGCCACTAGGACCACCTCGGTGGAAATAAAACGTTATTGGGATTAGTTAAAAGATAGAAATAAGAAGCTCGATTAAAGAGATATATAATAAATAAATAAATTTGGAAGAAGGAATAAAAATAATGAATTAAATGGCGTAAATTGTTGCCAAATTATGAATTAAATATGCACCATAATTAAATTGTAAAATCCAAGGGAATAAAGTAAAATAATAACGGTTAAATTGTAGACCAAAGAATAGTATCTAAAGAATAAAGCATCGTAATGAATTAAAGTAAATATATAAATGATAAGAATGAAAATAAAATGATAAGTAAGTAAAAATATAAAAAAATCGTGTTTAAAGATCCGTGTCTAGGAACTCAAAAATGAAAAGTAGAGCGAGAAATAAAGTATCAATAAATAAAAATAAATAGTAAAGATCCAAGTATAAAGGTGAAATAAAACCCCCAAATGAATATATTATGTTTTAGGCTATTATGCCAAATATTATGAAATAAATTGTGTAAATGCCGAAATCAGGCAAACGTTGTGATGATATCCAAGCACGTTGTGTTGCCGTAAGTGCCAGTATTAAAGAAATAATAAAATATAGTTTCAAGTGAATATATAAAAATATGTTAAGCCCGAATAGATTTATTCGTGAGATGAAAAATGTAGTGAAATTGTCGTCATGCGTGGATGTAATTTCCCACCAAATATATTGTTGTAGGAGCCTCGTGTTGTAACTAAATAAGCGTCGAATATTGTTGTAAAGGTATTGTTGAATCGTGGATGAAAAATTCCCACTAAATAAGCGTCGAATATTGTTGTAAAGGTATTGTTGAATCGTGGATGAGAAATTCCCACTAAATAAGCGTCGAATATTGTTGTAAGGATAAAGAAAGCGTCGGATATATGTAACTCCCGCTGAAGGATGACGTCCCAGCTATGATTTGTTTCAGTATAATATTGTTGTAAAAGGAGGCATTGTTGAAATAATAGGCATTGTTGGAGGTATTATAAGCGTCGTAAGAAATAGGAACCGTAAACTATCATACATCATCTCCGAATTAAATATCACTGTCCTGGGAACAAAGGATCAATAATAATAATAATAATAATAAAAGAGCGAAGTAAATCTCTGTGGTAAAATGAATTTGTAAGTCTTGGAAACATAGGTTCAAAGCTGCCCCAGTATAAAGGCTTTGAGGGTAGCTAGACATCATAAATCTCGCCTGAAAGAACCACAAGGGGAAGGAACGACCTTGTCCGTGGCCTTGCCCTTGTGTGAGAGAGAGAGGATATATCTTAATGGGCGCGACCGTCCAGTAATGTCTGGCCGGCACGGAAATATTTAAAAATCTAAACAAAAGAGGTGCCAGCAAAATAAATTATAGAATCATTTTTGCGGGAGTGAAAACAATCATCCGGAATGAAAGTTTGAATGTTGTATTAAGATTTGACGGACTTGTCAAATAATATATTTAAGTACCAGACAGACAAGATGGCTGACGAGGATAGTCAACAAATTGGAGTAGTGCTGAATGAATTGATTAGTGTGACGGAAAAAAGTAAAAATCTGCGTCACGATCTGAAGACATGTATTGCAGATTCTGTAAGTAAGATTAGAAACATATTTGTTGAAATGAAAAATACTATTGAACAGACCAAAGATGATAAATTGAAACTCTTGGATGAGGTTAGAAAGCTCAAAGGTGACTTGCAAGCTAGATGTTGCATTCCAGTAATAGGACTGGTGGCGCCATCTGTCGGTATACAGCAGTCGTTACTATTAACGAATGCGCAACAAACTTCCCAGTCTGGTGGCGACATTCGGAACTTGTACTCGGAGGTAGTGAAGGGAGTTACAGAGAAGAAATATAAATTGTTCTTGAAATCCAAGGCCACCGAAACTGCTGAGCAAATTAAAACTCGCATTAAAAGTAAGATAAACCCAACTGAAATGAAAGTAGGGATTAATGCAATGAAAACACTTAGAGATGGTAGAGTTTTACTGGAAACTGGTAGCAAACGAGAAATTGACGTTTTAAACGAGGCAATTAACACAGAATGTGGTCAACACGTTGATGTACAGGTACATAAGTTACGGAAACCTCGAATGATTGTATATGATATACCAGATAATATTACGGTGGAAAATGCTTCTGAGACAATCAGAACACAAAATCCTGAACTAAATTTAAAAGAAGATGATATTGTTTCCAAGTTCAGTTTCAAGACACGAAAAAATATTAGTAATTTAATCATAGAAGTAGGTCCACAAACTCGAAGACAATTACTTCATACGAAATTAAAGGTTGGATGGGTAATTTGTAATGTAGCAGATTATCTAGTTGCTAATAGATGCTACAAATGCAGCAGGTACAATCACCGGTATCAAGCATGTAATGGCGATGAAACCTGCCCTTTATGTGCAGGTAATCATAAAATGAAAGATTGTACAGCTCCTGAAAATGAACATCGTTGTATTAACTGCATCAATTATAATAAGTATAATAAGAAAGAAAATATATGTGTGAAGCATTCTTCTTTACACAAAAGTTGCCCTAGTTTGCGTGCTGTTTTAACAAGGTACATGATGAATATAGATTATTAATGTTTATTCAACAATATCAACATATATGACATCAAATCGAGGAACTTACATAAATTGTATTCAAATAAATCTACAGCATTCAAGGGCTGCAACAGTCAACTTAATGAAGATCATTGAGATAAATTCATCGGACATAATATTTATTCAGGAACCATATACGTACAACAACCAAACTGCAGGCATTTCTAAACGATATCGTACATTTACTTCTGGTAATGAAAAGAGCAGAGCTGGCATAGTAATTACAAATAGGGGTATAGACGCTTTACTTATTGAACAATTATCAGACGAAGATATTGTTGTCATGCAAATAATATTCGGAAAATTTCAGTTCTTCACAGCAAGTGTATATTTAGATTATAGTCTTCCATTAGAAGAAGAATTAAAGAAAATAGACCAGCTTTTAAAATTTACTAACGGAGCCGGGGTCATTATAGCTATGGACAGTAATGCCAGATCAACAACATGGCACGATGTGCTAACGAATTCAAGAGGTAGAATATTAGAAGAATATATTGCTAGTAAATCACTTCATATAATCAATGAAGATAGTGAAAGAACTACATTTCAAAGCAGCAGAGGTTCTAGCAATAATGATCTTACTATAGTTAATGATCAACTTCTGGCAGTAATGCAGGCATGGAATATTAGCGAAGAGGAGAGTTGTTTAGATCATAACATTATAAAATTTGAAATCAGGACTGAAATACCGATACGTAACAAGCAAGAGTGTAGTTTTCAAGGTGTAAGGTTCAAAGTGCAAGGCGATAAATATAAAGAATTTGATAATAACCTCGCCATAAATCTTTCTAGAAATTTTAACCAGGCTAATTATATTGGAGACATGAAGGAATTAGATCAGTTTCTGTCCCAGAGTGTGGAAAGAGAAGTAGAATTAGAATCTATTGTTAACAAATTTGCTGAGATATTACATTCAACTTGTAGGCAAACATTTATAACACATAAGGGACCAAATATGTCAGAAAGGAAGAAATCAGTTCCATGGTGGACTGACGCCCTTACTATACTTAGGAAAAGAACGGCAGCCTTAAGACGGAGATTCCAAAAAACCAAAAATAATGACGAACTCAGAGAGATCCGTAAGCAAGCGTATTTTGTTGAGAAGAGAAAGTATCAAGCAGCTATCAGAAAAGAGAAATTTGACTCCTGGAAACAATACTGCACCACAACATCATCTGTAAATCCGTGGAATGAAGTGTATAAATTGGCTTCAGGAAAAATAAGGAACAGCATTCTCATGTCAACTCTTCAGAAACCTGACGGAACGACAACATTAAATATGGAAGACACTATAGAATATATTATGGATTATCTTATTCCGGAAGATAGAGAAGAAGAAGATACAGATCACCATAAAAACATAAGGAGGTTAATTAATGAATTAATTAATACTTGCGATGATAGATATTTCACCGAGGAGGAGATTCGCCAAACCATTAGTAGCTTCAATCCAAAGAAAGCACCAGGCGAAGATGGAATAACTATGGAAATACTCCTACGAACTTTCAATAATTTTCCTAAGTTTTTAACGTCAATATATAATGAATGTCTCAAAAGAGGATGCTTCCCTATAATTTGGAAGAGAGCAAAAATAGTTCTCATACTCAAACCAGGAAAAGAAAAGAGTACAGATCCATCGAAATTTAGACCAATTAGCTTGTTGAATCTAGCGGGCAAGGTACTGGAGAAGTTATTGATTAGTAGAATAATGCATCATATGTACAAAAATAAATTAATGAATAATAATCAATTTGGATTTACACCACAGAAGAGCACAATCGACGCAGCAATGGAAGTGAAGCAATTTATAGAACCGGAATTAGAAAGAGGGAACGTAATAATTATGACCAGCTTGGACGTTAAAGGTGCTTTTGACGCCGCTTGGTGGCCTGCTATTCTAAAAGGACTAAAAGATATGGAATGCCCTAGAAATCTATACAAACTCTCTCAAGACTATTTCCAAGGAAGAACAGCTTTCATGTCCATTACTAGCAACAACACTGAGAGAAGACTTACTAAAGGTTGTCCACAAGGTTCATGCTGTGGTCCTGGTTTCTGGAATATACAATATAATTCTCTTCTTACATTGCAGTATACAAATCGCACGAAGGTAGTTGCATTTGCAGATGACGTATTACTGCTTGTTAAAGCAACATCTATTAAAGAGGCAGAAAATTATACTAATATAGAAATGGACAAAATTTCAATTTGGGCTAAACTCAATAAGATCAGATTTAATGAACAGAAATCAAAAGTTATGGTCTAGTCGAGAAGAAAAAGAAAAGAAGAAAAAGAGATTAAAATTTATCTTAATTACAAAAGCTTAGATCAGGTGGACACCGTTAAATATCTTGGAATTATTTTCGACCACAAACTTACATTTAGAGAGCACATTAACTATATGACTGAAAAATGTAGGAAACTGATATTTAGTCTCTCAAGATTTGCAAAGCTAAACTGGGGTTTGAAGCATACAGCTCTGAAGGTAATATACAAAGGTGGAATCTTACCTCTCATTTTGTATGGAGCACCGGTATGGAGAAAGGTTATAGAGAAAACTTGCTATAAAGTAAAATTGATAAGAGTCCAAAGGCTGATAAATATCAGAATAGCTAAAGCTTATCGCACTGTATCTAATGAAGCTCTCTGTGTGATAACGGGATTAATTCCAATTATTATTCAAATTGAGGAGACGGTAGCATACTACGATCTTATTAAAGTTAATAGTAAAGAAGAGCGCTCAATTGACATGGACATGGAAGTAAATCAATGGTCTCACCCTGCTGACATTGTTAAAATTATTGACGTAAATTATGAACAGATGCATTCTTTCAATGTTTACACTGATGGAAGTAAAAGTGAGGATGGAGTAGGATCAGGAATTGCCATATACAATGGAAACGAGTTCATTCAACAGCTGCAATATAAACTAGACAAACGATGTTCTAATAATCAAGCAGAACAGCTAGCTATCTTTAAGGCATTGCAACATCTAGAATCCATGGACACGGAGCAGAGAACCGCACTCATTTTCACAGACAGCCAAATTACAATAGATGCACTTAAAAACTACAAAAACCATACATTTCTCATAGAGAAAATTAGAAGAAAAGCAATTGAAATGGAGAAACAGAATTGGGTGATTGTCTTCAGTTGGGTTAAGGCGCATAACGGAAATGAGGGAAATGAATTAGCGGACCAGCTGGCTAAAGAAGCAGCACAAAGCGGTTTAAGTGAGTGCTATAATAGAATTCCAAAAAGTAATATGCTAAAAGAATTAAGTGTGTTTAGTTTGAGAAAGTGGCAGAATGAATGGGACAATACATCCAAGGGCGAAATTACATAATCATTTTTCCCCAGTGTACAGGACAGACTAAAATTGAAAATGAACATAACGCCCAATTTTACAGTTATGACAACAGGACACGGCAATATTAAATCATACTTATTCAGATTTAAAATTATAGATAGTCCAACATGTATATGCAATAACTGTCACCAGACTGTAGATCACTTACTATATGAGTGTAAGTTATTAGGGAAAGAAAGAGGTATATTAATAGCACATGTTTTAAGATCAGACAACTGGCCTATAAAGAAAGATGAACTTGTTAGAAACTACCTTAGGGAATTCTTTACTTTTGTAAACTCTATCTCATTTGAAATACTAAATAGATAATTTTTATTTATATTTTCTTAACTGTTAATCATTTTAGTGTCACAAATTTCATTTAACAGGCCATAGATATAAAATATTTATAATATAAATTGTATAGTTTTAATCTGAAATCATTAATAAGTAATAATTAAGCATGTAGTATTACTACATTGTAATGGGGCATGCTGTAAAAATAAAAATAAAAAATAAAAAATAAATATTGTTGATAAAGAAAATTCCTTCTTCCATAAATAAACAAATGACGAGGTAAGAAATAATGTAATTTGTTATAAATAAATATCCCACAGTAATAAATAATAAAGCACACAGCACAGCGCAAATAGCAAATCACCTAGATGTATGAGGGGTAACTGGAGAGTTACGGATTCGATCCTTAGACATGATGTTTTTCTGTACAGTACTATATTATTTTCCACATCTTAGGCTTTGAAAAGAATTATTATTAAGATCCAAAGGACTTAATAAATCATCAATGAATAAATATCTAAGGAAACATAAATGATAAAGAAACCCTAAAGGGTAAATGAAAGAATGTAAATATCCAAAGCCTTGGAGAAAGTATTACATGTAAATGATAGGCGCGCTCGACGCCTAAGTAAAATAAATATAAATAAATATTAAGGGTTTAATTTTAAGCAAGACAAAAACAGTTCTGAAACTTCACAAGAAAAAAAAAAATGAAATGACATTACAGTGAATTTTAGTGATTTCTGATTAATGAATTTATTTTTGGTTTATGAGTGAAACTTGAAGAGACAATTCCAAGCGATATAAGTTGATAAATTTTTGAGTTGATTATATTTTGTGAGTGACACTTGAAGGGACCATATCAAGTGATTTTGGTTTTTATATATTTTTTTTAGTGAATTAATATTTCCTTTTATTGAATAAAAATTTGTGTTTTTAAATTGTCATGTTGAATTTTTCCTGAATCTTGTCAACCTGATTGTGCCTACATGTCGGATGTTCAGTCTGCTGGGAAAGGGACGTAACACACCCCGTACCGCAGTAGCCAAGCCGTGGACTGACTGAGCATCCATCCGCTGAGCGGGTACAGTATATAACTTGTTAATGGCTTACTCTATTTCATTTTGGGTACTTGTGTACAATATAATAACTTTAATCCCACAAGATAATAGGACATTCCCATTACATGTTGATTGATTACAGAAGATGTTCTTTAGATTTGGTGCACCGTGTATCCTATCCAACAACTTGGATATGTTTGTTGTTTGAGTCTTCAGTCTTTTGACTGGTTTGATGCAGCGCTCCATGCCTCCCTGTCCTGAGCTAATCGTTTCATCTCTACATAGCTACCACACCCTACATCCGAGGCAATCTGTTTAACATATTCTAACCTTGGGTTACCCCTACAGTTCTTGTCCTCGACCCTTCCTTCCATAACTAAGCTTGCTATTCCTGGGTGTCTTAGTATGTGTCCTACCAACCTATCTCTTCTCTTCATTAGCAGTCGCCTGAAACATCTCTCCTCTCCCACTCGCCTTAATACCTCTTCGTTTGTAACCCTATCTACCCATCTGATCTTCATCATTCTTCTGTAACACCACATTTCAAATGCTTCAATTCTCCTCTTTTCTGCTGCACCAATAGTCCAAGTTTCACTTCCATAGAGTGCCACGCCCCAGACAAAGGCTTTCAAAAATGACTTCCTAATACCTAAATCTATATTCGATGTCAACAGATTCCTTTTTTGTAGAAAGGCTTTCCTTGCCTGAGCCAACCTACTTTTTATATCCTCTTTGCTTCGTCCATCACTGGTTATTCTGCTTCCTAAGTAACAGAAGTCTCCTACTTGGATATTGCAACAAGGAAATCAGTTCTTTGAATCCTTCGCTGACAGCGCCTATTTTGAGAGAGTTTTTATTTGTTTTCATTTTGCACACTCACTACAGAAAATGTTAAGATGATAACTTATTTGAAATCCAGTGCTACATTCTCCGATTCTAAACAACAATAATTATAGCTACACAATTGCAGACACCACATAAATAAAGGTTATTAAATTCAACACTTTCAAAGTAAGTCTATAAAATAAAAAGGCGTAATTATCACTCTCATTAAAATAAAATCAATTAAAGTGACGGGGCCTATGACAAAATGTCTCAGACGTCTAAAATGAATTCACAAAGTCAGTTTTTGTTAAATATGATGGGGATTATGTATAAAATATATCAGCTGCATGCCCATAGAATCACACTCACTGAGGAATATGAGAGGCTTGCCAAAACTACCCGCGACGTAGCCATGTGGATTAAATCGCGTACCACGACTAGGAAGGGGATCTGCATCAAGTCCAGAGGTTGGTTGTTCGAATCCCGGCGTTGACAGCGGCTATAGTCCGTGTGGTATTCCCTGGATTTCTTCACACACCCTCCAGGAAAATGCAAGAATAGTACCTTATTTTAAGTCCCAGAGCACCTTTCCCATTCTCGACCGTAATACAGTAAATTCAGTTACTTAAACACACTCACGGTCACCAGAAAAACACAAGTTTCCTAACAAATTGAAATCACACACTTAGATACACGGGGCTGATGGCCACAATGCTCGATGCTCCTAAAACGAATTAACTAACAACCGGAACGTGTCAAAGAATGATGGCACCTACAGTGCATTCTGTTAATGTGGACGTGCAAGTACTTCACTGCCACCAGAATTATTTCTCCTTGAGACCCACGGTTACCAACATGGCCATTAAAACACTTGAAGAGGGAAAGCGTGTGAGTGATTAATTGTACCAAGTGTGAATTATTCCATTATACATTCTATTAATCATATTTCAACAAGTTAAGCTTGATAAATAAAAAATATAAAAGGCAGGTTAGATGCTCAAGAAGAGTGATTGATTAATGAATATTTTCATCCAGAGCACATTAACTGTCCATTTAGTAAGTGAAGGGGAATCTTCCATGGCTTAATGTTGCACGTTTAAAAATATATTTACAGGCAATTAATTGATGATTTTCAGTTGGTCAACACGATTTATGTTAGCGGGAAATATAAGATTCTACTTCTACCAGTGTACAGCTGGTTAATTATTATTGGACAGAATACATGATAATGTTTCACTTGAGGGGCTTGGATATAGTGGTCATTAAGCCTCTTCTACTTGGGTGTGTGTGTGTGTGTGTGAATTTTTCTGATAACCGGTGTTATTGTGATGACTGTATTAGTCTGTGTATTTTAAATTCCGATGAGGGTTGGGATGGAGGCGGTTCCTTAAGTTAGGAATCATCTTGGCATTTGCCTGAAATAGAAGTGACGAAAACCACTCCCAGAATGGCTGAGGTAAGAATCGATCCCACCTCTTCTGAGTTTTGCCTCACGATACAGAGAGTACATTATTCCCGTCCTCAGAGAAGAATTACATTTCTTGGTAGAGCTGGTAATCGAACCCGGACCTCCAGAGTGACAGCTAAGAATGCAAGCCATTACCCCCACGAGATGGTCACACAGATTACGAAGGAGGTTACAATGATGAAATGTTTCGCTCGTCAAGCGATAGTAATGTTATTGGTTTTACGTCCCCTTTAACTACTGCGGCTTTTAGAGACGCCGGGTTGTCGGAATTTTGCCCCGAAAGGGATCATTAACGAGCCAGTAAAAAATTATGGTAAATATTCTTTCGTAAACGGTGCCATTGATAATTGGAACTCTCTACCTGCCGCAGTCTTAGAGCCTTTTCCCAAACATATAGGTGTGTTTAAGAAAAGACTGACTATTTGTGTAAATACTCCAGTTTAATTGTTAGTGAATTGTTATGTACAATTATTTATTTGTTATGTATATTTAATTTGCCACCGGTGGACACACCCCAGTTGCAAATAAATGAATGAATGAATGAGTAAATCTACTAACACGGATCCCTCGAATTTGCGCACCATGAAATGCCATGTGACTGGGCCAGGATGCGATCCTGTAATCTTGGGCACAGCAGGCGAGGACGTTACCATTCAGCCACGTAGTCAGCCTCTTCAAGCGAACATTGGCAGACCACACACGTACATATTTTGAGGACAAGTCCTATTTTTCACACTAAATTAAATGGCCATACATTTGTGTTGACCGACTGAAAGTTATAAACCAATTGGTTATTTATTTATTTATTTATTTATTTATTTATTTATTTATTTAGCGTATGGCGTTTAGATCCGGGAGTGTCCGAGGACATGTTCGGCTCGCCAGAGGCTGTAGCTGCTTCTAGCGGACACTCAGAGGGCGAGCTACAAGTTCCGTTCAATTTCAAGTAGTTCCAACTTTCGCTACCAGATGTCAATGATACCTAGTGGTGAACGTTGGAACATTGATAGAGCGTTCCAAAGAAATCTAACCTAGAAATTTAGCTTCACACAAGTATAGTCTGTGGAAGGATCTTTTACATGCCATAAATCTATGACATGGAACCGCCGGCTTTACTTTCCCTCCGAAGGAAGGCATACTGAAGGATTTTAACGCTCTTAAAAATCCAACGACTTCGGCCGAGTTTGAATCCGCGATCTTGGGCACAGCAGTTCAGCACGCTACCAACTACGCTACTGAAGCCGCCAATCAATTGGTAATAAGGCAACACTGAAAATATGACTACAAATGTTCTTAACGTTTTTAAGCAGTATTTCTTTATATACTGGCGAGTCATTACATAATGAACCCCTACTTAATATAGCTGAGAACCACCCCTAGCCCTCAAAACCGCGGTCACTAGGTGATTGATCGTTTTCTAGTGGTTGTGAAGGTGGTAGCAAAGCCACGCCTCGACTTCTATCAGTTGGCGTACACTTTGGCGCGATGTTCTGATGTCAAGCTCTTGTGGGCAACTCATAAATTTCTACGAATACATTGATAACTTTCTTCCGAAGTTCGTCCGAGATGAAAATTCGCGACCTGTAGTCTAGGTATTTGTTGAGTTTCTCTTCAGATAAGATACTTAATTTGAGAATTGATTATTCGATCAGTGTTCGCAATACTTAAGGTTTTCTAGCTTTCTTTGTGAGGATCTCTTGAATTCAAGGCAGAGATGTTGTCAGTTTTAAGTGAATGTGCCTAACAAAAGTTTGGTGCTTTTCAGTCGGTCAACACGAATGTACCCAAAAGAGTTGGGTTATACCCTAATCCTGAAAAAAATTACATGAGGTTAATAAATACATTAGGATGACCATTTTCGATCGGCAAGCGATCATCATCAGATCCATTATATCTATGGTTGAAAATAGAGGTGAAAATATTTACAATTGGCCTATGTACAATTATTTAATTGCAGTATTGGTAATGCAACTTGTCAGTGTATGCTAGTTGTGGTATATATGATTTTTCAGGATTAGGGTATAACCCAACTCTTTTGGGTATATTCGTGTTGACCGACTGAAAAGCACCAAACTTTTGTTTACTAAGGCAACACTGAAAATGGCTTCAAACCCCATAATGAATGTGCCTCCTAGCATGTTCTGCAGATACCTCAACATTTTGAGTCGGAGTATGGCATGTGGTCCGGTGGGTCCATCGGCAACAGTGGGGTTTTCTTAAGGATTCGATCATTCTTATACAGTATTGAATATGATTCTTTTTATTTGTTTAAATTCAGAAATAATGCCAAACATTGTAATTAGCATGTATCATAAACCACAGGAACGTAGCAGCACAGTTGCTGTGAATGAATTTTATTAATACTGACATTATTAAAAAAACAAAAGAGATCAGAATACATACAAAGCCCATTAGCCCGTACCCATTGCATTCTAATGTGCAGCTCAAGAGAATACCAACCGTAGCAAAGATATGGTTTTCCAATTTAATAGCCAACATAAAATATACACAAGTAGATACATTAAAAAGAAATAGCATTCACATTTACTGTAGGTTAGTTTCCAACCTCGCCATCGATAAAGCAAAAAGAAAGTGTTTTACGATATTGTTATTGCCACTACCTGTATAGCTTCAAGTTGTAGATGTTTCACGTAGCCGAGTGTGTTACGTCATAAATCATCTATTACAATAGTGAAGTGAAATTTCAGAGATCTTAGGTGAAAAGTTTGGTGCCATTAGAGGCAAACTGGAGAATGGTTCTGTCTCCGTGATTGTAACCGTTTGTTTTTTAGCGTATGGCTTTTAGTGCCGGGAGTGTCCGAGGACATGTTCGGCTCGCCAGTTTTGTACCTGCTTCGAGACGGACACCCAATGGGTTAGCTACATGTACCGTTGGGGAATGTGAGGACGAGGGGTTGGAGGTAGCGGCTGTGGCCTATAGTTAGGGACCAACACCGGCATTTGCCTGGAAAGAAGATGGGAAACCACAGAAGACCATCTTCAAGGTTGCCGGCGGGGGGATTCGAACATCCTCGCCTCCCGGATGTTGCCGGCGGGGGGATTCGAACATTCTCGCCTCCCGGATGTGAGCGACTGCCAGCAGTCATGCCGTAACGACCACGGCTAACTCACCCGGTTATTGTAACCCTTATGTGGCTTAACGCACACAGCTAGGTCGCTCGGTGAGCTGAAATTATTTGGTTTGACTGTTCGGGAATGTATTTAGGATATTAAGTTAACTGGAGACAAATTTATTCATTTATTTATCGTATGGGTTTTAGTGCCGGGAGTGTCCTAGGACAAGTTTGGCTGGCCAGACGCTGTAGCTGCTTCAAGCGGACACCCCTAGGGTGAGCTACAAGTTCCGATCTATTTCAAGTAGTTCCAACTTTCGCTACCAGATCTCAATGATACCTAGTGGTACATGTTGGAACTTTGATAGAGCGTTCCAACGAAATCTAACCTACAATTTTGCTTCACACAAGTTTAGTCTGTGGAAGGATCATTTCTCCTTCTTCTTATATTTGCCCTGCCCAGTCTCCCGGACGTACGCGATCAATGTGGATAGTGTTTGTCTATCTTCAGCAGAGCGGTAGAGCTGTTCAATAAATCTTGTTCTAGTCCAATCTTGAAAGTTCCGAAGACAAGACGTCCTTCTCCTTCCCGCTCTTCGTTGCCCATCAATTTTGCCTTTTTAAATTAGATGTAATATTGTATATTTTTCACCACGTAACACATGACCCAGGTATGCAATTTTCCTGCATTTGATGGTGGTCAGTAGCTCTCGTTGAGAATTTGCCCTCTGCAGTACCTGGTCATTAGAGACATGATCACTAATACAGTCATCACAATTAACACCGGTTATCAGACAGATTCTACACACACCCAAAGTACACGGGGCTACATGACCGCGTTGTCGCAGCCCCTAAACTTAAGAACCAACCAACCAAGAGACATGATCTATACAAGAGGCTTTCAGCATCCTTCTATGAAACCACATTTCCAGAGATTCGAGCCTCTTAATGATGGAAGATTTCATAGTCCAGGCTTCCGCTCCATAAAGCAAAATGGACCAAACAAAACATTTTACAATACTCTGTCTTAGTTTTAAATTTAAGGCATCGTCGCACAATAAAGGTCTCATTTTCTTAAAAGTTGATCTTGCCATTTCTATACGGGTCTTAATTTCAAGGTCTGGATTCAAATCCTCTGACAACCAACTACCAAGGTAGCCTACTTAAATTTATCAACTTGTTGGATTTGTTTTCCTTTCAGTGTCAGAATTACTTTATCTCTTCTTCGACTGCAAACCATAAGTTTTGTTTTCTTGGTGTTGATCGTCAGACCATTTCTTCTCCAACTATATTAAGCTTATCAATGTACAGTTGTAGACTTTCAATACTACTGGCAAGAAGTACTGTGTCATCAGCATATTAATTCCCCATTGACCTTGATTCATACTTCTGTATCTTCTACTGCCCGAAAAACAGCTCCCGAATAGATATTGAATAATAATGGCGATAAAATACAGCCTTGTCGTACACCTCGTCTGATGTCCAAAGAATGTGATGTATCATCATCAATCTTAACCACAGATTTTTGATGCCAATATAGGTTTTCGATGATTCTTTATATGATCTTTTACATGCCATAAATCTATGGCATGGGACCGCCGGCTTTACTTCCCCTCCCAAGGAAGGCATACTGAAGGATTTTAACGCTCTTAAAAATCCGACGACTTCGGCCGGGTTTGAACCCGCTAGCTTTGGGCACAGCAGTTCAGCATGCTACGCCACCGAAGCCGGAAACAAAATTAACAGCGGTGTTGATAAAGCAGATAAGCTCGGATAATGTCTAGAATAGATGGAAAATATACTGGATTATTCACCTGAGATGTCACACCCGAATAACTGATGAAGATATCCATGTTTGATTTCCAAATTCTTGAATGGAATTAACAAAGTAAAACAACCTGCTTTGCTATTACCTGGGATTTGTTTTCTTTCCGCCAGTCCGCATTATGCGTTATTCGGGTGTAATATCCTAGGTGCATAACCCTGTATATTATACATATTCTTCTTGGCCAGCAGCGTGGTGCAGTGGTAAAGTTCTTAGCTGCTCTATTCAAGGTTGTGGGACTAATCCTGGTACAGTCAGTTAGCATTAGAGGGTATTTCAATGCGAGGGAGTCGTGTATGTAGATTTAGTGGCATGTTGAAAATACCTTTCGGTACAACATTTCAGCTTCTTAGCGTCTCTAAAATCCGCAGTAGTCAAAAGGGACGTAAAACCTATATCATCTTCATCTTCTAAGATGTATGGTTGCCGGCCAGCATGAATTTATCTGAGTAGTCGTTTCTCTCCTAACAATTGCTTAATTTGTCAGTAGATACTTCATCCTTCAATAGTCTGCTCTTAGTCTTCCTCTTGCTATCCTTCCTTCCAGCTTTCCGTCGAACATGAAGATGTTGTTATTGTTCATGATTCAATTTAGAAGCTTAGGACAACTTGGTCATCAGCCGGTGTACTTGTGTGCGAGTTGAATTAGTATGTTAACCTGTGCTTCTGTGGTGACTGTAGTAGTGTGTGTAGTTTTAATTATTACAGTTAGGTAACAGGTTAACCCAAGAAATCAGCAGTAGGGTTCGGGCAACTGCGAAATTTTATAACTCAGTTTCACAGCTTCTGTGGGACAAAAACTATCCTCATGAAGCTGAAATGCCACTGTACATATCCTACTTACTTCTCATATTGGCCTACGGTCTAGAAGTTACTACAATGACTCCCCGGGACAACAGCCGGATAAAAGCAACTGAGATGAAATTTCTAGGATCAAGTATTCAGAACACCAGACGAGGCAAAATTAGAAGTGAGTCAGTCCGCCTATGCTAGGGCTGAAATGAAGTGTGCTTGACATTCTTGACGAGTCGAGATTGAAATGTTTCGGTCATCTGATGAGGATACCCTCTAGTAGAACACCCAAAGCCTATTTAGAAGGAGATAATTGGGAAGAGACCAACAGGTTGACCTCGAGTTGGGTGGATGAAGCAAATCCACAAAACCTTGGCTAAGAGGAGCGAAGAATGGAGGACAGTGAGAATAATGGTGGCAGGACATACAGTTATGGAAGGGGCTTGTTCATTCCAACACCCGGACTGCTGGAGTGGAGAATCGATGATGATGATGAGGTACAGGCAATGCATCCCGGGACTTGAAATAAGGTCTCATCCCGGCATTTGCTTGGAGGGTGTCAAGAAGCTGGGAACAACCACTCTCAGGATAGCTAATGTCAGTATCGGAAATACAACCTACGATTTCCGAACTTGTTGCAGCCCCCCATCCTCATCGTGGTGTGCGATTCAACAGCGTGTGGTGAACAAATATTTCCCTACTTCTGTTTAGTATTTCGAACCAAGGATTGCTTCTCTTTCATGAAGTTCATGGAGATAATATTAATTCCTTTGAGACGCTTGGGACATCTTTGTCATCAGCCCCATGTAGCTGAGTGTTCTGTTAATCTATATTTATGTGATGACTGTAGTAGTATGTGTAAGTGTATTAGGTATGTGTCCCGAGACTTGAAAGTTTGGTGCGTTCCCGACTTAATCCTGGAGAGTGTGTGGAATAACCCGGGGAAACACAAACTCAGGATAGCGGGGATTCGAATCTGCAATCTCTATAACCTCTATAACAAAAAATGCATGTCAAGACAAACCAAACTTCGACATTACAACACTGTCATCAAACCGGCAAGTCTCTACGCAAGCGAAACACTTACACTCAATAAGAAATATGAACTTGAAGACATCAAGAAAGAAGAAAGAAAAATCATTCGGAAAATACTGGGAGCAAGACTCACTCCTGACGGGTACCGACTACAGTCAATCAAGACAACTGAAAAATACTCAAACATCGAAGTCGACTTCAGAAAAAGACGATTGAAATTCTTCGGGCACATAAGTAGACTGCCGAATACACGACTAACCAAAAGAATACGAGATTACATATCATCACTCAAAAGTACAACACCATGGATGAAAGAAGTACAAAAAAGACATGCGAACTGCTAACATAACCGACACATCAGACAGAGACTCCTTCCGTAACAAAGTGAACAACTGGGAAGTCCAACCAGAGCAACCAAAACCTACACCTTACAGACCTCAATGGTCTGACGAAAGAAAATTGGCATTCTCCAACAGAATGAAACAATATTGGTAAGATAAGAAGAACGTCAAGAATTGAGTCAAATTGCTTAACGCTTTCCAATATTGGGAAAATACGCTGTAAATAATAATAAATAATAAATAATAATAATAATAATAATAATATCGTATGGCCTCGGGTGCCAGTTGCAAGCTTTGTTAATTGACGTCCATAGGACAGCTTGCATGCCAAATTTTATCACTCCTTGGAGCGCTATAAAGGTCAAGGAGGTTATATATTTAAGCACCTTGACACTATAGCGATTTCTAGTTGTGAAAGGAGGACCTTTTTGTGTTGGCGGAAAATTTCGAGATCAATTTTGCCATTATGAACACGGCCTGATGAATTCAAATGGGTTCTTTAACATGCCAACAATGTATGTCATGCGTACCGTGATTTTTGTCACCTTTCAAAAATCACTTACCACGGCCAGGAGCGAATCTGCAAGCTAAGGGTCAGTAGTCCGATACGATAACAACTCGCCCACCGTGGCAAGCGATCGTGTTGAAACTTTGTATATATATCCATCAGGTATGATATTTCATCCCCGAATACATTAGGGTCATCCATAGAGAGGGTGAAATTGTACGTGTCTGAATACTGATGTGTGAGTTGGAACGTCCCTGGTGATTGTTACGGCTGATTTATCAATCTGAACAACTCATAGTGTAGCGGATAGCATTCTTGGCTGTAGCCCCGGAGGACTAGGTTTGACTCCCGCCTCTGCCAATATATTTTAATATTGTGGTGAGAGCACTTGGAACGGGGTACACTCGGCCTCGTGAGGCTACCTCAGCCATCCTGGAAGTGCATTTCCGTGCTTTCCCCACGTATTCCAGGCAAATGCTTCGATGGTTCCTAGCTTAAGATCACGTCTGTCTCTGTGCTAATCATATCTCCAATTTACAAATATACATACTGGCACAGCCATCACAACAACACAGGTTATCACACAAATTCTACAAACACACACAAATACATGAGCGTTATCTCGCGATCAAGAACCACGAAACTTCATTTTTACGTGGAATCAGAACCAAAGAACGTGATATTTGTCTTCGAAAATCTCACATGCATAGACCGGAAATAAAATCAGGTGCGCCTTGGTGAAAGGCAAGCAGTTTGGCCATTGCGCCATCATGCCCCTACAGTGCAGTTGGTCGCGCATCCTGCTGTGCTGCTCTAAGTTTTGTGTCCTTATTTACACGGGCGCTATTTCTCTCTCTGGGGACGGTCCGCCTCCTGGCATTGTGTCTGGCATTCTGAGGTATCACCGCGGAGGCGCTCGTTCGATTCCCACCTCTTGCAAGGTATTCAATACAGGGTACACTCATCATCGTGAGCCAGAACTGAAAAGAGGTGGGTTTGATTCCTCCTTTGGTCATCTTGGAAATGGTTTTCCGTGGTTTCCCACTTCAACTGCAGTCGAATGCCAGGATGGTACCTAATATTATGCCACAGCCATCTCCTATCCAAGTACTACCCTCAATTATAAATAACACATTATTACAGCCATTACAATGACACAGGTTATCATAGAGATTCAACACACATCAGCCCCTAAGTTGAACGACAAGAACTCTCTGGGGATGGCTCCAGTGAATTTGGGGATGAACTATATTGTGTTCCATGTGATTTGGCCAACATGCAGAGTTTCACCAAGTTCGGAAGATTGATGTCCACTATGTTCCTTTATCAGGCTGAGTAGAGTAAGAAAGCAAGATCATGTTAGTTCGTAGGTTTAAATCTCATCATCATACCTTATGCAACCTTATCTTACTTGGAATTTAATACCTCAGGAGGTGACTTTTCCTTTCGAATGCAATCAAATCCATGTCTGACTTGGCTAAACTGCTTTGTCCTTCATAGAGAAGCGAATGACGATGGGATTATAACTAGAGCTGAGATGTACAGAGAATTGCTAATGAAATGCAGGGTAAACGTAAGCAATGCATGGTAAAAGTAGTTAGGAAATGTCTTCATGGAGTAATATAATTAGCATGGGAGTTGGATGCGCTTATTAAAGCCACAGCAGTTAAAACGGACATTTAACGTATATCACTATTACACGCTTGGTGCGGACCCCTCTAATTGGATTAAAACAGTAACCGCACCAATTTACGAGAGAAAGGCGAAATTTTACAAGTCTCTCTTTGTGTGGTATTTCAAGCAAAGTGTTTACAGTTTCATAGGATGGGTACGACTATGGTTTGATCCAGACTTTGTCGAACAGCCCAATTTGTGCATTTGCCAACCTGGCTAGTACATAGCTCTTTCCTGACCCCTGCCAACAGCTTCAAGACCTTCACACAACGTCTATCACATCCTACCTGTAATTGTGACATTATCTACAACTGATAATCACTCTCCGAGTGAACTAGGCGTGGCAATAATGAGCGGAGAGGAATGGTTGGAGGAAGAGCTTTTAGGAGTTGGCTCGCAGAAGCGCAAGTCCCATGCTTTGGACACATGAGCTGGCACACTTGAGAAGCCCCGGTTTAAGATGCTGTAATTATCTAGGTAGACTCTAAGAAAAATCACGAGCATCATTGACGAAGTCATTGTCGGTGGCTTAGACACAACGGACAACCCTCAATGGAATAAAGTATCCAATTTCAGATGATTTCAACATTTCTACATCGCTTTTTACAGGGTTTTGTCAAATGGTTTCTACATAGTGATAAAACCCTGTCTAAATAGTATTCACCTTACAGCAAGCAATAATACCGGAAAAATATATTATCAGACTATAAAGAGTTGTATTATCTTCTTATATCCAGATTTTAACGCTGCAGCCACAGGCATCTGTCTTGAGTTGTTGTCTTCAACTCTGCGTAACTTTTGTGCTTCATCATGGTAAGCAAGTTCTTGAAGTACAATGTATAAGCCTTTTTCTCTTCCTTTAAAAGATGTTACAAAGGAAGTTGTCATGTCGCTGTATATGACCAATAAGTTTTTTATTCCTCTTCTTATCTCACCTCTTCTTGTGTCTCACCCTGAAGTGCTCGTCATTTCAGTCCACCTTGTCTCATTCATTAACCTCGCCACCTGCATCTCCATTGCTCCTAATCCTTTCCTTTCCTTTCTTGCTTCCGTTCATTTGGAAGAGTTTATCTAATTGAAAATATTTAAAACAATTGATCCGATTGGTGAATTCATTAAAGAATTATATAGTTAATTAAAGATGAAGTCTGTCTAGAAGAAAAGGTATTAAGGAACTCTTTACGAAAAATCTTGAGCTTTGATGAGTCTTGATTGAAACCTTTCTTCATGTATCTTGAATGAATACTTGAACCGTGATAATATTGTAATGAGAACAATAAATTTTATTTTTTGTTAAAATCATGAAGAACGGATGCAGTGTATATGTTTTACTTTAAATTTAAACCCAACAGTTTTCTCTTAGATAACAATAACTACTTCCTTTTGATGAACGTATCGAATAGATATGGTGAGAGTGTGACTTTTGTGTGACTTTTCTTCTCGTTTTAAATTTCGTTTAGTTTTACTGATTTGAATCGTAGTGTTCTGTAGTTTAAATAATTTTTTGGTTGGTTGGTTGGTTCTTAAGTTTAGGGGCTGCGACAACGCGGTCATGTAACCCCGAGGACTTTGGGTGTGTGTAGAATCTGTCTGATAACCGGTGTTAATTGTGATGACTGTATTAGTGTGTGTTATCTGTTTTTTTTTAATTTAAGTACCGCAACTTAGAATTTTTCAAATAGTTCCTACTTTTTCCGCCAAGCGCCAACCGTCAACGACTACTAGGCTAAGTTCACAACTTAGCTGCTAGACGCCACAGCAGTCGGCTCTTGGCAACGAACTTAGAAACCTAAGAGCGTTGTTTACAATAACCTATCCAATTTAGCTTCACACAGGTGCAATTAGTGGAAGGTTTTTTAACATGCCATAAATCTATGACATGGGACCGCCGGCTTTACTTCCCCTCCGAAGGAAGGCATACTGAGGGATTTTTAACGCTCTTAAAAATCCTACGGCTTCGGCCAAAAATATATATATTTTTTTTTAGAGAACATAAATACGAACAATGCCATGGTTTCAAGCAGCCATTCCATTAACGCACAACAGAAGGCGTCACTGCCTACTGAGCAACCGTGTTTTGTTTAACCGCGGTGTCAACTATTGAGTGCTCACGCCCATGTCACTATAAAAGGAACAGGTAACTGATAATGACTCGGGGCATTTGACATGCATACACAGCAAGCTGAGCAAGGAGAGCATGGAGGAAAGAATAAGAGGAGATGCCCTGAGCTCGTATGAGTGAAGCCAAGCGCTGCAACCAAAGTGGGCGTAACCTTAACTCGTATTCGGTGGTGTTCTGTAACTTGCATGAGGCATTGTGCATGTCTAAACCTTATTTTGGCCCTGGTTTTTATCGCGCTCCGGTTATGCAACTTTGGAAACGTAATACCAGTAGTGATAAGTTATTTAAAAAAAACCTCTTCAATTCTAATCTCAGCAATTCTAATCTCAGCATGTGTAGGCCTACCCTATATACCAAAAAAATAAAAATCATTCCTCTGGAAATCCCTAATTATCAAACGGCTGTCGGTCAATAATTACGGTAGGCCTACGTAATTAATCAATTCGAGGCTAATCGTCAAGTTTCTACCCCTCCACAAAGAAAATACCGTACGGTACCGAAACGTATAGGCTATACCGTATTTTTGTGCAAATATGCGTCCTATTTTAATTGTTCTGTTTATTAATTTTGAGGTTCGTATTCTTGAATATCAAAATGTGTACGGCCAATGAGTGAAAGTGGCTGTGCTCGAAATTAGCCCTAAAAACTGATGAATGCCTCAACACCAATAAGAACATAAAACTCAATTTGGTGTAAATACCGTAATTAGTTCGGCATCATTAATTCCCAAGATATTCCTTCTTTGGTATAACTCGCATCTTCAGACACCTGTATTCAATTTAATCAGTGTTTCAGCGTATTATTACGTTTTGCCGCGTCTTCCTTACAAAACTAGCCTCGCAATGGTGCTCTCATATTTATATTTAAATTGGCTTTTAAAACGATAACGCAGCTCATTTGTGCCAAGTACCGTGATGACAAGAGTGTATTCTGCCTATCCAAGAAAAAATCTTGACTTGTCATTGCAGTTTTATGTCACTAAAATCCATTACTAGTTGGAGTGGTTTACGGCTTTAAGCATAGGGACAGCCATTTTCTTGCATCCAAAGTGGGCGAGCCGTCTGGCTTCAGCAGCTTGCGCTAGGCAGCGCAGCGAAGGCATCTCCTTCCTTTCTTTCCTCCATGAACATAAGATGTTGCCGGTTCTGTATTGAGCAGATGATTATATCAAAACTAGCAACCCGACCCGACCTCGCCCGGGAATAGTTATGAATGCATTACGTGATAAGCGCTTTCTTTTTTCCAATGTCAATGAACAGCGACCAATATCCGTTTTACGTCTCGGCGTGATGTGTTAAAATCACTGACTGGACTATTAATTATATTATCATGGAGACTATTAATTATATTATCATGGAGATGCATGTGCAACAAATTCTTGTCAGACGTAATTTAAGAATGTCGAGGTGCATGAAACACAAATCCCCCTTCCGTCCAATCATAACTTGACTGCGAATTTTGCGGAACGAAAAGTTCACAGGCGAAATGAAGAAAAGCCGAGCTGAGCTTCCAGGGAAACTCGAAACATAACCACTCTTCTCTAAAGTTTTTTAACTCAACACGACTCGACAGTTTGCTGCTGGCTGTAAAAGGGGCAATAAGCTCGTCCGCTAGCTAAGCTGTAACTGGGGTGATAGACTCGCCCCTAGCTAGCTCGTAAAACTGTCGCCTCAGTAACTGAATGGAGATTGTTGGAAGAAATGAAAACGTAAAAACACTTATAGTAGGCGATGTATTGAAGATAGAGATATGCTCCCCCGGGCTTTTTTGTAGAAATTTTCATGCTGAACAATTCTTACACTCATAGTATATAGTTATTTTTAACGGTTTGCCCAGCGTAAGCTTAAATAGCGCACAGACGCCAGTTGTATTTCGACCTTTTCACTGAAATCGTTACTGCTCGGCTTCCTTTGGTCATAAATAAATTATTTTCTAAAGAAACCTTCCTCGAGATATCCTTTACAGAATGGTGAAAACCGCATCAAAATCATTCAGTGGTTCTCGAGATTACTCGTAAAATCCAAGAAAGCGGGGACTTTTTTGTAGAACTTTTCATGCTAAACAATTCTTGCACTCATTGTATTTAGATATTTTTAACAGTTTGCCCAGCGTAAGCTTACAAAGCGCTCGGACGCCAGGTTTTTTACCGACGTTTCCACTGAACTCATTACTGCTCGGTTCCTTTGATCATAAATAAATTATTTTCTACAGAAATCATCCGCGAGATATCCTTTACGGAATGGGGAAAACCGCATCAAAATCCTTCCAGTGGTTCTCGAGTTTACTCGTAACATCCAAGAATCGGGGACTTTGTTTTATTCTAAGTAGAAATGGAGATGGTATGTAGCACTCCGACCAGAACTTCATTATTTGATCTTGAATTCATTCCACAAGGGAAAATCGCAATTTTGAATCTCCTTAATTCATCTAAACTTTGCATGCATCTTGGTCATTTCGCAATAAAACATCTGTAATTGTACAACATCCACTCAGGTCTTGTATAGATAGCAAGAAATTTTGCGCGTTTGAATACACCTGCGAGACTTTGCATAACGCAGGTGAGTGTGCTTGCCGAGTTCCAACAACACATTACCATAAGCTAATATTAATAATAATTACTTCAGACATCCGGCATCCAATGAGAGAGCCTGCAGTAAAATGAGGAGAAAGTGATTGTTGCAGTAACATTGGTTGGAGGGAATATGAGGTCTCGACGCCCACATCCAGGTAGGCTGTTAGGGAATAAAACTAGAAAATTGTATTGTAGATACAAAACACAACAAGGAACTCCTTGACTAAATAACAAATTATAAAATAGTACTCCAAAATAAGATTATAAATACGGAATAGTTCCAGCAAAAAAACGCATCCGTTCGACTAAGATTGTTCAGTTCAATGGATTGGAAGTATATTTCAGAGGAGATGTTTAGTTTTTCAATTTGATTTAATGTTTAATTTTGTAAGTTGTTTTGTATTCAGTTTCTGAATTTTGAATTTTGTAACTAAACTTTGATTATTTCGCCCAACTCTGGCTGTAAATTCCAGACACGCATTTTAGATAGCAGAACTTTTCGCCCTAGAGAAATCATTCAAGTGATTATGGAGACAAAATACCATAAAAGAGTTCTTTTTATTATATAACCAACATTGTGCTCAGTTTTGCGAGATTGGAAGGTTCGTGTCTACGATGCTCCTTTGTTACTACGGTAGCCTGCTGTTCTAAAATTTGAGCGACACAAAATCTGTGTGTAATTTCAAACACTTATAAACGCCTTTGCCTTGAAATTATAAACCACGGAAATGAATTTTACGTGTTAGCCCAACCATTGTACGTGGCTTTTCACCTCGGAAATATTACATGCAGCATTAATTAAACCCAGTTAGCCTAGAGGATAGGAAACTAAATAGAACAAGACACCATTACACTCCTGAGTTTACTTGAGAACTCCTAGTCACGTAGAGAAAAACTCAATGCTTGACCCTTGTTGGATAATTCCCCCACAGCTTAGGTGGTTTTAAGACAATATAGCTATGCGATGTAGGGAATAAATCACCACTTTTGGTGCTCTTTGAATGCTTTATAAATTATATAACTACATTATTTGGTTGTTGAATAAGACTTGAAAACGAAACCATAATCGGAATTCCAAACAAAATTTCCTATATTCCGAGCATGCGCATTAAGCAATTTACCTGAACACTTAGTAATTTGTAAGCCTCCGTGGCTTAGGCGGCAGCACGCCGGCCTCTCACCGCTGGGTCTGTGGTTCAAATCCCGGTCACTCCATGTGAGATTTGTGCTGGACATAGCAGTGGCAGGCAGGTTTTTCTCCGGGAACTCCGGTTTTCCCTGTCACAAATTTCATCCAGCAACACTGTTCACTGTCATTTCATTTCATCTGCCATACATTTAATCATTGCCCTAGGGGAGTGCGACAGGCGTTGGCAGTGGGCACAATTCATATCCTCGCCGCTATATGGGGGCTTCATTCATTCAATTCTACAACCCGATCGGTCGACTGGAAGCACGCTGTGGATTTTCATTTCATGTGAAGAATGAATGGATATTTGGTTCCAACTAAGGGACAAAATATATGTCTGGTGTTGTCTACCAGTCGATATTCATCGAATCCCACTGTACTGCTTTCTTAATCGACGACTCGAAATTCCGTCGGAGGCAGATTGTCTAATGCAGCAGATTTAAGTTTGAATCCTGACTTCAGTTCCATTTCCAAGTCTTACTCAAGAGACAGGCCTAAGGTCATTCTTACCTTCCTTTCTTCCTGTCTTACTTCCTTAATTTCTTCCTTAACAAGCATTATCTACTGTACACATACTGCATATGCCAACATTAACTTCCATGATAAAGAGTTTGATAAGCCTTAATTGTGTACTTAAGACTACCAGTAAGCCACTTTTATTTCTTTGGAAGTAATTCACCTAGTGACAAAGGATCTTAGTCTATTGGATATTCAATTATCTTGCGGAGAAAATTAGGCGTCACACCTGCCGGAGACATTCAGAGGATATAATCGATTAATTCACTTCAATGACTCTCAATTGTCTGTAGCAAGCACGGTACTTTAGAGGAGGGTGTCATTTATTTTTGAAGGATTGCGTGTGGGAATGTCTGTGGACGTACTTCAATCATTTTAAATTGTGTCATTTCAGATTCGTAATGGACTTGCAGTATTACATTGTACACCTAGTTACTATAAAATCACGTAGATCTTTTGTTTTCGAACAAAATTAACAGGCAATACAGCAGCTCTTACGAGGGAAGTACCCCAGCTCGAACGGCTAAAACGGACTGGCAGTGCGCTTAACATATGAAGATATGTCTGTTCTACTACCCATCAAGGGCAATTATCTGTAAAACCCAGCATTAGCGTACAATCTACAGTATGGTTGGAAGTTACGGTGTCCAAAGAATGCAGAAACACAATTCTCTGCAGAAACCACCGTGCAACAGGCAATTCGGACCATTATATTAACAAGAAACAGATGTTGTACAGTATCATCTGGCAAAAGGTTGAACACTTGCTTGCAACAAGAAATCTTAACACATGCAGTACCGTGTTGACAGTCATCTTTCCCACAATAGAAGATACTGTGTTGTCCTTCATTCGACGTCGAAGTGTAAATGAGGAGTTGCAATGTAGTGATTAAAAAAGAGCGGAATGGAACAGTACGCACACTTAACAAGGGCAACATTTAGACCTACTACATTATTTACAATGTTCCCGCATTGTAATAGACCAAACTCAAATGCCACTGAGATCACATTAGCACATATTCAGATGGCGCTGGCGACCGAACACCTACTTTTACAGATGAATGGCATTGCTAGCTATTGACATAGGTACAACTGTATACTTTAAACCCAAGTTCAGTTGGTTTTCGTCGTTCGAGATGGAATACTTCCCTCGTTAGTGATATTTGCCACGGTTACGTTTCAGATCCGTTTATAGCATACCTAAAATAAAGAATGTTTCTTAACTGTTAGCTGAACTGTCTCGGGTTGTTTTGGCGCGTCCTGAGTTTCCTCCTCGTCGACGTTTCGTCATCAAGCCATCTAATCTCGGATCTGTAGGAATTGCATAGCAAATTTTTAAAGTTAGAGTCTGGTGCCTCTGGGGCGCCTTTCACTCTATTTTTCAGGTATTTGTAAGATTTGTATATTTATTTCGATTTGTCTATTTAAATTTAAGTTTAACTGTAACTCTCAATGGTAACACGTTGGAAGAAGTGGATCACATTCAATTTCTTATAAGTATAGTATCTCGAGACAACCAATCATCTGCAGAAATCTCGCACATAATACAGAAAGGAGCAAACTTTTACCATCTAGTGAGAAACCTTCTCTGGGATAAACAACTTTCATTGAGAGCTAAGGTAGTTCTGTTCCTGCCGATCACTACCTCCGGCTCCGGTCCAGGAATCCACCCCTTGGACTGACTCAACAGCTCGCTGATAGTAATTTCAACATTGCAGCTAAATGGCTTGAAACATGGACTAGAAATGCCCCACCTGAAGTACGTGACCTCATTGATCCTGTAAAGAAAATCAAGGGCTTTGAACAACCGCGATATGCATGGAAAACCATTAACCGCATCCCTACAGGACATGGAGTTTGTGAATACAACCTGCACAAATGGGGGAAGCGGCCAGACCACTGCTGTGACTGTTGTTCATCGAACCAGACCATCAGGCACACTGTGGAAGACTGCAAAATAAGAGCATACCTAGGTGACCCTATCGACTTTTTCAGTGCTACACCATCGAGCCTGGACTGGATAAATCGACTGGACATAAGGTTATAGGTCGATATCTTTGCTTGTTGTAGGTACTTTTTATTATTATTTTTGTTATTACTATTGTGTTTCATGTGTAATGCCATACGCTAAATAAATAACTACCTCCAGCCGTGAACCATGCGTCCCTTCAAGCAATGGAAATGAAGTTCCTAAGGACAATGGTTCAGGAAACTAAGAGAGACAGGATTAGAAATGAAGAGATATGACCTGAAGTAGGCAATAACCAATCACTGTAAATCCGTAACTAACGCCAGGCTACGATGGTTTGGACACCTGAAGAGGATGTAGGTGGTTGAATAAGGAGATTAAAATTTAAGGGACCAAGAGGTGGACCAAAAAAGAAGTGGATCACTAAGGTTCAACAAGATCTGGAAGGCCAAGGATTGGACTGGCAATGGATCCTAGATGAAGAAATCTACCTGGATAGATACAATTGGCAAGCGCTCATATACTTTACCCGGCTAGTTTGAGACGCTTACAGATGATGATTATGATGATGATCATGATGATATTTAAATTCAAATCTACAGTATATGTTATGCTTTGTTTGGGATTTATTTATAATCCTTTAACAGAACTATTTTGTCGTTAGCCTGATATTAGTTCGTACGTTTGATTTAATTTTAGTGAAGCCTCGGATTGCAGCAGCCATTTTAAAGCTTTGGTGACATTGGGTTTAGCCGTAGCATGATCGCCACTTACCTATTGGGATATTTTCATATACACAGTACCTCTTGAACAGTCATAGTTAGTCCCGGTGTTCTCCTAGAGCTCCTCTCCTGAACAATTTGTAAAATAACATGGTAGTTCGCCTGGGAACAGTTATGGATGCATTACGTCATAAGCGCTTTTTCTTTTCGATGCCAATAAACTACGACCTATAGGCCTATTCGTTTTACGTCTCGGCATAATGGGTTATAATCACAGACTGGACTATTAATTTATTATATTATCATGGAGATGCATGTGCAACGAATTCTTGTCAGACGTAATTTAAGAATGGCGAGGTGCATGAAACAAATTCCCCTTCCGTCCAATCTTAACTTGACTGTGTATTCTGTGGAACGAAAAAATTACAGGTGAAATTAAGAAAAGCCAAGTTGCACTTCCAGAGAAACTCCAAATACAACCACTCTTCTCTGAAGTCTTAACTCAACACCACTGGACAGTTTGCTGCTGGCTGTATCTGGGGTAATAGGCTCGCCCGTTAGCTAGGCTGTAACTGGGGTGCTATGCTCGCGCCTAGCTAGCTCGTAAACTGTCACCTCAGTAATTGAATGGGGATTGTTGGAAGAAATGAATGCGTAAAAACCGTTATAGCAGGCGATGTATTTAAGATTACATTTTTTTAGGACTTAACATGCTGAACAATTCTTTCTGTCATAGTATATTGATATTTTTAACGGTTTGCCCAACGTAAGCTTAAAAAGCGCACGGACGCCAGGTATTTTGGACCTTTTCACTGAAATTGTTAGTGCTTGGCTTCCATTGATCATAAATAAATTATTTTGTACATAAATTTTCCTCGAGATATCCATTACAGCAGGCTGTTCCAGCCGAGCAGCCCGCTCTTGAGCAGTGGAGTACTCGCCGCCTTCCGTGAGTAAACCTGCAACATGCAATACAGCTCTGCTGTGGGGGGCTGCCGTCACTGCGCTGTGGATACAGCGCATTGACTTGTGTTGTGACCTTCGCCCAGTGACGTATTGGCGCTCACCCCAGTCTCTCTCTAACCGTGCTCCGAGCAACACTACTGAGTACTCGCGTGTACGCATACTCAAACTCATGGATTTGGAACAGCCTGCATTACAGAAGGGTGAAAACAGCATCAAAATCCATCCTGTGGTTCTCGAGAGTTCCCGTAACATCCAAGAATCGGGGACTTTGTTTTATACTAAGTAGAGATTCTCTATCACCACCAGCTTCGATATGGTGGTGAAGGGAATCTGGTAATGTGCATATACTAGTCTTATTGTATTTAAAATTTAGTTCTGTATTTTGTTGATATTTTATTATTATCCCATTGACTGTAGTTTTTATATAAGAGGATGAAAGCCGCTTACTGATCACAGACAGGGAAAGTCGCATCACGCACCAGTTCGCATGGTTGTTGGTTTATGCATCAATTTATGGAAACCTGTTCCTCGTATTTATTCTGTAGTGTCGGACCGCGCAAGAAATCTCTTGTTGTCGGTGGCTGGCTGGACCTGTTTCTTTGATTCTGGATGATATTTTGATGCCAATTTCCAGAAATGCACGTCTTGGTCATGGTTAAATATCTCCATGGCCTCTCTGATTTTTCTTTGGTAGAATAGGCTGTCGGGGATAGGAGTTCCGCTTCATCGATGAGAACAGTGTGTTTGAAGTCCGGTGAATGCTCCAATTTTGAAGACTGGTTTAGACGAACATATCGAACGTGTTCCGACAACCTAGTGGCAATGGTTTACCCCTCTCCTCGATGTAGGTCTGGTCACAGTCGAGTGGTATTTTAAATACGTCCTCTCCTTTTCTATTTATCATTTTAAAGCATGGGCGTCACTGAATTTATGTAAAACCACAGCTTGCTGCTCCAGGTGGTCCTTTATCTAACAATATAATCCGCTGGTCCTTCTCTTTGCGTTAAATCTACCCCACTGGACAAGAATTTATATTGAAAATCTCACGCGACTTTATCAGGAATTGAATGAACCGTCTTCGTGCGAGACAAGCATTTAGAGTGTTATTTCATAACGACCCCAGAATTTTGTACTTCTACCCTTGTGATACAGTATTTCTACTTGCTTGTAGGTGATCGTGAGATCGGTCAACAATATCTTTCTTGGCCGGTTGATCGTTCCGTGCCCAACTTCATCATAAGGGTTAAGGAGAGAGAAAATTAATCAAGATGAATCAAACCTTGAATGGAAGGAGCCACCTGTGACCTATTAGAAGGAAATATTCCAGGATTAGTCTGGAGTTTAAAATGAGACACAATGACAAGGAATTTTAAGCTGGCAAACAAGAAGTTTCGAACCCAATCATCTTTCTAGTTTGAGTACATTTAAGTTCCATGGTGAGACACGTTGACGTCTTTGAGGAGCACAATCTTTTCTTATGAAATTCCTATATCTTGTTATAAACTATTGTAGGTAACAAATTGATCTACGAATGAACTGGTCAATAGACCTGCGATCTTAAATCGCTTTTATAGGGGGGTGGTGGCAGAGCGGTCAAGCTGTTGGCCTCTCACAAAGTTGGACCGGGTTCGATTCCCGGTCAATGCATATGAGATTATCGAATTGAAATGGCATGTTCTGTGGTTCAAATTCCACGTAAAATGGTGGTCCCGTGATTCATTATCACACGATTAATGGTCACGAATAACTACAAGCTTCCTTATTTTTTATCGCTTCTGAAAACTGACAAGCGTAACTCGGCAACTCTCGTCGATCAAAGAGCAACGTTCAAAAAAGTGTTATTTTATTTAAGAGACTAGGACATTGCGGAAATTTAGCCCCGTGTACTCGGTTGAATCTATATTTAAGTCCAACTAAGGTTTATGATATTGTTGACAATTGATCTAAGATTAATTCCTTCATTTTTTGTTTTATTAATTTTAGATTTATTAATATTTAGATGTCCACATCTAAAATTATTAATTTCATTCCAAATTTGTGTGCTTTAATCTGTGTTAAAAGGGGCAGATGACCTCGTAGTTCCACCCCTTAAAACCTCAATAACTAACTAACTAACTATCTAGAATGCATAATTAGGGGCAGATGAACTCGCTGTTCCACCCCTTAAAACAATAGCAATACATATATAATATAGAATGCACAGTTAGTTCACCTATTATTTGAATGTTACACTTCAAATGATGATCCCCATTTCATATTTATTTATCAGTGCCTTACACTATATTTACAGTACACTGAAGGGAGTCTCTGAAAAGAGCAAAACCCCCACAAAAATGCGACACCCTGGTTATCGCAACCGCTTATACTGATTTTACGGCTTTAAAGATTAAACATTGGATGATCCTGGTTGGAACCCAGTGGATATCGTGAAATCCCTACTAATTTATACTTAAAAAAGTAGCCTACCCGAAATATGCATATTGAACCAGGAAATGCTCTTAAGCTAGAAAAATCAACTACATTTTTAACATTGGTGTAAGATCCCTACTCATTGTTACTTTGCAGGCACCAGGTAATCGGCAGATATTCCCTACAAGGCTCTAAATAGCTGGTAAATCTACCGACACGAGAATATCACATTTGGACACCATTAAATGCAATCGGACTGAGCTGGGTACGCAAATTATTGGGTTTTGAAGGCCGATTGTGCCACCCAGTATGTCAATTGGCATTTTAATTTTGTATAGAATTTCGAACTAAAATGTACAGTATTTATTTTTAAGTGTCCCAATTATGTCCCGAAAATTGTTTTTTTGAATCTTCTGAAAGTCGAAAGGAAGAAATGTTATAAATACACATAGGGTTTATCCAATGAAGTGTAATAATACAATTATTATGATCATACAAAATGAACGAACGATTGTATGCATATTATTTGTTGATTTGAAGAAATATCAAATTTTCTCTTTAGAATCTCACTCAGCTTTGCTACAATATTTATTTGAACACAAGGAGTTAGTTTTCAGTTTCTGCATCACAAATCATTTTAACTGGCCATTTGAATAGTAAATAGGCTGAAATTATTAGCAGTATGCTAGTATCCTTTGATGAAGTTATTCATATACGTTCATAATGTAATCCAAGAATGTACTATGCGTGTTCTAATATTTAATTTTGGTCACTGGTATAGGTGGATTGTTTACCAGATAAATATTTGACATCCACGTGCATGTCGCTTGACATCCGTATTAATATGCTCAGGTATTCAAATAAAGGCTTGTATGCTTGTATCAAACACGGTGCTGATAGATTGTCTATATTCACAGCAGCCCTTTGATTTACTGCAACAACAAACTGGTGTCATTTAAGATTACGAATTACGAATCGACGTATTAAATGTCAACGCGCTGAATCATGCCTCGCTGGAATCGGGAGAGTTGGGGTTCAAATCCCACCTCGGCCAACCTGAAAATGGCTTTCGTAGTTTCCTATTTTCACCACCAGGAATATGCCAGAACGGTTATTTTATTAATTGGTTCACGGCCGATTTCCTTCCAAAATCCCTTCCCTGACCCGTTCTGAAAAGAAAAAAAAGGCCCTTGGCTGCATTAATAAAATTATAAATGTCTAGTTACTTACAATACGGAGATGGCTCGCAATACTACATCGTTTGACAGGTATTCATTTAGAACAAATTCTGTAAGGCCGCTATTTTCAGCTGGAACTCAGTATCCCTGGTAATTACTTGAATGTCTGCAATTTAATACGTTTTCAAATTACTCAGTGGAAGTCTTGCGAAAGAGAGATGACAATATCTAACAGTCATAACATAACACACGTCCTAACAGAAGCTGTACTCTAAAACGTATGTCATTCTCTTATTACTATTTCCGTTTAAGCGGAGTGAACTAAATTTCTCCGTGGCAAACTATTGCAACAGTTCTCTTTGGCAATCAATTTTCACCGCACTCAATAACCATTCTGCGATAATAAATTTTCCACAGGCTTCAACATTCTGCCGTTAAAATCTGGATTACTACGCGTAGGTATTCTTTGGGTGAGTTCTAGAAAGGATCAACCAATTGTACAGTAAAACCTTGCGTCAACGAGTACAGCCAAGCGGAAGTATTCGACCATATCGAATAAGCCATATACTTAATTATACTAGCACGCACGTATTTCCAAACTCAATCCACAACACATCACCTAGAACATTTCAAACGGGTTTCATCTGAGCACAACCTTGTATATGAAATTGTTTTCACGCCGAAAATAACAAGGTCCACATAAAGCTACATTTCAAGAGACTACTTACTCGTATACGTACATGGCATTTTATAAGGTGACAACATCGGCTAATCGTGGCGTGTGCAACGAGGTGTGGTTCCGACCAGAGCGTTTGTCGTTTGGATTCTGGTTCGAAGTGATGACACCGTGACTTATCTCCAGCCGCCACTCGTGCCAGGAACCCATTCCCTTCCCTCGCATAGCGCTGCAGATGACCAAGACAGTGGGCCATTCGACATGCTTCCTGGTGTGGTTGAAGACTGTGGGGCAATCATTGGGCACACACTTTGCGCAAGTGCACTCGTTCCTTGATGGTGTACACACTTCCGACGCTCAATCCGACCACGGCGGCTATGGCGTCCACTGTCACTCGGCGGTCCTGGGTAATGAGTGCATCAACCAGCTGGACGTTGTCATCGGTAATGCAGGGGGGTGCCCCAGACCGGGCATCATCGGCTAACGACACTCGTCCTTCCCTGAAGCGCTTGTGCCACATCTTGACCCTTGCAAGGGACATACAGTATTCGCCGTACACTTGCGACATTTGGCGAAGAATGTCCATTCCCCCTACTCCTTCCGCTGTCAGAAACCGAACAACACCTCTTTGCTCTTCGTTTGACGTCTACATGCCACTGTTTGCAATGCGACTGGCAGCGTTCGACGATTGATGCATGCTGTTGCTCGCTTTGTATCGTCACGTGACGTGCACGCGTGCCCTCTAGCGACGGGCTGTGACCTTCCATGCTCTGGTCGGAACCACATCTCGTTACACACACCACGATTAGCGAATGTTGTCACCGGTTTGCGCATTCCAGCCCCCGGCTCGTTACGTTTTGAATGCACCTTATATATACGTCTCCAAAGTTGAGTGGATACCTGAGAATCTCGCTGATTTTCTGTGTCGACCTGTAACAACATCTATAGAGTGGGGCTTGAGTATTAGCCTACATTCGATTTTCGCAAGAAATGAGAGTAGTCTTATGAGATCTACACGGGCCAAAGGTTTTCAGTGTGTGTGTGTGTGTGTGTGTGTTTGTCCCATCCTATCAATTCAAACTTGACGAAACTAAATTGAACCAAATTTTCTACAGAGGTAGCACTAGCAAAGGACACCTCAGGGTTATATCTTATATCGCCGCCATCTTGACGGAAATGGAATGACGACCACTCAAATGTTCAAAGATTAAATCAAATTGCGATTAACCTAATCATCTGATCTCTACCAAAGTTTGAAACAATATACCTTCATGTGGGAAGTGTATTTTACCTAAACTACAAGGTCACTATTCAAACAGTTTGAAGATAGCGGCCGTATATGTGTGTGTAAAGCCCCCCCCCCAGCCCCCTCTATCAATTCAAACACAACGAAACCAAATCGAACCAACTTTGGTACAGAGGTAGCACTAGCAAAGGAAAACTCAGTGTCATGTTGTATATTTCCGCAATCATAACGAAAAAATAAATGGTGCCCACCGAAATGTACTAAGCTTAAATCAAATTACGACTAACCTAATCATCCGATCTCTACCAAATTTTGCAACAATATACCTTAATGTATGAAGTGTATTTTGCCCAAACTACAAGGACATCAGCCAAATAGTTTCAATATGGCGGATGTATGAATCATAAGCGTAACTTACGATCCATCAAGGCCTCACTAAATCCTTGTTTCGTACTGAGGGTGGTATAAACTGTCCTCAAGTAGGTGACCTGTAGTATTTTAGCATATTGTAATAGAATATTATTCCGTATTAGTGACTAATAGTTCAGGCTGACCGTGCCGTAACGTGCTGGGCCGTGCCGCCCCACTGGGTCAAAATAGAGGCTATTATTTGCTCGCTAGTCCATATTTCAGTAGATTGATATAATTTTAGGAATATTACTGGACAAAATAATACAAATTTAGTATCAAATGGTTTATAAAAATGGCAGAAAACGCGAATTAATTCGTTCTTTCCAAGACAAAATATGCTATACAGTTATACTAAACCAGTTGTTGACGTAATACTAGCATTGGTCATGTGTAGCTGCGGGCTATCGTCTAACTCTTAACCTGGAGGTTCGTGGTTCAAAGCCAAACAGGTTCAAATTCTTTTACTTGATCTTTTTTATTAATTGATTTATAACTACTCACACGTTATAATGTTAAGCATATATTATAGTGTGTATTTGCAATCGAAAATCTATACTAATATAATAAAGCGGAAGAGTTTGTCTGTGTGTTTGTGTCTTTAAACGCGCTAATCTATGGAACTACCAGTCGGATTCGAAAAATTATTTTTGTATATGATAGTCAGATTCAAGAGGAATAGTTTAGGCTATGTTACATTTCGGACAGACCACTCCATTCCCTGCATTTAGGCCCTTTTGCACAAATCTACACCGTTTCACCGATCTAATAACTTGACAGACATATTGCCGCTAGGCGACAACGACTAGCACTATATCATGATAGTCAACACCGCATCATTGATGGACAGGCAACAACGACTTACTCTGTATCATGATAGTCTGGTAAAATTTGCTAAGGACACATAGGAAAACTGACCGATTGACAATCAAGGATTGTATTGGCCTGTAGTATTCTCTAGCCTATGCTATCGTAAAACATACTGGCAAACATTCCTACATTCTCCTATCACAATTTTGCAGTTTTCATGTGTAGACTGTTGTTATTTCATTTGCGGGGCTTAGACATCGTGGTCATGTTGCCCCTTGTACATGGGTGTGTGTGTAGAATTTTTGTGATAACCTCCATTATTGTGATTGTAGCACTAGCATGTGTAAATTGGAGATAGAATAAGGTATTTGAAGCCATGTTTCAGTGTTGCTCAAGGATTTATTGGACTGTAGTATTCTCTATGCTATCGTATGCACAGTGCATCAGCATATTAGCAAATTGTAATGTAATGCTATCCTGTCAGAGAAAAATAGTGGCAAACATTCCTACATTCTCCTATCACCGTTTTGCAGTTTTCATGTGCAGACAGTTATTTCATTTGCGGGGCATAGACATCGTGGTCATGTTGCCCCTTGTACATGGGTGTGTGTGTAGAATTTTTGTGATAACCTCCATTATTGTGATTGTTGCACTAGCATGTGTAAATTGGAGATAGAATAAGGTATTTGAAGCCATGTTTCAGTGTTGCTCAAGGATTTATTGGACTGTAGTATTCTCTAAGCTATCGTATGCACAGTGCATCAGCATATTAGCAAATTGTATTGTAATGCTATCCTGTCAGAGAAAAATTGTGGCAAACATTCCTACATTCTCCTATCACCGTTTTGCAGTTTTCATGTGCAGACAGTTATTTCATTTGCGGGGCTTAGACATCGTGGTCATGTTGCCCCTTGTACATGGGTGTGTGTGTAGAAAGTTTGTGATAACCTGCGTTATTTTGATTGATGCAATAGCATGTGTAAATTGGAGATAGGATATGGTATTTGAAGCCATATTTCAGTGTTGCTCAAGGATTTATTGGACTGTAGTAATCTCTATGCTATCGTATCCACAGTTAATATTTTATTTGCAGGGTCATGTTGCCCCATGTGCATGGGTCTGTGTGTAGATTATTTGTGATAACCTGCATTATTGTGATTGTTTCACTAGCATGTGTAAATCTCTACTTAGTAAAAAACGAAGTCCCCGATTCTTGGGTGTTACGGGTAAACTCGAGAACCACTGGATGGATTTTGATTCGGTTTTCGCCAATCTGTAAAGAATATCTCGAGAATGATTTCTGTAGAAAATAATTTATTTATGATCAAAGGAAGCCTAGCAGTAACGATTTCAGTGGAAAAGTAGAAAAAAAATACACCTGGTGTCCGAGCGCTTTGTAAGCTTACGTTGGCCAAACCGTTAAAAATATCTAAATACCATGAGCGTAAGAATTGTTCAGCATGAAAAGTTCTACAAAAAAGTCCGCGAGAGCATACGTCTAACTTCAATACATCGTCCACTATAAGTGATTTTACGTTTCAATTTATTCAAACCATGTCCATTCAACTACTGAGGCGTCAGTTTACGAGCTAGCTAAGGGCGAGTCTATCATCCCTGTTACAGCCTAGCTAGCAGGCGAACCTATTGCCCCAGATACAGCCAGCAGCAAACCATTGAGTCGTCTTGAGTTAAGACTTCTGAGAAGGGTGGTTGTGTTTGGAGTTTCCCTGGAAGTGCAACTCGGGTTTTCTTCATTTCGCCTGTGAACATTTCGTTCCGAAAAATTCACAGTCAATTTAAGATTGGGCGAAGAGGGATTATATTATATTAAATTATACTGATTGGCGTATAATCTCTACTTATTATAAAACTAAGTCCCTGATTCTTGTATGTCAAGGGTAATCTCGAGAACCACTGAATGGATTGTGATGCGGTTTTCCCCATTCCGTAAAGGATATCTCGAGGAAGGTTTCTGTAGAAAATAATTTATTTATGACCAAAGGAAGTCAAGCACTAACGATTTCAGTGAAAAGGCCGATAAAAAACTGGCGTCCGTGCGCTTTTTAAGCTTACGCTGGGCAAACCGTTAAAAATACCTGTATACTATGAGTGTAAGAATCGTTCAGCATGAAACGTTCTACAAAAAGCCTGGGAGAGCATATCTCTAACTTCAATACATCGCCTACTATAAGTGTTTTTACGTTTTCATTTCTTCCAACAATCTCCATTCAGTTACTGAGGCGACAGTTTTACGAGCTAGCTAGGGTCGAGTCTATCACCCCAGTTACAGCTTAGCTAGTGAACGGGCTTATTGCTCCAGATACAGTCAGCAGCAAACTGTCGAGACGTGTTGAGTTAAAAACTTTAGAGAAGAGTGGTTGTGTTTGGAGTTTCCCTGGAAGTGCAACTCGGCTTTTCTTCATTTCGCCTGTGAACTTTTCGTTCCGCAAAATTCACAGTCAAGTTAGGATTGGACGGAAGGGGGATTTGTGTTGCATGCACCTCGCCATTCTTAAATTACGTCGAACAAGAATTTGTTGCACATACATCTCCATTAATAGTCCAGTCAGTGATTTTCACCCATCATGCCGAGTCGTAAAACGGATATTGGTCGTTGTTCATTGACATTGGAGAAAAAGCGCTTATCACGTAATGCATTCATAACTGTTCCCGGGCGAAGACGGGTCAGGTTGCTAGTACGGTATAAAGCTCAATGTTGGTTTGTCTGTCTGTTATTTATACAAATCCACACCGCTTCACCGATCTGAACCAAAATTTGTATACATACCCTTTGGAACCCTGCGTGTAACACTGTTTACATGATATTTCGGACAGACCACTCCATTCCCTACATTTAGGCCCTTTGGCACAAGTCTACATCGTTTCACCTATCTTAACCAAACTTAATGTACTTAGACTACCCTTTAGAACCCTGCGGGTAAGACTGTCCACTTGATATTTTGGACAACTCTCTCCATTCCCTATATTTAGAACAACAGACAACATGAACTTGAAAACTACGTTTTGAGGTCCTAGAACCATTCATGTCCGTATAGTGTAACTGTTAGAATATTTTAATAAGTTAATTGTTGGCTGGCAATGCGAGCTGCATCACGTCAACCCTTAAAACCGTTATCAACATGCAAATATTATGCCTCTGTATAAGCGCGATGGTGATGGTGCAGTACATAGAGGTAATCAGCTGCAATAAGCGTTGGTGCTTTCAAGTTTACTTTCATTTATTCAGATCCTTATCCTTGAGTGGTATGTGGCGATAAGTGACACTATTGCTACTTCAGGAGCTCGCGACAGCCGAAGTTTTCCAAAGTGCTCTGATTATTTTCCTATGGCACTATGTGACAAATGGCGACACTATTGATCTCTACTTTTCTAACAGACAATTAGATTTAGGCCCTAGGCAGTTTCTTTTATTTCATTTCACTCACTCCTCTTTCTAATCATATTTTTCAATTCGTTTGTAAATTACATGTGTCAGTACTGTAGTTAGTAAATAGCCGTTTCCTTATTCATTATTGTCATTATCATTACGGGAAAATGACCTGAATGTTACGTCCATTATACTGTACTACTTATCACCCCCCGCCCACCACCACCACCACCACCACAAAAAGTTATATTTTGTTTCTGTTAGTTTAAGTATTATGTGTCAGAGTTCAGTAGTAGTATTAAAACAAACAAACAAATCCACCGGGTGAAGCCGGGCACTGCTGCTAGTATATTCTCTTATATAAAAACAAGATGTTCAGTAAATAACATATAGCCTACTTTCTCCTAAATGCATGGGTATTGTTATAACTCTTTGTCTTTTTCAAGGAGTATAATTGAATGTTGGTTGTAGGAGCTTGTTGAAATACAACGTGCTATAGGGATATTAAACATGAATATGAGGTGCCCTTTGCTAGTGCTTCCTCTGTAAAAAAAATTCATTCAATTCGGTTCCACCGTGTTTGAATTGATCTGGGGAATGGATTTGCACACATACATGGCCACCATCTGAAAACTATTGGGCTGATGATCTAGCAGTTTGGTCATAATATGCTTCCCACATAAAGATTTGTTGTTGCAAAATTTGGTAGAGACTCGATTATTAGGTTGGTCGTAATTACATTTTAGCCTTTAACATTTGGGTGGCCGCGATTACGTTTCCGTCAAGATGGCGGTGATATAAAACAGGACACTGAGGTGGCCTTTTCTAGTGCTACCTCTGTACCACATTTCGTTCCATTCGGTTTCACCGTGTTCGAATTAATAGGGGTAATCGATTTTGACACAAAGATGGCCGCCATCCGCAAACTATTAGGCTAATGACCTATTAGATTTGTCAAAGGATGCTCCCTTCATAAAGGTATGTTGTTGTAAAATTTGGTAGAGATCGGATGATTAGGTTAGTCGTAATTTGATTTAAGCTTTGAACATTTGTGTGGCCGCCATTACGTTTCCGTCAAGATGGCGGCGATATAAAACATGACACTGGGGTGCCCTTTGGCAGTACTACCTCTGTACCAAATTTCGTTCCATTCGGTTTCACCGTGTTCGAATTAATAGGGGCAATCTATTTTCACACAAAGATGGCCGCCATCCGCAAACTATTAGGCTGATGACCTATTAGTTTGGTCAAAGAATGCTGCCCCCATAAAGGTATGTTGTTGCAAAATTTGGTAGAGATCGGATGATTAGGTTAGTCGTAATTTGATTTAAGCTTTGAACATTTGTGTGGCCGCCATTACGTTTCCGTCAAGATGGCGGCGATATTAAACATGACACTGAGGTGTCCTTTGCTAGTGCTACCTTTGTTCCAAATTTCGTTCAATTTGCGCTCACCGTGTTCGAATTGATAGGGGGGGACAGACATTCAGAGTACACACACTCACTCACACACACACACACACACACACACACACACACAGACACACACACACAGACAGACAGACAGACTTTTTTTTCGCCCTGTAGTGATCTCGTAAGTCTACTTTCATTTTTTTTGCAAAAATCGAATGTAGGCTAACAAGTGTCCTGACTGACTGACTGACTGACTGACTCCTCATCGCCCAGCCAAAACTATTAAAGTTAGAAACATGAAATTTTGGGTATACGAGGCACGTCCAGAAAGTAAGCTCCGTTTGGTAATTAAATTAAATTGTGTACAGATACAGAAAAAATATTTATTGCACAACATTCTACACCTCTTAAACTACCTTTTCACATAACTGCCGAACTTTTGCAGGCATTTGTCATAGCGTGGCACAAGTTTTTGGATACCACTTCATAGAAGTTTGCCGCCGACCCGTAAACGAGAGTGAAGACTCCCCTTAAGATATCCTACTGTTTGGCCATCACTGTTAGGCAAATTGCGTATGTGGTCAGGAGAACTCCTAAACATACGCAGTTCTCCTGGTAAGCACGCAATTTGCCTAACAGTAGTGACCAAACAGTAGGATATCTTAAGGGGAGTCTTCACTCTCGTTTACGGGTCGGCGGCAAACTTCTATGAAGAGGTATCCAAAAACTTGTGCCACGCTATGACACATGCCTGCAAAGGTTCGGCAGTTATGTGAAAAGGTAGTTTAAGAGGTGTAGAATGTTGTGCAATAAATATTTTTTCTGTATCTGTACACAATTTAATTTAATTACCAAACGGAGCTTACTTTCTGGACGTGCCTCGTATGTTCGTTGTAAGTCGATAACGCCCACTAAGGAAGGATTTTTGGATATTCAGGTTCTAAAGGGGTGTTAAGGGGGTACACCTGCATTTCATTGAATAGCAATATCTCCCGATTGGTTTCATTGGGGGATGTGATACTCGGCATATAAACTCACCATTAAAAATAAGAAGACACGTGTCTGAGGATTTTTCGATGAGGTGTATATTATGAGGTGAAAGGGGTGAAAAGTGGGGGTTGAAGGATTCCTAACGGAGCATGTATCTCTTAAACGACATAAGCGAGGAGTTTGAAACTCGGCGGAAAAAAACAGCTTAAAAAAAATAAGTAAATAGGTGTTTGACGGTTTTTTCATAAATCCAATTTAAGGGGCCCATGCGGAGGGGTGAAATTCTGGGGGAAAAAAAAACAGGAAAGAAAGTGTCCTAACTGATTGACTGACAGACTCACTCATCAAACTCAGGGGGGAAAACTGCTTAAAAATAAGTAAATAGGTGTTCGACAGTTTTTTATAAGCCCAATTTAAGGGGATCATGGGGAGGGGTGAAATTCTGAAAAAAGAAAATTGAAAGAAAAAGTCCTGACTCACTCACCATCGCCCAACCAAAATTATTGAAGTTAGAAACATGACATTTTGGGGAAATGACCATTGTATGTCAAAACCGTCCACCAAGGGAGGATTTTCTGATATTCAATTTCTAAAGGGGTCTTAAGGGGGTTAAACCTGCATTTCATTGATTAACAATAACTCACGATTGGTTACATTGGGGGATGTGATACTCGGCATATAAATACATCATTACAAATAAGAAGGCACGTGTCTAAGGGTTTTTCGATTTGGTGTATATTATGAGGTGAAAGGGGTGAAAAGTGAGTGTTGAAGGATTCCTAACGGAGCGTGTATCTCTTAAACGACCTAGGCCAGGAGTTTGAAACTCAGCGGGAAAAAATCAGCTTAAAAGATAAGTAAATAGGAGTTCGACCGTTCTTTTTTTCATAAATCCAATTTAAGGGGCCCATGGGGAGGGGTGAAATTCTGGGGGGGGGGGGGCGGCAGGAAAGAAAGTGTCCTAACTGATTGACTGACTGACTCACCCCTCAAACTCAGGGACAGAAACCTGCTTAAAAATAAGTAAATAAGTGTTCGACAGGTTTTTTTTTTCATAAATCAAATTTAAGGGATTCTTGGGGAAGGGTGAAATTCTGGAAGAAAAATGAAGGAAAATGTCCTCACTCACTCACTCATCATCGCCCAGCCAAAATTATTGAAGTTAGAAACATGAGATTTTGGGGATATGTTCGTTGTATGTCAAAACCGTACACTAAGAGAGGATTTTCGGATATTCAGGTTCTAAAGGGGTCTTAAGGGGGCTAAACCTGCATTTTATTGAATAACAATATCTCACGAGTGGTTTCATTTGAGGATGTGATACTCGGCATATAAACTAATCATTAAAAACAAGATGTTCAGTAAAGAACATATAGCCTACTTTCTCCTAAATGCATGGGTATTGTTATAACTCTTTGTCCTTTTCAAGGAGTATGATTGAATGTTGGTTGTAGTAGCTTGTTGAAATACAACGTGCTATAGGGATATTAAACATGAATATGAGGTGCCCTTTGCTAGTGCTACCTCTGTACCAAATTTCGTTCAATTAGGTTTCACCGTGTTTGAATTGATAGGGGGAATCGATTTGCACACATACTTGGCCACCATCTGCAAACTATTGGGCTGATGTTCTTGCAGTTTGGTCTGAATATGTTTCCCACATAAAGATATGGTGTTGCAAAATTTGGTAGAGACTAGATTATTAGGTTGGTCGTAATTAAATTTTAGCTTTTAACATTTGGGTGGCCGCGATTACGTTTCCGTCAAGATAGCGGTGATATAAAACATGACACTGAGGTGCCTTTTGCTAGTGCTACCTCTGTACCAAATTTCGTTCCATTCGGTTTCACCGTGTTCGAATTGATAAGGGGAATCGATTTTCACACAAAGATGGCCGCCATCCGCAAAATATTAGGCTGATGACCTATTAGTTTGGTCAAAGGATGCTCCCTCCATAAAGGTATGTTGTTGCTAAATTTGCTAGAGATCGGATGATTAGGCTAATCGTAATTTGATTTATGCTTTGAACATTTGTGTGGCCGCCATTACGTTTCTGTCAATATGGCGGCGATAAAAATCATGACACTGAGATGCCCTTTGCTAGTGATATCTCTGTACCAAATTTCGTTCCATTCGGTTTCACCGTGTTTGAATTAATAGGGAGAATCGATTTTGACACAAAGATGGCCGCCATCCACAAACTATTAGGCGAATGACCTATTAGATTGGTCAAAGGATGCTCCCTCCATAAAGGTATGTAGTTGCAAAATTTGGTAGAGATCGGATGATTAGGTTAATCGTAATTTGATTTAAGCTTTGAACATTCGTGTGGCCGCCATTACGTTTCAGTCAAGATGGTGGCGATATAAAACATGACACTGAGGTGCCCTTTGCTAGTGCTACCTCTGTACCAAATTTCGTTCCATTCGGTTCCACCGTGTTCGAATTAATAGGGGGAATCAATTTTGACATAAAGATGGCCGCCACCCGCAAACTATTAGGCTAATATCCTATTAGATTGGTCAAAGGATGCTCCCTCCATAAAGGTATGTAGTTGCAAAATTTGGTAGAGATCGGATGATTAGGTTAATCGTAATTTGATTTAAGCTTTGAACATTCGTGTGGCCGCCATTACGTTTCTGTCAAGATGGCGGCGATATAAAACATGACACTGAGGTGCCCTTTGCTAGTGCTACCTCTGTACCAAATTTCGTTCCATTTGGTTTCACCGTGTTTGAATTAATAGGGGGAATTGATTTTCACACAAAGATGGCCACCATCCGCAAACTATTAGGCTAATGACCTAGTTATTTTGTCAAAGGATGCTTCCTCTATAAAGGTATGTTGTTGCAAAATTTGGTAGAGATCGGATGATTAGGTTAATCGTAATTTAATTTAAGCTTTGAACATTTGTGTGGCCGCCATTACGTTTCCGTCAAGATGGCGGCGATATAAAACATGACACTGAGGTGCCTTTTGTTAGTACTACCTCTGTACCAAATTTCGTTCCATTCGGTTGCACCGTGTTCGAATTAATAGGGGGAATCGACTTTCACACAAAGATGGCCGCCATCCGCAAACTATTACGCTGATGACTTATTAGTTTGGTCAAAGGATGCTCCCCCCATAAAGGTATGTTGTTCCAAAATTTGGTAGAGATCGGATGATTAGGTTAGTCGTAATTTGATTTAAGCTTTGAACATTTGTGTGGCCGCCATTACATTTCCGTCAAGATGGCGGCGACATAAAACATGACATTGAGGTGTCCTTTGCTAGTGCTACCTTTGTACCAAATTTCGTTCAATTCGCATTCACCATGTTCGAATTGATAGGGGGGGACAGACATTCAGAGTACACACACTCACACACACACAGACACACACACACACAGACACACACACAGACACACACACAGACTCACACACACACACATACACACACACAGACAGACACACTTTTTTCGCCCTGTGTTGATCTCATAAGTCTACTTTCATTTTTTGCAAAAATCGAAAGTAGGCTAATAAGCAGACATGTGTGTAAGGGTTTTTCGATGTGGTGTCTATTATAAGGTGAAAGGGGTGAAACGTGTGGGTTGAAGGATTCCTATCGGAGCGTGTATCTCTTAAACGACATAGGCGAAAAGTTTGAAACTCTGCGGGAAAAAATCAGCTTAAAAATAAGTAAATCGATGTTCGACCGTTTTTTCATAAATTCAATTTAAGGGGCCAATGGGGTGGGATGAAATTCGGGGGAAAAAGGAGAGCAAGTGTCCTAACTACTGACTAACTCACTCATCAAACTCAGGGGAAAAAGACAGCTTAAAATAAGTTAATAGGTGTTCGAGCGTTTCTTCATAAATCCAAATTAAGGGGCCCATGGGAAGGGGTAAATTTCTGGTAAAAATAATTGAAAGAAAATGACCTGACTGACTCACTCACTCATCATCGCCCAGCAAAAACTATTGAAGTTGGAAACATTAAATTTTGGGAATATGTTCGCTGTATGCCGAAAACGTAAACTAAGGAAGGATTTACGTTTATTCGGGTTCTGAAGAGGTGATAAGGGGGGTAAACGTGCATTTCATTGAATAACGATATCTCATGAGTTGTTTCTTTGGGGATGTGATATTCGGCATATAAACTAATCATTAAAAATAAGCAGACATATGTCTAAGGGTTTATCGATGTGGTGTATATTATGAGGTGAAAGGGGTGAAAATTGGGTGTTGAAGGATTCTTAACGGAGCGTTTATCTCTTAAACGACATAGGCGAGAAGTTTGAAATTCAGCCAAAAAAAACCAGCCCTTGGAGAGGGGTGATATTCTGGGGGGAAAAACAGGAAAGAAAGTGTTCTAACTGATTAACTCACTCACATATCAAACTCAGGGGGGAAGAACATCTTAAACATAAGTAAAAAGTGTTCGACCGGTTTTCTTTTCATAAATCCAATTTAAGGGGTTCATGAGAGGGGTGAAATTCTGAAAAATAAATGAACGAAAATGTCCTGACCCCCTCACTCACTCACTCATTATCGCCCAGCCAAAAATTATTGAAGTTAGAAACATGACATGTAGGGGTTATGTTCGTTGTATGTCGAAAACGTTCACCATGGAAGGATTTTTGGATATTCAGGTTCTAAGGGGGTGTTAAGGGGGTAGATTGCATTTAATTGAATAACAATATCTCCCGATTGGTTTCCTTGGAAGATGCGATACTCGGCATATAAACTCATCATTAAGAATAAGAAGACACATGTCTGAGGGTTTTTCGATGTAGTATATATTATGAGGTGTATGTGTGAAAAGTGGGGGTTGAAGGAATCCTAACGAAGCAAGTATCTCTTAAAAGACAGAGGCATACAGTACGAAACTCAGGGGGAAAATCAGCTTGAAAAATAAGTAAATAGGTGGTCGACCGTTGTTTCATAAATCCAATTTAAGAGGCCCATGGGGAGGGGTGAAATTCTGGGGAAGGAAGTCCACTAAGGAAGGAATTTTGGATATTCACTCATCCCCCATCCAAACCTATTGCAGTTAGAAACTTAAAAAAATTGGGGGGTATGATCGTTGTATGTCGAAAACGTCCACTAAGGGTGGATTTTTCGATATTCATGTTCTGAAGGGGTGTTAAGGGGGTAAAACTTGCATTTCATTGATTAACAATATCTCACGAGTTGTTTCATTTGGGGATGTGATATTCGGCATATAAATTAATTAATAAAATAAGCAAACATATGTCTAAGGGTTTATCGATATGGTGTATACTATGAGGTGAAAGGGGTAAAAATTGGGGGCTAAGGATTCTTAACGGAGCGTGTATATTTAAACGACATAAGCGAGATGTTTGAAATTCAGCGGAAAACAAGATGTTCAGTAAAGAACATATAGCCTACTTTCTCCTAAATGCATGGGTATTGTTATAACTCTTTGTCCTTTTCAAGGAGTATGATTGAATGTTGGTTGTAGTAGCTTGTTGAAATACAACGTGCTATAGGGATATTAAACATGAATATGAGGTGTCCTTTGCTAGTGCTACCTCTGTACCAAATTTCGTTCAATTCGGTTTCACCGTGTTTGAATTGATAGGGGGAATCGATTTGCACACATACTTGGCCACCATCTGCAAACTATTGGGCTGATGTTCTTGCAGTTTGGTCTGAATATGTTTCCCACATAAAGATATGGTGTTGCAAAATTTGGTAGAGACTAGATTATTAGGTTGGTCGTAATTAAATTTTAGCTTTTAACATTTGGGTGGCCGCGATTACGTTTCCGTCAAGATAGCGGTGATATAAAACATGACACTGAGGTGCCCTTTGCTAGTGCTACCTCTGTACCAAATTTCGTTCCATTCGGTTTCACCGTGTTCGAATTGATAAGGGGAATCGATTTTCACACAAAGATGGCCGCCATCCGCAAAATATTAGGCTGATGAACTATTAGTTGTGTCAAAGGATGCTCCCTCCATAAAGGTATGTTGTTGCTAAATTTGCTAGAGATCGGATGATTAGGCTAATCGTAATTTGATTTAAGCTTTGAACATTTGTGTGGCCGCCATTACGTTTCTGTCAATATGGCGGCGATATAAATCATGACACTGAGATGCCCTTTGCTAGTGCTATCTCTGTACCAAATTTCGTTCCATTCGGTTTCACCGTGTTTGAATTAATAGGGAGAATCGATTTTGACACAAAGATGGCCGCCATCCGCAAACTATTAGGCGAATGACCTATTAGATTGGTCAAAGGATGCTCCCTCCATAAAGGTATGTAGTTGCAAAATTTGGTAGAGATCGGATGATTAGGTTAATCGTAATTTGATTTAAGCTTTGAACATTCGTGTGGCCGCCATTACGTTTCTGTCAAGATGGCGGCGATATAAAACATGACCCTGAGGTGCCCTTTGCTAGTGCTACCTCTGTACCAAATTTCGTTCCATTTGGTTTCACCGTGTTTGAATTAATAGGGGGAATTGATTTTCACACAAAGATGGCCGCCATCCGCAAACTATTAGGCTAATGACCTAGTTATTTGGTCAAAGTATGCTTCCTCTATAAAGGTATGTTGTTGCAAAATTTGGTAGAGATCGGATGATTAGGTTAATCGTAATTTGATTTAAGCTTTGAACATTTGTGTGGCCGCCATTACGTTTCAGTCAAGATGGTGGCGATATAAAACATGACACTGAGGTGCCCTTTGCTAGTGCTACCTCTGTACCAAATTTCGTTCCATTCGGTTCCACCGTGTTCGAATTAATAGGGGGAATCAATTTTGACATAAAGATGGCCGCCACCCGCAAACTATTAGGCTAATATCCTATTAGATTGGTCAAAGGATGCTCCCTCCATAAAGGTATGTAGTTGCAAAATTTGGTAGAGATCGGATGATTAGGTTAGTCGTAATTTGATTTAAGCTTTGAACATTCGTGTGGCCGCCATTACGTTTCCGTCAAGATGGCGGCGATATAAAACATGACACTGAGGTGTCCTTTGCTAGTGCTACCTTTGTACCAAATTTCGTTCAATTCGCATTCACCGTGTTCGAATTGATAGGGGGGGGACAGACATTCAGAGTACACACACTCACACACACACACGCACACAGACACACACACACAGACTCACACACACACATACACACACACAGACAGACACACTTTTTTCGCCCTGTGTTGATCTCATAAGTCTACTTTCATTTTTTGCAAAAATCGAAAGTAGGCTAAAAATCAGCTTAATAAATAAGTAAATAGGTGTTCTAACGTTTTTTTTTCATAAATCCCATTTAAGGGGTTCATGGGGATGGGTGAAATTCTCAAAAATAAATGAAAGAAAATGTCTTGACTGACTCGCTCACTCATCATCGCCCAGCCAAAATTATTGAAGTTAGAAACATGTTTTTTTTTGTGGATATGTTCGTTGTATGTCGAAAACGTCCATAAAGGAAAGATTTTTGGATATTCAGGTTCTAAAGGGGTGTGAACGGGGTTAAACCTGCATTTCATTGAATAACAATATGACAAGACTATGACGCGAGCGAAGCCGCGGGTACCTGCTAGTTATATATACTTACAACACCACATATTTCAACACTCGACTACAGGGATTACATTTCGTTGTCTTTGATCCGCGGCACAGTCTGTTGTTGTTAGTTGATTCTTTAAGGGTTATGCGGCATCGTTGCCATATCGCCCTGCGTACTTGGGTGTGTGTGGAAGTTGTCTGATAATCTGTGTCACTGTGATGTCTCTACTAGGGTGTGTACTTTTATACCGGGAAAGATTTGGGTAGGAATGTGTTGTAGTCGTTTCATTTGAGATGCTTGGACATCGTGGTCATTTTGCCCGGTGTACTTCGGTGAGTGTTGAGTTTTATCTGATAACTTGCGTTATTGTTTTATTGTGATGGCTGTATTAGTGTTTGCATTTATAATTCAGGTGACGATTCAATCAATCAACCTATAATATAGCGCGTTCTATTTCAACCAACCAGGACAAAGAGTTATCACTATACCCATAGATTTATCAGAAAGTAAGCTATATATTCTTTTCTGAACATCTTGCTTTTCCTATTCTGTCCGTGACGCTCTTCATGTAAGGCAGATAGAACTGGTCACTCGCTTGTGTTTGCTTTATTTCCCCGGCACGGCGGCTAGTTCCTAGGTTGGTGGGTTACATGATAGATATCGGAGTGGGAATGGCCATTCGCGAAAAGTGTGGACGTAACATAGCCTATATCCTCATGTAGGTTCTGGTTTCAGATTGACGATTTTCTATCAACATTTTTATGTTAGCCCTCCTGTAGGTTCCTCAGTCTCCTAGACTACAAAGGCTGTAAGTTTTCTTTTAACATAGATGAGCTCTGTGTTTCTATCTGCAAATATCTTAGTCACGTTAGTGTGGAGAAATTGCCAACACCTAGTTACCATGGCAACACTGAAATCGCACTTCTTCCCACTCGAACTGACGAATAAACACATCTCGATGATTCAGTGTTTTGCTTCTGCCACTCATCACAACATTATTTTTATCCCATTAATAATAATGTTGTTGTTTTACGTCCCTATTAAACACTGTGGCTTTTAGAGACGCCGGGGTGCCGGAATTTTGCCCCGGAGAGGATCTTTAACGTGCCAGTAAATCTATTGGCACGGCTTCCTGATATTTGCGCACACTCAAATGCCAACTGACTGTGTCAGGATTCGATCCTGCATCCCTGTGCACAACAAGCGAGAACGTTTCCGGTTATTTTTCCATCACAGATGATTCGTAGTCATAACAACATCATTCACTTTTACATATTACATTAATAAGAACCCCACTAGAACAAAGTAATTTCACATGACAGTCCTTCGGAGAACTCAATCACAATGTGACATAAATATAGGCTAGTTAATAAAAGCTGTAAATGACGGGAGGATTTCATATTACTTGTGTAATTCTACCGCGTAATGCTGTATACTGCATAGAGAGTTCCATAATTGTACCCGTGTTGTTGTAACTGAACCTAAATGTTATTTCAAAGCAAGATACAGAATAGTATTAACATTGTTAAATTAAGCGTCGTCATTTTTATGATGGTTTATAATTGAATATACCTTTTAAACGTGTGTTTTCAAATTATTAATGAAAGGATATTATGATAATATGAGCTGATTAATGTAGAAACTGGTACAGAGGCATACATTTGTCAACAAATTGGTTTAGTGTCGACAAAGAATTTATACAGGGCTGGTGGTGTATAATCAGGCAGCCTGTAACATAATATTCTCTACTTCACGAAGTGCCCAAAGACGAGAGAATATTATATACAAATTGCGTGGTTTTGCGGGAGAAATGGTTTAGTTATATTATTTCTACATGGTTAATAGGCTAATCTTACGTTATATTACTCTGTATTTACACTGGAATATGTGAAACACGTAGTTCCGTGAAGAACTATACAGCCTATTTTCACATATCCTACTTATGCTAATTGTCTCTCTCAATATACAAAATTTCACGTTGATTGCTGTAATAGAATCGTAGATATTGAGAACAGTCTGAATATTTCTGATGGTTGCCATATTCTAACTTCAATCGCATGTGAGGACACAAGAAATAATTACCAGATTTTAAAATTTGGCACAGCTGCCATCTTGTAGTTATGAAAACAATCGAAATAAATTAGATGCCAGTGGATTACAGCCAGTGGATTACAATTTGTATAAGCATTTACCGTACCAAGTTTTACTGCGCTCGGATGGTTAAATCGCGAGAAACGTCCATTTAAATATTTATATTTTGCGTCGCCGCCATGTTGGTTTTTTGCTCACCAGGTTATTGAAAGTCCCATAGGTGAACTTATGTTCATAGCCTCTATCAAAATACAAAATTTCAGTTTGATTGGTATCATAGATTCGTAGATATTGAGAACCGTCTAAATATTTCGGTTGGTCGCCATGATAGATTTTTATATATGTAGGCCAAAGAGTTTGGCTATGTACTATTAGATGATGATTTTTGCGTAGGTTCATTATTCAAACGTACACTTCGATCGCATGATTTATACACAAGAAATGAAAACTTAGTTTTAAAATTTCGCACAGCCGCCATCTTGAGGTTATGTGAACAATTGAATTAAATTAGATGCTAGTGCATTACAATGTGTATAAAAATTTACTCTACCATATTTCAGATGGTTAAAACTCGAGAAAATTCTATTAAAATGTTTCACCTTCGCTTGGCCACCATGTTTGTTTTGTATGTTACAGGATTTTAGATGTCCCATAGCCCATAGCTAAACTTCTAGTAGTACTCTCTATCACCGTACAAAATTTCAGGGTGGTATCAGTAATAGTTTTGGAGATATAGAATGCCGGTGAAATATTTCGCACAGCCTCCATCTTGAGATAATGTAAACAATTGAACTAAATTAGATGCCAATGCATTACAATTTGCATAGACATTTGCTGTACCAATTTTCCTTGCGTTTGGGTGGTTAAATCGCGAGAAAAGTCTATTTAAAAGCTTCAACTTTACTTGACTACCGGTACTATGTTCGTTTTGTAGTTAACAGTTTTTTTAAGGACTCATATGTGAACTTCTAGTAGTGCCCTTTATCACCGTACTAAATTTTAGGAGATATCAGTAATAGTTTCGGAGATATAGAATGCTGGTGAAATATTTCGCACGGCCTCCATGTTGGATTGATGAGGCGTAATAAAATTTAAAGGGCACGGTCGGGGTCCGCCAAAATAGTACTATATCCCTACAGAGTTTCATTGAGATCGCTCCAGCCGAGTAGAAGTTATTTGGTGGGGGCGGGGAAACACACACATCCACACACACAGACACACGCACACACCCGCACGGACAAAAGGTGATTTCATAATATTTCTTTTTCATAAAATGAAAATAGACTAATAACCAGAAATAAATTAGGCCTACAAGTGATTAAGATGTACAGTATACCGGATGGTCCAGCAGCCCCTTGCGATCCAGTTTTATGCATCCTGTCACATGTATCACAATTCTGAAATACATCGGTCCCTCTCCCTAAACCGTGGTAATGTAACGAGATGCGTGTTTACGGGCTAGAAGACGGCAGGAATCATGAGCGCCACTATTAATTCAGTATGAATGAACCCTCGAAACGAGCACAGATATGCAGCACACGCACTTGACAACAAGAGGTGCATGCACAGACCGAGAGCAAGTATTGTATAGGCTGAGAAGTGCACGCTTCAGGTCAAGCGTCGCAGTAGCTCACATAGCAAGCGCGCGGTGGGATGTATGATTGCTGCTAGTGCTCGAGGGTTCGGAGTTTCAACTCCCATGCATTTTTGTTTTATGGTTGCCTGGGATGTGGCAAGGTTGTAAATAGTTTTCAAAGACTGATTTGATTATTTGACTATGTAAAAGACCCCGTCATCGCGGAGGCCCGGGTTCGATTCCCGGCTTTGCCACGAAGTTTAATTCTTGTCTGAGGGCTGGAACGGGGTTCACTCAGCCTCGTGGGGCACACAAACTGAGTACAGGCGGGTTCGCTTCCTGCCTCATCCATCCTGGAATCGGTTATCCATAGTATCCCACTCCTCCTCCAGGTGATTGCTGGGATGGCTCCTTTTAAAAGGTCTACGGCCGTCTTTCTTCCCACTCCCATTGCTGCCCTTTTCTTCATTAGACCAAAGTTCATGGTCGCCTGGGCGATTGGCTTGTCACCAACCCCAGTTGTATCTGCTGTCAAGGTGGTTTCAGCTCCGAGACACCGTCCTGGAATGTGACGGGAGAGGTCTAATCCCTCGCAGGCTCCGAGGCTCTTGGAGGGTAAGCGATCAAAAAGAACCTGTATGTATCATTGCATAAGCTATGGTGTTCGATTGGACGAGGATGAGGAGGTGATGGTCAGTGGCTAGGGCAGAGGCAACCAGTTAGATACGTCGTAGATATTCCAAGCTTCGTAGACCACAGATTTTGCAGAGTGTGCCCCATTGGAACGATAACAACATTTGATGACAGGTCAGTATGTACCTGCGTGATCTCCCCTCCTTCAAAGAAATTCACAACACAAAGCTTCTTCAATGCCTCGAGATGCATTCCAGCGACGAGTATATGGATATGTTATTTATCTATGGAGATGTTCCACAGAACGCATACCAGGCACAATGCCTGTGCCAAGAACGCTATCCGGATAGACGACAACCGACAGGCATGGTATTTCGGAGTGTGGAAAGACGCCTGCGGGATAAGCACCCCTGGGAAGGACACGGACTGTTCGAGATCATCGCGTGACGTCTGCTCACAATCAAGAGGTTGTGTTTGACGCTACCCGGCGTAACCCTCATACTAGCACACGGGCCATTGCACAGGAGACGAACATTAGCCGAGCGTCTGTTATGTGGATATTGCATACCCACCGGTTTCACCCGTACCATCTGCTCTTGCACCAGGAGCTTCATGGTAATGATTTCGATGCCCGGGTGGCGTTCTGTCAATGGATCCTACAGCATGTGGACACTGATCCTGCTTTTCTGGCGACCATTTTATTTACGGACGAAGCACGATGGAACGTTTAATCGCCATAATATGCATTACTGGAGTGTGGATAATCGCCATGGGGTGCTACCGACAGCTTTTCAGGTACAGTGGGGCGTAAATGTATGGTGTGGTATCATGGGTGATCACCTCGTCAGTCCCCATTTCTTTGAGGGTCATCTGACAGGCCTTGGCTATCTACGGTTTCTTTGAGATGAACTACCGCCGATTTTGGAACATGTGCCACCCCTTGACCGCTGCAGGATGTGGTTTCAACATGACAGGGCTCCACCGCACTTGGCGGTTGTCATCCGGAACCATCTCCAAGCGACGTATCCAGATAAATGGATAGGATGGGGAAGACCTGTCCCCTGGCCTGCCAGATTGCCCGATCTTACGCCCCTGATTTTTTTCTGTGGGGCCATGTAAAACTACTGGTGTATGCACAGGAACCGGCCGGTCCTAGTCACCTTAGACAGCTCATCACCGAGGCATGCCGATCCGTTTCGCCAGAGATGTTGGAACGAGCCAGATCGTCCTTACAACATTGCGTGCAGATTTGTATCGACCACGGAGGTCGTCACTTCGAGCAGGTGCTGCGTTAAACGCCATGAATAACTGAAATCCTGTCACATGTTTCCTAGCCTCAATCAACCTAGCTCCACGCCAACGGCCCTTTTCAGGGCCAAATAAGAATATCAGTCTGTGAAAAACTATTGAGTATACAACCTTGCCACATCCCAGGCAACTGCATTAAAAAATGCATGGGAGTTGAACCTTCAAACCCTCGAGCTTTGGCAATTATCATACATCCTACCACTTGCTTGCTATGTGAGCTACTGCGTCGGTTGACCTGAAGGGTGCACTTCCCAGTATATTCAATACCTGCTCTCGGTCTTTGTGTGCACCTCCGGTTTTAAAGTACATGCTCTGGGTATCTGTGCTCGTTTTGCGGGTTCATTCGTTGTATCCATACTGAATTAATAGTGCCGCTCACGATTCCTGCTGTCTTCTAGCCCGTAAACACACATCTCGTTTTATTACCCCAGTTTAGGTAAAGGGACCAATGTCTTTCAGAATTGTAGTGCATGTGACGGGATGCATACATCTGGATCGCATGGGGCTGGTGGACTACTCTGTATTTTTACGGACTATTGAGAAGAAAGAAACTAAGGATGACAAGTATAACCCGCCAAGCAAGCATCATCAGATCAAAATCTATAAGACAAATGGCTCTACAAAACACTACCAAAATTCCATGTTATTGCAATCACTTTGTGGGAAGCTGTTCTATATAATAAATCTAGCAAGAACATTTCAAAAGTCATGTGTCAATGTACGCAAACTAGTTGGACAGGTTCTCTAATAATAATAATAATAATAATAATAATAATAATAATAATAATAATAATACGATTTCTATGGTGATTTTTATGGACTCTTGTCGAAAACAAGTGTGTGTTATAGTGCTTGTGGATCTATCAACGTCATAATCATCAAAATACAGCTGCGAAATGTTTGTTTACATTCATGTCGTGGTTGCTACATCGTTAGTTACAGTGCCATATAACCCCAAATGCCTTCTCGAAATGGGTTATGTACGGTGTTTTGTGTGTAATTGGGATGTTTCAAGCCCATTTATTACATACTTCATATAATGTGTGGTGGTAATCGGACTGTTTTCGTGTTAATATTACGAATGGTAAAGTTTACATCTGCTTAACCTACAAAATTAGGTTACACGTATTTGCTACATATATTCCTTCTCTGCTGGTCGTTTGCACTTAAATGACGTCTACTATTGTAATATAAACACTATCTCTGCAAGATAATTATACCGTATATCTAATGTGTGTTGTGAGAAATCTGCAATGACAAGGTATGTGCTAACCAGAAATGACTAGATATACTAAATGGGGTAGGCAGGACTCCTGAGCCGTAGTGAAGGCAACCTGTCTAGGAGATGGAAAACTCCAAAATTAAACCTACAATGGTAGCGTCTGATCCGGAACGGGCGGCTGCCAACAGCGTCTGTATCCCATGTTAGGGACGGCTGATAACAAAACCTGGCTGTAGGTATAAAAGGCAAACCCATCTAATGCATGATGGAGAAATTAACGAGTAATGCCTCGGATGAAATGCCGCTGCCTGGGGAGCGCCAGGGCACGTTTGGAGCCGGTGCTGGACGTGACAGTATGCGAGCCGCCGGTGGTAGAGGGCTGAACAGGCGGGCCCCTACCGGGCAAGATCCCGAAATCATTACAGCCGACAAGCGTTTGCATGATGAGCCTGAGCAGCGAAGTGAATCATTATCTAGTACTTCACCTGCTGAAGGTGCTGCACAGGTAACTCAACCTGTGCTCACCCAGGCAGGACTGCCACGACACCGTATTAAATGGACAAATGTCATGAATGAAACCATAATACGCACTTATTTTAGGGTTACTGACTTCGGACAGAATTCAGTTGGTTATAGGCAACGCTTACATTCTGAATTTCTGTTGCATTACCCTGAACTAACTGTGACCGAACAGAGAGTATCTGATCAATACAGGGCTATTCTCCGGAATAATCTTATCCCTGAAGCCAGAATGAACACCATTAAAGAAGAGGTACGGCGTGAGAAGGAAGGTGTGAATGGAGACACTCAGAACAGTGTTCCTGAAGAACTGGAGTCGGCACAAGCTAATAGCCAGGACCTTCAAGAAGTAGATCCAGTTTCCATGCAAATTATCGATCAACACCAAATTGGAAAGTTGAAGAATGAAATGATGACTACAGTCATAGAGTTTTATGGAACTGATACAAATTGCAGGCCAAAAATACCGAAAGTCAATGGTTCAAGAAAGCTGACAAAGATACTGAGTATCATGAATCGGGATGTTTTGCCGGAACATGTTGAAGCATCTGCCAATCTGGAATCCCTTCATACTATTATTTACTGTGGTGCAGTAACTGTTGTGAGAGCTATGGGTATTGGACAACATGAACGGAAAAAGCAAATGCCATCGATGCCAAACTGGGAAAGAAGACTTGTTGGAAGGATTGAACAGCTCAGGGCAGATATTGCTAGAATGACACAATATGTTCGTGGTACAAGAACAAGAAAATTACTGAGGAAAGCTGAGCATATAATGAGACAAAACACAGCCCACACACAGCGAGATGTACCGAATTCAACACCTGAAGAGTGCTTAGATACCTTGAAACAAAGGCTGTCTGTTTTATCCGCCAGACTTGCAAAGTATAGGGAGAGTATGAAGAGGAAGAAAGATAACTTCCTTTTCGCCAACTCAGAGAGAAGATTCTATCAGACTCTGGGTAAGATAAAGGTTTCTGCGGACAAAAGCTATCCGACTAAAGAAGAAGTTCAAGAATTTTGGGGAAAACATATGTCTACACCATCTCATCATGACACTCAATCAATTTGGCTAAGAGAAGAACAGCAAGCTTCCCAAAGATTTGAGCAAATGCAGCACGAGAAATTCACCACAAATGATATTAAGGAAGTTATCAACAACTTAGCGAATTGGAAAGCCCCTGGCCCTGACCAGATTCAGAATTTTTGGTATAAGAAGTTCTGGAGCATCCACAATCGACTAGGTGAGTTCATTAATGATTCCATCCTTCATCCTGATAGCTTACCCGAATTCATCACACGTGGCATCACATATTTGCTTCCAAAAGATCTTCAGAATACATGGGATCCTACAAAATATCGTCCCATCACATGTCTGCCCACGTTGTATAAGATCATTACATCATGCTTGGCTAACAGGATATATGCACACTGTGAAAGAAACAATATAATTGCCGTGCAACAGAAAGGTTGTAAAAAGGGTTCAAAAGGGTGCAAGGAACAACTAATAATTGACTCAGTTGTGTGTGGCCAGGCACACTTAAATCACCGAAACCTTCATATGGCGTACATCGATTATAAGAAGGCCTTTGATTCTGTGCCCCATGACTGGCTAGTAGCAGTGCTGCGATTGTATAGGATCAATGAGGTATTTGTCAGTTTCTTGGAAAGGGTTATGTCAGCATGGCAAACTAGACTGTGTCTCAGTACGCCATGCGGAGATATACGAACAGATGAGATATCGATTCGGAGAGGCATCTTTCAAGGAGACTCCCTTAGCCCCTTATGGTTTGTCCTGGCAATGAATCCTTTATCTACCCAGCTTAACTCTACTCACTACGGCTTTTCTATCAAGATTGGAAAGAGAATTGGTACTCGGCTAAATCATCTGCTATACATGGACGACCTTAAACTCTATGCCGAAACAGAGTCGCATCTGGAAAACTTGTTGAGAATAGTTGAAGCATTCTCACGAGACATACAAATGGGATTTGGTTTGGACAAGTGTCGGACACTAAAGGTGGTGAGAGGAAAAGTACAGAAGTCCGGGTATGAGCTGGAAGATGGACAGCATATTAGGGCTATGTTGGCAGAAGACACCTACAAATACAAGCTAAGCATATTGACCATGTGTCAATAAAGAAAGATCTGTCCTGTGAATTTGTCAAAAGATTAAAACAAATTATAAAAACGCACTTGAACAGCAAAAACTTAGTGAAAGCTGTTAACACGTATGCTGTACCTGTGCTGAGCTACTCCTTTGGCATAATCAAATGGTGCAAAACGGACATCGAAGGACTTGAACGAAAAATGAGAACGATGCTCACAAAAGGAAGAAACACCACCCACGATCTTCAATAGAGCGATTGACTCTACCCAGAAGCCTAGGTGGACGTGGGTTCGTTGACATTGATAATCAGATGAAACGGCAGATAGTCAGCCTTAGGGAGTACTTCTACGCAGAAGCGAGGTCATCTGTACTTCACAGAGCCATCAGTGAGGCGGACAGATCAACGCCACTGGTCTTGTGTCAGCAAGAGATTCAACACCTCCTACATACTGACCTTCAGAAGATGGGAGCATGGAAAGCAAAACCTTTGCACGGAAGACATCCAAATGAGGTGAGTCAAGCAAATGTTGATATAACTGCGTCAAACTACTGGCTCACTTCAGGACAGATCTTTCCAGAAACTGAAGGTTTTATGCTAGCAATTCAAGACCAAGTCATCCCTACAAGGAACTACCTCAAGTTCATTGTAAAAGATCCCGCTGTACCAGATGATAAGTGCCGCTACGGATGTCAACAGTCAGAAACAATACAGCATATTACATCTGCATGTAGATATTTCCTGGCAACAGAGCACAAACAAAGGCATGATGCAGTTGCTAAAATCTTGCATCAGGAGTTGGCTGATAAGTTTCAGCTTTTGAAAGGAAAGAAAGTTCCGTACCACCAATATCAGCCAGAGTGTGTTCTTGAAAACAATGAATACAAACTGTATTGGGACCGAACTATTTTGACTGATGAATCGGTATCACACAACAGGCCGGATCTGGTGGTTGTAAACAAGAAAACCAAGCAAACTACATTGATTGATGTTGCGATTCCTAACAACAAGAATCTCCAGTCAAAACACATTGAAAAGATCAGCAAATACAGCGAGTTGGTCGACCCTATCAAAAGACAATGGCATGTAGAGCGAGTGAAGACCATACCTATCATTGTCTCGAGTACGGGCGTGATCCCAAGTACCTTGCTCCAAGGCCTTAAAGAACTGGATCTGGATACTGGGCTCTACAAACTAATGCAGAAAGCAGTAGTTCTATCGACAACCAGAATCGTTCGGAAGTTCATGGGTAGCGAAATTCTAGCTTAGAAGTTGCTGTTTCCGTAGCTATATTTTGGTTCACTGGAGCCCGTATAGTTACGTTGTAATATACCAGAAATGTGTTATATGTTCTGTATAAACCGAAAATAATAATAATAATAATAATAATAATAATATAATAATCACAATAACAATAATAATTAAAATTATAATTTTATTAGTTTTACGTGCCTTTGAACTACTGCGGCCTTTAGAGACACCGGGGGCTGGAATTTTGTTCCGGAGGGTATATTTAAAGTGCCAGTAAATATACTGACCACAATCTGGTTGTTATGAAATGCACATTTAAAGTTGAACAAACTGAAGGAAAGTCAAAAGCGAAAAAGGTGGGCAATAGACAGACTGAAAGAGAAGGAGGTAAACGAAAGATTCAAGAAGTGTATAAAGGAAGGACTAATGATAAACCCTAAACAAAATTCAATTGCAGAAGAATGGGCTCTTTTCGAGAATGAAATAACAAAATCCGCAAAAGAGAACATTGGTAGGAAAGAAAGAATAGGTAGAGAACTGTGGATCGCTCTTGATATACTAGAATTAACGGATGAAAGGCGGAAACACAAGAATGTAAGAGATGAAAAGGGGAAAGCAGAATACAGACGTTTGAGAATTTGAGGTTAACAAGAAGTGCAAGGAAGCGAAAGAAGAATGGTTGGAAGAGAAATGTTTAGTTACAGAAAATTGTCAGAAATTAGGAAAAGTAGACACAGCTTATCGAAGGATTAAGAATACTTTTGGGGAAAAGAAGACTAAGTTCTGTAATATTAAGGATACAGATGGAAAGCCTCAAACAGATAGGGAAGAAAAGGTTGAGAGATGGAAAGCTTAAATGGAGCGTTAGTATAACGGAATGCAGATTGAGGATCATATAATGGAAAGGGGAGAGGAAATTGATGAGTAAGTGAAAGGAGATTTAATATTGAGATCAGAATTTGACAGAGCATTGGAAGACTTAAGCAGGAACAGCACCAGGTATAGATGATATACCGATTGAATTGCTACGCTGCATAGAATAGATAATGATGGTTGATCAGGTTATTTCACTTGGTGTGTAGGATTTATGAGACAGGTGAGATATTCTCTGATTTCCAGAAGAATGTTACCATCCCTATACCGAAGAAAGTAGGAGCTGACAGATGTGAAGATTACCGTAAAATCAGCTTGATTATTCATGCTTCAAAGATCCTGTCTAGAATAATTTACAAGAGGATGGAAAGCCATATAGAAGCGGAGTTGGGTGAAGACCGGTTTGGTTTCAGGAGAAATGTAGTGTGCCCAAATCTAGGAATGGGTATTCCAAGTTTCAGACACCTAGATATCAAGGGAAAGGCTGTAGCAGCTTTTGAAAGTTCAGATATTTGAATATCGCGCTACATTGCTTCTCGAAGCCTTTCGAAGGAAATTACCGATAGTTGGATGGTAAATGACGTAGCGAGTAACAGCAGAGGTGGAGACTATTTATTGATTAAATAGTTAACTATGGAGCAGAGACTTGAGACTGGGATCAGATTACTGGCACGGCCAAATAAAAGAGAATGCAATTAGTATCAAGTAAATCGGACCAGGGACTCAAGATATATGAGGATTTCTAGATATCAGGCGATGACGCGTGACCCTGACCGTTTTTGTATAAAAGCAAGCTGGAGCAGGCTTAGTTAGCTCACTTCATCACAAGCACTTGGCGAACAAGTTGCGTCTACGCTGAGCCAAGGCACATGGTTGCCGCCTCTACGAAGAAGTACTTTTCAAATCGTGATAGTCACGAGAAGTGCTGCGCAAACGAGTTGGAACTTAGTAAGTTTCTGGTGAGGAGAATCACTGAGGTGATTGTTTTTCTACAGACATTGGTGGAAATATTTATATTTCCTAAAGGACATATGCTAGACTTGGTCTAGAAAATAGTATTTGTCACAGTCCAATAGTAAATTAATACTTGGATGTTTAAATCCATTTGAAGTCAGTTTTCATATTTTGTAACTATTTAACCACTTCGATCCGTCAGTACAGTGAAGAATAGTCTATAACGGTGGCGTTCATTAGTCTACGCAAGGGAAACTGCAGGTTGTCTAGCGCATGGCAGATGGTGATTTTAATAAACCATGCCCAGGGAACGATCTTCAGAACAGCCGTTAACTGCTTAGACTGTCAATGTTTTTCTTGTACTGATGAGATTACAGTGAGTTAGGTTACAACTGACATATTTAAGAAGAGATCGCTTAGATCTGACCCTTTTCAAACAAACTGTTATGGCTTTGTTAGAAGCACATATTAAAATGGAACCACAGTTTATTAAAACGTCGAAGGATACTACCACCATGTCTAACTAGACGATTTGTGGGTCTACAATGGCGGCCGATACAAGGATTATACGTGCTTGTCCGCTAGGGCATGTCTACGGATAAATCTGGTATAGACCAGGTTTTCTACACTTCAAGAACATCAAGAAATGTAAGCCACATTTGAATTATATTATGCTTAGCTAATTGGAACAAACTATTTTTTCTGCAGATGACCAACACATTTTTTTCGTCGTATTTAAAGCTTGTAATGATTTACGCAAGACTTGTTAGATTTATTCTGAGCATTTTCAGCACTCAGAACAGTTTAGGATCGATGACCGAGCATTTTGAGCATTTATTTGAATTTTTCATATTTTGGGAAATCACGGTAATCAGCCGATGTAACTGTAAAAGTTAAATTGATTTTTGTTGAGGAATGGATATTTTTTCCATATTCGAAGGTTCGAACATGTGGATTCTCACATAATGAGATGATAATTAAACATATTTGAAATAATAATAATAATAATAATAATCCACTAATAATAATAATAATAATTTTCATAATTTTTCTAAATAATTCTTGGATATTATATTTTATAATAATCATATGTATTGAGAAAGAGCCTATGAAGTAGTTGAAACATTTCTAGTTTGGAACAGGAGATTTTACGAAGGAGAGTGGTTAGCGCAAGCCCGCATTCAACCTACATTTCAGTTCTGGTTGAACAGTTGATATTTGCTATGAGCAAAGTATATGTTTCATATAACACGGAGAGGCATGAAACGGGAAGCAATTGATATTTGTATCAAATAGGATATTTTGTATTTATATAAAATCATGACGTAAATACACTTCGAAAGTGAAATGATGCTTTTCATAAGTATGGTAAATTCACGGGTTGAACTGAATGGTAAAATAAAATAAACTTGTAAGTTTATTAATCTTCCAGTGTTGATAACAAGCAGAGGCTTGATTTATTGTATAAATTTTTGGGAAGATAATTTATGTGTGTGGAATAGTTGTAATGCCATTCCCAGGTGCGCAGGTTTAAGTCGCAGGAATGAAGGTTTTTTCGAGCATCAATCAAATAGCAGGTTCGATGGCTCAGGTTTCTAGTAGGAGTATTGGAGCCACACATTTCGTCGTATGAATAACCCGAAGGTTATTTCTTTGAAACCATCAGTTCTTATTTCAACCTTGTTTACGAATTCCATTTAGACTTTGATTTTGCTAGAACCCGGATTTGTCATGATAGTAGTTTATTCTTCTTCAGAGGAAGACCTTTGCCGTTGTCGTTGTTGTTATAATATTGTGTTCTTACACAAATAGTAGAATGGGCCACTGCCAATTTAAAATAATTCTTTAACCACGAATAATTTGAAGGATATTTTCAATCCTAGTGCCATGAACTAAATGAATTCATTATAAAACTACAATTCTAATTTCCGCATTCTGTCGAAGAATTGCAAGTTGTGAAAGTTGCTAGAAATGGCCATAAATATAAATATTTTTATAATATTGTTCCCAAGTGGAAAATCTAATAGTTGAATGGTTCAACCATTTATTGATCAAGTTAATGATTCAGAAATCATATATTTTGTTTGGAACTTGAAGTTCATAATCGAGTCACTTCTCGAATGTTTAATGTCAGAAGAACAATTAATTGTTGTTGTGCTTCGCACAGTTCTTCAATGCTATGCTCAATGGTCAAATACTTTTCAGATGTTGTTAATATGTGTTAATAATTTGTGTTGCTACGATGATAATAATAGTTTCAACGATATATTTTGGAAAACTGGAAAACAAATGAAAGTCTAAGAAATTCTATAAACATTTATTCTACGAGTGTTAATATCATGTAAATAGTCAAACAGTGATCTACGTTATTTCCAGTATGGACAATTCATTTTGCACTGGAATAAAATGTTAATAATTTTGGAACACAGTCCACAGGACTAACAATCGGACTTGTGTTTTCAAAAAGATTGTCAAATGTGTTTGGAAGATTTCTGTATATTGTGTGTAAATAAGAGTGTGGATCGCCACACGTGGATGATGCTGCTTTGAGCATTATTCTTGCAGTCAGATTTTAACTTTAAATAAACTGAGATAATTTTACCAGATGTGTTTCACCCAATTAAATCTCCTTCTATCCTTATTGTTGCATTGAGCCAAAAATCAGCAAAGCATTTTTATAAATTTGATGTCGTTTTTGCGATTTGCTTTAACCCATCTGGCGCTCCGGGATATTTTGATTCTCGTGCTGACTGATTATTGGTAAAATGCATATGTGGTCGTGCAGTCTCCGGTCTAAACGGGCACATAAAATAAGATAGAGAGAAATGGCTTCGAACGTGGGTCCCGATTTAGACATGGTCAATCGCATGCCGATTTGAAATTGTGATAATTTTTATAGAAATATTTTGGGAGTTGAGAGATGTCTGGTTTGGATGAATAAATTAGTAGGAAACCCAATTAGTGGGAAAATTAAAAAATTTAACTTGGTTAATAATTAGAATGGGTTTAATATTTTTGATAATGGCTTAACCATTAGGGAGTCAAGTAAATTCAGTAGTAAACGTTCGATGACTGGAGATACACATTATTAGAATCCAGGTGGAGGATATTTGAGAACTTGCATATTTTTCTTGTGATATTATGGTAGATGTAATTCGTAAAAGTAGAGAATTTTGTTTTTCCATCACGTCGATATTAGGACAAATCTCATTGTATTATAGTGTTCCAATTAGCTATTCATATTTCTTGTTCTAGTTATAAGCTTGTGTTTGCCACTGTTGTATACCCCTAAGTTTTGAATATTAATTGAAATTATGGAAGAAATGATGAGAATGATGAGGAGTTTGGAGGAGAGTTCGAAAGAGGCTGGACGGCGTGTAGCCGCTATTATGAAAGAAAATACAGAGGCTTTAGAAAAGAAACTTAAAGAAAATTCTGATTCTTTAGAAAGTAAACTTAAAGAAAATTCTGATAATTTGAAAGAAAGTTTAGATGATAAACTTAAAGAAAATTCTGATTCTTTAGAAAATAAACTTAAAGAAAATTTGAATGATAAACTTAAAGAAAATTCTGACTCTTTGGAAAATAAACTTAAAGAAAATTCTGATAAACTCAAAGAAAATTCCGACTTGTTAGAAAGCAGGTTAAAAGATAACTTAAAGGAAAATTTAAACAGTAAATTTAATTCAATGGAAAGTAAATTTAAAGAGAATTCTGAAATTTTGAAAATGACACTTGAAAGTAAAATGAATAAATTATGCGATAAAACACATGAGCTCGAAACATCATTAGCTACTAACGCAAGTTTAATGGACGATAAATTTCGCGATGCCGATCTTCGATCCCAAAGCTTAGCTGATAGGATAGAACATGGTCTTAGGAAAGTTGGTGAAGACATGGTCAACCTGGAAGTCAGAGTGAAGAAAGAGAGTAACGAGATGGGAATTCTGGTTGTTCAGCGTTTAACGGAACAATTCAAGGAACTTGTCATGGGAGAAATAAGAGAAGGAGTGATTCATGAATTGCAAACTGAGATTAAAACCACAGTTGTCAATGAAATTAAAGACACACTCAAGCTGGAGGATCAAGAGGGAATCAAGGAGATTAGGGAATCTTTGTCATCCCACATTGAAGTAATTGCCAAGGATATCCAAGCAACTCAGAAGGACATATCAGATATGACAGGGTCATTGAAAAGTCATGAGGCTGTTATGAACCAGATATCCATTGATGTTAAAGAAAATTGTAAAGAGACGGAAGCAATCAAGAAGATGGCAGAAGAAAACCAGAAAGAACTTGAGGCTATGAAAACTCAAATAAAGGATGAGAAACAGTCTGATCATCTGTTGAAAATGCCGAATGTACAAGGAAAGGAACAGATACAAATAAATCTAGGAGGAGCTAGAGAGACTGAAAGACAGGATGAGGTTAGGACAGTATTTCAATCCAACCCCATAACTGTATTTAAGAATATAGAAGACAAGCCTTCTAAATTTTCGGGGCGAGATTCTGTAACACCCGTGGAATTTCTGAGAGAAGCAGGTGATTATCTGAAAGATTCTAAGATCCCTAAAGAAAGACAGATCAGGGTAATAGGGAAGTTCTTGGAAGGTCCCGCACTTTTGTGGTTTAGAGCATTTAGATCCACTCTAAATACTTTTGAGGAGTTTTCTCGTGGGTTATTGAAGAAGTTTTGGTCCCCTGAAACCCAACAGCAAGTTAGAGCAGAGTTGTATTCGAAGAGATTCTCGACGTCACAACCTACTCGATACTCTACATACTTTTCTGGACAGCTGTCTAAACTCCAACATTTAGATCCGCCAATGCCAGATAACGAGTTGATTACTGCTTTGATACGACAATTTCCAGCAGACGTCCAGAGGACTTTGATCGCTGCTGACATCTACAATATGGAACAGTTTGATGAAGTATTGCAAAAGCTGGATCATACAAACGCTCAATTCTTCCATCAGAAGGGAGTAAAGAGTAATAACGCTGTGTATGCTGTTATGGCTGACAGTTATTCTCAGACACCTCGAGAGATTCGAGAGGAGCGAGAAGAGAAATCGCCGAGGGAAGATTCCAATACGAGAGGATGGAACCAATACCGTAACAGATACAGTTACAAACCATATGCAAGACCGGATGGTGGTAATCGATACAACACTCGATGGAGAAGACCACGTGATACTCAAGGAAGGTACCAGGAAAGAAGATCCTATGGTAATAACTATAATAACAGAGGGAATGTAGATACTCGTCAGTCCAATGAAGAGTTTAACAAGGAAACGAGGAAAAATTTGGAAGCAAGACACCAAGATAACTTGCAATTTGTGGAGCAGAGGCCCAATGATCCAGGTCCATCGGGAACACAACAATCCCGGGGGAATGGTAATGATAAAAAAAACTTCGAATTCACAGTAGAAGATAGAATTTTGAATACTTTCACTTCCAGAATAATTAAATGGCAAGCAGAGGATGATGACTTAATTCAACAGAATGACGAACGAAAAGAAATGGGTACCAGAATCAGAATGCCAATCATTTCATGCGAAGTATTTGGTATGCCTATCGATACTTTGATCGATACTGGGGCTATGCTTTGTCTGGTGAGTGAGAAGCTTTATATTCTGTGGAAGCTCAAAGAGAACTTAGAGGAGATTCCAGTATCAGGAATTAAGATCCAAGGAATAATACCCAATAAAATATCTCTGTGTAAAACACAATTATACTTATGTATTACGATTGGAGGACATGATTTCCGACATGTATTTGTTGTAATGAAGGACATGGCTTTTGACATGATATTGGGAGCAGATTTCATTCAGAAATATCAAGCAGTGATAGACATGAAGACAGAGACGATTAAATTCAAGAATACCGAAGAGATTAACTTCGAGGGAAAAGAAGAGGAAGACATCCAGAGAGCAATCCAGCGGAACGCGTGATGGCTGAGATAGCAAAATTTTGCCGCCTCTATTGTCCAAATGAGCATTGGAAATGGATGGATGTTCTTTCTTTAGCATCCGAATCCATCAACTCTACTATTCATGAGAGTACTGGACAGATTCCTATGTTGCTATATCATGGAATTAAACCAACACGATTATGGGATCGAATCATCTCTATTCCACCTGAGATTGAACCAAGTCGTCAGATGAGGGAAACTCTAGCTTTAGACAAGTTAAGGAGTCAAGCTGAGAAGAGAGAGCGCAGAGTGAGAGGAAAGCGTTTTCGCAGACCCTTGCGCGTAGGAACTCTTGTTTTAGTGAGAAGACCTACACCCTCTGACGTGCAAAATCGAGTGTACTCGAAATTTGCAAGCCTTTACGCTGGACCCTACCATATTGTGGAAGTAAACAATAATGGAAGCTATGAAGTAGCTAATACACGAACTGGTAACATCGTGGGAACTTATAATGCGTCGAATTTGAAGATCTATTATTCAAGAACCAGATAATTTAATGTGTAGATAGGAAAAATAAAAATTTTTCAATTTTTATTTTTTTGCTAGGTGTGGGGTGGATGTGCCCAAATCTAGGAATGGGTATTCCAAGTTTCAGACACCTAGATATCAAGGGAAAGGCTGTAGCTGCTTTTGAAAGTTCAGATATTTGAATATCGCGCTACATTGCTTCTCGAAGCCTTTCGAAGGAAATTACCGATAGTTGGATGGTAAATGACGTAGCGAGTAACAGCAGAGGTGGAGACTATTTATTGATTAAATAGTTAACTATGGAGCAGAGACTTGAGACTGGGATCAGATTACTGGCACGGCCAAATAAAAGAGAATGCAATTAGTATCAAGTAAATCGGACCAGGGATTCAAGAGATATGAGGATTTCTAGATATCAGGCGATGACGCGTGACCCTGACCGTTTTTGTATAAAAGCAAGCTGGAGCAGGCTTAGTTAGCTCACTTCATCACAAGCACTTGGCGAACAAGTTGCGTCTACGCTGAGCCAAGGCACATGGTTGCCGCCTCTACGAAGAAGTACTTTTCAAATCGTGATAGTCACGAGAAGTGCTGCGCAAACGAGTTGGAACTTAGTAAGTTTCTGGTGAGGAGAATCACTGAGGTGATTGTTTTTCTACAGACATTGGTGGAAATATTTATATTTCCTAAAGGACATATGCTAGACTTGGTCTAGAAAATAGTATTTGTCACAGTCCAATAGTAAATTAATACTTGGATGTTTAAATCCATTTGAAGTCAGTTTTCATATTTTGTAACTATTTAACCACTTCGATCCGTCAGTACAGTGAAGAATAGTCTATAACGGTGGCGTTCATTAGTCTACGCAAGGGAAACTGCAGGTTGTCTAGCGCATGGCAGATGGTGATTTTAATAAACCATGCCCAGGGAACGATCTTCAGAACAGCCGTTAACTGCTTAGACTGTCAATGTTTTTCTTGTACTGATGAGATTACAGTGAGTTAGGTTACAACTGACATATTTAAGAAGAGATCGCTTAGATCTGACCCTTTTCAAACAAACTGTTATGGCTTTGTTAGAAGCACATATTAAAATGGAACCACAGTTTATTAAAACGTCGAAGGATACTACCACTATGTCTGACTAGACGATTTGTGGGTCTACAATGGCGGCCGATACAAGGATTATACGTGCTTGTCCGCTAGGGCATGTCTACGGATAAATCTGGTATAGACCAGGTTTTCTACACTTCAAGAACATCAAGAAATGTAAGCCACATTTGAATTATATTATGCTTAGCTAATTGGAACAAACTATTTTTTCTGCAGATGACCAACACATTTTTTTCGTCGTATTTAAAGCTTGTAATGATTTACGCAAGACTTGTTAGATTTATTCTGAGCATTTTCAGCACTCAGAACAGTTTAGGATCGATGACCGAGCATTTTGAGCATTTATTTGAATTTTTCATATTTTTGGGAAATCACGGTAATCAGCCGATGTAACTGTAAAGTTAAATTGATTTTTGTTGAGGAATGGATATTTTTTCCATATTCGAAGGTTCGAACATGTGGATTCTCACATAATGAGATGATAATTAAACATATTTGAAATAATAATAATAATAATAATAATAATCCACTAATAATAATAATAATAATTTTCATAATTTTTCTAAATAATTCTTGGATATTATATTTTATAATAATCATATGTATTGAGAAAGAGCCTATGAAGTAGTTGAAACATTTCTAGTTTGGAACAGGAGATTTTACGAAGGAGAGTGGTTAGCGCAAGCCCGCATTCAACCTACATTTCAGTTCTGGTTGAACAGTTGATATTTGCTATGAGCAAAGTATATGTTTCATATAACACGGAGAGGCATGAAACGGGAAGCAATTGATATTTGTATCAAATAGGATATTTTGTATTTATATAAAATCATGACGTAAATACACTTCGAAAGTGAAATGATGCTTTTCATAAGTATGGTAAATTCACGGGTTGAACTGAATGGTAAAATAAAATAAACTTGTAAGTTTATTAATCTTCCAGTGTTGATAACAAGCAGAGGCTTGATTTATTGTATAAATTTTTGGGAAGATAATTTATGTGTGTGGAATAGTTGTAATGCCATTCCCAGGTGCGCAGGTTTAAGTCGCAGGAATGAAGGTTTTTTCGAGCATCAATCAAATAGCAGGTTCGATGGCTCAGGTTTCTAGTAGGAGTATTGGAGCCACACATTTCGTCGTATGAATAACCCGAAGGTTATTTCTTTGAAACCATCAGTTCTTATTTCAACCTTGTTTACGAATTCCATTTAGACTTTGATTTTGCTAGAACCCGGATTTGTCATGATAGTAGTTTATTCTTCTTCAGAGGAAGACCTTTGCCGTTGTCGTTGTTGTTATAATATTGTGTTCTTACACAAATAGTAGAATGGGCCACTGCCAATTTAAAATAATTCTTTAACCACGAATAATTTGAAGGATATTTTCAATCCTAGTGCCATGAACTAAATGAATTCATTATAAAACTACAATTCTAATTTCCGCATTCTGTCGAAGAATTGCAAGTTGTGAAAGTTGCTAGAAATGGCCATAAATATAAATATTTTTATAATATTGTTCCCAAGTGGAAAATCTAATAGTTGAATGGTTCAACCATTTATTGATCAAGTTAATGATTCAGAAATCATATATTTTGTTTGGAACTTGAAGTTCATAATCGAGTCACTTCTCGAATGTTTAATGTCAGAAGAACAATTAATTGTTGTTGTGCTTCGCACAGTTCTTCAATGCTATGCTCAATGGTCAAATACTTTTCAGATGTTGTTAATATGTGTTAATAATTTGTGTTGCTACGATGATAATAATAGTTTCAACGATATATTTTGGAAAACTGGAAAACAAATAAAAGTCTAAGAAATTCTATAAACATTTATTCTACGAGTGTTAATATCATGTAAATAGTCAAACAGTGATCTACGTTATTTCCAGTATGGACAATTCATTTTGCACTGGAATAAAATGTTAATAATTTTGGAACACAGTCCACAGGACTAACAATCGGACTTGTGTTTTCAAAAAGATTGTCAAATGTGTTTGGAAGATTTCTGTATATTGTGTGTAAATAAGAGTGTGGATCGCCACACGTGGATGATGCTGCTTTGAGCATTATTCTTGCAGTCAGATTTTAACTTTAAATAAACTGAGATAATTTTACCAGATGTGTTTCACCCAATTAAATCTCCTTCTATCCTTATTGTTGCATTGAGCCAAAAATCAGCAAAGCATTTTTATAAATTTGATGTCGTTTTTGCGATTTGCTTTAACCCATCTGGCGCTCCGGGATATTTTGATTCTCGTGCTGACTGATTATTGGTAAAATGCATATGTGGTCGTGCAGACTCCGGTCTAAACGGGCACATAAAATAAGATAGAGAGAGAAATGGCTTCGAACGTGGGTCCCGATTTAGACATGGTCAATCGCATGCCGATTTGAAATTGTGATAATTTTTATAGAAATATTTTGGGAGTTGAGAGATGTCTGGTTTGGATGAATAAATTAGTAGGAAACCCAATTAGTGGGAAAATTAAAAAATTTAACTTGGTTAATAATTAGAATGGGTTTGATATTTTTGATAATGGCTTAACCATTAGGGAGTCAAGTAAATTCAGTAGTAAACGTTCGATGACTGGAGATACACATTATTAGAATCCAGGTGGAGGATATTTGAGAACTTGCATATTTTTCTTGTGATATTATGGTAGATGTAATTCGTAAAAGTAGAGAATTTTGTTTTTCCATCACGTCGATATTAGGACAAATCTCATTTTATTATAGTGTTCCAATTAGCTATTCATATTTCTTGTTCTAGTTATAAGCTTGTGTTTGCCACTGTTGTATACCCCTAAGTTTTGAATATTAATTGAAATTATGGAAGAAATGATGAGAATGATGAGGAGTTTGGAGGAGAGTTCGAAAGAGGCTGGACGGCGTGTAGCCGCTATTATGAAAGAAAATACAGAGGCTTTAGAAAAGAAACTTAAAGAAAATTCTGATTCTTTAGAAAGTAAACTTAAAGAAAATTCTGATAATTTGAAAGAAAGTTTAGATGATAAACTTAAAGAAAATTCTGATTCTTTAGAAAATAAACTTAAAGAAAATTTGAATGATAAACTTAAAGAAAATTCTGACTCTTTGGAAAATAAACTTAAAGAAAATTCTGATAAACTCAAAGAAAATTCCTACTTGTTAGAAAGCAGGTTAAAAGATAACTTAAAGGAAAATTTAAACAGTAAATTTAATTCAATGGAAAGTAAATTTAAAGAGAATTCTGAAATTTTGAAAATGACACTTGAAAGTAAAATGAATAAATTATGCGATAAAACACATGAGCTCGAAACATCATTAGCTACTAACGCAAGTTTAATGGACGATAAATTTCGCGATGCCGATCTTCGATCCCAAAGCTTAGCTGATAGGATAGAACATGGTCTTAGGAAAGTTGGTGAAGACATGGTCAACCTGGAAGTCAGAGTGAAGAAAGAGAGTAACGAGATGGGAATTCTGGTTGTTCAGCGTTTAACGGAACAATTCAAGGAACTTGTCATGGGAGAAATAAGAGAAGGAGTGATTCATGAATTGCAAACTGAGATTAAAACCACAGTTGTCAATGAAATTAAAGACACACTCAAGCTGGAGGATCAAGAGGGAATCAAGGAGATTAGGGAATCTTTGTCATCCCACATTGAAGTAATTGCCAAGGATATCCAAGCAACTCAGAAGGACATATCAGATATGACAGGGTCATTGAAAAGTCATGAGGCTGTTATGAACCAGATATCCATTGATGTTAAAGAAAATTGTAAAGAGACGGAAGCAATCAAGAAGATGGCAGAAGAAAACCAGAAAGAACTTGAGGCTATGAAAACTCAAATAAAGGATGAGAAACAGTCTGATCATCTGTTGAAAATGCCGAATGTACAAGGAAAGGAACAGATACAAATAAATCTAGGAGGAGCTAGAGAGACTGAAAGACAGGATGAGGTTAGGACAGTATTTCAATCCAACCCCATAACTGTATTTAAGAATATAGAAGACAAGCCTTCTAAATTTTCGGGGCGAGATTCTGTAACACCCGTGGAATTTCTGAGAGAAGCAGTTGATTATCTGAAAGATTCTAAGATCCCTAAAGAAAGACAGATCAGGGTAATAGGGAAGTTCTTGGAAGGTCCCGCACTTTTGTGGTTTAGAGCATTTAGATCCACTCTAAATACTTTTGAGGAGTTTTCTCGTGGGTTATTGAAGAAGTTTTGGTCCCCTGAAACCCAACAGCAAGTTAGAGCAGAGTTGTATTCGAAGAGATTCTCGACGTCACAACCTACTCGATACTCTACATACTTTTCTGGACAGCTGTCTAAACTCCAACATTTAGATCCGCCAATGCCAGATAACGAGTTGATTACTGCTTTGATACGACAATTTCCAGCAGACGTCCAGAGGACTTTGATCGCTGCTGACATCTACAATATGGAACAGTTTGATGAAGTATTGCAAAAGCTGGATCATACAAACGCTCAATTCTTCCATCAGAAGGGAGTAAAGAGTAATAACGCTGTGTATGCTGTTATGGCTGACAGTTATTCTCAGACACCTCGAGAGATTCGAGAGGAGCGAGAAGAGAAATCGCCGAGGGAAGATTCCAATACGAGAGGATGGAACCAATACCGTAACAGATACAGTTACAAACCATATGCAAGACCGGATGGTGGTAATCGATACAACACTCGATGGAGAAGACCACGTGATACTCAAGGAAGGTACCAGGAAAGAAGATCCTATGGTAATAACTATAATAACAGAGGGAATGTAGATACTCGTCAGTCCAATGAAGAGTTTAACAAGGAAACGAGGAAAAATTTGGAAGCAATACACCAAGATAACTTGCAATTTGTGGAGCAGAGGCCCAATGATCCAGGTCCATCGGGAACACAACAATCCCGGGGGAATGGCAATGATAAAAAAAAAAACTTCGAATTCACAGTAGAAGATAGAATTTTGAATACTTTCACTTCCAGAATAATTAAATGGCAAGCAGAGGATGATGACTTAATTCAACAGAATGACGAACGAAAAGAAATGGGTACCAGAATCAGAATGCCAATCATTTCATGCGAAGTATTTGGTATGCCTGTCGATACTTTGATCGATACTGGGGCTATGCTTTGTCTGGTGAGTGAGAAGCTTTATATTCTGTGGAAGCTCAAAGAGAACTTAGAGGAGATTCCAGTATCAGGAATTAAGATCCAAGGAATAATACCCAATAAAATATCTCTGTGTAAAACACAATTATACTTATGTATTACGATTGGAGGACATGATTTCCGACATGTATTTGTTGTAATGAAGGACATGGCTTTTGACATGATATTGGGAGCAGATTTCATTCAGAAATATCAAGCAGTGATAGACATGAAGACAGAGACGATTAAATTCAAGAATACCGAAGAGATTAACTTCGAGGGAAAAGAAGAGGAAGACATCCAGAGAGCAATCCAGCGGAACGCGTGATGGCTGAGATAGCAAAATTTTGCCGCCTCTATTGTCCAAATGAGCATTGGAAATGGATGGATGTTCTTTCTTTAGCATCCGAATCCATCAACTCTACTATTCATGAGAGTACTGGACAGATTCCTATGTTGCTACATCATGGAATTAAACCAACACGATTATGGGATCGAATCATCTCTATTCCACCTGAGATTGAACCAAGTCGTCAGATGAGGGAAACTCTAGCTTTAGACAAGTTAAGGAGTCAAGCTGAGAAGAGAGAGCGCAGAGTGAGAGGAAAGCGTTTTCGCAGACCCTTGCGCGTAGGAACTCTTGTTTTAGTGAGAAGACCTACACCCTCTGACGTGCAAAATCGAGTGTACTCGAAATTTGCAAGCCTTTACGCTGGACCCTACCATATTGTGGAAGTAAACAATAATGGAAGCTATGAAGTAGCTAATACACGAACTGGTAACATCGTGGGAACTTATAATGCGTCGAATTTGAAGATCTATTATTCAAGAACCAGATAATTTAATGTGTAGATAGGAAAAATAAAAATTTTTCAATTTTTATTTTTTTGCTAGGTGTGGGGTGGATGTGCCCAAATCTAGGAATGGGTATTCCAAGTTTCAGACACCTAGATATCAAGGGAAAGGCTGTAGCAGCTTTTGAAAGTTCAGATATTTGAATATCGCGCTACATTGCTTCTCGAAGCCTTTCGAAGGAAATTACCGATAGTTGGATGGTAAATGACGTAGCGAGTAACAGCAGAGGTGGAGACTATTTATTGATTAAATAGTTAACTATGGAGCAGAGACTTGAGACTGGGATCAGATTACTGGCACGGCCAAATAAAAGAGAATGCAATTAGTATCAAGTAAATCGGACCAGGGATTCAAGAGATATGAGGATTTCTAGATATCAGGCGATGACGCGTGACCCTGACCGTTTTTGTATAAAAGCAAGCTGGAGCAGGCTTAGTTAGCTCACTTCATCACAAGCACTTGGCGAACAAGTTGCGTCTACGCTGAGCCAAGGCACATGGTTGCCGCCTCTACGAAGAAGTACTTTTCAAATCGTGATAGTCACGAGAAGTGCTGCGCAAACGAGTTGGAACTTAGTAAGTTTCTGGTGAGGAGAATCACTGAGGTGATTGTTTTTCTACAGACATTGGTGGAAATATTTATATTTCCTAAAGGACATATGCTAGACTTGGTCTAGAAAATAGTATTTGTCACAGTCCAATAGTAAATTAATACTTGGATGTTTAAATCCATTTGAAGTCAGTTTTCATATTTTGTAACTATTTAACCACTTCGATCCGTCAGTACAGTGAAGAATAGTCTATAACGGTGGCGTTCATTAGTCTACGCAAGGGAAACTGCAGGTTGTCTAGCGCATGGCAGATGGTGATTTTAATAAACCATGCCCAGGGAACGATCTTCAGAACAGCCGTTAACTGCTTAGACTGTCAATGTTTTTCTTGTACTGATGAGATTACAGTGAGTTAGGTTACAACTGACATATTTAAGAAGAGATCGCTTAGATCTGACCCTTTTCAAACAAACTGTTATGGCTTTGTTAGAAGCACATATTAAAATGGAACCACAGTTTATTAAAACGTCGAAGGATACTACCACTATGTCTGACTAGACGATTTGTGGGTCTACAATGGCGGCCGATACAAGGATTATACGTGCTTGTCCGCTAGGGCATGTCTACGGATAAATCTGGTATAGACCAGGTTTTCTACACTTCAAGAACATCAAGAAATGTAAGCCACATTTGAATTATATTATGCTTAGCTAATTGGAACAAACTATTTTTTCTGCAGATGACCAACACATTTTTTTCGTCGTATTTAAAGCTTGTAATGATTTACGCAAGACTTGTTAGATTTATTCTGAGCATTTTCAGCACTCAGAACAGTTTAGGATCGATGACCGAGCATTTTGAGCATTTATTTGAATTTTTCATATTTTTGGGAAATCACGGTAATCAGCCGATGTAACTGTAAAAGTTAAATTGATTTTTGTTGAGGAATGGATATTTTTTCCATATTCGAAGGTTCGAACATGTGGATTCTCACATAATGAGATGATAATTAAACATATTTGAAATAATAATAATAATAATAATAATCCACTAATAATAATAATAATAATTTTCATAATTTTTCTAAATAATTCTTGGATATTATATTTTATAATAATCATATGTATTGAGAAAGAGCCTATGAAGTAGTTGAAACATTTCTAGTTTGGAACAGGAGATTTTACGAAGGAGAGTGGATAGCGCAAGCCCGCATTCAACCTACATTTCAGTTCTGGTTGAACAGTTGATATTTGCTATGAGCAAAGTATATGTTTCATATAACACGGAGTGGCATGAAACGGGAAGCAATTGATATTTGTATCAAATAGGATATTTTGTATTTATATAAAATCATGACGTAAATACACTTCGAAAGTGAAATGATGCTTTTCATAATTATGGTAAATTCACGGGTTGAACTGAATGGTAAAATAAAATAAACTTGTAAGTTTATTAATCTTCCAGTGTTGATAACAAGCAGAGGCTTGATTTATTGTATAAATTTTTGGGAAGATAATTTATGTGTGTGGAATAGTTGTAATGCCATTCCCAGGTGCGCAGGTTTAAGTCGCAGGAATGAAGGTTTTTTCGAGCATCAATCAAATAGCAGGTTCGATGGCTCAGGTTTCTAGTAGGAGTATTGGAGCCACACATTTCGTCGTATGAATAACCCGAAGGTTATTTCTTTGAAACCATCAGTTCTTATTTCAACCTTGTTTACGAATTCCATTTAGACTTTGATTTTGCTAGAACCCGGATTTGTCATGATAGTAGTTTATTCTTCTTCAGAGGAAGACCTTTGCCGTTGTCGTTGTTGTTATAATATTGTGTTCTTACACAAATAGTAGAATGGGCCACTGCCAATTTAAAATAATTCTTTAACCACGAATAATTTGAAGGATATTTTCAATCCTAGTGCCATGAACTAAATGAATTCATTATAAAACTACAATTCTAATTTCCGCATTCTGTCGAAGAATTGCAAGTTGTGAAAGTTGCTAGAAATGGCCATAAATATAAATATTTTTATAATATTGTTCCCAAGTGGAAAATCTAATAGTTGAATGGTTCAACCATTTATTGATCAAGTTAATGATTCAGAAATCATATATTTTGTTTGGAACTTGAAGTTCATAATCGAGTCACTTCTCGAATGTTTAATGTCAGAAGAACAATTAATTGTTGTTGTGCTTCGCACAGTTCTTCAATGCTATGCTCAATGGTCAAATACTTTTCAGATGTTGTTAATATGTGTTAATAATTTGTGTTGCTACGATGATAATAATAGTTTCAACGATATATTTTGGAAAACTGGAAAACAAATGAAAGTATAAGAAATTCTATAAACATTTATTCTACGAGTGTTAATATCATGTAAATAGTCAAACAGTGATCTATGTTATTTCCAGTATGGACAATTCATTTTGCACTGGAATAAAATGTTAATAATTTTGGAACACAGTCCACAGGACTAACAATCGGACTTGTGTTTTCAAAAAGATTGTCAAATGTGTTTGGAAGATTTCTGTATATTGTGTGTAAATAAGAGTGTGGATCGCCACACGTGGATGATGCTGCTTTGAGCATTATTCTTGCAGTCAGATTTTAACTTTAAATAAACTGAGATAATTTTACCAGATGTGTTTCACCCAATTAAATCTCCTTCTATCCTTATTGTTGCATTGAGCCAAAAATCAGCAAAGCATTTTTATAAATTTGATGTCGTTTTTGCGATTTGCTTTAACCCATCTGGCGCTCCGGGATATTTTGATTCTCGTGCTGACTGATTATTGGTAAAATGCATATGTGGTCGTGCAGACTCCGGTCTAAACGGGCACAGTAGGAACCATGAAAGCTGTACTAAGTCTTAGGCTAATTTTAGAAGGTAGAATTAGGAAAGATAAGAGAACGTTCATGGCTTTTGTAGACTTAGAAAAGGCTTTTGATAACGTTGATTGGGCTAAATTGTTTGACATTTTGAAAATGGTTGGAATAAAGTACAGGGATAGGAGGGTGATCTACAATCTATACACAAGCCAGACAGCAGTCATTCGAGCTGAAGGGCATGAGAGAGAAGCTGGTGTTCAGAAAGGTGTAAGGCAAGGCTGTAACTTATCACCCATACTTTTCAATCTTAACATTGAACAAGCAATGAAGGAAATTAGAGAAAAATTTAAAGTGGGAGTGAAGATTCAAGGAGAAATAATTTCAGCTCTGAGATTTGCTGATGACATCGTCATCTTGGCCGACACGCCTGAGGATTTGAATGAGTTTTTGATTGGTATGGACTCCGTCTTGAGGAAAGAATTCATGATGAAAATTGATAAATGTAAAACAAAAATATTGGAATGCAGTCGCAATAAATCAGAAACCTCTATGGACATCAAATTGGCAGGTGGAAAACTAAAGGAAGTAGGAGACTTCTGTTACTTAGGAAGCGAAATAACCAGTGATGGACGAAGAAAAGGGGATATAAAATGTAGGTTGGCTCAGGCAAGGAAAGCTTTTCTGCTGAAAAGGAATCTGTTGACATCGAATATAGATTTAGGTATTAGGAAGTAATTTTTGAAAGGCTGTGTCTAGAGCATGCTACTCCATGGAAGTGAAACTTGGACTATTGGTGTAGCAGAAGAGAGGAGAATTGAAGCGTTTGAAATGCGGTGTTACATGAGAATGATATAAAATCATATGGGTAGATAAGGTTACAAACAAAGAGGTATTATGACAAGTAGGAGAGGAGAGATGTTTACGGCGACTGCTAATGAAGAGAAGAGATAGGTTTTTAGGACACATACTAAGACACCCAGAAATAGCAAGCTTAGTGATGGGAGGAAGGGTTGAGTACAAGAACTGTAGGGGTAGACCAAGGTTAGAATATGTCAAACAGATTGCCTCAGATATAGGGTGTGGTAGCTATTTAGAGATGAAACGATTAACTAAGGACAGGGAAGCATGGAGAGCTGCATCAAACCAGTCCAAAGACTGAAGACTCAAACAACAACAAATATACTGACACGTCTCCTTTGCATTTGCGCAAGATCAAATACCAACTGATAGCGCCAGGATTCGATCCTGAATTCCTAGGTACAGCAGGCGAGAACGTTACCTCTGCGCTACGCAGTCAGGCAGACAGGTTCTCTCCTCCTCCACGAGACCAGCTTTCTAATGGCCTGCCTGTGTGACCTTCACCTGGACACCAGCTGGCTACATGTGTGTTACGTGTTATCTTCTTCACATTTGGTAGATATGTTGATGTTTATATACAGAACCAATTTGTAAAATCTCATTATCTGCTTCCCTGGTTGAACACAGTAGTATGCATGGAAGCAGTGTGGTCGAATGTAATATAAGTTTCCTATATTTGCCTGCTAAAGCACGCATCTTTTGGTATCTGGTTTCCATATATTTCGACTCTTTCGTATTTTCCCGGCTGCATGATGATACTCCACACTTGAACATGATTTTAGGAACCTTTTCTGGATTGATATCCGTTACAGGTGAAATAGTAGCAATGTGATAAGAGTGTCAGTTTTTGTAACTGACTAGTTGTCCGTTTGTATGTTGTCCTTAAACTCAGAAAGCACTGACTTATCCTATTTAGCTGTGGTTTCCATTGACAATTGTAATTGGATACCTATCAGTAGAAAGGTGCTAAGTGCCATTTTTATGAACATTGAGTATTATAGTAAAAAAGTGTTTAGTCAGTTTATTTGTGAGTATTTATTCTTCTAATTTGAATAACATACTTATATAGTATTCCTTGCTATCCAGTGGCAGATATAGGTTCATAATATGAAAATTGTGGAATTCTGTTTGAGTGAAATGTTAGAAGTTGTGAAAGGTGCAAAGTCCACTAGTCTTTACGAATGTGCTACGTGCTAATTAAACAAAGATGACGGCTTTCCGACACGCAAACACGTAACATACGGTTGTCCATGCACGAAACACTGAAACTCCAAGTTAATTCCACAAACATCCAACGACTCACCTTGTGATTTGTTGATGGTCATTGCGAAGGCCAGAAGCATGGGAAATTGCAACCGTTTAAAATCGAATAGCACGTTCGGAGGAATCATTGGGATGCGCGGAATCAAAACAACTTCTCCAACGATGACGTTGTTCATTTGCTTTTCCACAGCCAGTCGAGTTCCATTGCATAGTCGAAGTTGATTGATGTTACGCAACATGATGATGACTGACCCTACTTTCAATTGCAAATTGTGAGGTGCTAATCCCGGCAATTCCAGCGAATTCAAAAATTCTGTGAGATGGCTGACTACCTCATCTTGGTTGATAATTGTGTCAAACGATTTGAAGGAAAACAACTGTCCCGGAATGAAATTTTGAATGGACTCGTTGGGATCTTTATTTTTCGCTGCCAATATGGCTCGTTCGCTCAGCCAATTATGGTTTTCGAAGTTCTGCGCAACGTTCGGAAAAACAAGCCGAATGAGCCCCTCCTTTGATTCGGTCAACTGATGTTCCAGGTTCATAGGAGCATCGCGTCGGCGCAATCAGTCATGTCCATTGTGTCGTGCTCGCTGGCGTTGTGTTTGATATTCACGAACTCATTGCATTCTGAATCTATTCGCTGTTCGTTCATTTTCAGTCGCTCTCGAACGTAAGTCAGACATGCCCATACGACTATTTTCATTATCCGTCGCTCTTTGTTCATCAGTGCGGTTTGCACGTGAAGTAGCTCGCCGCACATTTAACTGGCTTTGACGACCTCTTTCAGCTCTTCCTCTCCATGGCATTGTAATGGACACTAAAACGACACGGAATTTTAGTAATGTAATGTACACTGTAGAACGACACGGAATTGTTTTCATAGTAACTCAAATCTATCGAACCTACCTTGAGAACTTGACAATATTGACATCCTTTCCGTTAGTAGTACATTCTCACATTAGATATATTGGTCGAAACACATTAACGTGAAATGTAATATTATTATAACATACTTTAATATGCTGTAATTGGATTATACAGTAAGATTCTGTTATGTTAAGTATTATTTTATTGTACGTATTGATCAAAGGGTATGGTTCGGGATGTTATCTTTGCTCATAGAAGATTTTGAAGTTGATGCACTGTGTCACCATCTGTCAGTCAAGTTATTAGATTCAATATTGGCTTGGCTTTTTAATGTAAATTAATTTTAAAATACTGCCAATTCGATTTTGCTCAAACCTCTTTCTAAACACTGTCTACCATAATCAGAACAAATTGTAAAATTTTCATGAAATCGGAGCAGTAGTTTTCGAGATTTTGCCAGACTAATGCACGGCAAAGTCGCGTTTCCAACAGGAAACAAACTGTGCTATCCGAACACAGGTTCCCACAAGTACGAACTGCTAATAATTGAGTATTCTAAGTTCCTTGAACAATTCTGTCAACGATGCACATATTGGAGGGAAATGAGAACAAATGATTGGCACATTGCACCTTTCTTCTGAAAGAGCTGCAGGACTTACCACTAGTGCCATCTTGTGATGCTCTTGGAAGGTCCTTCGAAACCACTGAGGAGTTGCCCTTTTGATATGTAAAGTTACATCGCACATAACACCATTCGAGCAAAAAAACGGTTTTTTTCAAAAAATGGCACTTAGCACCTTTCTACTGATAGGTATCCAATTAGAATGGATCGATTTGATCCTGCATACACATTAAAATGTTTGTAACTCATAGAATTGTAATAATACGCCGAAGTAATTTGTATTTTGTGGAAGAAGGGCCCAACAAAATTAATTCTAAGATCATTGTTGTGAACAACAGAACTTGGTCGCCAAAGTTAAATATAAAGAAAACCATTAACGACATACAATGCTCAACGTTGCCTTTGACCTGCAAACAAGAATAACAAATGACGACTGCAACCATACCAACACACAATTGTGTGCATTCTTTTCTTGCGTCACTGAAAAACTACCAAGCGAAGTCCAGAATTCAATCAGAAAACATCGGTATCTCGAGTTGATTCTCACTATTTGGTAAATAACTACAAATATACAGTAATACTACTACTACTACTACTACTACTACTACTACTACTACTACTACTACTACTACTACGAATAATAATAATAATAATAATAATAGTAATAATAATAATTGAAACAAATTGAATACCTGTAGGATATGTCTGCAAGTAATCTGTTTAGGCAGCTTAACTTCTAGCACGGAAATACATCATTTTATTTTCCTATCAAATTCATGGCTAATAATGTATTGCATTGAACAACTGAAGCATTATAAAGCCAAAATAGCCATCAAGTTATTTTAATGTGCCGTTTCGTTCTGATGAATTTACATAAACCGAGTGCACGTGGGTGCGATAAATCGAAAGTGATAAACCGTGGACTATAAATTGTGATGACAGGCAGCTGTGATTGGTTGAAATTCCTGATATTTCTTTTACCTGATTGGCCAATGATTAACAAAAAAAAAGTCTACATAAAATATAACTGTTTTCTGTTTATTACCAAAGTTGTTGTTAATGTTCTTCTTCTTCTTTTTCTTATCCTTCTTCATTATCTGAGGGGATTTGTGACATAGTGGTCATGTATCCTCGTGTACTTCCGTGTGTGTATAATTTGTCTGATAACCTGTATCACTGTGATGTCTGTATTAGCCTGTGTATTTGCAATTGAGATAGGATTCGGGTAGGAAGCGGTCGTAGCTTTAAGTTAGGTACCATCCCGGCATTTGCCTGGAGTAGAAGTGGGAAACCACGGAAAACAACCTCCAGGATGGCTGAGTTTTGCATCACGAGGCTGAGTGTACCCCGTTCCAGCCCTCGGACCAGAATTCAATTTCTAGGCAAAGCTGGGAATCGAACCCGGACCTCCGCGGTTACAGCCAAGAATCCTAGGCACTGCGCGACAAGGCGAACTACAGTATTATTACATGAGTTATGTGGTGGCTATTTAGTATTCTTGGCTGCCACCTCTGTTGTCTGACTCGATTCTCGGCTCTGACAAAAAAAAAACGAGCCTTACAGTAGTCGCATGTGATGTGTAACATCTGACAAGTTATCGTACTATGAAATTGAGATGAAATATATGTAAAGTCATTTTTTTTCGGATGTACTCCTCCAGATTTTATTTTTTTCTCACGTTTCTTTTGTCGATAATTTCGCATATATTCTGCTCTGGATTTACAACATCTCTGCAAATCACAAAATCATGAAAAAAGGAGGCGTCACCCCGACACCTACAACAACTTATACAAGTCCCTAGCATTATTGGTTCACTGAATAATAAAAGGCCGATGACCCTTTAGTTTTGGGTCCTTTGGTTAAATTAAGAGGGGAATAGAAAAACAGGGGGCGTCACCCCGACTCCTATGACACCTCATACAAGTTTCTAGTATTATTGGTTCGCGAGATATTAAAAAGCCGATGACCTATTAGTTTTGGGTTCATTGGTTAAATTAAGGAGGCTATACGGGAGGGGGGGGGGGTGTCACCCCGAGTCCTAGGACACCTCATACAAGTCCCTAGCATTATTAGTTCGGGAGTTATTATCAAGCGGATGACCTATTAGTTTAGGGTCCCTTGGATAAATTAAGATGGGGGATAGAAAAACGGAGTGCGTCACCCCGACTGCTAGGATACCTCATAAAAATCCCTAGCATTATTGGTTCGCAAGATATTAAAAAGCCGATGACCTATTAGTTTTAGGTCCTTTGGTTAAATTATGGGGGCTATAGGAAAGCGGGTGTGTCACCCCGAGTCCTAGGACACCTCAAACAGGTCCCTAGCATTATTAGTTCGCGAGATATTAAAAAGCCGATGACCTATTAGTTTTGGGTCCTTTGGTTAAATTAGGAGGGGAAGTAGAAACTCGGGGGACGTCACTCCGACACCTAGGACACCTCATACAAGTCCCTAACATCATTGGTTCACGAGATATAAAAAATCATATTAGTTTTGGGTCCTTTGGTTGAAGTAAGGGGGCTATAGGAAAACGGGGGGTGTCACCCCGAGTCCTAGGACACCTCATACAGATCCGTATGATTATTGGTTCGCGAGATATTAAAAAGCTGACGACCTATTAGTTTTGGGTCCATTGATTAAATTAAGGGGGCTATAGGACAACAGGGGGCGTCACCCCGAGTCCTAGGACACTTTATACAAGTCCCTAGCAATATTGGTTCACGAGAAATTAAAGAGCCGACGACCTATTAGGTTTAGGTCCTTTGGTTAAATTAAGGGGGCTATAGGAAAACAGGGGGCGTCACCCCGAGTCCTAGGACACCTCATGCAAGTCCCTAGCATTAGGCCTATTGGTTCGCGAGATATTAAGAAGCTGGCGACCTCTTAGTTTTGGGTCCTTTGGGTAAATTAAGGGGGCTGTAGGAAAAGAGGGGGTGTCACCTCATGCAAAATGGGTTGGCACCATCTCACAGCCATCTCTCCGACACCGCGCGCGTTCATTGGTCAAATCAAATAGCGCGTGCTTCCCCGGTTTCCTGTTACACATTTCCGTCCCTTTTCCAAAATTACTCCCACAAAAAATATCCAGCATGCGAGAGGCAACACTACTGTTTGTTGGCCGACAGTACGTCGTGGTACCAGTCTCCGCCACCGCGCGCGCTCATTGTCTCTTGTATGTTGGCCGGCGGTACGTCGTGGTGCCAATCGCCGCCACCGCGCACGCACGTTGTTTCCTGTAACACATTTCCGTCCCTTTTCCAAAATCACTCCCACAAAAAAATATCCAGCAACCGAGAGGAAAGATGTTACACATCAATAAGATTATTCTGTCCGAGGATTAGTAAGTGGTACAATAAGCCCCTTGAGGCCGAACTGAGAATGGGTGGGGTCTGATTTCTACCTTAGCTACCGTTTTCCTGTGGTTTCTCGCTTCTATTACTGGAAAATGCTAGGATTGTTCCAAATTTAAGGCCACAGCATCCTCCTTCTTAACCATAGCTTCAATTACAAAAACATATCCTGTTACAGACTAATAGCCTATATGCCTACCCCTCATTATTCCAGTTTCCAACTGGGTCGAGGATAAGATGCGATCAAAGTCTCCGTGGTGGGTGGTTTTTACAGCCAGATGCCCTTCCTAACGCCAACCTCAGGAGGGGAGATAATGAGAGATGAAATTGAATGATGGTGAATGAAATTGGGCAAGGATGTGGAAGGAAGCAACCATGGCCTGTCAGAAGGTTCCGTCCCAGCATTTTCCTGGAGTAAAAAATGGGAAATCACGGAAAATCATTGAACGGATGGCCGATGGTGGGGCTTGAACTCACGTCTACCAAGTCCTCTGATAGCTTAGCCTTATGGTCTAGCACTGTGCGCTAGAGAGCGTAACTACTGTCGTCGGTTGTTACAGACTAATAAAATGAACATCCACAACCTGCTTCTAGTCGACCGACCGGGTCAGGGAATGGAATGAATGATACCCCCGTCTAGCGGCGAGGATATGAATTGAGCTGGCTGCCGAGGCCTGTCGCACTCCCCTGGGGCAATGATTAAATGAATGACAGATTAAATGAAATAATAGGGGACAGTGTTACTGGAATGGAAGTCGTGACAGTGAAAACCGGACTACTGCCTGCTCCGGTTTGTCCAGCACAAATCTCACATGGAGTAACCGCGATTTGAACTACGGACCCAGCGGTGAGAGGCCGGCGTGCTGCCGCCTAAGCCATGGAGGCTCACTGTTAGAGACTAATAACAAACAAATAATCAAATTGATAATTAGCTGATTGCCACTGTATCCAGGTCCTATAAGAAACAACAATAACAACCACCACCACAACAGGAACTTTGAAGGGGTACTTTCATGGGAGAAGGGTTTGGTCACCCAGGTGAAGTCGGCTATTACTAGTGCTATACTACAAAATTAAAAGACTTAAAAGAAACAACTCTCCGCTAGTGACTTGTAACGTCATTATTCTGAGCTCATTAGGGAGCATTAACCAATGCTGAAATGCTGAAAAAGAAAGAACGAGAAAAACAAGAAATTCTTTTTATCACCGATTTTGTTTGCTCGATGGCCATTAAACGCTAGCGAGTTCACGTTTCTCGGAACTTTTGTAACCATGTTTATTGATTTCTGCGTGTACGGAATTACATAACGTGAAGAATCGGAACTGGTTGCACGTAAGCTACAAAATGTCGTATTATGTGAGAGTAGAGAACACGTAACCTCACCGAAGAGTGAATACCCCGCGGCATAGGCTTAAAGCGGCCACCACGACTGCGATAGGAAGCTGCAGGGAGTCCAGAGATCACAGGTTTGAACCCTGGTGCTCAGCCGTTATTTCCAGGCAAACGCCGGGATAAAAGGTCTACTTTATTCTCAAATCCCGACTCTAATAATATATTTGAATTGCAGCCAATGGTCATAGCGGGATATTTTAATTGAACGCCCAAAGGCTCCCATCAAGCTCAAATTCAATTTGTTCCAACTTTGGCTACCAGAGATGTCACTGTCTGGCTACCAGAGATGTCACTGTCTCAGACACCAGATGGCGAACGTTGGAACTTGATAGAGCGTATCTAACCAAATTATCTACAAATTTATCTACACACTACCAATTGTAGTGGTAGGTTCTTTCACATGCCACAAATCTCTGACATGAGCCAGCCAGATTTACTTCTCCTCCGAAGGAAAGCTTTCTGAAGGATTTTAATGCTCTTAAAAAATCCGATGACATTGGCCGGGTTTGAAACTGCGACCTTGGGCATAGCAGTTCAGCATGCTACCAACTACGCCGAATAAGGACAACTACACACACTATCACATTCCCCACAGAAACACAGGTCATCAGACAAATTCAACTCAAACCCAAGTACACGGGACTGATTACGAAGATGCCCCAAGCCCCAAAAATGTGTTACAGCAACGAACACGCTGTCTTCTGTGGTCAAAGGAGTGTGTACTGTACTGAGACGTATAACCTAAGCCCCAGGTTTGATACCTGGCTCTGTCAATGTGTTGTTGTTTCGTTTACGTGCTTAGACATCGTGGTCATTCACTCCCTTGTACTTGATTGTCTATCGAATTTATCGGATGACCTGTGTTATTATGTTGTCTGCTGTAGTGTGTGTATTTGAATTTAGGGTCGGAAAGAGACAGCCGTAGCCCTATGTTAGCAACGATTCCAGCATTGCTTCCAGCAGAAGTACGGAAACCATCGGATAACCTACCACTACGATGGCTAAGGTGGGATCAGAAACCACCACTTATTAGTTCTGCTTCACGAGGCTGGCTGTGCCCTGTTCCAACATTCAGACTATAATTAAGGAGCCAGGTATCAAATCCGGACCTCAAATATTTAGTTATTGTTGTTTTAAGGGGCGGAACTACGAGGCAATCTACCCCCCCCCCCCGGACCTCAAGGGTGTCTGCCAAGAATGTTAGCAAAAACATTACGAGGGGTTCTTAACAATGATTATTTAGCCTATTTTCAATTTTGAAAAAATAGGCTTATGAGATCAACTTTTGTCCGTGTGTGTGTGTGTGTGTGTGTGTGTGTGTGTCCCTAATACATTCTAAACGGCTGGAGCGATTTCAATGAAACTCGGTAAGTTCATAGCACTATTCCGGGTGACCCCGACCGTGCCTTTCGAATTTTGTTACGTCTCAGCAATCCAACATGGCGGCTGTGCGAAATATTACACCAGCATTCAATATCTCCGAAACTATTCCCGATATCACCCTGGAATGTTTTACGGTGATAAAGGGAACTACTAGAAGTTCACCTATGTGACTCTTGAAAAACTGGTAACTACAAAACCAAGCGGCCAAGCGAAGTTGCGACGTTTTAATAGACGTTTCTCGCGATTTAACCAACCAAACGCAATAAAACTAGGTACAGTATATGTTTATACACATTGTAATGCACCGACATCCAACTTCGTTCAATTGTTTACATAACCACAAGATGGCGGCTGTGCGAAATATTTCACCGGCATTCTATATCTCGGAAACTATTAGCGGTATCACCCTGAAATTTTGTACGGAGATAAAGGGCACTACTGGAAGTTCATCTGTAAGATATTCAAAAACCGGTTAAATACAAAATGAACATGGCGGCCAAGCGAATTTGAAAATTTAAATAGACCTTTCTCGCGATTTAATATTCCAAACGCAATTAAGCTTGGTACAGGACATGTGTATACATATTGTAATGCACTGGTATCTAATTTATTTGAATTGTTTACATAACCTCAGGATGGCGGCTGTGCGAATTTTAAAATTAAGTTTTTATTTCTTGTGTCGTAATCATGCGATCGAAGTGAAAGTTTGATTAATGAACCTACGCAATAATGCTGTTATTAATACCTACAGTACTTAAGGATACGGTAATCCGTTTCGCTAATCATAGTCCTAATTACTAATATTCACGTTAGTGCATACAACAGAGCAACGCAGGTTATGAGAAGTATTAAACATAACTTACAGTACATCCAAAAACACGGGTCTTATGACCATTATGTCGCAAACCTCTAAATTAAACCACAACAACAGCGCGTATTATTTCCAGGAGACTATTCAGTCAGATATATATCCTGGGAGACCGACTGTGGTAGCTACGCTTGCTAAGGTGTAGTAATAAACCATAGGGCAAAGCTAACCGAGGACTCTTTCAAAGAGTGAGTTTGAACTTCAAAGTCGTCCGTCCTTGAAATTGTTCTCCATGATTTCCCGTTTCAAATTCCCGGGAAAACCCGTGACGGTACCTTCCAGGAGGCCACAGCCGCTTCCTTACAACACACTATTCAGTTTCATTCGTATTTATTTCATCTATCATTACCTTCTCTCATGGTGTCAGGAAGAGCATCTGGCCGTAAAAGATATTACCACATAGAAACTCCTATCACCTCATCTCCACCCTCTCCTTAGAAACTGTGATTATTATTGTTAGTGGTAGTAGTATTATCTCTTATATAAAAACAAGTGTCCTGACTGACTGACTGATTCACTGACTGATTCACTGACTCATCATCGCCCAGCCAAGACTATTAAAGTTAGAAACATAAAATGTTGGGGATATTTTCGTGGTAAGTCGAAAACGCGCACCAAGTAAGGATTTTTGGATATTCGGGTTCTAAAGGAGTGTTAAGGGGGTAGACCTGCATTTCATTGAATAACAATATCTCCCGATTGGATTCATTGGGAGATGTGATACTCGGCATATACACTCGTCATTAAAAACAAGTAGTTCCGTGAAGAACTATACAGCCTATTTTCATATATCCTACTTATGTTAATTGCCTCTATCAACATACACAATTTCTGTTTGATTGCTGTAATAGATTCGTAGATATTGAGAACCGACTAAATATTTCGGATGGTCGCCATGTTGGATTTTATATATGTAGGTCCTAGAGTTATGTACTGTTACATGCAGATTATTGTGAACGTGTAGTATTCAAACTTCAATCGCATAATTAGGACACAAGAAAAAACAACGAGATTATAAAATTTTGCACAGCTGCCATCTTGAGGTTATGGAAACAATTGAAATAAATTAGATGCCAGTGGATTAACATTCGTATAAGGATTTCCTGTACCAAGTTCCACTGAACGCGGATGGTTAAATTGCGAGAAACGCCCATGTGAATATTTATAATTCGCGTCACCGCCATGTTGGATTTGTGATCACCAGGTTATTTAAAGTCCTATAGGTGAACTTAAGTTCATAGCCCCTATGAACATTAAAAAATGCAGTTTGATTGCTAAAATAGGTTCGTAGATATTCAGTATCGTCTAAATAATTCGGATGGTTGCCATGTTGGATTGTTGAATGTATAGGCCATAGAGTCATGTACCATTAAAGGAAAATTATTGCGTAGGTTTATTATTCAAACTTTCACTTCGATCGCATGACTATATCACAAGAAATGAAAAATTAATTTTAAAATTCGCACTGCCGCCATCTTGAGGTTATGTATACAATTGAACTAAATTAGATACCAGTGGATTACAATGTGTATAAATATTTCCTGTAGCATGTTTCAGTGCGCTTAGAACATTAAATCGCGAGAAAGGTCTATTTAAAATTTTCTAATTCGCTTGGCCGCCATGTTCGTTTTGTAGTTAACCGGTTTTTGAAAGTCTTATAGATGGACTTCCATTAGTGTCCTTTATCTCCGTACAAAATTTTAGGGAGATAACGCTAATAGTTTCAGAGATATAGAATGCCGGTGAAATATTTCGCACATCCGCCATCTTGTGATTATGTGAACAATTGAACGAAGTTAGATGTCGGTGCATTACAATGTATATAAACATATACTGTACCAAGTTTCATTCCGATTGGTTGGTCAAATCGCGAGAAACGTCTATTTAAAGGTCGCAAATTCGCTTGGCCTCCATGTTGGTTTTGTAGTTACCAGGTTTTCAAAAGTCACATAAGTGAACTTATAGTAGTTCCCTCTATCACACTAGAAAATGTCAGGGTAATATCGGTAATAGTTTCGGAGATATTGAATGCTGGTGAAATATTTCGCACAGCCGCCATGTTGGATTGGTGAGTCGTAACAAAATTTGAAGGGCACGGTCGAGGTCGCCGGGAATAGTGCTATGAACATTCCGAGTTTCATAGAAATCGCTCCTGCTGTTTAGATTTTATTAGGGGGGGGGGGGACACACACGAATCACACACACACACGCACACACACACGGACAAAAGGTGATCTCATAAGCCTATTTTTTCAAAGTTGAAAATAGGCTAATAAGAAGACATGTGTCTGAGTGTCTTTCGATGTGGTGTATATTATGAGGTGAAAGGGGTGAAAAGTGGGGGTTGAAGGATTCCTAACGGACCGTGTATCTCTTAACCGACGCAGGCGAGGAGTTTGAAACTCAGCGGAAAAAATCAGCTTAAAAAATAAGTAAATAGATTTTTGACCGTTTTGTTCATAAATCCAATTTAAGGGGCCCATAGGGAGGGGTGAAATTCTGGGGGGGAAAAAACAGACTGATTGACTGACAGACGCACTCATCAAACTCAGGGGAAAAAATCTGCTTAAAAATAAGTAAATAGGTGTTCGACAGTTTTTTCATAAACCCAATTTAAGGGGTTCATGGGGAGGGATGAACTTCTGAAAAAAGAAAATTGAGAGAAAAAGTCCTGACTCACTCACCATCGCCCAGCCAAAATTATTGAAGTTAGAATCATGCCATTTTGGGGAATATGATCATTGTATGTCAAAACCGTCCACTAAGGGAGGATTTTCGGATATTCAGGGGTCTTAAGGGGGTTAAACCTGCATTTCATTGAATAAAAATAACTCCCGATTGGTTTCATTGGGAGATGTGATACTCGGCATATGATCACATCATTAAAAAAAATAAGAAGACATGTGTCTTGAGGGTTTTTCGATGTGGTGTATATTATGAGGTGAAAGGGGTGAAAAGTGGGGGTTGAAGGATTCCTAACGGAGCGTGTATCTCTTAAACGACATGGGCGAGGAATTTGAAACTCGGCGGAAAAAATCAGCTTAAAAGATAAGTAAATAGATGTTCGATCGTTTTTTTTCATAAATTCAATTTACGAGGCCCATGGGGAGGGGTGATAATCTGGGGGGGGGGGGATGATTGGAAAGAAAGTGTCCTAACTGATTGACTGACTCACTCTTCAAACTCAGGGAGAGAAAATTGCTTAAAAATAAGTAAATAAGTGTTCGACAGTTTATTTTTCATAAATCAAATTTAAGGGTTCATGGTGAGGGGTCAAATTCTGAAAGAAAAAAAAAAAAAAATATTCAGTAAATAACATATAGCCTACTTTCTCCTAAATGCATGGGTATTGTTAAAACTCTTTGTCCTTTTCAAGGAGTATAATTGAATGTTGGTTGTAGTAGCTTGTTGATATACAACGTGCTATAGGGATATTAAACATGAATATGAGGTGCCCGTTGCTAGTGCTACCTCTGTAAATTTTTTTATTCTATTCGGTTTCACCGTGTTTGAATTGTTAGGGGGAATCGATTTGCACACATACTTGGCCACCATCTGCAAACTCTTAGGCTGATGATCTTGCAGTTTGGTCAGAATATGCTTCCCACATAAAGATATGTTGTTGCAAAATTTGGTAGAGACAAGATTATTAGGTTGGTCGTAATTACATTTTAGCTTTTAACAATTGGGTGGCCGCGATTACGTTTCCGTCAAGATGGCGGTGATATAAAACATGACACTGAGGTGCCCTTTGCTAGTGCTACCTCTGTACCAAATTTCGTTCCATTCGGTTTCACTGTGTTCGAATTGATAGGGGGAATCGATTTTCACACAAAGATGGCCGCCATCCGCACACTATTAAGCAGATGACCTATTAATTTGGTCAAAGGATGCTCCCCCCATACAGGTATGTTGTTGCAAAATTTGGTACAGATCGGATTATTAGGTTAGTCGTAATTTGATTTAACCTTTGAACATTTGTGTGGCCGCCATAACGTTTCCGTCAAGATGGCGGCGATATAAAACATGGCACTGAGTTGCATATGTTAGTGCTACCTCTCTACCAAATTTCGTTCCATTCGGTATCACCGTGTTCGAATTAATAGGGGGAATCGATTTTGACACAAAGATGGCCGCCATCCGCAAACTATTAGGCTAATGACCTATTAGATTGGTCAAAGGATGCTCCCTTTATAAAGGTATGTTGATGCAAAATTTGGTAGAGATCGGATGATTATGTTAGTCGTAATTTGATTTAAGCTTCGATCATTTGGGAGGCCGCCATTACGTTTCAGTTAAAATGGCGGCGATATAAAACATGACACTGAGGTGCCCTTTGCTAGTACTACCTCTGTACCAAATTTGGTTCTATTCGGTTTCACTGTGTTCGAATTAATAGGGGGAATCCTTTTTCACACAAAGATGGCCGCCATCCGCAAACTATTAAGCTGATGGCCTATTAATTTGGTCAAAGGATGCTCCCCCCATCCCCCCATACAGGTATGTTGTTGCAAAATTTGGTACAGATCGGATGATAAGGTTAGTCGTAATTTGATTTAAGCTTTGAACATTTGTGTGGCCGCCATTACGTTTCCGTCAAGATGGTGGCGATATAACTCATGACATTGAGGTGTCCTTTGCTAGTGCTACCTTTTACCAAATTTCGTTCAATTCGCGTTCACCGTGTTCGAATTGATAGGGGGGGGGACAGACATTCAGAGTACACACACTCACACACACACACACAGACACACACACACACACACAGACAGACAGACACACGTTTTTGCAAAAATCGCAAGTAGGCTAAAAATATTGAAAGAAAATATCCTGACTCAATCACTCACTCACTCATCATCGTCCAGCCATAATTATTGAAGTTAGAAACATGACATTTTTGGGATATGTTCGTTGTATGTCAAAACTGTACACTAAGGGAGGATTTTCGGTTATTCAGGTTCTAAAGGTGTCTTAAGGGGGATAAACCGGCATCTTATTGAATAATAATATCTCACGAGTTGTTTCATTTGTGGATGTGATACTCGGCATATAAACTAATCATTAAAAATAAGCAGACATGTGTCGAAGTGTTTTTCGGTGTGGTGTATATTATAAGGTGAAAGGAATGAAAAGTGGGGGTTGAAGGATTCCTAACGGAGCGTGTATCTCTTAACCGGCATACGCGAGAAGTTTGAAACTCAGCGGAAAAAAACAGCTCAAAAATTAGTAAATCGGTGATCGACCGATTTTTCATAAATTCAATTTAAGGTGCCAATGGGGTGGGGTGAAACTCTAGAGAAAAAAAAAATCCTCTCGGCACGCCGGAAGGCGGAGGTTGATTTCACCGGGCAAACTAGGGGATAGGCTATAATAGGCAAAATATGCAGGTTTTCGTAGGAGGATCAGACCTCATTTATTGCGAGAAAGTATTTTACAATTGGGGGTTAGTTAACATTTTTTCCTCTTTCTATGCATATTTTTAACATTTTACAGTCTTATGGGGATGGTAACCTTCTTGTCATTTGGGGTTCATTATTATACTTGTGATCACACTGTCCTAATGCAAGGTTTGGAACTAATGTGTAACTATCTAACAGTCTGTTACTTCTTCACGCAAAATTTTATCTCCCGCAGAGATGTTGGATGGTTCCTCAGTTTAGGGGCTGCGACAAGGTGGTCATGTAACCCCGTGTTCATAGGGTGTGTGTAGAATCTGTCTGATAAACGGTGTTATTTGTGATGACTGTATTAGTCTGTAATTCAGGTAAGGTCTGCAGACGGTCAATTTTAAGTAGTAGTACCTAACTTTGTACCAAATACTAACGTCAACGACACCTAGCTGTGAACTTGGCTGCTAGATGCCACCGCATCCAGCAACTTGCAACGAACGTTGTAACTTCCCCTCCGAAGGAAAGCATGCTGACGGATTTTTAGCGCTCTTAGAAAATCCGGCGACTTTGGCCGGCTTTGAACCAGCGACCTTGGGCATAGAAATTCAGCATGCTACCAGTTAGCCGCTTCCCTCATAGTCAGATGGAACAAGAAGATCCGTGACGAACTAAAGAGCCTACTTTTCTTAAAACTAAGATTCATGCCAAATATTAATCTACAGTATATGAACCTATCTAGAATAATGACGAAATTAAGTGGGTAATATCGAAATGACTTAATTAGTTCGAAATAAGGTATATTAGGCATAATGTAGCCTAATAGAGCAATACAGTTGGCAGCTCTGGTGACTGAATATATTGTTACTTCCATCTCCTAAGGTACAGAATACAAAATGTGGTTGAAGTCCAAAGGACGTTACATGGATTTAGACATTGGATCTATTAGTACACGTAAAGGCATGTTGGCAACAATGTCATGCGAGTGCTGGTCAGAAATAATCTGAAATATTATATCTTTTTGTGCCAATTTTGGATGAAATCCATTTGTTGGTATATAAGTTACATATATTTAAAAATTGGTCCTATCAGCAGGCTTAGAATCATGTTGGTAGAATGGACGTATATAAGTTACTCCAAATTAATGTAAAATGTCAGGTAATATACGTGTGCATAGTTTAAAGCTGTCGGCTTGCATACTTTCTGATATACTGTATTGGTATTTTGATACAAAGTAGAGAGCAATTATTAACAGTTGGCAGCCCTGGTGGCTCTTATGAATACACTCAGTCATATCTGTTTATGTACCCATATTACATACAAAATTTGGTTGAAATCCAAATTGATAGTGTAGAAGTTATATGCATTTAAGAATTGGACTTATCAGAAGGCTTAAAATAATTTTGGCAACACTGTCATGTATGGCCACTTTGAAAATAAACTGAAATAGTATTATCTACATGTGTGCCAATTTTAGAATAGCTCCCATGTACACCTTCCATGATATCGAACATGGAGCTCAAATTTCTAGTGAGTTATTTTCGCAGTTGGTAGCTCTGACATCTTTTTCAAATATGGGGCTGAAATATTCCGGTATACATCTTTACTCATATTAAATTTGGTTTCGATTGCTGCTGCCGTTTAGGAGTTGATACGGACACACACACACACACACACACACACACACACAAACAGCTGGACAGACAGACAGACAGACAGACAGAAGGACAGACACATTTTCCCGGATATATATCATAAGTCTACTTTTTCTACATTTTTGAAAAGTGTGAAAAGTAGGCTAACAAGTAGTTCCGTGAAGAACTATACAGCCTATTTTCATATATCCTACTTATGTTAATTGCCACTATCAACATACACAATTTCAGTTTGATTGCTGTAATAGATTCGTAGATATTGAGAACCGACTAAATATTTCGGATGGTCGCCATGTTGGATTTTATATATGTAGGTCCTAGAGTTATGTACTGTTACATGCAGATTATTGTGAACGTGTAGTACTCAAACTTCAATCGCATAATTAGGACACAAGAAAAAACAAGGAGATTTAAAAAAAATTCACAGCTGCCATCTTGAGGTTATGGAAACAATTGAAATAAATTAGATGCCAGTGGATTAACATTCGGATCAAGATATACTGTACCAAGTTTCACTGCACGCGGATGGTTAAATTGCGAGAAACGTCCATGTGAATATTTATAATTCGCGTCACCGCCATGTTGGATTTGTGATCACCAGGTTATTTAAAGTCCTATAGGTGAACTTAAGTTCATAGCCCCTATGAACATTAAAAAATTTAGTTTGATTGCTAAAATAGATTCGTAGATATTCAGTATCGTCTAAATATTTCGGATGGTCGCCATGTTGGATTGTTAAATGTATAGGCCATAGAGCCATGTACCATTAAAGGAAAATTAATGCGTAGGTTCATTATTCAAACTTTCACTTCGATCGCATGACTACATCACAAGAAATAAAAACTTAATTTTAAAATTCGCTCTGCCGCCATCTTGAGGTTATGTAAACAATTGAACAAAATTAGATACCAGTGGATTACAATGTGTATAAATATTTCCTGTACCAGGTTTCAGTGCGCTTGGAACATTAAATCGCGAGAAAGGTCTATTTAAAATTTTCAAATTCGCTTGGCCGCCATGTTCGTTTTGTAGTTAACCGGTTTTTGAAAGTCTTATAGATGGACTTCCAGTAGTGCCCTTTATCTCCGTACAAAATTTTAGGGAGATACCGCTAATAGTTTCAGAGATATAGAATGCCGGTGAAATATTTCGCACATCCGCCATCTTGTGATTATGTAAACAATTGAACGAAGTTAGATGTCGGTGCATTACAATGTATATAAATATAAACTGTACCAAGTTTCATTGCGTTTGGTTGGTCAAATCGCGAGAAACGTCTATTTAAAAGTCGCAAATTCGCTTGGCCGCCATGTTGGTTTTGTAGTTACCAGGTTTTCAAAAGTCACATAAGTGAACTTATAGTAGTTCCCTCTATCACCATAGAAAATGTCAGGGTAATATCGGTAATAGTTTCGGAGATATTGAATGCTGGTGAAATATTTCGCACAGCCGCCATGTTGGATTGGTGAGTCGTAACAAAATTTGAAGGGCACGGTCGAGGTCGCCGGGAATAGTGCTATGAACTTTCCGAGTTTCATTGAAATCGCTCCTGCCGCTTAGATTTTATTACGGGGGGACACACACACGAATCACACACACACACACACACACACGGACAAAAGGTGATCTCATAAGCCTATTTTTTCAAAATTGAAAATAGGCTAAAAATGAATGTGATCTCGTCAATGGCGTTGTCTTGGCAACCTCGGATAGATCATCCCTCATCAATTTAAAAGCGTTGTTATGGTAACCTCTGATGGCACTTGGCATTTTTTAAATTCCGAAATAATTTTTCTCATCCCTTGGCGTAATGGTGGGTTATATCAAAAATGCTTTCAGATAAAAGTTTTAGGTAATTATTAGGGGAATATTTTCCATTTTGTACGGTTTTGATATTGTGCCTATTAAGAGAGATATGATTAATGTTTCCCGAAAAACCCACTTTTTTCCACCCCTTTGGTCAATGGTTGGTGCTATGAAAAACCTTATTTGACTCAAATTTTTGGCACTTATCCGAAACATTTAATGAACTTTGAAAGGATTCGATATTTCACGTATTAAGAGAGTTATAGCGAAATTTCACTTTTTCGAAAAAAGGCCCCCATTTTCACCCCCTTCGACCGATTTTGCCCATTAACGGACTCGACCGAGATTTTATAGGGATACATATTATGTAAAAAATTCAAAGTGATTGGTGCAAAATTACGGCAGTTACCGTGTCCACAAGAAACTGATTATATATATATTGAACCCTTATCATTGTGTCCAATAATAATGTTTCATATTAATAAAAACGATGGAAATACTAAATACATGATATGCAGGATATTTGAGTAATATTGATGTAGCAAGAAATCTGGACTTGGTAAGACATGCTACGTGCTGGCTGGAAATGACCAATAGTTTCACAACCAATGTTATTCTTGGATTTCTGAGAAAATCAGATATGACGCTGTGGCGTACGTGACCATAAAAGGCCACAATGCTGCGTACAAGGCAAGGAGTGAGAGAGAGGAGAATAGTCGTGACGTGAAAATAAGGGCGGGATTTGTAAGGTCAGAGCTCCAACGCCAACTTATCTGACCAATAAGAAAACATGACGCCAGAACATAGCGTCAGTGTGTTTTGCGCGGCAATCGGATATAAAAGATCTAGCGATCGGTTTGCTTGTTCGACGGCAGATTCGCGACCTGTGAGAAAATACAAGAATTTTGAGAGGTCACACATAATTATAGGCCCATTACTTAAAATATTGAGGAGCTGATTTACTCCCACCATTGAAACTTTAGGCTTTCTGTATATATACAAATGTCTGAGATGAACCGAGGCACTCCTAATTATTCTTCGACAGTCATTTTAAGACGTCCTTAAGACGAAATGGTTTTAAAATTATAGTTGTGTGTCGGCAACGAAGTTGGAAATTTTCATAAATTGTGAGATGGCAATTAGCCATGGAATAGGGAAAGTCGACGATTCTGCATAGGACGATCTGAGGAAATAAAATACTTAGAACGCAGATAGAACAGTTTAAAAACTTTGATTTAATTGTGTATTAACAGCAGCAAAATGTCGACCATGGAGAGAAGACAGCAAGCTTCATCCTCCATTACCATCAGTGTTATGGGCTAACGGCCTAATGATGGGAATTGACGAGGCGGGAGGCCTCTGGAAAGCAGTTTAAGTGATGAGTATTAAAAAATTGATTTATTGATTTTGGACGAGGGGAATCGCGAGAGATGTGTGGAACTTTGTATAGATTTTATTTGTGTGGTTTAATTTAAATTTCAGGGTTTGATTTCTTAACTGACATGCGTGTAGTAAATTTTGGCATTGCGTGACAATTATGTTGTACAGTAAATTTTGTAATTTAAATGTTTTCATTATGTATACGTAATTCTTATAGCGAAACGGCCGCATCGATTAACGTATCTATAAAAAGTGTAGCCATGAATGAGAACCTAGGAACGACAATGATAAATGGACTGATTTAATGATATGTTAAACTAATTACTACGTGGGGGGAATATTTGCATTTTGTTGCTTTGATAACTCGGGCTAGGACTGATCCTGTTATTTATTCTTTATTGTCATTTGGACATGTTGTATGTCATTATCTGAGGGGTGTGCTGATTAATGCTACGACGAGATCTTCGAGAAATGTGCCACGTGTTTTTGGGTGTAAGTGATGATGATGAGGAGAGGTAAAGCCTGTCCATGACTGCGATATCATTCCGGCAAACTAGTTATCCGTGGGGATAAGTTTGACCTGGGAATGTATTCTTAAAAATCCCTGAGAGGATGTTTTGAGATAATGTGTTATTTATTTGTACGCGTTTAACAGGTGGCGATTAGCAAAGGTGCTGTACGCTGGCTATGGGCCAGAATCTATATTTAGCATGGCACTAATTACTACTTGGGGGAAGAAATCAGCCACTCTCTCGGTGATGCGATAACAGGCCCGGTTGTCTCCAGCTCGTTATGACACGTTATGTTTGCTTTAAAGCCTAATGAGTTAAGGTTATTTTATTTGGTTTAATTTGGGAAGTTGCCATGTTGTCGATCCAAGTTTCTTTTATCATTACTACGACTTATTTGTTCATTGTTTTAAAACGCCAAACTTTCCGGCGTGAAAATTAAAAGTTGTATTTTGTTGTTGTTGGCTCTTATTTTCAAGGCCATTGTATTCATATAAATATAATTTGGCAACCGGCCAAACCTGTTCATGTCATGTTATGCCTTCCTAGTGTTTAAGGTATAAGTCGGTAATTCCGCAGCCCTTATTTTAAATAATACACACGTGTATTTGGTTGTGGTAATCTAAGGTTAGAGCATGTCAGTAGTGTATATAAATATGTAATTGTTGTTCCCACATTTCCGTAATTCGTCCTTCGCAGTACGGAGTCCGTTCCCGAACCAACTGTTTTGGTCGGAAACGAGCGCCCGTCAAAATGCTCATTACTTGAACTAGTCTTAAAACCCGTGTCGCTCATAAATATTAAATTTTTGTACTATTTTATTTGTTTGTTATATTTGGATCTTGTGATCCGTTTTCTTTTGTTACTCTGATTTAGGTGACATTGCAGTCACAATGCTTGTTGACAGCTGTCATGCCATGTCGTCATGGTACGTCAGGCTGGTCAGTGTTAGATCTGTTCACGCGAGTGAACAATAAAAGGGTGGTTATAGTTTTCTTTTTTTATGTTTGATTCAGTTAATAAATTTCATTTGTTAGTAGATCCTGTTGTTTTTCTTGGCTTTATAATAATAATAAGTTAACCTTATGAACCCTGGAAGTTATGTTGATAGCAAAACCTCTAAATCACATTCACAAGAATCCATTACGACCCCGAAAATTTGAATCTTGTCTACATGCTATTTTCCAAAGGGTTTATAAGAGTTACTTTGGCTTCCGAACGTGTGGCATTTGTGTTTTAGAGTAAAAAAATAGATCACCGGCATGTGATAAGTTTATTAACGTAAGTTAGGCGAAGATAGTACCGCCAAATGTTTGAAAATATAAAGTCATGGAGTTTGCAATAAAGTAAATGTGGAACAAGTTAAGTGTTTGAACTTTGATTAAAATTAGAACAAACTGTTCCAGGCGCCCAATAAAATTAAATTAGCTTTGTGTAGAAAAGCCAAACTCAAAGAATTATTTGACAGGAAGGTTAGACCTTAAAAACTAATTAATACTCTATTAATTGGTTAAAATTTGTAAGTAAAGTAAGGTCAGGAAGATTATAACTGAATCAAAGGGTTAAAATTAAATGGAATAATAAGTAAATTATACTCAGTGATGCTATAGTTTGTGGGAGTAATTTAAAGTAAATGAACTGAGTATGTAAAGGGTTAATGTGTGTATAAATTTAATATGTGTGAGCGCGCGTATCCAGGGCTCCGCCCTTATGTCATTTCCCTATGTCTCAAATATATTATTGTTGTGATGGCAACTCTGGGAGAAATTCGCGAAGTGATTGAACTAGCATCCGCTCGTACGCGAGAGCAACTTAGTGAGATGAGAAAGGACATAACCAATGAAATACAGACACAGTTAGCGGCGAATAGTGAAGAAACGCAGACACAGTTGGCGGCAAATAATGTAGAAATGCAGACACAGTTAGCGGCAAATAGTGAAGAAACGCAGACACAGTTAGCGGCAAATAGTGTAGAAATGCAGACACAGTTAGCTGCTATAAATAAATAATCGGAAGAAATACAGACACAGTTAAACACAAAACTATCCGAAGTTAACGAGAATATAAATCAGAAAATCGCTACACAAAACATTCTGGTTAGTGAACAATTACATAGGCAGTCTGAGAAAAACAATGAAATGTTCAACGCACAAGACGAAAGGAACACTCAAAATCTAGCTGCGCTAACGGTAGAAATCAAAGAGCACACAAAAGAACAGCTAATCCAATTAGCAAAGGACGTTAGCACTAACAATACCAAACAATTAGGAATAATAAAAGGTATCGAAGATTCGTTTAAAAAGGAAATAAAAGGAATGGATGAGACTGTTATGGCAAAACTAGCACAAATCGAGCAAGCGTGTTTGACCAGCTCATCTGAAATCAAAGAAGCACACACAAACTTAGAAAAAAGGTTTGAGAATATCGAACGAGGGACACAGGGTATGCAAGATCAGATAATTACAGTAGATAACAATATCACGGGCTTAGTGACGGAACTCAACAAATTAGAAATACAATCAATTAAGAAATGGAAAAAGTTAGAAATTGACCAGGAAGAAATTAAACAAACATTAGAACAGAACAACATTTCTCTGGGAGAAAGGATAGATAAACTTGAAGATAATCAGGAGGCTAATCAACAGGAAGTCGAAAAACGCTTTGTTAAATTGAAGGATACTATTAGGAAAGATTGGACCAAGATGAGCGCTGATTCGAAAGATGAACGGCTCGCAGTAAGCAAGAAGCTAGGGGAAAATAACGCGAAAATACAGGCGTTAGAAGAAAATATGAAGTTAAGGTTTCAAATTCAAGAGGACCGCATGATAAAATCGGAGTTGCAGTCACTTGGACATAATACGATGTTTGCGACACTAATGGAAAAGGGGAAAGGGGAGAATGCGGAAAGAGAGCACACAATAGACAGCCACGAGCTTGGGCAAAGTCCAAGAACGGTAGACACGCAAGCATTCCAGAATTATGAGGGTCGTAGCTCGACACCTCAAAACACACAACTTCCCACGCAAGTTATACAAGTCATCCGTGGAAACGAATTTAAACCGAATAAGTTTTTACCAGAGAGCGGAGGGACACCTAAAGCTTTCTTAAGGGAACTGACAGAATATTTTTCGGACCAAAATGTTAGCTCAACGCGACAATTAAGAATGGTTGAAAAATTTTTGGCGGGCTCAGCACTTACCTGGTATCTTGGATTTAAGAACACATTTAAATCAATGGAAGGTTTCCACAAGGCCTTCCTGAGCAAATACTGGAGTGGGTCGTATCAACAAAGCTTGCGAATGGACTTATACTCGCGCAAATACCATTCCACGCATCAGACGAAATATGCAGATTTTTTCGCCATGCAACTTGTCAAATTGCAGGATCTTGATAATCCACCGAGCGAAAAGGAGCTAATAACTACGATAGGAAAGCAGATGCCTATTAGCGTTCAGCAATTCTTGGTGGCGGCAAATATTACGACCGTGGTCCAGGCAGAAGAGGTATTAAGGAAGATAGATGAAACCACTAATTATATCAACCCGAGAGAGAAGAGACAGATAGAGTTAGTTAATGCAGTCGAAGTAGTCAAGACACCGAACAAAAACACGAGGTCGCAAGCTACAAACACTGGGGATAACCAAAGACGGCAGAGCACCGAAGAATATGAGCCGAGATCTCAACCGAGATACGAAAATAGGGACAGAAACCATAACAATCAGGAAGAAACTAACCGCTACCGGAACACAAACAATCAGCAGTGGCGAGATAATAGGAGATACCAAACGTCATACAATAGGAATAATAATAACGCACCTTATAATCAAGGATGGCGTGGAGGACACTATAATCAACAATATAGGCCCAGAGACAATAGGCGTTACAATCAACAATATAACGCACAAAATAACCAGCGGTTTAACGAGCAATCGGATCCAAGGGATGATCAGAGAAATTGGAACGAGAGACACGCTGACCCACAACAGTACCTAGAAGAACTACATAACATAGAAGGAAATAATAAGGATAAATGGGAAAGAGCGATAGATCGGCGGAAGAATCCCGACAACCACGAGGAGGAAAACGGAACACATCAAATGTTGGAGGCCATGCATGTAGAAACCCAGAGATATTTGGAGGAGCTGCATGGAGAAGAAGAAAATAGAGCAGCCGACAATAGGAAACAGAAGAATAGCAGGAGAGATTCGCAGGCCGTGTCAGGCAAGGGTCTCGAAATATGGTAAAAAAAAGTTATTGTACGGGAATCGGAGAAGAAGAAGGGAGAAGGAAGAAGATGGCAACGCGGGGAAGAAGAAGGAGATGACATCACGGTAAAATGGAGAAAAGACAGGAGCGGCTTAAGGAAGTTCAACTAGGGGTTACGAATTTAGGTAACAACGCCTACAGAGTCCGAGAGGTGAGCACAGGAAACATGGCAGTGTATAATATCTCAAATTTAAAATTGTATCATCAGAGAAAGCCATACGAACCGAGAAATAATGTTACTGCAGCAAATTAAACATTCGCGTGATAACATACAACAAAAGATACGGGGGTACTCGAGTGGTGAAAGCGCTCAAAAGACAGCTCTGACGTGTTTACAAGTTCAGGCGGAAGTCGTTAATGAATATGTTGATGTTTTGAAAGAGTGAGAGGGGAGACGAGTAGCAAGGAAAGAGGCCGGAGGGCATAAGTATACAGGAATTTCCTAATGAGTTTGGAACGAGACGGCTACTGAAACAGACAGAGGCGGACAGTCACTATATTTGAGGGTGACCAGCAACTTCAAATTTGAGCAAAAAAAGTAGGGGATGTGAAATTCGACTTCATTTGAGTTCGAATTTCATCAACTAGGGGTCAGATGAACCCTTATCATTGTGTCCAATAATAATGTTTCATATTAATAAAAACGATGGAAATACTAAATACATGATATGCTGGATATTTGAGTAATATTGATGTAGCAAGAAATCTGGACTTGGTAAGACATGCTACGTGCTGGCTGGAAATGACCAATAGTTTCACAACCAATGTTATTCTTGGATTTCTGAGAAAATCAGATATGACGCTGTGGCGTACGTGACCATAAAAGGCCACAATGCTGCGTACAAGGCAAGGAGTGAGAGAGAGGAGAATAGTCGTGACGTGAAAATAAGGGCGGGATTTGTAAGGTCAGAGCTCCAACGCCAACTTATCTGACCAATAAGAAAACATGACGCCAGAACATAGCGTCAGTGTGTTTTGCGCGGCAATCGGATATAAAAGATCTAGCGATCGGTTTGCTTGTTCGACGGCAGATTCGCGACCTGTGAGAAAATACAAGAATTTTGAGAGGTCACACATAATTATAGGACCATTACTTAAAATATTGAGGAGCTGTTTTACTCCCACCATTGAAACTTTAGGCTTTCTGTATATATACAAATGTCTGAGATGAACCGAGGCACTCCTAATTATTCTTCGACAGTCATTTTAAGACGTCCTTAAGACGAAATGGTTTTAAAATTATAGTTGTGTGTCGGCAACGAAGTTGGAAATTTTCATAAATTGTGAGATGGCAATTAGCCATGGAATAGGGAAAGTCGACGATTCTGCATAGGACGATCTGAGGAAATAAAATACTTAGAACGCAGATAGAACAGTTTAAAAACTTTGATTTAATTGTGTATTAACAGCAGCAAAATGTCGACCATGGAGAGAAGACAGCAAGCTTCATCCTCCATTACCATCAGTGTTATGGGCTAACGGCCTAATGATGGGAATTGACGAGGCGGGAGGCCTCTGGAAAGCAGTTTAAGTGATGAGTATTAAAAAATTGATTTATTGATTTTGGACGAGGGGAATCGCGAGAGATGTGTGGAACTTTGTATAGATTTTATTTGTGTGGTTTAATTTAAATTTCAGGGTTTGATTTCTTAACTGACATGCGTGTAGTAAATTTTGGCATTGCGTGACAATTATGTTGTACAGTAAATTTTGTAATTTAAATGTTTTCATTATGTATACGTAATTCTTATAGCGAAACGGCCGCATCGATTAACGTATCTATAAAAAGTGTAGCCATGAATGAGAACCTAGGAACGACAATGATAAATGGACTGATTTAATGATATGTTAAACTAATTACTACGTGGGGGGAATATTTGCATTTTGTTGCTTTGATAACTCGGGCTAGGACTGATCCTGTTATTTATTCTTTATTGTCATTTGGACATGTTGTATGTCATTATCTGAGGGGTGTGCTGATTAATGCTACGACGAGATCTTCGAGAAATGTGCCACGTGTTTTTGGGTGTAAGTGATGATGATGAGGAGAGGTAAAGCCTGTCCATGACTGCGATATCATTCCGGCAAACTAGTTATCCGTGGGGATAAGTTTGACCTGGGAATGTATTCTTAAAAATCCCTGAGAGGATGTTTTGAGATAATGTGTTATTTATTTGTACGCGTTTAACAGGTGGCGATTAGCAAAGGTGCTGTACGCTGGCTATGGGCCAGAATCTATATTTAGCATGGCACTAATTACTACTTGGGGGAAGAAATCAGCCACTCTCTCGGTGATGCGATAACAGGCCCGGTTGTCTCCAGCTCGTTATGACACGTTATGTTTGCTTTAAAGCCTAATGAGTTAAGGTTATTTTATTTGGTTTAATTTGGGAAGTTGCCATGTTGTCGATCCAAGTTTCTTTTATCATTACTACGACTTATTTGTTCATTGTTTTAAAACGCCAAACTTTCCGGCGTGAAAATTAAAAGTTGTATTTTGTTGTTGTTGGCTCTTATTTTCAAGGCCATTGTATTCATATAAATATAATTTGGCAACCGGCCAAACCTGTTCATGTCATGTTATGCCTTCCTAGTGTTTAAGGTATAAGTCGGTAATTCCGCAGCCCTTATTTTAAATAATACACACGTGTATTTGGTTGTGGTAATCTAAGGTTAGAGCATGTCAGTAGTGTATATAAATATGTAATTGTTGTTCCCACATTTCCGTAATTCGTCCTTCGCAGTACGGAGTCCGTTCCCGAACCAACTGTTTTGGTCGGAAACGAGCGCCCGTCAAAATGCTCATTACTTGAACTAGTCTTAAAACCCGTGTCGCTCATAAATATTAAATTTTTGTACTATTTTATTTGTTTGTTATATTTGGATCTTGTGATCCGTTTTCTTTTGTTACTCTGATTTAGGTGACATTGCAGTCACAATGCTTGTTGACAGCTGTCATGCCATGTCGTCATGGTACGTCAGGCTGGTCAGTGTTAGATCTGTTCACGCGAGTGAACAATAAAAGGGTGGTTATAGTTTTCTTTTTTTATGTTTGATTCAGTTAATAAATTTCATTTGTTAGTAGATCCTGTTGTTTTTCTTGGCTTTATAATAATAATAAGTTAACCTTATGAACCCTGGAAGTTATGTTGATAGCAAAACCTCTAAATCACATTCACAAGAATCCATTACGACCCCGAAAATTTGAATCTTGTCTACATGCTATTTTCCAAAGGGTTTAATATATATAGATACATATATACATAAATTATATATAAACTTTTGAACTGACGGTGGTTTTGGGGTCTGGGGGATGTGAAACGCGAAGATATGTCGAAATTTTCCGGAAGTCGAAACATGGTACCCATTGCAATAGTTAGCTTTCTAATGAAATCTACCTAAAAAAAAGTCCTCTCGGCACGCCGGAAGGCGGAGGTAGATTTCACCGAAAAAAATTGGGGATAGGCGAAAATAGGCAGAATATGCAGGTTTTCGTAGAAGGATCAGACCTCATTTATTGCGAGAAGGTATTTTATAATTGGAGCTTAATTAACTTTGTTTTTCGTCATTTTATGCTTGTTTTAAACATTTTATTGTCTTATGGGAACGGTAACCTTCTTGTCATTTGGGGTCCATTTTTATACTTGTGGTCACACTGTCCTTATGCAAGGTTTCGACACTGATGTGTAACTATGTAACGGTCTGTTACTTCTTCACGCAAAATTATATCTCCCGCAGAGATTTTGGTTGGTTCCTCAGTTTAGGGGCTGCGACAACGCGGTCATGTAACCCCGTGTACTTAGGGATGGCTGTATTAGTCTGTAATTCAGGTAAGGACTGCAGACGGTCAATTTCAAGCAGTAGTTCCTAATGTTGCTACCAGGTACTACCGTCAACGACACCTACCTGTGAACTTGGCTACTAGATGCCACCGCAGCCAGCAACTCGCAACGAACGTTGGAACTTCCCCTCCAAAGGAAAGCATACTGAGGGATTTTTAGGGCTCTTAGAAAATCCGACGACTTCGGCCGGCTTTGAACTCGCGACCTTGGGCATAGACATTCAGCATGCTTGCTACCAGTTACGTCACCGAAGCCGCTTCACAATTAGTCAGATGGAATTCTGAATATGATCTCGTGCAAGTGCGTTATCTTGGCAACGTCTGATGGCACATCCCTCATCAATTTAGTAGTATTGCCATGGCAACCACTGATAGCTCTTGGCATTTTCTTATAATTCCGAAATAATTTTTCTCATCCCTTGGCATAATGGTGGGTCATATCAAAAATTCTTTCAGACAAAATTTTAGGTAATTATTAGGGGAATATTGTCCATTTTGTACGGTTTTGATATTGTGCCTATTAAGAGAGATATGATTAATGTTTCCCGAAAAACCCACTTTTTCCCACCCCTTTGGTCAATGCTTGCTACCAGTTACGTCACCGAAGCCGCTTCACAATTAGTCGGATGGAATTCTGAATATGATCTCGTGCAAGTGCGTTATCTTGGCAACGTCTGATGGCACATCCCTCATCAATTTAGTAGTATTGCCATGGCAACCACTGATAGCTCTTGGCATTTTCTTATAATTCCGAAATCATTTTTCTCATCTCTTGGCATAATGGTGGGTCATATCAAAAATTCTTTCAGACAAAATTTTAGGTAATTATTAGGGGAATATTGTCCATTTTGTACGGTTTTGATATTGTGCCTATTAAGAGAGATATGATTAATGTTTCCCGAAAAACCCACTTTTTCCCACCCCTTTGGTCAATGCTTGCTACCAGTTACGTCACCGAAGCCGCTTCACAATTAGTCAGATGGAATTCTGAATATGATCTCGTGCAAGTGCGTTATCTTGGCAACGTCTGATGGCACATCCCTCATCAATTTAGTAGTATTGCCATGGCAACCACTGATAGCTCTTGGCATTTTCTTATAATTCCGAAATCATTTTTCTCATCTCTTGGCATAATGGTGGGTCATATCAAAAATTCTTTCAGACAAAATTTTAGGTAATTATTAGGGGAATATTGTCCATTTTGTACGGTTTTGATATTGTGCCTATTAAGAGAGATATGATTAATGTTTCCCGAAAAACCCACTTTTTCCCACCCCTTTGGTCAATGGTTGGTGCAAAAAAAAATATCTTCAAACATAAATTTTTGGGCTTTATCCGACACATAGTATGAACGTTGAACGGATTCGATATTTCACATATTAAGAGAGTTATAGCAATATTTCACTTTTTCGAAGAAAGCCCCCCATTTTCACCCCCTTCGACCGATTTAGCCCAGTAACGAACTCGACCGAGATTTTATAGGTATACATATTCGGTAAAATATTCAAAGTGATTGGTGCAAAATTACGGCTGTTATCGTGTCCACAAGAAACTGATATGCATATATATTGTGCCCTTGTATATAACAGCGTCGTATATACGAGAATCAAACTTCGGGGGGCGTTCAGTCCGGGTATGCTTTCACTAGAGCTCAAATACCAGACGGCTGCTTACAAATACAAGGACCATATGCAAAACTACAAACAAGAAATGAGTGAAAAACAAATAAAATTACCACCATTTAATAACTGAATAAAAACAACAAAACATAAAAAATATAACATAAACAAAGTCCACCCTGAACTTTACTCCCACTGTACAAGAATTTACACAGATCTGAGTGGCCTAGAAAGGTCCACTCCAAAGAATTAAAATTGTGGATCAAAAATTCCACTTGTCTGATTAATATGTATGCACGCGTTTAACTACGCTAGAGAAGAAATAAGTACTTTTGATGGAGATTTGCTCACAGATGGAACAGCCAATATGCTTGCAAACCCCCATACTGCAAACCATTATTATGGCTTTATGGGACACACTCGTAGAATAACATACCAACAATTATAATTTTACTGACACACGCAACCATTTAAAATTTATAAACTAATTGATCTCCATCGAGATCGCAGTGAGTCAGGAAACTCCCAGCAAAACAGAAGCTTGCCCAATGGCTCATAATTCTCAACACATACATGACAACAACGTGACCGAACATCGAGACCACCCGAGGTCTAACACGCTGGGACTCGATCAATCAAAACGCGAACAGCACCCATTTACCGATTACAATTCTTTTATCATTAAACAGGCTTTATTTTAGTATATAAGATAAACAATTACGAAGAACGGAAACCAGGTCCGTGAATACTAATGAGCACAGCTTGCTCCTTATCTGATGGAGTGCGCCGGGTAGAAATACCTTCACTTACCACTCATTAACGTCTGTGTTCAAAACCAGCCCTCCTTGTCGAAGCTTTGAGTCATGCTATTTATAACAAGAGACTAGACAGTCCCGTTACGCCACCTGTTAATCGCGACACAAAATTTCACACACTTCTGCCAATTCCAAAGAATTGCAAGAACATCGTAAAAGGGGATTCCAACATTTTCCTCGCAAGGATTAAATGCTTAACCTGGACATAGCTTCAGACAGAACCAGGGTTCCCGAAAACTCCTATCCCATAAAACATATATTTGCAGACTCAACAAAGCATTTAGGGCAGAACACAACACAAATCTACCACGGGCCGACACTCCAATCAAATATCATAGATTTTGTGTACCATAACACTAACAGAGAAACTTCATCAACAAATAAAGTCATTGGGCATATGACCCCTCACTTAACAAAAATGCAACAAACGGCAATTAACACACAAGCCTGTGTAACAATAAAAATCTATACAATAAAAAGATTTCCCACCAATTCTATTATCTACTCTAGTTAATTCAGTTTCGCTTCTGTTATGATATCGGTTCCCAATTTGCGTCGCTTAGCCGCGCATTTTACGGTAGCGACACGCACTCGAGTACGCTTGCCCCGTGTACTTGACATCAACAAAAAAAATCTTCACACAGATAGAATACATGCCACGTTGCTCATGAACTAAACTAAAGTGTGTCAATACCACCAACCAACTACAATAAAACACGAAGACAAAAATAAAATAAAATATTTACACAAAATAATATGTTCCCACTAAACCATAACCAGTTTGTCAAATAATACATTATTTCAGTACTCATTCCTCTTTCTGCGTCGTCTCATCGAACATCGCCTGACATTCTCTCTCCAAAGTGTTTAGCTCATCTCAGACCACATGGAGCCGTAGAAACGTTGGTTCGATGTCTTTCTCTGGGTCTGGAGTTCCATCTTGACGTTGAATAAAAAATAAAATGTTATTTATAGTCACACGTAATGTTCTATCTAAATTTTGCCAATAGTTACTTTATTCACCATTTGTCTAGTGCAAAATTAAACGTAGACTTTCCCTAATAGTTGTAGTCGTGGGAGACTACTAAAATCTTACCGATACACAAATTTCACACTCAGCTGTGCGCACACAACTTTATTATAATGTTTTCAATAATGACCCTATCTCTGATAAATTTAACACAGTATATCTTCACGGTATGAAAAAGAATAAGTGATCACCTCACGGTGTCACCAAGAATCCACCTCGTCGTCACTCAGACGACAGTATTTATGTGAATTTAGCAAAAGGACGGAGGGAGAGGGAAATCTATCACTAACTTCTATAATAATGCGACTATTGGCATGCATCAGGTATCAAACAGTTTGAAATATTATACAGGTCACAATGGGGCTATCGTGCTCTGGAATCGATCATAGATTTCGTTAATCCAATCTTTCCCGCTTTCAACTTCAAGCCGGCGTCAGACGCTCCCTTGGCGCTAAAATTGGTGACCATCTCTGATTGGTAGTTCATGACGTCAATATCGCAGTTTAGAACAGAAGCCTCTGTCGTATGATTGGTTGAAAGTTCCTCCCGTCTCTCTCATCCAGCAATTATCTTACTCCTCACGCTAGGGAGACAAAGAATTACGGTCTGAAATGAGTCAGGACCCCAACATACCTTTGTCTGATAAAGTGTCTGTCAAACATTCCGATCTCGTCACTCCTTTGTTTCAGGACTGGGCACGTTCAAACGTACTGTCTCCAAATAAGCTTGATATTTCGCAATCCAGTCTGGCCTTCCTGTATGATTCTGGCAGTAAAATCAGAATATAATGAAATGAATAATTAGAATCATTAATATGCGTAGCTTATTAAGGGTTCAATATATACACATATACATACATAAATTATATATAAACTTTTGAACTGACGGTGGTTTTGGGGTCTGGGGGATGTGAAACGCGAAGATATGTCGACATTTTCCGGAAGTCGAAACATGGTACCCATTGCAATAGTTAGTTTCTAATGAAATCTACCTCTGGTTGGTTCCTCAGTTTAGGGGTTGCGACAACGCGGTCATCTAACCCCGTGTACTTTGGGTGAGTGTAGAATCTGTCTGATAAACGGTGTGAATTGTAATGGCTGTATTAGTCTTAATTCAGGTAAGGACTGCAGACGGTCAATTTCAAGCAGTAGTTCCTAACGTTGCTATCAGGTACTACCGTCAACGACACCTAGCTGTGAACTTGGCTACTAGATGCCACCCCAACCAGCAACTCGCAACGAACGTTGGAACTTCCCCTCCAAAGGAAAGCATACTGAGGGATTTTAGCTCTCTTAGAAAATCCGACGACTTCGGCCGGCTTTGAAACCGAGACCTTGGGCATAGACATTCTGCATGCTACTAGTTACGTCACCGAAGCCGCTTCCCACTTAGATGAAAATTCTGAATCTGATCTCGTGCAAGTGCGTTGTCATGGCAACGTCAGATGGCTCATCCCTCATCAATTTAGTAGTGTTGCCATGGCAACCTCTGATAGCTCTTGGCATTTTCTTATAATTCCGAAATCATTTTTCTCATCCCTTGGCATAATGGTGGGTCATATCAAAAATTATTTCAGACAAAAGTTTTAGGTAATTATTAGGGGAATATTGTCTATTTCGTACGGTTTTAATATTGTGCCTATTAAGAGAGATATGATTAATGTTTCCCGAAAAACCCACTTTTTCCCACCCCTTTGGTCAATGGTTGGTGCTATAAAAAAACTCTTCAAACATAAATTTTTGGGCTTTATCCGACACATAGTATGAACGTTGAACGGATTCGATATTTCACATATTAAGAGAGTTATAGCAATATTTCACTTTTTCGAATAAAGTCCCCCATTTTCACCCCCTTCTACTGATTTAGCCCAGAAACGAACTCGACCGAGATTTTATAGGTATACATATTCGGTAAAAAGTGATTGGTGAAAAATTATGGCAGTTATCGTGTCCACAAGAAACGGATATATATACTTTTGAACTGACGGTGGTTTTGGGGTCTGGGGGATCTGAAACGCGAAGATATGTCGACATTTTCCGGAAGTCGAAACATGGTAGCCTACCCATTGCAATAGTTAGCTTTCTAATGAAATCTACCTCTGGTTGGTTCCTCAGTTTAGGGGCTGCGACAACGCGGTCATCTAACCCCGTGTACTTTGGGTGAGTGTAGAATCTGTCTGATAAATGGTGTGAATTGTAATGGATGTATTAGTCTGTAATTCAGGTAAGGACTGCAGACGGTCAATTTCAAGCAGTAGTTCCTAATGTTGCTACCAGGTACTACCGTCAATGACACCTAGCTGTGATCTTGGCTACTAGATGCCACCCCAACCAGCAACTCGTAACGAACGTTGGAACTTCCCCTCCAAAGGAAAGCATACTGAGGGATTTTAGCGCTCTTAGAAAATCCGACGACTTCGGCCGGCTTTGAAACCGCGACCTTGGGCATAGACATTCTGCATGCTACCAGTTACGTCACCGAACCCGCTTCCCACTTAGTCAGATGTCAAAGTCAAGCCCATGACGGGCTAAGGCCGACCAAGCGACCGCTGCCCAGCGTGATCAGCGCGTCGGGTCCCCTCGGCCATTAATATTGGTATTCGTGATCGGGGTGCTGTCTCACTGTCAGACAGCTACTCAATTGTCCTCACGAGGCTGAGTGCACCCCGTTCCAACCCTCACGTCAGTTTTAAAATCCCTGACGGAGCCGGGGATCGAACCCGGGGACTCCGGGTGAGAGGCAGGCGCGCTACCCCAACACCACGGGGCCGGCTTAGTCAGATGGAAATACTGAATCTGATCTCGTGCAAGTGCGATGTCATGGCAACGGCTCATCCCTCATCAATTTAGTAGTGTTGCCATGTCAACCTCTGATAGCTCTTGGTATTTTCTTATAATTCCGAAATCATTTTTCTCATCCCTTGGCGTAATGGTGGGTCATATCAAAAATTCTTTCAGACAAAAGTTTTAGGTAATTATTAGGGGAATATTGTCCATTTTGTACGGTTTTGATATTGTGCCTATTAAGAGAGATATGATTAATGTTTCCCGAAAAACCCACTTTTTTCCACCCCTTTGGTCAATGGTTGGTGCTATCAAAAAACGTATTTGACATAAATTGTTGGCACTTATCCGACACATATTATGAACTTTGAATGGATTCGATATTTCACGTATTAAGAGAGTTATAGCGAAATTTCAATTTTTCGAAAAAAGCCCCCCATTTTCACCCCCTTCGACCGATTTTGCCCATTAACGAACTCGATCGAGATTTTATAGGGATACATATTATGTAAAAATTCAAAGTGATAGGTGCAAAATTACGGCAGTTATCGTGTCCACAAGAAACTGATATACATATATACATATATATATATATATATATACATACATAAATTTTATATAAACTTTTGAACTGACGGTGGTTTTGGGGTCTGGGGGATGTGAAATGCGAAGATATGTCGAAATTTTCCGGAAGTCGAAACATGGGACCCATTGCAATAGTTAGCTTTCTAATGAAATCTACCTAAAAAGGAGAGAAAGTGTCCTGACTGACTGACTGACTGACTAACTCACTCACTCATCAACCTCAGGGGAAAAAGACAGCTTAAAATATAAGTTAATAGGTGTTCGAGCGTTTCTTCATAAATCCAATTTAAGGGGCGCATGGGGAGGGCGTAAAATTCTGGTAAAAATAATTGAACGAAAATGACCTGACTGACTCACCCACTCATCAACGCCCAGCGAAAACTATTGAAGTAGGAAACATTAAATTTTGGGAATATTTTTGCTCTATGTCGCTAGCGTCAACTAATGAAGGATTTTTAGCCTATTTTCAATTTTGAAAAAAATAGGCTTATGAGATCACCTTTTGTCCGTGTGTGTGTATGTGTGTGTGTGTTCGTGAGGTGTGTGTGTGCCCCCCCCTAATAAATTTTAAACGGCTGGAGCGATTTCAATGAAACTCGGTAAGTTCATAGCACTGTTTCCGGCGACCCCGACCGTGCCCTTCAAATTTAGTTACGTCTTACCAAGCCAACATGGCGGCTGTGCGAAATATTTCACCAGCATTCAATATCTCCGAAACTATTACAGATATCACCCCGGAATATATTACGGTGATGAAGGGAACTACTAGAAGTTCACCTATTTGAATTTTGAAAAACTGGTAACTACAAAACCAACATGGCGGCCACGCGAATTCGCGACTTTTAAATAGATGTTTCTCGCGATTTAACCAACCAAACGCAAAAAAACTTGGTACAATATATGTTTATACACATTGTAATACACCGACATCTAACTTCGTTCAATTGTTTACATAACCACAAAATGGCGGATGTGCGAAATATTTCACCGGCACTCTATATCTCTGAAACTATTAGCGGTATCACCCTGAAATTTTGTACTGAGATAAAGGGAAGTTCAATTATAAGACTTTCAAAAACCGGTTAACTACAAAAAGGAATATGGCGGCCAAGCGAAGTTGAAAATTTTAATTAGACTTTTCTAGCTATTTAATGTTCCAAACACAATGAAATCTGGTACAGGAAATGTTTATACACATTGTATTGCACTGGTATCTAATTTAGTTCAATTGTTTACATAACCTCAAGATGGTGGCTGTGCGAATTTTAAAATTAAGTTTTTATTTCTTGTGTCGTAATCATGCGATCGAAGTGAAAGTTTGAATAATGAACCTACGCAATAATTTTCCATTAATGGTACATGACTCTATGGCCTATACATTTAACAATCCATCATGGTGACCATCCGAAATATTTAGGCGGCTCTGAATATCTACGAATCTATTATAGCAATCAAACAGATGTTTTTAATGTTTGTAGGGGCTATGAACTTAAGTTCACCTATAGGACTTTAAATAGCCTGGTAATCACAAATCCAACATGGCGGCGACGCGAAGTATAAATATTCACATGAACTTTTCTCGCAATTTAACCATCCGAGGGCAGTGAAACTTGGTACAGTAAGTCATTATACGGATGTTAATCCACTGGCATCTAATTTATTTCAATTGTTTCCATAACCACAAGATGGCAGCTGTGCGAAATTTTAAAATCTCCTTAATACGTCTTGTGTCCTAATCATGCGATTGAAGTTTGAATGCTACACGTACACAATAATCTTCATGTAACAGTACAAAACTCTAGGACCTACATATATAAAATCCAACATGGCGACCATCCGAAATATACAGTCGGTTCTCAATATGTACGAATCTACGATATCTACAGCAATCAAACTGAAATTGTGTATGTTGATAGTGGCAGTTAACATAAGTCGGATATATGAAAATAGGCTGTATAGTTCTTCACGGAACTACTTGTTGTTTATTCGGGTTCTTAAGAGGTGTTAAGGGGGTAAACGTTTATTTCATTGATTAACAATATCGCATGAGTTGTTTCTTTGGGAATGTGATATTCGGCATATAAACTAAACATTAAAATTAAGCCGACATATTGTGCCCTTGTATATAACAGCGTCGTTATACGAGAATCAATCTTCGGGGCGCGTTCAGTCCGGGTATGCTTTCACTAGAGCTCAAATACCAGGCGGCTGCTTTACAAATACAAGGACCATATGCAAAACTACAAACAAAGAAATGAGTGAAAAACAAATAAAATTACCACCATTTAATAACTGAATAAAAACAACAAAACATAAAAAATATAACATAAACAAAGTCCACCCTGAACTTTACTCCCACAGTACAAGAATTTACACAGATCTGAGTGGCCTAGGAAGGTCCACTCCAAAGAATTAAAATTGTGGATCAAAATTCCACTTGTCTGATTAATATGTATGCACGTGTATAACTACGCTAGAGAAGAAATAAGTACTTTTGATGGAGATTTGCTCACAGATGGAACAGCCAATATGCTTGCAAACCCCCATACTGCAAACCATTATTATGGCTCTATGGGACACACTCGTAGAATAACATACCAAAAATTATAATTTTACTGACACACGCAACCATTTAAAATTCATAAACTAATTGATCTCCAGCGAGATCGCAGTGAGTCAGGAAACTCCCAGCAAAACAGAAGCTTGCCCAATGGCTCATATTGCTCAACACATACATGACAACAACGTGACCGAACATCGAGACCACCCGAGGTCAATGAACATGACAATAAACAAACAAGAAATAAGATGCCTAAAACCCGTTGATATTTACATGAAATAAAAGCATGGATAAGCTGGGAATCGATCAATCAAAACGCGAACAGCACCCATTTACCGATTACAATTCTTTTATCATTATACAGGCTTTATTTTAATATATAAGATAAACATTTACGAAGAACGGAAACCTGGTCCGTGAATACTAATGAGCACAGCTTGCTCCTTATCTGATTGGAGTCCTCCCGGTAGAAATTCCTCCCATACCACTCATTATCATTTATGTTCAAACCAGCCCTCCTTGTCGAAGCTTTGAGTCATGCTATTTATAACAAGAGACTAGACAGTCCCGTTACGCCACCTGTTAATCGCGACACATAAATTCACACACTTCTTGTCAATTCCAATGAATTGCAAGAACATCGTAGAAGGGGATTCCAACATTTTCCTCGCAAGGATTAAATGCTTATCCTGGACAAAGCTTCAGACAGAACCAGAGTTCCCGAAAACTCCTATCCCATAAAACACATATTTGCAGACTCAACAAAGCATTTTGGGCAGAACACAACACAAATCTACCACGGGCCGACACTCCAATCAAATATCCATAGATTTTGTGTTCCAAGACATTAAAAGAGTAACATCACAAACAAATACAGTAATTGGGCAGATGACCCCTCACTTAACACCAAAAAAATGCAACAAACGGCAATTAACACACAAGCCTGTGTAACAATAAAAATCTATACAATAAAAAAGATTTCCCACCAATTCTATTATCTACTCTAGTTAATTCAGTTTCGCTTCTGTTATGATATCGGTTCCCAATTTGCGTCGCTTAGCCGCGCATTTTACGGTAGCGACACGCACTCGAGTACGCTTGCCCCGTGTACTTGACATCAACAACAACAACAACAACAAAAATCTTCACACAAATAAAATACATGCCAAGTTGCTCATGAACTAAACTAATGTGTGTCAGTACCACGAAGCATCTACAATAAAACACGAAGACAAAAATAAAATATAATATTTACACAAAAAAAATATGTTCCCACAAAACCATAACCAGTTTGTCAAATAAATAAATTATTTCAGTACTCATTCCTCTTTCTGCGTCGTCTCATCGAACATCGCCTGACATTCCCTCTCCAAAGTGTTTAGCTCATCTCAGACCACATGGAGCCGTAGAAACGTTGGTTCAATGTCTTTCTCTGGGTCTGGAGTCCCATCTTTACGTTGAATAAATATAAAAAAAATAAAAATGTTAGTTATAGTCACACGTAATTCTCTATCTAAATTTTGCAAATAGCTACTTCATTCACCATTTGTCTAGTGCAAAATTAATCGTAGACTTTCCCTAATAGTTGTAGTCGTGGGAGACTACTAAAATTTTACAGATACACAAATTTCACACTAAGCTGTGCGCACACAACTTTATTATAATGTTTTCAATAATGACTCTATCTCTGATAAATTTAACACAGTATACCTTCACGGTATCGAAAAGAGTAAGTGATCACCTCACGGTGTCACCAAGAATCAACCTCGTCGTCACTCAGGCGACAGTATTTATGTGAATTTAGCAAAAGGACGGAGGGAGAGGGAAATCTATCACTAACTTCTATAATAATGTGACTATTGGCATGCGACAGGTATCAAACAGTTTGAAATATTATACAGGTCACAATGGGGTTATCGTGCTCTGGAATCGATCATAGCTTCCTTTAATCCAATCTTTCCCGCTTTCATCTTCAAGCCGGCGTCAGACGCTCCCTTGGCGCTAAAATTGGTGACCCTCTCTGATTGGTAGTTCATGACGTCAATATCGCAGTTTTGAACAGAAGCCTCTGTCCTATGATTGGTTGAAAGTTCCTCCCGTCTCTCTCATCCAGCAACTATCTTACTCCTAACGCTAGGGTGACAAAGAAATTACGGTCTGAAATGAGTCAGGACCCCAACACACCTTTGTCTGATCATGTATCTGTCAAACATTCCGATCTCGTCACTTCTTTGTTTCAGGACTGGGCACGTTGAAACGTACTGTCTCCATATAAGCTTGACATTTCGCAATCCAGTCTGGCCTTCCTGTATGATTCTGGCAGTAAAATCAGAATATAATGAAATTAATAATTAGAATCATTAATATGCGTAGCTTATTAAGGGTTCAATATGTCTAAGGGTTTATCGGTGTGGTGTATATTATGAGGTGAAAGGGGGTAAAAATTGGGGGTTGAAGGATTCTTAACGGAGCGTGTATCTCTTAAACGACATAGGCGAGAAGTTTGACTTTCAGCGGGAAAAAAAACAGCTTACAATATAAGTAAATATGTGTTCGACCGTTTTTTCATAAATCCAATTTATGGGGCCCTTGGAGAGGGATAAAATTCTGAAAAAAACCACCAGGAAAGAAAGTTTCCTAACTGATTAATTCACTCACTCATCAAACTCAGGGGGGAAGAACAGCTTAAAAATAAGTAAATAGGTGTTCGACCGTTTTTTTTTTCATAAATCTAATTTAAGGGGTTCATGTCCTAACTTACTCACTCACTCATAATCGCCCAGCCGAAATTATTGAAGTTAGAAACATGAAATGTTGGGGTTATGTTCGTTGTATGTCGAAAACGTCCACTAAGGAAGGATATTTGGATATTCAGGCTCTAAAGGGGTGTTAAGGGACCTGCATTTAATTGAATAACAATATCTCCCGATTGGTTTCCTTGGGGGAATGCGATACTCGGCATATTAACTCATCATTAAGAATAAGAATTCACATGTCTGAGGGTTTTTCGATATAGTGTAAATTATGAGGTGTATGTGTGAAAAGTGGGGGTTGAAGGATTCCTAACGGAGCAAGTATCTCTTAAAAGACAGAGGCATAAAGTATGAAACTCAAGGGGAAAAATAATCTTGAAAAATAAGTAAATTGGTGTTCGACCGTTTTTTCATAAATCCAATTTAAGGGGCCCATGGGGAGGGGTGAAATTCTGGGGGAAAATGTCCACTAAGGAAGAATTTTTGGATATTCACTCATCATCCCCCAGCCAAACATATTGCTGTTAGAAACTTAAAATTTTGGGGATATGTTCGTTGTACGTCGAATACGTCCACAAAGGATGGAATTTTGGATATTCTTGTTCTGAAGGGGTGTTAAGGGGTTTAAACTTGCATTTCATTGATTAACAATATATCACGAGTTGTTTCATTTGGGGATGTGATATTCGGCATATAAATTATCAGTAAAGATAAGCAGACATATGTCTAAGATTTTATCGATATGATGTATATTATGAGGTGAAAGGGGTGAAAATTGGGGGTTGAATTCTTAACGGAGAGTGTATCTCATACACGACATAAGCGAGAAATTTGATATTCAGCGGAAAAAAATCCTCTTAAAAATAAGTAAATAGTTGTTCGACCATTTTTTTAAATAAATCCCATTTAAGGGGTTCATGGGGAGGGGTGAAATTCTCAAAAATAAATTAAAGAAAATGTCCTGACTGACTCACTCACTCACCATCGCCCAGCCAAAAATATTGAAGTTAGAAACACGAAACGTCCACCATGGAAAGATTTTTGGATATTAAGGTTCTAAAGGGGTGTTAAGGGGATAAACGTGCATTTTATTGAATAACAATATCTCACAAGTGGTTTCATTTGGGGATGTGATACATGGCATTTAAACTAATCATTAAAAATAAGCTGACACATGTCTAATGGTTTTTCGATGTGGTGTATATTATGAGTGAAAGGGGTGAAAAGTGGGGGTTGAAGGATTCCTAACGGAGTGTGCATCTCTTAAACGACATAGGCGAGGAGTTTGAAACTCAGAGGAAAACAATCAGCTTAATAAAAATATAAATAAATAAATAAATAAATAAATAGGTGATCGACCATTTTTTCATCAATCCAATTTAAGGGGCCCATCGGGAGGGGTGAAATCCTGGAAGAAAAACGTCCCCTAAGGAAGGATTTTTGGATATTCACTCTCATCGACCAACCAAAACTATTAATGTTAGAAGAATGATATTTTGGGGATATGTTTGTTGTGTGTCGAAAACGTCTACTAAGGAGGGATTGTTGAATATTCAGGTTCTAAAGGGGTGTTAACGGGGTTAAACCTGCATTTCATTGAATAACAATATGACACGACTATGACGCGAGCGACGCCGCGGGTACCTGCTAGTCATCATATAATTCAAACGCAAAGGTGTATGTTTCACAAAACTCAAGCTCTTAAGCCAGAGGGAGTTAGAAAGTGCGGTTTGTACCACATCTCCAAATCGTCTCAATAGCACAAGAAAAATATTGCATTTCTTGAAAAGTCAACGGAAATATATTTATTTATAAAATGCAAGACAACAACCCCTGCCTGAACCGTGTCGCGCCGAGCCCGCATAACAGTTAAGCCGGGCGGGTGATTTATACACATGGGGCATCACAAGTAACCGATCGTAACACATGATTATTCAAAGAGAATTACCCACAGCAATGACGAATTCCAATCTGATTTGACCAATATCGACAATTTGTTCAAAACGTGCATTTAATCAATAAAGACTTCGATAGCCCCTGCGAAAATTGTTTGATTTAAAATGAAAATTAATATTTGAATTCAAATTTTAATAACATTTGATTGTAATTAAAATTTGAACAATTGTCATGAATTAAATTACACAAAATTAAAGTTTAACGAAATTTCAAAATTGAAAAAAAAAAAAAAGAAAAAAAAGTAGGTTGTCATTATAAAGAACTATTAGTAGGCTAACCAGTTACTGGGTGAGTTAGCCGTGGTCGTTACGGCATGACTGCTGGCTGTCGCTCACATCCGGGAGGCAATGAGGTTCGAATCCCCCCGCCGGCAACCTTGAAGATGGTCTTCTGTGGTTTTCCATCTTCCTTCCAGGCAAATGCCGAGATTGGTCCCTAACTATAGGCCACAGCCGCTACCTTCCAACTCCTCGTCCTTACATCCATACTTTCCTCCCCAACGGTACTTGTAGCTCACCCCTTGGGTGTCCGTCTCGAAACAGCTACAAAACTGGCGAGCCGAACATGTCCTCGGACACTCCCGGCACTAGAAGCCATACGCTAAAAAAAAGTAACCATTTGTAGACACTGAAAATCAATATTCAGATATCTCCTTTATATCTAGGTTTCCTTTTCTCGCCTCAGTTAACTTTCTATACAGTCCCCCATAATTTATCTTCCGTTCCTCGATGTTTTATATGAACCAGCCATATTCTGTGGTTTCGTGGGGTACGTTTTAAGACTCCAGATCCAAACGTTATGTTCGGTTCTTGGCTCTGCCAAAAAGCCTAATTTTGGTTTGAGAGTTTGAACGGGGTACTCTCAGCTTCGTGAGACAAAACTAGGAAGATTTCGGTTCAAATTCTACCTCAGCTGTTTATTCCGTGGTTTACCACGTTTGGCAAACACCAGAATGTTTCAAACGTAAGGCCACGATCGCCTCATTACAAAACACATCCTCAATTACTATTCAAATAGGTTTCAACCACAGTCATCACTATGACAGAGCAGAGGTTGTCAGCAGGTTCCACATGTACTCACATGTCACAGTGGCACAATTAATCAACAACAACAACAACATAAGTGTGTCTGTGCGTGATAAGCTGCTATTTTGACCTGCAACAGATGCCCTTCCTCTTGCCATGTGAGGTCCTTAGAAGCCAGAATCAGCTATGCTTGTCGCTATCTCGACTAGCGGCTGTTTCTCCAGAATGACTCAAGTCCTTCACATGTTAGAAACCACCTCAGGCGAAAGGAGACTCCTTCCCAAGCCGCAGGGGAAGATGACCTCGTAGTTCTGCCCCTTAAGACAACAATAACAAACTATTCCCGAGCAGCGGGTCATCTATTGGATCGAATTGTATTAACAAGATTTGGACTAAAATTCAGCAAGTCATCTAGGATTTTACTGCATCTTTTGCGGGGTTTCATCTACGTGCACCGGGTTAGTCTCGTCAGCAGGCTCTTGGTGACCATGCCTGGACCGCAGCACGGGTAGGGAACCATGCATTACGTCACATTGTATGAAGCGAATTCTAATAATTACAGTTACATACTACCACTCTCACTGGGCTGAACTGATTCTTGTTGTTGTTGTTTTAAATGCGTGCAATTTTGCCCTCTCTAAAGATGATTCTAGTGAATGTTTTCCTTGCGATCTGACCAGGAAGTTACAGGTCACGTTCACTTGTAAGCTGACAGTGCGATACTGGAGGTCACGGAACTTATTTTGACACCGTGAGTTGAGCTTTATCGAAGTGCCAGGTACGACGCTACCGGTATTGATCCTGGTACCAATTATATGACGCGACCGTCAGGAAGTCCTCATTAGCACGACTTAAAGAAGTTAAACTTTAATTTAATGTTGAGTGAGCAAATAACTTATAATGCTTATTATCCCATTTCATTTTCAGCAGGCTACATTACAAAGCCCCCCCCCCCCTTTCACTCCTTTGCTCTTAACTACCCAGAGGATTCATTCTCTACCAACTTCTGGCGAATCCTTGCAGCTGGAACTTTGTAGTTATGCGATTTATTGATTTATTTATTTAAATTAGTAATTTATTTATTCATGTATTTATTTATATATTGTATGACTTTTAGTGCCGGGAGTGTCCGAGGACATGTTCGGCTCGCCAGAGGCTGTAGCTGCTTCAACCGGACACCCATAGGGTGAGCTACAAGTTTCGTTCAATTTCAAGTAGTTCCAACTTTCGCTACCAGATGTCACTGATACATAGTGGCGAGCGTTGGAACTTTGAGAGAGCTTTCCAACGAAATCTAACCTAGAAATTTAGCTTCGCACACGTTTAGTCTGTGGAAGGATCTTTTACATGGCATAAATCTATGACATGGGACCGCCGGCTTTACTTCCCCTCCGAAGGAAGGCATACTGAAGGATTTTAACGCTCTTAAAAATCTGACGACTTTGGCCGGGTTTGAACCCGCTATCTTGGGAACAGCAGTTCAGCATGCTTAAATTAGTAATGTATCAATTACATCAACATAGGAGATATTGAAGAAGTAGAGTGAGTTAAAGAGAATTTTAATAAAATGGAAACTATAAAGACTATACACACTTCTATGACAAGCCACCTACTATGGTCTCGGGACACGTTTTGAGACTCAAGTACGAAGGTTCCGGGGTTTTATTCAAGGGCCTCTACCTCCATCTGCCTTTCATGCCTCTATTATTTTCCGATTCCCTCAACCCTAAATTTTTGAGGTTTGAGGGTATTTATTTTCTTTATTCCTATTTTCCTTTACAGTGGCAGCGTGACCGCATAGTGGCTTCTCTGCTCATCTTTAACCTGGGCGACTAGGGTTTGAATCCCAGTGACAGCTGTGTGGAATTATCACCTAAAAATCATGCGGTGACAGAAAGGGCATCCGGTCTCAAATCCCTGGCCAACAGCTCCAGTCAGTTGATTGTCTTTCTCTTCAATAAATTGCCATGACTACGGTAATTACATTTTAAATCTGATGAACTTTCTAGCCTATGTACGGTAAATTCAGGAATGGGAGTTATTTGGCAGGTTGATAACATGAAATGTCAGCCATCTGATTGCCTATAGTATCATCATGACATCTCATATATTATTTGACTGAGGTTTTCAAACGGTTCGGAACACATAGGCTATTAAGGAAATGACATAAATGAACATTCATTAGAAGTGTCATGGCACAGATCGGGATTGACTCCGGTGAATCAAATAAAATTGTGATAGGCCGTACACAGTTACCTTTCTAGTAAGTTATTTAGTTGAAGTTGTATTGTAGTAGTCATTTCCATACATATTTTCACTATTATTCAATGTTATTAGAGGACGATGACTTAGAGGTTACGTTCCTTAATAAACTAATAATCGCCACCTCCATCTTGTCCCAGCAGCTAATGTAGTGATAGGCCATGCAGAGTGTATATCATAGACCGCTATTCCTGTGCTTGTTACAGAAGTATGTAATAATACTTTGAGTGCCTTAATTTCAGGACGGCCAAGGTGGGATTCGAACCCCACTCTCTCCGGATGCCAGCAAGGCACGAGCTAGCGCGTTAGCACTCTCAGCACTGTGGCCGGTTTCACATTCATGATCAGCCTAAAACACGTAAATATTCAAAACGACGAAGAAGTATGCACACAATCAAAACAAACGGGGAAATTTTGAGGCTATATAGACGTAAGTAAAACCCCAATATACTCCGATTTGAACGTTCAGTAATGTCATTGTTGTTTAGTATTCTAGACTCAAGAGGCACGTGGGATTAAACCTCGCCGTTAGTCATCCTTCAAAGGAACACAATGACTTCCATTTGGAGCTGTTAATTAATTTTGGGCCTCGCAACATCTTGCTCACAGCAATTAAGAAAGTAACGTAGACTACCCCAAATCCATAACATTATCAAATTGAGTATACTTTACTGAAACTTTAATACAAGTTATCCAATAATTCTCTGATACCCAGAAAATATACGCAATCGTTGAACGTTTGCTCAAATCTCCGAAATAAAACAAAAATAACCCAGTATCAATCCCAGTTTTGACGGTTATTATATTTTTCATGATACTGTAGCATATTCCTTATCAGCAAATGTTCGGCTCGTGAATACCAGATGGGAAGTGGTGATTACACAATGCGCTACAGTCAGTTGATTCTCTTTCTCTTCAATAAATTGCCATGACTACGGAAATTACATTTTAAATCTGATGAACTTTCTAGCCTATGTACGTTAAATTCAGGAATGGGAGATAGTTGATAACATGAAATGTCAGCCATCTGATTGCTTATAATGACATCATGACATCTCACGTATTATTTTACTAAGGTTTGCAAATAGCATAGGCCAACGCTGTGGAATTACATAAATGAGCATTCATTAGAAGCGTCATGGCACAAATGTTAAACACAAATTATGTCATGATTCCAAGTATTAATAAAATTGACATCTATATATATAAAAATCAATGTTACGTGATAGTTTGTCTGTATGTCTGTGGGTATGTCTCCTATGCGTTCATATACCATTCCTCCGATTGTGATGAAACTTGGGTGAGATGTTGAGTACACTCCAAGGAAGGTTTCTGACTTAGTAAATCCATTTTACAATAGGTAACGCACGCGTAGATTCAACAAATGAGCGACGATGCGCGATGCATTTCAACTAAGTCCCGTATGTGTTCATATACCATTCGTCCGATAGCGATAAAACTCTGGTGAGATCTTGTGTACACTTACGTGAAGGTTTCAAAATTAGTGAATACATTTCACAGTAGATAGCGCACAAGTAGATTCAACAAATGAGCGACGACACGCAATGCGTTTCAACAAAGTCCCGTATGCATTCATATACCATTCGTCCGATAGCTATGAAACTTGCGTAAAATGTTGTGTACACTGCAGGGAAATTTTCTGGCTTAGTACATCCACTTTACAATAGGCAGCGCACGAGTAGATCAACGAATGAGCAACGACGCGCGAAGCATTTCAACAAAGTCACGTTTGCGTTCATATACCATTCGTCCGATAGCGATGAAACTAGGCTGAGATTTTGTGTGCACTCCAGGGAAGGTTTCTAGCTTAGTAAATCCCTTTAAAAATAGGTAGAGCACGAGTAGAATCAACAAATGAGCAACGGCGCGCAAAGCGTTTCAACAAAGTCCCGTATGAAGTCATATACCAGTCGTCTGATAGTGATAAATGTTTGGTGAATTGTTCTGTACACTCCAGGAAAGGTTTCTGGCTAAGTAAATCCATTTTACAATACGAAGCGCACGTTTATATTCAACAAATGAGTGACTACGCGCGAAGCGTTTCGACAACGTCCCGTATACGTTCACATCCCATTCATCCGATTGCGATGAAACTTGGGTGAGATGTTGTGTACACTCCAGGGAAGGTTTCTGGCTGAGTACATCCATATTACAATATGTAGCGCAAGAATAGAATCAACAAATGAGCGACGACACGCGAAGCGTTTCAACCAAGTCCCGTATGCATTCATGTACCATTCGTCCGTAGCTATGAAACTTGGGTGAGATGTTGTGTACACGTCATGGAAAATTTCTGGCTTAGTAAATCCACTATACAATATGCAGCGCACAAGTTGATTCAACAAATGAGGGACGACGCGTGAAGCGTTTCAACAAAGTCCCGCATAAGGTCATAAACCATTCTGCCGTTAGCGGTGAAACTTGGGTGAAATATGGTGGACACTCCAAGGAAGGTTTCTAGCTTAGTAAATACATTTCACAGTAGGTAGCACACGAGTAGATTCAGCAAATGAGTGACAGCGCACGAATCGTTTAAACAAAACTCCGTATACGTGCATATACAATTCATCCGATTGCGATGAATCATTGATGAGTTATTGTGTACACGCTAGGGAAGGGTTTCGACTTAGTAAATCCATTTCACAACAGGTAGCGTACGAGTAGATTCAACAAATGAGTGACAGCGATGAAACTTTTGAAAGTTGTTGTGCACGCTTCCACGAATGGTTCTAAATTAGAAAATTCATTTTACGATAGCTTAGAGGCAGTTAACATGTTGTGTATCTAAAAGCACTTCAAGAAACAGAATTTCAACGCCAACACTTTCTTTGATTGGCATTGCAACGCATGCCGGGTACAGCTTCTATATAATAAAAGTTAGCAAAGTACCACATTCATCCACCAGGCGTTACTCAGCCCTGTATCGTAGCTTCAACGCCCAGTCAAAACCGCTGTGCCAGTAAACGTGAAATCCGGAGAGGTTACGTCCCTTGTGCCGTAAGTGTGAGATAAGAAGAGATTAGGATACTTAAATTCTAAACAGGTGAAAAGGAGGTTAATCATGCATTTCACAAATAATAGGCCTAATATCTCACGCGTCGTTATTTGGAGATTTGATATTTAGCATATAAACCAATTATTAAAAATAAACAGAACGTGATAAAAGGAAGGAAACTTGCAGTTTTAGGTTACCGTTAATCTCAAGTTCATAAGCCATGGAACCTCCATTTTTACGTGAAATCCGAACCACAGGTCACGATATTCCACCTCCACCACACACCTGTTTCCATTTTGTAAACATGCATTTACCAAAACGTAAGCTGTGGCAATGCATTACTAAAGTTAGTTTTCATTACTTATATTTTCTTTAGTTCTACATATGAATCTAACGCAGATGTAACTTTTTAGGAGCCCTGTAATAGTACTTGGTGAGTCTATTTACTGTCTCACAATCTCTTTATAGGGATGTGGGAGCACTGAACGTGTTATCGCGGGCACTCGAACTACACTTTCTGAGCACAAGGGTAATCGCTTGAATAGTTGGGCAGTGCGATAATACAATATGTTGGCATATGCTTACAAGGGAAGTATGAGGTAAGACAGGTCGAAACCCATCTTGAAACATTGCGGACGCCATCGTTGTACTATACGTATAGCCCTGCAAAACATTATCCACACCCACTCCGCTTCCACACGACTGTTATCTGCATCCGCCCCACATCCCCTCAATCTTTATCCGTATCCGCACGTTCGTTATCCGAATCCGCTGATATTACAATGAAAATAAAAATCCACAGCCTGCTTCCAGTCGACCGACCGGGTCAGGGATGGAATGAATGAAGCCCCCATCTAGCGGAGAGGATATGAACTGTGCCGGCTGCCGAAGCCTGTCGCACTCCTCAGGGGCAATGATTAAATGAATGACAGATGAAATGAAATGAAAGTGGAGAGTGTTGCTGTAATGAAATATTGACAGGGAAAACCGGAGTACCCGGAGAAAACAACGTCGGCCTCCGCTTTGCCCAGCACAAATCTCTCATGGAGTGACCGGGACTTGAACCACGGACCCAGCGGTGAGAGGCCGCCTAAGCCACGGAGGCTCTCTGACATTACAATAGTAAGTTTAATGTATTAGATAATAATAATAATAATATTAATAATAATATACGGGCCAGTTCAGAAAGAGGGAATATGGATAAAGAGCCCGACAAAAGAACTATACAAACAGACAGAGACGATTACAAACAACATAAGGAAAAGAAGGGCAAAATTTTATGGACATATACATACGATGACCGAAAACAGACTGACCAAGATTTTTTTTTAGGTAGATTTCATTAGAAAGCTAACTATTGCAATGGGTCCCATGTTTCGACTTCCGGAAAATTTCGACATATCTTCGCGTTTCACATCCCCCAGACCCCAAAACCACCGTCAGTTCAAAAGTTTATATATAATTTATGTATATATGTATCTATATATATATATATATATATATATATATATATCAGTTTCTTGTGGACACGATAACTGCCGTAATTTTGCACCGATCACTTTGAATTATTTACATAATATGTATCCCTATAAAATCTCGGTCGAGTTCGTTAATGGGCAAAATCTGTCAAAGGGGGTGAAAATGGGGGGCTTTTTTCGAAAAAGTGAAATATCGCTATAACTCTCTTAATACATGAAATATCGAATCCCTTCAAAGTTCATAATATGTGTCAGATAAGTGCCAAAAATTTATGTCAAATAAGTTTTTTGATAGCACCAACCATTGACCAAAGGGGTGAGAAAAAGTGGGTTTTTCGGGAAACATTAATCATATCTCTGTTAATAGGCACAATATCAAAACCGCACAAAATGGACAATATTCCTACAATAATTACCTAAAACTTTTGTCTGAAAGAATTTTTGATATGACCCACCATTACGCCACGGGGTGAACAAAATGATTTAAATTATAAGAAAATGCCAAGTGCCAAGAGAGGTTGCCATGACAACTTTACTTTTAATTGATAAGAGATGAGCCATCAGCAGTTGCTATGACAACGCCACTGCACGAGATCACATTCAGTTTTCATATGTCTGTGGGAAGCGACTTCGGTATCGGAACTGGTAGCATGCTGAACTTCTATGGCCAAGGTCGCGGGTTCAAACCCGGCTGAAGTCGTCGGATTTACTAAGAGCGCTAAAAAACCTCAGTTTGCTTTCCTTCGGAGGGGAAGTTCCAACGTTCGTTGCGAGTTGCTGATTGAGGTGGCATCTAGTAGCCAAGTTCACATCTAGGTGTCGTTGACGGTAGTATTTTAGGTAGATTTCATTAGAAAGCTAACTATTGCAATGGGTACCATGTTTCGATTTCCGGAAAATTTCGACATATCTTCGCGTTTCACATCCCCCAGACCCCAAAACCACCGTCAGTTCAAAAGTTTATATATAATTTATGTAATATATGTATATATGTATATCAGTTTCTTGTGGACACGATAACTGCCGTAATTTTGCACCAATCACTTTGAATTTTTTACCGAATATGTATACCCATAAAATCTCGGACGAGTTCGTTACTGGGCTAAATCGGTCGAAGGGGATGAAAATGGGGGACTTTTTTTTTCGAAAAAATGAAATATTGCTATAACTCTCTTAATATGTGAAATATCGAATCCGTTCAAAGTTCATACTATGTGTCGGATAAAGTTCAGAAATTTATGTTTGAAACGTTTTTTGATAGCACCAACCATTGACCAAAGGGGTGGGAAAAAGTGGGTTTTTCGGGAAACATTAATCATATCTCTGTTAATAGGCACAATATCAAAACCGTACAAAATGGACAATATTCCCCTAATAATTACCTAAAACGTTTGTCTGAAAGAATTTTTGATATGAGCCACCATTGCGCCAAGGGATGAGAAAAATGATTTTGGAATTATAAGAAAATGCCAAGAGCTATCAGTGGTTGACATGGCAACACTACTAAATTGATGAGGGGTGAGCCATCAGACGTTGCCATGACAACGCACTTGCGCGAGATCAGATTCAGATTTCCATCTGACTAAGTGTGAAGCGGCTTCGGTGACGTAACTGGTAGCATGCTGAACTTCTATGCCCAAGGTCGCTGGTTCAAAGCCGGCCAAAGTCGTCGGATTTTCTAAGAGCGCTAAAAATCCCTCAGTAAGCTTTCCTTTGGAGGGGAAGTTCCAACGTTCGTTGCGAGTTGCTGATTGAGGTGGTATCTAGTAGCCAAGTTCACAGCTAGGTGGCGTTGACGTTAGTATCTGGTAGCAACATTAGGAACTACTGCTTGAAATTTAGCGTCTGCATTCCTTACCTGAATTACAGACTAATACAGCCATCACAATTCACACCGTTTATCAGACAGATTCTACACTCACCCAAAGTACACGGGGATATATGACCGCGTTGTCGCAGCCCCTAAACTGAGGAACCAACCAACATCTCTGCGGGAGATATAATTTTGCGTAAAGAAGTAACAGACCGTTACATAGTTACACATCAGTGTCGAAACCTTGCATAAGGACAGTGTGACCACAGTATAACAAGTAGTTCCGTGAAGAACTGTACAGCCTATTTTCATATATCCTGCTCATGTTAATTGCCTCTATCAACACACAAAATTTCAGTTTAATTGCTGTAACAGATTTGTAGATATTGAGAACCGTCTAAATATTTCAGATGGTCGCCAGGTTGGATTTTTATTTTTGTACTATTATATTAAGATTATTGTGTACGTGTGGTATTCAAACTTCAATCGCATGATTAGAACACAAGAAGAAAAAACGAGATTTTAAAATTACGCACAGCAGCCATCTTGTGATTATGCAAACAATTGAAATAAATTAGATGCCAGTGGATCAACATTTGTGTAAGCATTTAACGTGCAACGTTTCACGGCACTCGGATAGTTAATTCGCGAGAAACGTCCATTTAAATATTTATACTTCGCGTCGCCGCCATGTTGGATTCGTGCTCACCAGGTTACTGAAAGTCCTATAGGTGAACATATGTTCATAGTCTCTATGAACATAAAAATTTCAGTTTGGTTGCTGTAAAAGATTCATAGATATTGAGAACCGTCTAAATATTACGGAAGCTTGCCATTTAGGATTGTTATATGTATAGGCCATAGAGTTATGTACCATTCAAGGACACTTATTGCCTAGGTTCATTATTAAATCTTTCACTTCGATCGCATGATTACGACACAAGAAATAAAAACTTAATTTTAAAATTTCGCACAGCCGCCATCTTGAGGTTATGTAAACAATTGAATTAAATTAGATGGCAGTACATTACAATCTGCAAAATCATTTACTGTACCACATTTCACTGCGCTCAGAGAGTTAAATCACGAGAAAAGTCTATTAAACTATTTCAAATTCGCTTGGTCGCCATGTTCGTTTTGTACTTTACAGGTTTATGAATTATACATAGGTAAACTTGTATCAGTACGCTTTATCACCGTACAAAATTGCAGGGTGATATCTGTAATAGTTTCGGAGATATAGAATGTCAGTGAAATATTTCGCACAGCCGCCATTTTGAGGTTATGTAAACAATTGAACTAAATTAGACTCCAGTGCATTGCAATGTGTATAACTATTTGCTGTACCAAGTTTCATTACGTTTGGATAGTTAAATCGCGAGAAAAGTCTATTTAAAAGTCTCCACTTTGCTTGGCTGCCATGTTGGTTATGTAGTAACCAGGTTTTTGAAAGTCTCATAGGTGAACTTCTAGTAGTACCCTTCATCACCGTACACAATTTCAGGGCGATATCCGTTATAGTTTCGGAGATACTGAATGCTAGTGAAATATTTCGCACAGCCGCCATGTTGGATTGGTGAGACGTAACAAAATTCAATGGGCACGGTCGAGGTCGCCGGGAATAGTGCTATGAACTTACCGAGTTTCACTGAAATCGCTCCAGCCGTTTAGATTTTATTAGGGGGACACACACACACACCTCACACACACACACACACACACACGCGCACACGCACACGGACAAAAGGTGATCTGATAAGCCTATTTTGTCAAAATTGAAAATAGGCTAAAAATGGACTCCAAATGACAAGAAGGTTACCGTCCCCATAAGACAATAAAATGTTTAAAATGAAGAAAAACCAAGTTAATTAATCTCCAATTATAAAATACTTTCACGCGATAAATGAGGTCTGATCCTTCTACGAAAACCTGCATATTCTGCCAATTTTCGCATATCTCCAAGTTTGTCCGGTGAAATCTACCTCCGCCTTCCGGCGTGCCGAGAGGACTTTTATTTTATATAGTTACGGATAGCACACTAAAAACCAATTGGGTAAAGGAAACCGTGGAAGTCATCAATAAACTAAACATCTCTACAGAAGACATCGCAGACAGGAGCACATACAGAGAAAAACTTAGACAACAGAAGTTTCAGCAATCTCCCAAAGAGAGACAACCGGGAAAGAAGTGGACGGAGGATAGAAAGAGGAAGCATAGTGTTTATATGAGAGGGTTTTGGCAAAAAAAAAAAAAAAAAAGAAGAAGAAAGGGCCAGAATAAAACATGAAAATTGATGGTGTTGTAACGCTCTCCTTATGGGGAATTAACGAATAAATAAAAAACAAGATGTTCAGTAAAGAACATATAGCCTACTTTCTCCTAAATGCATGGGTATTGTTATAACTCTTTGTCCTATTCAAGGAGCATGATTGAATGTTGGTTGTAGTAGCTTGTTGAAATACAACGTGCTATAGGGACATTAAACATGAATATGAGGTGCCCTTTGCTAGTGCTACCTCTGTACCAAATTTCGTTCAATTCGGTTTCACCGTGTTTGAATTGATAGGGGGAATCGATTTGCACACATACTTGGCCACCATCTGCAAACTATTGGGCTGTTGTTCTTGCAGTTTGGTCTGAATATGTTTCCCACATAAAGATATGGTGTTGCAAAATTTGGTAGAGACTAGATTATTAGGTTGGTCGTAATTACATTTTAGCTTTTAACATTTGGGAGGCCGCGATTACGTTTCCGTCAAGATAGCGGTGATATGACACATGACACTGAGGTGCCCTTTGCTAGTGCTACCTCTGTACCAAATTTCGTTCATTCGGTTCCACCGTGTTCTAATTAATAGGGGGAATCAATTTTGACATAAAGATGGCCGCCAGCCGCAAACTATTAGGCTAATGGCCTATTAAATTGGTCAAAGGATGCTCCCTCCATAAAGGTATGTTGTTGCAAGGTTTGGTAGAGATCGGTTGGTTATGTTAGTCGTAATTTGATTTAAGCTTTAAACATTTGTGTGGCCGCCATTACGTTTCTGTCAATATGGCGGCGATATAAATCATGACACTGAGATGCCCTTTGCTAGTCCTATCTCTGTACCAAATTTCGTTCCATTCGGTTTCACCGTGTTTGAATTAATAGGGGGAATCGATTTTGACACAAAGATGGCCGCCATCCGCAAACTATTAGGCGAATGACCCATTAGATTGGTCAAAGGATGCTCCCTCCATAAAGGTATGTAGTTGCAAAATTTTGTAAAGATCGGATGATTAGGTTAATCGTAATTTGATTTAAGCTTTGATCATTCGTGTGGCCGCCATTACGTTTCAGTCAAGATGGCGGTGATATAAAACATGACACTGAGGTCCCCTTTGCTAGTGCTACATCTGTACCAAATTTCGTTCCATTCGGTTCCACCGTGTTCGAATTAATAGGGGGAATCAATTTGGCATAAAGATGGCCGCCATCCGCAAACTATTACGCTGATGACCTATTAGTTTGGTCAAGGGATGCTCCCCCCATAAAGGTATGTTGTTGCAAAGTTTGGTAGAGATCGGATGGTTATGTTAGTCGTAATTTAACTTAAGCTTTGAACATTTGTGTGGCCGCCATTACGTTTCTGTCAAGATGGCGGCGATATAAAACATGACACTGAGGTCCCCTTTGCTAGTGCTACCTCTGTACCAAATTTCGTTCATTCGGTTCCACCGTGTTCGAATTAATAGGGGGAATCAATTTTGACATAAAGATGGCCGCCATCCGCAAACTATTAGCCTAATAAACTATTAGATTGGTCAAAGGATGCTCCCTCCATAAAGGAATGTTGTTGCAAAGTTTGGTAGAGATCGGATGGTTATGTTAGTCGTAATTTAACTTAAGCTTTGAACATTTGTGTGGCCGCCATTACGTTTCTGTCAATATGGCGGCGATATAAAACATGACACTGAGGTGCCCTTTGCTAGTGCTACCTCTGTACCAAATTTCGTTCCATTCGGTTTCACCGTGTTTGAATTAATAGGGGGAATTGATTTTCACACAAAGATGGCCGCCATCCGCAAACTATTAGGTTAATGACCTAGTCATTTGGTCCAAGGATGCTTCCTCTATAAAGGTATGTTGTTGCAAAATTTGGTAGAGATCGGATGATTAGGTTAATCGTAATTTGATTTAAGCTTTGAACATTTGTGTGGCCGCCATTACGTTTCCGTCAAGATGGCGGCGATATAAAACACGACACTGAGGTGCCTTTTGTTAGTACTACCTCTGTACCAAATTTCGTTCTATTCGGTTGCACCGTGTTCGAATTAATAGGGGGAATCGATTTTCACACAAAGATGGCCGCCATCCGCAAACTATTACGCTGATGACCTATTAGTTTGGTCAAGGGATGCTCCCCCCATAACGGTATGTTGTTGCAAAATTTGGTAGAGATCAGATGATTAGGTTAGTCGTTATTTGATTTAAGCTTTGAACATTTTTGTGGCCGCCATTACGTTTCCGTCAAGATGGCGGCGATATAAAACATGACACTGAGGTGTCCTTTGCCAGTGCTATCTTTGTACCAAATTTCGTTCAATTCGCATTCTCCGTGTTTGAATTGATAGGGGGGGACACACATTCAGAGTACACACACTCACACACACACAGACACACACACACACAGACTCACACACACACATACACACACACATACACACACACACACAGACTCACACACACACATACACACACACACACACAGACTCACACACACATACACACACACAGCCAGACACACTTTTTTCGCCCTGTGTTGATCTCATATGTCTACTTTCATTTTTTGCAAAAATCGAAAGTAGGCTAATAATATAATATCGTATGGCCTCGTGTGCCGGGTGCAAGCTTTGTTATTTGACACACAAAGGGTTAAACGTTTAAAATTATACTTCAAATCAATACATAAACAAATATATATTTTATATTTTGGTACATGTTTCGACCTACAATGGGGTCATCCTCAGCCTAAAAAGAAAATCAATTAAGAATTGAAAACTAAAATAGCATATGTGACTTAAATCTAAATTAAAATGAAAAATTAATGATAATAATTGTAATAAATAAAATAGAGCAATACAATGGATATCCTTACAAATGGAGTATTAATTAAATAAATATAAGATTGGTCTTTTTACAATAATTTTAAAAAAGTAGTTAGAAAATAAGAACTATTAACGGTGAGTGTAAAAATATTAAGCTTTAAAAAATTTATCAAAATATACACAAAATAATTTAGAAAATCAATAAAATAATTCAGTTCGGCGCTTGAGTTAGATAAGTTAAATCCTCTTCAATACGGAGTTTATTAACAATTTTGAGTAGGTGCCAACCAGTATCACGATGACATGAACTAACCTCGTTGTATGGGATGGAGAATTCGGAAATTCCTACAAGAATTTGAGTTGAAATGCCCAATATGATATGTGGCAATTCTAATAATTATCCAAAACGTTTAGAATAAAAAACGGGATTCTTGAAATGGAATTAAGGTATCAGATGCTCCTCTTTAAATTTGCCAAATAGTGTTAGGTTATGCATTTTCCGCTTTAATGCAACCGTCGTATTGAAAATTCTAGCGTAGTATGTAATGCATACATTAATTATTTATCAGATCAATGAAGTAAAGGTTGCTTGCATGTCACATTTCGTTGTTCCTTGAAGCACTATGAAAGTCAAAGGGGTTATATATCTAAGCTCCTTGAACACTATAGCGCTTTATAGTAGAGAAATGAGGAACTTTGTGTTGGCGGAAACTCCCGAGATTAATTTAGCCATTATGAACACGGCCTACTGAATTCAAATGGGTTCTTTGACATGCCAACATCGTATGGCATAGTGTCGTAATTTTTGCCGCCTTTCGAAAATCATTTACCACGCCCAGGAGCGAACCTGCAAGCTTGGGGTTAGTAGACCGACAGGTTGACCACTCACCCACCGTGGCAAGCCATTTATTAGATAAAGAATAAAGTATTAAAGCAACACATTTAGACATTTGAGGAGAAATACGTTCCTCTAGTGACTGAGTTTTGTCCCTCTGAGTAACGGTATATGAAATAGCGGGTGGCTAATTATAGCACTTACTTAGGTCTTCAGATATAACCACGGAGGCAAGCGCAGGTTCAAAGGACTTATTTTGTGGCTTAAGTCAACACTAACTGAGAGTATTTCCACGACAGGTTTCCCTTATTTCTCTGTATTCTCAAACAATCAAAGCGGAAGCGAAACGTGAAACGTGAAAGACGCAGAACTTAGCAAAAATATTTTTTTTAAATTCTACATTGTAATCCAAAAACTACCTGCAAATTTACTGTAAACATTATCCACAACTTATCCGCCATCCGCACAGACATGCAAACTACATCTGCATGGCGAAAGATTTTGCGGATATCCGCGGATCGCTGCATCTGCACAGGGCCTTCACTATAAGAGGACAACGTGCGGAAAATCAGCCGCCATATTGAACTGCAAGGCTCCAAAATAATGTGGCGAATCTCTCATATAAATCAATGGGAAGTGGCGAGTACCGTACATGTTGGAAGGGACAGACCTGACGGCCTAGGCACTCAAGGCCAGTGGGAAGCAGCCGCAAGCTCCAGTCAGCTTATACGCCCCACCATGCGACTGCTCCGAGTGGCACAGGGATGTCCAGCTCCACCTGCCGCCATGCCTGCATACCAGGATGTCAGTTACGATTTCGGAGCCATGCAGTTCAACCTGGAGGCTGATTTTTCGCGCGTTGTCCTCTTATAGTACAACGATTGCATCCACAAAGTTTCATGATAGGTTTCAACTCGCTTCTTACCTGACACTTCCCTAGTTACTATAGGAGAAGTGCGCTATTCTAGAGAAATTGTTTATCCGTGGTTTATTATTTTATTTAAGATCAATAATATTGTTTGATCTTAAATAGAGTAAAATAGCCATCCAAGGGAAGGACTCCACAGCCTCGACTTGCGAAATGCTAGCCTAGGTGTGCATAGACCACTCACCTCCGTATAGTGTTGCTAAGAGGATATGCAGTATACTGTACAGATACCGGCACATAGCTATGCACATGACCAAGAGAGCTGAGCGGTAGGCGAGGGGTGTAGAACAGTGCGGGGAATGAGCCGAATACTTCCCTATCTGAGAACATGACGTGCGTGACAGTAGGTTTTCACAATCATCCACAGACACGCCCAGCGTGGCAAATGTTTTACGCTTCAGTAGAATACCAGGGGATTAGGATGAGGAAGTGCAGAGCTAACTGCCGGTAATTCTCCACCCTCAGGCAGACATGCAGAGCGGTAACTTATTATCAGACAGGCAACCTGTTTCATGAACACAACTTTTCATACACCAAGTAGAGAAATAGAGTTAACTATATAGTCTATTTCCATAAGCGTTCACCGTGTACAGTGTTGTTTAAGATCGAGTTTCTACACTAATACTACAAGTCATCACCTTTAGCCAATATAACCGGTCTGATTGATTTCAAAATATGAGATTATAATGAATAAGAAAGCAAGTACGATATTATTGTCTACGAATGCAAATAATAATTTTGTTGTTTTTTCATTTATGAGCTTGGACATCATGGTCATTCAGTCCCTTGCTTCTCACAATGGTGGACCAGATTCGATTCCCGGTCAATGCATGTGACATTATCGAAGAGAAACATCACGTCTTTTGGTTCAAATTCCACGCAAAATGGAGATCCGTGGGTTGAGATCGCGAGATTAACGGTCACGAAAAGCTACAAGTCTCCTTTTCATTCAGGCCTGTGGACTTAGGTGTGCGTATAAAATTGTGTGATGACTGGTGTTATTTGGAGTGCATATAAAGTAGACCTATACGTACTTGTAATTTTAGGTTAGGATATGGAAGAAGATGGCCGTTGCCATAAGTTAGGGACAGTTCTGGCGTTTGCCTGGACTAGAAGTGGGAAACCATTAAAATCCAATCTAGGATGGGAGAGGAGAGTGACTAACTACTATTCATTTTCGCCTCACGAAGCAGAATGTACCCCGCCTAAACACGCACCCCAGAATTCAATTTCATGGCAGAGCAGGGTATCAAATCAGAGCTTTTGGGGTGAAAGCCATGAATGCTAGCTACTACACAACGATGCTATTAAATAATAATCACTAAAGTTTGGCAGCTTCATTGGTCTGAGTGTACGTCTTTAAGAGGTCCCATAAGTCTTGAATCCTCGTGGCATAGTGACAAGAATATTTGGATTTACCCATGAAAAATCGGGATCTATTCCCCCTTCAGCCATCGTAAAAGTGGGTATCAAATGTCAGGACTATCCCCTTCCTAATCCTAGACTCAATCACAAGTGGAGACACCGCAATAGCACAGGTTATCAGACAAATGATATACACACATCAAAAAAAGTTTTGCATCACCTCGGTTCCCAGATCTCCGGCATATAGACGTTGACTGTGTATATTGTATCCAAGATACAGTCCCTTTGACTGTTCATAGATGTCACTAAAACTGCTCAAAGATGTAAACAACCATGCATGAGCAGGGCCTATTAGACGGAGGGGGTACGACAGCCGATCAGTTCCAGTCATTCCACCAGGACGAAGGTAATCTGCTCATGTTGTCTGTAGTTCTACCATGCCTAGAAGGTCAATACCGCAGTTCGATCGCGTCCGCATTGTTACTTTGTGTCAAGAAGGGCTCTCAACAAGGGAAGTTTCCAGGCGTCTCAGAGTGAACCAAAGCGATGTTGTTCGGACATGGAGGAGGTACAGAGATACAGGAACTGTCGATGACAGGCCTCGCTCAGGCCGCCCAAGGGCTACTACTGTAGTGGATGACCGCTACTTACGGATTGCCGCTCGGAGGAACCCTGACAGCAATGCCACCATGTTGAATAATGCGTTTCGTTCAGCCACAGGACGTCGTGTTTCAACTCAAACTGTGCGCAATAGGCTGCATGATGCGCAACTTCACTCCCGACGTCCATGGCGAGGTCCAGCTTTGCAACCCCGACACCATGCAGCGCGGTACAGATGGGCCCAACAACATGCTGAATGGACCCCACGGAATTGGCATCACGTTCTCTTCACCGATGAGTGTCGCATATGCCTTCAACCAGACAATCGTCGGAGACGTGTTTGGAGGCACCCTGGTCAGGCTGAACGTCTTAGACACACTGTCCAGCGAGTGCAGCAAGGTGGTGGTTCCCTGATGTTTTGGGGTGGCATTATGTGGGGCCGACGTACGCCACTGGTGGTCATGGAAGGCTCCGAAATGGCTTTACGATACCTGAATGACATCCTCCGACCCATAGTGCAACCATATCGGCAGAATATTGGAGAGGCATTTGTCTTCATGGACGACAATTCTCGACCTCATCGTGCACATCTTGTGAATGCGTTCCTTCAAGATAACGACATCGCTCGACTACAGTGGCCAGCATGTTCGCCAGACATGAACCCTATCGAACATGCCTGGGATATGTTGAAAAGGGCTGTTTATGGACGTCTTGACCCACCAACCACTCTGAGAGATTTACGCCGAATTGTCGTTGAGGAGTGGGACAATTTGGACCAACAGTGTCTTGATGAACTTGTGGATAGTATGCCACGGCGAATACAGGCATGCATCAATGCAAGAGGACGTGCTACTGGGTATTAGAGGTAGTGGTGTGTACTGCAATCTGGACCACAAATGCTGAAAGTACAACATTGCATGTTGTACCATCATACAGCTAGACTTTCAGCATTTGTGGTCCAGATTGCAGTACACACCACTACCTCTAATACCCAGTAGCACGTCCTCTTGCATTGATGCATGCCTGTATTCGCCGTGGCATACTATCCACAAGTTCATCAAGACACTGTTGGTCCAAATTGTCCCACTCCTCAACGACAATTCGGCGTAAATCTCTCAGAGTGGTTGGTGGGTCAAGACGTCCATAAACAGCCCTTTTCAACATATCCCAGGCATGTTCGATAGGGTTCATGTCTGGCGAACATGCTGGCCACTGTAGTCGAGCGATGTCGTTATCTTGAAGGAACGCATTCACAATATGTGCACGATGAGGTCGAGAATTGTCGTCCATGAAGACAAATGCCTCTCCAATATTCTGCCGATATGGTTGCACTATGGGTCGGAGGATGTCATTCAGGTATCGTAAAGCCGTTTCGGAGCCTTCCATGACCACCAGTGGCGTACGTCGGCCCCACATAATGCCACCCCAAAACATCAGGGAACCACCACCTTGCTGCACTCGCTGGACAGTGTGTCTAAGACGTTCAGCCTGACCAGGGTGCCTCCAAACACGTCTCCGACGATTGTCTGGTTGAAGGCATATGCGACACTCATCGGTGAAGAGAACGTGATGCCAATTCCGTGGGGTCCATTCAGCATGTTGTTGGGCCCATCTGTACCGCGCTGCATGGTGTCGGGGTTGCAAAGCTGGACCTCGCCATGGACGTCGGGAGTGAAGTTGCGCATCATGCAGCCTATTGCACACAGTTTGAGTTGAAACACGACGTCCTGTGGCTGAACGAAACGCATTATTCAACATGGTGGCATTGCTGTCAGGGTTCCTCCGAGCGGCAATCCGTAAGTAGCGGTCATCCACTACAGTAGTAGCCCTTGGGCGGCCTGAGCGAGGCCTGTCATCGACAGTTCCTGTATCTCTGTACCTCCTCCATGTCCGAACAACATCGCTTTGGTTCACTCTGAGACGCCTGGAAACTTCCCTTGTTGAGAGCCCTTCTTGACACAAAGTAACAATGCGGACGCGATCGAACTGCGGTATTGACCTTCTAGGCATGGTAGAACTACAGACAACATGAGCAGCGTACCTTCGTCCTGGTGGAATGACTGGAACTGATCGGCTGTCGTACCCCCTCCGTCTAATAGGCCCTGCTCATGCATGGTTGTTTACATCTTTGAGCAGTTTTAGTGACATCTATGAACAGTCAAAGGGACTGTATCTTGGATACAATATACACAGTCAACGTCTATATGCCGGAGATCTGGGAACCGAGGTGATGCAAAACTTTTTTTGATGTGTGTATATACACACACACACACACACAACCAAGTATACAGGGCAGATGACCACGATGTCCTATAACCTAAACGAATCAGTACTATTTCCTTATTCTTTTTATAATCGTTTCGGGCTTCTACGGACCACGTTATTTCAACTGCCTTCTCCCTCGTTCTTTCACATTGGCCCAGTGTTCTTGCATTCTTCTTCGGTGAGCTTCTTTTCGTTCTGCGGTCCACTTCTTGTCGGTTTTCAACATCGGTTTAGGCAGAAAACTCCGTATTTCCCCAAGTTTCTTCTTCAAAGAGCCACGTTCCAAGATATCCTCATGTGATATCCCCAGTTCGGTAGGTCTTTCTTCACCTCTGTAAACCAGATCCCTTTGGTTTTCTTTCCCACAAAGTAGCCACAGATTCGACTGGCCAATCTTCAGAAGCTCATTCGTGTTAAATGGCCATAAAATGAGAGTCTTCTTTTGCGTATGGTGTCCGTTTTTTTCTCCGCGTGTAGATAAAATTCATCGTTGTGTCGTCTTCTATACTCTCCTTGTTCCTCGACCGGGTCCAATATCTTTCTCAAAATCAGCACTTATTATTATTATTATTATTATTATTATTATTATTATTATTATTATTTATATATGACATATACATGAAAATACAAAACAATCAACATCAGACTCCTTGCGAGCCAAAGACACTGATGGTAGCACAGGATCTCAAGATGTTCAGAGTCACTTAAGAGATAAAACCTTTCGGACTATGCTTGCAGTACCAAGGTGGGCAGCTTTTTGTTTTATTAGCCTACTTTCGATTTTTGCAAAAAATGAAAGTAGACTTATGAGATCAACACAGGGCGAAAAAAGTGTGTCTGTCTGTGTGTGTGTGTGTGTGTGTGTATGTGTGTGTGTGATCTGAATGTCTGTCTGTCCCCCCCCCCCTATCAATTCGAACACGGTGAATGCGAATTGAACGAAATTTGGTACAAAGGTAGCAATAGCAAAGGATACCTCAGTGTCATGTTTTATATCGCCACCATCTTGACGGAAACGTAATGGCGGCCACACAAATGTTCAAAGCTTAAATCAAACTACGACTAACCTAATCATCCGATCTCTACCAAATTTACAACAACATACCTTTATGGGGGGAGCATCCTTTGACCAAACTAATAGGTCATCAGCGTAATAGTTTGCGGATGGCGGCCATCTTTGTGTGAAAATCGTTTCCCCCTATTAATTCAAACACGGTGCAACCGAATGGTACGAAATTTGGTACAGAGGTAGTACTAACAAAAGGCACCTCAGTGTCATGTTTTATATCGCCGCCATCTTGACGAAAACGTAATGGCGGCCACACAAATGTTCAAAGCTTAAGTTAAATTACGACCAACATAACCATCCGATCTCTACCAAACTTTGCAACAACATACCTTTATGGAGGGAGCATCGTCTGACCAATCTAATAGGTTATTAGCCTAACAGTTTGCGGATGGCGGCCATCTTTATGTCAAAATTGATTCCCCCTATTAATTCGAACACGATGGATCCGAATGGAACGAAATTTGGTACAGAGGTAGCACTAGCAAAGGGCACCTCAGTGTCATGTTTTATATCGCTGCCATCTTGACTGAAACGTAATGGCGGCCACACTAATGTTCAAAGCTTAAATCAAATTACGATTAACCTAATCATTCTATCTCTACCAAATTTTGCAACAACATACCTTTATGGAGGGAGCATCCTTTGACCAATCTAATAGGTCATTCGCCTAATAGTTTGCGGATGGCGGCCATCTTTGTGTCAAAATCGATTACCCCTATTAATTCAAACACGGTGAAAACGAATGGAACGAAATTTGGTACAGAGGTAGCACTAGCAAAGGGCATCTCAGTGTCATGATTTATATTGCCGCCATATTGACAGAAACGTAATGACGGCCACACAAATGTTTAAAGCTTAAATCAAATTACGACTAATATAACCATCCGATCTCTACCAAACTTTGCAACAACATACCTTTATGGAGGGAGCATCCTTTGACCAATCTAATAGGTCATTAGCCTAATTGTTTGCGGATGGCGGCCATCTTTATGTCAAAATTGATTCCCCCTATTAATTCGAACACGGTAGAACCGAATGAACGAAATTTGGTACAGAGGTAGCACTATCAAAGGGCACCTCAGTGTCATGTTTTATATCGCCGCCATCTTGGCGGAAACGTAAGGGCGGCCACACAAATGTTCAAAGCTTAAATCAAATTACGATTAGCCTAATCATCCGATCTCTAGCAAATTTAGCAACAACATACCTTTATGGAGGGAGCATCCTTTGACCAAACTAATAGGTCATTAGCCTAATATTTTGCGGATGGCGGCCATCTTTGTGTGAAAATCGATTCCCCTTATCAATTCGAACACGGTGGAACCGATTGAACGAAATTTGGTACAGAGGTAGCACTAGCAAAGGGCACCTCAGTGTCATGTTTTATATCGCCGCCATCTTGACGGAAACGTAATCGCGGCCACCCAAATGTTAAAAGCTAAAATGTAATTACGACCAACCTAATAATCTAGTCTCTACCAAATTTTGCAACACCATATCTTTATGTGGGAAACATATTCTGACCAAACTGCAAGAACATCAGCCCAATAGTTGGCAGATTGTGGCCAAGTATGTGTGCAAATCGATTCCCCCTATCAATTCAAACACGGTGAAACCGAATTGAACGAAATTTGGTACAGAGGTAGCACTAGCAAAGGGCACCTCATATTCATGTTTAATATCCCTATAGCACGTTGTATTTCAACAAGCTACTACAACCAACATTCAATCATACTCCTTGAAAAGGACAAAGAGTTATAACAATACCCATGCATTTAGGAGAAAGTAGGCTATATGTTCTTTCCTGAACATCTTGTTTTTATTATATTTTATTATAGACTATTTATTGTTTATTTATTTCACACGTTACAGGCCATCAGACCACGCGAAGAAATCATGACATTTTGTTCTTCCTGTCTTTCCAGAACTCTTTCATTCGTGCACTAATGGCCCTCTTCCTTTCTTCGGTCCACTTTGGTCTTTGGGCTGTTGGTGCTGCTCTCTCTGTATCACTTCCCACTTGTATACTTTGTGTCTAAATACTCTTTTGTCTATGACGTCTTCTGGGTCAACCCGTGGTTTTACCAGATCAATTTTGACTTGCATAATCCAGGGTGTAGTAATCTTGAGCCGCTGTATGTATCTAAGAATTTTGTTGGTGAGTCTGGTTTGTGGAAGTCATTATATTTATTATTATTATTTATTGCAGTGAATATAATGATTGGAAACCACCTCCGCTGTGTCATCCTCAAATGCACTGTAGCCAATTCTATGGGAATGAACTGTCTACGGAAAACAGGATCGAAGGGGTAAATTAATTTTAAGCGACAAGCACATAAATGTAATGTAAAATTGATCTTTTGTTAGCTGGAACGGATTGTTGTGATTATGACCCAACATAACTGAAGTTTCAAATTGGAAAAAGTTACCTATGTACAGTAATTATAATTATAGTTCAGAACAACTACACACGTCAAGCAGTTAGTCTTTGTTTTAGGCTTATATCCAACAGATTTTTCATTTTTGTCTCAACGAACAAGGCAACGTCTTTAGTAGCCTATGGAAGGGGGAAGCGGGCTGGGCCTTTATATTGAAGACGAGGAAGGAAGTTTGTAGTTTTACGTGGTCGTTAATCGTGCGACTATGAGCCACGGAACCTCCTTTTTTTTACGTGAAATTCGAACCACAAGACATGCCATTTCACTTCGAAAATCTGATACATTGACCGGCAATCGAACCCGGTCCACCTCGGTGAGAGGCCAACAGCTCGACCGCTGTGCCACCACGCCCCTACATTGAACACAAATTACTTCCCTGTGTCTTTCCCCTCACACTACGTCTTTGCTTGAAAATCATCCCAAATCTCATATCATTGTCTGTCACACCAACATATGGTAAAAATAATAAGGTTGTAATCCTGCAATATATTATTGTTGTTAATTTATTTAGGGGTTTGGGACATCTTGGTCAAGAGCCCCGTATATTTGGGTTTGTGTTCAAGTTATTTTCATAATCTGTACTTCTGCGATGACTGTCGTAGGTTATGTAACTGTGTTAGGGACAGGTATGAGGTAGGTGCCCCCGGGATTTGACGTAAGGTACTATCCTGACATTTGCCTGGAGAGAATGTTGTAAAGCCCGGGGAAAGGCCACACGCAGGATAGCCGCTGCCAGCGCCTGGATTTGAATTTACGACCTCCGGACTAACTACAGCTGCCCTCGCGGCCGTGGTGGACGATCCAAAGAGCAAGGCAGCGCTACGGTGCTGCAATATATTCCCTCGCCTCCTTTGGCATCATTTAAATGGCAAGTGCTATCTTATCCCTCAGAATATTTACTAGTGAAGACGCTAATAGCCATTTCGTTGTTGTTGATTCTTGTAGGGGCTTTGCGTCATCTACGTCATGTACTCCCGTGTATTTGGATCTGTGTAGGAGCTATCTGATAACCTGTGTCACTGTGTACTAGTGTGTGTATTTGTAATTGGTTGGTTGGTTCCTCAGTTTAGGGGCTGCGACAACTCGGTCATGTAGCCCCGTGTACTTTGGGTGTGTGTAGAATCTGTCTGATAACCGGTGTTAATTGTGATTGCTGTATTAGTGTGTGTTATCTGTTTTTAATTCAAGTAAGGACTGCAGACGATCAATTTTCAAGTAGTTCTTACTTTTGCCGCCAAACGCCACCGTCAACAGCTTCTAGTTCTGAACTTTGTTACTAGATGCCACCGCAGTCAGCTCCTGACGACGAACGTTGGAACCTAAGAGTGTTAGTCAAATATAACCTATAATTTAGCTTCACACAAGTGAAATTAGTGGAAGGTTCTTTAACATGCCATAAATCTATGACATGGGACCGCGTGCTTTACTTCCCCTCCTAAGGAAGGCATACTGAGGGATTTTTAACCTCTTAACAAATCCGACGACTTCGGCCGGGTTTGAACCCGCGATCTTGGGCATAGAAGCTCAGCATGCTACCAACTACGCCACGTATTTGTAATTGAGGTAGGATTTGGGCAGAAAGCGGCCGTGGCCTTAAGTTAGTTTTCCATCCTGGCATTTGTCTGCAGTAGAAGTGGGAAACCACGGAAAGCCATTTTCAGGATGACTGAGGCAGGAACCGAACCCGTCTCTTCTCAATTTTGCCCCGATGAGACTAAGTGCAAGCCGTTCCAACCCTCAGACAAGAATGAAATTTCTCCGCGGTGACGAGAATGCCAGGCACTACGCCACGAGGCGGACTCATTATCCAAATTGATTTGGCCAACAGTATTCGATCTACCTTTGAGGAAGATGGTGAAGAAATTTAGTTTTGGTCTGAAAAGGGGTGAGCCATACCTGAGAAAAGGTGGGTTCAATTCTCACCTCACCCAACATGGAAGTGACTTCCCACTTCTGCTCCAGGCAGAATGCAGGGATGGTCCTACAGTTAGGCCACGGCTGCTTCCTTCCCAAGCCTCACCTAAATTACAAATACATACACTACTACAGAAATCAAAATAACACAGGTTATTAGACATTATTTATTTATATACGTACACCCAAGTACACGGGGTTAAATGTCCACGATGTCCAAGCCCCTCAAATGAAACAACAATATATCTTTGAGAAATATATAAATTCTCTTCATGAATTATTATATGAGTGTCAAAAATTATTCAAGAAAATATTCAAAGACCTGAACCTACAGGAAACCATTTTCAAAACCCGATTACAAGCTATTAAGGTTATTTTAATGCCCTTTCCAGATATCTATGTATGAATTAAAAACAAATTTCTCTGACGTATCCCAACCAATGTGCCCTTCTTGACGCCCCGCTGTCACCGGGAAGCAAACACCGGCTGTCCGGGTGAAGGACGAGCAGCTTAGCCACTGAGCAAACACGCTCACCTCACTCAATGTATGAATGTAAAGCAGTAAGTCCAAAGACTGTTGGGATCTTTTAATCGAAGGTTACAGGAGGCAGCGAAAGACTTCCTTTGATTTCATTCCCTCGTTGTTTACCAGCATCAAGGACTGCTTTTCTAACTCCGTGTCCTAGACTGAACTAACGCCAACGCAAAACCGAAGCAGCTAATGCAAGTCACTCTCAGACTGACCTATTCTATTTACGTACTGGATTACCAGTTTTATGAAGAAATGGAACAACTATTCAGGAATGGAAAATAGCACATACAGTATATAGGTTTTACAGATATTAGAAACGATGGTAGTGAATCAATGAAGAGCTTAGATAGAAACGTATTTGTTTTCCCTACCTGTTGAGGAGTCTTGCCACCGAACGGTTGTTGAAGTTGATGACCATACGCTGGCTCTGTGTAGTCCACCACTGTAACAGAGTCGTACCATCCTAGACCAGTTCCAATCAATAGAATAATAGAAGTTATAATCAACAATATTATTGTCACCGTCACCACCTTTGTCCGAGTTGATATCACCATCGCCATCTTGAATCACTTTTATTGTTACAGCCACGTGCTCAACAATGTCACAAATATCACTTCGCGATGAAATTACACTGAAACAGTGCGACCATTCATGTTGACAAGCTACCGTATGAATAGCAGTGGTAAACACTTCACTCACTGTTGTGCCTTCAATATTCTATATTTCATATGTCTACGTAGTGTTTGGTTGGAACATTACCACTAATGTAGTATTAGCACGAACACGACTTCTGAATTATTTTAATCGTTTGCAATGGTCTTTAAGAACTTTTTCCATTCTATTTGTCATTTAAATATAATGCTCTCTCTTTACATACACACACACACAACGCTGGTATCAAGCAACTAGTATGACAGAGGAGATGTCATCTATCACATGTCCCACCCTTACTGTGGTCTGTACAACAGTATATTGCAGATTTTAGACAATGTCACGAAATAACCACTCATTTCACTTCCTGATCCTTAACTACAATTGCCCCAGTGTAAAGGTATTCTCCTCGTTTGTCAATTGACACTATCTTTTAATAAGATGAAAATATTCACAAATATTCGATCAAAACAAGATGAATGCAGTCACTTCAGAACCATACCTATATGTTACATGTTTACAAACGGTAGCTACACATCTCATCCTTTGTATTCCATTTCACACACTGACTCATTAACATAATGAGTTTACTTGCTGCTTTAAATCAATTACAGTATTACGTGATAACACGTATGCAAAAATCACTTGATTAATTAAGAAGATTTTCTTATCATTTTCTTATTTATCTACCACAATGTTTTGACCCAAACACAGCCCTTATAACTGGTAATTTTGCAGTTTGTGTGCACTAACATTCGATCGCGGTTTTGCAGGTCGTGACCCGGTTAGCGCATGGGACGTGGGAGAGTCACTTGCGATGCCAGCGGACTGAAAGGTAGCTGGCGCGCGCGGTCTCTCTTCCACCTATTGACACATGCGCACTTGTCCTCTACCTTGCGCATGTCCCACCCCTAGCTCTTCTGCTTTAATCTGGAATATCAGGTAGATGGTAAATATCACACACGTACGATAATTTCAAGCCTTGGAGTGATGCACAGAGACTGGTTGCCTTTACTTTATGGAAAGAGAAAAGGAATTCAACAACTTCAACCAATGCATTTTATCCTGCAGTTCACTTAGTTTAACCTAAGATACGTCATGCTAAATTAGGCTGCAGACACTATGGCCTTGAGTTGCTTAACACTTCATATGATTGGGATGGTGTCCTGTAAATCGTGCCCAGCACAAATCGCGTCCAATATAAATAGCGCCCAGCACGGTCTCTACCTGAAGTATTATCAGTTAGTCATTGTTGTTTTAAGGGGAGGAACTACGAGGTCATCTGGCCCTATTTGGGTGATACGGACGAAACCATTGGTCTGGACGAAACCGTTGGTGGCTACTTGGTAAGATGACTGTCTGGATGAAAATTGCTGATTGCACAACAAGCAAGGAGGTTTGTGGTGTAAGCCCCAGGTTAGGTTTGTTTTGTATGAAGAACAGGATAGTCACGAGGACATAATATTCTAGACCGGGAGCGATTTACGCACATTTCTCAGTGGGCACTATTTACTCTGGGCGCGATTTTTGTACAACCGATTGGGATCTGTATCTAACCAACCACCTATCATAAGAACAATATATATTATCAAAGGTACTGAAGGTTGAATATTTCAGACTATTAAAAAATCCTTGTGGAATTATTAATATTTTAGAAAACTAAATGTTACTTATGTATATCCATGTCCTGCTGCACGCTCTTGGATAAAATTCTAAGAGAATATTAAATTAAGAAAGACTCGTCATTTCATTTCCCAGAGAAGCTGTATTACAAACAGTCCGCCTCGTTGCGTAGTGGCATTCTTGACTGTTCTGCCAAGAAATTAAATTCTGGTCTGAGGACCTCAGCCTCGTCAGGCAAAACTAAGTAGAGGCGAGTTCGATTACTACCTCAGCTATTCTGGAAGTGGTTTCTCGTGGCAAATGTTGGGAAGGTACCTGACTTAAAGACACGACCGTTTCCTACCCAAATACTACCTTGATAACAAATACACACACTAGTACAGACATGGCAGTGACACTGGTTATCAGACAACTTCTACACACACCCAAGTACATGGGGCTTCATTACCACGATGTCGCAATACCCCTAAAATCAACAACATCAACAATGAATTTTAAACACATTGCCATGGCGATGAACAACCTTAACTGATGTCTCAACGGGCCTGAAACCCAGGAATCCTAATTGGGGTGATGGCATTATTAAGCAGCCAGGTCTTTACAACATCAATCTGGAAGGAAAGGTGGAGAGATTTGTCTTCACCTCACCAAATCCCCTTAGATGATCCTTCCCAGCATATCCCAGGAACTGATCTACCAAGAGCTACGTGGTGCCAACTAAATCGTGCTCGAACTGGTCATGGAAGGTGCAAAGCAATGCTACACAAATGGGGGTGGCTAGAATCACCAGCTTGTGACTGCGGAGATCAAGAACAGACGATGGACCACATCATTCGGGAGTGTCCAAAGCGTAGCTTTGCAGGCAAATGGGAAGAGTTCATGAAAGACTCAGCTCGAGTGCTTTCCTGGTTGAAGGCCCTTGATGATCATTTTTTATTCTTATATACACATTTGTATGTATATATACGTAGGCTATATCATGTGTACCATACGAAAATAAATAATAATTGGAGTGCAAACCAGCGTGGGAGAAAGACGTGGGCTGGAAACGTGGGTGCATTGTGCGCTATGAATGGGCACGTGGGACTAGTGTTTCAGATATTCATCATCGCCTACAAAGCGTCTACGTGGGACTAGTGTTCCAGATATTCAACATCGCCTACAAAGCGTCTACGGAGACAAGTCGTCATGTTCCGTCTTTACAGTGCCTGTTGGCGTGTCCACATTGGGTGTTGGAGTGCTAAAGATTTGCGGTATCGGAAGATGTTGGCAAGATGAGTGCCGAGACAGCTCACCCTTGATCACAATTCTACAAGGTTAGCAGTGAACCTTGGAAACATGTGGCGATACGAACGCGAGGGCAATGACTTCCATTGCAGGATCACCAAACTGGATGAAACATAAGTGCATCACTTTACTTTGGAGACAAAGGCTGCCTCAATGACAAGGAAACATCGCAACATGGACTTCATGAAATCACTGTGGATCGAATTTTACCAGGAGGGCTTCTTGAAATTGATTTCACGGTAGTTATTATGTAAAGAGAAAATAGAGGAAAGTTTGCTTTTTGTAATGGCAATGAAGCTTTTTACTTTGTAACATAACTTTTCTGTGAAATAAAATGAAGAACTTATATTTGGAATAATCTTCGTTGAACTCTTACCACTGTAACATGAACAGTAGCAATACCGGATGTGTCAACGCCGAAAACGAGAAATTTCTGATTCACAGTGAAGTAAGGATGCTCTTTTAGGCAGATTTCTTTAGATAGCTATCTATTGAAATGGGTACCATGTTTCGACTTCCGGAATATTTGGACATATCTTCACGTTTAACATTCCTTCAGACCCTAAAACCACTGTCAGTTTTAAAATGTAAGTGTATGTATATACAGTATATATCTCTTGATTGTTAACACGGTAACTGCTGTCATTTATCACCAATCACTTTTCAATTTATACACAAAATATAACCATTCAGAGTTTTGGTCAACTTCGTTAATGGGCAAAATAGGACCAAAGGATTGGAAAATGGAGGACTTTGTTCAAAAACGTAAAATTTAGCTATGACTTTCTTAGTAGGCCTATCTGAAAAATCATATCCATTCAAAGTTCGTACAATTTTTGGATAAGGGCCAAAACGTATCTCAGTGTTATTTGTTTGATAGCACCAACCATTGACCAAAGGGGTGGGAAAAAGTTCTGAAAAATGACGTACCTCTCTTAATGGGCACACTATAAAAACCTTTAGATTGGTCGACAGTTCTTTAAAGGTTACCTAAGACTTTGTCTGAAAGAATTTTTGATGTGTAACATCTTTCCTCTCGGTTGCTGGATATTTTTTGTGGGAGTGATTTTGGAAAAGGGACGGAAGTGTGTTACAGGAAACAATGAGCGCACGCGGTGGCGGAGATTGGTACCACGACGTACTGTCGGCCAACATAAAGGAAACCATGAGCGCGCGCGGTGGCGGAGATTGGTACCATGACGTACTGTCGGCCAACATAGTGTTGGCTATCGGTTGCTGGATATTTTTTGTGGGAGTGATTTTGGAAAAGGGATGGAAATGTGAAACAGGAAACCAGGGAAGCACGCGCCATTTGATTTGACCAATGAGTGCGCGCGGCGACGGAGAGATGGCTGTGAGATGGTGCCAACCAATTTTGCGTGAGGTTTTTTCCTATAGCCCCTTTAATTTAACCAAAGGACCAAAAACTAATAGGTCATCGGCTTCTTAATATCTCGCGAAACAATAATGCTAGGGACTTGTATGAGGTGTCCTAGGAGTCGGGGTGACGCGCCCCGTGTTTCTATCCCCTCTTAATTCAACCAAAGGACCCAAAACTAATAGGTCATCGGCTTTTTAATATCTCAGGAACCAATAATGCTAGGGACTTGGATGAGGTGTTCTAGAGGGGGGGGTGACCCCCCCCCCGTTTTACTATAGCCCCTTAAATTAACCAAAGGACCCAAAACTAAAAGGTCATCGGCTTTAATATTTCGCGAACCAATAATGCTAGGTACTTGTATGAGGTGTTGTAGGACTCGGGGTGACGCCCCTTTTTTATGATTTTGTGATTCGCAGAGATGGGTAAATCCAGAGCAGAATATATGCGAAATTATCGACAAAAGATACGCGAGGAAACATTAAAAACTGGATGAGTGAAGCCGGAAATAATTGTCTTCACATATATTTCATCTCAATTTCATGGCCTAGTAGGATAACATGTTACACATATGCGACTACTGTAAGGCTCGTTTTATATTCATATGGCCCACAAGTGATGAGCAAATAATTTTTGGAATTATAAGAATGTGGGGCTTCTTGTATGCTAAACATGTGTAACTTTTGTAGGTACACAACAACTAGCAAATTTAGTGAATTCAAAATAATTATTTTGTCCAGTGAAATCTACCTCGACCTTCCAGCGTGCTGATAGGGAGTTTAATCATTGTGAAACTCGTCAACAGTAAAGGTGTTAGAATAAACCTAACTTTTCTTAGAACATGCAAGCACATTCACCTGTTCGCTCCATTGTCTACTAATCTGCAGAACACAGAGAAAACAAGGCATGACTAAAAGTTACAGGACCTGTCTGTGTTGCGTGCTTGCGTACGAGAATATATGGGGTCGCTGTTTGTAACGCAATACTCTGGAGTACATGCGCACGGAGAATAAATTTGAGAGGGAGAAAAGGTGTGTCGTGAAACAAGCTCTATTCATCTAAATCAATGCTGCCTGTTGAATTATGATGTTCAATAGCAACATAAAAACACGGTGCACGTATGTTCACGGAATTTTAAGAGATTTATGTCGTTGTTTTGGTCAAACTCTTGCTAAAGTAGATACAATTTAGGTCTGGACTTACAATAATGACGAGGAACATTTCATGCACCAGCTTTCAAATCACATCTGACAATATTTTATCTTAGATAAAGACCTCCGGGGTGAGCAGCAAGAATGCTAACCGCTACTCCAGGAAGTGGACTTGAAGATTATTAATTAAGTACGAGTACATATATGTAACTATCAAAAAGCTGATAAACACAAAAACGACATAGACACCATGCGATATTCAAGTATTTAAAATTAATTACTTTTATAGCGATCTAACCATCTGAAAGCAGTGATACTTGGCACAGCGCATCTTTATCCAGAGCTTTGTGTACCAGACACTAATGATGTTCAATTGTTCTCATAAGTTCAAGAAGGTGTCAGTTCGAAATGTTTAAGACATCCTGTTTCTTTCTCGTATCTTAATCAAGTGATCGAAGAGAAGCTTCATATAATGAACCATAATAATATTAACTATAGAGCATCCAGCGTTTAGAAAAGACTGTGGGTCTTATGGGCTTTTACTTTTAACGGACCCCCCCCCTACACTGGTTTTGTTGCCTCACCTTTTATCATGAAGGAACTCGGAACATATATTTTTTTCGTCATAGCTTCTTACAATTATCTACCAATTGATTACCTTTGTTATTGCGTACAAGTATAGCTTATATTACGTCTTAGTAATTTAAAAATTTTCGAGGTTAGCACGCTGGAAAGAAGAGCCTCATCCTGTGCTGCATGCTCGCCCGGAGTGGAGCACGTGCTCAGTTCCGCCGACAACATAAGTTCTGAAGCACTATCCGTCATTGGTGTTACTGTTGTGTCTCTTGTTTTATTTTCTGTTCGATCGAATCATGGCTGCCGACAGTTGGGTTCCAACCCCACTATCACCTGAATGCAAGCTCACAGCTGAGCGCCCCTAACCGCACGGTTAACTCACTACAATATTACAAATATTAATCTAAACAAAACGACAAGAATAAAATTGAAAGAAACAAAATTACAGCCTAACTAATAACTAAAGAGGTGATGATCAACAGTATTGCTGACATAAAAATTAACATCATCTGCATACATCCGAGAAGGAAGGGTTGTGCTCTCGACATCTGTCAATCAGTAATGCGTCATATCACAACGAAATGAATGTCGTTATTGGTTCTCTTCGCATACAGTATCCTTAATACTGGTCCAATCCGTTAACACCTGCAAAACTGCTCCTTCCTGGGCGTGTTCTATTTCAGGTAGCTGCTGGGGTTGTGGTTGTCTCGCTAACTTATGAAAGAGCAGTACTCGAAGCGGGTGAACATAGCGTATGACGTCAGCGCTACTTCTGCCTAGAGTTAGCAACACTGTCGCCATTAGGCTCCACAGTCTTTTCTAAACGCTGGATGCTCTATAGAAGACCCGTGCTGCTCTGCAGCGTTCATTTTAACAATCATAATAGTAGGTACTCTTCGTTCCTTACTTTATTTGCTCTTCGGATGTCTTTATGCTAAAACTTGAACAGACAGTTACCATTGCCTTTTATTTTTTTGACATCTGTAATTGAGGTTCGCCTCTGATTCGTCACATCAATCATCATGTTGAGAGCACACACAACATCTAGGGACACATGCAGCGGAGCAGGCCATCTGACTCCAGGGCACGTGCGTGTTACAGTACTCTTGACTCGCTCCTCCCCTATCTAAGGCTGGCACACACCTTGGTCAGAAGAATGACCTTCACAATTAGTTTAATACACTGATGACAGATTCAAGTAAATTGAGGCTTACTGGATAATCCGTAACGTGCGTAGTGTCTCAAGCTAACAAACGTTGTCGTAGCACAATTAGCCTACTTGACAAAATATTTCAGTTTTAGTAAAATATAAAACATCTTCCTAATTATTTTAATACTAGCAGTAGTGCCCGGCTTCGCCCGGTGGATTTATTTGTTTTATGGATGATAATGAATACTACTACAGACCTGGATCATGATACTTAAACTAACAGAAAACAATATTTTAAAAATATATCTTTTTGTGGTGGTGGTGGGGGTGATAAGTAGTACAGTATAATGGACGTAATATTCAGGTCATTTTCCCGTAATGAAATTATGAATAGAGAAACAGCTATTTACTAACTACAGCACTAACACATGTAATTTACAAACACATTCTTAACACATGATTAGAAAGAGGAGTAAGTGAAATAAAAGACACTGCCTAGGGCCTATATCTCATTGGCTGTTCGAAATGTAGAGACCAATAGTGTCGTCTTTTGTCGCATAGCGCCGTAGGAAAATAATCAGAACTCTTTGGAAGACTTCGGCTGTCCCGAGCTACTGAGGTAGCAATAGTATCATTTATCGCCACAAAGCGCTTAACGATAAGTTTCGGAATAAATGAAGGTAAATTTGAAAGCACCAACGCTTATTGCAGCTGATAACCTCAATGTACTGCACCAACACCATTGCACTTATACAGAGGCATAATATTTTCAAGATGATAACTGTTTAAAGGGGCCTAAGAAATCTTTTTGCACTAATTACCCCCCCCCCCCCGTGACTGTAATTTATAAACAGCACAAGATGTAACTATTTTCTTAATTCTGCAACAGAACACTGGTAGGGGTGACGTGATGCAGCCCGAACTGCCCGTCAACAATAGACTTATTAAAATACTCTTACAGTTACACTACTACGGACATGAATGGTTCTGGGGCCTTAATGCGTGGTTTTGAAGTTCATTTTGTCTGTTATTCTAAATGTAGGGAATGGGGAGCATTGCCCAAAATATCAGGTGGACAGCAGGGTTTCAATGTGTATGTAAAATTTGGTGCAATTAGGAGAAACGGTGTAGATTTGTGATGAAGGGCCTAAATGCAGGGAATGGAGTGGTCTGTCCAAAATTTAAAGTGGACAGTGTCACCCGCAGGGTTCCAAAGGGTAAGTATACAAAATGTGGTTCAGATCGGTGAAACTGTGTGGATTTGTGCCATAGGACTTAAATGCAGGGAATGGAGTGGTCTGTCCGAAATTTCGAGCAGACAGTGTTACTCGTCGGATTCCAAAGGGTAAGTATGTAAATTTTGTTTCAGATCTGTGAAACGGTGTATATTTGTGCCAAAGGGCCTAAATACAGAGAATGGAAGGGTCTGTCCAAAAATTCATGCAGATAGTGTTATTCGCAGGGTTCCAAAGGGTAAGTATACAAATTGCCGTTCAGATCGGTGAAACGGTGTACATGTGTGCCAAAGGGCCTAAATGCAGGGAATGGAGTGGTCTGTCCGAAATTTCATGTAAACAGTGTTACTCGCAGGGTTCCAAAGGGTAAGTATACAACCTTTGGTTCAGATTGGTGAAAGGGTGTAGATTTGTGCCAAAGGGCCTAAATGCAGGGAATGGACAGGTCTGTCATAAATTTCATGTAGGCAGCGTTACACGCAGGTTTCCAAAGGGTAAGTATACAAATTTTGGTTCAGCTCGGTGAAACGGTGTAGATTTGTGCCAAAGGGCCTAAATGCTGGGAATGGTGTGGTCTGTCCGAAATTTCATGCAGACTGTGTTACTCGCAGGGTTGCAAAGGGTAAGTATACAAATTTTGGTTCTGATCGGTGAAACGGTGTAGATTTGTGCCAAAGGGCCTAAATGCAAGGAATGGAGTGGTCTGTCCGAAATTTCATGTAAACAGTGTTACTCGCAGGGTTACAAAGGGTAAGCGCACGAGTAGATTCAACAAATGAGCGACAACGCGCGAAGCATTTCATCAAAGTCCCATATGCGTCCATATACCAATCGTGCGAAAGCGATGAAACTTGGGTGAGTTTCTGTGTTCACTCCAGGGAAGGTTTCTGACTTAGTACATGCATTTTACAATAGGTAGCGCACGAGTTTATTCAACAAATGAGCGAAGGCACGTGGATCGTTTCAATCAAGTACCGTATGCGTTCATATACCATTCATCCAATTGCGATGAAATTTGGTGAATTGTTACGTGCACTCCAGGAAAGTTTTCTGGCTTAGTAAATCCATTTTACAATAGGTAGCGCACGAGTAGAATTAACTAATGAGCTATGGTGCGCGAATCGTTTCAACAAAGTCCCGTATGCATTCATATACTATTCATTCGATTGCGATGAAACTTTGGTGAATTGTTGCGTACAGGGAAGGTGTCTGGATTAGTACATGCTTTACACGAGAGGTAGCGCACGAGTAGATTCAATAAATGAGCGACGGCACGTGAATCGTTTCAAAAGAGTCCCATATGCTTTCATATACCATTCATGCGATTGCGATGAGACTTTGGTGAATCGTTGAGTACACTCGACGTAAAGTTTAAGGCTTAGTAAATCTATTTTGCAATAGGTAGCGTACGAGTTGATTCAACAAATGAGTGACGGCATGCGTATCGTTTAAACAAAATCCCGTATGCGTTCATATGTCATTCATCTGATTGCGATGAAACTTTGATCAGTTGTTGTGTACACGCCTGGGAAGGTTTTCGACTTAGTAAAATCCATTTTACAATAGGTAGTGCACGAGTAGATGCAACAAATGTGTGACGACGTGCGAAGCGTTTCAACAAAATCCCGTATGCGTTCATATACCATTCATCGATTACGATGAAACTTTGTTGAGTTGTTGTATACGCTTACGTGAAGGTTTCTAACTTAGTAAATCCATTTCACAGTAGGTAGCGCAAGAGTAAATGTTAAAAATGAGTGACAGTGCACGAATCGCTTAAACAAAATTCCGTATGTGTTCATATCCCATTCATCCGATTGCGATGAAACTTTGTTGAATTGTTGAGCACGCTCCCACGAATGTTTCTAAATTATTTAATCCATTTTAAGATAATTTAGAGGCTGTTAACGGAAATTTAAAAAAGATTGTTTCCAAAAGCCCTTCAAGAAACAAAATTACAACGCCGACACTTTCTTTGATTGGCATTGCAACGCATGCCGGGTACAGCTAGTTCATTATAATACACAGATGACAGAATTACGTACAGTACGTAAGGGCACTATAGATAATGCTTAAAGTGCACAATGTCTCAAGCCAACAAAGGTTGTCGCTTATTGAAGCTTATTTCCATGAACTGCGGAACTCCAGAAATCGCGTTTTTTGTTTCTTTGTATAGTTAAATTCAGATATGATTATGAATATAATGTAATTTCATTAATTACTTTTATGCACATCCTGACACTGTGTTTTAAAAATCTCCTATCGATGAAAATGGTTGTAACCGTCTCCGGTAAGTTGGAGTAAGGACGTTTTGGAAATAAATCATATAATGACATACGCTTTGAGTGACATTTATGAACATTTAAATTGTTGACACACAACAATGTATACCTACATTTCACGTGATGATCGTAAAGATAGTACACCAGTTATTACTGCACTTAAATGAACAAAATGCATTTTAAAATAATTTTCAAAGCATGGAGAAAATTATATCATCCTCAATCATCGCCCTCTCTGTCCCTGAGTTTGCAGAACACTTGGTTTACACTTATCTGAATCGATTTCAACTTTGTGATATTAAAATCCTGTATCGATTTAATATGTTCCCTAGATGAGGTTCTCCAAGTGTGGAGATGCCAGTCCCTGCCATGAACATGTACAGTGCCAACTTCTCAAAAAAAAAATATACTCAGTAGGCAAACGGACACTTTCCGTTTTCCGCAATTTCTTTTTGACCCTTCGAAATACATCCATCACAAAATAGATTCAATACTTTAATATGTAGATTCTCAGCACAAAAATTGTTTCCACGTCATAGCAGGTGGTGTCCAGAGAGCCAGTGGATTGGCCAACACGTTTATAAGACAAATTGGAAATAAATAGACGTGGGAGTTACGTCACTTTGCAAATAAACTTAGTTTTTAGAACTATCTTAATATGGGATATAATAATAATAATATCGTATGGCCTCGGGTGCCTGGTGCAAGCTTTGCTATTTGACACCCAGAGGGTAGCTTGCATGTCGAATTTCGTAGTTCATTGACTATGAAAGTCAAGGAGGTTAGATATCTAATCTCCTTGAACACAATAGCGCTGTCTAGTAGAGAAATGAGGAACTTTGTGTTGGCGGAAACTCCCGAGATTAATTTTGCCATTATGAACTCGGCCTACTGAATTCAAATGGGTTCTTTGACATGCCAACATCGTATGACATGCGTATCGTATTTTTGCCGCCTTTCAAAAATCACTTACCACCAGTGGCGGCTGGTGTAGAAAATTAGTTGTGTGCTGTAGGCCTATTTAGCCTACTTTCGATTTTTGCAAAAAAAAGAAGTAGACTTATGAGATCAACACAGGGCAAAAAAGTGTGTCTGTCTGTGTGTGTGTATGTGTGTGTGTGAGTCTGTGTGTGTGTGTGTGTGTGTGAGTCTGTGTGTGTGTGTGTGTGTCTGTGTGTGTGTGTGTGAGTGTGTGTACTCTGAATGTCTGTCCCCCCCTATCAATTCGAACACGGTGAAACCGAATTGAACGAAATTTGGTACAGAGGTAGCACTAGTAAAGGACACCTCAGTGTCATACTTTATATCGCCGCCATCTTTACCAAAACAGAATGGCGGCCACTCAAATGTTCAAAACGTATAATCAAATTACGGCTAAACTAATCACCCGATCTCTACCAAATTTGGTGACAACATACCTTTATATAGGACGCGTCTTTCACCCAAAATTCAAGGTCATCGGCCATGCCATTTCAGGATGGCGGCCGTGTGAGTTATGCAACCATTTTAATAAATAGCTTAAGACCCACCAATTCCGATTATCGAGCCTAGGGGGGTTTAAGCTATCCTGAAGGTCGTGATCCGTTATTTATTATAATTTAATATTATAATATTATACAGTACGAGTGGCTTAAAAGAGCTGAGCTGTTTGTGTCACACGACAAGATGGCAGCTGTCCTCATGTGCCTGTCTTATATTTCAGTAGTTTTAGTATGTTGTATGTGATATACCGTACTGATACAATAATATAAACTTTGTATGAAATGATCTTTAATGAAGATGTACTGCAGTGAAGAAATCGTTTATTTAAAGTCATTATTTGCCAACAGTTTGTATCTAATATGTCAGTTAAGAACAACTGACGTCATGGATACGGTTAGCTCTGGGCTAGCACGTTAGTCTGACATGCAGTTGACTGGGGATCGAGTACTGCTACAGTTAGGTTTTTTTTTCTTGAATTCTTTTACAAATGATGTGCACGAGCTTTTCCCACAGATACTGAATAAAATGTCATTTAGCTCAAAGGAGAGGATAAAGTATACACTCGTATATTAATAAAATCACAGTCCCAGCATCGCACATAAACAGAAGACATTAGAAAAAGGAGAATAGAAGAACTAGATACACGTTGTCATTAACCACAGCCTTCTTAATGCCTCTGTACGGTGCTGTCCTCTTGTGGGTTATGTGGGTAATATTGTTCCAAACATAACGCTGTGTAAATGCCTGAGCTGGCCTCCTGAAGTATGGCAATTTTGTAATACTGGTAGTTCAACTATTAGCCACGATCGCGCTCCGAATACCTTTAAACACTGCCAGCTGGATCGCCTCCCTCTTGGCTACTTTAAACTGCCTACTCATTCAACACCCATAGAACACTGCCATCGTAGTACATTACGATGGCAGTGCATAGGCGTACAAGATAAAGATTAATTCACTGATAGGTCGCAGCACCACCTACTGTGATTGGGGCGGAAGATTCTTAATTTTGCAGGCTGGCTTAATATAGAGATTAACGGACGTGAATGCATTACAATAAGTTAGTAGTTTTGTAATTCAATCATCATAAAGTATATAATATTGATCTTGACACTTACTGGCTTATTATCAATATAAATGAAAACAAACAATACATTGTGGTTGGGGTGATTGTTTTAGGGATGAGGACAAAGAGTCATAAAGATACCCATACATTTAGGAGAAAGTAGGCTATATGTTCTTTGCTGAACATCTTGTTTCTATATATAAACATATAGAAACACTCACTCAGTGTCGAAAAAATGAAGTCCATGCGTCGCTCCTTCTTGTTGCAGAACTTGTCAATCACCCTGGCATTTACCCCCCCCCCCCCCCAATACTGGATACCATCTTCTTCTAAATGGAGAGCATAGCGAGGGCACTTAGTCTTTCTTGTGCCATGGTGTTCCGCAGAAAGCTCTTGATCCTCTTCAGCGATGAGAAACACCTCTCAGGCTCTAGCATTAATAAACACTCTCTTATGGATACCCTTTGCGCGTACACCACATTTACGGTGCGCGACCTGAAATTCCATCTAGTCGCTGGTCCTGTTGGGATTCTTCGAGCTGCCACTGCTTCAAAAGCAGACGTCCGTTGCGGCGACCTTGATAAGAAAGCAGGGAACGCTGACAGGTGAGCGAAGAACATCCTAGCCGACTGATTCTGCGAAGCTGCATGTTCCATTGTTAAATTCAGTTGGTGTGCATAGCAGTGGATGTAATTTGCGTTGGGATAACAGGCTTTTATCTTTGCTTGCACTTCACCTTTACCACCACTCATTACTGATGCCCCGCCGTAGGTCTGCGCAATAACCTTGTGTGGTGTAGCGTTTAACATGTTGTCCATTACACTTAAAATACATGATGCAAGGGAATCCGCATTCTGACCTTCCGGTTTAAAGAAGCCCCAAAATCGCTCGTATGGAATACCATCTTCCTCATACCGAAATACCAACACTAACTGTGTCTGCTCTGAAACATCGGTAGTTTCATCGGCCATCACACTAACAAAATATGCTTGCTGCATTTCTTCTGCTATCACTTCTCTGAAGGTTTCAAGCATGCAGTCTAACAGCTCGTTCTGGATGGTTTTTGAGGTCCCTTTGAAAACTCTATTAGATTCAATGTGCTCCTTTACTGAACTGTCTATACTAGAAATTAAATCAGCTAGACGGCCCATGAAAACGCCAGGATTGTTTGAATTATCACTTTCGTCGTGCCCTCTTAAAGCTAATTCAAACGCACCACAAAACTTAATGCAGTCCGGGGTAGGTCTACCTAACTTCTTTACCTTAGTTTTTTCTTCAAGAGTTCTGGTTGAAAATGGGGGTTTCAAGAGGCTCTCCTCTGAGTTTTCCATATTGCACAAACACGCAAACAAACTCAACACATATACGCATTCCTCATACAAAATTAATTAAGCATTGCACACAAAAACACCTGCAATTACAAAATATTCATGAACTTGGAAACACTTGCTGTGACCGCTCAAAAACAGTACTACTCAGTATTACCAAAAGCATTAAAATGAAACCAGCAACGCCGTAATGCAAAATCACATGTTATTTTGCTATAGTGAAATTTATGAACTAGGCATCACAATAATCATGTCCTTAATTGACGACATAAACATTATAATTTTTATAGTACATCGATTTACAAAATGTGGCTATAGAATAAGTAAGTTAGAAGTATTGAAAAAGACCTTCTGGCGGGAACAGCTGATGGGTTCCTCTGCTTTTTAATACCCCATTTTCTTTGAGTGATTCCACGGCCGAGGTGATTCCCTCTTAAATCCTATTCCTGAGTTCAGATAGTGCCACTGGCCACGTTCACATTCCGTGTGACCAGTGCTGCTTCTCTGTGGTCGAACAAAGAATCGCTGTGATGACTGGTCTTAGCTGTTGTCCCAACAGCACATCCAGAACACAAGGGAAAAGTTGGGCGCGCATGCGCAGAAGACAAAATTCACGCATCCTGCCAATAAACTTGGAAATTCTCGCTGGGCTGTGATCTGTACAGCTAAGGTAGTGCACGGAGTGGAGCGTACGCCTAGATACCTCGTACCGTGCCTGTTCTGTGAGGGGAGTATAAATATTTCCTACTCTTCGCTTGACGTATTTCTTAAAGCGTTGTATTTGTAGATAATAGGCCTAATATTAAAATAATTTATTTTCAAATAAAGCAATGTGCTGCAGCACTTCAGCACATAAGGAGCGGCCGCCCCTGCTTACCACGGTCAGGGGCGAACCTGCAATCTTGGGGTTAGTAGACCGACACGCTATCCACTCACCCACTGTGGCAAGCTATATGGGATATACGACGTATAGTGACTTAAAACCTTTGCTATACGTTGAAAGAACCTATAAACTTGCTTATAAAAGAGAAAACTGCATACCCGTCAATTTTGGATTTACGTCACATTGGAAAGAACCTCTTCAATTGCTTTTCCAGATATTTCAGTTTTTGTAAAAGGTGAAGTTTCTTCCCAATTATATCAATTAATAAGATAATAATAATAATAATAATATTAATAAAATAATAATAATAATAAAAGTACTTCCGTGACGAACAATAGTGCCTGATTTTCTTAAAATTTAAGATTCAAACGTATGATTCATCTTAATAGGCCTATATAGAATAATGACCAAATAAAGTTGGTAATACTGACATTTACCATTTGTTCGAAATACATACCTAAAATATTATAGCCTACAGCACTACAGTTTGTTTGAAATAATTTCCTTCCATGGATTCTGAGAAATGTTCAGAGAGAGTATAAGGTAGTTGGTAGGTCTGCTCCCACTGGAAATGCGCACAAATATATCCCTTATAGCATACACACAATAAAAAAAATTGTTAGTTACCCACTAAATGTTATAGAAATTAGTAAGTTAGTTATTGTTGTTTTAAGGGGTGGAACTAATTATAGAAGTTAGATGTAGTTAAACATTGAACCTATCAGTACGAGTAGAATTATGTTGGCAACACTGTCACGAATGGGTTGCTTGAAATAAACTTGCAAAATTATCGTTTATACACCTGTGGCAAATTTTGAACGGTTTGGCTTGCATACATTGTTAATAGGGTTCAAAATTATGGGGAGCATCAATCAACAGTTGGTAGCTCTGGTGACTCGAAAAATATGCCGACTATCCTGAGAGTGATTTTTATCCGTTTATTTCCACACTCTCTGCCGGCAATTGACGAGATAGTACCTTATTTCTTGTCACGGGGCACCTATCTCATCGCTGTCCTTAGCATAGTTACACACACTACTACAGTCATCACATAAATACAGATTATAATCTGATAAATATCAGACAATAGTTGTAACACACACCCAACTACACGGGGAATGATGACCAAGATGTCACAAGCCCCTAAAATGAATTATCAACGAATCGTGCATTAAAGATCTCATCGTTACACAAGATAACTCACCAACACAGTCATTACTGGAAAATACAGTATGTGCCAAAGTCACACGATGAAGCTGATCTACAATACAAGACTTGGTTGGTTGGTTCTTAAGTTTAGGGGCTGTGACAACGCGGTCATGTAGCCCCGTGTACTTTGGGTGTGAAGAGAATCTGTCTGATAACCGGTGTTAATTGTGATGACTGTATTAGTGAGCGTTATCCGTTTTTTAATTCAAGTAGCCTAAGGACTGCAGACTTTTGAATTTTTCAAATAGTTCCTACTTTTGCTGCCAAACGCCACCGTCAACGACTACTAGTTCAGAACTTAGCTACCAGATGCCACCGCAGTCGGCTCCTGGAGACGAACGTAGGAACCTTAAGAGCGTTGTTTAACCTATAAGTTAATTTAGTTTCACACAGGTGTAATTAGTGGAAGGTTTTTTAACATGCCATAAATCTATGACATGGGACCGCCGGCTTTACTTCCCCTCCGAAGGAAGGCATACTGAGGGATTTTTAACGCACTTAAAAATCCGACGACTTCGGCCGGATTTGAAACCGCGATCTTGGGCATAGAAGCTCAGCATGCTACCGACTACGCCACCGAAGCCACCCAATACAAGACTACACCAATAACGCATTTTGTACCAGTTCATGGTACTGGTTTATTGACTTACCGAGAGACGGGATCAATAGAACGCCCGTAAAATTTGTTCTTTTCGAGAAATGAACATGCATGGTTAAACAAAACGTATCCGCACCCGCCCCTCATCCGCACACATGTTATTCGCATCCGCCTCGCATCCGCCACGCATCCGCACGACTGCTATCCACATCCGCACGCTTGGTATCTGAATCTAGTGACATAAAATATAATATTTGTATTTTAATAGACAAAGCATAAAGTATTAAAGCAACACATTTAGACATTTGAGGAGAAAGTCATTCCCCTAGGCTATGTATGCCGTGCGCTATGACTAAATGAATAGTATACAACCCTTTTCAGTTCAGAGTGTTAATGACAATTTGAATGTGATTAACTTACAGGGTTAAGTCAGCCTGGATGAACTGGAAAAGGTTTTCTGGCATTCTGTGTGACAAAAGGCTCAATATAAGGGTGAAAGGAAGGGCATACAAGACAGCTGTGAGGCCAGCCATGATGTATGGTGCGGAGACATGGGCAATGACTAAGTCACAATGTCATCAGCTGGATGTGACTGAGATGAAGATGCTGCGCTGGATGAGTGGCATCACTAGGATTGATCACATCGCAAATGAGAAAATCAGGAGCACAGTAAAAGTAACGGAAGTCTCCAAGAAAATCCAGGAGAGAAGACTGCTGTGGTAAGGGCATGTTATGCGTCGGGATAATAACTATGTAGGAAGGAGAGCGATGTCTCTCGTTGTGGATGGCACGAGGAATAGAGGCAGACCTCGAATAAGATGGACTGACAATATCCATGAAAACCTAATGGAGAAGCAGTTAGGGGACGACGATGTGTGGGACAGAATAAAATGGAAAAGACTTGCCAGAAACATTGACCCCACTTGAAGTGGGATAAGATGATGAAGAAGAAGAATATGTCATTTAGACTTTCACGGCCCGTGTTCATAATGTTGAATTTTGGGCTTATGCCGTGTTTATTATATTAAAACGCGTTGAATTTTAATATAATAAACACGGCATAAGCCCAAAATTCAACATTATGAATAAGAAGAAAGTGATTAACTTAAATCATCGTTTTACATTTTTGTCATGGAAAATACATCACAGAAAAATATGTTGTGTCATAAACATCCGAGTCCTAGTAATGATATCAGCAACTTCGTATTGCATTCTATAAACTATCCACAAATTTACTTCAAACATTATCCGCAGCTTATCAGCTATCCGCATAGCTATGCAAACTGTATCCGCATGGTGGATAATGTTGTGGATATCCGCGGGTTTTCCGCATCCCCGCAGGCCTTTACGTATCTACTATATAAAGCTCAGATACCACTGACTGACTGATTCATTCATCACGAAATCTCAGAAACCACGAAACGGATTGGAATGAAATTTGGTATGCAGCTTCCTCAAGGGCCGCAAACGCCCACTAAGAAAGGATTTTTGGATATTCAGGTTCTAAAGGGGTGTTAAGGGGGTAGACCTGCATTTCATTGAATAGCAATATCTCCCGATTGGTTTCATTGTGGGATGTGATACTCGGCATATAAACTCATCATTAAAAATAAGAAGACACGTGTCTGAGGGTTTTTCGATGTAGTGTATATTATGAGGTGAAAGGGGTGAAAAGTGGGGGTTGAAGGATACCTAACGGAGCGTGTATCCCTTAAACGACATAGGCCAGGAGTTTGGAACTCGGCGGGAAAAATCAGCATAAAAAATAAGTAAATAGGTGTTTGACCGTTTTTTTTCATAAATCCAATTTAAGGGGCCCTTGGGGAGGGGTGAAATTATGGGGGGGGGGGACGTAATATGTCTGAGTGTAAAATTATACATGGCCTATGTTGTAGACAATAGCACATTACATCTTTTTTGTCTCTTGCTATTTCATCATACGACGAATACTTACGGAGTTATTAATGATTTTGTACTTTTTGGTCGGAATTTTCTAAGTCCCAGGAATGACATAAAAATTGATTCGAATGAAATTTCAAAAAAAAAATAATAATACTTTTATTATATTTTTTACGTCTTTTAGGGTCCGAAACCAACATGATATTTTGATGTTTTTTTTCGTCCCATGCATTTTTGGTTTCAGGTGATAGACCATGCTTATCTAATATATAAAAGTGAAAGTCTGTATGTATGTATGTATGTATGTATGTATGTATGTATGTATATATGTTGGTTCCGTATACAAATCTACACCGTTCCACCAATCTCAACCATATTTTGCATACACATAGTTTAGGACCCAGAAGGAACCGCTGGCTACATGAATTTTCGATAGTCTTTCTCATTCTTCTGATTTCGGCCCTTTTTCACTCAAAAAAAGGCTAATCAAATCATAAAATATACTCATGAAGGAATGGCAAGGCAGATAGTTTCCATGGCAACATAGCTCAAGTCCAGACACGGCCGACTTGATGCCAATTGCGCTCAGCACTACCGGTATAGAAAATGAGGATCTTTACTTGAAATCCCGTTAGTTACTCAACTGCTCACACAGCACTGTCAACCGAGTTTAGCATAACAAAGACTTGACACTATCTTCTTTCTACTATATATTTTTCAAATACCACTCACTCACTCACTCACTCATTCATTTATTCATCACGAAATCTCAGAAACCACCGAACGGATTGGAATGAAATCTGGTATGCAGCTTCCTCAAGGACCGCAAATGCCCACTAAGAGAGACATTTTGGCTATTCAGGTTCTAAAGGGGTGTTAAGGGGGTAGACCTGCATTTAATTGAATAGCAATATCTCACGATTGGTTTCATGGGGGGATGTGATACTCGGCTTATAAACTCATCATTAAAAATAAGAAGACATGTGTCTGAGGGTTTTTCGATGTGGTGTATATAATGAGGTGAAAGGGGTGAAAAGTGGGGATTAAAAGATTCTTAACGGAGCGTGTGTCTCTTAAACGACATAGGCGAGGAGTTTGAAACACAGCGAAAAAAATCAACATAAAAAAGAAGTATATATGTGTTTGACAGTTTTTTCATAAATCCAATTTAAGGGGCCCATGGGGAGAGATGAAATTCTGGGGGGGGGGGGGGGAACAGGAAAGAAAGTGTCCTAACTGATTGACTGACTGGCTCACTCATCAAACTCAGGGGGAAAAAACTGCTTTAAAGTAAGTAAATAGCTGTTCGACAGTTTTTTTTTCATAAATCAAATTTAAGGGGCTCATGGGGAGGGGTGAAATTCTGAAAAAAGAAAATTGAAAGAAAATGTCCAGACTCACTCACTTACTCACTCACTAATCATCGCCTAGCCAAAATTATTGAAGTTAGAAACATGACAGTTTGGGGATATGTTCATTGTATGTCAAAACCGTCTACTAAGGGAGGATTTTCGGATATTCAGGTTCTAAAGGGGTCTTAAGGGGATTAAACCTGCATTTCATTGAATAACAATATCTCCCGATTGGTTTCATTGGGGATGTGATACACGGCATATAAACTTATCATTAAAAAGTAACAAGACACGTGTCTGAGGGTTTTTCGATGTGTTTATGAGGTTAAAGGGGTGAAAAGTGGGGATTGAAAGTTTCCTAACGGAGCGTGTATCTCTTAAACGACATAGGCGAGGAGTTTGAAACTCAGCGGGAAAAAAATCAGCATAAAAATAAGTAAATATGTGTTTGACCGCTTTTCCATAAATCCAATTTAAGGGGCCCATGGGGAGGGGTGAAATTCGGGGGGAGGGGGGGACAGGAAAGAAAGTGTCCTAACTGATTGACTGACTGACTGACTCATCAAACTCAGGGGGAAAAAACTGCTTTAAAGTAAGTAAATAGCTTTTCGACAGTTTGTTTTTCAATCAAATTGAAGGGGTTCATCGGGAGGGGTGAAATTCTGAAGAAAAAAAAATGAAAGGAAATGTCCTGACTCATTCATTCACTCATCATCGCCCAGCCAAAAATATTGAAGTTGGAAACATGACATTTCGGGGATATGTTCGTTGTATGTCAAAACCGTACACTAAGGGAGGTTTTTTGGATATTCGGGTTCTAAAGGGGTCTTAAGGGGGTTAAACCTGCATTTCATTGAATATCAATATCTCACGAGTGGTTTCATTTGTGGATGTGATACTCGGCATATAAACTAATCATTAAAAATACGCAGACATGTGTCTAAGCGTTTTTTGATGTGGTGTATTATTATGAGGTGAAAGGGCTGAAAAGTGGGGGTTGAAGGATTCCTAATGGAGCGTGTAGGCCTATCTCTTAAACGACATAGGCTAGAAATTTGAAACTCAGCGAAAAAAAATCAGCTTAAAAAGTAAGTAAATCGGTTTTCGACTGTTTTTTTCATAAATTAATTTAAGGGGCCAATGGGGTGGGGTGAAATTCTGGGGGGAAAAATGAGAGAAAGTGTCCTAACCGACTGACTCAGGGGAAAAAGACAGCTTAAGAAATAAGTTAATAGGTGTTCAAGCGTTTTTCAATCAATCCAATTTAAGGGGCCCATGGGGACGGGTGAAATTCTGGTAAAATAAATGAAAGAAAATGACCTGTCTGACTCACTCACTCATCACGCCCAGCGAAAACTATTAAAGTTGGAAACATGAAATTTTGGGAATATGTTCGCTGTATGTCGAAAACGTTAACTAAGGAATGATTTTTGTTTATTCGGGTTTTAGAGACGTGTCAAGGGGGTAAACGTGCATTTCATTGAATAACGATATCTCATGAGTTGTTTGTTTGGGGATGTGATATTCGGTATATAAACTAATCATTAAAAATAATCAGACATATGTCTAAGGGTTTATCGATGTGGTGTATATTATGAGGTGAAAGGGGTGAAAATTGGGGGTAGAGGGATTCTTGACGGAGCGTGTATCTCTGAAACGACATAGGCGTGAAGTTTGAAATTCGGTGGGAAAAAACAGCTTAAAATACAAGTAAATAGGTGTTCGAACGTTTTTTTCATAAATCCAATTTAAGGGGCCCTTGGAGAGGGGTGAATTTATGGAAAAAAAAAACAGGAAAGAAAGTGTCCTAACTGATTGACTCACTTACTCACTCATCAAACTCAGGGGGAAAACAGCTTTAAATAAGTAAATAGGTGTTTGACAGTTTGTTTCATAAATCCAATTTAAGGGGTTCATGGGGACGGGTAAAATTATCAAAAATTAATGAAAGAAAATATCCTGACTCACTCACACACTCATCATCGCCCAGCCAAAATTATTGAAGTTAGAAACATGAAATTTTGGGGATATGTTCGTTGTATGTCGAAAACGTCCACTAAGAAAAGAGTTTTGGATATTCAGGTTCTAAAGAGGTGTTAAGGGGGTAAACGTGCTTTCCAATGAATAACAATATCTCACGAGTGGTTTCATTTGGGGATGTGATACTTGGCACATATACTAATCATTAAAAATAAGCTGACACATGTCTAATGGTTTTTCGATGTAGTGTATATTATGAGGTGAAAGGGATGAAAAGTGGGGGTTGAAAGATTCCTAACTGAGCGTGTATCTCTTAAACGACATAGGGAGGAGTCTGAAACTCGGAGGAAATCTATCAGCTTAAAAATAAATAAATAAATAAATAAATGAATAAATAATTAAAATAAATAGGTGTTCGACCGTGTTTTCATAAATGCAATGTAAGGGGCATATGGGGAGGGGTGAACTTCTGGAAGAAAAACGTCCACTAAGGAAGGATTTTTGTATGTTTGCTCTCATCGACCAACCAAAACTATTAAAGTTAGAAGAATGATATTTTGGGGATATGTTTGTTTGTTGTGTGCCGAAAACGTCTACTAAGGAGGGATTTTTGGGTATTCAGGTTCTAAAGGGGTGTTAACGGGGTTAAACCTGCATTTCATTGAAAAACAATATGATACGACTATGACGCGAGCGAAGCGAGGCTAAAATTGAGATGGTGTGTGTCTGTGTATTACTCAATCTCGCAAGTACCACTGGTCCGATTTACGTGAATTTTACATGGAAGTAGCTGATTTACCTGGTTAACATATAGGTTACCTTTGATTTCAATACTTTGCACTATTTAAAATGGCGACCATTTTAGTGACGTCACTACACCCTTTGGTTTCAAACTTTCATATTTCCATTTCAAATAAAATGAGAACGCTAAGAAATAGCAAACTTTTGATGGCATATGCGAGGTTTAAAATTACATTTTCTATCCGAAAGGTATCTGCAACTGTTAGCGAGTAAAACCTAAATTTGTGCTATAAAACACGGTCAACGCCGAGCGGTGTAGTTGGACAAAATGTTCCATCCTTAATCTCCCTCTGCGCAGCACCTCGCCTATCCCCTGTTTTAACTGTCATCTTCACATTTTAATTTATTTATGACGCGTAGCGAAGCACGGGTACTTCAGCTAGTCTATCTATATAACTAATGTTATAACGGGATTCCAAATGTTATTGCGGGCGAAGCCGCGGGTAACAGCTAGTAACCTATAATTACATTACCTACATTAGAAAATTTAGGCTGATGACATTAGATTTTCACCATTTAAGTCTGTTGCAACCACCACCCATACAATTAAAATTCCATGTTAGTGCATATAACTTTCAGTATCGGTCAATTATGTCTTCCCCCGTAAGACAGCACTTTTCTGTGACGGGTCACAGGAGTTAATTTTAAGGTACCGGTAAGTCAAATCTACGGCTTTTGTAATTTATGGAAGGCAAGCTGCAGAGGTCAAAGTCATTAGATGATGATGATGATGATGATGATTTTTTGCCTACTTTTCACATTTTTCAAAACTTATGAAAAAGTGGACTTGTGATATTGGAGCACCGCTCGCGGCCATTGTGCAGGATTTAACGAGCACGGCTATGCTGCGGGGTTTTAAAGTAACTGAAGCCAGCGCAAGCACTGATACCATAGAAAGACCATTTTGGTATTAAACAAAAGCATATTTTCATGCCTGAAATTACTACAATGATTGGAGAATGAATTTTGAGATTGAAACCGTTGGTGTATATTTTAACACAATGTAGGTCATGTACGAAAAGTTATTTTAGTCCATCATATGAAAACTCTTTTTAATACGTGGGAGAGTTTTAAATGAAAAGACCTGTGTAATATATGAAAATATGTATTTAGTTCTTCACGTAACTACTCGTTCTAATTTTGTTTAATCCGAAACCTTGCGCATACGAAAATATTTGTTGGTTTTGAGTACATTTCACTTTGGAGAAATTTTACTGAGATAATAATAATAATAACAATAATAACACTGATAATTGGGGGAAGGTCATAGATGAAAATCATCCAGAAACAAGAGAGGAAAAAGAAACCTCATGAATTTTTTCAATCCGCAGAAAAAATCGCAGATGCTATCAGAAAACGACGATTACAATTCTACGCACACCTTCAAAGAATGGATACCGACAGGCTGACAGAGAGAATCCGCAGCAATTGGTTAACAGAAATATATGAAGATCTACAAAAAATGGGTATTGCTGAGAAAATCATTCCAGATAGAGTAAAATTTAGAAGCCTAGTAAACAAACATAAATTTGCAGAGAGACCTAAAAGGAAAAATACAGGCTGGACAGAAGCACGCAGAAAAGAACACAGTGAACGAATGAAGATATATTGGGAAGGAAAGAAGAAGGAACATTGTGAAAAATAAGTTCATGCGCGCTCCGTAGTTGGGCATAACGATTTAAAAACAAGATGTTCGGGAAAGAACATATAACCTACTTTCTCCTAAATGTATGGGGATAGTTATAACTCTCTGTCCTTATCATCTCCTAATTTCTTCCTATTTGAAGTGCAAATTGGCACACAGGATTTGAACAGTGGCGTTCAAACCATAGTTTATAATTTACCCCAGCATTTTGCAATTTCATCAGCAAACACTCCAAACACCGACTACTTACAATAATTGAAACTTCGTTGCTCTAATAAGGCCCATCTACAATGCGCAGTCGGCAGTCCGTAGTTGGTAGTCCTCGGTCGGCAGTCGCGATCGACTCCGTGTATACTATAGGCACCATACACAACATGAAGTTGCAGTTGGTAGCTGGCAGTTGGCAGTCGCGAATTTTATCCTTGACTGCCAACTACCCGACTGCAGCAATGTAATAGCCAATCAGAGCAGATCAGAAACTGACGTCACGTTGTTGTTCTGTGTCGTATACGAATGATATAGGACTAAGTGAAGTAACTTCGCAACCCGTTAATTTATAGGCTAATCTTAAATACACGGTATAACAAAATAATCCATCTCCAAATCATCCATGTTGCAAATTTTGAGGTTATCAACAACGCCTCTGTGCACAAGGAATAAACGAATGTTACTGTATTATTACTCCTAGCAGTCGTTAAGACTGGGTTCACTAACTGGCCGGTATAGAGCGCTGCTCGAATCTATAGTTTCTGCATAGTACAACTGAAGGCTGGTAGATGTCACTCCTGTGGAGAATGTCGTTTTTTCTTAATATATAATTTCCATTGCAAAAAGCACCATATAACGCTTTATTTTATAACGTCTCAGTACTCAAGAAACAATGAATATAAAAAAAATCAAGCAAAACAGTTCTACTCTGATAGGATTTGAACCCCGGCCAGCCACATGAGAGACGGGAGCTCTAACCACACAGCCAATCGTACACTCATAACTCACGCGTTATCGATCAAATACATATAACGTACTGTATTAGCAAATAATCACTTGGACTGAAGATTTCTTCACTGGAGTGTATTTCAAACCGAGTTCATTTCATAATAAGTTCATATAATTCTTATCAGTAGGTTATATTGCATGCAACATACTGAAATTAGTAAAATGTAGGTCAGAACGAGAGATCAGCTGCCATCTTGTCAAATAGCCGAGACGATTCAGATTTTTAAAGTCACTTCTAGATTATAATATTACAATATAAACTTTTAATTTCGAACGAACCACGTCGCTTAGAACAGATTAAACGATTCTTGGTTCGATGTGCACAAGGAATAAACGAATGTTACTGTATTATTACTCCTTGCAGTCGTTAAGACTGGGTTCACTAACTGGCCGGTATAGTGCGCTGCTCGAATCTATAGTTTCTGCATAGTACAACTGAAGGCTGGTAGATGTCACTCCGGTGGAGAATGTCGTTTTTTTTTTTAATATATAATTTCCATTGCAAAACGCACCATATAACGCTTTATTTTATAACGTCTCAGTACTCAAGAAACAATAAATAGCAAAAAAGTTCTACTCTGACAGGATTTGAACCCCGGCCAGCCACATGAGAGACGGGAGCTCTAACCACACAGCCAATCGTACACTCATAACTCTCGCGTTATCGATTACATATATGGTGCTGTATTAGCAAATAATCACTTGGACTGAAGATTTCTTCACTGGAGTATATTTCAAACCGAGTTCATTTCATATTAAGTTCATATAATTTTTATCAGTAGGTTATATTGCATGCAACATACTGAATTTAGTAAAATATAGGTCAGAACGATAGATCAGCTGCCATCTTGTCAAATAGCCGAGACGATTCAGATTTTTAAAGTCACTTCTAGATTATCAAATTACAATATAAACTTTTAATTTCGAACGAACCACGTCGCTTAGAACAGATTAAACGTTTATTGGTTCGATAATCGGAACTGGTGGGTCTCATGTTATGGATTATAAATTTTGCATAATTCACACGGCCGCCATCCTGAAATGGTACGTTTGATGACCTTGTAGTTTGGGCACAAGACGCGTCCCATATGAAGGTAGGTTGTTACCAAATTTGGTAAAGATCCGATGATTAGTTTGGTCGTAATGCATTATTAAGTTTTGACCATTCGATTGGCCGCCATTACCTTTTGGTAAAGATGGCGGAAATATAAAACATGACACTGAGGTGCCCTTTGCCAGTGCTACCTCTGTACCAAATTTCGTTCAATTCGGTTTAACCGTGTTCGAATTGATAGGGGGGGACAGACATTCAGAGTACACACACTCACACACACACAGACTCACACACATACACACACACAGACAGACACACTTTTTTCGCCCTGTAGTGATCTCATAAGTCTACTTTCATTTTTTTGCAAAAATCGAAAGTAGGCTAAAAATAACAATAATATACTGTACTAGTCATAATAATAGTAATGGTACTAAAATAATAATGTAACTTGTAGTTAGTTGTGTATGCCATGCCATTGAAATTCCATCGATGGATCCTTATTGCTGGTCTGCATGTAAGCAGAATATATCGGAATATAGGTATTTGGTGTGAATTCCTCATGTATTCGCATTTCTTGCTGCATAAGCATTCCTGCGATTCTTCATTCTATTCCTAGTCATCAACGAGTGTAAAATGCAATTCATAAGCGGCGAAAAATATGCAGGGGCTATGATCAAGTCATCTAAATAAATACTGGAACTATATCGGGACTGGAGGCCTACGTGTCTTCTTCACACAACTTCTGTTAAACTTCCATGGTGGAACATTGTTAGTGTGTCCGTCTGCAGACCCCCAAGACCTAGGAAGTAAAGATACTGAAGTGCGGAAGATCCATTGCACGCCACGTTGTACGATATTGGGCATAAATTTTAACTTCGGTGATCACTAGACACTCTATCGCAGGTCGCTTGGTAGGTTTCCCGTTTCTCCACCAGATGACAGTATAATACAGAACGTTGAAATTGGAGAGCAGATAACCTAGATGGTTTCATATCAAAAGATTACACAACGTACCTGAGCCCATACTATTACCATTATTTATTATTTATTCGTTCAATCCCCATAAGGAGAGCGTTACAACACAATCAATTTTCATGTTTCATTCTGGACCTTTCTTCTTTTTTCCCAAAAACCTCTCATGTACACACTATGTTTCCTCTTTCTCTCTTCTGTCCACCTCTTTGCTGGTTGTCTCTCTTTGGGAGTTTGCTCAAGCTTCTGTAGTCTAAGTTTTTCTCTGTATTTGCTCCTGTCTGCGATGTCTTCTGTAGAGATGTTTAGTTTCTTAAGGTCTTCCACGGTTTCCTTTACCCAATTGGTTTTTAGTGTGCTATTCGTAACTATATTAAAAATTTTCTTGGTCAGTCTGTCTTCGGTCATCCTATGTATATGTCCATAAAATTTTGCCCTTCTTTTCCTTATGTTGTTTGTAATCGTCTCTGTCTGTTTGTACAGTTCTATTGTCGGTCTCTTCATCCATATTCCCTCTTTCTGAACTGGCCCGTAGATCTTTCTCAGAATTTTTTTCTCTTGTTTTTCTAATTCCTTGATTTTTGTTCGTCCCTTGATTGCTGTCGTTTCTGAAGCGTATAAGGCCTCTGGTAAGACTACTGTACGATAGTGTCGTAATTTGGCATTGATGGAAATACATTTTTTATTGTAGTGGTTCCATGTAAGTCGGTATGCTTTCTGCAATTTAGCGATCCTGTCTTCATTGGATGCCAAGTTCAGTCCTGTTTTCTGTATAATCTCTCCTAGATATTTGAAACTTTCCACTTGTGTTATTTTTCCATACTTGGTTTCCAGTGGGTGCTTGTCTGTAGATTTTGTGTCCATGAACTGTGTTTTTTCGTATGAGATTTGTAACCCTGTTTTGGCAGAGATTTCATGTAGCGTTTCTAGAGCTTCTTTGGCTTCTTTTCTGTTATTTGTTATAATCGCTACATCATCGGCAAAGGCCAGACACTTAATGTTGACTGTCCTTTTCTGGTGTTTTGCCATTTTTATGCCTTTGACTCCTTTTTCCCATGTCTTGATTATTTTATCCAAAACTGAGTTGAATAGAATGGGTGATAAACCATCACCTTGTCGCACTCCTGTATTAATTTTGAAGGGTTCCGAGATCTCTCCCATGAATTTAACTTTGGATATTGTATTTGTTAATGTTTCTTGGATTAGTTTTCTGGACTTATTGTCGACCTTCATTTCTTCTAATGTGTTAAAAAGTGTTTCTCTATCTATGGAGTCGTACGCTTTTTTGTAGTCGACAAATGTGATTGTTGTGTTCCTGGTTTTTCTCGTTGCTAGTATTGTTCTCAGGCACCAAATCTGCTCACTGCACGATCTTCCCTTCCTGAACCCTCCTTGGTATTCTCCTATCTGTGGATCTATCTGAGGCTCTATCCGTTTTAACAGGGCTTTGGAGAAAATTTTGTATCGACGGGTAATAGTGAAATCCCTCTATAATTATTAGGGTTCGTTTTGTCTCCCTTCTTGTGGAGGGGGTGTATTAGAGCTGACTTCCATTCTTCTGGTACCTTCCCTGTTTGCCAGATGTTTTCGATGATTTTGTGTATTTTTGGTGTAACATTTTCGTGGTCTAATTTCCAGATTTCCGAAATCAATCCGTCTTCTCCAGGCGCTCTATTGTTCTTTAGTGATTTTATTATTTCCACGATTTCTTCAAGTGTTGGAGGTTTGGAATCAATGTTAGGTTCTGGCTTTTCGAACTGTAATCTGTGTGTTGGTTTATCACAGTTAAGCAGTGAGTCAAAATATTGTGCCAGTATCGTACAGTTCTTTTTCGGGTTTGTCTCCAGTGTTCCGTCTTGTCTTTTGAAGCATAAGCTCGGTGGTCGATTTCCAGTCATATTCTCTCTGAATGTTCTATAGAAGTTTCGTGTGTTATTTTTGGTAAAATCCTCTTCTATCTCCTTGAGTCTGTTGTTATCGTAGTTTCTTTTTTCTCTGCGGATTATTCTCGAGGAGTCTTTTTGTATCTTGTTGAATTCTTCCCATTTTTCTGGTGTTCTATGGCTGTTAAATTTTTTCCAGGCTTGTATTCTATCCTCTATGGCTCTGTCACATGTCACGTTCCACCATCTGTGCTTCCTTTTCCTCGGGGGCTGCCCCATTTTTATCAGTTCTTTCATGTTTTCGGACATGTCCGTCCAGTTGTTACTCTCAATTTTCTTAAGTCCTTGTGTTATTTCTTTCTTGTTTAATTGTAAATACTCTGGGTCTGTTCTGAAAATTCTGGTTGTTCTCTTAGTTTGTCTGTTTGGTATAAACTTAGCCTTGATTTGTAGTAGATGATGATCAGATTCGAAAAAACCTTTTCTCGTTCGTATATTCATAACTTCTCTGGTGTTTTTTGTAGATATCGCAACGTGGTCTATCTGAAATTCTCCGAGGGCGGTGTTTGGAGATTTCCAAGTCCATAGTTTCTTGTAGGGTTTCTGGAATTGTGTTGACATGATTTTGAGGTCAAAATTCCTACAGAAGTTTATCAAATTCTCTCCATTCTTGTTTGTCCTCTGGTGCGCTGTATGTTTTCCTGTTGTGTCTCTGAATTTTCTTTCGCGGCCTAATTGTGCATTAAAATCACCAAGCAATAATTTTACATGCTTAGTGGGGATTTTGTTGGTGATTTCTTCTAAGTCTTCCCAGAATTCTTCTATCATCTGTGGATTTTTGTTATTGTAGTTATTTGTGGGGGCATGAGCATTGATTATTGTATACGCTTTGTTACCAGAACGTATCGTAAGTGTGGAAATTTTTTCAGATTTTGAGGTGAAATCTATTACAGAGTCCAATATTGAGTTGTGGACTACAAAACCTGTTCCGAAGAGTTTGAGATTTTTTCCTGGAATAGTTATGGCTGGTTTCCCCTTGTATATTCTGTAACTTCCCGAATCGAAGTGATTCTCATCTGAGAATCTAGTTTCCTGTATAGCCAGTATTCTGATATTGAATGTGTCCATGATGTTTGTTAGTTGTTTCACTATACCTAGTTTCAGGAGTGTGTTTACGTTGAGTGTTCCCATGTAAAATATTCTCTTAGTTTTGAGGGTTTTTGAGAAGCAATTCTCCTCTTCATGACATACCTGATCCCCTGGAATCCGATGATCAGGTACAATACCCAGTTTTATTGACTGGGGCCCAGGGTAGTGTGTTCGTTCACGTCGTTCTGTCATGATTATTGATTTATGTTCAAGTTGTGGTGGTGAAACCCCAAGGGATCTCACAGAATTACGACTGGAGTTTTGAATTCCAGAAGATTGGATCACAGCCGAGCTCACAGAGCTAACAGACGCCGACCAGAGTACCGGTGGTTACCACACAGACGTGTCTGGATTTAAAATTTTCACCTAGTAACCCTAGGCAGGGGCCCTCACAGGGTGCTACCATCCGGAGCCAGATGGACCCAGGTTTTTTAACGAGGTGTTACTCCTCCCCCTCCTCCTTCCTCAACACTTGCGTGATGAGGCCCCGGGCTTGGGACCGGCACTGGCGGAGTTACTATTACCATTATTATTATGATTATTATTATTATTATTATTATTATTATTGTTATTATACCGGCCACGATATCGATAGCAAACTGATTTCTGAAAAGGCAGACTTTAGACCAGCCAGGTCATGCTGTGGACAAATTCTGAACCTTACTCAGCACATGGAGCATGGATTTGAGAAAAGTGCATTACTGGTGTAGCCTTCATAGATTTAACTGCTGCTTACGACACTGTTAATCATAACACACTACTTCGTAAGATTTATGAACTGACAAAGGACTACAGGATGACCTCACTACTAAGAACTTTCCTTGAGAACAGAAGATTTTACGTATCTCTCCTTGTGAAAAATAGTCGTTGGCGTCTCCATAAGACTGGACTACCTCAGCGTAGCGTCTTAGCACCACTGCTTTACAATGCATACACCAATGACCAGCCCAGGACCGAATGCACCAGGCGATTTATCTATGCAGATGACACTGCAGTAGCCGTGCAAGGTCGTAGCTTTGAAGAAGTAGAACATACTTTGTTCTGTGCTTTGGAAGAACTTGGTCGATACTATCACAGAAATAATTTGAAGCCAAATCCAGCCAGAACGCAAGTTTGTGCTTTCCATTTGCGAAATAAAGAAGTCAAGAGGACACTGCACATTAAGTGGCAATGTGGAACAATCCTTCATTGTTTTACACCGAAATATCTTGGTGTCACCCTCGATCGAAATCTGTCTTTCAAGCGACATTGCTTGAACACCAAAAGGAAAATATCTGCAGAAATAACATACTAAGATGCATAAAAGGAAGGACATGGGGTGCTACCCCACCACTCTCAGAACTTCAGCCCTTGGACTGAGCTTCTCAGCTGCTGAATATGCAGCATTAGTTTGGCGTTCTTCTCCACATTCCAAACAGGTGGATATAGCTCTGAATCAGACTTCCAGGATTGTATCTGGGTGTCTTAGACCAACACCACTTCAGAAGATCTACCCTCTTATTGGAATTTCTCCACCTCATGTCCGAAGAATGGTAGCAGCAGCATCTGAGAAGAAACGGCAAGAAACCGATTCAAAGCATCCACTTTTCGGCCTAAAACCAGCCCGACAGAGACTTAAGTCCAGAAACAGCTTTTTGAGGGGAGTAACAGCCCTCGAAGGCTCACATGAAGCTGCGTGTGTGAAGATATGGAAGACAGAGATCACAAACCCAACTATTCCTCTATCAGAAAAATGGCACCTGGTCACAACTTGCCATATGGAATTTGGAAATCATTGAACAGGCTGAGGTCGGGGATTTCACGCTGCAAGAACAATCTCAAGAAATGGAACATGCTCGTCAACAATGATGAGTTCTGTGACTGCAGCATGTTACAAGATCCAGAACACCTGCTGATCTGCCCCTTGATGGAGGACATATGTTCGAAGGACGATCTTTTGGCTGCAAATACTAATGCTGTAACTGTTGCTACTTACTGGCAAAATGTTATTTGATTCGGACACGGAAAATAAAATAAATAAATAAATAAATAAATACCGGCCACGGTGTCCGAGAGCGTTAACGTGCCAGTTCCTTGCCTCACCGGCATCGGGAGAGCGTGGGTTCGAATCCCACCTCGGCCGTCCTGAAAATGTTTGTTGTGGGTTTCAATTCTCACCACCAGGTAAACGCTGATCCACGGCGGACTTCCTTCCAAGACTCCGTGGGTGATGCCGAGTTTGGAGGATAAGCGATTTATTAGATTTATTAGTAGAAAAACGGGAGAATCGGATGGCAGATCCAATGGTGGCAATGTTTCCAGGATCTACACCTAAGAGTCGTTAGCGTCCTTTTACCGTGTTCTTTGCAGATATTTTCAATTGATATTTATTTCAATACTAATGAACTGTCTGCCCAAATAGTGACTGTTTTTTTTGTGGCTATGTCAAGCAAAGTACGCTTTAGTAAACGGGATTCCCATTTGTATAGGCCTACACACTGTTCGACAAGAAATAATAATAACGCAACAAGAAATAATTGTGGGATTTCTATGAAATCAGCTATGGATGGTTGCAAAGTGGATGTATGTTAATCATTCAACAGCAGAGTAAACTAAAGATCGATTCACACTATACTTGACGTAACCTTTGCGATTCCTTTCCATCACATCTCCGTACATGAACGTTTACTGTATTTTAAATGAGTGCATGCACACTGCACATTACACACACCTTCCGCGAGCCTAGCGTTTGCCGACAGGATTGTTTCGCAGCAATGTTTATGGAACGTATGCGGACATATTGTATTGACAGTGTGCACAAGCAACCACTTCCATTCCGTGTCTAGGTGTGTTTTGGCGCTCCCTCTGGTTAGGTTTGTTTACAATTTGGGGTTGTTGTTTTTTGAGCCTTCAGTCTTTTGACTGGTTTGATGCAGCCCTCCATGCCTCCCTGTCCTGAGCTAATAGTTTCATCTCTACATAGCTACCACACCCTACATCTGAGGCAATCTGTTTAACTTATTCAAACCTTGGTCTACCCCTACAGTTCTTGTCCTCAACCCTTCCTTCCAATATGAAGCTTGCTATTCCTGGGTGTCTTGGTATGTGTCCTACCAACCAATCTCTTCTCTTCATTAGCAGTCGCCAGAAACATCTCTCCTCTCCCACTCGTCTTAATACCTCTTTGTTTGTAACCCTATCTACCCATCTGACCTTCATCATTCTCCTGTAACACCACATTTCAAATGCTTCAATTCTCCTCTTTTCTGCTGCACCAATAATCCAAGTTTCACTTCCATAGAGTGCCACGCTCCAGACAAAGGCCTTCAAAAATAACTTCCTAATACCTAAATCTATATTCGATGTCAACATATTCCTTTTCTGTAGAAATGCTTTCCTTCCCTGAGCTAACCTACTTTTTATATCCTCTTTGCTTCGTCCATCACTGGTTATTTTGCTTCTTAAGTAACAGAAGTTTCCTACTTCCTTTAGTTTTTCACCTGCCAATTTGATGTCCATAGAGGTTTCTGATTTACTTCGGCTTTATTCCAGTATTTTTGTTTTAGATTTATTAATTTTCATCATGAATTCTTTCCTCAAGATAGAGTCCATACCATTCAAAAACTCATTCAAATCCTCAGGTGTGTCGGCCAAGATGACGATGTCATCTGCAAATCTCTGAGTTGAAATAATTTCTCCTTGAATCTTCACTCCCACTTTACACTTTTTTCCAATATCCTTCATTGCTTGCTCAATGTAAAGATTGAAAAGTATGGGTGATAAGTTGCAGCCTTGCCTCACACCTTTCTGAATACCAGCTTCTCTCTTATGTCCTTCAGCTCGAATGACTGCTGTCTGGTTTCTGTAAAGATTGTAGATCAACCTCCTATCCCTGTACTTTATTCCAATCGTTTTCAATGCCAAAAAATTTAGTCCAATCAACGTCTAAGTCTACAAATGCCATGAACGTTCTCTTATCTTTCCTTATTCTACCTTCCAAAATCAGCCTGAGACTTAGTACAGCTTCCCTTGTTCCTACATTTCTCCTAAAACCAAACTGGTCTTCACCCAACTCCGTTTCTCTCAGGCTTTCCATCCTCTTGTAAATTATTCTAGACAGGATCTTTGAAGCATGAGTAATTAAGCTGATTGTACGGAAATTTTCACATCTGACAGCTCCCACTTTCTTCGGTATAGGGATGATAAAATTATTCTTGAAATCAGGGGGTACCTCACCTGTCTCATAAATCCTACACACCAAGTGATATAATCTGATCAGACCTTCATTTCCTATGCAGCGTAGCAACTCAATCGTTATATCATCTATGCCAGGTGCTTTGTTCCTGATTAAGTCTTCCAATGCCCTGTTAAATTCTGATCTCAATATTAAATCTCCTTTTACATCCACATCAATTTCCTCCTCCCTTTCCATTACATGATTCTCAAACTCATTTCCCTTATACAAGCACTCTATGTAAGCTTTCCATCTCTCAACCTTTTCTTCCCTATCTGTTAGAAGCTTTCCATTTGTGTCCTTAATATTACAGCACTTAGTCTTCTTTTCCCAAAAGTATTCTTAATCATTCGATAAGCTGTGTCTACTTTTCCTAATTTCAGACAAATTTCTCTGCCTGCACATTTCTCTTTCAACCATTCTTCTTTCGCTTCCTTGCCCTTCTTGTTAACCTCATTTCTCAGACGCCTGTATCTGCTTTCCCCTTTTCCTCTCTTACATTCTTGTGTTTCCGCCTTTCGTCCATCAATTCTAGTATATCCTGAGTGATCCACGGTTTTCTACCTATTCTTTCTTTCCTACCAATGTTTTCTTCTGCAGATTTTGTTATTTCATTCTTCAAAATACCCATTCATTTGCAATTGAAGTTTGTTTAGTGTTTTTCATTAGACCTTCCTTTACACTCTCCTTGAATCTTTCGTTTACATCCTTCTCTTTCAGTCTGTCTATTGCCCACTTTTTTGGCTTTTGACTTTTCTTCAGCTTCTTCAACTTTAATCTGCATTTCATAACAAGTAGATTGTGGTCAGAGTTTATGTCATCACCGGGATATGTTTTACAATCCAAAATCTGATTTCGAAACCTCTGCTTGACCATAATGAAGTCGATTTGGTAACGCCCTGTATCTCTTGGTCCCATCCATGTGTATAATCTTCTATTATGGTTATTGAATATGGTGTTAGCTATGACCATCTCATGCTCGGTGCATAATTCCATCAGCCTGCTTCCTCGATCATTCCTTTCACCTAATCCGAAATCTCCTACTATCTTCCCTTATCTTCCTTTTCCTACCACAGCATTCCAATCTCCCATTACTAACACATTTTCATCACCCTTGATATACCTCATGATTTCATCCATTTCTTCGTAGACCTTTTCAACATCTTCATCATCAGCTTGACTGGTAGGCATATAGACTTGCACCACTGTGGTGCACGTAGGTTTTGTATTGATTTTTGCTACAATAATCCGTTCACTATATTGCTCATAATATTCCACCCGTTGTCCAAGTTTCCTACTCAATATGAGACCAACCACTGCTTGGCCATTGTTTGATTTAGTGCTAATGACCCTATAGTCTCCTGACCAAAAGTCCTGTTCTTCCTGCCAGCGCATTTCACCAATTCCAACCAAATCCAACCTCAACCTATCCATTTCCCTTTCTAAGTTTTCTAACCATCCACTTCCCAGAAGACTTCTAACATTCCACGCTCCGATCCGTAGAATGCCAGATTTCCTCTTTGTCACTTCTGTGATGTTAACCCCCTCTCGAGTAGTCCCCACCCGGAGATCCGAACGGTAGACTAGTTTACCTCCGGATTGGAATTTTACAAGGTAGGAGGCCATCATCACATGTAATTATGCATAGAGAGGTGTATATCCTCGGGAATGGCATTACGGCTGTGGTTTCCCGTTGCTTTCAGCCGTGCAGCAGAACGCAGTGTAGCCATTAGTTGGCTTATATTATCAATATCTTAACCGTCTATAAAACAAGTAAGGAATTGATTTATTCTGAAAGGCTGCTACTCCCTCTCATAATAAGTAATAGAGCAATTCTGCTTACAAAAATACTAACCTTCTACTAGCAATTAAATACCAAAATTCTACTAACGAAAAAATACTTAAGTTCCACCAACAACAAAATAGTACCACTAAAGCAGTCTGTCACCAGGCACACTCACATGCACCCTCACACATCACAGTCTGATGAAACAATGAACTATATCTAATAAATAATGCAACTGCCACTAGACACAGTTCGAACGTAAATATCACGGAAGCCGGGAACTGGTGTACCTTTTGATAGTCTATGTAGCATAGTTAATTTAACTCACCAGAGCGGACCAGGGGACGATGGGTCTAGGGCGGCCCGTGGAGAAGGGGTCAGGTCTCTCTCCCAAAACCAGATTGTGCTCCACCAGGAACAGGGGGAAGAGGCCGTCCTTGTATATGCTGATCCATTCGCGTCTCTTCCACTCCACGCCATCGTACTCCACCAATACCTGCAAATCTGGATGTGTGTTGTCCTTGTGACTAGCTGCATGTATTACTCCCGCCTTCCAGCCCCACTCTGTGACTTTTCCTAATTTCAATTTAGTAAACCCACTCACTGACAGAAAATGTTGCCCAACTATTCCTTCTCGAAGTTTGGGGTTACACTCACCAAAACGAAATAGTGAATTCAAGAAACATGCGTTATTAAATTTATCGGGATTTAAAACTGAAGAATATTCAATCGCAATCTGAAGTAATTTATGTCTTTCATTATTATTTTTAACATCGCCTGAAACAGTACCTCATGGAATTTACCTACACATAAGATATAGCCTACGGCAATATAAGCAAGTTACAGGAAATATCTTCCAACTGGAAATAGTTTGTATCATCATCTGTTAGCTCTTGGAATAATAATAATAATAATAATAACAATAATAATTTAAAAAAAATCAACCCCTGGCACTATCCAGCCCTTGACAGGCTAAGGCCGACCAAGCGACCGCTGCCAGCCATTTGGCCTGCAGATATTGGGGTGACGCGTGATCAGCGCGTCGGGTCCCCTCGGCCGTTAATCTTGGTATTCGTGATCGGGGCGCTGTCTAACTGTCAGACAGCTACTCAATTGTCCTCACGAGGCTGAGTGCACCCCGTTCCAACCCTCACGTCAGTTTTAAAATCCCTGACGGAGCCGGGGATCGAACCCGGGGCCTCCGGGCGAGAGGCAGGCGCGCTACCCCAACACCACGAGGCCGGCTAACAATAATAATAATAATAATAATAATAATAATAATAATAATAATAATAATATCATATGGCCTCAGGTGCCGGGTGCAAGCTTTGTAATTTGACACCCAGATGGTAGCTTGCATGTCGAATTTCGTTCTTCCTTGAATCACTATGAAAGTCAAGGAGAATAGATATCTAAGCTCCTTGAACACTATAGCGCTTTCTAGTAGAGAAATGAGGAACTTTGTGTTGGCGGAAACTCCCGAGATTAATTTTGCCATTATGAACACGGCCTACTGAATTCAAATGGGTTCTTTGAGATGCCAACATCGTATGACATGCGTGTCGTATTTTTGCCGCCTTTCAAAAATCACTTACCACGGCCAGGAGCGAATCTGCAATCTTGGGGTTAGTAGACCGACTCGCTAACCACTCACCCACCGTGGCATGCTCTTGGAATAAAGTAACATATTCTCCTTCTGTATCACTCTTTTAACATATCATGAACCCATTTTCTTCGTTTCCTCTTTCTTGTGTTACGCTCCTCCTCGTCTATAATAATAGCACATAGAACTAATTTTTTTCTTGACCACATTCTGTCACTAAGTCCCAAAATTGACGCATATCGTTGTGACAACTGAACGGTACTGCATTGTGTGAATACAACAACATCTAATGCAAGGGGTTTATTTATTTATCGTATGGCTTTTAGTGCCGGGAGTGTCCGAGGACATGTTCGGCTCGCCTGAGTCTGTAACTGCTTCCAGTGGACACCCTAAAGGGTGAGCTACAAGTTCCGTTCAATTTCAAGTAGTTCCAACTTTCGCCACCAGATATCAATGATACCTAGTGGGGAATGCAAGGGGTATGGGAAGGAAACGGAAAGGTTACGTAATGTATAGTGTGAATCGACCTTAACTCTAGAATCGTGGAACACTGACCATCTGTATGAAAGTTATAGTGCACTGTTGGACCGCTTCTAGCTTGCATACAGGCTGCAATGCGGATGGGCATGGAGCCATAGAGGGTTCGTACGGTCTCTTTCGATATTTGCTGAAATTGGTTCTCGAAATCTCGTGCACTCCTCAGCTTCCACAATTGGTGTCCCAGTCGGTCCCAGACATGTTCGATTGGTAACAAATCTGAGGATCGGGTGGGCCACGACAGTGTGTCAACGTTACCGATACAGTCCTGTGGCACCCTTGCCGTGTTCTGATGAGTGTTATTGTGCTGGAATAGACCGCCTGGAAGCCCCGCCTTGAGTGGCAAGACATGTGGTCGAAGGCTTTACTGTATACGACGCTGCGCCGTTATTGGCCCGCGAAGATCTACGAGGGGTGACTGGGTGTCTTGTGTGAGCTAGACCATCATGCTAGCGGTGGTGCAATGTGACGCGCCACAGAAAACCAACATTAATCAAAATCAAATCCCTGCCGAAGATTTCCTAACAGTTCCGGCTTCTTCGCTAGATGACAGTACAAACGGAACGTGCGAATCAGAGAGTAGCCGAGATGGCCCAATTCCAAAGGATCTATAAACAAGTAGGAATTAAACAAAATGCTTTGGTTCAGATAAGGAACAAGACGTATTTTTACAAACCAGTGTCATTGTGACATAGATCTCTTTGATGTGAGGCATTTGTCAAAAATTAATCTCGGGAGTTTCCGCCAACACAAAGTTCCTAATTTCTCTACTAGAAAGCGCTAGTGTTCAGGGAGCTTAGATATCTAACCTCCTTGACTTTCATAGTGATTCAAGGAACAACGAAATTCGACATGCAAGCTACCCTCTGGGTGTCAAATTACAAAGCTTGCACCCGGCACCAGAGGCCATACGATATTATTATAATTATTATTATTGTCAAAAATTACGACTTTCTTCATTAATATTGCACTACTGTCCATCTGAACAAATCCAGTTGCTGGCTTTTGCCATTGCTTGATTACAGCAGTTAATTAGATATTCTGTAATATGTAGTCCACTTCATTGCGTAGTGGCTAGCATTCTTGGCTGTCACTGAGGAGGCCCGGGTTCGATTCTCAGCTCTGCCAAAATAATTAATTCTGGTTTGATGGCTGGAACGGTGTACACTCAACCTTGTGAGGCAAAACTGAGAAGAGGCGAGTTCGATTCGTATCTCAGCCATCCTTGAAATGGTTATCCGTGGTTTCCTCACTTCTTCGCCAGGCAACTGCTGGGTTGGTACTTATCTTAAGGCCACGGCCGTTTCCTACCTCAATTAAAAATACACACAAAAGTACAGACATCACTATGCCATAGGTTATTAGACACATTTAACACACACCAAAGTACATGGGACTTCATAACCACGATTCGCTAAGCCCCTGCAAGAATCAACGCATAGCCTATATTTTGTCTACATCATCATTGACGGAAACGGATGTGTCAATTGTATTATTATTATTATTAATAATAATAATAATAATAATTGTTGGTCATTTGGGCCACCTATGGATCACGGTGCTTGTGGTTTAGCTGTAGTAGTTGTCTGCCACTTGTGGTGATCTTGCTGGATTGTTGGGTGGCTGCTTTCATGCTGAAAGCTTGAGCTTTTCTGTTGGCCCAGTATTCCTTCATTTTCTCTCTGACTATCTTACGTTCCTCGGACTATTTCCTGGACGCGTTGTGATGAACTTCTGTAATATATGTGAGAAAAGGTCTGGTTTCAATTGACAAACGGTATCGACTCCTGTCATTTATTGTGTCTTACTGAATATTAAGTTCAGCAAGATCCTTCTCAACTTGTTTGATCCACAGGGATCCAGCGGCTTTACCCTTGTCGGCTCCTTTAAAGATCTTATAGGACAGCCAGTGGTGGTTCATATATGCCCGTAGAAAGCCAGATGTCTCCTTCTGTTAGCATTTGTGACGTTTTCCTGGTGTTGATAGAGTTCTCAATTTGGTTTGTACCATCTCCTTCTCCCTCTTCGTAATGCCCATTCAAAGAGCGCGTTTGAACTTAGTATTTGGCCTGATGGCTTTCGCCTTCTTATCCTCCAAAAATGTCTTCATGAATGCACTGTGTTGCATCTTGCAGTCTGTAGACCACTTTTTACTAATTTTCTTTTTAGGTTCTCCACGAATTTGTGCTTGCCTACTGTTGTACCATAGTACATTATGCAACGAGCCTATAATGGCAATAATTAAGACACGAGTATACGCTCGTTTTATAATTTCCATACGAGTGTCTTAATTACCATTATAGGCGAGTTGCATACGACTGTTTATGTCCGACGATAATTATTATAACTATTTTATGTTCGAACATAAATATTCATAAATATCTATCGAGATTTTGCCAGTTTTATGTACTGAACAGAGCACATGGGACGCACAGAATACCTTGTATTTGACCATGGCCTTCTCGATTGCCCCACTATGACACTAGACCAGGCAATGCAATTTAAATTAGAAGGCCTTGGAACTCAGTGCAAGTGCGTTGCTATCCTCACCTAATTGGTCAAACAACTGTTTCTTGAGCTCTGATTGGTGGGAGAAACTGTTTCATAATGAAAAATTGTGTTATAGTGTCCATCATTATGATACAGTTTTCTGACAGATAATAGTCAGGGTCGAACATAAAAGGCTTTAGGATTTTCTATTATGTCGTCTGTGGTATTTATTTCTTGGAGGTCTGCCTTAGTTTCTTCTACCCAGTTATTTTGACCTTCTTTAAGTTGACTACTTTAATAATCTTTTAGTAAGTCTGTCGCTCTCCATTCTATATATACAGTAAGGTCATAGAATTTCAGCCGTCTCTTGCGTACGGTATCAGTGAATTTGTCAGAGGTCCGCTGTTCTCCTCTTAATCCACATTCCATTTTCTCTCATAGTACCATAATTTTTCCATCAGGTATTTATTCATCTTATTATTATTATTATTATTATTATTATTATTTTTGCCTGAAATATAAACGAGTGGTTTGACACTACAGATAAATTCAGTTTATAGATAATAAATGCAACGGCAATGTTCATGACTACTGCATTTAATGTAATGATTTGAGCACCGCAGTGTTTTCCATCCCATTTAAAAATTTACTCACGTTATTTGGATTACTTCGTAATTTATTCATTTAATTAGGTGTGGCAATCTGTTGGAGACATTTCATAAATTATTCGAAAACCTGTTGTTTTCACATTCGTGCTGTTATAGTCAAGTCAGTTTACACAGCCCAGAATTTTAATTTTTGAGGCTGTTATTGTCATTACGGTGTTAATGGTGAATTCTAATTAGTGACTGGGGCGCCTCGTTCATCAGGTAGTTCGTCGAATAAGTGTTATGCCTCAAAATAAAATGGAGCAACAATGTGAGGTATAAATGAAACCGTTGCCAGTCAATCTTTGTCTTGACTTATGGGTGCAAATCCTGAACACTAATTCAGGTGGCAGAGATGTGATGCCATCGACAACCAGAGAAAAAGACTTGGAGGGATACGATTCGGAATGCTGAAAGATAATCTTCAAGAGAAAATCAGCCAATGCATCCAATGAAAATGGCTTGGCCACGTTCAACGAATGCCAAAAGAGCACTTGCCGAGGTTAACGAAGGAGGTGAGGATGAAACGAGTGACAGCTTGTCCACAACGCCTTACGTATTAGCGTCCGTAGGTACCGTGGTCGATCCTCCGTGGTCAGAGTCAAGAATGCTGGTCACTACGCCACGAGGCTATTGCTAACATTTTGGTGCTAGAATGGTGTAAAGAAGTTTGGACATTATGTTAAAGGACTAAGAATACAATTTACCTGCCACACGCATTATACCTGGAATTTGAAAAAAAGAACATGAATTTCCTGTGACTCACCAACAAACGGAGCTTACAGTGATTTGCTCTCCTCTAGACAACCCTTCAAACACTACACCAATTAAAAGTTAACACTCAATACTTATTTGTATTATTTCAAAATGTTCCACCATGCATGTGCGTTTGTTCATTTTGTCCTACTTACTGGCTAGGACAGGGTGGCCATCAACTCCATGTGCTTGGGTGTGAGAAGAATAATACAAATAACCTGTTTATGGTGGTGTTTCTAGTAGTGTCTGTTTCTGTAATTAAGGCTAGGCTTGGGAGGGAGGTACTCATGGCTTTAAGTTAGGACTTATCCCGGCATTTGGTGAAGTAGAAATACGAAACAACGGAAAAGCACTTCTAGAATGGCTGCGGTGATAATCGAACCGTCCTTTTTATATTTTTCCCCCCACAAGACTGAGTATGCCATCTGAACCCTCAGACCAGAATTAGACAACATTTCTTGGTGGAACCGGGAATTGAACCCCGGACGTTTGAGATCCGAATCTCAATACGTAGCCTGCACCAAGAGCACAGAACGCGGCCATATAAATGTGTTGTGAAGTCATAGAAACCTAAGGATAAATACAATCACAAGCACATTACTGTTCTTCCTGACCAATTTCCTTGAAAGAAGACTTATTGATCAGCGATAACGTTCTCGCCTGCTGTTCCCAAGGTTGCAGGATCGAATTCTGGTGCAGCCAGTTGGCATCTGAGGGTTCGCGAATGTGAGGGAGCCGTGTCAGTAAATTTACTGGCACGTTTAAGATCCCCGTTTGGGAAAATTTCGGCACCCCGGCGTCTTTAAGAGCCGCATTTGTCAAAAGTGACGTCAAACCAATACCATTATTATTATTATTATTATTATTATTATTATTATTATTATTATTATTATTATTATTATTATTGAAAGAAGAACCAAAGCATGTGTGTATTGCTGTCCTTTAATTTTAGGTTTTCCGAGAGTCTTGGCAAGACACTTGTTTTATGGACATCAAGCAACTGAAGTGTTTTGCTATGTGTGGTGGTTTTGGGTATCTTAACAGAAACTGAGTATTTGTAGTAAATTACAGTATACCTGAAATGAATACTTCAACTATTATTTTATTGGCTGCATGATGGAATACATGTTTAATGTGAGGAGCACCAAAAGTTACGTGATGAGACCTACAGTACCTCTGAAAACTTCAGCATTTTGCCAAATTTGTGAGCTTCTTAATATCTTGAATACATATTCTCAAATCATCGTGTGTACTTCTAAATTGCTGCTCTTTCGCAAGTGAGATAACATAAAAATTGAATGACGTATCGAAATGCATTAAACGCATCTCAATTAGTTGTTCACGAAATATAAATGCGAGTAGTTTTGCATCCATGTATGGTCAATTCCGACATTCAAAGTGACCATCCTGAGTGTGGTTCTCCTCCAGATTTTCCCTCACTCTATCCAGGTAAATACCGCGATAGTAACGTATTTCATGTTACTGGGCACCTTCACAATTCCCACCCAACTTTAATAATAATGAAATTACACACTATACTACTGTAATACATGCTATCAGATAATTCCATGACACTCCAAAATACGTGGGGTTGATGACCAAGATGTCCCTGCTATATATCATAAATGAACAAGAACAATTAACATATCGACCAACAGTGAACAATAGTTAAATGTATATTAGTCACATTTATCAAGCAGTAGGCTATTCAGTTTCAGGGCCGATCTACTGCAACAAGAATTCCCCAGGCCCTGCGATCGTCCGTAGCAATCTGCATTGCTACACAACTATCTCTACCAATGTAATTTGCAGTTTGTTTGGAGAAGCAATTCCTCGGTCTTCCACATGTACTCTTTCTTTCGATGAAACCTTCCACCACTGTTCGGATTAAATTGGATTGGCACATCGTTGTGTTCTCACTTATGGATTTCTTCCTCATCTCCTCAGTTTGCATTTTATATAACCTTGCTGTTCATCATTATTCCTCCAAAAGACTTAACACCCTGCAATAATCATACTAATATATAACAAGTAGTTCCGTGAAGAACTATACCGCCTATTTTCATATATCCTACTTATATTAACAGACACTATCAACATACAAAATTTCAGTTTGATTGCTGTAATAGATTCGAAGATATTGAGAACCGACTAAATATTGCGGATGGTCGCCATGTTGGATTTTATATCTGTAGGTCCTAGAGTTATGTAATGTTACATGACGATTATTGTGTACGTGCAGCATTCATACAATCGCATGATTAGGACACAAGAAATAACAAGGTTTATTTAAAATTTTGCACAGCTACCATTTGTGGTTATGAAAACAATTGAAATAAATTAGATGCCAGTGGATTAACATTCGTATAAGGATTTACTGTATCAAGTTTCACTGCACTCGGATGGTTAAATTGCGAGAAAAGTTCATGTGAATATTTATACTACGCGTCGCCGCCATGTTGGATTTGTGATCACCAGGTAATTTAAAGTCCTATAGGTGAACTTAAGTTTATAGCCCCTATGAACATAAAACAATCTGTTTGATTGCTATAATAGATTCGTAGATATTCAGAGCCGTCTAAATATTTCGGATGGTCGCCATGTTGGATTGTTAAATGTATATGCCATAGAGTCATGTACCATTAAAGGACAATTATTGCGTAGGTTCATTATTCAAACTTTCACTTCGATCGCATGATTACGACACAAGAAATAAAACCTTAATTTTGAGAATCGCACAGCCGCCATCTTGAGGTTATGTAAACAATTGAAGTAAATTAGGTACCTGTCCATTACAATATGTATAAACATTTCCAGTACCAGATTTCATTGCGTTTGGAACATTAAATCGCGAGAAAGGTCTACTTAAAATTTTAAAATTCGCTTGGCCGCCAAGTTCGTTTTGTAGTTAACCGGTTTTTGAATGTCTTATATATGAACTTCCAGTAGTGCCCTTTATCTCCGTACTAAATTTCAGGGAGATATGGCTAATAGTTTCAGAGATATAGAATGCCGGTGAAATATTTCGCACAGGCGCCATCTTGTGGTTATGTATACAATTGAACGAAGTTAGATGTCGGTACACTACAATGTGTATAAACATATACTGTACCAAGTTTTATTGCGTTTGGTTGGTGAAATCGCGAGAAACGTCTATTTAAAAGTCGCAAATTCGCTTGGCCGCCATGTTGGTTTTGTAGTTATCAGGTTTTCAAATGTCACATAGGTGAACTTCTAGTAGTTCCCTTTATCACCGTAAAAAATTCCAGGGTGATATCGGCAATAGTTTCGGAGATATTGAATGTTGGTGAAATATTTCGCACAGCCGCCATGTTGGATTGGTGAGACGTAACAAAAGTTGAAGAGCACGGTCGGGGTCGTCCGGAATAGTGCTATGAACTTGCAGAGTTTCATTAAAATCGCTCCAGCCGTTTAGAAGTTATTAGGGGAGACACACACACACCTCACACACACACACACGCGCGCGCGCACACACAGACACACGGACGAAAGGTGATCTCATAAGCCCACTTTTAGCCTATTTTCAATTTTGAAAAAATAGGCTTATGAGATCACCTTTTGTCCGTGTGTGTGTGCGTGTGCGTGTGTTGGAGCGATTTCAATGAAACTCGGTAAGTTCATAGGACTATTCCGGGCCACTTCGACCGTGTCCTTCAAATTTTGTTACGTCTCACCAATCCAACATGGCGGCTGTGCAAAATATTACACCAGCATTCAATATCTCCGAAACTATTACTGATATCACCCTGGAATTTTTTATGGTGATAAAGGGAACTACTAGAAGTTCACCTATGTGACTCTTGAAAAACTGTTAACTACAAATCCAACATGGCGGCCAAGCGAGTTAGCGACGTTTAAATAAACGTTTCTAGCGATTTAACCAACCAAACGCAATAAAACTTGGTACAGTAGGAGGTAAACTAGTCCCCCGTTCGGATCTCCGGGTGGGGACTACTCGAGAGGGGGTTAACATCACAGAAGTGACAAAGAGGAAATCTGACATTCTACGGATCGGAGCGTGGCATGTTAGAAGTCTGCTAGGAAGTGGAAGGTTAGAAAACTTAGAAAGGGAAATGGATAGGTTGAGGTTGGATTTGGTTGGGATTAGTGAAATGCGCTGGCAGGAAGAACAGGACTTTTGGTCAGGAGACTATAGGGTCATTAGCAGTAAATCAAACAATGGCCAAGCAGGGGTTGGCCTCATATTGAGTAGGAAACTTGGTCAGCGGGTGGAATATTATGAGCAATATAGTGAATGGATTATTGTAGCAAAAATCAATACTAAACCTACCTGCACCACAGTGGTGCAAGTCTATATGCCTACCAGTCAAGCTGATGATGAGGATGTTGAAAAGGTCTACGAAGAAATAGACGAAATTCTGAGGTATATCAAGGGTGATGAAAATGTTATAGTAATGGGGGATTGGAATGCTGTGGTAGGAAATGGGAGAGAAGGGAAGATAGTAGGAGATTTCGGATTAGGTGAAAGGAATGATCGAGGAAGCAGACTGGTAGAATTCTGCACCGAGCATGAGTTGGTCATAGCTAACACCTTATTCAATAACCACAATAGAAGAATATACACATGGATGAGACCAGGAGATACAGGGCGTTACCAAATCGACTTCATTATGGTCAAGCAGAGGTTTCGAAACCAGATTTTGGATTGTAAAACATATCCTGGTGCTGACATAAACTCTGACCACAATCTGGTTGTAATGAAATGCAGATTAAAGTTGAAGAAACTGAAGAAAAGTCAAAAGCCAAAAAGGTGGGCAATAGACAGACTGAAAGAGAAGGATGTAAACGAAAGATTCAAGAAGAGTATAAAGGAAGGACTAATGAAAATCCCTAAACAAACTTCAATTGCAGACGAATGGGCACTTTTGAAGAATGAAATAACAAAATCCGCAGAAGAAGACATTGGTAGGAAAGAAAGAATAGGTAGAAAACCGTGGATCACTCAGGATATACTAGAATTGATGGATGAAAGGCGGAAACACAAGAATGTAAGAGATGAAAAGGGGAAAGCAGAATACAGACGTCTGAGAAATGAGGTTAACAAGAAGTGCAAGGAAGCGAAAGAAGAATGGTTGAAAGAGAAATGTGCAGGTATAGAAAATTTTCTGAAATTAGGAAAAGTAGACACATTTTATCGAAGGATTAAGAATACTTTTGGGGAAAAGAAGACTAAGTGCTGTAATATTAAGGACACAAATGGAAAGCCTCTAACAGATAGGGAAGAAAAGGTTGAGAGATGGAAAGCTTACATAGAGAGTTTGTATCAGGGAAAGGAGATTGAGAATCATGTAATGGAAAGGGAGGAGGAAATTGATGAGGATGCGAAAGGAGATTTAATATTGAGATCAGAATTTGATAGAGCTTTGGAAGACTTAAGCAGGAACAAAGCACCAGGCATAGATGATATACCAATTGAGTTGCTACGCTGCATAGGAGATGAAGGTCTGATCAGGTTATTTCACTTTGTGTGTAGGATTTATGAGACAGGTGAGGTACCCCCTGATTTCAAGAAGAATGTAATCATCCCTATACCAAAGAAAGTGGGAGCTGACAGATGTGAAGATTACCGTACAATCAGCTTGATTACTCATGCTTCAAAGATCCTGTCTAGAATAATTTACAAGAGGATTGAAAGCCAGATAGAAACGGAGTTGGGTGAATACCAGTTTGGTTTCAGGAGAAATGTAGGAACAAGGGAAGCTGTACTAAGTCTTAGGCTGATATTGGAAGGTAGAATAAGGAAAGATAAGAGAACGTTCATGGCTTTTGTAGACTTAGAAAAGGCTTTTGATAACGTTGATTGGACTAAATTGTTTGACATTTTGAAATCGATTGGAATAAAGTACACGGATAGGAGGGTGATATACAATCTATAAAGAAACCAGACAGCAGTCATTCGAGTTGAAGGACATGAGAGAGAAGCTGGTATTCAGAAAGTTGTAAGGCAAGGCTGCAACTTATCACCCATACTTTTCAATCTTTACATTGAACAAGCAATGAAGGAAGTTAGAGAAAAATGTAAAGTGGGAGTGAAGATTCAAGGAGAAACAATTTCAACTCTGAGATTTGCTGATGACATAGTCATCTTGGCCGACAAGCCTGAGGATTTGAATGAGTTTTTGAATGGTATGGACTCCATCTTACGGAAAGAATTCATGATGAAAATTAATAAATATAAAACAAAAATACTGGAATGCAGCCGAAATAAATCAGAAACCTCTATGGAGATCAAATTGGCAGGTGAAAAGCTGAAGGAAGTAGGAGACTTCTGTTACTTAGGAAGCAGAATAACCAGTGATGGACGAAGCAAAGAGGATATAAAAAGTAGGTTGGCTCAGGCAAAGAAAGCATTTCTACAGAAAAGGAATCTGCTGACATCGAATATAGATTTAGGTATTAGGAAGTTATTTTTGAAAGCCTTTGTCTGGAGCGTGGCGCTCTATGGAAGTGAAACTTGGACTATTGGTGTAGCAGAAAAGAGGAGAATTGAAGCATTTGAAATGTGGTGTTACAGGAGAATGATGAAGATCAGATGGGTAGATAGGGTTACAAACAAAGAGGTATTAAGACGAGTGGGAGAGGAGAGATGTTTCTGGCGACTGCTAATGAAGAGAAGAGATAGGTTGGTAGGACACATACTAAGACACCCAGGAATAGCAAGCTTAGTTATGGAAGGAAGGGTCGAGGACAAGAACTGTAGGGGTAGTCCAAGGTTAGAATATGTTAAACAGATAGCCTCGGATGTAGGGTGTGGTAGCTATGTAGAGATGAAACGATTAGCTCAGGACAGAGAGGCATGGAGAGCTGCATCAAACCAGTCAAAAGACTGAAGACTCAAACAACACAGTATATGTTTATACATATTGTAATGCACCGATATCTAACTTCGTTGAATTGTTTACATAACCACAAGATGGCGGATGTGCGAAATATTTCACCGGCATTCTATATCTCTGAAACTATTAGCGGTATTACCCTGGATTTTTTACGGAGATAAAGGGCACTACTGGAAGTTCATCTATAAGAATTTTAAAAACTGGTTAACTACAAAACGAACATGGCGGCCAATTGAATTTGAAAATTTTAAGTAGACCTTTCTCGCGATTTAATGTTCCAAACGCAATGCAACTTGGTACAGGAAATGTTTATACACATTGTAATGCACTGGTATCTAATTTATTTCAATTGTTTACATAACCTCACGATGGCGGCTGTGCGAATTTTAAAATTTAAGTTTTTATTTCTTTTGTCGTAATCATGCGATCGAAGTGAAAGTTTAAATAATGAACCTACGCAATAATTTTCCTTTAATGGTACATGACTCTATGACCTATACATTTAACAATCCAACATGGTGACCATCCGAAATATTTAGACGGCTCTGAATATCTACGAATATACTGTATTATAGCAATCAAACTGAATTGTTTTATATTCATAGGAGCTATGAACATACTGTAAGTTCACCTATAGGACTTTCAATAACCTGGTGATCACAAATCCAACATGGCGGCGACGCGAAGTATAAATATTCACCTGGACGTTTCTCGAAATTTAACCATCCGAGTGCAGTGAAACTTGGTACAGTAAATCCTTATACGAATGTTAATCCACTGGCATCTAATTTTTTCAATTGTTTCCATAACCAAAAGATGGCAACTGTGCGAAGTTTTAAAACCTCATTGTTACTTCTCGTGTCCTAATCATGCGATTGAAGTTTGAATGCTACACGTACACAATAATCTTCATGTAGCAGTACACAACTCTAGGACCTATATATATAA